>CM062258.1:40351529-41601529 GCA_031216405.1 Syzygium malaccense | reverse complement strand
AGACTACCCGTGCAAAAGTAGATTTTAAAACCAGTCATAGGTACCGCCTTCATATTAATCAAAATCCCGCAATGGCCCAATCAAGTCGCCATTGAGGTTCATATACCATGCTATAAACCGATGAGGAACCCACTCTGGAAGCCCCACATTAACCCATATAGTAGATATACATCTAGTATAAACTATATCCGCCCCCGTAAAAGCATATCAACGTACCGACACTCATAGTGTCTAAGAAAACCAGATAGCATTGGTGGCAGATTGTCCAATCCTACATGTATGAAAAATAAAAGAATGAGCCGAGGCCCGATAAATGAAATCTCTAGTTTTAAGTTAGGAAAATCGACTTATCACTTCACCTAGCATAAACAACATGCATGCATAACAAACAGTATGCATAGAACTTAAATGCATGTTATACCTTTTTCGTCTGAATGTGCCATAAAATCTAAGTAATTCAACATTTCACAATAATTTTACTTAGATGCAAGCATATGGTATATAACACTCATATTCATGCGTTAAGTTTATTATTTCTCCTCCCAAACACTCTCGAGGCATCCCGTACCACACAGCGGGGCATCCCGACACTCCTGGGGCATCCGGTACCACACAGCAGGGCATCCCGTACCACACAGTGGGACATCCCGACACTTGGGGCATCGTCACCATTTGATTTATGGGTGATGGAACTATATTATTTATATGCAAACCATAACCATATTCATAAGCATTTATATGTATTTCATTATGCACATTCACATTTCTACTTCACCACGTATTCATCAAGAATGAAATCTTAACCAAACAAATAAGTATGAAGCAATACGGGGTTCATACTCAAAGGTTAAAGTCTGCTCAAGTTCAGAAAGTACACATATCCAAACTTTTGAGATAAAACTTCCTCGGTTTAGAAAATATATTTATCCATACTTTGAAAGTAAAGTCTATTCAAGTTAAAAATACATACGTCCAGATTTTGAAAGTAAAGTTTGAGCAGCTCTAAAAGTAGACATGTCCATGTTCTGACCGTAAAGTCTGACCAGTTTTAAAAGTAGAGTCTGAGTAGTTTTAAAAGTAAAGTCCGAAAGTAAAGTTTAAAGGTAAAGTCCGAATGTAAAGTTTAAAGGTAAAGTCCAAACGTAAAGTCTGAAGGCAAAGTAAATAGAACCAGAATTTGAGGTTAAAATCTGCTCATTTTAGAAGTAAACGGAATTATCATTTACACTCACCTAATATACATCACTTTGAGTAAAATGATTTTCTACCCTTTTAAACATACATAAAACCAGCAAGAAGAATTTAACAATCACCTCAAGGATAATATTTACATGTTCAGATTTAACCGTTTCACTTACCGATTTTCATCACACTTTAAGGAAATAAATCCCATCCATTTGAACATGTATAGAATTAGCAAAACAAATCCAACCATCACTATATCCTCACTATTATCACACGCCAAAATAGCATTTCTCAAGCAACCAAGTTAAAAAGTGTCAAGTAGATTTACTTAGCTTAAATCTAAAGTCTTCACTTACCTTGTGCAAAATCTGAATACCTATTAGTTAAAGCTCTCTCGTAGATTTGGATCGGTTGATAATGAAAGTAGAAAGTAAAAAAGGGAATTACGGTTTGGGTGAAAATTCCCTTTGGTGTTTACCGAAATAAAAGTGAAATAGAGAAGTAGACATTGAGGTGGATAAATACATTGCACTCACAGGTGGCACCTCCTCTTTCCATTACGGCCAGGTGTAAGAAATCAAGGGCTTACCCAGAAGATGCAGTGACCAAGGAAAATAATTGCTTAGGCTAGGCGTCAAACAAGAGGCTTGGCATAAGAGGACAAGTGGCATGTAGTCAAGCTCACTCTCTCAAGGGTTATGTGAGAAGAATGCCCTGAAGAGATATTTTGGTGAGAATATCTCTCCCCCTTTTAACACCAAATAGAATTTAATAAAATGGTTAACACTACTTAACCAAAAATTAACCAGTAATACTATCCATTAATTACCAAGACAACGACAAATTAATTAATAGTGCATTACTATTAATGTACACGACAACGTTTAAAATTTTAAATACGTCGAGCTAATCATTCCTGAATCCGCGTTTCGCAATTTACGGTCCAACAACGATCTCTATTTGTCCGCACAAATACTAAGTTAAATAATACTTAGCTTATTATCTAAGTATTATTATCGAACATAGAAAATCTCCAACGTCAATTACTTAATATTACAGAATTTCCGGATGTCACACAAAATTCAAGTTAATAAAAAGGTAAATTTTGCGATTATTGCAAACGTCCTTATCACACTAATGAAAATTATTGAAAATTGCACGGATAGCAGACAGACAAAGAAAAAAGGAAACAGAATATTTTAGTTGCATCGAATGCCAAGGTCAATCACCCTATCAATCAAGATCAATTCCAGCAAATCATGAAGGCATTAAGCCAGCTAGGAACTCATGACAAGATGGCCAGCTATGCAGCTGTATCCTATTGGCTCATGAACTCTATTTCAACTAAGACATGAATTATTGATTCAGGTACTACTGACCACATAGTTTGTGACATATGTTTCATTTCCCATATTTGTGAATTTCTTCATCCGAAATCGATGAGCACAATTTAATCGTGCCGTCTCGATCCAACAGCCCAGGACGCGCTCGAGCTTCGGTCCATATGAGTCGCTGAGATTTAATCATATGATCAAATGGCTCAGGGCACGCTGCCCTATATGGCGGTCCATATTTTATGTTAGCCGTGCTTAGATCGGACAACACATATCATGCCACATCGTCGCCCGCGTGGAAGGCTTCCAATGGCTAATATTTTGCCACATCATCCATATTAAAAGGCCAAAATTCCAATTAAAGAAAAGGTAAATTTTGCGATTATTGCAAACGTCCTTATCACACTAAGGAAAATTATTGAAAATTGCATGGAAAGCTAACGGACAAAAAAAAAGGAAACGGAATATTTCAATTACAGCGAATGCCAATGTCAATCGGCTTATCAATCAAGATCAATTCCAGCAAATCATGAAGGCATTAAGTCAACTAGGAACTCATGACTAGATGGTCAGCTATGCATCTGTATTCTATGGGCTCATGAACTCTATTTCAACTAAGGCATGGATTTTTTATTCAGGTACTACTGACCACATAGTTTGTGACGAATGTTTCCCTTCCCATATTTATGAATCTCCTCATGGTACTTCAGTTTAGCTTCCTAATGGAAGTGGCATCTCTATCACAAAAATTAGAATTGTCCGTTTGAGTCCATCCATCACAGTAAAATATGTCTGTCTCATTCCCGATTTTCAATTCAATATCATTTCTATCTCCAAACTTTGTGAAGACAATTCCTACCGAATCCTTTCTAATGTCTGTTTCTTTCATGCCCTTTCAATTGGGAAACTAATGGGCTTTGGTAAAACATGATGGACTATATTTTTGGGCCACACTACCCAAAAATCTTGATTTTTCTTCTGTTCCCTTGAATGAGGGCAACCTGTGTGATGTCCAAAACAATAATGATATTTTCTTATCTCTTCAACGCTTAAGTTATAGTGCTTGCTTTCCTCGTCCCAAATGCTCTTTTTGTCCATTGGCTAAACAATCATGACTTCCTTTCCCTCAAAGCACATCACGTGCTAATGATGTTTTTGTTCTGTTACATATGGACATGTGGGGCCATATCACACTCCACATTGTGAAGGGTCTTGATTTTTCTGCATAATTATGGATGATTATACGTGCAACTTGGGTTTTTCTCATGCAATCCAAAGTCCAAGTTCTTTCCCATCTTAAGAGCTTCGTTAGAATGATTAAAAAATCAGTTTCATAAATATGTCCAACGAGTTCGTACGGATAATGCTCGTTAGATTTTCAATCAGGAATGTTCCTCATTCTTCACGTCCAATGGCATCCTTAATGAAAGTTCTTGTGTCTATACACCCCAACAAAACGGAATTATCGAAAGGAAACATCCTCATCTTTTAGAAGTTACTCGTGCCCTCATATACCAAGCTTCTATTCCAGAAATGTTTTGACGACGTCTGAATATGACAAGGGATTGTCGCCATTGAATGAGGATCTTTTACTCGATGATCCTTTTACATATCAGTGACTTGTTGGAAAACTTATCTAACTCACCATAACCAAACCCGATATATTCTACTTAATGCAAATTCTTAGTCAATTCATGCATAATCCAATAAAGTTTCATACGAATGCTGCATTGAAAATAGTGAAGTATTTGAAAGCATGTCTTGGATTAGGAATACTACTGTCTCGAGAGAACGACATGGAAATAACGACATATTGCGACATCAATTATGCCACTTGCTCTATGAGTAGAAAATCCATTATAGGATTGTATGTCAAACTTGGAAACTCACTACTCTCATGAAAAACGAAGAAACAATCAACTATTTCATTATCGTCCACTGAAGCAGAATATCGAGTAATGGCGAAGACCAACTGTGAAATTGTCAGAATAAGAGGATTGCTTCAAGATCTCAAAGTACGAGTAAAGGAACCAATGATCTTGTTTTGTGACAACAATACTGCCCTTAAACTTGCAATTAATCCAGTCTTTCATGAAATGACAAAGCATATAAAGTTGATTGTCATTTAATCAAAGACAAGATATAAGATTGAGTGATTCGAACAAAAGGAATAAGGACAATTGAGCAACTTGCATGCACCAAACCTTTACGTCGGAGGCAACATGCATATCTACTAAGCAAGTTAGGAATTCTTGATGTGTATAGACCGCCAGCTTGAGAGGGAGTGTTGCAAACACTGTTGCCCGTGATTTGATATGATTAGGCGCTAATTGATATCGTATATTTGATACGATTCCCTTTTATTGATATTGTATATTAGGGAATCATTTTTTCTCTTTTTTGTACATTTGTTGCCTAGATTAATTAGACTTTATGTATCATAAGTAGGCTTGTGCACTATATGTCTTCGACGTGAGAAAGCAAATATATTCTTCATTACCATCCTTCTCTACTCTCTCTCTCTCTCCGGCTTCTGCTTCCTGGGTCCGGCGAGTGCGGCACTGGAAGCATGCGGTTTCACGGTAGTTAGTTAGGAAGACTCAATCACCGAAGGTGACTCGGTCAGTCTTTAGGAAAGTTGACGTTCACATGACATGCACCCACCCACACGAGCATAGGTGGGCGCTGTAAATTGCAATATAAGTTCTTTTTCCTTTTTCAGATTATACTCGAGATTTTTATTGATATACATATGTATATATAATTGCTCGTATGCGAGTGTCGCGACCTAAAAAAATTTCCCTTCTCAGGCTAATGGATTATTAGGACTAAACCTAACTCGAGCCCTCCCAAGCCCTACCAATTCGCAACTTAGGGTTTAAGTTTTTAACATGCAAATGTTTTCATACTTGGAGTCGCCACTAATCAATTTGTGGTAGGTCGATTAGAAACCTAAATAAAACATAGGGAGATATGTTTTATTCCTACGAACCAGAGATTCTAAGCCCGGGGACTTGATTACGCTAGATCTAGTCTAACGCCCTTTCGGTACCTTTTCTTTTCAAAAATATTTTGGCAAGCAGTTTGGATCCATTTTAACTTAGTCACTAACATGTGAGGTGTTCATGCGGGTACGCAAACCACCAATTTAACACTCAAGAAAGCATTAAATAAATTGCAAGATTAGGAGAATTGCTTACCTCGAAGCAACGTAAGCATCTGCATGGTTAGCTAGAAAATCACATCAACAACCTAATATGATTTCTAATTAACAAGCAGTTCATTCCACATTTTTTTGATTTTCACTTATTTAAATGAAAGCTAACCTACGTGCAATGACGTACAAGAATTGACATGCGAACAATGCAACCTAACATGCAAACTATATGTCATGCGACGACGTGACCTGATTCTGATGACGGGCAAACGATTTATTTTTGGTATTTTCTGGTGAAATTCGGAATAAAAATATGCCTAAATTAACGTGCAACCCATGATGACCTAATATGTCCTAACATGATTTATTTTTGGGATTTTTGTTAAAATTTGGAATAATAAATTACTTAAATAAAGAATGCAATCTATCCTAATCTACCATAAAACAATTCATTCTTTTTTTGGGATTTTCATGAAAATTCGGAATAAAAAAAAGGCTAAATAATCTATTAAGATTAGAAAATTACTTAATTTAAACTAGGGAATGGATTATCTCAAGTCCTAATTTAAATTAAATAATTACTCTATCGTCTAGATATATTTAGGATTCCTAAACATGCAAAATTCAAATTCAAATCCTAACTGATATTTTTTGAATTTTCTTTTTTATTTGAAAAGGAAAGATAATTTAAACAAAGATAGCATCCACATTTAAAATAACCACGCAATCCACAATATTCGTTTCAAACTCGGATCAGGCACAAAAATCGAATTACCGGTCATATCTACAGGGTTATAGATATTAATGGAAAGTCGATCGTTCAAATTTGGAAAGCAGATAAAAATCATTATCGTATCCAAGGGATTAGGGATAGGATAATGATCTTCCGTATCGCCACGTATCATACCTTAGGGATAAGGTCGGATAATTGTCCAGATACGTTGCTGAATTAGGAAAGATTCCTAATTTTGAATATTTTCAAATATTGCGAACAAGGCAAACATTATCCTAAGATATCTAGTAATCCACGCAATATTCACAGAATATTCAAACACTCAAAAATTAAGAAACGAAATATTCTAAAAATATTAGATAATGTTCAATTACCTAATTTGCGGATAATTTCCAAATTCGAACTTGCGGATTGGGACGAACGGTGAACGGCGGATTTGGCGGTGCGGTGACGGGAACGACGACGGAGCGGCGGCGACGGAACAGCAAGGCAGCGCCGGCGTGTGACGGCTCCGGCGAGGACGGAGACAGCAGCGTTGGGCTCGGCGGGGACAGCGGCTGGGACGTCGGCAGGGCGCAGCGACGGAACAGCAAGACAGCACCGGCGTACGACGGCTCCGGCGAGGACGGCAGCAGCAGCGTCGGGCTCGGCAGCAAGCAGCAGCGGCGTCGGCGGGAAGGGATCAGCGGCAACGGCAGCAGCAAGCAGCAGCGGCGTCGGCCTGAGGAGCAGCGGCGAGCGGCAACGGCAGCAGCAATCAGCAGCGGCGTCGGCGGGAGAGGATCAGCGGCAGCGGCAACGGCGGCAGCAAGCAGCAGCGGCGTCGGCCTGAGGAGCAGCGGCGAGCGGCAACGGCAGCAGCAATCAGCAGCGGCGTCGGCGGGAGAGGATCAGCGGCAGCGGCAACGGCGGCAGCAAGCAGCAGCGGCGTCGGCCTGAGGAGCAGCGGCGAGCAGCAGCACCGGCGGTGCCGGCGTTGGCGGGAAGGGGCGACAGCAGCCGCGGTGGCGTGAGGCGCGACGCCGGCGGGGGAAGGCGGCACCACGCGGGCGCGGCGGCGGTGGGAGCCGGTCTCCTTCTCTCCCTCTCTCTTTCTCACTCTCTTTTTCCTTTCGCTCACGTGTGTCTCTCGTGCTCTCAAAAATTCTGATCTGAAAATTGTGTTCTCCCCCTCTAAAATTCTGACCTAATAATGTATATATAGTATTAACCTAGGTCAATTAGATGGGCTTTTAGTCCTAATGGGCTTAGGCTTGGGCTTTAATTTAAATGGGCTGAATTAATGGGCTGAATTAATTAATGACAATGGGTTGAATTAAGTTCAAATTAAAACAACCGAGCCCGTTTGACTTATAATTCCCGGCCTTTGCATTTCAAGCGAGCCGAGTCCCATTCGATGAAATTTAAGCTCGTTCATTCACCGCCGGTCCGATGCAAAAAATGCAATGAATCTAAAATGAATTTAAACTATATGTTATGCAAATTAAATATTTTTTGTTTAGGGGTTAAAAATTTAATCCCTAATTTTCTATGCAAATTACACTAAATGGTTACTAAAATTTAGGTGTCAACAGCTGCCCCTCTTTGAAGGTGAGCTCGCAGAGGTTGCATTCAAAGACTAAATGATACCTAAATTTCACTTATGCAAATGCAATGAATGTTGTTTTTGTCGGGATTATGAGTCCCATTTTACAATGCATTAAGAAATGATGCATGCTGACATGAGTAGAAAACGTACCTGGAATTACTTACCTGACGATAGCGCAATTCGAGGCACAACCTTAACTTGTATGTTGTTTTGGCAAATGTATGGGCTCAGTTCCCATCGGTATTGCCTGATATATGTTGATGAACTTCGGTGATCTGCAGTCAAGTCAAAACACACGAAGAAAACTCGACGTATCCAATCATCATCTGGATTCGCGAGAACAGTTCCGATCTTTACGAACTACCTATATATTTCCATAGGTGTTTGCAAAGATTTGGCCGCTTCACTTATATCTGCTCATAAGTGAATTGCGGGGGAAACTTTTGAAATCAAGAGGATATTCCGACCTTTACATATACCTGCTCATATGCAAAGGTTTGGCCGCCGCACTTATACCTGCTCATAAGTGAACTGCGGGGGAACACCTGGGGTTGAGAGAATATTCCGACCTTTACATATACCTGTTCATATGCAAAGATTTGGCCGCTTCACCTATACCTGTTCATAGATGAGTAGCGGGGGAACATCTGGGATAAAGAGAGTATTCCGACCTTTACATATACCTGCTCATATGCAAAGATTTGGCCGCTTCACCTATACCTGTTCATAGGTGAGTAGCGGGGGAACACCTGAGATTTGGGAGAATATTCCGATCTTTACATATACCTGCTCATATGCAAAGATTTGGCCGCTTCACCTATACCTGTTCATAGGTGAGTAGCGGGGGAATACCTGAGATTTGGGAAGAATATTCCGACCTTTACATATACCTGCTCATATGTAAAGATTTGGCCGTCATGCCTATATCTGCTCATAGTCATGTAACGGGGGAATCTTCTCGAGATTGTATAAAAATCTGTGATTTGATGAACAAAGGGGTTGGCCCAAGTGTTCAAGAGTTCCTTGACAAAGTACCTGGATATCGTCAGAGGTACCTGAAAAAGTTTGATCAATAGATACCTGAACATAATCAAAGGCATCTAGAGATCGCCAAAATGATCAAATGTGGGACCTGACAATTGCTTGAACAGGTTAGGGATACCTAGATAGTCATAGACATCCTAGGGATAGAGACATACTTACCTGGTGACATCTCCAACTCTGAAGGTGTGTCTCCTGTTAGACACGATTTTAAGTAACATGTAATATGCATTCGCACACTGTCAAGAATACATATACACATGAACTATGATTTCAACTGATTTTCATGCACGATGGTTTTGTCAAATCGGCATTACAAACTTCGCTGGGGAAAAATCATGACAAGACAACCCGAACTCAAGCGGATATCTTGAAAATGTCGAATGAGGGACTTCCGGTCCAAAAGGGCTTTCTCTCATTCTCATCGAAAGGCTGATTTATGGAGAATCGCTCCATCTCACCGTCATCATGTTGACAAGGGTCCGAGTATTCTCGCAAGCAGTACGACTTTACCAATCTGAGAGGTCTTTGTTAGGACTGTAACATAGGGCTTGGTCAATGGCTTAGCAAAAGAGACTCTTCGAGTCGAGGCTATTGAAAGAAAATACTCTGCAATTGTCTCCAGGTTTACAAGTCAAGAACCTGCAAAATGAGATAGAAATGGACTTGCTCGCACTTCTTCGAGCTAAGCTTATAAACATCAGAAACTCTACGTTAGTTCAAGTGCCCTAATCTGAAGAGACTTTGCAAGGGACGTAACGCAGGCTAGGCTCATGGGTTGAGAAATGAATGGATCATAAGGCTCAAAATGTGTATAATTGGGATGAACAAGTTGGTGATCATCTCGGCATTGTCACCGGTCTTCTTCTTCACCAGGGATTGTCTTCTCAGTAGATGCTCCATTGGTTTCGAGAGTTTATCACCTGACTCCTCAAGACTTTGGATACTTTTGTGATTTCGAGACAACTAAACATTTTCTAAAGTCGTCACTTTTCTCCATTTTTTCCTTTTTTCACGGGCATCGGCCTTGCTTTTACCAGGCACACTGCTTTTTCATGCCCTCTAGTTTTTTTTTTTTTTTTTTTGACATACACTGTCTACAATGCATACATTGGCTAGCCACACTTTGGCTTGTTTTGACCGAATGACTAACATTTGGACTCTCGGGGTCTTGTCTTTTGTCGGCGCTCTGGATATGCTGCCTGAACAATGATGACTTTTGCCTTGCCCCAGTGTGGGGGATGATCACCAACTGGGTTTAAGAAATGAATTTGCAGGCTCAATTGGGCTTAACAAAGGGTAAAGTGTGTATAGGATAGAGAAAGAAATGCTCTTCGTCATTCTAAGGCACTTGAACTTCACGTGAATTCATCTGAAAAAGCAACACTCGAAGATTGATGCAAGTGAGAGCATGAAAATTTCTACTCATTTTTCACCTTATGACGCTGACTTACCTCCAGTTTGCCCCGATATGGGGTGGTTCTTGACAGGGGTAATTTGAATGAATTTCTCCAAGTGTTTAGGCTCAAAGTGGCGAAACAATGGATAACCTGTAGTGTTTGGGATAGAGAAATGAACTGCCTCTCATCATTTCAGTTGCCGTACCTTTTGCGAGATAACCCTTTACCTTGCAGACATGGAATTTTTCCACTCAACTCACTGGGGATTAGTGCACGGGACTGTGTATAGGATAGGGTTTGCCTTTCATCATCCCGATGTACCTCATTCAACACATTCAATTCATTCCACATGAATTATCATATTGTCTAAATAGATTCTCCTTTTGAAATCGATAATATAGACTGACAAATAACCATGCAGAAATTAAAGTCAATGCAAACATCTTAACTTGAAATTGACTGAAACCATTTATTCATAAATGCAATGTTTGCAATTCAGAATATAAAACCGAACATTTGAAAACTTTTGCTGCAAAATGTTAAATTCCATCAGGGATAATATATCTTCACAGCATCAGAATTAACAGGAGTGGAAAACTCACGACCATCCATTTCTGCGAGAATCAGGGCACCTCCGGGAAGCACCTTTTTAACCACATACGGACCAATGTAGTTTGGGGCAAATTTTCCTCCAGGAACAGGAAAGACTGGCAGTACCTTCCTTAGGACTAGATCATTTACCTCGAAGTGTCTTGGACGCACCTTTCGATTGAAGGATCTAGCTATCCTCTGCTGATAGGTTTGACCGTGGCAAATGGCTCTCAATCGCTTCTCATCAATCAGGTTTAACTGCTCATGCCTTTGTCGCATCCATTCTGCCTCGGACAACTCCACTTGAGACAAGATTCGCAAGGAAGGGATCTCTACTTCGACGGGTAGGACCGCTTCCATGCCATACACCAAGGAAAAAGGAGTTGCTCCGACAGAGGTTCGGATCGAAGTTCGATACGCCATTAGTGCAAATGGCAACCTTTCATGCCAGTCACGATAGTTTTCAGCCGTTTTGGCCAAGATCTTCTTGATGTTCTTGTTGGCAGCTTCAACTGCTCCATTCATCTGTGGACGATAAGGAGACGAATTCAGGTGCCGGATTTTGAACTCGTTGAACAACTGATCAATGAACCTGTTGTTCAAATTTGTCCCATTGTCAGTGACGATAGCCTCAGGGACACCATAACGAGCAACTATGTCTCGCCTGATGAATTTTACAACATTCTTTGCGGTGACGTTTGCATAAGATGCCGCCTCAATCCACTTAGAGAAATAGTCAATAGCGACCAAGATAAATCGGTGTCCATTTGATGCCTTGGGATTAATCGGGCCAATCACATCGATGCCCCACATTGAAAAGGGCCATGGCTCAGACTGCTGATGTAATTCCGTCGGGGGAACATTTATCTTATCCCCATGAACCTGACAACGATGACATCTTCGAACATGTTGGATGCAGTCACTCTCAAGACTGAGCCAATAATAACCCAACCTCATGATCTTCTTAGCTAACATGTGGCCATTCATGTGTGGACCACATATCCCTTCGTGTACTTCTTGCATGATTCTGGTAGCTTCAGCTGCATCCACACACCTCAATAGGATCGAATCATATGATCTTTTGTACAGCTTCTCACCACTAACAAAGAATTTTGAAGCCATTTTCATTATGTACTTCCTGTCAGCCGGGGTACTTCCCTCAGGAAATTCTTGTTTCTGGATGTAACTCATGATATCATAATACCATGGCTTTTCATCAGGTTCTCCGGTCACAACCATACAGTAGGCTGGTTTTGCCAGGACTTCAATCTTCAAGGGTTCTACCTCCAACCCATCAATCACTTGCAACATGGATGATAACGTAGCTAGCGCATCAGCGAACTGATTATGAGACCTCGATAAGTACTCAAAAGAGATATCTTCGAATTCCTCTATGATTTCTTCGAGGTATTCATGGTACGGCACTAGTTTGGTGTCTCTCGTCTTGTTGACACCTAAATTTTAGTAACCATTTAGTGTAATTTGCATAGAAAATTAGGGATTAAATTTCTAACCCCTAAACAAAAAATATTTAATTTGCATAACATATAGTTTAAATTCATTTTAGATTCATTGCATTTTTTGCATCGGACCGGCGGTGAATGAACGAGCTTAAATTTCATCGAATGGGACTCGGCTCGCTTGAAATGCAAAGGCCGGGAATTATAAGTCAAACGGGCTCGGTTGTTTTAATTTGAACTTAATTCAGCCCATTCTCATTAATTAATTCAGCCCATTATCATTAATCAATTCGGCCCATTAATTCAGCCCATTAATTCAGCCCATTTAAATTAAAGCCCAAGCCTAAGCCCATTAGGACTAAAAGCCCATCTAATTGACCTAGGTTAATACTATATATTCAGAATTAGGTCAGATTTTTAGGGGGGAACACACAATTTCATATCAGAATTTTCAGAGAGTGAGAGTGAGGAAGGGAGAGAGTGAAGGAGACCGGCCGGAGCACCCCCCACACGGCCGGAATCGCGCGACGCCGCTGCTGCCTCCCGCGCGCCTGTCGCCGCCCCTTGCCGCGCGCCGCCCCTCGCCGTGCGCTCGCCTGCTGCCTGACGCTGCAGCTCCCTGCCGCGTGCTCACCGCCGCGCGCTCGCCAGCTGCCGTGCGCCGTCCCTGCCGCCGCGCGCCGTCCCTGTCGCTGCAGCACCGCCTCCTGCTGTGCGCCTGCTGCCGCCGCTTCCTGCTACCGTGTGCTGCCGTCTTTCCCGCCAACGCCGCGCCTCACGCCGGCGCTGCTGCTGCCGTCGCTTCCTGCCGTGCGCCGCTTCTCACGCCGACGCTGCCGCTGCCGCTGCCCTCAGGCCGACGCCGACGCCGCTGCTGCCTGCTGCTGCCGCTGCCTTCTCGCCGCGCGCCGCCACGTGCTGCCGCTGATTCTCGCCGTGCACCGCTGCTGCTGCTGCCGTCGCCTGCTGCTGCTCCTCCCATCACGCGCCGCCTGCTGCCGCCGCTCCTCCCGTCGCACGTCGCCGCCTGTTGCTGCTGCCCCCTGCCGCGCGCAACCGCGTGCTGCCGCGGCTTCTTGACGTGCGCCACTGTCGCCGCCGTTCCCGACACCGCACCGCCGGTCCGCCGTTTGCCGCTCATCGCAATCCGCAATCCCGATCCGCGAGTCCAAATTTGGAAAGTAATCCAGAACTCAGGTAAAGATATCTATCCAGAATATTTTCAAAATATTTAGATTCCTGGTTTGAATATTTGAATATTCTGTGAATATTGTGTGGATTGCTAGATATCTTAGGATAATGTTTGCCTTGTTCGCAATATTTGAAAATATTCAAAATTAGGAATCTTTCCTAATTCAGCAACGTATCTGGACAACTATCCGACCTTATCCCTAAGGTATGATACGTGGCGATACGGAAAATCATTATCCTATCCATAATCCCTTGGATACGATAATGATTTTTATCTGCTTTCCAAATTTGAACGATCGACTTTCCATTAATATCTATAACCCTGTAGATATGACCGGTAATTCGATTTCTGTGCCTAATCCGAATTTGAAACGAATCTTGTGGATTGCATGGTTGCTTTAAATGTGGATGCTATCTCTGTTTAGATTATTTTCCTTTTCAAATAAAAAGAAAATTCAAAAAATATCAGTTAGGATTTGAATTTGAATTTTGCATGTTTAGGAATCTTAAATATATCTACACGATAGAGTAATTATTCAATTTAAATTAGGATTTGAGATAATCTATTTCCTAGTTTAAATTAAATAATTTTCTAGTCTTGATAGATTATTTAGGTTATTTTTTATTCCGAATTTTCAAGAAAACCTTAAAAAATGAATTGTTTTATGGTAGATTATGATAGATTGCATTCTTAATTTAAGTAATTTATTATTCCGAATTTTAACAAAAATCCCAAAAATAAGTCGTGTTAGGATATGTTAAGTCATTATGGGTTGCATGTTAATTTAGACATATTTTTATTCCGAATTTCATTAGAAAACACCAAAAATAAATCGTTTGCCCGTCATCAGAATTAGGTCACGTCGTCGCATGACATATAGTTTGCATGCTAGGTTGCATTATTCGCGTGTCAATTGTTGCACGTCATTGCATGTAGATTAGCTTTCATTTAAATAAGCGAAAATCCAAAAATTGAGTGAATTCCTTGTTAATTAGAAATCATATTAGGTTGTTGATGTGATTTTCTAGCTAACAATGCAGATGCTTACGTTGCTTCGAGGTAAGTAATTCTTCCAACTTGCAATTTATTTAATGCTTTCTTGGGTGTTAAATTGGTGGTTTGCGCACCCGCATGAACACCTCACATGTTAGTGACTAAGTTAAAATGAATCCAAATTGTCTGCCAAAATATTTTTGAAAAGAAAAGGTACCGAAAGGGCGTTAGACTAGATCTAGCGTAATCAAGTCCCCGGGCTTAGAATCTCTGGTTCGTAGGAATAAAACATATCTCCCTATGTTTTATTTAGGTTTCTAATCGACCTACCACAAATTGATTAGTGGCGACTCCAAGCATGAAAACATTTGCATGTTAAAAACTTAAACCCAAAGTTGCGAATTGGTAGGGCTTGGGAGGGCTCGAGTTAGGTTTAGTCCTAATAATCCATTAGCCTGAGAAGGGAAATTTTTTAGGTCGCGACAGCTTGGCGACTCCGCTGGGGACGTGAGTTAAAACTCTTAGTGGACTTAGGCCAGTTTTTCTTTTCAAAAAAAATACTTTTTGCTTGGCAGCGAGGATCCCAGGTACGTCCCTAACATTTTAGGTGTTAAATGTTTTTGCAGTATGGGAGGTATAAGGGGAGGCGTGATTGTTAACCCTTGTTTTGCAGGGAGGTGTTTGAATGAATGGTTTATTTTATGCACGAAGCGCTGTTTGATATAACATGTTGTGCATGCCTTACATTTACACTACACCGCACACACTACCCGCTGCCGGACCTGGGCGGCACAGGTTTAGGATGGTACTGAGAAAACGGACACCCCGACCACACTCGCGTGGTACGGGTCGCCTTTCTTGGTCCCGAAAGTTCTTTCATGGTGTCATTGAATACCTACCACGGTTGCACCCTTTGCAACCCGGGTCGGCTCTTTGACTAAGCCGGAGTCAGGGGAATCCCAGCCTAACCACCACCATGACTGGTTTAGCTCGGTAATCCTCATGTCTCCATTTTGCAAGCCAGAGTCTAGATAGAAATCGAACCTCACATTTCATGCGCATGTCTATGTGATTGCCATCATTCTACCCGGTGAAGTAAGATTTCTGAACCTTTATCTCGCAATTTATTTATGTTTCGTCTTTTTCTTTGGTCGGTCCATGACATTAGGTCGGTCGTGAGTCTTGGTCTATACACTATGGGAGGGGCAGACATCCGGATTCTTGATGCTCCTAAGGACGAGCTCCGTGCCTGGTGGAATCTACTCAGTCCGACCAACCGCAAGCTAGTTGAGGGCCACATCGGGAGGTTGCTCCCCCTACTGGAGGTCAAAGTCCGTACCGGCCTCGTCCGAGCATTAGCGCACTTCTGGTGTCCCGCGACCTCTACCTTTATATTCGGTAAGCACGAGCTCACCCCGACATTGGAAGAATATAGCGTGCTCATTGGAAAATCATTGGAGTCGGATTTAGTCACACCACCTTTGGGAATTGATTCTACTTTAATGTTGGCCGAATTTCTGAATGTCGGAAAAGATGAATTGAGAAAAGTGTTAAAAGCAAATCGTGGCACATGTCCATTTTCATTCCTGAGTCAGTGTTTTGAAAAAGCCACATCTTTTCAAAAAGGCAGAATCTTTTTGCTAGCGTTTTTCGGGTTCGTGATTTTTCCTTACTGTAAGAATGCATGTAATCCGTCAATCGCATGGTTGGTCCAACAAGTCTGTCTTGAAAAGAATTTTATCAACATCATTTTAGCCGAAACTTTCATTTCCCTCACTAAATTTAAGCAACATGTTGACAAAACTTTTCATGCCTCCCTCGAGCTTTTGCAAATCTGGTTTTTGTCTCACATAAAAGGGTGTGGCGATTTACTCATAATATCTGAGCTTAGTGATTCTAGCCATCCCGTCTTGAGGTATAAAGAAAAACAAGGGGGTGCACCCGATTATCATTACTCTGAATGGATCATTTTCATGAAAAACGCTAGACCCCAAGGTTTCCAATGGCATGCTAATTGGTTCAAAGTTGAGGAAGCTCGGCTTACGTGTAACGGTATTGGGCCGGTTCCACTATTGGGTTTCACCGGCGCAATCGAATACTACCCCGCCAGAGTGTCTCGTCAGTATCAGATTCTCCAAGGGCTCCCTCCAGCGCTACAACCGGAACTCCTCCAAGTTGACTTCGCCGATGACGATAAAGATCACGAAGCGACCGTAGCTCAGCTCAATAAGATGTGGAGGAAGTGTCGTGTGTTAAAGATAGCCCGACCCGAAGGAGAACTAAAGGGAGAGCAGAAGTCCTATTTCGCGACAACCCAGTACATTCGTCGGCACAAAATCCCGCGAGATTTGCTCCCGAAGATACCCAAGGTGCCTCTCAAGTCCGCCAATCGCTCAGAGAACAATCGCCTCAAAAGGAAGGCCGAAGAAGCTGAAGAAAAGGCATCCAAGATAGCTCGAGCTTATGAGCAATTGAAGAAGGAAGTCGCCTCCCATATGTCTATAGATCAAGCTAAATAAAAAGCTCGAAATTCTTTTCTCATTTCAGTTTCAGTTTTTAAAATTTGTTTAGGAATTGAGTCATTTGTCTTTATATTCAGTTCAATTTCAAGTTATTAATTGGTGTAAAATTTTTTGCCATTTCAATAAAGGGGTCCTTTCAATTCAAAGCGGTTAGACCAATGTCATGGATTGGCGTACGATTTTGCTTAACACTCATGTATGCCTGTTTCATTTCGAAATTAGGTAGCTACGGACCGATCACGGTCGCCCATTCGTACACGGTCGAGAGCCAGAATGGCCGATCAAACCGACTTGCAAGAACGTGTTATTGGTGTGGAAGACCACATCAAGCAGCTTGTCATCGCGATGCAACAAATGTCCGCTGAGATCAAAGCTCTCCGGTCGGTTCCTGTTTCGACACCTCCCGAAGCGTCTGTCCCAAAGCAGAAAATCAGGAAAAGTGTCGATGTTGACGGAGATGACGATATTCCTGATTTAGAAGATGACCCTGTCCAGATCATCGTCAACAAGGACAAACCTGATGAGCGGGTCAATAAACTTGAAGAAAGAGTGAAGCAGCTGGAAGGTTCGCAGGATTCACCTTCGATTGATCTGTCCCTTTACTCACAGATCAAAATCCCAAAGAAGTTCAAAATGCCGGATTTCGACAAGTACAATGGCACCACATGTCCAAAAGCCCACCTACAGCTCTATCACGTGCAAATGACTTCGTACGTTGATAACGAACTCCTGATGATTCATGCCTTTCAAGCAAGTTTGACGGGTCCTGCTTTGAGCTGGTATCTCATGAAGAAGATAAATGGCCTCAAAACTTGGAAAGAAGCCAGTGAAGCATTCTTGAAGCAGTACAGATTCATAACAGACATCATTCCTACCCGTGATGATCTCGAACGCGCCCAGATGAAAAAGACTGAGTCCTTCAAAGACTATGCTATCAGATGGAGAAATTTAGCTGCTCAGGTTGTCCCAGAACCCATAGATAGTGAGTTAAAGAGGATGTTCATGAAAACTCTCCCGTTCGAATACCGTAATCGGATGGTTGCCATTCCGACTGACAACTTCAACCAACTCATCCCCATGGGCGAACAAATTGAAATAGGGTTGAAGGATGGATGGTTTGTCGAGCCGCCCTCCTCGACCAGAAGATTTGGTGCGAGAAAAGAGAAAGAACCGGCAGCTGAAGTGAATGTGGCTTATAACCAACCGAGCCGGCGGAATGCTAACTCCGCCCCAGCAATCCAAGTAGTAGAAGCTCAGCAACAAAACTCGAGTCGTCAACCTTTTCAGAGGAGGAACAACAAGAGGCAATTCACTCCCCTCCCCGGGTCGTTGTCTCAAGTGTTGACGGTGCTCCAGAAGAAAGGTTTGCTCACTACTGAGCCAAAGCGGCCCAATCCTGAGCGGTTCTATAACTTCGACCCGTCAAAGAAATGTGATTATCACATGGGTGAGCCGGGACACTCAACCGATGATTGCTATGCCCTCAGGCACCAAATCCAAAACCTCCTAGACACGAAGGCGTTCTCATTTCAACCTGCTAAGCCGAATGTTCAGAACAACCCACTCCCTGATCACGCAGGCAATGTGAATGCCATATTTAGCTTCAATGCTGGTCGAATCAAGAACGTTAAGGTGTGTACTACCGACGTCTACGATGAGTTAGTGAAAGCCGGTTGTTATCCAAGTAATGAAGACCTGCCCCTGGCTCTCATGAGAGAAAGAGTCTCAAGAATGGTAAAAGCTGGGATGATTGTTTATGCTGACCACACTGGCATCGTCTCCACTATCTCCGAAGTGGTTATTAATTGGGAGGAGGAGTTTGCTACATTGAACATCAGGAGCGACAAGGGCGACCCTCTGCCTGAAGACATGCCTCCGCTTGAAGACGCGTCCGATAATGAGGAGATCACTGTAAGCACACCTACAACTGATGAAGGGATAGTGATCGAGATACCTCAACCGTATGAGTACAGTGACAATAAGGCGGTTCCCTGGTCCTACAGTCTCGATGTCGACTTAGTTACCAGATCTGGGCGTTCCTACGGCCAAGCTAATGCCCAACCTGCAAAACCCGTTACTGATGAAGAAGCCAAGGAATTTCTAGCTGTGATTAAGGCTAGCGAGTACAACATAGTTGAACAATTGCGCAAGCTGCCCGCACAAATCTCCCTGCTTGAGCTGCTCCAGACATCTGTCATGCATCAGAAGGCCTTAATGAAGGTGTTAAGTGAAGTCCACGTGCCAGAAACGATCGATCATGACAAATTAGAGGAATTTGTGGGCTCTATACTCCTCAAGGACCTCATAGCCTTTTCAGATGAAGAGTTCCCTCTAGAAGGGAGGGGGCATACCAGGGCACTCTATATTTCCGTCAAATACAAGGCCTCGCATGTAGCCCGGGTACTCATTGACAATGGATCAGCCTTGAATATCTGTCCTCTGGCAACTTTACACCGCCTGAAGGTAGATCCTTCTAAGATAAATTCTGCAAGAACATCCGTACGAGCCTTTGACGGAACGAAGAAAGAAGTGATGGGAGAAATACACCTTGACATACAGATAGGACCAACGATTTTCAATGTCCTATTTCAAGTTATGGACATTCCCACTGCATTCAATTTTCTGTTGGGTCGTCCATGGATTCATACTGCTGGAGCTGTGCCATCCAGTCTACATCAGATGGTAAAGTTCGTCGTGGAGAGAAAGTTAGTCACGGTCCACGGTGAAGAAGAGCACCCAATCTACCATGCAACGGCTATCCCCTATGTTGAGCCTGATTGCAAAATAGAATCGAGCTATCAGTCGCTGGAGCTCGTATCAACCATACATGCGTCAAGAGGATCATCACCGCCTATTCCTGAGGTGTCAAATGCTGCGGTCATGATTGGGAGAGTAATGATCTCTCACGGCTTTACTCCAGGTGAAGGCCTTGGTAGAAATAGTCAAGGCATCCGCCAACCGGTGGAAGTTTCTCAGAGGCCCCGCATTACTGGGTTGGGATACCTGGGGTCGAGTGAGCCGAACAATGTGGCACGTGGACGTGGACGTGGACGTGGTCGAAGAAATGGTCAAAATAGATTGCGATCCGAAGAAGAGCCAAATGGCGAAGAACGTGGGCGTGGTATGTCGCCTCCACACCTCCGCACCACATTCCCAGGCCCTGCAAGAATGATGCATGAAGAGAAAGAGGTGATCGACACTCTAGGGCAGCCGAGCGGCAAGTTCGACTATTATGTCAAATACTCAGCACCCCCGAGCTTTTATGTTGACCCCCGTGACATTGTCCCGGATGGATGGGGAGGTATGGATGATTCAACACCTCTAGTGACAGAAGATTCTGATGATGCAATGGAGGGAATCACCGCCCTGTTCGATAATTTCTTAATTGGAGCCATCGAGGAAGGACCGTTGAAGGGAATGGGCATTGGCCCGCAAGAGTAACACATTTACCTTTTTCGCACATTCCCCTACGCGGGAATTTTTACTGCTTTTTAGGACTTGCCCTGTCTCGGGAGCTACTTTTTAGTACTTTTCATTTCTAGGATTTGATTGTTGCAATTTCCATTCCAATAAATGTAATTCATTTGGTGATAATCAATAAAATTACAAGTTATTTTCGTTTTGAGGGCATGTTGAGGTACATCAAACCAGCCCGGTGATGATATCCAACCGATAAAAGAAAATATAGTCCAAGGAGAATTCTGAGGCCTGGGCTTCTTCATGCTTCCTCGTGTTAAAACCTTTTGAAAAGAATTTCAAAATAAAAAAATCAATAGAAATACACTGTTTAGCCCTGTTTGTCCTACTGAACCCCCTACTTTATGTTTCAGGGGCAATCTTGTGACACGTAAGGGTATGGGAACGGTCCAATCTGATGAATTATGTGCTACTGAACCTGATCTCGATGACCCCAATGAACTCGAAGATTCCTCGGACCTCCAGCGTGATCTAGAGCATCATGAAAGACCTAAAGTCCTAACAGTAGACCAAACTATCACCGTCAACTTGAGTGATTCCGGAGAACTCAAAGAGGTGAAGATAGGGGCAACCCTTCCCGAAGGTGAAGCTAAACGCCTGGTCCAATTGCTGAAGGATTACCAGGATATCTTTGCCTGGTCGTACGTCGATATGCCGGGTCTAGATCCTTCTATCGTGGAGCATAGTCTACCCACTAATCCAGACATGCCGCCCAAGAAACAGAGGCTGCGAAGGACCAAGCCTGAACTTTCCAAGAAAATAGAGGAGGAGGTCATGAAGCTTTTGAAAGTGGGATTCATCGAAGTCACCCAATACCCCAGCTGGGTGGCTAATATTGTGCCAGTCATGAAGAAGGATGGTCGAGTTCGGGTTTGCATCGACTATCGCGATCTAAACAAGGCCAGCCCTAAAGACGATTTCCCATTGCCACATATAGACGTTTTGGTGGACAGTACTGCAGGGTTTGAGCTGTTTTCCTTCATGGATGGTTTTTCGGGTTATAATCAGATAAAAATGAAGGACGATGATAAGGAGAAAACGGCGTTCATCACTCCTTGGGGGACATTCCACTATAAGGTTATGCCCTTCGGCCTTAAAAATGCCGGGGCAACATATCAACGGGCAATGGTGACGCTCTTCCATGATATGATGCATAAGGAGATTGAGGTTTATGTCGATGACATGATCGCCAAGTCTCGACCTGGGAAGAGTCACGTTGATACCTTGAGGAAATTATTCGAGAGGCTCCGTGAGTTTAAACTCCGTCTCAATCCAGCAAAGTGCGTATTCGGAGCAACCTCGGGTAAATTACTTGGGTTCATAGTAAGCAGTAAAGGCATTGAAATTGACCCCTCCAAAGTAAAGGCTATATGTGAGTTACAACCCCCGTCGACCGTAAAAGAAGTGCGGAGCCTCCTGGGTAGATTGAACTACATAGCCCGTTTTATTTCTCAGCTCTCAGCAACTGCTAAGCCATTCTTCAAACTTCTAAGGAAGAATGCTCAAGTGAAATGGGACGAGGATTGTCGGGAAGCGTTTAACGAACTAAAGCAATACCTGATGAAACCACCAGTGCTAGTCCCACCAATGCCGGGCCAGCCTTTGATCCTTTACCTCACGATTCATAGTGAGTCTTTAGGTGCGATGCTAGCCCAGAAAAGTCCTGAAGATGGGAAAGAGCGAGCCATTTATTACCTAAGCAAGAAGTTCACCGTCTCGGAGTTGAATTATTCTGAAGCCGAGAAGACTTGCGCTGCACTAGTATGGGTGCTCCATAGGCTGCGACAATATACACTGCATCACCAGACTTTGCTTGTGACTGAGAACGATCCCATCAAGTATTTACTTGATCAACCAGCTTTGGTAGGGAAGTTAGCCAAGTGGCAGATTTTAATTTCAGAGTTTGATGTCCAGATGAAGCCACAGAAGTCAGTTAAGGGTCGAGTAATCGCTGATGTGTTAGCTGAAAATCCTGGAGTCCCTGATGATGATAGATATTCTCCAGAAGATCGTATTTTGGTAATAAAGGAAGACACATGGACCATGTTTTTCGATGGAGCTGTAAACTTGGCCGGTTCCGGCACCGGGGCAGTTTTAATATCCCCAGATGGGCAACATTATCCAGTAGCAGCAAAGTTGGTGTTCCCCTGTACCAATAACATAGCCGAGTACGAAGCTTGCATCCTCGGACTCCAAGTCGCAGTGGAAATGAGGATAACCAAGTTAAAAGTGTTTGGTGATTCTGCTTTGATTATTCTCCAAACCGTGGGAGAGTGGAAGACAAGAGACACCAAGCTAGTGCCGTACCATGAATACCTCGAAGAAATCATAAAGGAATTCGAAGATGTCTCTTTTGAGTACTTATCGAGGTCTCATAATCAGTTTGCTGATGCGCTAGCTACGCTATCATCCATGTTGCAAGTGATTGATGGGTTAGAGGTAGAACCCCTGAAGATTGGAGTCCTGACAAAGCCAGCCTACTGTATGGTTGTGACTGGGGAGCCTGACGAAAAGCCATGGTATTACGATATCATGAGTTACATCCAGAGACAAGAATTTCCTGAGGGAAGCACCCCGGCTGACAGGAAGTACATAATGAAAATGGCTTCAAAATTCTTTGTTAGTGGTGAAAAGCTGTACAAAAGATCATATGATTCGGTCCTATTAAGATGTGTGGATGCAGCTGAAGCTACCAGAATCATGCAAGAAGTACACGAAGGGATATGTGGTCCACACATGAATGGCCACATGTTAGCTAAGAAGATTATGAGGTTGGGTTATTATTGGCTCAGTCTTGAGAATGACTGCATCCAACATGTTCGAAGATGTCATCGTTGTCAGGTTCATGGGGATAAGATAAATGTTCCCCCGACAGAATTACATCAGCAGTCAGAGCCATGGCCCTTTTCAATGTGGGGCATCGATGTGATTGGCCCGATTAATCCCAAGGCATCAAATGGACATCGATTTATCTTGGTCGCGATTGACTATTTCTCTAAGTGGATTGAAGCGTCATCTTATGCAAACGTCACCGCAAAGAATGTTGTAAAATTCATCAGGCGGGACATAGTCGCTCGCTATGGTGTCCCTGAGGCTATTGTCACTGACAATGGGACAAATTTGAACAACAAGTTCATTGATCAGTTGTTCAACGAGTTCAAAATCCGGCACCTGAATTCATCTCCCTATCGTCCACAGATGAATGGAGCAGTTGAAGCCGCTAACAAGAACATCAAGAAGATCTTGGCCAAAACGGCTGAAAACTATCGTGACTGGCATGAAAGGTTGCCATTTGCGCTAATGGCATATCGGACTTCGATCCGAACCTCTGTCGGAGCAACCCCTTTTTCCTTGGTATATGGCATGGAAGCAGTTCTACCCGTCGAAGTAGAGATCCCTTCCTTGCGAGTATTATCTCAAGTGGAGTTGTCCGAGGCAGAATGGATGCGACAAAGGCATGAGCAGTTAAACCTAATTGATGAGAAGCGATTGAGAGCCATTTGCCACGGTCAAACCTATCAGCAGAGGGTAGCTAGATCTTTCAATCAAAAGGTGCGTCCAAGACACTTCGAGGTAAATGATCTAGTCCTAAGAAAGGTACTGCCAGTCTTTCCTGTTCCTGGAGGAAAATTTGCCCCAAACTACATTGGTCCATATGTGGTTAAAAAGGTGCTTCCCGGAGGTGCCCTGATCCTCGCAGAAATGGATGGTCGTGAGTTCTCCACTCCTGTTAATTCTGATGCTGTGAAGATCTATTATCCCTGATAAGATCTAACATTTTTGCGGCGAAAGTTTTTAAATGTTCGGTTTTATATTCTGAATTGCAAACATCTCATTTATGAATAAATGGTTTCAATCAATTGAAAAATGGAATGTGTGCCTTGGCTTTAAATTATGTTTGATCATTTTGTCAGTCTGCATTATCGATTTCAAAAGGGGAATCTATTTAGACGATATGATAACTCACGTGGAATGAATTGAATGTGTTGAATGAGGTACATCGGGGTGATGAAAGGCAAGCCATATCCTATACACAGTCCCGTTCACTAATCCCCAGTGAGTTAAGTGGAAAAATTCCATGTCGGCAAGGCGAAGGGTTATCTCGCAAAAGGTACGGCAACCGAAATGACAAGAGGCGGTTCATTTCTCTATCCCAAACACTACAGGTTATCCATTGTTTCGCCACTTTGAGCCTAAACACTTGGAGAAATTCATTCAAATTACCCCTGTCAAGAACCACCCCACATCGGGGCAAACTGGAGGTAAGTCAACGTCATAAGGTGAAAAATGAGTAGAAATTTTCATGCTCTCACTTGCATCAATCTTCGAGTGTTGCTTTTTCAGATGAATTCACGTGAAGTTCAAGTGCCTTAGGATGACGAAGAGCATTTCTTTCTCTACCCTATACACACTTCATCCTTTGCTAAGCCCAATTGAGCCTGCAAATTCATTTCTTAAACCCAGTTGGTGATCATCCCCCACACTGGGGCAAGGCAAAAATCATCATTGTTCAGGCAGCATATCCAGAGCGCCGACAAAAGACAAGACCCCGAGAGTCCAAATGTTAGTCATTCGGTCAAAACAAGCCAAAGTGTGGCTAGCCAATGTATGCATTGTAGACAGTGTGAGTCAAAAAAAAAAAAAAAAAAAAACTAGAGGGCATGAAAAAGCAGTGTGCCTGGTAAAAGCAAGGCCAATGCCCGTGAAAAATGGAGAAAAGTGACGACTTTAGAAAATGTTGAGATGTGTCAAAGTCACAAAAATATCCAGAGTCTTAAGGAGTCAAGTGATAAGCTCTCAAAGCCAATGGAACATCTACCGAAGAGACAACCCCTGGTGAAGAAGAAGACTGGTGACAATGCCGAGATGATCACCAACTCTCACCCCAATTATACACATTTTGAGCCTTATGATCCATTCATTTCTCAACCCATGAGCCCAGCCTGCGTTACGTCCCTTGCAAAGTCTCTTCAGATTAGGGCACTTGAACTAACGTAGAGTTTCTGATGTTTATAAGCTTAGCTCGAAGAAGTGCGAGCAAGTCCATTTCTATCTCATTTTGCAGGTTCTTGACTTGTAAACCCGGAGACAATTGCAGAGTATTTTCTTTCAATAGCCTCGACTCGAAGAGTCTCTTTTGCTAAGCCATTGACCAAGCCCTATGTTACAGTCCTAACAAAGACCTCTCAGATTGGTAAAGTCGTACTGCTTGCGAGAATACTCGGACCCTTGTCAACATGATGACGGTAAGATGGAGCGATTCTCCATAAATCAGCCTTTCGATGAGAATGAGAGAAAGCCCTTTTGGACCGGAAATCCCTCATTCGACATTTTCAAGATATCCGCTTGAGTTCGGGTTGTCTTGTCATGATTTTTCCCCAGCGAAGTTTGTAATGCCGATTTGACAAAACCATCGTGCATGAAAATCAGTTGAAATCATAGTGCATGTGTATATGTGTTCTTGACAGTGTGCGAATGCATATTACATGTTACTTAAAATCGTGTCTAACAGGAGACACACCATCAGAGTTGGAGATGTCACCAGGTAAGTATGTCTCTATCCCTAGGATATCTATGACTATCTAGGTATCCCTAACCTGTTCAAGCAATTGTCAGGTCCCACGTCTGATCATTTTGGCGATCTCTAGATGCCTTTGATTTTGTTCAGGTGTCTATTGATCAAACCTTTTCAGGTACTTCTGATGATATCCAGGTACTTTGTCAAGGAACTCTTGAACACTTGGGCTAGCCCCTTTGTTCATCAAATCACAGATTTTCATACAATCTCGAGAAGATTCCCCCGTTACATGACTATGAGCAGATATAGGCATGACGGCCAAATCTTTGCATATGAGCAGGTATATGTAAAGATCGGAATATTCTCCCAAATTTCAGGTATTCCCCCGCTACTCACCTATGAACAGGTATAGGTGAAGCGGCCAAATCTTTGCATATGAGCAGGTATATGTAAAGATCGGAATATTCTCCCAAATTTCAGGTATTCCCCCGCTACTCACCTATGAACAGGTATAGGTGAAGCGGCCAAATCTTTACATATGAGCAGGTATATGTAAAGATCGGAATATTCTCCCAAATTTCAGATGTTCCCCCGCTACTCACCTATGAACAGGTATAGGTGAAGCGGCCAAATCTTTGCATATGAACAGGTATATGTAAAGGTCGGAATATTCTCTCAACCCCAGGTGTTCCCCCGCAGTTCACTTATGAACAGGTATAAGTGCGGCGGCCAAACCTTTGCATATGAGCAGGTATATGTAAAGGTCGGAATATCCTCTTGATTTCAAAAGTTTCCCCCGCAATTCACTTATGAGCAGATATAAGTGAAGCGGCCAAATCTTTGCAAACACCTATGGAAATATATAGGTAGTTCGTAAAGATCGGAACTGTTCTCGCGAATCCAGATGATGATTGGATACGTCGAGTTTTCTTCGTGTGTTTTGACTTGACTGCAGATCACCGAAGTTCATCAACATATATCAGGCAATACCGATGGGAACTGAGCCCATACATTTGCCAAAACAACATACAAGTTAAGGTTGTGCCTCGAATTGCGCTATCGTCAGGTAAGTAATTCCAGGTACGTTTTCTACTCATGTCAGCATGCATCATTTCTTAATGCATTGTAAAATGGGACTCATAATCCCGACAAAAACAACATTCATTGCATTTGCATAAGTGAAATTTAGGTATCATTTAGTCTTTGAATGCAACCTCTGCGAGCTCACCTTCAAAGAGGGGCAGCTGTTGACACCTAAATTTTAGTAACCATTTAGTGTAATTTGCATAGAAAATTAGGGATTAAATTTCTAACCCCTAAACAAAAAATATTTAATTTGCATAACATATAGTTTAAATTCATTTTAGATTCATTGCATTTTTTGCATCGGACCGGCGGTGAATGAACGAGCTTAAATTTCATCGAATGGGACTCGGCTCGCTTGAAATGCAAAGGCCGGGAATTATAAGTCAAACGGGCTCGGTTGTTTTAATTTGAACTTAATTCAGCCCATTCTCATTAATTAATTCAGCCCATTATCATTAATCAATTCGGCCCATTAATTCAGCCCATTAATTCAGCCCATTTAAATTAAAGCCCAAGCCTAAGCCCATTAGGACTAAAAGCCCATCTAATTGACCTAGGTTAATACTATATATTCAGAATTAGGTCAGATTTTTAGGGGGGAACACACAATTTCAGATCAGAATTTTCAGAGAGTGAGAGTGAGGAAGGGAGAGAGTGAAGGAGACCGGCCGGAGCACCCCCCACACGGCCGGAATCGCGCGACGCCGCTGCTGCCTCCCGCGCGCCTGTCGCCGCCCCTTGCCGCGCGCCGCCCCTCGCCGTGCGCTCGCCTGCTGCCTGACGCTGCAGCTCCCTGCCGCGTGCTCACCGCCGCGCGCTCGCCAGCTGCCGTGCGCCGTCCCTGCCGCCGCGCGCCGTCCCTGTCGCTGCAGCACCGCCTCCTGCCGTGCGCCTGCTGCCGCCGCTTCCTGCTACCGTGTGCTGCCGTCTTTCCCGCCAACGCCGCGCCTCACGCCGGCGCTGCTGCTGCCGTCGCTTCCTGCCGTGCGCCGCTTCTCACGCCGACGCTGCCGCTGCCGCTGCCCTCAGGCCGACGCCGACGCCGCTGCTGCCTGCTGCTGCCGCTGCCTTCTCGCCGCGCGCCGCCACGTGCTGCCGCTGATTCTCGCCGTGCACCGCTGCTGCTGCTGCCGTCGCCTGCTGCTGCTCCTCCCATCACGCGCCGCCTGCTGCCGCCGCTCCTCCCGTCGCACGTCGCCGCCTGTTGCTGCTGCCCCCTGCCGCGCGCAACCGCGTGCTGCCGCGGCTTCTTGACGTGCGCCACTGTCGCCGCCGTTCCCGACACCGCACCGCCGGTCCGCCGTTTGCCGCTCATCGCAATCCGCAATCCCGATCCGCGAGTCCAAATTTGGAAAGTAATCCAGAACTCAGGTAAAGATATCTATCCAGAATATTTTCAAAATATTTAGATTCCTGGTTTGAATATTTGAATATTCTGTGAATATTGTGTGGATTGCTAGATATCTTAGGATAATGTTTGCCTTGTTCGCAATATTTGAAAATATTCAAAATTAGGAATCTTTCCTAATTCAGCAACGTATCTGGACAACTATCCGACCTTATCCCTAAGGTATGATACGTGGCGATACGGAAAATCATTATCCTATCCATAATCCCTTGGATACGATAATGATTTTTATCTGCTTTCCAAATTTGAACGATCGACTTTCCATTAATATCTATAACCCTGTAGATATGACCGGTAATTCGATTTCTGTGCCTAATCCGAATTTGAAACGAATCTTGTGGATTGCATGGTTGCTTTAAATGTGGATGCTATCTCTGTTTAGATTATTTTCCTTTTCAAATAAAAAGAAAATTCAAAAAATATCAGTTAGGATTTGAATTTGAATTTTGCATGTTTAGGAATCTTAAATATATCTACACGATAGAGTAATTATTCAATTTAAATTAGGATTTGAGATAATCTATTTCCTAGTTTAAATTAAATAATTTTCTAGTCTTGATAGATTATTTAGGTTATTTTTTATTCCGAATTTTCAAGAAAACCTTAAAAAATGAATTGTTTTATGGTAGATTATGATAGATTGCATTCTTAATTTAAGTAATTTATTATTCCGAATTTTAACAAAAATCCCAAAAATAAGTCGTGTTAGGATATGTTAAGTCATTATGGGTTGCATGTTAATTTAGACATATTTTTATTCCGAATTTCATTAGAAAACACCAAAAATAAATCGTTTGCCCGTCATCAGAATTAGGTCACGTCGTCGCATGACATATAGTTTGCATGCTAGGTTGCATTATTCGCGTGTCAATTGTTGCACGTCATTACATGTAGATTAGCTTTCATTTAAATAAGCGAAAATCCAAAAATTGAGTGAATTCCTTGTTAATTAGAAATCATATTAGGTTGTTGATGTGATTTTCTAGCTAACAATGCAGATGCTTACGTTGCTTCGAGGTAAGTAATTCTTCCAACTTGCAATTTATTTAATGCTTTCTTGGGTGTTAAATTGGTGGTTTGCGCACCCGCATGAACACCTCACATGTTAGTGACTAAGTTAAAATGAATCCAAATTGTCTGCCAAAATATTTTTGAAAAGAAAAGGTACCGAAAGGGCGTTAGACTAGATCTAGCGTAATCAAGTCCCCGGGCTTAGAATCTCTGGTTCGTAGGAATAAAACATATCTCCCTATGTTTTATTTAGGTTTCTAATCGACCTACCACAAATTGATTAGTGGCGACTCCAAGCATGAAAACATTTGCATGTTAAAAACTTAAACCCAAAGTTGCGAATTGGTAGGGCTTGGGAGGGCTCGAGTTAGGTTTAGTCCTAATAATCTATTAGCCTGAGAAAGGGAACTAGTTTAGGTCGTCGACTCGTCTTCCACTCTCCCACAGTTTGGAGAATAATCAAAGCAGAATCACCAAACACTTTCAACTTGGTTATTCGCATTTCCACTGCGGCTTGGAGTCCGAGGATGCAAGCTTCGTACTCGGCTATGTTGTTGGTACAGGGGAACACCAACTTTGCTGCTACTGGATAATGTTGCCCATCTGGGGATATTAAAACTGCCCCAGTGCCGGAACCGGCCAAGTTTACAGCTCCATCGAAAAACATGGTCCACGTATCTTCCTTTATTACCAAAATACGATCTTCTGGAAAATATCTATCATCATCAGGGACTCCAGGATTTTCAGCTAACACATCAGCAATTACTCGACCTTTAACTGACTTTTGTGGCTTCATCTGGATATCAAACTCTGAAATTAAAATCTGCCACTTGGCTAACTTTCCTACCAAAGCTGGCTGATCAAGTAAATACTTAATGGGATCGTTCTCAGTCACAAGAAAAGTTTGGTGATGCAGTGTATATTGTCGCAGCCTATGGAGCACCCATACTAGCGCAGCGCAAGTCTTCTCGGTTTCAGAATAATTCAACTCTGAGACAGTGAACTTCTTGCTTAGGTAATAAATGGCTCGCTCTTTCCCATCTTCAGGACTTTCCTGGGCTAGCATCGCACCTAAAGATTCACTATGAATCGTGAGGTAAAGGATCAAAGGCTGGCCCGGCATTGGTGGGACTAGCACTGGTGGTTTCATCAGGTATTGCTTTAGTTCGTTAAACGCTTCCCGACAACCCTCATTCCATTTCACTTGAGCATTCTTCCTTAGAAGTTTGAAGAATGGCTTAGCAGTTGCTGAGAGTTGAGAAATAAAACGGGCTATGTAGTTCAATCTACCCAGGAGACTTCGCACTTCTTTCACGGTCGACGGGGGTTGTAACTCACATATAGCCTTCACTTTGGAGGGGTCAATTTCAATGCCTTTACTGCTTACTATGAACCCAAGTAATTTACCCGAGGTTGCTCCGAATACGCACTTGGCTGGATTGAGACGGAGTTTAAACTCGCGGAGCCTCTCGAATAATTTCCTCAAGGTATCAACGTGACTCTTCCCAGGTCGAGACTTGGCGATCATGTCATCGACATAAACCTCAATCTCCTTATGCATCATATCATGGAAGAGCGTCACCATTGCCCGTTGATATGTTGCCCCGGCATTTTTAAGGCCGAAGGGCATGACCTTATAGTGGAATGTCCCCCAAGGAGTGATGAACGCCGTTTTCTCCTTATCATCGTCTTTCATTTTTATCTGATTATAGCCCGAAAAACCATCCATGAAGGAAAACAGCTCGAACCCTGCTGTACTATCCACCAAAACATCTATATGTGGCAATGGGAAATCGTCTTTAGGACTGGCCTTGTTTAGATCGCGATAGTCGATGCAAACCCGAACACGACCATCTTTCTTCATGACTGGGACAATATTGGCCACCCAGTTGGGGTATTGGGTGACTTCGATGAATCCCACTTTCAAAAGTTTCATGACCTCCTCCTCTATTTTCTTGGAAAGTTCAGGCTTGGTCCTTCGCAGCTTCTGTTTCTTGGGCGGCACGTCTGGATTAGTGGGTAGACTATGTTCCACGATAGAAGAATCTAGACCCGGCATATCGACATACGACCAGGCAAAGATATCCTGGTAATCCTTCAGCAGTTGGACCAGGCGTTTAGCTTCACCTTCGGGAAGGGTTGCCCCTATCTTCACCTCTTTGAGTTCTCCGGAATCACTCAAGTTGACAGTGATAGTTTGGTCTACCGTTAGGACTTTAGGTCTTTCATGATGCTCTAGATCACGCTGGAGGTCCGAGGAATCTTCGAGTTCATTGGCGTCATCGAGATCAGGTTCGGTAGCACATAATTCATCAGATTGGACCATTCCCATACCCTTACGTGTCACAAGATTGCCCCTGAAACATAAAGTAGGGGGTTCAGTAGGACAAACAGGGCTAAACAGTGTATTCCTATTGATTTCTTTTATTTTGAAATTCTTTTTAAAAGGTTTTAACACGAGGAAACATGAAGAAGCCCAGGCCTCAGAATTCTCCTTGGACTATATTTTATTTTATTGGTTGGATATCATCACCGGGCTGGTTTGATGTACCTCAACATGCCCTCAAAACGAAAATAACTTGTAATTTTATTGATTATCACCAAATGAATTACATTTATTGGAATGGAAATTGCAACAATCAAATCCTAGAAATGAAAAGTACTAAAAAGTAGCTCCCGAGACGGGGCAAGTCCTAAAAAGCAGTAAAAATTCCCGCGTAGGGGAATGTGCGAAAAAGGTAAATGTGTTACTCTTGCGGGCCAATGCCCATTCCCTTCAACGGTCCTTCCTCGATGGCTCCAATTAAGAAATTATCGAACAGGGCGGTGATTCCCTCCATTGCATCATCAGAATCTTCTGTCACTAGAGGTGTTGAATCATCCATACCTCCCCATCCATCTCTTTCTCTTCATGCATCATTCTTGCAGGGCCTGGGAATGTGGTGCGGAGGTGTGGAGGCAACCTACCACGCCCACGTTCTTCGCCATTTGGCTCTTCTTCGGATCGCAATCTATTTTGACCATTTCTTCGACCACGTCCACGTCCACGTGCCACATTGTTCGGCTCACTCGACCCCAGGTATCCCAACCCAGTAATGCGGGGCCTCTGAGAAACTTCCACCGGTTGGCGGATGCCTTGACTACTTCTACCAAGACCTTCACCTGGAGTAAAGCCGTGAGAGATCATTACTCTCCCAATCATGACCGCAGCATTTGACACCTCAGGAATAGGCGGTGATGATCCTCTTGACGCATGTATGGTTGATACGAGCTCCAGCGACTGATAGCTCGATTCTATTTTGCAATCAGGCTCAACATAGGGGATAGCCGTTGCGTGGTAGATTGGGTGTTCTTCTTCACCGTGGACCGTGACTAACTTTCTCTCCACGACGAACTTTACCATCTGATGTAGACTGGATGGCACAGCTCCAGCAGTATGAATCCATGGACGACCCAACAGAAAATTGAATGCAGTGGGAATGTTCATAACTTGAAATAGGACATTGAAAATCGTTGGTCCTATCTGTATGTCAAGGTGTATTTCTCCCATCACTTCTTTCTTCGTTCCGTCAAAGGCTCGTACGGTGGTTCTTGCAGAACTTATCCTAGAAGGATCTATCTTAAGGCGGTGTAAAGTCGCCAAAGGACAGATGTTTAGGGCTGACCCGTTGTCAATGAGTACCCGGGCAACATGTGAGGCCTTGTATTTGACGGAAATATAGAGTGCCCTGGTATGCCCCCTCCCTTCTAGAGGGAACTCTTCATCTGAAAAGGCTATGAGGTCCTTAAGGAGTATAGAGCCCACAAATTCCTCTAATTTGTCATGATCGATCGTTTCTGGCACGTGGACTTCACTTAACACCTTCATTAAGGCCTTCTGATGCATGACAGATGTCTGGAGCAGCTCAAGCAGGGAGATTTGCGCGGGCAGCTTGCGCAATTGTTCAACTATGTTGTACTCGCTAGCCTTAATCACAGCTAGAAATTCCTTGGCTTCTTCATCAGTAACGGGTTTTGCAGGTTGGGCATTAGCTTGGCCGTAGGAACGCCCAGATCTGGTAACTAAGTCGACATCGAGACTGTAGGACCAGGGAACCGCCTTATTGTCACTGTACTCATACGGTTGAGGTATCTCGATCACTATCCCTTCATCAGTTGTAGGCGTGCTTACAGTGATCTCCTCATTATCGGACGCGTCTTCAAGCGGAGGCATGTCTTCAGGCAGAGGGTCGCCCTTGTCGCTCCTGATGTTCAATGTAGCAAACTCCTCCTCCCAATTAATAACCACTTCGGAGATAGTGGAAACGATGCCAGTGTGGTCAGCATAAACAATCATCCCAGCTTCTACCATTCTTGAGATTCTCTCTTTCATGAGAGCCAGGGGCAGGTCTTCATTACTTGGGTAACAACCGGCCTTCACTAACTCACCGTAGACGTCGGTAGTACACACCTTAACATTCTTGATTCGACCAGCATTGAAGCTAAATATGGCATTCACATTGCCTGCGTGATCAGGGAGTGGGTTGCTCTGAACATTCGGCTTAGCAGGTTGAAATGAGAACGCCTTCGTGTCTAGGAGGTTTTGGATTTGGTGCCTGAGGGCATAGCAATCATCGGTTGAGTGTCCCGGCTCACCCATGTGATAATCACATTTCTTTGACGGGTCGAAGTTATAGAACCGCTCAGGATTGGGCCGCTTTGGCTCAGTAGTGAGCAAACCTTTCTTCTGGAGCACCGTCAACACTTGAGACAACGATCCGGGGAGGGGAGTGAATTGCCTCTTGTTGTTCCTCCTCTGAAAAGGTTGACGACTCGAGTTTTGTTGCTGAGCTTCTACTACTTGGATCGCTGGGGCGGAGTTAGCATTCCGCCGGCTCGGTTGGTTATAAGCCACATTCACTTCAGCTGCCGGTTCTTTCTCTTTTCTCGCACCAAATCTTCTGGTCGAGGAGGGCGGCTCGACAAACCATCCATCCTTCAACCCTATTTCAATTTGTTCGCCCATGGGGATGAGTTGGTTGAAGTTGTCAGTCGGAATGGCAACCATCCGATTACGGTATTCGAACGGGAGAGTTTTCATGAACATCCTCTTTAACTCACTATCTATGGGTTCTGGGACAACCTGAGCAGCTAAATTTCTCCATCTGATAGCATAGTCTTTGAAGGACTCAGTCTTTTTCATCTGGGCGCGTTCGAGATCATCACGGGTAGGAATGATGTCTGTTATGAATCTGTACTGCTTCAAGAATGCTTCACTGGCTTCTTTCCAAGTTTTGAGGCCATTTATCTTCTTCATGAGATACCAGCTCAAAGCAGGACCCGTCAAACTTGCTTGAAAGGCATGAATCATCAGGAGTTCGTTATCAACGTACGAAGTCATTTGCACGTGATAGAGCTGTAGGTGGGCTTTTGGACATGTGGTGCCATTGTACTTGTCGAAATCCGGCATTTTGAACTTCTTTGGGATTTTGATCTGTGAGTAAAGGGACAGATCAATCGAAGGTGAATCCTGCGAACCTTCCAGCTGCTTCACTCTTTCTTCAAGTTTATTGACCCGCTCATCAGGTTTGTCCTTGTTGACGATGATCTGGACAGGGTCATCTTCTAAATCAGGAATATCGTCATCTCCGTCAACATCGACACTTTTCCTGATTTTCTGCTTTGGGACAGACGCTTCGGGAGGTGTCGAAACAGGAACCGACCGGAGAGCTTTGATCTCAGCGGACATTTGTTGCATCGCGATGACAAGCTGCTTGATGTGGTCTTCCACACCAATAACACGCTCTTGCAAGTCGGTTTGATCGGCCATTCTGGCTCTCGACCGTGTACGAATGGGCGATCGTGATCGGTCCGTAGCTACCTAATTTCGAAATGAAACAGGCATACATGAGTGTTAAGCGAAATGATACGCCAATCCATGACATTGGTCTAACCGCTTTGAATTGAAAGGACCTCTTTATTGAAATGGCGAAAATTTTTACACCAATTAATGACTTGAAATTGAACTGAATATAAAGACAAATGACTCAATTCCTAAACAAACTTTAAAACTGAAACTGAGATAAGAAAAGAACTTCGAGTTTTTTTATTTAGCTTGATCTATAGACATATGGGAGGCGACTTCCTTCTTCAGTTGCTCATAAGCTCGAGCTATCTTGGATGCTTTTTCTTCAGCTTCTTCGGCCTTCCTTTTGAGGCGATTGTTCTCTGAGCGATTGGCGGACTTGAGAGGCACCTTAGGTATCTTCGGGAGCCAATCTTGCGGGATTTTGTGCCGACGAATGTACTGGGTTGTCGCGAAATAGGACTTCTGTTCTCCCTTTAGTTCTCTTTCGGGCCGTGCTATCTTCAACACACGACACTTCCTCCACATCTTATTGAGCTGGGCTACAGTCGCTTCGTGGTCTTTATCATCATCGGCGAAGTCAACTTGCAGGAGTTCTGGTTGTAACGCCGGAGGGAGCCCTTGGAGAATCTGGTACTGACGAGACACTCTGGCGGGGTAGTATTCAATTGCTCCGGTGAAACCCAACAGTGGAACCGGCCCAATACCATTACATGTAAGCCGAGCTTCCTCGACTTTGAACCAGTTAGCATGCCATTGGAAACCTTGGGGTCTAGCGTTTTTCATGAAAATGATCCATTCAGAGTAATGATAATCGGGTGCACCCCCTTGTTTTTCTTTGTACCTTAAAACTGGATGGCTAGAATCACTAAGCTCGGGTATTGTGAGTAAATCGCCGCACCCTTTTATATGAGACAAAAACCAGATTTGCAAAAGTTCGAGGGGAGCATGAAAAGTTTTGTCAACATGTTGCTTAAATTTAGTGAGGGAAATGAAAGTCTCGGCTAAAATGGTGTTGATAAAATTCTTTTCAAGACAGACCTGTTGGACCAACCATGCGATTGACGGACTACATGCATTCTTACAGTAAGGAAAAATCACGAATCCGAAAAACGCTAGCAAAAAGATTCTGCCTTTTTGAAAAGATGTGGCTTTTTCAAAACACTGACTCAGGAATGAAAATGGACATGTGCCACGATTTGCTTTTAACACTTTTCTCAATTCATCTTTTCCGACATTCAAAAATTCAGCCAACATTAAAGTAGAATCAATTCCCAAAGGTGGTGTGACTAAATCCGACTCCAATGATTTTCCAATGAGCACGCTATATTCTTCCAACGTCGGGGTGAGCTCGTGCTTACCGAATATAAAGGTAGAGGTCGCGGGACACCAGAAGTGCGCTAATGCTCGAACGAGGCCGGTACGGACTTTGACCTCCAGTAGGGGGAGCAGCCTCCCGATGTGGCCCTCAACTAGCTTGCGGTTGGTCGGACTGAGTAGATTCCACCAGGCACGGAGCTCGTCCTTAGGAGCATCAAGAATCCGGATGTCTGCCCCTCCCATAGTGTATAGACCAAGACTCGCGACCGACCTAATGTCATGGACCGACCAAAAAAAAAGACGAAACATAAATAAATTGCGAGATAAAGGTTCAGAAATCTTACTTCACCCGGTAGAATGATGGCAATCACATAGACATGCGCATGAAACGTGAGGTTCGATTTCTACCTAGACTCCGGCTTGCAAAATGGAGACATGAGGATTACCGAGCTAAACCAGTCATGGTGGTGGTTAGGCTGGGATTCCCCTGACTCCGGCTTAGTCAAAGAGCCGACCTGGGTTGCAAAGGGCGCAACCGTGGCAGGTATTCAATGACACCATGAAAGAACTTTCGGGACCAAGAAAGGCGACCCATACTACGCGGGTGTGGTCGGGGTGTCCGTTTTCTCAGTACCATCCTAAACCTGTGCCGCCCAGGTCCGGCAGCGGGTAGTGTGTGCGGTGTAGTGTAAATGTAAGGCATGCACAGCAGGTTATATCATACAGCGCTTCGTGCATAAAATAAATCATTCATTCAAACACCTCCCTGCAAAACAAGGGTTAACAATCACGCCTCCCCTTATACCTCCCATTCTGCAAAAACATTTAACACCTAAAATGTTAGGGACGTACCTGGGATCCTCGCTGCCAAGCAAAAAATATATTTTTTTGAAAAGAAAAACTGGCCTAAGTCCACTAAGAGTTTTAACTCAAGTCCCCAGTGGAGTCGCCAAGCTGTCGCGACCTAAAAAATTTCCCTTCTCAGGCTAATGGATTATTAGGACTAAACCTAACTCGAGCCCTCCCAAGCCCTACCAATTCGCAACTTAGGGTTTAAGTTTTTAACATGCAAATGTTTTCATACTTGGAGTCGCCACTAATCAATTTGTGGTAGGTCGATTAGAAACCTAAATAAAACATAGGGAGATATGTTTTATTCCTACGAACCAGAGATTCTAAGCCCGGGGACTTGATTACGCTAGATCTAGTCTAACGCCCTTTCGGTACCTTTTCTTTTCAAAAATATTTTGGCAAGCAGTTTGGATCCATTTTAACTTAGTCACTAACATGTGAGGTGTTCATGCGGGTACGCAAACCACCAATTTAACACTCAAGAAAGCATTAAATAAATTGCAAGATTAGGAGAATTGCTTACCTCGAAGCAACGTAAGCATCTGCATGGTTAGCTAGAAAATCACATCAACAACCTAATATGATTTCTAATTAACAAGCAGTTCATTCCACATTTTTTTGATTTTCACTTATTTAAATGAAAGCTAACCTACGTGCAATGACGTACAAGAATTGACATGCGAACAATGCAACCTAACATGCAAACTATATGTCATGCGACGACGTGACCTGATTCTGATGACGGGCAAACGATTTATTTTTGGTATTTTCTGGTGAAATTCGGAATAAAAATATGCCTAAATTAACGTGCAACCCATGATGACCTAATATGTCCTAACATGATTTATTTTTGGGATTTTTGTTAAAATTTGAAATAATAAATTACTTAAATAAAGAATGCAATCTATCCTAATCTACCATAAAACAATTCATTCTTTTTTTGGGATTTTCATGAAAATTCGGAATAAAAAAAAGGCTAAATAATCTATTAAGATTAGAAAATTACTTAATTTAAACTAGGGAATGGATTATCTCAAGTCCTAATTTAAATTAAATAATTACTCTATCGTCTAGATATATTTAGGATTCCTAAACATGCAAAATTCAAATTCAAATCCTAACTGATATTTTTTGAATTTTCTTTTTTATTTGAAAAGGAAAGATAATTTAAACAAAGATAGCATCCACATTTAAAATAACCACGCAATCCACAATATTCGTTTCAAACTCGGATCAGGCACAAAAATCGAATTACCGGTCATATCTACAGGGTTATAGATATTAATGGAAAGTCGATCGTTCAAATTTGGAAAGCAGATAAAAATCATTATCGTATCCAAGGGATTAGGGATAGGATAATGATCTTCCGTATCGCCACGTATCATACCTTAGGGATAAGGTCGGATAATTGTCCAGATACGTTGCTGAATTAGGAAAGATTCCTAATTTTGAATATTTTCAAATATTGCGAACAAGGCAAACATTATCCTAAGATATCTAGTAATCCACGCAATATTCACAGAATATTCAAACACTCAAAAATTAAGAAACGAAATATTCTAAAAATATTAGATAATGTTCAATTACCTAATTTGCGGATAATTTCCAAATTCGAACTTGCGGATTGGGACGAACGGTGAACGGCGGATTTGGCGGTGCGGTGACGGGAACGACGACGGAGCGGCGGCGACGGAACAGCAAGGCAGCGCCGGCGTGTGACGGCTCCGGCGAGGACGGAGACAGCAGCGTTGGGCTCGGCGGGGACAGCGGCTGGGACGTCGGCAGGGCGCAGCGACGGAACAGCAAGACAGCACCGGCGTACGACGGCTCCGGCGAGGACGGCAGCAGCAGCGTCGGGCTCGGCAGCAAGCAGCAGCGGCGTCGGCGGGAAGGGATCAGCGGCAACGGCAGCAGCAAGCAGCAGCGGCGTCGGCCTGAGGAGCAGCGGCGAGCGGCAACGGCAGCAGCAATCAGCAGCGGCGTCGGCGGGAGAGGATCAGCGGCAGCGGCAACGGCGGCAGCAAGCAGCAGCGGCGTCGGCCTGAGGAGCAGCGGCGAGCGGCAACGGCAGCAGCAATCAGCAGCGGCGTCGGCGGGAGAGGATCAGCGGCAGCGGCAACGGCGGCAGCAAGCAGCAGCGGCGTCGGCCTGAGGAGCAGCGGCGAGCAGCAGCACCGGCGGTGCCGGCGTTGGCGGGAAGGGGCGACAGCAGCCGCGGTGGCGTGAGGCGCGACGCCGGCGGGGGAAGGCGGCACCACGCGGGCGCGGCGGCGGTGGGAGCCGGTCTCCTTCTCTCCCTCTCTCTTTCTCACTCTCTTTTTCCTTTCGCTCACGTGTGTCTCTCGTGCTCTCAAAAATTCTGATCTGAAAATTGTGTTCTCCCCCTCTAAAATTCTGACCTAATAATGTATATATAGTATTAACCTAGGTCAATTAGATGGGCTTTTAGTCCTAATGGGCTTAGGCTTGGGCTTTAATTTAAATGGGCTGAATTAATGGGCTGAATTAATTAATGACAATGGGTTGAATTAAGTTCAAATTAAAACAACCGAGCCCGTTTGACTTATAATTCCCGGCCTTTGCATTTCAAGCGAGCCGAGTCCCATTCGATGAAATTTAAGCTCGTTCATTCACCGCCGGTCCGATGCAAAAAATGCAATGAATCTAAAATGAATTTAAACTATATGTTATGCAAATTAAATATTTTTTGTTTAGGGGTTAAAAATTTAATCCCTAATTTTCTATGCAAATTACACTAAATGGTTACTAAAATTTAGGTGTCAACAGCGAGAATATGGTAAAAACAAACAAGTAAAAAACCAAGGAATGAAATAAATTAATCGATTCATCTCGCATATCAAAACATTTGGCGACGAAGAATTTCTTTTCTTATTTTTCATCATGTATCAATATGTAAGAATCATATATAGATCGTAATCTTGTGACTTCCCTCTACTTTCTTTTGTTAATCCACCTCTTTTTTCCGAGAATAAGTGCATCAGAAATTTTAAAACTTGTCAATAAAGTATAATTGAATTCCCCAAAAACTTTAAAAAAAATGTAATCGAATCCTATAACTGTTAAATTTCTGCAATTAAATCGTGTTAGCTCCGTCCAACATGACTTACAAAAAATGCTGGTAGTGGTTTTTTTATTACCTTCTCTTTCAACATGGCATGATGTCCATGAAGAGCCCAAAATATCCAAAACGATGCCATTTTGTTCTTGTTATAATTAGAGTTGGATTTAAAAATTCTGAAAAAATAGACTAAAAAGTAAACCAAAAAAAATTGCAAGACACACTGTCACAGAGAAGAGAAGAGAGGGAGCACCGGAGCCCAGCGGCCCCTTGCTAAGAGGGTTGCGATCCCTCACTGGCGAAGTAGGAGGCAGCGTGACCCAACTCTGTTAGGCACTATATTTTTTTAAATCTTTTAGCTTTTTCATGTTAATAATTTTTCCTCCTTCTTTTATTTTTTTAATCTTTTTTCTGTTTAATTTTAGTTTCCTTTTATCAGTTTCAGTGCATCCAAAAAATGCTATGCCAACATTTTCCATTAACCAAATGGTTCGAGCAAGGGACTCGATTGCTTTATCTTCTTATCTTCTTTCGATAAATTTTAAAACTCGATTGTATTTTTTGAAAGTTTTAACAATCAATTATACTCGGGCAACAGACGGTGTACTCATCCTTTTTCTTTTTATCTTTCATTTTTTTCGATTCGTGTTTCTCAATTAGCATAGGCAAAGGTTTGTTTTGATCTCTTTGTAATAATAACTTTTCCACTTTATTTTGCCCACTCCTCTCTATCATTAGATTCTGAATTCGTGATCATTAGACCGCAATATCTTTCTTAGAGAATTAATAATCTTTTCACTCCATTTTTTTTTCTTGATAGGATCTTTCACTGCATTATTTAGTCTCATATTTATGTGAAACTTAGGAATATTCGTTTCACCAAAAATAAGTGATTTGAAAAAGGTTTTTCAAAAAATAATTTGTTTGTATCATTTAGAAAATTTAATCAAGAGAAATTATTTTCACCATCACTAACAATCTATATCATTTTTGTAGACAGTGAAATTTTGTTTTCATTTATTTATGTTCTAAATGATATTTTTCGCGAAATGAACGCACCTTGCATTTTGAAAATAGATATATATTGTCAAGATGTGTGCGATGCTTTGTTAAACTGAAAAACATCAAGATTCTGGAACAAGCCTAAAGCAGTAAGCAACCCCAAACAGAATCCCCAGAACCCTCCAGCGAGTCCCATCTCGTTCTCCAGTTTCATCTCCTCCTCCTCCTCCTCTTCCTCCATCGATAAACCCCCAATATAGAGGCCTCGCGCAATCTCCATAAACCAAGCAGTTAACGTAAAATCCCAGAAGGAATTCTTCGGTTCTTCCGTGGGTAAAGAGGATGTTCTTCTTCTTCGTGGGAGGGCTGGAGCAGCAGGCGAGGCGGGTGCTGAAATCGGGCGCGGGGCGGTGCGTAGCGTGCGGGTCGAGGGCCGATCTCGTCGAGTACGACAAGGTGCTGAAGCTGTTCTTCGTCCCCGTCTGGTGCTGGCCGGGGGGAGCCCCCCTCATGCGCTGCGGCAGCTGCGGCCTCTTCTTCCCGCCGCCCTCCGCGTCCCTCCCTCCCCCGCCGCCGCCGCCGAGGATGAAGGCGGAGCCCCACGGCATGGGGTGCGGCTCCTGCGACCGGGCCGTCGAGCCCGAGTTCAGCTTCTGCCCCTTCTGCGGTGCGGCTCTGTGATCCGTCTTTCGTTATGGAATTCTTCAGGACTTTCCTTAGCCCGCGTTTCAGTTTTCAGGGTGGTGCGAGTAAATGCGAATATGTGGTTAGCCATTTCAGTTTTGTGTGTAATTTGATGCTCCTAGTTACAAAGATAGCGACTTTATGATACCATCTTGGTGCGGTAAGGCACCGTATTAATGTTACCGTTTGCAGCTAGGCTTTTGGGGTCATATACTGGATATGTGCCATGAAAAATTGATGCCGTTATGGACGGATAATACGCAGCATCCGACCAAAGAAGAACCGGATTTCAGGACTGTACTTTCGATTGGACAAACTGGCGTATCATACAAAGTGGAATTTTGGGTTACAGGGAAGAGAGATCGAATGCCATATGCCTAGCAACTCAGAAGCAAATCTTGAACACTACTGTAGAAACTTGGGAGGACTGATGAAGAAACCCAAAAAAGAGCAAAAAAACAAAAAAATCAAGAAATGGACTTCTTAATACTGTACACAGGAAAAAGGTAAAAACTGAGTGCACGGTATTACCCAGGGCCGTTCCTGTAAAGAACCCATTCGTTTGCCTCAGTCCAATTCACAGTTCCCGCTAGGCACATCCGACTGCCCTTTAGATAGAGCCGAGGAGGAAGAATCAAACTGAATAACAATGGCATCGGCCAGAAGGCTTTCATTAGAGCTTAAGCTGTGCACGAGGAGTCAGCAATCGAATGCGGCATGCGGATCATCAAGAAATGATGAAACTCCGTCGGGCATGAGATGTAGATTACCCCGATTTGCTGAATGGTAATTGCTTGGCCCCTCGTTCTACCGCATCTCTCCATAGTCTGTATCTCACCCCCAATTTGCCAATTTAGTTATTCCGACTAATTCTAGTAGGAAATGCTGATATGGACACCGATCATCCTATGTGTTACGGCCGGCACTGACGTGGATAATTTTTATAATTTTTTATGATTTTTTGTTTTAATTTTCTTTTCCTCCTTCCTCTGCCAGGCCTCGGCGATGGCCTGCAACCGACCACGGGCGAGGGCCGGCGAGGCTCTCTCATCTTTTATTAAATTTCTCTACATATAGATAAAAGACATGTTTAGGTCTAGGCATTATGCATTCGAGTCAAATAAAGCTTGTTTTGATGGGTTCAGCTATGAATTTCATCTAAATTAGCCGATGTGCAGCCTGACTTGCGGGATGAGCTAGAATTCACAACTCCAAGATTGTGAGTGTGAGCTTAACTCCAAGATAAGTGGGCTTGGACATGACTCAAAGATTGCGCGATATAGCTTTAACTCTAAGATAGCCGGAGGTGACTAATGCCAAAGCGCGATAGAAATTCGGCTAAACAGAAGAATCGAAACGATAACAAGGAACAAACTGTTCTCTCAATCGATTAACAATCGATAAGTTTTCAAAACATCCAAAAACTATTGCCTCTCAAAACCCTAAAAACGAGTTTATGAAGGGTGTTAACCCTAATGACAAAAAAAAACGCAAAAAAATACAAAAATACCCTTAATTCGAAAATCACTAAAATAATTAAAAAAATCATCTAAACGACCCCGAATCGCGAAAATCCATCGTTAGTCGTAGCCAAAGGCTACGAGTATTGATCAGCACACCGTTTCGCTTCAGCCAACTAAATTTGAACTCAATCCGACATCATTGACTTCAAGCCCGCCAGTTCGTCCAGTTGCATAACGGGTCCGCCGATCCCCTAGGTGCATCATCCTCCCCTGCTAGAGAAAGATTCGTCCTTGAATTTGCTTCGTCTTCATTGTTGTCAATCTCTTCACGGTCTTCTTCCTCTTCAGTGTAGTAAGGTGACAAATCTGCTACATTAAAAGTTCCAGAAACATTGTGCTCACCCCGCAACCCAGGTGACAACTCTTCCGGTACGACATCAGCAAACTCCTCGAGCAAGGGTAGAATTTATGTAGTAATTTCGGGACTGTCAGAATTTCGCTCCATCACTACAATGGAAAAAAGCCCAGGCGCGTTCACTGCCTCTTCTTGAAATTCTGACCTAGACAGCAGATTATTCTTCACTTCCTTTCTCAAATCTGAAGGACCTAGGGTAATGGTTCGGCCATCCTTCTTGAAGGTATAGGTATTTTTGAAACCATCATACTGTGTCTTTCTATTAAACTGCCACGGCCTACCCAATAAAATATGGCAAGCATCCATTGGGACTACATCACACCACACCTCATCGATGTAATTTTTTCCATTCGAAAATTGCACAAAACACCTTTTACTTACCTTCACCTCGTTCCCTTTTCTAAGCCACGACAGCTTGTATAATTGAGGATGATCTTCTGTTTTTAACCCCAACTTTTCCACCATAGTCGTGGACACCACATTCTCGCAACTCCCACCATCTATTATCATGCTGCATACTTTTCCTCTACTAGTGCACTTAGTATGAAAAATATTATGTCTAAGCCATGATTCATCATCCGCCACGGCAACATTTAATATTCTTTTAACGACTAGAGACTCACCAGAATTAGCATAGATAATCCCTTCCTATTCCGCATCCGCATCCTCTTCTTCGCCTTCAGATTCATCATAAACTGGACCTTTATCAAAGACCGGATTATCAACAAGCGTCACAATCTGTCGGTTCGGACAATCAACAACAAAATGCTCGAATCCCTGACACTTGAAACACCGCTTGGCTACAGTTCCTCCCCCGCTAGTTCCAGCACTACGCTGCCCCTCATTGAATGCAGGTTTAGAACTCACATCCTTAACTATGACCGGTGTCGAATTTATTGCAAATGTTCCCGCTTTTTCTTGGGATTCTTTATTTGGCCACTTGGAATTGCTGCCTTACCACTTAGAATTACTGCTCTTTCTTTTAAACTACCCCTCCACCTTTAAAGCTAGTCTGCACACATTCTCATATGTCCAATACTGCTGTAATTGGACAACATCAGAGATCTCATATCGCAGCCTTGCCAAATATCGTGCAATCATCTACTCGTCTTCCTCTGCCACATTACAACGCATCCGCAAGTGATCAAATTTTTCTGTAAATTCCTCAACTGTTTTATCACCTTGCTTGACGTTATGATACTCGATAAACGCCTCTTGCCTATAATGGGTAGGCAAAAAATTTTTCTGCAATAACTTTTTCATCTTCTCCTAGCGATCCACCTTCGGCTTCCCCTCTCTATCATGTTACTTTTTCACGTGTTCCCACCAAATCGAAGCATGTTTTCGCAGCCTAATAGCCACTAACTTCACTTTTTGCCCTTCAGTTAGGTCTTTAAGATCAAAAATCCGTTCTACCATATGCAACCAATCAATAAACTCATCGGGATGAGCCTTACCATTAAACTCGAGAATCTCGATCTTCATCCCGAAAATTTGCAAAGAGCGCTGATTTCCAGGTCGTGCTCCTCGATTCCGCCCCTGGTTCAGAACCCCGAAAGGGTTTACGTCCTCCTCTTCATCATCGGATGGATCCTCATATTCTGCTTCTTCTTCGGATTGAACGCCCAACCTCGCCTCCGCAAGTTGTCGCTCTAAATCCTGGATTCGTCTTCTCTGTTCTTCAATTTCTACATCTCGCAGATCTCTTAGACGCAGTTGGTCGTCTGCTTCAGGAACGCCTCTACGCCCCTAGCCACCATGAGCCCGTCGTCCACGACTGCGATTCTGTTCAACCATTAATTCAAGCAACCTGTGCTCTAATACCAATTGATGCCGAAGCGCGATAGAAATTAGGCTAAACAGAAAAATTGAAACGATAACGAGAAACAAACTGTTCTCTTAATCGATTAACAATCGATAAGTTTTCAAAACATCCAAAAAACTACTGCCTCTCAAAACCCTAAAAACGAGTTTATAAAGGGTGTTAACCCTAATGACAAAAAAAACGCAAAAAAATGCAAAAATATCCTTAATTCGAAAATTACTAAAATAATTAAAAAAATCATCTAAACGACCCCGAATCGTGAAAATCCATCGTTAGTCGTAGCCAAAGGCTACGTGTATTGATCAGCACGCCGTTTTGCTTCAGCCGACCAAATTTGAGCTCAATCCGACATCATTGACTTTAAGCTCGCCGGTTCATCCAATCGCATAACGGGTCCACCGGTCCCCTAGATGCATAAGGAATTCTTCTAATCAAGCTTAATAGCAGAGACGCATCAAAGAGGAGAAAAATAGAGAAAGCTGCTTATGAAACAGAATTAGAATAAGTTATTATATATCTCTTGAAGATGTGTGAACGCATACAGACCCACGAAGAGCATGTAAATGCAATGTTGAAACAACAAGCATCTTTGTGCGGGGGAACCACGCCCTGCTGCAAGTTCTGAGACAGATACCGAGAAAGAAATAGAATAGAGCAGTTCAAGCTAGCAGTGACATCCACTTGACACTCACAGACTTGCCTTTATTTCACCGAACATTTAGAAGAAAATTTACATATGAGACTTGAGATCTTCAGAGTGCAAAAGAGAGTTCCAAGTTGGGTTCCTCGGAAGAAAAATGTCCTGCCCAAGCAAACACTTGATGAGTAGCATTTCCAAACTACTCTATATGGTGATTGAAGAACCGAGTGCAGTAAGAGTAACCAATACAAGAAGACATGGATCCGCGTTCACTGATTGTTAAGTGCAGAAAGGGAACTAAGGAAAGAAACGGCACAGGCACAAGCAATTCTGTGGGTCCCGGGAAGAATGAGTGATAATAGACAACAAAAACAGGAATTGAAGTACAAAGTTGGATTGCTTCATTTCTTCAAATCACTAAGCAACACCAGAGAAATGACAAAAACCCAGCTCCATCATCAGATAGATTTCATCAAACACTTCGTGGGCATCGGGTTCCATGACACGGAGATAAGAAATTGCCCAAACAAAATAGCCATTGTCGGATCACATGCAATGGCGCCTCAGCTAGTAACTTATAAAATGTTATAAATTTACGTGGAAATACACAAGACTGATTCATTGTATAGAATACGCATGGATTGGACTGACTTCAATGTTATAGTTCGAGAGCGGTCAAGAATTTCATGATGATCTTACATTTTCAAGAGTCGTAATCATGATACGATGATGTTTCGAGGGGGAGAGAAAAAGGGAAAGGGAAAGAGAGTGCTGTCATTTCTCCTACTTTCTTTCCTTTGGCGTTCATATAGTATTATTATTTTTTGTCAAAGTGATATAGTATTATTATTTTTTGGTCAAAGTGATATAGTATTATTAATGTCACACCCCAAAACCTATCAAAATGAGAGATGACACGATCATCCTTTCACCCGAGGGATGCAGCCTGAAACCACAACCAAAAAACAAACTCCCAAAAGATCCTTATTGATATCGCTCTCACTCTAATGGCTATTAACTAAAGAACCTGAAAAGATTGGAGAAAGAGAAGAATAAGCAACCACAACTCAGTAAGTAATGCATATTTCTTCTAAGCAGATCGAGCAATCATTATGCATATACATATAACAATACCGAAAGCTCAAACTTCAATCCAAAGATATATAATATATATATATATATATATATATATATATATATCAAATCAAATACGAGTTGTTTCATTTCAACAAGACTTTATACAATTCAAAAAATACTCATTTAAATCAATAATATCAAAGCAAAAACCAATGGTCCATTTCATTGGCTAATCTCATTGAAAACACATGCCAATGATCCATTCCATTGGCTAATCTCATCGAAAAATACATGCCAATGGTCCATGCCATTGGCCAATCTCATCAAAAAACACACGTCAATGATCCATTCCATTGGCTAATCTCATCAAAAAAACACATGCCAACAATCCATTCCATTGAGCAATTTCATGCTCAGAAATCTAACTAAGATCACGGATAACACCTCGTGAAAAGGCAATCAAGATTCCTTTTGGCAAGGTCTCCACCTACTATAAGCCGATGGCTCAGTCCACAAGCATATCCTAGACTAGTATGCGTATACTCACAAAACCTCATTGGGTTTATAGAGACACTGAGCATTAAACACTTATCCTCAACAATATCCTCCACAATGCCAAATCCAAAAATCATTTCATAACCCATTCATAAATTACAATATGATTCCAAAACCGTTTCATAATCCATTTCATTGATATGTATAACCTTTACTAACATCTTCCATAAAATGTTTCTCAAATCATCTTAAACCTCGTTCCATAACCCAATTCGCGACATAATATAAATATATCCATTAACAATATTTTTCTTAAAATCATTATCAAATTTCTCAAATCGTTCTCAAATATCAAAAGGGAGTAATTGTCCGATCCAGGATTTTATGCAACAAACATACTTTAGTAACTCATACAATACTCAAATCCTTATCACTTTCAAAACATGAGTTTATAAACTCAAAAAAGATATAGCACCACTCACTTGGAAATGCCTACGATCAAACAACAAAGATTACTCGAACCGTCGAACTTACAATCATATCAAATAAGCGAGAAACAATGTTAAGATCAAGTAAAGAGCTACCTCAATTGCGACTCAGCTAAACTAGGCTTAGATACTAACATAATGACCAAAAGGTGCCCACAAATTGCTTACCCAAAGCGATTACTCAAAACCGTCCGCAACGCGTAGCTCAAACGCGAAACTTGATTGCGTCATAACTTTCTCCAGTAAACTCCATTCCAAGTGAGATTATAATCAAAAGAAAGCCAATTCAGAGCACTACAAGAACCCTAGCTTGGCTGACCCAAAAGCAAGCCAAAGGCAATGAAAATCAGCATGGAAAGTTGTTGTCGTGCATTGTTCACCCCTCACGGCCAACTTCAAAAATTCGTTTGGAGTAAACCGTAAGTCTAATTCGAGTTCCGTAAAATCTCACTGCTCCATGACACACTAAATTACCAATTCTATATATGTACGCAGCTCAACGACTCAAAAATCTGACTTCGCAGCTTGATTTTCACCAAACTCCGAAATTTGAGTCTTAACTCGAAAAATACTCCGATTAAACAAACAAGAGGTGCGAGTGCTTATCAAGCGTTGCGTTATGAAGTCAAATCGACTTGGTGAGACCTCCACGGCATAAAATCCTCTTCTTTTTTTCCATTTTTTTCTCCTTCCTCTTTCCTTCCCTCTATTTTCTTCTTTTCTTCTCTTTCCCCGTGAGCTCTCGGTCTCTCTTGATAAAAAGACCAAAAGTCCACTAATGTTTCTTTGTTGACTTTTTTTTTTGTCCTTTGGGCTTTAACTTGATAACCCATGTTTTACAATTAATATGATGTCATTTAATTCGATTAGACATCAGCCAAAAAGTCTACACCTGCGAAAGTTTTCCAATCGACCCGTCAATCACGTTCGTCCGTCCATCGCCGCTTCCCAAAACGAAGCTCCGAATTCATTTTCCTGTCGTCACGAGCGTGACTTACCGACACACTTTGATCCCCCGCGACCCCCGAAAGACTGCCTACTCTCTTTCTTCTCTCATCACTGCCCGCAGAAACCCCGCAATGGCCAACATCCAGGGACGCGGAGGACGCGATGGAGAAGAGGAAGTCGGGAAGCTGGCGGTCCGGCTAGCCAACGCGGTGGTGCTCCCGATGGTCCTCAAGTCGGCCCTCGAGCTCAACGTCATCGACGCCCTCGTCTCCGCTGGCGGGTTCCTCTCCCCCGCCGAGATAGCGAGCCAGGTGGGCGCCAAGAACCCGGGGGCTCCGGTGATGCTGGACCGGATGATGCGCCTCTTGGCGAGCCACGGCGTGATCGAGTGGCGTGCGAGGAGGGGCGACGGCGACGGCGACGGAGGCGGAGATGGAAGGGAGATAGAGTACGGCGCGGGACCCATGTGCAGGTTCTTGGCGAAGGACGAAGAAGGGGCCGCTGTCGGTCCTCTGTTTCTGCTGCATCATGACAAGGTCTTCATGGAGAGTTGGTATGCAATTTTTGCTTTGGTCTATCATCTTAGATTGTTAAAACGACTTTAGGCTAAAAAGTGGTTTCTGTGAACAATGGCCTCTGTGATTGTTGACTGGCGCGATTCCAATGGTGAATATTAGGTTACTCGTTGAAATGCTGAAACGAAAATTTGATTGCGTCACTTGACGGTGACAGTTCCCGCTGTGTCGTCCACTGTGAATCTTGAAAAGACGCTCGATGCAAGGAAAGCTTACGATATTTCTGAAGAACCAATTGAAATGTGTCTTGCCCTCTCGGAGAAGATTGTGTTCATGTTCGATTTGCCGTGGATCGTATTATGAGGCCGTGTCCAAAATTGTTCCATTGAAACAGCACCAGTTGAAGGGGACTGCTATATTTGACCAAACAAAAGAAAAAGGGGGGGACTGCTATTTTAATTTCAAAGATTACAGATATCTATACAGATTTCTGCTCTTGTGGGCCTCATCCAAGTTTGGTTAATCCCAAAAACTACCCATTTCTACCTGTACAGATCTATGGCTGCTTCAATTTTCATGGACTAATCTCAGGTACCACTTGAACGATGTCATCATGGACGAAGGGGTTCCGTTCGAGAGGGCATATGGGATGACAGCGTTCGAGTATCCCGCCATTGACGATAGGTTCAACCGAGTTTTCAACCGAGCCATGTCGAGTCATACGACCTTGATAATGAAGAAGATACTTGACGTCTACGGAGGGTTCCAAGGCGTCAAAGTGTTGGTTGATGTGGGAGGCGGCGTCGGGGTCACTCTCAAGATGATCACCTCGAAGCATCCCCACATCAAGGGCATCAATTTCGACTTGCCTCACGTCTTGGCGGATGCTCCTTCGTATCCAGGTAAACCAAATCCAGGACCTTCGTATTCCGCAAGAACACTGAACTCGTTGCTTTCAGTTACATCATTCGACAATCTCTTGGTCCTCTTTTTGCAATTTTGTGTTGATGTCTTGTGTTTTAGGTGTGGAGCATGTTGGCGGAGATATGTTTGAGAGTGTTCCTAGAGGAGATGCCATTTTCATGAAGGTAAAGACATCAACTTATCCAATGGTCATTTAACTTGTGAAGTGTGAGGCCTTAAATTTGTTTTCTTCATCGCTCTGAGAAACTCCTCTTTTACTTTTCCTTCCCTCGAACCATTCAAAGAAAAATAATCTGATTTTTCCGAAGTAATCTCCACAACCGACGCTAGGAGGGTTTTCAGGAATCGATGAGAACAGCCACATATATCAGGATAATTGCCATGAGAGAAACCTTAAGTTGAGGGAACTATAGTAAAACTCCCATTATTTATATAAGTTGCACCATATTCCTTGGGATTAATTCGTTCTCTTATTTAATGATTTTGTTAACATCAAAGCTGTCCTTCACAATCACATTACTTTATAGTTTTCTAATCAGATTAATCTGTGAACATTTATATGAAGTGGATACTCCACGATTGGAGTGATGAGCATTGTTCGAAACTTCTGAAGAACTGTTATGAGGCTCTACCGGCCAATGGGAAGGTGATCATCGTCGAGTCAATTCTTCCTGTGGTTCCAGATAGAAATGTCTCTTCAAACATTGTATTCGAGCAAGACCTGTTCATGTTTGCTCAAAATCCCGGCGGGAAAGAAAGGACGCAAAAGGAGTTTGAGGCCTTGGCGGTGCAAGCGGGATTCGCCGGCTGCGAAGTCAAATGCTGCGCGTACAACAGTTGGGTGATGGAGTTCCCCAAAACAGTGGGTCATCAAGTCTTTTGAGGTCTATTCCTGATTGCACTTCAAGCTCAGATAATTGTGGAACAAGTGTTGGATTCTCTTATTTTATTATCCCCTTGATGGTGTGAATCAGCTGATTGCCTTCTCTAGGAGTAAAAGAAATAAAAGGAGGCGCTTTTACTATAATATTTAAAGCATGACTCTTCAAAAATGCCACCCCCTCCAAATCGACCGAGAATTACTTCACACCTTAATCCTCTTACCATTGTCTCACACAATTCCATCCCATACAGACAGGTGCTGTGATAACATCTGATATAAGCAGCCACCAGGGCCATGAGAAATTCCCAATGTTCTGTTGCAAAAGGATAAATGGAATTCGTCTAATCAAACTTAAATAGCAGAGACACGTCAAAGAGGAGAAAAAAAATAGAAAGCTACTTATGAAACAGAATTAGAGTAAGTTATTATATATCTCTTGAAGATGCGTGAACGCATACAGACCCAAGAAGAGCATGTAAATGATATACTGAAACAAGCATCTTTGTGCGGGGGAACCCCGCCCTGCTACAAGTTCTGAGACAGATACCGAGAAAGAAGTAGAATAGAGCAGTTCAAGCTAGCAGTTACATCCACTTGACACTCACAGACTTGCCTTTATTTCGCCGAACATTTAGAAGAAAATTTACATATGAGACTTGAGATCTTCAGAGTACAAAAGAGAGTTCCAAGTTGGGTTCCTCGGAAGAAAAGTGTCCTGCCCAAGCAAACACTTGATTAGTAGCATTTCCAAACTACTCTATATATGGTGATTGAAGAAATGAGTGCAGTAAGAGTAACCAATACAAGACGACATGGATCCGCGTTCGGCGATTGTAAGTGCAGAAAGGGAACTAGGGAAAGAAACGGCGCAGGCACGGGCACAGGCAGAAGCAATTCTGTGGGTCCCGGGAAGAATCAGTAATAATAGACAACAAAAACAAGAATTGAAATACAAAGTTGGATTGCTTCATTTCTTCAAATCACTTAGCAACGCCAGAGAAATGACAAAAACCCAGCTCCATCATCAGATAAATTTCATCAAACACTTCCTGGGCATCGGGTTCCATGACAAGGAGACACATCCAAAACAGAGGAAGAGGACAAAGGGTTTCGAGAACGGACCGAGACGTAAGAGCATGTGGGGACGACGGACATGGAGTTGGTCTTGGCGTGCTGGAATGCGGAGACGCAGAGGTGGGAGGCCAAGCCCAGGCCTCGCTTCGAGGGAGGGACGAAGGTGTGGACGATGTCCATCACCCCGCCGCCGCCTCGGAGCGCGTACTGGAGGTAGGCCTTCTTGTCCTCCGTCTCGAACCTCTGCTGGCGCTGGTTCCACACTATCTTCGGGCCCTCGCCGGAGGTTCCGCCGCCAGCGGTGGTGGTGGTAGCCGCCGCCATCTCTCTCCGGCTTCCGCTTCCTGGGTCCCGTGAGCGCGGAACTGGGAGTATGCGGTTTCCCGGTAGTTAGGAAGAATCAATCAACGAAGGTGACTCGGTCAAAGTCTTTAGGAACGATGACGTTGACCATAACGTCTAACATGCATCCACCACATGAGATACGTGGGCGCTGTAAATTGCAATATAAATTCTTTTTCCTTTTTCACATTATATTCTAGATTTTTGTTTTCGAATTTCTTGGCTGAGAAATTGAAAAAAATAATATTATACATACATATATTTGCTCGAACGCAAGATTATGGTAACAAAAGAACACGTAAAACTAACGAATGAAATAAATTAATCAATTCATTTAGTGCATCAAAACATCTGGCATTGAATAATTTCTTCTCTTATTTTTCGTCATGTACTCATAGATGAGAATCATATATATAGTTTCCTATAACTTTCCTCTCCTTTCTTCTGTTAATCCACGTCTCTTTCTTTCTTTTTTTTCAAAGATAAGTGCATTAGAAAATTTAAAACCTGTCGGTAAAGTACAATGAAACTCTAAAACTTTGTAAAATGGTAATCGAATCCTATAACTGTAAAATTGGTGCAATTAAATTATGTTAGCTCTGTCTAATTTGAATTACAAAAAATGGTCATGGCGATTTCTTTTATTACCTTTTTCTTTTCACGTGACCTCTATGTCAATAAAGAGCCCAAAATAACCAAAACGATGCCGTCTAAGTGCTCCCGTGTGCAGCTAGGCTTTTAGGGCCAAATACGGGACATGGGCGATGAGATATTGATGCTGATATCCATATCGTGGGCGGATAATGCGCACCATACGACCAAAGAAGGATCAGATTTTAGGACTTTAACTTTTGATTGGACAAAGTGGCATATCATGCATAGTGGAACTTTGTGTTACAGGGAAGAGAGACCGAATGCCAAATGCCTAGCAGCTCAGCGGCAAATCTTGAACACTTCTGTAGAAATTAGGAGGACTAATGAAGAAAATCCGGTTTAGTCCCAGAACTCGACAGAACCGATTCTGGGGATAACCAATTCCGTGAATCTACAACCGGTTCGATTTCCTGTACCAAGGCCAAAATCGCCGGAGCTACCCACGATTCTATTCAAACTAGTTCGATCGATTTTTTGAATTGAACTAGTTCTAAACCAATTTTCAAGTCTCTTTAAGGAAGAAGAAGAAGATACTTTTGCACCCATCAAGAATCAAATTATGGTTGTCAATGTAAAGAAATAACAATTTAACCACTTGATCAATAAATATTTTTGAAGAGAATTAATGTAATTTTTATATAAACCTGATTTATTGCACAACCAACGGTTCTAGAACAAGCCGATCATAATCTCGGTTCCAATGTTTTAGAACCGGTAGTCTCAAGATCATTTTTCGATCCTAAATTGAGAATCAACCTATTAAAAAATCGCCCACCCCAAAGTAAATCCATGTTGAATTGAAATTGAGGTACTGATATAAATAAATGAGAATCCCTATGTTGGGTCACGAGCATCATGGACAGAAAATATTGGGTAGTCACACCCCACCATGTCAACATAGTCTCGAGTGTTTGACAAGTGTCCTCGATGGGTCTCACTTTGAGATTTTTCATCTCCTTCCTTCCCCCCCCCCCTCCCCCAGCTCTTTTGCCCTCTGCTTCTGCTTTCTTCCTTCTCCGCAATGCCTATTTCCCGTAAAGTTAGACTTCGAGACGTGAATATATTATCTTTAAGAAATTATTTAATCCACAACGTTATTAATGGTCCCTAGAAAAGTCCTTCAAGATACAATAAAGTCACAAACGAGAATAGCGTGTATTAATTTGGTATTTCTTCAATAACTCTAAAAAGGAAAATAATTGAAAATAATGGCTGTATTTTTTTGAAAAAAAAATCGAGAAGTTAAAAAGTATGGAGAGCGAAACGACAAATTTATAACAATGTTTTTGAATAGGTACGTCCTTTTCTTTGAAGTGTTGCATTAACGGATATTGTTTCAAGAGACAAACTGTAAATTCGGATTAATAAAATTAATCATTTTTTAAAATTTTTTTAATAACCTTTTTTTTAAATATCCACTAAAAAACCATCGATTGAACAGATACACGCTCATATCATTTCGTCAATTGAACAGATTAAAAATAACCATCGCACACTCATATTTTCATTACGAGACAAGACATCTCTTGGTCTATTTCACAAACACATTGGCATCATGATTTCCCTAAGAGCTTAGGCATGTCACCTCTTCTTGTTAGGCTTGCCACTTATCCAATAGGCTAGCCAACTCATTCTAGTAGGCTTGCCACTTCAAGGAAATCAATTGGACCACTTGGACAAGTAATGATAAAGTTGAGGCCTACAAATAGAAGAACCCCTCTTCATTTCCCAACTTTAGGCTCACATTCTCATCCTCCCTTCCCTTGCATGACACTCTCTCTCTCTCTCTCTCTCTCTCTCTCTCTCTCTCTCTCTCTCTCTCTCTCTCTCTCTCTCTCTCTCTCTCTCTCTCTCGGCCAAGTTTTCTAGACCATGCTTAGGTAAGTAGAATTCCTAACACTTGGCTAGGGTGATAAGCTACATCGTCGACTTTAGTCGTGTGTCCACCTGTGAAAGCCATGAGCATGATTAAAGGTCTATGTTTTGTGTTTCTCATACCTTGCATGCTTAAGTGTGCTCACGCCCTAAGACAAGGCCAACGTTCGCCCGGCTTGGACGCAACATTAAGGCAAGAAAACCAAGCCATAAGGCCTCGGTCGGCATTGAGGCGTGGCGGTTCCAAGCCTTGCTCGGTGCGGGGATCGGCCCTAGACATTTAGTTGAAGCCACGAACCGAGGATTGTTCCCGGCATATTATATATATGGAAGGTCATAGCGCACACACATATTAGTTTGAGCATGCCCATGGGCTTGTGTATGCATTGGCTAAAGAAAAAGATAAGCAACCGGCTTGCTTGAAGCATTATGTGTGATTACTAAAGAGAAGATGCGCCCGTCATCACATAACGTTGGCGGCAATGACTCATTCATTGAACAGGATGCTTGGGTTGAGCTTGGAATGCCTCAGTAAACTAGCGCTGGGATGCCTAGATTGAACCGGATGCCTCGGGTAAGCTAGCCCTAGGATGCCTTGATTGAGCCCAGATGGTCTAGTTGAGCCGGGATGCCTAGCTTGAGGCTGAATGCCTCGGTTGAGTCAGGATGCCCTAATTGAGCTAGAATGACGGTAAACGAATCTTTCATATGCTCTGGTATGTGCATAAGTATGTTTATGTGTTTATTGACAAGCCAAGGATAAGTATGCATTAAGCATGATATTGCTATTGATTTGCCATCGATAATATATATTACGAGTGTCATGTCGCTAGATTTGTTGATGAGATGTTTTCCTAGTAGGGAATTAGGAGTTCTACTTATTGAGTTTCCTAACTCACTCCTTTATTTTTCAAACTTGTAGGTATTGCTACTTCGCCTCCGGAATGTTTTGGTTCACCCGTAGATATGGAGATATGGAGATGTCTGTCACCGATACTATCGATGTAGAAGAAGATGTTGCCTACCGTAGATGCATTACCACGATTTGGGTTGAGGAAGGGCCGGACAACTTGGTTCCACACCGTTATGTAGCTTGGTACGTTTGGTTGGACGAGGACCTCATCAGCCCCCTTCGTGGGTTCAATAAGCCACCTGGAACAAAAGATGGGGTGACGCCCACTGTGATGATGGCCAACCCCTAAGTATCGGCGTATAGCGAAGGGGATCCCAATTTTGGTTAATACAATCCGTAACGAAGCTAAGGATATCCCAACCTTTTGTTGTAGCTGGAAATAAAAAAGAATAGTCTTGTAAATGAACTGATGCATATAGTGAAGTGTATTATGTTTGTAGTTCTTCCCTGATTTCGAGCTATTATTTGTCTGGGAGTTTGTTTATACACGTTTTCGCATGTGCACATTGACCAGATAAAAGAAACGGGATGGCGACAAGCATAGGGCATCGCAATAATAACACTCAAGGGCCACGAGGCCCTGACAAAAACTACTCCGTTTGATCCCACGTGCCCTAATTGCAAAGGACAATGATGGATTCATTGATGGGGCCGTGCCGGTGCCGTCCAATGAAAGGCTTGCACGACACTAAAGGAAGTACAACCAGCTCATCCGAACGTGGATAGGCAACTGTCTCAATCTAGAGGTCGCCACCGAACTTCCTCCGGCAGAAGATGCAAAAAAATGTTGGGAGAGCATTCATGAAATGAACAATAAGCTCGTTAGGGCTAAAAATTTTTGTTTAACCCAAGCCTTATTGGAGCTAAAACAGGGCAACTTCTCAGTCATTGCCATTTTCAACCGACTGTCGACCCTTTGGAACGAGAAATGGCCAAAGAGAAACTCAAAGGTCCCAAAGCCATCCTAGCCTAATATCAAGCAATCAAAGAGTTAGAAAAAGTGACAAGATTCCTACTTATTCTAAACAAGACATACCTACCTTTTTGAAGCCAAATTCTTGCCATGGTTCTAGTCCCTTGCTCGGACGGATCTACCAACCTGTGGTGCAAGAAGTGTTCCAACGCCTTGCCTCCACAGAGCACCTGAAAGTCAGCGACCACATTGTTCTTGTGGCAAAGGCGATGCTGGAGCAACAACAAAGTGCAATAGAAAGACCTAACCATGGAGGTCTTTCTCGCTCGGGAACGGGGAGATGACTCCTCTTCCTCTGGAATCGACAAGCACAATTTAATCGTGCTGTCTCGATCTGACAGCCTAGGACGCTCTCAAGCTTGAGTTCAGATGAGTGGCCGAGATTTAATCACACGATTGGATGGCTTAGGGTATGTGGCTCAAACTGGCAGTCCATCTTTCATCTTAGCCGCGCTTAAATCGGACAGTGCACATCATGCCACATCATTGCCCGCATGGAAAGCTTCCAACGGCCAAGATTTTACAACATCATCCATATCAAATGGCCAAAATGTGACTCCCCAGAAACGTCACATGCGACAAATGTCCAATAAAATTATTAATAATCAAGCTAGTGGAAGTCAAATTTTGAACAAGTTTAGAATTAAACAAAAAAACACACAAGTTTAGTCAACATACTTGTGCTTCTCATTAGCAATACTTGTCAGATTTACAAGTCTAGACAAATATCATATAATCACAAAAATAAAAGTCTGGGTAGGTCAAGGTTGCCTATAACCAGTCATAGGTATCGCCGCCTTCATATTAATCAAAATCCCGCAATGGCCCAATCAAGTCGCCATTGAGGTTCATATACCATGCTATAAACCGATGAGGAACCCACTCTGGAAGCCCCACATCAACCCATATAGTAGATATACATCTAGTATAAACTATATCCGCCCCCGTAAAAGCATATCAACGTACCGGCACTCATAGTGTCTAAGAAAACCAGATAGCATTGGCGGCAGATTGTCCAATCCTACATGTATGAAAAATAAAAGAATGAGCCGAGGCCGGATAAATGAAATCTCGAGTTTTAAGTTAGGCAAATCGACTTATCACTTCACCTAGCATAAACAACATGCATGCATAACAAACAGTATGCATAGAACTTAAATGCATGTTATACCTTTTCCGTCTGGATGTGCCACAAAATCTGAGTAATTCAACATTTCACAATAATTTTACTTAGACACAAGCATATGGTATATAACACTCATATTCATGCGTTAAGTTTATTATTTCTCCTCCCAAACACTCTCGAGGCATTCCGTACCACACAGCGGGGCATCCCGACACTCCCGGGGCATCTAGTACCACACAGCAGGGCATCCTGTACCACACAACGGGACATCTCGACACTTAGGGCATCGTCACCATTTGATTTATGGGTGATGGAACTATATTATTTATATGCAAACCATAAACATATTCATAAGCATTTATACGTATTTCATTATGCACATTCACATTTCTACTTCACCACGTATTCATCAAGAATGAAGTCTTAACCAAACAAATAAGTATGAAGCAATACGGGGTTCATACTCAAAGGTTAAAGTCTGCTCAAGTTCAGAAAGTTTACATATCCAGGCTTTTGAGATAAAACTTCCTCGGTTTAGAAAATATATTTATCCATACTTTGAAAGTAAAGTCTATTCAAGTTAAAAATACATACGTCCAGACTTTGAAAGTAAAGTTTGAGCAGCTCTAAAAGTAGACATGTCCAGGTTCTGACCGTAAAGTCTGACCAGTTTTAAAAGTAGAATCTGAGTAGTTTTAAAAGTAAAGTCTGAAGGTAAAGTCTGAAGATAAAGTCCGAACGTAAAGTCTGAAGGTAAAGTAAATAGAACCAGAATTTAAGATTAAAATCTGCTCATTTCAGAAGTAAACGGAATCATCATTTACACTCACCTAATATATATCACTTTGTGTAAAACGATTTTCTACCCTTTTAAACATACATAAAACCAACAAGAAGAATTTAACAATCACCTCAAGGATAATATTTACATGTTCAGATTTAACCGTTTCACTTACCGATTTTCATCACACTTTAAGGAAACAAATCCCATCCATTTGAACATGTACAGAATCAGCAAAACAAATCCAACCATCACTATATCCTCACTATTATCACACGCCAAAATAGCATTTCTCAAGCAACCAAGTTAAAAAGTATCAAGTAGATTTACTTAACTTAAATCTAAAGTCTTCACTTACCTTGTACAAAATCTGAATACCCAAAGGTTAAAGCTGTCTTGTAGATTTTGGATCGGTTGTTAATGAAAGTAGAAAGTAAAGAAGGGAATTACGATTTGGGTGAAAATTCCCTTTGGTGTTTACCCAAATAAAAGTGAGTCGGCGAAGTAGATATTGAGGTGGATAAATACATTGCACTCACAGGTGGCACCTCCTCTTTCCATCACGGCCAGGTGTAAGAAATCAAGAGCTTAATCGGAAGATGCAGTGGCCAAGGAAAATAATTGCTTAGGCTAGGCGTCAAACAAGAGGCTTGGCATAAGAGGACAAGTGGCATGTAGTCAAGCTCACTCCCTCAAGGGCTATGTGAGAAGAATGCCCTGAAGAGATATTTTGGTGAGAATATCTCTCTCCCTTTTAACACCAAATAGAATTTAATAAAATGGTTAACACTACTTAACCAAAAATTAACCAATAATACTATCCATTAATTACCAAGACAACGACAAATTAATTAATAGTGCATTACTATTAATGTACACGACAACGTTTAAAATTTTAAATACATCAAGCTAATCATTCCTGAATCCGCACTTCGCAATTTACGGTCCATCAACGATTTCTATTTGTCCGCACAAATACTAAGTTAAATAATACTTAGCTTATTATCTAAGTATTATTATTGAACATAGAAAATCTCCAACGTCAATTACTTAATATTACGGAATTTCCGGATGTCACACAAAATTCCAGTTAATAAAAAGGTAAATTTTGCGATTATTGCAAACGTCCTTATCACACTAAAGAAAATTATTGAAAATTGCACGGACAGCTGACAGACAAAGAAAAAAGGAAACGGAATATTTCAGTTGCATCGAATGCCAAGGTCAATCACCCTATCAATCAAGATCAATTCCAGCAAATCATGAAGGCATTAAGCTAGCTGGGAACTCATGACAAGATGGCCAGCTATGCAGCTGTATCATATTGGCTCATGAACACTATTTCAACTAAGACATGGATTATTGATTCACGTACTAACTGACCACATAGTTTGTGACATATGTTTCCTTTCCCATATTTGTGAATTTCTTCATCCGAAATCGATGAGCACAATTTAATCGTGCCGTCTCGATCCAACAGCCCAGGACGCGCTCGAGCTTCAGTCCATATGAGTGGCTGAGATTTAATCATATGATCGGATGGCTCAGGGCACGCAGCCTTATATGGCGGTCCATATTTTATGTTAACCGTGCTTAGATCGGACAACGCATATCATGCCACACTGTCACCCACGTGGACAGCTTCCAACGGCTAATATTTTGCCACATCATCCATATTAAATGACCAAAATTCTAATTAAAGAAAAGGTAAATTTTGCGATTATTGCAAACGTCCTTATCACACTAAGGAAAATTATTGAAAATTGCATGGAAAGCTAACAGACAAATAAAAAAAGGAAACAGAATATTTCAATTATATCGAATGCCAAGGTCAATCTGCTTATCAATCAAGATCAATTCCAGCAAATCATGAAGGCATTAAGTCAGCTAGGAACTCATAACTAGATGGCCAGCTATGCATCTATATTCTATGGGCTCATGAACTCTATTTCAACTAAGGCATGGATTATTGATTCAGGTACTACTCACCACTAGGGGTGTCAAAACCAAACACAATACCCAAACCAAAACACAAACCGACCCGATCCGAACACAAAATTTTCTTATTGGGTCGGGTTGAGTCTCAACTTGTTTAGGTAACAATAAAAAGAATTAGGTATTGTTTGGATCTATTGGGCTTGGGTACCCAAGCCCAACCCAAACAATAACCAAAACCCTTAAGATCTCCCCTCCTCTCAGGACCCTGCCGCCGACTTCTTCTTCCCCGGGTTCCACCACGCCGCCGCCGCCAGCAACATTACCCTCAATGGCGTCGCCGAGATCGACGGCCGCGGTGTCCTCAAGCTCACCAACGAGATGACCTGTTTCTACCCTAGCCAGGCGGCGGAGGATTTCATCCTTCTGCCGGAGACCACGACGCCCGACCAGATCTCACGGCCATCGCGCCGCCGCCTCCGCAAACACCGTATCATCCCCGAGTTCTGCGCTGCGAAATCATCAACCAGCGACAACAACGCCGCCGCCGCCGTCTCTGTCCCTGGGAGCCGCCACCGCAAGAGGTCCAGAGACGCCATCAGCGACGACCTCTTGAGCGGCGATCGCTTCTCGGCGACTCACGATCCTCGCAAGATGACTAAGGTGTCGCCATCTTGGAGGCACGAATCGGAGATCGACCCTTTGATTTCCCAACATGTATGTAACGATCTTCTTTCCTCCTTTCCTTTTTCAAATTTTACCTTTTCTTGTCATCCGCGTCGTCATCGTCGTCAGTTTATGTTCCATCCTCGAGTACGTGATTCCATCATCCTCTCTGCGCAAATGGGTGTCGACATTCTGCCTTAATTCCTTCGCCGGCCTCATTCTTTTTCTTTGCTGGCTCCACAGAGAGGCATGCACAGTAGGAACAAGAAGGCCATGGAGCTGATAGCCAAAGGTTGGAGTGCTCTGAAGGAGGTCGATCGAGTGATCGACTACTGCGAGCTCAATGATCGCCGCCTCATTCCTCTCCTCAGGCACTTCTCCGTGATCGATGGATTTTGCGCTTGTGTGATTTGGCTTTGTTGTTTTCGTGTTTGTGAGATGAACATGATTGTTTAGTGGAGAATTTTGGAACTTCTACTGGTTACTCATGGTGTTGCGTTTATAATGATGCTGCTGTAGCTATGGTTCTAAAGAAAAATGGGTTGGTTTCTATCGGTCCGTAACAGTTTCAACTTTTCATGTTGACATGTGCGTCTCTCTCTCTCTCTCTATCTCTATCTCTGAATTCATTGGTTGAAACACAAAACCCGCCCCGCCCCGACCAGACATGACCCGGCCCGATTGTGTAGCTTTATCTTGTTCGGGTCTTGTCTCGGGTCGGGTCGAACACATATGTCTAATATTTGGATCAGGTCGGGTATCATGAAAACCCGACCCGACCCATTGACACCCCTACTCACCACATAGTTTGTGATGAACGTTTCCCTTCCCATATTTGTGAATCTCCTCATGGTACTTCAGTTCGACTTCCTAATGGAAGTGGCATCTCTATCACAAAAATTAGAATTGTCCGTTTGAGTGCATCCATCACATTAAAATATGTCTGTCTCATTCCCGATTTTTAATTCAATATCATTTCTATCTCCAAACTTTGTGAAGACAATTCCTACCGAATCCTTTCTAATGTCGGTTTCTTTCAGGCCCTTTCAATTGGGAAACTAATGGGCTTGGGTAAAAATCATGATGGACTATATTTTTGGGCCACACTACCCAAAAATCTTGATTTTTCTTCTGTTCCCCTGAATGAGGGCAACCTGTGTGATGTCCAAAGCAATAATGATATTTTCTTATCTCATCAACGCTTAAGTTATAGTGCTTGCTTTCCTCGTCCCAAATGCTCTTTTTGTCCATTGGCTAAACAATCATGACTTCCTTTCCCTCAAAGCACATCACGTGCTAATGATGTTTTTGTTCTGTTACATATGGACATTTGGGGCCATATCACACTCCACATTGTGAAGGGTCTTGATTTTTCTGCATAATTATGGATGATTATACGTGCAACTTGGGTTTTTCTCATGCAATCCAAAGCCCAGGTTCTTTTCCATCTTAAGAGCTTCGTTAGAATGATAAAAAAATCGGTTTCATAAATATGTCCAACGAGTTCGTACGGATAATGCTCGTGAGATTTTCAATCAGGAATGTTCCTCATTCTTCACGTCCAATGGCATCCTTAATGAAAGTTCTTGTGTCTATACACACCAACAAAACGGAATTATCGAAAGGAAACATTGTCATCTTTTAGAAGTTGCTCGTGCCCTCATATACCAAGCTTCTATTCCAGAAATGTTTTGACGACATCTGAATATGACAAGGGATTGTCGCCACTGAATGAGGATCTTTTACTCAATGATCCTTTTACATATCAGTGACTTGTTGGAAAACTTATCTAACTCACCATAACCAAACCCGATATATTCTACTTAATGCAAATTCTTAGTCAATTCATGCATAATCCAATAAAGTCTCATATGAATGCTGCATTGAAAGTAGTGAAGTACTTGAAAGCATGTCTTGGATTAGGAATACTACTGTCTCAAGAGAACGACATGGAAATAACGACATATTGCGACATCAATTATGCCACTTGCTCTATGAGTAGAAAATCCATTACAGGATTGTATGTCAAACTTGGAAACTCACTGCTCTCATGAAAAACGAAGAAACAATCAACTATTTCATTATCGTCCAATGAAGCAGAATATAGAGTAATAGCAAAGACCAACTGTGAAATTGTCAAAATAAAAGGATTGCTTCAAGATCTCGAAGTATGGGTAAAGGAACCAATGATCTTGTTTCGTGACAACGATACTGCCCTTAAACTTGCAATTAATCCAGTTTTTCATGAAAAGACAAAGCATATAAAGTTGATTGTCATTTAATCAGAGACAAGATATAAGATTGAGTGATTCGGACAAAAGGAATAAGGACAACAGAGCAACTTGCAGACATCTTCACCAAACCTTTACGTCAAAGACAATATGCATATCTACTAAGCAAGTTAGGAATTCTTGATGTGTATAGACCACTAGCTTGAAGGGAAGTATTGGAGATACTAGTGCCCATGATTTGATATGATTAGAGGCTGATTGATATCGTATATTTGATACGATTCCCTTTTATTGACATTGTATATTAGGGAATCATTTTTTCTCTTTTTTGTACATATGTTGCCTAGATTAATTAGAGTTTATGTATCATAAATAGGCTTGTCCACATATATGTCTTCGACGTGAGAAAGCAAATATATTCTTCATTACCATCCTTCTCTACTCTCTCTCTCTCGGCTTCTGCTTCCTGGGTCCGGCGAGCGCGGCACTGGAAGCATGCGGTTTCACTGTAGTTAGGAAGACTCAATCACCGAAGGTGACTCGGTCAATCTTTAGGAAGGTTGACGTTCACATGACATGCACCCACCCACACGAGCATAGGTGGGCGCTGTAAATTGCAATATAAATTCTTTTTCCTTTTTCAGATTATACTCGAGATTTTTATTGATATACATATGTATATATAATTGCTCGTATGCAAGAATATGGTAGAAACAAACAAGTAAAACTAAGGAATGAAATAAATTAATCGATTCATCTCGCATATCAAAACATTTGGTGATGAAGAATTTCTTTTCTTATTTTTCATTATGTATTGATAGGTAAGAATTATATATAGATCGTAATCGTGTAACTTGCCTCTACTTTCTTTTGTTAATCCACCTCTTTTTTTCCGAGAATAAGTGCATCAGAAATTTTAAAACTTGTCGATAAAGTATAATTGAACCCCCAAAACCTTAAAAAAAATGTAATCGAATCCTATAACTGTTAAATTTTTGCAATTAAATCGTGTTAGCTCCGTCCAACATGACTTAAAAAAAATGTTCCTAGTGGTTTTTTTATTACCTTCTCTTTCAACACGGCATTATTTCAATGAAGAGCCCAAAATATTCAAAACGATAACATTTTGCTCTTGTTATAATTAGAGTTGGATTTAAAAATTCTGAAAAAATAGACTAAAAAGTAAACCAAAAAAAATTGCAAAACACACTTTCACAAAGAAGAGAGGGAGCGCCGGAGCCCGCACTTGGGGCCGCTGGCCCTTGCTGCGAGTTTTGCGATCCCTCACTGGCGAAGTAGGAGGCAGCGCGACCCAACTCTGATAGGCACTATATTTTTTTTTAATCCTTTAGCTTTTTCATGTTATTAATTTTTCCTTCTTCTTTTATTTTTTTTAATGTTTTTTCTGTTTAATTTTAGTTTCTTTTTATCAGTTTCAGTTGCGTCACGTGCATCCAACTAAATGTGACAGAGCAAGGGACTCGATTGCTTTAACTTTTTTCGACAAATTTCAAACCCGATTGCATCTTTCGAAAATTTTAATAATCAATTGCCTTATTTTCCCGCCCCCTCTCTATCATTAGATTCTGAATTCGTGATCATTAGACCGCAATATCCTTCTTAGAGAATTAATAATCTTTTCACTACGTTTTTTTTTCTTGATAGGATCTTTCACTGCATTATTTAGTCTCATATTTACGTGAAACTTAGGAATATTTATTTTTGATTTGAAAAAGATTTTTCGAAAAATGATTTGTTTGTATCATTTAGAAAATTTAATCAAGAGAATATTTTCACCATCACTAACAATCTATACCATTTTCGTAGACGGTGAAATTTTTTATTTATTTATTTATGTTCTAAATGATATTTCTCGCGAAACGAATGCATCTTTACATTTTGAAAATAGATATATATTGTCAACACGTATGCGATCCTTTTTTAAACTGAAAAACATCAAGATTCTGGACCGAGCCTAAAGCAGTAAGCAACCCCAAGAGCAGAATCCAGAACCCTCCAGCGAGTCCATCTCCTTCTCTAGTTTCATCTCCTCCTCCTCTTCCTCCATTGATAAACCCCCAATTTTAGAGGCCTCGCGCAATCTCTAAAAACCAAGCAGTCAACGTAAAATCCCAGAAGGAATTCTTCGGTTCTTCCGTGGGTAAAGAGGATGTTCTTCTTCTTCGTGGGAGGGCTGGAGCAGCAGGCGAGGCGGGTGCTGAAATCGGGCGCGGGGCGGTGCGTAGCGTGCGGGTCGAGGGCCGATCTCGTCGAGTACGACAAGGTGCTGAAGCTCTTCTTCGTCCCCGTCTGGCGCTGGCCGGGGGGAGCCCCCCTCATGCACTGCGGCGGCTGCGGCCTCTTCTTCCCGCCGCCCTCCGCGTCCCTCCCTCCCCCGCCGCCGCCGAGGATGAAGGCGGAGCCCCACGGCATGCGGTGCGGCTCCTGCGACCGGGCCGTCGAGCCCGAGTTCAGCTTCTGCCCCTTCTGCGGTGCGGCTCTGTGATCCGTCTTTCGTTATGGAATTCTTCAGGACTTTCCTTAGCCCGCGTTTCAGTTTTCAGGGTGGTGCGAGTAAATACGAATATGTAATTAGCCATTTCAGTTTCGTGTGTAATTTGATGCTCCTAGTTACAAAGATAGCGACTTTATGATACCCATCTTGGTGTAGTAAGGCACCGTATAAGTGCTACTGTTTGCAGCTAGGCTTTTGGGTTCATATTCTGGATATGTGCCACGAGATATTGATGCTGATATCCGTCTCGCGGACAGATAATGCGCAGCATCTGGCCAAAGAAGAACCAGATTTCTGGACTTTAACTTTTGATTCGACTTCGACCAAAAAAAAAAAAAAACTTTTGATTCGACAAACTGGCGTTTCATACAAAGTGGAATTTTGGGTTATAGGGAAGAGAGAACGAATGCCAAATGCCTAGCAAACTCGGAAGCAAATCTTGAGCACTTCGGTAGAAACTTGGGAGGACTACTGAAGAAACCCAAAAAAGAGCAAAAAAACAAATCGAGAAATGGACTTCTTCATACTGTACACAGGAAAAAGGTAAAAAACTGAGTGCACAGTTTTACCCGGGGCCGTTCCTGTAGAGAATCCATTTCGTTTGCCTCAGTCCAATTCACAGTTCCCGCAAGGTACATCCAACTGCCCTTTAGATAGAGCCGAGGAGGAAGAATCAAACTGAATAACAATGGCATCCGCCAGAAGGCTCTCATTAGAGCTTAAGCTGTGCACGAGGAGTCAGCAATCGAATGCGCCGTGCAGACCATCAAGAAGGGATGGAACTCCGTCAGGCATGAGATGTAGATTACCCTGATTTGCTGAATGGTAATTGCTTGGCCCCTCGTTCTACCGCATCTCTCCATAGTCTGTATCTCACTCCCAGCTTGTCGTAGGATACGGGCCAATTCCATACATTCGCGCCATTGATCATTCGCTCTTGCTGGCCGAGCACTAGCCGCAAATCCTCATTCAAGACCTGTGTCATACATTCATCTATGAGTATAATATCAGAAAGTGATAATTAAGCGACAGTAATAGCAGCTCTTTCGATGTCATAAGGGCTATAGAATAAAGTTAAATCCTGGAAAAGGAAGACTTGCTGGGATATACTCGAGTTTCGGAAACCCAGTAAAGAAATTTTGACCATTTCTTTTTTCAAAGAAAACCAGAAGACGTTTGGATTCCTCGAAATAGCTAGATGAGATTAAGTTCCATGGTGAACTGCAACTTCCAGTTATAGCGCCCTGCTGTACATGAGATACATCTCTGGGTTCAGAAGTTGAACCTAGATGACTCCTAGGCTCTCTGTTTGGGGAAAGAAGGAAAACGAGAGGAATGGGCATAAAAAATTAGAGAAATTTTGAAATTTTTGTGAGATGAATTTGGAGGGAAAATTTGGCCAAGTTTCATTCCCCACCCCCAACAACTCCTTGGTTCCCAAACATAGAGTTAATGAATTGGCTTCAGATACTGTTGGAAATCAATATCAAGTACATGGCTTGACATATATCACTGGAGTTCCATCTCAACCTAAACATAATGATCTATTGTCAAGAAAAACCAATGAAGAGTGATCCCCTACCCCACGATGAACGACTGGCATGCTGTGCCACAGGGTTTACTCTGATAATAGAACATCAGGGCACCTCTCAGGTTTCGCTCAGGATCCCCTAGGAAATAACTTGTTGAGCTAAAACAAAGAATGTCCATAGTATCCCTCACCCATAAGAAATTATAGAACAGGCTAAGAAGATCTTTACCTGTTCTGCAAAGTGCCTCCATAGGTATTGCATAAAGGGGACTTGCTTCAGCAGGGGAGCAAAATCCAGCGACATTCTGTACAGTAGCCTTGTCTTATTTGTTGTTGAAGGTAAACATACATGAAGCTGGTGGAGATGTGTTGTGCACTGCTGGGTACTCTGCCCTTCCAGTTTTCCAGGCTTTGATATCCCAATTGTCGACAAAACCATACAAGGTGGTCGAAATTCCATATCAATTGGATAGGGATCCCAGTAACCTTGGAGGCCGGATGCAGGCGTGAGAAATTTCACCAAGCTGACAATTTTGCACCATAACCTGTAAGTGAACCAGAGAGGAAACCCATATGCAAGAATAGGGATACTGATGCATTGTGAACATGTCATTCTCTTTCATTACCTGATTTCTCTTTTTTTTTCCCATTTATCGGCCTCTTTTTGACCCACTACTCGTGTTTCAAAATAAAATACCAAATTTCCACTCACTTCTATTTATGTACAAGAAGCATTTTTCATCTTTTATGACAAAAAGAACTGAAAAGCTTTTCATAATATCAATTAATAAAAGGCATCCGTGCTTCAGTCGCCTAAATCTCTCGATGGCAGATAGCTTTGCAGATACAAACCTGGGAACACTCCATCCCTTTGCAAAGGTGGAAGTGTGAGTAAAGGGAGCATGTGCAAGATCCAAAAGGTTGTCCAGAAGCAGCCCATGTTCCACAGGAAGTTCCATTACTATCTGAGGCATCGAGTACACAAAATATGCAAGATCAGTTTTCTCCAACAAATTTCAGATGTCTACAGTATGTTTCATGAAACAAATAAATAAAGAGATAATATATACCTCAGCATGGACCACAAATCCAGAAGGAGGCAACAATGAAGGAAGGATTGCGTCTGGAGCATCATCACCAGGCCAAATCCAGATCATGCCTTCTTGTTCAAAACAAGGTAAAGATCGAATTCTAACATCAAGCAGTCGTGTTGATGGCATTTTTTCGCATTTCCCATCAGTTGTATACTCCCATCCTGATGCCATACACGAAATATGTGAAAAGTTAGACACCTATTCATCTAAAAAAAAAGGATGTGATCCCTTTGAGTACAATTTTGATGGAGGGATGCTTATCCCACTAACCGTGGTATGGACATTGGATACGACCCTCATTAATGGAACCGAGGTGAAGAGGGCATGCTCTATGTGCGCAAGTATTCTGGACACATCCCGGTTTTCCATCCTTGCCACGGAAAAGAACCCAAAGTTCCTCGAAGCAATCGATTGGCATCTGCAACAGAGCATTTAATCCAAATAAGCTCGACTGAGCTAAGGTTCATGGCAAAAATATTATCGAAAACCAAATCTCAAGCATAACTGGTCCTAGTGCTCTTTCACGTTTTCTGAACTTACAGATTCATGAAAGCTTGGTGGGGCACGCTCTTACTAGGTAAAAGCAGATTATACGACAAACATGTAATACTAAAAGAAGATGAATATTTTGGAAGACTAATTTACCATTGTGTCATCCTTTAGGTCAGCTGAGAAAGCAACAGGGTACCAGAAGTTCTTCAGGCGAGGATGGTAAGGTTGAACCGGACCTGACACCTTTAAACTTTTCCGAGGCGCTTTCCTTTTCGCTGCTACGAGAGATTGAGCAGAAGTACTAGGGGGAGAAGCTGTTTCAGGGGTCTCAGTTGTGTTTCTGTCTTGCAATAACCGGTCGTTAACCAATGTTTCCATGTACGCTAGCTTATCCAAGGCAGTGGCAACCCTTGCTTCGGAGATATGAACCTGTCAAGTTATGCGTGTTTTAGACTCAAACAAGTCATTCTACACTGTCTTGTCTCTCCAGAAATGAGCTGACAATGGATGCATGGCTATGGAGTACAGCAATGTCGCAATAGGTTTGTAAAATGTATGGTATTCACCTGTCTGTGAGCTTGTTCTAACTCTTCTTGCAACCCCGCCAGGTCCTTCTTCAGGGTACCAATGGATTTGTATTCGCGAGCTAGGGGATTCAGAACTTCCACGACCTACAATTGTTCTCTGAAAGTGAGAACTTCAAATAAAACCAACTCCGACATAATACAGGACAATGTCAGTGACAACAACAACCGATCCTTCTGACAACCTAAAGTACGAGAGAACAAGACTTCAAGATAGAAGAAAATTATCAAAGTATTAATGACCCTTCAGCGAGGTACAAAGAAAAAGATGAAGACTGATTCAGACATTCCACCGAATCTATTAGACGAGATTGACGCAAACCTTTTCATGAAGGAGCATAATCGTGAGTAGATCTTGTCTAGCTCTCCAATCCAAATATTGAATGTCATATCTAGCAACTTCCAGAGCCTGATTTACATCCAAAAACTTCCCCTTCAACTGTGGGGCTCTAGACCGTGGATCCTCCACATCAAAGAGAGGACCCCACAGACTCTTCTTGTCCACCAGTTCCCCTTCCTCTCCAAATACAGCAACAACCCTAAATCCCCCTCTGACCCCCTGCAGTCCAACAACCTTCAAGTAAGCAAGTTTATTACAAAACTAATCAGATACTTTACTTAGATTGCGTGTCGTAGTCCTGACGAATCTTATTTTAAGAAATGATAAATTCGTGTTCACGTCCTCCACCGTTCAGCGGCAGAGTTTGGCAAGATCCACTGAACAGATTGCCGCCATCCTGTATTCCTTACATAGGATGAAGCCGAATGGCATGCATTACATAGGATGTTGCAAGATATCACCAACCAAGCAGAACGTTTTGGGGATTGCTCACATTCATACTGAGACCAAATCTTGAAAAGCGAATGATTCCACCATATCTTATACTCGATCGAAGTGTTTCTAGGCACGATTCAGTGAACAAGTTGCCCCCTACAAAATGAGAATCCTAAAAGATAATCTTGATGAAGCTAAATGACACTTTCGGTTTCTATCATCCCAACTGGTCAGGCTACCATAAAACGATCAGAACATCTAAACCTCACTAAAACGAAGCAACCGAGCAAAAGGCACTGAAAAACTATTCAGGAAACGCTGATCAGCCGGCGAAACGAGGAGCGCCGCGCGATCGAGCGCCAGGCGAGGACGATAATCCATGATTTCATCCGCCTAGCCGCGCCAGCTCGATGCTCAATAACTCCTAAAGGTTGTTCAGCTACGGACTAAACAGTAAACGACACGGACTCCATTTTCCAAACGCGGAGAAACAGGCCAGATACAGTTCCCGACGAGAGGGAAAGGACGTGCGTCTCATCACCTTTCTGACGTTGAGCTTAGATGGTTTGCAGAGGGAGATCGGCAGCGACAGAGCGGCCGCGGTGGCGACGGCGTTCATGGCGTCCGAACCGTCCAGAGAGAGAGAGTGAGAAGAAGAAGAAGAAGAAGAAGAAGAAGAGGCGGAAAAAAGGAAAGGGAGAAAAATCAAAGGACGAATTAGTAAGAGAGGAATTATTTTTATTTTTTTTATTTTGGGGGGGGTGGAAAGAGGGAGGGATTTATGGTGGAAATTCTGTTGATAAGAGGTGGGGAGTTGCGCGCGATCTCGGGCGGCCTCCCGCCGGGCGCCACGTGGAAGAGCGCGCGGCCCGCGGGGCGCTCACGTGGCGCGCCCGACCTCCACATGCTTCGACGGGGCTGTCTTTCTTCTGTCGTGTGGGAGTGTGCCTTCCTTCGTGTGGCTGGGCCCCCCCCCCCCCCTTATGCCAGCTCGGACGGCGAAGATATCTTCCTCTTATCTCAATGGAATTCGCACGGCCGCCGTTTCTCTGGTAAATTGCGCTGAAATGCGGCCTTATTGTTGATAATGCAAAACTCTTCTGCTTTTTATTTTCTTTTTCCTTTTTTTTGGGGGGGGTTATTCCTGGAGAGAAATTGCTGGGAAAAACATCAAAGCTTCGCGTGACCACAAGTTTCGATGCCACGTGGCCCCTTTGCTATTGGCAGCGAAAATGAAACCCGCACGGAGGGAAGACTCAAAAGCGACGGTGGATAGAGAAGATGGAAATATGGTTTATCTAATCGGTCCTGAATTTATTGTGAGGATATCGATTTAATTTTAATTTTCATTAATTTTAATAATATAATTTTAAGTTTTTGGTAAGATTTCAACGTAGTTTTCTGGTCAATTTACGCTCAAAATTGTTGATGTGGCTGTGTTGTCATCGCCGGCCATCCTGCGCATAAACAAAATTAATCGAAAACGATGTCATTTTGAGTTATTAATTTTCCAAAACTTTTCCTTCTTTCTTTTTATTTTTTCCTTCTTTTCTCCTCCTCCTCCCGGATCAAGCCCTCCTTCCTCCTTTTCATAATTGAATCAGCAAACTCCTTTCTACTCATTTTATGGCCACCATCAAGTTAAGGGGATGCGGCCGCAACGAACCCAAGCCTCAATCTCAGGCTTTGGAAGCGGTCGACCGAGATATAGGGCTCGCTCGACAATGGCAAAGATGAACTGCCACCACGAGAGTGGAAATCGAAGGCAAGGGATCAATGGCCTCTAAGCACATCCTATCTATTGATTATGTCTCTTGGAGATCGAATGACTTTAGTTGCTGCATGGATGTGTTTATTTGCTATGGTTTAATCCTAATTTCTCATAACAGATAAGAAGGGAAAAGTGTCATAAAAATCTTAAATCTATTTCATTAGTGCCAATTTAGTCCTCAACATGTTTTTTGGCTAATTTATTCCTATACATTTTGACATAATGTCAATTCAGTCCTTCCAGCTAATTTTGATCAGATATGACTGATATAAATATCGGCCAGCCTACGTGGCACTGCCGGCATTGACGTAAATAATTTTTAATAATATTTTAACAATTTTCAATTTTATTATTTTTTTCTAATTTTTATTCTTCCTCTTGCTGGTGACCGACCATCGACCACAGGCGATGGCCGACCACCAACCATGGCCAGGTGGGTTAGCCTTGCCTAGGTGAGGGTCACCATTGACCTCCATAGGCAAGGCCGGCCAAGCGAGGATTAACTTGCCCTAGCCAAATCTGGCAAGGCCACCCTAGCTTGGGCAAGGGCTCTCCTTGTCGAGCGTCACCCGGGTGAAGGCAACGCCCAATGAGCCCACCGTGGCCTAGGCAAGGGCTTGCCTCATCAAGGCCCACCCTTGCCTAGCCGGGGCTCACCTATGGTGGGTGATGTCGACCCTCGCCCAGGCAAAGCCAGCCCGTCCAGCTATCACCTGTGGCCGGTCATCAGCAAAAGGAATAAGAAAAAAAATATTGAGAAAATATTAAAATATTATTAAAAATTATCAACATCAATGCCGGCAGTGCCACGTAGGCCACCCAATGTCTACATCAGCGATATCCAACTAAAATTAGCTAGAATGACTGAAATGATAGATTTATAACTAAATTGGCACAAAAAAATTGTTTGGACTAAATTAGTACCGATGCAATGAGTTTATGACTTTTCTAACACTTCAATAAGCAACCATGATTGATTCATCTATCTTGAGATGGAGATGGTGGTGGTGGACATGGGAAGAAGATGATGATCAAAACGAAAAAAATTTAAAAATAAAAGGGTAGAAAAAAGGAAAAAAATTCATAAAATTACTCACAATGACGTCGTCTAAGTAATTTTGTTCACGTCAAATCGCCCATATGACTTGGAGATGGAAGTCCTCTTTCGTTTCTAAATGGTGAAGTAAGACCGAGCTTATGAGCTTATTATCCTAAGACGGAATAGGATCTCATTTATTACGTCCTCATGCCCCTCTCGTGTGGCGACATGGGGGCAAAAAAGGAAAAGGGGGATGGCGTTTCTCATGCTTTTGATATAATCGATCCCAACGGGAGGCCTACACAATGGGCTATTAGCTCAATGGTAAAGCACTTTCTTAATAATTGCGTTGTTGTACCTGAGCTGTGAAGGCTCTCAGTCACATGGATAATTTAATGTGCTCATTAGCGCATGACCCTAAGATGTGGTTCATCCAAGGCATGTTAGCATGGCGTACTTCTCTTGCTCGAACTAGGTTTGAAACCAAATCTCTCCTCATGAGGATATATGGGGCGATTCATGTGAAATTCAATGCAGATCCAACTTTTTATTCTCTCATAGGATTTGGACGATCCCCATGGCTCCTCTCTTCTCAAGAATCCATATATCGTACATACAATTATCTATCGAGCACGGGTTTAGGTTCGGCCTCACTAGAAAAATATAATGGAACACCTAAATAGTATCTACACAGATCAAGAATTACAAGATCTCCCCTTTCATTCTAGGGTGACATAAGACGGTCGGCAATTACTAGATGTTAGGTAAGCAATTTCAGGAGAAAATTTGCTAGAATGACTATATTAAAATTTTACAAAAATGCTTAAGATTATATTGGCAAAATTGAATATAGTAGGTTTAAAGCGGATTTGTTTGTTTTCCGCCTTTAGATGCTCCAACAGACTTATTTATTTCAAAATCTGTTAGAAAATATAAATATTCATTCTTTTTTCTAATGAATAAGGTACTCAAATCTTCTCGAGCACCTAATTAAGCTCATTTCAAATGTGATTTTCCTCGTTACAAGGATTTACAGAAACACAAATTCGTGTGTCCTGAAGGTGACCACAACAAAATCCAAATAACCATTTTTAAATGAAGCATTTGTGTACGGACGCAGCAGCATTGTCTATTGTTTTTGCCATATTATCAGTTGTGCTAAAAGAGATAAATCAATACAAGAAAAATTCGATTGGAAGTTGGTAGAGAATCAAAATACTAATTATGCACCACTCAACATTGGATCTAACAAATTTAACTTGCTAATCCACTTTAGATAAGATACCATGAAAATTTTCAAGTTGTACTCGAGTCCACGCGGTTAAAAGACTTCCTTTTTTGGGGTAAATTCATTTTGTTGTTCAAACTTATGGTTCGAAAATCTAAAGGATTGACCCCATTGATCTCAAGCACATGACTGCACGTCGCGAGTTCGATCTCCTCTATCCGCAGAGTGCTACCAATTCCTTGCGGGCCACTTGCCCGGGCAAAACTCACGACTTAAATGGGCTAGCGCGACTTCATGGATCTCAAGAAAATGATCGGATGAAACCTGGACCAACCCTATCATGAAAGGAAAAAAAAAATAAGCGGGTTCGATCTCCTCTATCCGTGGAGTGCTACCAATTCCTTGCGGGCCACTTTTCCGGGCAAAACTCGTGACTTAAATGGGTTAGCGGGACTTCATGGATCTCAAGAAAATGGTCGGGTGAAACCTGGACCAATCCTACCATAAAAAAAAAAAAATAAATAAACAGGTTGGCATGGAATTATACATAATGCATTACGAATAATTTATTTTTGGTGCTCAAAATAGAAGCCAAGAACTTAGAATGAGATTGAACGAATGAACTTTCGCTTCAAAAGGAAGAAGCGAGGAAGGTCCCACCGGGAGTCGAACCCAGGTCGCTGGATTCAAAGTCCAGAGTGCTAACCACTACACCATGGAACCCAGCTTTTGCTCCTGAAACGCATTGTTATTATATTACTAAACCCATATCTAATGAAGTGATTTTTGTCTATATCCGTTGTACAAGATGCTTGATTTTATCTTTTGGTCGCTTTACAAGATGCTTGATGATTTGCAAAGATTAGACAGAAATCGGTACAATTATTCTTTATCTTTATCAGTAATCCTATCTCAATAGAGTACCAGAAAGATGTGGTTGCTTTAACTTCGAATTTTTTTTTTGGGGTTTGGTCTCTATTTCTCCGCATCGAAGCTTATGGAGCCTAATGTGAAGATTTAAATTCTAACAAGAGAAAGTACACGCAAATGTTTCTAGCTGTTCGTTTAACCATAACGGAAAAGTTACTATCGAGACAAAGAAAACAAGAGGGATTGTATTAACACCGAAACGGAAGATTTTGAAGAGGAAAAAATAGTAGAATAAGTCATTACACAATGTGAATAGGGTATCCTCGTATTCACATTTATGTAAAATTATTTCATGCTTAGTCTTTTTATAGGGCACCCTATAAAAGTAACCCTTCAAATTTGCCTCATTTCCTCTATGTTTGAGCGATTGAAACAAAGAAAGAAAAGGTTTTCCCATACATTTGACCGATTAGAACAAACTGGAAATTTTCCTATACATTTTACCGAGTAACATGGAGATTAATATAATTAAACTCGTGGCTTCTCGAGTCCACACATCAATCACAAACTTAAGGATTATTTTGTTTAATTTGAGAGGAGGGACAGCAAGGGGTGGTGGCGCAGTTGGCTAGCGCGTAGGTCTCATAGCTTCTGAGTTATCCTGAGGTCGAGAGTTCGAGCCTCTCTCACCCCATCAACGTTTTTGCTATCTATTTATTTTATTTTTTGTTTTGGTAGATGTTTTGCGAAATTCACGACCAAAACTATCCCTGCTGCAATTTGTGTCCGTTCGCCGTAGTCTTACATATAACTTTTGATTCTTATTGAATCGTCGTGACTTTTGTTTAGCGTATCAAAAGGATTCGACTTACAATACCAAAGCATGCCTTCTTGTCATTTATTGGAACAGCTGCGGAGTAACGATTGTCGTCGATGTATGGATTGAATGCAATGTGCTGTGTTATACTTAGATTTCCTCTCGCTTTTTGCACCCCATATCATGCATTCAAATGTCACGTCGTTACGGGATTCATGAATATTTTTTATGTTCTTCTAACGATGAGGTGTTCAAATTCTTCAAGTACCCGCTAATTCCTCACCCGAGTAACCACGACAGTTTCTGTTACTCAACATATACCGAGCGGATCCCTATATAGTAAAAAATGTCGTGATTTCAAGTCGAGGATTTGAGTTGGGGGCGTGCAAGATGTACTGACCGAATTGGGAACTGCCCGGACCGGACCGAACCGGCCAGTTCTAGGTGGTTCCAGGAGGTGTCGGTCCAATTCCTGATTCCATTCTTAAAACCGGTAATTTTCAGTTCGGTTCACGATTCTAAGGTGGGAGCCGGACCGACTATATATATAATTTTATTTTATTCCTTCAAAAAATTAAGTAAAGTAAAGTTGAACTGTGATGAAATAGAGAAACAGGGAATGAAAACTAGCGTTTTTGTCTTGTGTTAGATGGAGGCTTCATCTATGTAGGTTCTCTCATTGTGTATGTTGATAATTGAGCGATGTTGTTTTGTTCTTTAGCTGAGAAGATGGTGACATAGCTCCTTCCGTACTTATTAATGATGAGACGGAAATTAGAATTTTTCTGTAGTGTCTCTGTATTGTTTCACTTGGCCGGGTATAAAGAGGTGTTAATCGTCACCTTTTGCATGCTGTGTGGTGGCATTGCTGGGTTAATGCTTTTCGATAGGACAAGCTATCGACTTAATCTCTAGTTAATATCCTGTTCAATTCAAGTCAGTCGATGTTTTCTTCTTTCAATTGCTGAGATTATGCAAGATTGATGTCGCTACATGGTTCCTTCCGACCTTTCTTAAACCACTCATTTCTTGTCCCTACTCCCTTCACTTCGGCACCATTTGAGTTCAGGCCGAACATTTCCAGAAAGAGTGTCATTTGATTTCCCATCTCCCTCAGTGGTGGAAACAACATGATCCATTAATTTTTTGTTAAGTTGTTCATGCACATCTTCTTCACATTCAGCAAAGACAGGTCACAAGGAGCTCGATGATTTTGCTCAATGTAATATGATCAACTCTTTCGACAGAGTTGTTCGGGTTTCATGTCATCTGTTTGCAAAAAAACCAAGTTTGGTAGATATTTCGTTTGCTTAATGCAGTGTATAGAAAGAAGTTTTGGAACAGCAAGCACTGTTATGTGACCGGTCCGATCCGATTCCCAGTCCCAAGACCAGCCGGTCCAATCCCCGGTGCACGGTTCTTGAGTGGGACCAAACTGGACCGGGAACCGATTATTCCTAATTTGAGTGAGCAAGACAAACACAAACGTCATTCAAGTCGTCATTTAGGTCTGATTTCCAGTTGAGCGGGCAATTGTCTTCCCTGTTCACTCGAGGATTGGGTGGGAACTTGGGCCGGACAGCATATAGCAGGCCTGTGTATTGGGCCAAAACTTAGATAGCATTTGCAACTTCACAATGCTGTGGCCTTTGCAACTGGGCTTGTTGGGCCAAAGCCCATCATAGCGAAGTAAGACCCCATTGGGCTGCCACACCAACACATGCAACCGACGCTTAGAGCCGTAATCATCACCGACTCGATGTTAATCGCCATTTGGTGCCATGTCGTGGCGGCAGATCATCATACAGAATTCCCTCCCGCCCCTCCGAATTTTCTAGTTCCTGTCATGACAATGCCACGATAACACCAATCCGAGACATCACCCGACCTCGACATTAATAGGGCAAACATGCCCACTCTTGTAAGGGCACACAGCATACATTGAGAAGAGCAACGTTGAACTTTTTGAATAGGGAAAATGGCAAGGAAGGGCAATATTAGCATGGTTCAAGTGGATCCATGGGGCGTCACAATCAAGGCCTCGCCTGTACGACCTCCTGCTACAGTGATGTGTACACACATTTGGGGGCCCAATTCCCTAAAAAACCCTCAACTTTAACTTTTGTCCCAATTATATCTCGAATTTTTTTTGTCTCATAAAAAACCCCAAACTTTCACTTTTGTCCCAAATCTACCCCATTAACTTTTCGTCCAAATTTTTAATATTATTTTTTTTTTTCGAATTTTTTTATTTTTTCTTTTCTTTTCTTTTTCCTTTCCTTTTCTTTTTTTTTTTGTTTCACCTTCAACCTTTGGCCGGTCGCCGGTCCGGCGACCAGCCAGAGGCAGGGGCTAGCGAGGTTGGCCCCCCCGGCCGCTGGCGAGACTCGGCCTCGCCGGCGTTGGGCGAGGCCGACCTCGCCAATAGCCGGCGGGGCACCTCGCCGTTGCTGTGCAAGGCCGACCTCACCAGTTGCCGGCGGGGCCAAGCCTCGCCAGATCTGGCGAGGGCTCGGCCATGCCAGCTGCTGGCGAGGCTCGGCCTCGTCGGCCGCTGGCGAGGCTCGGCCTCACCGGCGTTGGGTGAGGCCGACCTCGCCAATAGCCGGCGGGGCCGAGCCTCGTCGTGGCTGGCGAGGCTCAGCCCCACTGACTATTGGCGAGGTCGGCCCCGCCGGCAACTGGCAAATCGAGCGGCAGGCCCCAACCATGTGCATATCGAGCGCCCGCAGAACCCTATCCTCCTGATCGCTCCGCTGCATCAACGGATCTCCGTCACCTCCCCCGACGAAGACGTCTGTCAGCCTCTCCGCCATCCCAATCTCCTTGGCTGTCCCCCCGAGCTCGGCCCGCACTCCACCGAGGATGCGTCTATCGACGACGGATCGCCGGGCTCGTCGCGGTTCGGCGATTCTCGTCGTTCTCTCCATCGCCGGAGCTAGCCATGGCGAATCTCAATAGCACCTCGCCGAATTCAGGCGAACCGCTAGAAGAAACTCACCAGCCATGGTGAGGCTCAGCCCCGCCGGCTATTGGCGAGGTCGGCCTCGCCCAACGCCGGCGAGGTCGGCCTCGCCCAGCAACAGCGAGGTTTAGCCTCGCCCAGTGCCGGCGGGGCCGAGCCTAGCCGTGGCTAGCGAGGCTCGGCCCCGTCAGCTATTGGCGAGGTCGGCCTCGCCCAACGCTGGCGAGGCCGAGCCTCGCCAACTGCCGGCGGGGCTGACCTTGCCGGACCGGCGATCGGCCAGAAGTTGAAGGTGAAACAAAAAAAAAATAAAAAAGGAAGGGAAAAATAAAAAATAAAAAAATTCGAAAAAAATAATATTAAAAAATTAGACGAAAAGTTAATGGGGTAGATTTGGGACAAAAGTGAAAGTTTTGGGTTTTTTATGAGACAAAAAAAGTTTGGGATATAATTAGGACAAAAGTTAAAGTTGAGGGTTTTTTAGGAAATTAGGCTCACATTTGGGTCCAAACCCATGTCTTTTTGCTTTAGGTTTTCTTCACCTTCTCAATTTTATTTTTATTTATACTTTTTTCAGGGAGTGACTTGTCTGTGGGGAAAATTCCAATTAAGAACCCAAATGGGGTCAAATTCTCAAAAAGGAGTCCAAAGTGAACATTGTGTCAAATAAGGGCCTGAAGTGCTCAATCAGTCTCAAATAAGGACCCGAAGTGCCCAAAAAATCTCAAATAAGGACCTGGGTCCCCCACCGGCCAAAATACCTGCCGGCCAGCGAGAAAGTTACTGTTTCGGCACCGGAACAGTAACTTTTTGAATTTTTTTTATTATTTTTTTTCTGTTTTTCCTTTTCTGTTTTTTTTCTTTTCCTTTTCCTTTTCTTTTTTTTCTTTTCTTCCTCCGCCGGCCATAGTCGGGGCCGGCGGAGGTCGCTGGCCTCGGGCAAGGGCCGCCCTCGCTTGGGCTGGGCGAGGCCGGCCTCGCCAGTTGCAGGCAAGGTCGAGCCTCGCTAGATCTGGCAAGGGCTCAGCCTCGCCGGCCGCTGGCGAGGCTCGACCTCGCCCACCTCAAGCGAGGCCGGCCTTGCCAGTTGCCGGCGAGGTCGAGCCTCGCCAGATTTGGCGAGGGCTCGACCTCGTCGACGTCGGGCGAGGTCAAGCCTCGCCGGCGTCGGGCGAGGCCGGCCTCGCCAGTTGCAGGCAAGGTCGAGCCTCGCCAGATCTGGCGAGATCGGCGAGGTCAAGCCCTCGCCTGAGGCCGGCGAGGGCGACCTCACCCAGCCCAGGCAAGGGCAGCCCTCACCCGACACCGGCGAAGGCGGCCTCGCCGAAGGCCGGCGACCTCCACCGGCCCCGGCTATGGCTGGCGGAGGAAGAAAAGAAAAAAAAGAAAAGAAAAAGGAAAAGAAAAAAAACAGAAAAGGAAAAACAGAAAGAAAAAAAAAATTAAAAAGTTACTGTTCCGGTATCGGAACAGTAACTTTCTCGCCGACTGGCAGGTATTTTGGCCGGCCGGGGACCCAGGTCCTTATTTGAGATTTTTTTAGCACTTCGGGTCTTTATTTGAGACTAATTGAGCACTTCATGTCCTTATTTGATACAATGTTCACTTTGAACCCCTTTTTGAGAATTTGACCCCACTTGAGGTCCTTAATTGGAATTTTCCCCTTGTCTGTGGTGGACAAGTGCAACCACTGGCTGGGACTCATTGCACTCCCGAACATTCCAGGACCTTAATTTCTTTTTCTAATTTTTATCAAGGTGAGAAAAATATTGGGCCGTTGTAATTAGAGGAATTGTTTTGTGTGGATGCATTTGTTCTCTCTCTCTCTTTTTTCTTTTTCTTTTTTAAAGATAATCGACAAAATGAAGTTGTTTTATTTTTTCTTGAATTGATGGATTTATCTTTTTAAATTGCTTAACTTTCCTATTACAGAGCATCATGTTGTTCAAATATAAATTTTTACGAATTAACGATCGATATCAAATTTCATGACCCAATTGAATATGTACTAAAGTCCGGTAGTGGAGTCACTCCCCAATATGATCAATGTTGCTTAATATAATATCACAATTTTGTCATAATTTCTTCACATGTTATTCTATGATGATTATGCAATCGCGAATCATTTTTCTTTCCATCTTACGAAAAGAAATGACTTATGACACCTAATCACAGTAACTTTTTGATGCATGTAGTAATGACAACGGATCCTTCGTCATCAGAACTGATAATTAAGAGTCAGACGGCTCTCGTTGAGTCACGTCGAACTCTTTGCAAGAATCCAAAGTTCTAAACTCGTTTTGAAGCCCATGATTTCAGGAGAAGGAAGCAACCTCTTCCTGCCGCGTTCGATGACCACAGTCAAAACTTAAGTAGCACTGTAGCAGCAAAATCTGGTGTCCGAGGTTTCTTGTGAAAGTTTGTTTTCTCGTGAAAATGCTTGGAACCTCAAAAAATGATCTCCACAAGCGCAAGGTACAGCAGAGGAGACGTGGTCACTCTATTTGCCCATCGCTAGATCTCGCAACCATATCCTCAAATCTCTTTCATGCAAGCTCAAGCCATAGCCACCCACCTCCTCATATTAAACAAACCAAAACCATCCCCATTTTCAGCACATTCCAAAAATATCAGTGAACGAAGAGAGTGTGTGAGCGAGAGAGGGAGAGGGAGAGAGTCGAGAGTGCGTGTGTGAGAAGCTGCGCAAGAAAGAATGGCTCAAACCATGATGCTCATGCCAAGTGTCTCGGGACACTCGGTGGACTTGAAGAGACCTGATCGCTTGCTTCAGTTCCAGATCCAAAGACTGAGGCCTAACTCATCTTCTTTCTCTCAGAATCTCCTGTTTAGCCCACTTCCTTCGCCTGCAGCTTCTCATCGTTCCTCTGCAGTTTTTGCTCTCTTCAAGTCCAAGACCAAAGCCCCTCCTAAGAGGGTCTCTCTCTCTCTTCCTTCTCTCTTTGCTCGTCATGTTTGAATTTGTTTTTAGAGGAAACGGGGTTGAATCTTGAGTGTGAATTCTGTTCTGGGCTTGTGTTGTTTCTGCGTGGTTGACAGGTGGAGAAGGCTAAGCCGAAGGTGGAAGATGGCATTTTTGGGACATCTGGTGGGATAGGTTTCACCAAAGAGAATGAGCTCTTCGTGGGTCGCGTTGCTATGATTGGCTTTGCTGTGAGTTCCCTCTCTTTTCTTCTGCTCTTGCTCAAAGTCATTCAGCACTTTCTAGTACATGCATGAGCATATGTTTCTCTTGATGACCAACCGAGTTCAAGAATTGAATGGAGAGGTGGCTTTTAGCATTTGCGCGTGTTATCTTATCTCTGACAGTGGAAAACCATAGTATACCGTGATTGTTTAGTGGAGTTGATTTCATGTCGAAGTGGTAAGGTTTGGTCAGTGATGCTGAAAGACTGTACACTGACCATTCTGACTAGTACAATGGAGTATACTCAGTAGGTTATTGTTTTCCGTTTAATCTCTTTTTCCTTTTTCTGGCAGCTTCAGCATGTAAGTTATTAACAGGACAATATTGTTTGAGAGGTAGTTTTGGTTTCAATCTGCTAATCAGTGTAACTGCATTGTTTTAGAGCAACTGAACATGTATCGCTTACTAAGAAGCATTTACTAATCGGCACGGCAATTAAAATGTGTTATATATGATCGAAGGTTTATCTTTCTACACTATATCAGAGTGACTTCAAAACCGCTCAGACAGAAGTTCGCAACATGATTCCGTAGATGAACGTTTTGGAAAAGTTTTTCAGTACATTTAGCATTTCTCACGGTGCTATCCTTTGTCAGACTGCCAAGATCCAAGTGAAAAACGTTTGCCTTACTGGGTTAACAAGTTAAAAGGTCAAGTAAATGAGTATATCTTGTCAGGCATATGCACCCACACACATAAAACTTTCACAATGTGCAATGCATCATATGAAAGTCTTGGAAAACTATGTCCAGGCATCCTTGCTGGGTGAGGCAATTACGGGGAAGGGAATTCTTGCACAGTTAAACTTAGAGACTGGTGTCCCCATTTATGAGGCCGAGCCTCTCCTCCTTTTCTTCATCCTCTTCACATTGCTCGGAGCCATTGGAGCTCTTGGAGACCGTGGGCGGTTCGTCGATGACCCCCCGACTGGGATCGAGGGGGCCGTGATCCCTCCCGGCAAAAGTTTCCGCTCGGCACTAGGTCTTAAGGAAGGAGGTATGTAGCAGCATCTTACTGTTTTATTTGTTTTGACAGTTTGGCAGATGGAGATGAATTTGAATGAAAATTATGCCTATTCCGTCATGGTATCTTAGACACGTCCACTCAAATAGTCAATTAATTTCGAGAATATACGGCTGCCATGAACACAAAAGTGAGTTTAGCTCCTGAAAAATTTTGCCGTCATCTTGTGTGCAAGGTCCGTTGTTCGGGTTCACGAAAGCAAATGAGCTCTTCGTCGGAAGATTGGCTCAGCTCGGGTTCGCCTTCTCTTTGATCGGCGAAATCATCACCGGAAAGGGAGCTCTAGCTCAGCTAAACATCGAGACCGGAGTGCCCATCAGTGAGATCGAGCCCCTTGTGCTGTTCAATGTCCTCTTCTTCTTCGCCGCCGCGCTGAATCCTGGAACGGGCAAATTCCTGACTGACGAGGATATAGAAGATTAAGACAAACTTTTGTGCACAGAGTGTGATGTTATTCGAAATTTGTAAGTCGTGATAATACTGTTCACTGAAGCAGTTGTTTACAGCATCTCTCAAGAGCCGATACTACGAGCCTCATTTTAAGTTCACCTTCAGCCCTCAATATCACTCGGCTGGTCAAAGAGTTGCATTGATCATAGGGCATGAAAAAAATATACGAATTTCAAAAAGCCATTAGAGTAAAAGCTTTTTAACTTTCTGTCATGCTTCGGATAGTTCCGGTAGCAATTTGAAATCTGGGGGCATCAACTCTCCATCGCGAATGTTCGACTAAACATTCGACATCTCTCATGATGCAAATTTTATTGTGGCCCATGAACACCAACCAAAAGCTAACATTCGATTTATTGTAGAAAAAGACTACTAGGATATGAAGTCGAAGCCTAAAACACCAGCATCAGACGTGCACTTCAGTTTGTGACATGACACTGTTGTACTGGCGAAACGTCGCAGCACCAAAAATTTCAAAACTTTGAAGTACGAGATTTACCAATAAAAAAATCACTGGTAACCATCACTAACTAAACGAGCCTGAAGAGTCACTACCTACTGCGGGGCTAGAACCAGAAGCAAAACTGAGGAGCCCCGTGAAAAGGTCCGAGTTGGCTCATATTATGAAAATAAGAAAAATTCTGCGTTGATAAAAGCTCCTCCTTTGAACAAAAAAAAAGGAAAAAGAAAAAGCTCTTCAGGAAACACTGAATGCTAAGTTAACCTATGATTACTGTCAATCAATCTGTAAACGTGGATGAAAAATCCACATAAAATCTTCAAATCAGAAGAAGGCAAAAAGGAAAAAGAACATGACATCTACAGTCCTTAAACATGAGTCGATGCATCAGCTAGGAGCAGATCTTCCATCAGCTCCATCTTGTGCATTTTCACGTGAAGCTGTGCCTGTGAACATCTCCATAACACTTCTCAATGCCCCAGATATATCCTCAGGCATATTTTCACCCACATTCAGATTAATGTTCCCACCAATTCTTATCTCAGGCCCAAGTGGTTCAGGGTCACCTATCCCTTCTCCTTGGGAATGTTGTTCTTGTCCTTGGTATGCAGTTGAACCCCAGTTTGTAAACATGTTAGACAAGTTCACAGGAATGGCATTAGGGTCAAGCGGGAAAGAACCAAATGGAGGTGGAGTGGCCCGGCTTTCTGATCCACTGGAAGATTGGCTGTTAGATTCATTCCCAGCCATATTCATGAATATATTAGCAAAATTTGAGGGAATTGTGCTAGGATCAAAAGGAAAGGATGTAAAAGGCGGTGGTGTAGCATGGCTTCTTGATCCACTCGTAGATTGGCTATCAGACTCTTCTCTAGTATGGTTAGATGAACTAGTGTCCCACTGCAGTAAAGGCAAAAATGATTCTTATTAGATGTAGAATAAAGGCGAACGCTACTAAAAAGGGCTGCAAATGACAATGACAAAAGACATACGAAAATAATGCCGGTAAAAGAAACCTAGAGAAGTATGTTAAGCCACTCCGAAAAAGTATCCAGAAAGCTCTTTGCATAAGATGAGAAGATGATTAAAGCACACATTAAAACCAATACATCCAAGTAGCTTGTTACATCTCGTTGAAATTGAATCATGGAAGTGTTAGAAGAGAGAACTTTATGATAAGACCAGGGCATTGACAGAAGCACTTCCCTGGGCAGCAGGCAAGAAGCAATAGATCGTTAAAGTAGGTCTTGGCAAATACCATATCTCAACTCGCTACATCATCTCTTCATTGTCAGGGAGCCGATACTCAATAGTGAAGCACCAATTGAGAGGTGCACTTAACTTAGACAGACCGCGATAATGGAAAATTAGAATTTCATATTACCTGGTTACGTTCTCTCTGCTGTAATTCTTCCAATTTCTGCTCGGCAACCTATAGTCCAACATGATATTGTGAGAGAGAGAGAGAGGGAGGGAGGGAGGGAGGGTGGAAGAGGGAGAGCTAACCCAACCCGAATATTCTCTTTGACAAATTCATTGTTTGGATCAAGTTGCATCGCTGCAAATATTATGCAACATTGATCAATAAAATATGGAAATAAAACAGGTAGAACACACTCATTGACCAATAATGCCATTCACCAGAAGAGAATAAGAGTGAGACATTAACCTAACAGAAAATCCAAGTGTTTTTCTTCAGATGATAAGGACAGTATGATCCAACAATACAGGAAGCATATAAAACTGACATTACATCAAGAGGTCCAAGAAGTCAATATTATGTTGCACTGGCTTGGTCAAGGAATTGCAGCTCTTATCCAACCATTTGTTATTTCATCTAAGGAAAATGTAGATAACAACCACTTGAGCATTAATGAGACACCTAGTTACAGCATACTCTTTTGACAAATAACGAATTAGCATATATTCAAGCTGTTCAGTGAATTCTAATTGTTAACACCTGCTGCCATTACAATACTAGACTCGCCTCCAATATATGAATATGAAATGCGAACACCGAGGTCCGATGGGTGTAAAAGAAGTATTGAGCCTACCTTTCTTAAAACCTTTATCAATAGAGTCAGCATACTTCCCCAGAGCGTAATATGCTGTACCCAAACGGCTATATGCCTTTGTATAATTTGGGTCAATCTCTAGAGATTTATGACAGTCTTTGATTGCATCATTGTATTTGCCAATCTGAGTATAAGCAGCCGCCCTGTCAGGTATTTAGATAATTCAATTAATCAAGGGTGACAAAAAGTTACCCATGGTATAGCTTATACGTTGGTTTTTCCTGATCACTTATCATAGTTAAATTCCATTTTAACAAAAATATTCAAGCCACCACAGACTTCTTATTTCTCATGCGAGTAGTTCTTTTAAACAAGCCGCTTCAGCGTTCTCTTTACCTAAAGTTGAATTGGTTGCATTCTCTGTTAGCATTCAGAACTCAAATTTCACAGAGAGAGATACCAATTTCTTGCGATCAAAATAATGCTGCAGGAAAATTCACTATCTTGGCTGCATTAATGTACCACTACTATAACTCCATGAACGAAATAACAGAAAATAAGGTGTGGGAAACTTAAATGGTAACCAGCCAGTATACCAAACTCATAAGACAAGAACACAAGTCCTCCATCCTTTCAAAAAATAAAATGATCTGCTCAATGGTGGTTGTTCATGAGAACATCCAATTCCCTGACAAATCTTGCTCTAACAAAAGCCCTGCTACCAGTGAAATTCATAACGTGATTATGTCAAAATAGCTACAGAACTATTACATGCATTCTGTCAAAAAATAATTCTCCTAATTTTGTTCAGAATATCTTGTACATTACCACATTCACAATCCTCTAACAATGTGCCTAAAGCAAAATGTGCTAGAATCACAACGTACTACCTTTGGCGGCATACTGTGAGATACTAATTTTAACAGTGGAAAAGCAACAAGAAGATATTTTATTAAAGTTACACTATTTTCAACTTTTGTTAGTTAAGAACAATATAATCTCATAAGTATTGCTGCACCTGTTACTGTAATAGACAGCATTATTTTCACAAAGTGCAATGGCACAAGTGTACAACTCAATTGCATCAGCGTATAGCTTTGACTGCATGGCCTTGTTGCCTGAGAAAAAAACAGTCACAACAGCTTGTAACTAGCTCAAAAATCACATCATGCCAAAAATAACTTCTGTCAATTTAAGATTAATTATGGATCACTAGAGACAAATAAAACAGGGGCATCGATTTTTATACTCTTCCAAGTGATAGTCAGTCTCTCTTGCTAGCTCTCGTATCTAAATCAGAAGGATAAAATTAAAATCAACTTTCAAGTTCCTGTTGTAAACACAAAATACCAGTCAAAATGAGAAAAGCTATTATTACCTTGTGATTTTAAGGTCTCTGCCAAACTGGTTTTGTTGTATTGCTGGCATCCAGATCCTTCCATCTCCTGATAGGTAATATGATATGTTTTATTGAGAAAAGGTCCAGATGTAGAGAAACAGACAGAATCTAGATCTAGGAGGGAAAACCCAGGATAATTCGCATATCAAATGACCAAGAACAACATATAACTTAAAGTGATGATAAATCAACTTCTAGGTTGCATGCGAGTCCGGTTGCACAATGTTTCCTCAATGAAGTAAAATCAGGTCACACCTGTGTTTTTTAAGCAATCATTTTTACCAAAGTCAATGACAACGCTAATACAAATGTGTTGGTGCAACCCATTCTGTTAATCAAATTCACACCGGATTTACCCAGACCGGGTAACAAGCAAAACTGGTTAAGGGCCAATCGTTCGCCAACCAAAAGTAAGGATCATGACACATTTTCCAGGGAAAATCACGTGCACATGATAAAGAATGACTATATTGATCACGCAGTTAAAATAACTCAATGCAGATCGAATTAAGGTGAACACTATTCAACGCTACCATAAACTCCCACAACAAGTCAGTACAACATACATTTATAGCATTGTGAAATAGGCGAGTCACTTTCTCTAGTTGGACCATGTCATCGTTCCCATCAGAAGTAGGCTTGAAAAAGTGAACTTTCTCAAGTGCAGCAAAAAATTGCCCGAAGAGCTCGTCTTTAGATGATTCTGTCAAAACATGAGGTTCTCCTTCTTGAAGCCCATCCTGATCAATCAAAAATGGAAAAGGAAAGTCAGATAAAACCCGAATTAGACGAATATAATAGCGTTTCCTATGGTTAATTGGTAAATTCACACATAACCTATGTGATAGCTGCATGTCCCATTTCCTTTAAAAATTTCAAGTATAAACCCCCTTCCCCAACATATTAAAACCCACAGCCAACCCATGTTCTAGTATGTGCATCAAGTCTAGCCAACTTTAACTGAAATATCAAAAGAGCCCTGAAAATTTTTTATATTGAAGACAGAATTCCTTAGTTCCCACCTTTTATAGCCAGGTAATACATGATTATGGTTAACAAGATTCAAGTATAGATATTTCTGGACGTTCAAAACCTCCTACAACTTAGTAGAAAATCAGGCAAAATTCAGGATGACCTGGGGACCCCCCAAATGTAGAATTTTCAGTCTCCAACTGATATACAAGCACCAATAGGTAAGATACCAAAGTAAAGTTGGCTACAAAAGATATCGAGATTAAAAAGAGACTTACTAAGGTTCTCCAACAGATTTATACACCCGGAAAATATGAAAACGCATTCGTAAGAGAAGAAGTCAATAGGAATTACAATAAAAGACTACCACGACCTTAGATGTTGACGACTTTAGTATACTCAATCCGCTAGAAGTTTGAGCAATGGATGGGCGAGATACATTCTCTGAAGTTCTTCCACTTTGAAGACATAAGTTATCGTGTCGAGGCTCACTTGAATGAAGAGATTTGAACATTTCAACTAGCAAATCAGGTCTAACTTGGTCATCATCACTGGAAGACAAGTCCACCTTGAAGGCCTCCGCTAGGCATTCTCTGGCCACCTCGAGACCTTCGACATCGACTCCGGGCGTGGGTTCAACTATTCCGAAGCAAGAAAAAGCAACCATCAAAAGCGGAAATAAGCTTTGACAGCAATCACTACGAAACGAGGATTCGCTCATGCGAACGGCGCTCAAACAATATAAGTCCAGAAGGAGAACGGTATGAACTGCGCTCATTCTTGCTCCTTCCACTTTTTCTTCCCTACAGAACACCACTCAGTTAAAGAAAGAAAAGCACCATCGGCGTTCTAAGACCAAACAATTCACGGAAATGCGGACCAAAAACTGACCCATATGAAATGTGAATGGCCTGGGGACTCGAAAATGGACACCAGGACAACAACCCGAGTCGAGCGATCGCGCCGTGACTCAATTAGTTCGGGCGGCTCGTTAAAAGGGCACGGGCCACCTCTACCTCTACCATGAAAAGCCTTGCCAAAGAGCAATCTTTTTCCTGTTCCCAGGGCAACTCTTGCGAATTGCAGCTAAGATCATGCGCCGCACCCGCGCAGCAGCAACGAGCAGCAAAATGTCGATCGAAGCGATCATTAACCGCCGCGAGAAGGAAAAAAAAGAGTCATCGGCCCAAATGAGAGCGGGGGCACACGAGGAAGCGGAAGCGGAAGCGGAAGCGGAGTGATTGCGCGCAGCATCAACTCAGAGCGAGAGAGCGAGAGAGAGAGAGAGAGAGAGAGAGGGAGAGAGAGAGGGAGGACCAGAGGAGAGGAAGTCGAGGAAAGCCCTGACGATGCGGCGGGAGATGGGATCGTCGGTCTTCAATTCACCGCCCATGTTCCGGACGCGGGAGCAGCGCGAGCTCGGACTCGCGCTCAGAGCAAAGCACCCTCCTTCTTCCTCCTCCTTCCTTCTTCCTTCTTCTTCGCTGCAGGAGAAGCTCTCGGACTGAGCAGACGACGCTGAAACTGCGACCTCCCCTTCCTCCCGTATTTTTTTCCTGCCTTTTCCTTGCGGAAGGGCTCAGCGCGGATTTTGACCCAAATGAAAAATGAATACCCCTTTTTTTTTTATCCCTTTTTTTTTAACAGGGGAGAGGGGGAAAAAGAGATCAGGAGAGAGAGAAATCCGATGCCTCGCAGGTGATTATATCAGTGGGGCTCTCGTGGGCCCTCACCCACGGGACGGTTCAGGCTCAACGGTTGTGACGGCAAGCAAGCCATGCCACGGGCGCATGATAGTCCCCGTCTGCACCCGAGCAAGGCCGCCGAAATGTTCATGGGAGGATTTTTGTTAGTTCAAGAAAAGAGTAACGACACAAGCAATCTTCAGATTTTGACTTAATGAATAATGCGGTTTTTAAATTTTTAATTTTTTCAATGTAATTTTTGAATTTTAACTTAATATTCGTCCATGAACTTAAATTAATTGAACGACTATATTGAATATTTTCACATAATTCATGGACTAAATTGAATATAAGTTCATAGACGATATTGAACAAATTAAAAGTTCATAGATAACATTGCACATTGAGTTAAAAGTCATCTATCACATTGAACAAACGAAAAGTTTAGAAACAACATTATATATTGGACCAAAGTACAGGGACTGTTTATGTTGTTTTCCCTTCAAGAAGAAAAAAATGAACATTATCAAAGATATGCGTCCACTTAATTTTGTCGGCAAGAAAATATTTTTCTGATGATTAATTTATTTTATATCCGACATTAAGCTGCTTGACTTAGAAATTTTATCAAAGGAGGATCCGAGATGAAATGTTAGCCTGGGGATAAACGCAATTAAAAAGTTTTAGCCCTTATTTGAATTTGTCCTGGCATTTCGCATGATCCCACTTAATTAAAAAGTATGCCCATTTACATATGTATTAAAAGGATTTATCTTACCCAAAAAAAAAGGTGACAATTGAAAGGTAAAGAGTGGGAAAATGAATAGAATAGGGAAGAAATAATTGAATTAATAAACGGTGCGCGAATAAAATTATGCGATTATTCGTGGTGAAAACCGCCAAAGTGAATTGTAATTTTGAAAAATGCTAGTTAAGGAACCTGGAGTTTCTATATTGTTCTCTCTCTTTTTTTTTCTTCTTTGTTTTTCCCAGGTTCTAATCTCCCATTTTGGAATAAACAACAGCTTCACGTTAATATTTACTAGCAGCATACATGTGGTACGTCAATTCTTTTCATTTGTATACAAATGGAATACGTATTTTAACTTAAATTATTGTTAGATTGTATCATATTTCATATGAATTTTTCCTCTTTCGGACAAAATAAAGACAATATTTCCTAATTTATGTCACATATAATGTGAATGATGGGACTCAATAACAATTAGAAAATTCATAACTGACGTTGTTATATGAAATAAGGAAATGTTGTACAAAATCAATTAAATTAGTGTGATATCCAAAAAATATAATAAAAATATACAACGAAAACAATTCATATGAAGAGTCAAAAAATGTTAGTGTCTTCAACAATTGCTAAATTATAACATCAAGATTCATTAAACCTAATGTTATTTTGAATGATAAAAGCACAATGAGTGAAAAATGTAAGAAAAGTACTCCTTGCGGGGACTGATCAGTCTCTTGCAACTTAAAGCGCTAAGTGTCACTCTTAGGCCCGTTTGGTTCAATTTTGGGAAGGGGCCTTTGGAGAATGCAAATATCTTTAAGTTAAAACCTTTAAGGAAATGCAAATAGCCTTTGGTAAAAAAAAATTTATGAAGCTATTTTAACCAAAGTAGTATTTAGCTAATTTTTTTTTTGCAAAGGGCTTTGGGATCCTTTTTTATTAAAAAAAAAAGTTACCCTTTGCCGGAATCGGCGGCCATCGCCCGAGATCGGGCGATCGTCGACGAGCCAGATCTAGCACCAACGGCCGTCGCCCAAGCTCGGGCGACCCTTGGCGAGGGTCACACAACCTCAGCGGCCGTCACCGGGGGTCGCTTGACCTCAGGCGACAAGGCCTGAGGTTGCGTGCGCCATCGCCTGGACTTGCGCGACCCCAGGCCGTCGTTGCCTAGGTTGCGCGATTGAGGCAACGTCAACTTGGGTTGCGTGACCCAGGCCGACGGCGTCTGGGCGGTCACGCGACCTTAGGTGGCCGTCGGCTGGATCGGGAGGCCTTGCCGGCCCTTTGCCGTCCAAATCCAATGTCGTTAGCTACGCTTTCATGAAAAAGATGAACAGTAACAATGGGGCAAAATCGGAATATTAAAGTTTGAGTGAGGATAGTTTGGGAAGGGAAATTTTTTTTTCAGCATTTGTGAAATGCCGTAAGCCCAAAGCTGGTCCGGATCAGTTTTGGACTTTCGGCATTCCAAATGCTAGGTCAAAAACTAAACCAAACAAGGCCTAAGGCCACCGCAAAATTGGCACCGTCGTGGTGTCCCCCATTTAGTACTTGCAACCAACGGTGACCTCAAGGTGGCGATCGCAAGTGGTTTGTACCGTTTGCGCCGACAGCGATCGGCGAGGTCGGCCACCAAAGAGACAAAGGGAGATCTATTGCCTTGTTCGTCGTCACAAGTAGCGACGGCAGCCTAACTCTTTGAATTGGAGTGGTCAAGTATCATACGCTCTCTCTCTTTTTACTATTTTCAATTGGGTAGCTTTTTGAGTCTTAATTGAGTTATTTCAGGAGTTAAAAATAGATTTATCTCAAACCCATTGAATCCCATTTTTTGTTTGGCCTTTACTGCCATAAATCCATTCCAACGTACTGTTAAAACTTTGAGTGACCCATATTCCACTTAATCCATTAAATCGATACAAATTAACTTAATTAACATTTTGCCACCTATATCTAGATGAGCGAATGTCATAAATCTATATCGATTGTTCGTCTTTCAATCATTAACGAGGTCACATCCACCGCTGAATCATATGACTATACAAAGAAAGGCAACTGGTTCCGCCAATCAACAACCAAGATAATGAGTAACTCTGGAGTGAAAAGTCACTGGCTACAGAATTGAAAAGTCACCTAAACTTGTGGAGAATTACGAAACATGGGAAAATAGAGGCTTATGTAAGAAGATGAATCTTCCTTATTGAATTGCAGTTGAACAAAGCACATGCTGATGGGGATATTAACCGTAATCTCAGGCGGAAAAGCGAAGATGGTGGCAAGCCATCTTCAATAGTTAGGCACGATGATTGGTTCATACATTGAACTGGTTAAAGCAGCTAATTGTGGGATAAAGTAGCCATACATCGGACATCCTTCATGAAAGCCCTCTAGGACAAGAGGAATAAGGAACCAAGCAGCCAATGAACTCTAAAAAAGGAACTTGAGAGCTGCAAATGTTCCTGATGTTTTGCTCGACTGGTAATTTTAGACGGGTGGCTTTGTAAATAATCAAGAGAGATTCAAGACTCACTTCCTGTAATTACATCCTTCAAGCACCTTGTGACATCTAACTTCTGGTTAATTTTGACTTTCAAATAAATTAGATCCAAACACATGTAGCCCGTACGAAATCAATTTCTATATAAGCATTATATATGACATTTTATCTGGACATCATAAAACGCTATACAAGAACCAAAATGCCTAATGGAACCCCAAACATAACCGGGATGGCACTTGCCAAACGATTATACTAACTGCTATGCCTATAGCATTAGAGGGCAAGAGCTTTTTCCTTATCACCCGAGAGTTCACATGATGCCCCAAACTTCTGCCTCTTTGAGCTCTGCAGCCTGAATCGCGCATATAAAATTTTACAATGCAACATCACAAATAAATAATCATATGATGCTGTAATTTGTCTAAAAAGACGAAGAAATTCCTTCCCACATGTAGAAGCAAAACTATGCACCTTTCACAGTTCAGAGAGATAATCCACAGCAACAAATCTTCTAAAGCAAACTATCTGCAGCCACCTTTTGTTTTACTGCCACCTTTTAAATATCAGTTCTACTCCATTGAGAGACTCTCCGATCTCAGGTCAACATCTTGACTGAACCGCATATTTAATGCAGAAAGTATCTACTCAAAACTTAAGTACCACTCCTCCTGTCTCACTGAAACTCCCTGGTAATCTGCCCCTGCCTATGATCTCATTAAGAATAAGAGTCTCCTGGTTCTTATATTTATCATACCGTGTAAAGAAATCTGAGACCTGTAATTCACATAGTTTCTGGATTTGCATAACAATGCCTACTTGTCTAGGCATAAACTAGCTGGATGGAGAGGTGTCATTGCAAGTGCGAGAGCATCATTATGGAATGCTAATAACAGACAGACCTTCATACCTAACAGAAAATATGATGACATCTATAGCAGTCTGGCAGAAAGGCATGTCGGAAACTGAGAAATGCAACAACTAATCTCTTTCTGTCCAACTAAATTAAGTAATCCCTTAATCCCACTGAGCAATTAAATACAGCTTGACAGGTTTTTAAAAACTTTAACCATGGTGTCAGAGGAGAGCGAATAATAGGAACGAGCCCAGAAAAGATATTTGAAGGGCATAAAAAGACATTAGAAAACATTAAAAATTTGCAGAGTCAGCAAAAAATTTTCAGCTTTTCAAATGATGAAGTATCTGCGTCTTCTACCTTGATAAGTTCCCGGCACAAGAGATAATAAATTTAACTGTACTGAAAACAGCTAGTACAGCTTATAAATCTAAAGGTGCTATGGCTAAAACTTACCCATCCAACACTTGATTATCTCCAGTGTTTCACTCTAAGCACATTATTTCATCCTCCTCACTGCCATCCAACATTTCCCGATCTATATATGGTCAGTAAATACACCAGGTTACATCTCAGGAAGATAAACAGAATTGCTATGACATATATCTCAGGAAGTTAAACATAATGTTCTTTCAGACTAATGACAAAGTATCTCATCCTTTTTCATGCATTCCAAAAGTTAAGCACATTTGACCAATTGAAATATTAATACCCTCTTCTGTAGTATTTAAACCAGCAGTAAGTATAGAGAGAGACTTCCTGAAGTTTTTGTTCCACAGATAAGTCAATCTTCTTTACGAACAAAACTTTCACTGTCCCCAATCACATGACTTATAGAATCTAATTGTACTCATCACTAAAATAACATTTTCCAGTATCCATAAACAGCAAAAGGTTTTCACAGAAAACAAAACACAAATAATAATACAACGCTGCCAGGAGTTGTGGACCTATTCCCCATGAGAACGAAAATGAAAACAGTCAACATATCAGCTAACAAAAAGAACAAATATACAATTTTATACCAACTATTTTAAGGCAAAGAGAATCAATGCCAATTGGTTACAGATTCTGCACAAAATTCACCATTTCCATAGAATTACTTTATGTGTATTCCTGACATAAAAAGTTTCACCTAGTGATCATAGCTTTCAGAGTACAAACCATCCACAAGGTATGAATGGGAGCTGGAACACCATAAACAGGGTTGTTTTTTTTTTTTTTTTTTTTTTTTTTTTTTTTGGTAAGGACCATAAACAGGGTTTATTACATATGAAGACAAAAAACATCTCTATCTATCCAGATATTCTCACCATTCATCAACTATAGAGAACAATTTAATTTGCTGCAGAACTTGCACCTCTTTATTACACCGAGTTTCCTGTGTGGAACAATTGTAAGGCTCTTAGAATAGTGAACTTCAGAGACAAAAGTAAATCTACTCTAAGGTAAGGTTCGTTCAACCTTCAAGCGGGATGGATCTCGAAGCTTGGCTCTGTAAGATGCATTAGAATCAGTGGTGACACTACTACCTGCCTCAGTATTCTCTTTCAAAGAAGTACTATTTCTACGAGTCTTCCCACTCTTCGCTTGTTTCTCTGTCAATATTGTAACTTTATCTACAGAATCACAAGAAGATAGAAGCTGTTCTTTGTCCACGGTTGGTTCGAATCCATCATTTCCATGCTCAACAATTGGTGCAAACTCTTCGCCCAACAAAACAGAACCCACATCTGGAGAGGGAACGTTCTTTCGTTTCATTCCCAGACTCATCTTGCTAGCAGTATCTTTTCGAATTTTTGAGTTTCTAGTAGTCAAGGAATTGACTTGCTCATACATATTTCTCAATTTTTTCAACTTCGTGTTTTCTGGTTGTTCACGATGCTCAACAAACCTTCTACCATTTTTAGTAAGACCGCCAGCAACCTGAAAAGTGAACAAATCAACCAGAAAAACATTCATGTAACAATCCCTAATCCCATAAATGCTAATGCTCTCTGCAGCTATGTACCTTGGAGATGTTGTTCTTGAAAAGCTCGATGATCTTCTCAACAAGTCCTTCTTCGATAGCATAGCGAGTAATTCCCTTTGTATTAACCTAAAAGAAATGATTAAATTCTTATGCAGCCTAGGTAAGAACTTTCTAGAGGACCTGCTTCTGATATTATTTCGCTGGGAGACTTACTGTATAAACTGATGATGGCAGTAATACAACACCAGGGGAAAGTGATGAGGATATACTACCCTGGTTTAACGAACTTGTAAAGGCACTGCCAATCTCTGACAGAATGTGCAGTCTCTGCATCAGAAAACTGCATAATATGAAAAAAAAAGTCGCAAATTGTAGCTATAAAAAATTGGGATGAGATTGAAGCACTTACAGGAGATTTATGAGCATCAACAGCATCCTCAGCTTTTCTAATCCCTCTAAATATACTAAACAATTGCGAGAAAGTGTCAGCAATGAGAACCAAATCACCATTGACATTCTCCGGGTTTACTAAAGCCTGTATGAGGTGAAAAAGAGGGCTGCAAAGGAAAATTATCCAAGCCTTGTCATAATACAACATCTATATAGTATAATTAGTAAACTATAGAGCACTAAAGTTCATTCGCTCTTCAATCTACCTGCAAAAGTGACAGAATATGTGTTCATCCTGATATTTTTCAGGAGGGAAATCTTCGTCGTGCGCAATAACATAAATTAAAAATACCAATATGTAAACTGGCAAATCAGTGATGGAACATCCTCGCACAGAATATTTCTGGTGACCACAAGCTTCCCTGGCATGATCCTTAACAAGCTCTCCCATATATTTGAAAGACTGAAGGAACAACGTCAACAGAGAGCAGTTGGCAGATGTAAAATCAAAGCAAAAGGAGTAATGAAGAATGATGGATAAGGACAAAAACATACGTCATCTTTTATATCTGTGATGCAATCAGAAGTGGCCAACGCAAAAGCACATGCATATCTATTTGGAATACTGCGCTCCCTTAGTAGTTTACGTGTTTTATCTATGAATATTCTCCTGACCAAGGAAGAAGGATCCTGAACAAAAGTAAGCACATTTTAATATGAATAAGATGAACTGTGAAATGAGAGGAACATCACTAAAGCAGGTAAGACTACAGCAGTGATGTCAGAGAAGGATACAATGTGAGTCATGTAAGAGTAGGTAGCAGCTGTGTACATGAGTTTATGCAATGCTTGGAAAATCCGGATAACTAAAAAAATACAAAGATAAGCTATTGATTTGTCCAATGCACTGATATATTCCTATAGGGATAAAATGCAGAAAAATTGTTGACAGATAATAGCTTTAACTGAAAAAGTTGTCACTGAGAAGGTACTTGAAATACATTCGTTACAACCAACCTTCCTGACAACAGGGAAAGAAAAGGATAAAAAGCAAGAAAAGAAGATCCTTGACCAGCTCCCGAAAATGGAAAGATGAGCCATCTTATTCCACAGCTAAAAGGCCAATACCCACAATCTTGGGACAAACAGTTTTCTTTCCATGATCACAGAGTAAAATCAGAACTTGGTCCTAACTATCTCAATGAGGATTAGTAATATTTTCCAGCAAGAACTTCCAGTAACCTAAAGAACTGAAACCTAAACAAGCATGACTCAGACATAGAAGTTTCTTTTTGTGCCATGTCATAAATCATAGCATCATCAACATATTAGAAACATATGTGAAAAGGGACTATAACAATGTTAAATTTAGTTCAAGTGATATCCTCAATGCTGTAGTTATATTCTGGACAATTCTTTGAAGCATTAAGCAAGGGGTCTAAGGCGAGTGCAGTGTACCTTTGCAGTTAAGATTGTAAAGTGAAATATTTCTGGAGAAATGTGTAAATCCCATCTCTTAGAAAGCCTTAGAACAGATTTTGCTGCAGCCAGTCTTATATGAGAAGAGTCGTTTCCACTGCATCTCCAACAAGCAAGGCACCGATTAGAAAAATGAGTTCTCTAGGCAAGCTTTCAACAAGAAAGAAAGAAGCATGATGAAAGCATTGATATTTTGGGGGAGGGGTGTCCATTGAGAAGGGTAAATGCGTTTTGGCTTCTCATGAATTTGGGATGAGGTTTTTACTAGTTTCACGTGTCCTTCTCAATGAACACCCCCATCCTCAAAAGAACAATCACCTAAACGATCTACTCGTCTCATACTTCTTCACCAAAATTAGCATTCAAAATATGTTGTGGTCCTTGCAACTTTTTCTTTTCACCATAACAAGAATACGCAACTATGCCCTATATCAGTTATTTGGATAAAGAAAAGGAACAAAAAGGTGATTAACTGAATACTATGGAGTCTTTTATTGAATTTCTTTTATTCAAAAGGTCCCTAATTAGACACATCAAACAAAACAAGAGCTGCTTAAATAAAGAAACTCTAAGAATTGCCCCTTTGGAGTGTGGGGCTTCTTGGCCATGCAGCAGCATGCAGATAAAAATAGAAATGGGGAATCAAGCTAATTAGGAAAATACTTGTAAATGAAGAAGAATATTCCCCACGTCTCTGTTTTGGCGATTTAAGTGTTTAACCTCAGTTGGTTTAAATAGAATAACAGAAAATCAATTTTGAGTGCCAAGCATAAAAAAAAAAACCACGACCAATATCACTATGATTTAAATTTTGTCAAAACACTGCTCACATACAGCAAATTGGCTAGCACTTGTGGATGGACACCAGTGACAGGATTTACTAGAAGAAGAATGCATGTGATCCAAAACATAGATTCTTTAGTAAAAAATAATACCTGGAAAGGGCAGAATCAGAAGTTTTTCCTTCTTGCAACATTTTTACCAACAAGCTCAACAAATGGTCAATATTTCTCCTCACTCGACTGCCATGATGAGGCAAAAAGCTTTTGACTAGAGTTTTCAGGCCATAAATCTGCACCAGGCAAGAGATAAATGAGTATAAGCTTAGATTATCCTGAGGAAGTCAAAATTCATAATGATCTTATCACTAAAAGCTTCTTTCTAATTGTAAGAGCTTAGAGCATTAAAAGCCCAGACAGAATTGGAGATAGGCTACAGACTATTTCTCATTCATCGCTGCTAAGCACTAAGAATCTATCTTCTTTCACATGAACCAGGGCCCGGGGGCCGTGTTCCTATCAAGTCTTTGCAGAAAATCCACTTAAATTTTAGTTTGGCTTTTGCAATCCTTTATAGGACCTTCATTCCTTTGCCAACAAAAAATCACCTTCAAGGAAGCATACTCTTTATAGCCAAATTTTTAAGAGGAAAGAGCTGTCTATCATCTGGCTACATACTCGTTTTTGCTAGGTAAATGTGGGAAGGGGAAAGACAGGAAACAAATCCAAGCACTTGTGTTTGGGTAAGGGTGGACCAAGACTAGGCCGTACCCTTGTTCCTTAAGGGAAACTAAAAGCTACACTACAATTAGAAACTCAGACTTAACACAGTAGACTCATACTCCTTTAAGGTACTTAATTCGGAATTTTTTAGTGTTGGCATTGCAGTTGGCTCTTTCATTCATAGGAAGAATAGCAATTAAACATTTCTATTCTGCTAATATCACAAGCAATCATTCTAGTGATCCAGCTGAGCTGCAATCAGTTGTTTGCACAGCAAATTGGGCAGCCATATGCAACATGAACTCTTAAATCTGCCATTGCTTCTTTTAAGATCGAGGGAATGATAGTGCTCTTCAGTTAGCAAACTTGATGTTACTGATGGTCAAGTATTGATAAAACACAAAAAAAAATGTATGGCTCGATAAGAATGTGGTGGCAACAGTACCTATGAGCCCTAACTCCAAAGTCAAGTACCTGGGTAGGGAGATTCTACTATCCATTAACTTCAGTCAACTATTTTCTATTAGCTATTCAACATTCTCTGCAATGCCAAAGTTCATTTGCTTTTCCTTAAGCAAATCTCAAGTTCTTTGATAATTTCTCATTTTGACTTTTGCACTGTAATTTTGATACCAAAAACCCCATATAAGGAAATACCAGAAACCAAAATTTACAGAGAAAAATCATCAAATTTGCACGTTAACACAAATATGCAATTTCTCTCGACATTACCCTCAATTTGCAGGAATTGCTACATCCAGATGTCTCATCCCCAGAAGTTGAACCATCCAGCAAATTCATCTACAAAACACAATATTAACCATTAGGCAAATTAGTTTCCAAGAAAATACAAGTGAATGGGGATTTGGCAAAAGATCAGACCTGATAGTCTAGTACAAACTAAAGCATGAGTAAGCATATATTGCAGCTTGTACAAAGTACCTCAAAAGTTTTCTCTAGTATAAGTGGAGTAATCTCTCCATCTAGATCTTCGAAGGTGGCAGTTGAATGTTGTGCAAGACATCCCAAAGATTGCAAGACAGTGGGTAGATTCTTCCCACTATGCAATGAATCCACCAGTCTCTGGTGTGCGAGATGCATCAAGCAAGCATTATTAGTGATATCAATAAATGCCAATACACCATACCATTTCTTTGCTTTAACAGCATAGCACTCTGACTGGACTAAACTAGTCGCCAGATAAAGAGAGAGAATGATGATGATAAGACAGGGAACTTAAAAAATTTCATTCAGTCAGTCCAAGGACTTGAGTGAACAATTAAAAGGCCACCTAAATGGCTAAATCTCCCGTTGAACCTTTGCCTCATAACTTTGGCCCCGGAAGAGAACCATTGACTCAAATTTATATCCAAACACCACCATGTACAAAAACTTTCATTTTAAGATTATAAATTTACCTTGGTTAGTTCTGAAAAGATATATTGCTCCGAACTGCCCATGACAGCAGCAATTGCAGAAACAGCAACTTTGGATTGAGCACGAGTACCCTCAAGGCACATTTGCTCCAAGATTGGGTAAATATCACTGCAAAGTGAAGATATGTTTGAGTACTCCCGTTAAAAGCCCAAACTACATATCAAAACTATCCTCTCGCAAGTTTAGCAGAACGAGAAAGTTTAAAGTGGAAGTTCCACAAAAACAGGTATACCGCAGCACTTACTGAAATCCAATCTATTCAAAAAAATTTATAAAAAAAACTTCATTTCTGACATGGAAAAGGAAATATTAAGAGATACACAGTGAATAATTTTCTCTCCTAAGAATGTAAAAGCAACAAGCAACCTTTAATGGATCTTGAACCAGTCATTGCATGAAATGATATAAGCATCTCTGACCGGATGTTATTTTTCTTTTAATTAAAAGACTCACTCAAAAAAGCACATGGGCATTCTGTAAAATTTCCATAGGGTGTATTATAATATGACAGAAAATAAAGGATGCCACAGATGTAACTTAAACCATATAAGATTCTGTCCAACATGTGAATTCACAGAGTTCAAAAACTACCTGAGTTTGACAAAAATGTGGCTGCCTGCTATAGCTAAGACTTCGGTCAGTTGATCGCGATAGGGCTCATTTCTCTCTAATAATGAACAGAGCTTCGCTTCTGAACCTTTGAGGAGGGAGGGGCAGTAACGAACAATAGCCTAACCAATTTTAATAAAAGAGTAAACATTGTTAGGATTCAACCTAATATAAAGGCTTCAGTACAGAATATCTTCTAATCCATTGACAAATTCAATGAATCGCGTCAAGAAAAAGAGAATTTCCAATTAACTGCATTTGCATCAGGGATGCACTTAGAGCTCATATTTAGTCTACTAGAGAATGGAAGGAAAATATTTATTATGTGATTATTTCCACGAACTGATCTTAAAATTTTCACTTGCGGCTCTAGAGTAAACTTTCTGCTGCTTGCATTGATGATTCTAACAAGCAGTCGAATTAAGCTCTAGCTAATCCCTCTTAACTTGATCCCTTCATATGATATTGTAGGTTTTAAGACAATTTATCCAATTAAAAGACCTGATTTCTACTACATGTCGACTAAAATGCACAAATAAAACCAGATGAAAGACAAAAGGACATGCAAGAGATTTTCTCTCAATCCTATTGCTCCAACAAAAGAAGAAACTGTCAAACACCCCTACCCCCCTCTCCCCCAGTCCACAAACAGATCCCTGAAGAGTTAGATATCCATGACAGCAGAGGTCTATCATCTGTTTCTCCTCTGCCAATTGGAAGATTCAATTTTTAAACTATTCAAATACTTCCTTTTGTAACTATTCTTTCTTATGAGTTTTTGTTCGCACTGTAGACCCTTCAGGTTGACAATCTATCATCTGTTCCTCATCTGCAAGAGTTTTGGGTAAGTAGTTGAATCTCGCACGATCAAAGGGTACCTATTACTTTGCCATACTCCCTAGAATGAATAGCACCACATTCTTACCATAAGTAGTTTGATCGAAGAAACCTCCAAATGTCTGCCTCCAAATCTCCCACTGGAAAGATAATCTAGTACATTTTCTGCATGTTCTGAGCTGAATATGTTGAAGATGCACTTGGCACTCAGTAAATGCAAAAAATCGACATGTAGATGTCTATCCCTGATCTTTTTCACAAAATTTTCCTGAAAGAAAGTGAGCAGACAAGAACAATCAATACAAAGTATTTCCATTAACTGAAATACAAGGCAGAACACTAACCAGAAAGTTTTACTAGATTCAAACTTAAATAAGCTTGCTTTAGTATCTAACATTGTGTGTTTGCTGCTGCCAAAGATCCCTATTTATGATCATAATGGTCCTTGGATAAGTTATATCATTTAGTCTGGTTCTAGGTTATTATCTACTTTGGATGATGTTAAGGAGTGTTGCGTGAGGTAGCTTTGGCTTTTTGAGAAGTGTTTTGGCTCTTTTCATGTATTTAACGACACCTCAAAGCCATGACACTCTCAAATTGGCTTCTAAAAAGCACCTTATTGGTGCTTCCAGAGCATGTTGAGGGTCTACTAAGACAATAATATCATTTATCTAAAACACTTGCTTCATAGTTTGAAGATTGTACAATAACATAAAATATTTGTTTTCAAATGTATTTAATAGCCACAGCCGTGATACAAACACCGCGAACGCCATCAGCTAAGCAAGATGCTACAGCACTGCCAACAAGCTCTTAATTAAATCACGTCACTTGTGGAACAATGATCACGTGCCTTCCACAGTGTCAAATGACAAACCACTGAGATTCCTTTTAGGTTGGTCCACTCAGATTTAAGGGGTTCGGGCAATGTCCTTCCTAAGTTAGGATTTAATTAATTCACCACATTCATTATTATTATTGGAAGTTGATGCCTTGATTCAGTGAAAGTTTGTTCTGACAAGATAGTTCTCAGATTAATTATAATTTTACAAGACAAACTCACATTATTTTCTCAACTAAGTATGCCAAAGCGAATGCATCACATGTTCAGTTAACTAGTTGGATCTGACAAATGAATCTGGGTGGTTTGAAGGTAAAATAATTGAGGCAAGTAATGCATAATCACTTAACAACTTGGAAGAGGCAGCAATGCCAAAATAGAAGGATGATAACAGAGAACGAGTAAGGATGACAACGCACTCGGGCATGTTGAGCTTTTATAATTGATGCTTCATCCAATAGCTGAGCAAGTGAGTTAAAAATATAATTATCCTTCGTCTGATCTAGCTTGTAAAAGCACTCGTCTGCTTTGGTGGGATCTGGAAATGATGCAGACATTCTCTCAAATGATGCTTTGATTTTCTTTGCCAGTTCATCCGAACAGGTATCCTGCACCACCAATTTAAACTCATGAGTACTCCAACATAATGACCAATCTTCAAGAGAAACAAGACTAAACAAGAACATCAGTTTCCATTCTCACTCAGGTAGTCACCTCCAGCAAAGATATTCATGTTACGAAAAATCCTTTTTAAATGACATAATGTCGAGTAACGGGAAAGAGATACCTAGAGCTACAATCAAATTACTTCAATTGCATACAGATTCGTGCATCTTGACCTTCATCATGCTTTAGTTGAATATCAAGGAAAAAATTACACCAGGAATCGATAATGGACTCCAGGACAAACGTAGACACATATGACAAAGGATCAGCATGACAGTCTGCCCCCGACTTCAAAACAAAACAAGAATAGAATGTGAGTATTCAAGCAAAGTACCTTCTCTTTCTTTCTTAGAGCCAAAAAATTTCTTAGCTCAGACTGCAACCTGCAAGTATAATTGTTTTGTTAGTAAACCATGCTTCAATCTGCCTAATGCAGCATCTACTACTTCTGCCTACCTGCATTTCTGAGACAATATAGCATCCAACGCCTTTACATGCAGAGATGTGAACAGAGAAAACATGTGCACCCAATGCATTGTTCTCTCCATTAAAGAAATATCGGGAAATAAATCTTCGGCAAGTAGAAGCTCCATGTTTTGGGACCTAAAACACATAAAATTGCATCATGATTGGCGAAATGTCAATTTGATCACCAGGGAACAGAAGGTATATGTATGCATACCTGAATTCCTTACAATCTCTATCATAGGAAAGCATCAATATATTGCATGGAATCCGTTCAAAGTGGTCAACTATGGTCATGTTGCCTTCAGCACACTTGTTGCAATAACTCCTATACACTTCCATCAACTTCTGCAAGGCCTTCTTCCTCACGGATATCTGCATTTAAGAGATCGTTATGGAGTTAGGACAGCTCTTACTGGCCACAAAGGTAGATCCTTAAGAAAAGTACCTTCTTATCTCTAAGTCTTTCGGCTGCTTGAGATATCAGTGTGAGTGGAATGAACTTTAAATTACATTTTGCCAGATCACAGATAGCTGCCACGGCCTGTATCCTCACTCTATCGTCTATGTCCAATAGTCGGCCCTCAAGTGCAGCTGCCCAACGTATTATCAATATATGAGATGCATAGAGTAGGGAAAACTACAAAATCAAGAACTAATGCCATGGCAAATGAACATGTTAGATTGCTGAACAGCTTACAAAGAACTTCATGTAATTCAGCCCCAGTGGGGTTGGCTGTACAGAAATCTTTTACGCATTGCAAAGCTGTAACCCTGACTTCCACAGATTTATCAGAGAATCTGTTCAAAAACTCTAGAAAAAGATCGTGATAATTCTGTGCAGCTCGGCATCCAGGCACAGCAAAGATTTTCCCAATCAAATTTACAGCTTTTATTCGAACATCGACTTGATCAGTCTACACAAAGAATAAGTGAATCAGTACACATACAAGCATGCATTTAAGTTATAAGCAAGTTGAAGAACGCGGAAAAAAAGTGATTTTCTAAAATGAAAACACTTTAAAGTGACTGAAGTCCTCCAATTGAAGCCAATACCAGTAACTCTTGTGTCAGGTTTGGGATGACATCAAAAAGCATTTGAGGAGTGCAGATGAATATTTTAAATATTATTTTATGGTAAATCTCTCTAAGCTCACTCCCTTCAGCATCTCTATCCATGATGCAGGATGTTAAAAAACCACGAACGAAGGGTTCAAGCTTCTGGCAACAAGTTTGCAGGACAGAGACGGCAAGCTGAGAAGAAGCAGATGGTACACCCTGTACACAAATAATGTATACTTCAGAAGAGAGTAAGTTGAAACTTTCAGACAAGAGTGAGAGCAAATTCACTATTGACCAGACAACCTATGAATATACATGCGTATGGACCACCACATGCACACACTCAAACAGAAAGACACAAAATGAAGCATTTGGATGCAAGCCCGTGGCAGTATCACTGAGCACTGAGCACAAATATATGAACATTGACTCCATCAGCACTTACCTTCTCCTCTTTCGAAAGATTTCGCAGTATCACTTCCAAGAGCTGCTCAGAAGCTTCCTCGTCAATGATATGTGTCAATATCGACATGATATCATTAATCAAACTCTTTCCATGTTTTTCTCTACAAAGGAAAGAAGAGAGTATCACATATCACTGAAAGAAACAGTAAGGAAAATAAGGAAGACAAAAAGGGTTATTTGTGCCATCCAACCTCATTAATGACCAAAATTATATACATGGACTACTTAAAAAACTCAAGTCCAAATCTGGTGGAAGCTGAAACATTTTACTTTTCAAACATCTCAATGTTTTCCAATGCATTATGGGTAATCATTATGGTGAAAATACCGAATGAAATAACAAAGACTTCTTAATGATTAACTTGCTAAAATTGTTATTAGATTTTAGTAGCATTCTCCCATTCCAGGTGAAAGGGCCAATAAGAAGCAGATGTGTAATTTTCATGGAAACACCATTTTGCATGATTGCAAATACTAAAGTCAAGTTCACTAGCTCCAGACTTGACCCGTGAAAATTACATGCTCCGCTAATTTCAACCATAAAAATTTCACTCTCTTTCTCGAACAAAAGATGGGTTGAAGGAAGAATCGTCATATCATATAACATATTAGATGTTATTCAGATTTATCTGCCACTTAAGGACAAAGAGGTAGCACAAATATGTTTGGAAAGAGAATGAAAGAGTTTACCTACCTCACAATGGAGAAGAGGACATTGAACATTTCAAGAATAAGATCACTACACTCGCAATCCAACATTACTACCCAGCATTTACAACGTGCAACGGTCTCTAGAATTTTAACCCTCTTCGAAAAGTATGGGCTCTCTGTGTCAACCAGCTCCTCAAACATGCTAGCAATGAGTTTAAAAATGTCCTGCAATAATACAGTTCGCACATCTTGAACACAACAATATATACAGAATATGCATACAAAGACAAATAGAGCAGTTCATGAAAACTGACATCATCAATCTGCAGCAACAACTAAGAAACACAGGCGGCTACCAAAACAACTCAAAGAGAAAATCTCTTACCGGAATATACTTGTCTTCAAAAGGTGGCTCAGGGGCCATGACTCGAAAGATTTCGCTTGCACATATGGAGACAAGAAGCCTAACATCCCTGTCTTTATGCCGAGCGAGAGAATGCTTCACTATTGTCTCCCTTAAAGGCTTTAAGGCATCTTGAACCATTTTGGTGGCTTCTACCTGCCGAGCAGCCTCTAGCACTGAAGGTTGCTCTATTTGGGACAATGCACTTGCAGCATTCTGCAGAAAAATGTGTTAAAAAATGTCAAAGAAAATTTGTGGTTGCACTGGCAAATCATATATGATTCCTCGAAAGCTTCTACATAAACCAAACTCTTCAAGAAAGAGATGGCAAAAGCTCGAGACAATTTAAAACAAGAATTACCGGGAAACAGGCGTTAGATCATCTTCATACAATAGACAAGCAAATACAACAAGTAATCTCCACCCGATCAACCAGCTAACAGTAGGTGCCAGAAATTGCACACTGCGGAACTCTTCTGATTGGTCTTTTTGAGAGTTACAAAGAAGTGAGGCGTGAATTTAGGTTACGCATAAATCTCTGTTCATCACCCCCACCCGAAAGAAAATGGAAAAAGAAAATAGTAGTGAGATGTTGCCAGAACAGACGAAAGAACTATTAACGTGGAAGCTTGAAAACTTTACCAAAACAAAAACGATAAACACGACTTCAACCACAAGCTCCACGCTCCAATGCCTAATCAGCTGGAGCGCGGCTGAAAAAGCTATTACGGCGGCGAAAGCACAAACGCACATCAGTAACTAAGACTGGGCCTCGCATTCTAGTTCCCCCGCTCTACTAGCTACCAAACACAGCACACTAACTCGGCATCGTATGCCTTCATGGCTTCGGCGCGAGAGAAATGAACCGAACGGACACGGCCAAGTGGTCGGGGACTACAGACAACTTCACACTCCATGGGCGAAATGCAATTGTTACGCTTGCACAAGTATGAGAGTGTCTCGGGTTTAGGCTTACACGGAGAGATTTGACCAGAAAATCCTTGTTCGGGCGCGACTGCAGGAGAATCTGGGCGCCGACGCCGGCGACGAGCCGCAGAGCCGGCTCGTCCATCGTTCGACGGAGGGGAAGAGCGCGGTCGGTGGCGATGGATGAGCGAGAGAGGGGGAGAAGACGGAGCAGATTGCGAGGGTTTGCGATGGATTCCACTGGCAATTGCTCGATCGAATGCTGAGAAGAAGAAAGCGGTTTTAGAGAGAGAGAGAGAGAGAGAGATTTGGGTTTTAAGAAAGAGCGCTCCCGCCTTCTCGAGCGCGTGGCTGTCACGTGACCTTGTTCAAGCGGTAATTTTGCTTTGGAATCGAAATTTCAAAGCGGATGGCCGAAAAATGAAAAATAAATCAAGCCAGCGTTGCATTGGCCATTGGCACACATTGCTTTCCTTCTTCTTCTTCTTTTTATCTTGCTCGAGTGAACAATCATTTCTATTCGAGGGTCCAAAACGATTTTAGATGGACAATTTATGATTACGATACGTCAATACCCGACGATTATAATTTCATATATATATATATATAGATATATCGCGTAAATATTGCTCAAAAGATTATAATTCTTTTTACTTCTTTAAAAAGTTGGCACGTCAATATAATAAAATCGGTTATCGAGGTTTGTTTAATGATAAAAAAAAAAGAGCTAAACTAAATTTTCTAACTGTCTTTCTCATTTGCATTAAATTGTTAAAAGCTTGTTGCACTTTCTCTCTCGTAAGATACTCTCAAATCGTTTCACCTCTTTATCACTTCATTCTCTTATTTGATGCAATCTCTCTCTCTTTGGGGAACGGTACTTTTGTTGGTCATCGACTTTTGATATATGATTATCAAGAGAGTTTGAGTGTCAAAGAAAAAATTGAGTGAGATGAATCAAAGGAACGTGTGTTGTGCAGATTGTGCGAGCGAAATTATTAGTAGTGACAAAGTCAACTTATTGGTGGAGAATAGGAGGTAAAAAAGGACAAAGTAAAGCGGGGATGAAAATATCAAAGGCAAAATCATTTTGTCAAAATGCAACTGTTGAGATTATGTCGTTATTTTTCTAATCGTTAAATATTAAATGAAATTGAATATTTAATGCTAAAAGTAAAAAATTAAAATTAAAATTCGAAAGTAAAAGTGAATTCTCCAAAATACAACACGTTTGTATGCGAAAGTCCTTGAACAATGAGATTCGTGCCATTCTAAATATAAACTTATTGTCGGAATGGCTATTCATATATATTCCAATTGATTTTAATATTCCAACCAAACAAAAATATATAATTTATTCCGAAAATTATGAAAAATTACACTCAAATTCGCGTGTCAATTTATAAATATTTTGATAAATATCAAGAGTTTCGTATTAAAAAAAATCAAAGCACAAAAATCGAGGAGGTAGTGAAAATTTAAAAATGAAAGTCGTCCTACTTAAGATAATTTTGGCGGTAGGGAGATTTTATTGTTATTATTTTTGGCCAGATTATCTTCTTTTTTTTTCGTTGTTGTTAATTTGTCACGAGGCCAAATTATCTGGTAATTTACTTAATGTACGATTTTTGGGGAGGTAAACGTAAAATAACACACTCGAAGACCCAAAAAAAAATATTTAAAAAATAACACTCTCTCTTCTGCGCTGACCAGAGTTAAGTCCCGGCTTACGGCCGAGCTGGGTCGGTCGTCGTTTTCTACGATCTACGCTTTGCAAAACGAGCAAAAACCCCCCCGGCAAAAACCCTCGACCGGCGTCGATCTCCGACGATGGAGGCTGCGAACAGGGCGCTGGCCGCTCTCACGAAGGTCGCGAACAACAACGTCGTCATCGACGTCTGCCTGGTGGGCGCCTTCGCGGCGCTGTGCGCAAGATCGGTGAACCAGCAGAGGTACATCGAGTCCCTCGAGGCCGAGAAGGACACGCTCGTCAAGTCGAACAAGGCCACGAAGAAGGCCATGTGGGATTGGAAGCAGCAGCTGTTCGCGGAAGCCGCCTCCGATTCTGCTCTCCTTCCGCTCGACAAGCTCAAGGTCATCTACGGCGAAGCCCTTGCTCCGCAACCCGGTACTCTCCCTCTCTCTCTGTCTATTAAATTTCTCGACGTTGACGATCCGTGAGTACTAGATTGCAGAAAACCAGAGTACTCTTAAGGGTCTGTTCGAAATTGTGAACATCTTGAGTACGAGTTGAGAAGCTGACATTTTGTGGAAATGCAATCAGGGTTGCCAGAGCGAAGCCGCTTCATTGATCTTTTTAGATTCTCCCCACTTTCTGTTAGGAGTTGCGTGGGATTGACTGTGAATTGTTTAATTGGCCACTCTTATAATGCATGTGCACGATGGGTATGAATGTGGGCAGAAACGTGCTTATGTAATTGTGTAAGCAGTTTTGAAGAAGAGTATGGTAGAGTTAAGACTACAAGGCATCTCTTGTTTTTGGCTGCCATAAGTGTTATTTGATTGGATAGGGAGATTTTGATCTACAACGAGTGATAGTTTTAGACCCTCCGTTGGGTTCTTTGATTGCGGTAATGTGGTTTGATTAGAAGGGTAGCCTGTGATTGTTTGTGGTTAGTATCGATTAAATTTCTTGAAGTCGTGGAACATTTTATCTGCTTTTCTGTTTTACTACTAGTTTGCTTGAATTAATTTCTATGGTAGGCTAGCTGTATGCTTGTACCCCTGTAAGTTTTGTCTTTATACAGTTTGGATTGACGCTTAGGAGGAATACTGCTCCCCCTCTTGCTTCAGTCTTACTCTTTCCTTTATAGCAACCAGAAACCAAGTAAAGGGTCTAGGAATGTGTGGCCTGTGGATCATTTGAAAAGCCTTGGGAGGGAAGGTGACGAAGCACATACAGAATTATTATTTAAGATGCCTTACAACTTAGGTTTTGAAGTCCTGGTGGGGCGGTAATTGAATGCTGATATTGTTTGGGTTGGAGAATTGTGGGCTACCCTACTTTTGCAGCCCATTTTGAACCCTGGATGTGATGTACTTGGTGATCTTTCTCTTTCCAAGGAGAGTGAGTTTTCAGGATGCAAATAGGGACACGGGGTGTGAATTATTAGACTATCCCTGGAAAGTGAGAATTGGATTTTTTAGAACCTGTTTGCTACGCAATTTTATCTCTCTGCAGGGAAGGCGGTCGATCTGTATTTCTGAATTAGCAAGGACACATCTGACAAACTAGAACTGGTTTCTTAACGAGGAAGCAATGTACCGGTGCCTCTAACCAGTAGAACTGAATTAGGAAAACAATCTTTTCCCGGTTCACTTTGGAGTCTAAATATCAGTAAGACATCATATGAGAAAAAGATTCCTGCAAGGTAAGAGAATGAAGTACAAGTGAAATTAAATATTTATTCAAAATAAATGGGTATACCAGTTCTAGGACGCAATCCTCTATTTTCAGATTTGAAGAGTATTTTGACATTTGTTTGTGCTGCTATGATCGTCGCTTAGGTGAGTGAGGGAAGAGAAGTGGCATTGTACCACCCATTTTTGTTGAGACCTAGAGTGCTGCTTTTGTGGCCTAGCAATTTTGTGGCCTTCCATTTCATGGCAGAGTAGTTTTCTAATGCATCAAAAGAGTTGCCATTGGCGATAGCTTTTGTAGATCTTCACGAGGGAATACTCATATCACACTTACAGAGATAGATAAATGGGTAGATGGATGTCGATGCATACCTAGATCTTCTTCTTCATACATATATTACGACAAACTGCTGTGTGATGTGTGTGCTTTTTTTGGGTCATGGTTCTGAGGGTACCAAGTATCAGTTGCTATCTGAAACTAATTGCTAATATATCTAATTGGCCAGCTTTTATGTGTGTACCAGGAAATACAGTGGGAGAAGATGCAAAATCCCCTGCCTCCAAGTTTGTCATCTGAAGTCCTCTTTGCCGGTGTTCTCATAAGCTGGAAATGCAGCCGATCTTGAATACTGAGAGGTTTCATTACTCCCTGCTCGTCTGATGTATAAACTGGAGATTAGGCATAGAAACAGTGCCTAGTACGTTTGAGCATCCTTGGATGGACCAAAAATGTAACTATCGATGTACGGAAGGCCCATATGCAATACGAAGACGGAGTTTTGTTTGTTGAGCCCCGTTTTGGACTTGTCAAATCAAAACCATGTTTTCCCCCAATGTGGTGGTTTTTCTTTCTTTGTGATGGAGGACATTCTAGTGTTTTCTTGGTCAAATAACATCGTTGTGAAGCCGACAATCCCGGTCCTCTTGCAACGATAAAGGGAATTCGACTCTAATGGTGGCAATAGTAACTAATGACCGCGATCAATGATATGCGATTGAAGGCCACTGATCAATGAAAAAGAAAAGGAGTTTTTGAAACTTTCATAAGCCGGAAAATTGACTAGTAGGTTTCTCGAATCAAGCCAGCTGCTGGAAAATTGAGAGTTTTTGAACCGTTCATTCTCAGCTTATCAGACGAAGAACCTGGGATATGATTCTCTCTTTAACATACTGACAACGTCAGATGAAGGCTTTGTTTCGTCAAGAAACAATTTCTCCGGAAAACAATAGAAGTAGAACCATCTAACATGTTCCTTTCACATCAATCGGGTTACCTTAGTGGTTTCAAGCCATTGATGGGTCCATGAATTGAGTGCTTAGAGACCTGAAATATATATTGTAGAGTCTCCACTTCGTGTGCCTAAACTTCAAAGACCATCCGAGGTTTTTCAAAGGATGCCCTCATTGAGTAATTGAAAGAGTCTAAGAGCTAGAGTTTGGCTTATGAAGTACGCCCCACCGTGCCTAAACTTCAAAAACCAGCCAAGGTTTCAAAAGGAATGCCCACGTTGAGCGTTACAAAAGTCTAAAAGAGCCAACAGTTTGGCTACGAAGCAACACTTAAGATCTTGAAGTCCAGAACGCACCCAAAAAAGCATGTTGCTTTCTTCGCCAGCTCCATGAACTCGAGATCAATCTGTCCATCTACTCACGCTCACGCAACCCTAGCAATTGGTCAAAGTCGACGCAGGCACACCTTTGCAATCACACCCTTCTCTTTTTTTAGCTGTTGAAACTAGGGAATTATGATATGTAGCCCTCAAGGAAAGGAGGCCCACTTTGAGCAAGTTTGGTTAAGCAAGCGAGACGGTCATCTCTGTACTCGAAAACAAATGCGACGACTCTTTAATGGCAGTAGGTCCGCCGTAAGGCTAGGAGCCATGCACTTTGACGGACGGAAAAAAGTTAGGTGATTCGAGTAGGGTCGTCCACCCTCTCGAGTCAAGACCCTGACTGACCGTGTTATCATTTGGTTTTTCTTTTCCTAACACCGTCTGATGTTCCTGTACACGTGGTTCTTTTAACTGCGTTTACAGGAAATGGTGAGGGTTGGCACTTGATTAAACTTCTGTGCTTATCCTATCGGCCTGATATCTTTACCAAAAGAAAAAAATTTTACAATTTACGTTATCAAATCTTGCTCGCAAATTCATTATTCTTCCTTTATTGATCGCATTAGAAGTGGGAAAATTATCCAATCGATCCTAAATATACCGTACGAATGTCAATTCTAATATAAATTCTCAAATTTTGCAAATTTAGCCCTAAGTTTTTGTGGGAAATTTCAATGTAATTCTTCAAATCAATTTTCGTTGGAATCACTGACATGGTAATTTAGACATCGCCGGTCGTCCTACACGGCACACAATCAAGTCGGCGATTTCCTGCGAAAATTGACCGGAAAAACCACATCAAAATGTGCCTAAAGATTTAGGATTAACTAAGACAATTTCACCTATTAGAAGTCTTACAAATTCGCTGCACTTAATTTTCCTTTTTTACCATAAATTTCATTACCCTCGATTCCACAAACGAATGAAGAGTTGGAAACCCGGGGCAACTCGAGAGTCGAGGCATGTTTACGGGGGAAAGAAGGGCCAAATCGAGACGGAACGAAATCGAAGAAGGGCGAAAGCGAGACAATGTCCAAATTACAAGGGCAGAACCAACCTTGCTCGATTCTCGAGGCAATAAAGGACTCCGACTCCGAGGAACGCAGTCGGCGTCAACTCGACCCAATACAAATTTCTTAATACGAAAAGTATAGCACGGTTGACTGCAGCTTTGACGCAGCTGAACGCCAAAGCAAAGAATTTTTTTTTTTAGCAGATCTTCATTGAGAAAAAATCCGAAAAGGGGAACTGGCAATTTGGCCATGCTCGGCCGTACACGGTTTGGCTTCGCCGTCGAGCGTCAACGCAAGACGTGCGCCGAGCTCCCTCGATGATCTTACGCGAAAATCATATCTTATAGGTTAATCGAATCGAAACTTTCTCTCCCATTTTTTGACCACGTCGCGAGACATGGGTCTCGAACATTTAGAAACAATTGCGAAAATAGGACGAGCCTTTTTCGGATCAAAAGTAAAGACGTATGAACTTTAGCATGTGGGATGTTTCTTTTCTCCACAGGTATTTTGATTTCTCAAATCTTATCTTGAATGATGATAAAAATGGGAGTTATCGTACGCTATAAGGGGGAAAAGGCTAAGAGATGGAGAGATCATGGGCGGTCGTTTTCTCCTGTTGCGCAATACCAATACGTGGAAAGAATGAGTGGGGCTCCCGCAGGGGAATCTTTTGTGGCATATTTCTTTCATATGCTTTTGCCAACCTTGGGTTTCTTTTGTTGTTAATGTTTTCGCGCGAAATAATCGCGTTTCCTTCGCACGTATAAAAATAAAATAGGATAGGGTAGAATAAAATGTCACGGGTAACTGATTTTTTAATTAGTGTCGTTACGATTAATTCGTGTAGGTTTACTGGATAAAAAGAGATACGCGTACCTATACTTGAAAAACGATAGGAGTAGATGTCCGAAGTTGAAGATGGAGAGTGACCATCAAAGGACCGATCTACGTATTAATCCTGTATGGATCGAAGGACAGATCAAACTGGCATTATATATATGGGTCTTTTCTCATTATTGATTTGACAAAGGATGGGGCAAATTCGGTCGGCGTGAGCTTTCATGGTCGAACCGACCGACGTCCCAACGAAGTCCGACGACTAAAAGGCCCCTCCCACGTAGCAACGACGCCAAAAGAGAATGCAGAGAGGTGGGAATCTCAATCTCGGGTTGATCCATCGATCTTGGGTCGGTTTCTACCCCCTTTGAAGGCCCTCACGTATCAATCACTTCACCATAATAAAAAGCAGTAAAGAGATGTCCACCAATTTCCACCAACTCGGAAGCAAACTCGTGAACCTTGGGAATGGCAACGGGAGCCGCAAATAGAGGAGCATCGGGGAAGGTTCAAATCGAAAGCCTAACCAATAAACGATCACGCACGCCCCTTCAACCCATTTTGCCGCAGGGTTCGCCTTTGGCGCACGCTAATTTCAGTAAATAACGTCCACGGAGCCCTCCGGTTCGCCCTACAGTCGCCTCGTGAAGCGGGGCGTGTCAACGAGGCAAACGGCACGAGTCGATAGTGGACCCAAATTAGCCATGGATCGCGTGGTTAAAAACGACCGATCTAGATATTCAACTTATGTTTTGCAAAATCCTAACACTTGCCGGTGTTCGACCCGTCTTGGTTTTGTACCAGGAACATTTCACGAAGCTGTATACACCCGTTCTTTGACACAAGAAATAAACTCTTTCTCGAGCATCGAAATGAAGAAGCACGACTCCAGATATCATTAACTCAAATCACTGGTGACTGACCATCTGGGCAGTAGTAGGCAATACATGTGACACCGCGACTCCACTGAACACGGTAAAAAGAGAGGAACTTTCAAAAAGAGGAAACCCATCCCACGTGCACTCGCCCACAACAAAAGCAGTACGCCCTCGGGTCAATGCCCCGCCCTATACGCCACACATTATTATCTGCCAATTTCCATCACTAGGTTCCTCCGGCACCTTTGGAAAAAAAAAATTACGTATATTTTTTGCTTCCTGAAAAATTAAAACCATTGAAAAAGTTCCACGTTACTTAAATATTCGGTCACAGTTGGCTACTTTGCAATAAAAAAATCATAAAAACCTCAAATTATACTAGCCGTGACATATTAACCATGAACATTTTTTAAGACAAAAAATCATAAATTATACCCACTGTGATATATTTACCTTGAATTTTTTCTTGTGACATAAAAAAAACTTCAAGGTTCGTCGTATTATTTTTCAGTCAAAATGTGTTTTTATTTCATTTAAACCACGTCGGTGCCTTATCAACCCCATTTGTTTTCTAACGTCTATGTAGGCAGATTTTTTATGGTGCTAATTGATGTAAACTTAACGGATGGTAAATGTGTCATGTATGTACAAGTTTGAGATTTTGGATATCATGGAAAAAAGTTCAAGATAAATATACGGAGTTCTTTTGTGGCTTTTTCCCTGACTAAAACTGAATTTATAAATGCTTAATGTCCCTATCAGCTAGTCTCTTCGATCTTCAAATTAGCATAAATCATTGCCGAGCGGGTCAAGGGGAGATGTGGCAACAATCGAGCCTAACTTGTCGTCGAGGCCATCGGTATCACACGCAATTCCTCTTCGTCGATCCAGTTGAATCGAGGTTGGGTCGAGCTAGAGATCCTTCATTCGAGCTCTCTCCGTCTATCCCGAATCACCTTCGGGCCTCGTGGAGAACCGGGCCGATCTAGTGAGCCGCCTAGCTCACGACAGCATTTTAGGGCGCGCATGATAACCATTTTGTTTCTATCTAGAACTAGTTTTTTGTTCTCAGGAACAGGTTTGGAACAGAAACTCATTTGGTAACGCAATTCTATTTTTTTATTTTTGGAACAAAAATCTGGACCAAAAATCAGAACAAAAAAAAGAGTAGGTTTTATGTTTCCGAACGAGAAATGAAAACCATTTATAAAAAAACATATCTTCTCTATTCAAAACACATTTCTTCCTAAATTTGGCCCTAGTCTGATCTGTTCAAACTGGTCCGAAGCGGTTCGGTCCGGTTCATTCCCGGCGGCAAAATAAAAAAATTTATAAAAAATTAGAAAAGTCATAAAAAAAATTTAGGAAATCCGGAAAATTCCTAAAAATCTCAATTTTTTTTTCAGAAAATCCATAAAAATTGAAAAATTCCAGAAAAATTCATAAAAATTTCCAGAAAATAAAAAAAGTCAAATTCCGGGAAAACAAGAAATTTGGTGAATTTTTTCAAAAAAAATCAAAAAAATTAAAATTTTCAAAACTTCACATAATGGCTTATAATATGTGTGACTACCTACTTTGAGTGAAATTTAAAATTTTCGAGGTACCCAAATGATATTTTTGAAGACTCCTTAGTTTAGAGATTTAAAAGGGGTTTTAACATCCGAAAGGGGTATTTACCCCTAAAAAATCCTAAAACCCTAAAAAACAACACAATCCTCTGAATGAATAAACCTCTGGATGTTTTGATTAATTTTTATTTTAAAGACCATTTCTAAAAAAATTGATTTCTGTTCCGGAAAATAGAAATTTGTGTTGTTATCAAACGGGTATATGTTTCAGAAAATAAAAATTTTATACTGTTATCAAACGGATTTTTATTCTAGAAATATAAATTTTTAATCGTTATCAAAACGAATTTCTTTTTTCGAAAACTCGTTCTGAAAATATTTATTTTTATTTTAAAAATTATTTCTGAAACAGAACGATTAATATTCGCGTCCTTATTTACCGGTAGGTATCAAACGGTCGAATCAGCAGCGGTAAGCGTTATCTCTACCTCTCTCGCTCGAATCGCGAAACTCTCACCCGTAATAATAATTCCTCATCGAAGCGGGGACCCACACGTGACCCGAGGGAGGGACTTTACCTAGAATTACGAAAAGGCAGCAAGACGCAAGCAGCGAGAGAGGAAGAGGAGAAGGGACGCAGGCACGGCCAAAACCACAACCCCCCCTCCCCCGAATCCATGGCGTGCGAGGGCGAGCGCGACCGGAGACGAGGAGGAGGAGGAGCCAGCAGCAGCAGCAGCGACGTTTAGAATCCAACGCGTCGCCGAAGCAGAGGCGCACGTCGCATGGGACTAAAACACGCGCCCACGCTCACCCCTTCCTTCCCACCGTTACGCACCCCGTCGCATCCTCCCTCCCTCCCTCCTCGTCCTTCTCCCTCTTCTTCTCTCTCCCTCCATCCGCGGTGCTTCTGATCGATTTGAAGAGCGCCGAGGAGGAACTCGATTAGGCTCTCTCTCTCTGTCTCTGTCTGTCTGTCTGTCTCTCTCTCTCTCTTCTCTTTACTTGGGGCTCGGAGAAGGGAGAGAGATTTGGGGACGGCGAGGATGGAGGACGGCGTGCTGTGCCAGTGGACCGTCTTCAGATCCCTCCTCGCGATTGTCCAGTGGTGGGGCTTCAACGTCACCGTCATCATTATGAACAAGTGGATCTTCCAGGTTCCCCCCCCCCCCCCCCTCCCCGTCTTCGCTTTTGTGCCGCGATTCTTTCTCTCGAGCTCGTCCTGGTCCGTGGAAATCCGGCGTCGCCCCGATGAGTTTCGTTTCGCTGGATTCCACTTGTTTCGGAGGAATTCTCACTTCGATTCGCGATGTGTTTCTTTATTTTTATTTTTTTCGCTCTTTTTCTTTCTTTTTGGTTGGACGCCTCTGATTGTCGCGCTTCTCTGGTTAGCTGACTGAACTCCCGGCGGATGTGGTTGCTCTCAAAAAACTGAGCTGATCGTCGTCGTTTCCCTCTCGCTCTAATTTCGCTGTTTTCTCTTGGGTTCTCCTTTCTTAAATTTCGTCACTCGGATCAGCGAAGCTGCAATTTTCGATGCCTCCTTCTCCTCCTCGTGCTTTTTTTCGTTTTGTGGGTTGTCTCGTATCCCGAGCTGACGATTGAAGACGGCACGGAGGATTTTAAAGATTTCGGAAATATGCCATCTACTAACGTGATCCGTCGCCGGATCTAGTTTCTATTCGAATCTCTGTTGCCCTTCTCTTAGTCCCTGTGCGTGTGTTTTTTTTTTTTTTCAATTATAGACCGGTCGGCTGCATTGACGGATCAGGTCAAATTTTACACAGCAGACACACGCCCAAATACACGAATACTAAAAAAGAAAATGACCCACCGGTTGATCTCCGTGCGAATCATTGGATCCATATCTTTCTCAGGAAGAGGTTCGGTCTGGCATTGCATATCCTTTAAGCTGTCGAGGAGATTGCTGCATTGCTGACTTACCTTTTTCTTAGAAGAATCTAAATGAAACATGACCCCCGTCGATTCGTGTTTTCAGTGTCGATTCCGATTGCTTTCTTATTAATTTGTGATGCATTAGCTCATTGAGAGACGTGAAATTCTGTTGAACGGATGGGTTTTCCCTGTATATTGGATGTCCTTGCTCATCTCGTAGATTTATCTTGAGAATATTCGTCTTTTGCTCCGCAGAAATTGGATTTCAAGTTTCCTCTGACCGTGTCGTGTATCCACTTCATATGCTCGGCTATTGGAGCTTACCTGGTTATAAAAGTGCTGAAGCTCAAGCCTTTGATTGTTGTTGACCCGGAAGATCGCTGGAGACGGATTTTTCCCATGTCCTTTGTGTTCTGTATAAACATTGTCCTCGGGAACGTGAGTCTACGTTACATCCCAGTTTCTTTCATGCAGACGATAAAGTCATTCACTCCAGCAACAACTGGTTAGTGCGAAATATTTCTTTCGCGGAGTAAAATGCTTTCGGTCCCTGCATTTGATCGTATGCTTCATTAAGCAATCGGAAGATCCCGCTAACTATGGATCTGAGCAGTTGTTTTGCAGTGGCTTGTGTGGAAAAAATACTTTGATTGGCGTATTTGGGCTTCTCTGGTACCAATCGTAGGGGGAATTCTTCTTACATCAGTTACAGAGCTTAGTTTTAACATGCTGGGGTTCTGTGCCGCCTTATTTGGTTGTCTTGCAACTTCCACAAAGACAATTCTCGCAGAATCCCTGTTGCACGGATACAAGTTCGACAGGTACTTCACCGTTGCTGGTTCTTTTCCTGCCTTATTTCTTCTAATATACCTTTATAATCATGTTTGTTTTTAGAATGTCGTAAACCTTTCACGCCAAGGGATTATACGCCTTTGTTGTGTCGTAGTTTCCATCAGAGCGTGTTGGATTAAATGGCAAAGGAGAGTCTCAATGAAATATGACATTACTACTTGCTTAGCTTATGTAACTGCTACTATGGAGGCTGTTCATCTGTCACACGAAAGAAAATAGCTGAGGGAAAATGCCTGATACAAAAGGAACTTTTGCTTTAAGGCGACTGGTTCTCTTAGAGTATAGCTGATAGAGATGATCTTTTCTTGGCTCTACCAGATCAATGCTTATGGAAGGAAATTCTAACAGATCAATGCTCATAACTGGATTGAATCCCCATGCGCAAATGTTGATGGTTTTAACTTTGAGATTCCTTGGATAATTGTTAATTCTTTAAGTTACGCATGCCTGTCCAGTTCTCCACACGTTCAATGTGGATTGTGGTTACGGGGAACAGTATACGTATGTAATTGCTTGAGGAATGTAGACATTGTACAATAGATCTATCTATGAGCAAGCTATTTCATGTCATCTGGTGGTACTTGTCTAGCCGTTGTTATTGATGCTATAGAAGTGTGCCTTGAGTAAGCCTCATAATAAAGCATCCGCATCCTACTTCAATAGTAAGAAACGAATATCAAGAAAAATGCTGCAAATTGCTCATTTAGACTTACTTACTTGTTAAGTTTGGTTTGGATTCTATCGATTCTCTTTGCAGATATTTATCGACTCCACTTTCATTACTGGGGTTCTCTCAGCATAAGCTTAAAACACATGAGGGTATTGAATGAGATTCCAGCATGGTTAGGCTAGCTTATTCCTTCATTCTCCCATACCAAATTCCTGAGTCTTGCAAACAAAGCGATTTAGCAATCTAGACTCCATTTTTTTTTTCAGCTGAGCCTTTAACTACCTTTACTTGTCTTGTTTAGCGGTTGTTCTTCCTGCATGACTAAAGAAACATGTTAAATTATTATGTTTTCATATTAGGACGCTCAACTCGGTATGCGGGATAAACGATGGATTTAGTACCCTTGTCAGAGATGAAATGTCAATTATTCCGTCCTTCTCTACTCGCCCAAATTAGTTGCACTGCTAATTTATGCTGATGACTATTAAATAGAGCCTTTTATGATGGCTGTTTTTCTGCCTTAGGGGAAGAAATCTGACTGTTGGAAGAATCCTCTGAAAATAATTTGAGATTTTCTATTTATCTTCATGTCTGAGATATATGTGCTCTGCTTAATTTGTAGTAGTGAGACTGATGCTAATTTACTTTTCTCGACTTATTTGTGTCTGTAGCATTAACACGGTATACTACATGGCACCTTTTGCAACAATGATATTGGCTGTCCCAGCGATCCTTCTTGAAGGTTCCGGAGTTCTTCTCTGGTTTCACACCCATACATCTATTACCTCATCCCTCATCATTATTTTCAGTTCGGGAGTGTTGGCATTTTGCCTAAATTTCTCCATCTTTTACGTGATTCACTCAACAACTGCAGTAACATTTAATGTTGCTGGAAATCTCAAGGTAAGGTTCTTAACAAGTATATAATGCTCAATTTCTACTATTCTATGTTTGGAATTCTTATTGCGATTGTTGATCCTTCATTCATGCGTCGCAATTCTCTTAATCGATGTGACAATTTCAGTTGATTTACTGGAATTCCAGAAGTACATGAGAACTTTCAGATTGCAGTCACTACCTGATATTGCGTTTTTCATGCAACGTAATTTTTGTTTTTTTACCTGCTTTTCCTCATGTTTTCGTGCTGAAGTAATTCGAGTTACTTGTATTAATTCATTTAGGTTGCAGTTGCCGTCATGGTATCATGGCTTATATTCCGGAATCCTATCGCGTATTTGAATGCCGTGGGGTGTGCAATAACGCTCTTGGGCTGCACTTTCTATGGTTATGTGCGGCACATGCTATCCCAACAGCCACCAGGGACTCCTCGGACTCCCCGTACCCCACGAAATCGTATGGAACTCCTACCCCTTGTAAATGATAAATTAGATGATAAAGTGTAATTGAGGCACTGTTGGTTCTAGGCAGTTGGACAGGGTGCGATATTAGCGAGAGAAGAGAAGGAACTAGGAAAGAGAGAACTCCCCTTTGTCATTTGAAGCTTTGATTAAGATTATTCTGAAATTTTTAATTATACGCCCTCTCTCACCGGGCAAATTATATGTTTTCGCTGCTGGTGTAATTCATGCTCTTTTGAGTGCTCTCGAGTTCGATTGTTCATCATTCCATTGCTTTTGGTTCATTTTAAATCTTCCTTTTGTTGTAAATTGCAAAATAAAGCGCCGACCGACTTCTTCTAAGCCCGGTGATATTGGATACTTACGAAAAGAAGATTAAAACCGGTTTAAGGGCAGAGATTCGGTTGTGCCTGGTGGCAGACTGGAGGTTAATCATTCTGAAATTAGAGTTTGGTGTGGATAAATATTTGATCGCATTGTTTGTTGGGATTCTTTTCAGACTAATGAATCACCCGGGCAATGAGCAAGCGTATATAGCTTCAGTCCAATAAGCTCATATCAAGCTATAGATTTTCTTTAAATAAGGGAAAGAGAAAATACAAACCGTATCTTTACTTGCATTGCCGCTTCTATTTCCATATGATAGTTCTCGTCAGCAGTTATTGACAAGGTTAGTTGATAAGTTTTGTCATTGAAGATGTGAAGTGTGTAAGTTAATGTCGGACTTGTATAAATGTGAACTTAGCGTTGACGGTTCAAATTGAACTATATCAACGACCAGTCTCGAAATATTGGCTTGGTTTGAGCGCGATCATTGGTTTGATTACAGTTTGGGCTGGAAATGTATAGCCCACACTAAAGCCAATTAACCGCAAACGCATATATCGCGTGTTTCGTTATGTCGAGAAAACGTGATTTAGGCCATGATGATATACTCGGATTTTAACCAAGACTTGGGAGAAACAGACGAGCCCTAACGGATATCTAAAGCGATACCAGCTTTACCCGTACAGGTGAATTCTGGAGGGGGGTGCACTTACGCACATGCACCAGTACCAAATAACGTAACATTGTTCATACAGATCCATAAGGGTATATCTCCTAGCCAGATCCAACTTATTCTAGACCAGAGAAGGATCATAAAGAGCAAGCTAATTCGATTAATTTGCACAACAAAATCAAACAAAGAAAAGCGTAGTAAGCAGTGCCTGGACACAGAGAGCAACTAAAAGTGCTCTTCCAATAAACCCCAAGCTATTACTTCTTACTTCAATGATCCTCAGTTAGATAAAGAAGGGAATCCAAAGCCTGATTTTCAACTATTCAACAAGGTGTTGTTGCCCCAAGGCGATATTACACAAAACACAGCACATATTGAGAGGACTCCACTATACAGCATGTCGGATCAGTCATTGCTTTCGACTTTTTTCCAGAATGGCAATCGATGAATTTGCGAGAGTACAGAATCCATGACCTTACCGCTGGCTGATTTCTTCAATGTCGCCGTTTCCTTTTTACACGTTTGATCACCTGAATCTTGCCAGAACTTGATGATGTGAAGACTTTCCTCTTCTGTTGACCTCTGCACGACTATCCTAGAGGCATAGCCTCTCGCTTTCATTTGGCGGCATATCTGCAATGGATTGTTGGTGGTGAGAGTGACCATATACAACCAACCTCTATCTGACAAAAGTTTATCCACAACCGGCAATATTCTGTCGATAACAGTTCGGCCATCAACACCCCCTGCCCATGCGGAGGTAATGCCGTCCCGCCCAACTTCATCTTCAGGAGTTGGAACGTAAGGCGGGTTCACAACAATTACATCAACCAGACCGGCTAGACGGGTGTCTAATCCTGATGCAAGATCAGTAGCTATCACATCTGCATGAACATTGTGAGCTTCCAATGTTTCACGGGTAACTCTCACTGCATGAAGATTGATGTCCGTGGCAATATAGTGTACTCCAGGCACTTCTACAAGCATAAGCGCCAGAGAAGTGATGACATATCCACTACCGCATCCCAATTCAAGGCAGAGAGTTGGTTTGTGCTCCAACAGATTAGTGCGGTCAGCTAGCAATGCGTCCACTAAAGCAAATGAATCGTCACATGGTTCATAAACTTCAGGGTGAGAGCTCACCTTGGGTATTTGGGCAATTCTGCAAGACATTTTTGCAGGTGCCTATAACAACAGCAGGGTTCCGAAGGGGTTCTGAAAGAGAACAAACTTGAAATTAACACCAGACCTTTAGTTCAGGCATCCGACTTGGTCAGGAAAAGCTACAGCATAACGATAAACTAGCGAACGCATTCTGCCCTCATCGACCACTTGTATCACATTGAAATTTACCCTGGTGATCTTTACAAAGATAAGGGTTTCGTCCGCTTCAGGACTAAATTGCTGAACACGTGCCAGATAGAGGTAATACTTGCGTGAGGAAAATGTACTGACGAACGGAAAAGGCAACAGATGACTTGCTATCGAGCTACAACCGGACCAACAATAAATCAACAAAAGAAAAGGAAAAAACCATCATGTTCTACCGTCGATAGAGCCTGTAACAGCCACCATTTACAATCGATTTCCATAAAAAAGGCACAGTAAACAACCACAGCCGCCGCGACTTCATAAAGGGGTACCAATGTCAACTCAAGATACTGAAAACAAAGATAGTCAATAACTGGAAATTCGCTTCTCCATACAGGATCGGTCGAAATCCCATTCCCCATTTGTAACACTCTGCAGGGTTTTCACCCACGAACCCTCCAAAGACAAGTTCTAAAGATATCGCTACAGTGGTCCCCAATTTACGTTCTCGAGCTCGATTCAACAGCTCAAACAGTGGTGGAAAAAGGCGCGCCCAAAGGGCAACAACCCGGGCACAGATTCTGTTAACTTCGACAAGAGATCAAGGCAACGACCCATTTGAACAGACAAACAGAAAAATTACAAAAGATCGCAAAGGGAAACTGCTCGATTGGCGGATTCGGTAGAAGCCCAGCCCCCCCCCCCCCCCCCCAAAACTCGGAGCCAAACCATTCCACCCTACTTTTTCCATACGTATCCCGCGAACGCCCCGACTCGAATACACTGTAATCAGCAGCTCAGTCCCAGAAATTTCAAGAATTTGGAACGCGCGAGTCGAATCGAAAGAGAAAAAGGGAAACTTGGAACGCACTTGGTAGTGAGAGAGTCCAACCTGCGAGCGATCAGAGAGAAAGAGAGCGAGGACTCCTGCTATAGCCTGCGACTCCAACCCCGTCGGCGACGCCACCAGAGAGAGAGAGAGAGAGAGAGATTGACCATCCGATCATTTCAACGCCCCAAAACCGTTCCACTTTGCTTTTTTTTTTTTTGTGGTTCGGGATGTTCATCTTGAGACAATCACTAATATCGGACGCTCGACTAGATATTTTACTAACCTGACAAAAAAAATAGATATTTTATTAAGAGAAAATTCTAAATAAAAATTCAAAGTCCTCTCATTTTCTCAAATAAAGATCTCATTTTCTCAAATAAAAATATAAAGTGACCTTTGTATCAAATAAGGATTTGAAGTGCCCTTATTTTCTTAAATAAGGGCTTGAAGTGACTATAACAATTTCAAATAAAAGCCTTACCCTGTCGGTCGACCAAATTTTCCAACAGACCAAGAGCATTTTTGTACAAAAATAATTTTACTATAAATTTTAGTTATATTAGATTAACAATTTAAAAAAAAATAAGGGGCTGGCCGGCTATGGCTACCGCCCCATCGCCGGTGGGGCAATGGTAATGGCCGATAGGTTGCCAGCATCTCAGCGATGACCGGTGAGTCAGCGGTGGCCCTCGCCAGAACTTAGAGACGGTGGCCAGACCTTGTCCAAATCTAGGCGAGAGTTGTCGGCCCTCGCCCAAGTTTGGCGACCCTCTCCCAGACCTAGTCGAGGGCCGGCAATTAATACATCTCATGAAAAATTGCGAATGGCTCGTAAAATTTGTGACAATCGAACGTGAATTACGTCGTCCAAAGAAAAGTCACACATTTGTAAGAAATAGATAAGTTATTATTAGTGGGGACGATCATGAATGCAGTAGTAAAGTCGCAACCAATCAGGTAGCTTAGTTACGATAGGAAAAAGATATGTACGATTAATTTAGGTAGATTACTATTTTTTGTGAAATATTGCATATCTACGTCCTCCCAAGAAACATTACAAAATAACAAGTTATAGGAAAATACTGTTCAGTAACGATAATTACAACCAACATAGGAATATGTATATAGATTTTTGTGAAATAAGAAAGATTAAAATTCACTGAATATCATTAGGTATCATAGCGTTGTAATTAATGACCTTTCGTAGAATTTATTCAGAAAAGCTCGAGACTGAAAACATATGTTGGATTTCCTTTATTGTATAGAGAAGATTATTTGTACTTAAAAGATTTCCCTCCATCTCTCACTAAAGAAACTTTAATCTACTCAAACTCTTGATTAATAGGTCACATGACATCACCCACAAATTCATTTTTTTATTAAGTCTGCATGTAAATAAATTTATATTAATAGCCCAACAATCAAAAAGATTGACGGAATGATACTTCCTTGGGAAAAAGAAAATGAAGAAAATATGACCCAAAGGCCTATCATTATGTTCACTCTTCCTTTCAAGGTCTTTGCACTTGCATGAAGCATGGGTTTATAAGCATCACATCGTCCATCTTTCATAACATTGAGAAAGAGATGTCAAAATGAAAAACTTATTAGTAGCGAATTCAAAATGAAAGAAAATGAAGCATGTTAGTCCACCCACATGGGCCACACCAAGATTTCGAAGTCTGTACGATTAGATCTCTACCTCTCTCTCACTATACTTGTCTCTTCCTCTGCCAACAAAGACTACAAAAAGATTTCTGCATGACAGCTCCAATTGTGTCAGATACTGAATGCAATAGCATTGTGAAGATCTACAGCGAGCAAATGGGACGCATTTGTATCCCATGTTTAATTAAATTGTGCAGGCTACAAATTCTTATTCTTCTCCTGCACAATCTCAATATCATTTCACGGTCCCTCCAGTATTAATTACAAGCAGTTGAGGCAGACACATTACGGTGGTGGCCTCCGTTCTGTTCTTGTAGCCAATCAGCAAGTTACCGTTTCCCGTTTTGATTGCGGGTCCAGAAGTTTTTGTCCTAAAGCACGCTTCCTGAGATATTTTAGGCGAAGCAGTCTGTGCATCCTGATCAGAAGCCAGGTCTTCACCAATATTTATTCTCACCAGGTCGATGCAAATGACCCAATGCTGCTAAGTGCTACTTTGTAACACGAACTAAGGCACCTCAGAGACGCCACCCGAGCCAGCACATATATTGATCGATATGAGGAGGGAAAGTTTTTCTCCAGTCATTTTTGCCCTTGATCTAATGGGGCAAATAATTTAGCTAAAACCAATATCCATTACTTGGGGTGAATTATTTCCAAAAGAGCTGCTTCTCTGCAACAAGGAAATGTCTTCAGGAGACAACTTGAGTGCACCATTGCTCAAGTAGTGGCGGGAAGCCCGCCCCCTGCAAAATAACAAGATTTTTTGCTTAAGACATCATGGTGAAGGAACTGCTGAGTTATAAAAATTGGAATGCAAGTTTACGGGAATGCATATTCAACACTGAAAGATGTACCTTCGCCTCTTCTTGTCGGTACCTCTGGACAAACGAGCTGTTTCTGCTTTTGAAATTTTTCCTAGAGACGAAAGATAGTCATAAAAAGCATGACCTCTCAAATACAAGTACAGTTTTGATGGACCCATGGACTCTATGACGTCAAAGAGGGATGCCCTTGTTTTCCTGCAACAAAGAAAAACGAAAGAGAGTCAAGTTTGGCAAGGACTTAAACAAGTCTTGCACCTAAGTCTAATGATTGAATATTGCATGGAGTTTTACTAAATCAGTGCGTGAACATTCTGATAGGAAAATAATGCTTGCAGACATGACTTGATCAACAATTGATCAACATGTCATGAATGTAAAATCAAATTTGAGATGCAATATAGCAGTGAGACCTCGTATTTTGAAAACGCACCAATATGCAATTTTTTTCCCAACCTATTTCAAATGGTCTGGACATTCATCATGTGAATCATTCACCTGAGGCATCTGATTTCACTTAACAGAAAGAAAAATCCCATCAAGACAGATTTTCACTTCAGAATCATATTTTAACAAGATTGTCGTCATGCCAATTATGGTTCACACCACCAAAGGCCTACTTAATTTTCAGCTTACTGTCAATTTGTGATGCTTATTGATTTGATGTTAAGAGGAAAAGGGAAAAACTAATAGAAAACTGTCGTTGTGCCAAGATGTATGTCAGAAGGGAAATAAGTTAAATAATGAGGGAGTAATCCGACTCAAAAACAATTAAAAGGGGAAATTAAGCTCTTGTGGTACAATGTTCATGCAATGTTGACTCACTCATGTTCTCTTTGTTAGATCATCATACATATGACGAGTGCATGAGTAATAGAGGGTCAGAGCTCCACACCTTCTGGATACATCAATATCTGGAGAATCAATGACAGCATCTGAAATCTTACTTCCTCCTGTATCCTGGATAATAAGCTTAGCCACTGCCATTGTGTTAGTCGTCAAAGCTAACATCTCAGAAACCAAATCCACCCGACTCTGGTACTTGTTTTCAGACCCAACAGTAGGTATATCTTTAGTGTAAAAGCACAATCCATGCTGGACAATTGTGGATGTCATCTGCCATTGCTCATTGTATCGACTAAAAGATTCAGGTTCCTCGGCAATAACCATTGTTGGATCTAGACAATCCTGCAAAATTACTTATCAGCCAACTGAAGTGAAAATGCACGGTAATAGAGAATTTTGAAGTTCAGTTGACAGTTAGAAATAGAACTTACTTCTATCACCGATTGGCAATTATTACGTAACAAATCAGCTTCTGAAATTAGATTGCTCATTCTGCTGGCAATTTGTATCATTTGAGAAGCATCTTTCTCATCCTTGGTAACATGGTTTTTTAATTGCTCACGCAGCCTTTTCCATGATTCTTGAACTAGATTAGATTCTATCCTAAAGCCAGCCTGATATCTGTGGCTTTCATTAAAGTCCACACGGCTGCACTCATCCATTAGCTGGTACCCTCTATCGACAGCTTCCACATTACCCAACTGAGAATCTTCACCAACACCATGTGAAGAGTCTTCCATCACATCACATCTGTTAGCCAACTTATCTGAAAGTCTCTGTAACCTGGACAATGGCTTCACACAAAATCCATTCTTTACTGGAGATATGTCAGATGCCAGCCCATTGTCGAAATAAGGCTCCCCCATTTCACCACCACAACAAGAATAAGTTCTGGATGACAGCTCCATATCATCATCTATTTCTGTCTCAGGAACATACGTTGATTCAGGGACACATGACTCATCCGGTGATTTGCATGGGTCAGTTATCTGTAAGTTAATGTCCCTCTTTGAACAAGGCAAAAGGCAGTTTTCCGCTTCTCCTCCTACACATGGACATTGTTTTTCACTAAATGGGGCAACATAATTCTGTATCTCTCTCTCCTGAGTGGGAGCCCCACTGTTGACCTTGGGAGATTCCTCATGCATTGGCGTGACATATCCATGATTAGAAGTTTCATCTTCAGAATCTGAAGACAGAACAATATCAAGTTTCTTCCGGCCTTTTTGTTGGGAGAATACAATAGGAGTTCCCGGGCTGCCAGATAACTCACCAACAGTACCAAAATGAATAGTCAAGTCCTCGTCATCATATATAGAACAGTTTCTCCTTAACATGGCTTCCTTCTTGGATTGCAAATCGATTTCATTCTGATCCATTCTCTGAGGACACTGAACTTCCTTGTCCTCGAGATGTTCATCAATCATCCCCAATAGGAAAGAATTGTCTTGCATTGTAGTCAATGATTTGCGGGTTTCCTTATCAATTAGTTCACACAATTCAGAGGGAAAATCCCAAGGCATTAATTTTGGTAGTATCCTATGGCCAGACTCGAGATCAAACAAGACTGGACCATATGTTTTCCGGACATCACCACCTGGAAACCGTATGTTACGTTAGATTGGTATAAATATCTGTAACTGGTCGTAGGTTTAGCTAGACAATTTGGACACCATTTGAAACTCTACATCTTAAATTCTATCGTCCCTAGTGCCATCATACTTGAAACTGGTGTTAGATAATTATAAACCTAATACTACCTTCAATAAACAGCACACCATCTCCAACAACAATAACAATAATAAGGCCATCGAAAAGCAGAAACGTGACAACAATCCTGTGACATGCCATTCCTCACTCGACAACTCAACTTCAAAAGTTAACTGGCCCGTGAATGTACAAACCCGACATGCCCTTGATCTTCATGCATGGGCTGTCTGCTTCCATCTCAAAATAAGAAGCTGCCCGTGAACTAAATTATCCATGAAGAACATCCATGTATAAATGACCATATATTCAAATTCATACCCAAGCATAGCCTCAAGTGTCTTAGTTACAATATTGAACCAAATGCTAGACATTTAACTTATCGAATTCACGCGCCTTGCTATTATAATTGTTAGAAAGTCTAACCCAAAAGCTTAAGCTATTAGGTGGAGGGAGACCACATGAATATAAAGAGCATTTAGAACCCATTGTCAATCGATGTGGGATAATACTTCAACAATAATGAAGCATACAAAATGCAAAGGTGGATAGAGCTGTCCAGGAAACGGACCTTCTTGATATCCATTACCCTGGCACCAGAATTGGAGATTCATAATGGTTTTCCGAATATCTCCCTCACAGCATCCAATAAACTTTTGCACTAAATGAGGCTGAATTCTCGTTTTCTCCGCACCACAAACCTAAAAGAAAGGTACAAATTTCACTTGGTAATAGAATCTAATAAGGTGTAATCAAGAAAGAGCTTAGAGTACAGAGGGAGGGGTACCATATGCACATGGCATAGCAATTCCTTCACAGAGGGTGTGGTGAAACATGTCTCCAGCCTTTCCATATTATCAGGCAGGAGAAGGTTGCAATCTAGGATAAAGCACCAAATTCAAGTCAATAAAGTGATGCAAATTAATACTTGCCAAGTAGGAACAAAATTTTCACCAAACAGCCATATTTCTTACTACTACTGGTCAGAATTAAAGGACCCTTTGCTGTCTCCGCAATATGTTGTATAGCAGCTATAAAACCACGATCATCAAGAAAAGTGATATCAACATCCTCGAAAAGAATCAGAGGTTTAACTTCTGCTTGGTGACAAGAGGCCCCATTCACCCTGGCTATCAATTTCTCAGCTCCAGCAGAACAACATGGATTTTCCTCGTCTGATGGTTGTATCAATTCAATCAACTCTGTCTTACCCTGACACTCTGCTTTAACACTGTCTGCTGCTGAACAAAGTTTATTCTTGGTTTGAATATCCACTTGACTTTCTGTTGACCTAAAAAAAAATACTCCGTTACCCATAAAAAAAAATCCTATCATGCAATCATTATACAAACACCATAAAAAGCATAGGCATCATAATACTTAAAGAAAACTCTAATGGAGAAGATACTTTAAGAGAATGTTAAGTAGGAATTTAAGGCTTCATTTGTTTCACGGAAAAAAAATGAATTGAAAATTATTTTCCTAAAAATGATTGCTCATATCACTTGAAATAATTAGCCAATGAAAAATATTTTCATTGTCGACAACAATTTATGTCTAAACAATTTCATGAACAATGAAAAAGTTTTTGCTCATTCATTTTTGTAAGTGATATAAGCAATCATTTTTTTGGAAATCCGCAAAACATACGGAGACTAAAATGATTGAAGATCTCAAGTCTACATAATTCATCTAAGCTAATAATTTCATCTGTAGTATTTGATTGGGCAGAGGCAAAGACCCGTTCAGTTCTCTATTTCTAGCCAAGCAGTCTGTAGTAATCATGTGAATGATGTATGGCAGTAGAGATTCGATTTCATGTGGCCACTTTTTACATAAGTATTTAGAAGCTCCATTGAAATTTAAATGCAAGAAGGTAAAAGCATCTATCTGCACCACACGTTGCTTCCCCTTTTGGCTAGAACCATATTCATCACCTACCAAGCATATTGATGGATGTATGTCCTTCATTCTCCTACCCTCAATTCCACTGAAAATTTGTTGGGGATAAAATTGTTACTCCTAGTTATCTAAAGTCTACATAATTCCATAACAAATGTTCATCAAGTAAACAGAAATACAGAAATGTATATTGGATGAAGCAGAAGAATGCAGCTGGGTAAACAGAGAACAGGAGCAGTGTTGCAATGACTGCAGAAAATAACTTCACGAACCATTTCAGCCAGTGGGATTCTAAGGCTTCTCCAAACTTTTGCTTCATTAGAGCTCCATTTCGACACTCTGATGCATTGACCTGGCGAGGTAAGTAACTTGTGTTCACTAGAAAAAAAACTATTCCATAGAGTAACAAAGTCCGCGAAACCATTCAATTAACTGAAGAAAAGTAATGACCACCTATAGAGTGGAATTTATATAACATTCCTTTCTACCCAGGCTAATGCTACGATAAAATTGGAGATACAAATTGCAGGGGGAAGTGAAGACTCAAATATTGTAATGATAGATAATGACAGGATTTAAAATAATTGATGCAAGCCCCTTGGATATGCAACTAAGGAAGAACAGGAGACCAATGAAAAACTTCATGATTTCTGCATAAAATCTGCATTCAACAATCAGTACTTATGAACGAGACAGAATCTGAAATGAGAAGCATCGATTTAGAGCATAGAGGTAATTGAAACCCGAGTTCTCTAACTTTTTAATTAACAAACATCACTAGAATAAAATGGTCCTTCCTGCTTTAATTGTTCATCTCCTCTGTTTACTCTTATCCAATATCATTACATTGACTATGAAAGATGCCAAGCATCTTGATGAATGGAGCTAAGAATATGCTGACCAAACAATTATAGATATTTTTTCCTAAATCCAACATACTCACCAGTACATCGTTACGGAAGGGGACAAGTTGGCAATGGTATTGCCTATATTAGCAATACATCATTGCAAAATGAACAAGTCAGGAACAATATTATTGCAAATTTAGCAGAAGCTATCATGGACCATAGAAGCAAAAAGTTCCTGCATTTTCCATTGATATATTCGTGCTCAAGGTCCTCATAACCTTCTCAGTTTCTCCCTATATACCCAACTATGATGTATGTTAATCATACACAAAATTGCTGTAGGTTCAGGGAACTTTGATTTTGCAAATGAAAAAAAAAAACACCACAGTCACCATTAGTTTTAGTCTATTCAATCAGCCTTCATTTCCCAATATTTCAAACAACTAGATCAGACGCATTCATGGGCACAACAGGCTTTGTAAATTTAGCAGTACCTCCATAACTTCAAATCCTTGCTCTTCTGCACAAGCGTAGATCGCAGCAGACTTCCCACACTGCATAAGCAGGACAATTTATTAAACACCTCCAATAGACTTAATAACAAATCTCTCAACACATTTTGAAACAAAAACTTCCAGACAGATCGTATGAATATCATTCCAAAGGAGACAAAAAGAGGGCGAAAAAAAATGTCAGATCTGTGCCCTAAGCAGTCAAAGTTAGATTTTGATTGGACAAATGATGCACAGCCAAACTAATTGCCCGACAGAAAAAAAATGAAGCACGACTAAAACATTTGACCAGGCTAAGTAAAATTACTAAAGGATCCAGCAAGGAGGAGAAGAAACTCTGCAAAGAAGGAAGTAAGAATAATCTCAGTGTCAAAATCTTTATCTGTGATTGTACCCAAGTAAAATTAAGTGATACATCACTTGACAGTTGAAAGATACTATCAATCTGCAAGCTTCCCTAGGAGACAAAATATTTTAAAGCTAAGCAGAGAAAAAAAGACAGTTGTTTGTGAAAACAAGGGAAATAAGAACTAGATCTAACCAATTAATCATGCGTCAAAAAACTGAAGCAAAAGTAAAAAGCAAATCATCAGAGATACAAGTTATTAGCTGATCCTCGAATACATTCCTTTTGATAAAATGAGGTTTTATGATTGTAAAGTTGTTCTTCATTTTTAGCCATAAACCCCTATCAGGATGTCTTTTATCTCTTCAAGGATATTGCGGAGACAAAATATTTAAAAGCTAAGCAGAGAAAAAGACAGTTGTTTGTGAAAACAGGAGAAATAAGAACTAGATCTAACCAATTAATCATGCATCAAAAAACTGAGGCAAAAGCAAAGGCAAACTAACAGAGATACAAGTTATTAGATGATCCTCGAAGACCTTCCTTTTGATAAAATGAGGTTCCATGATCGTAAAATATGTTCATCATTTTTAGCCATAAACCTCTATCAGGATGTCTTTTATCTCTTCAAGGAAATTGCGGATACGGTATTTAGATATGATTCAGCCTATTTCCTTAATATGAGATGTATGTGATTTGCAAGTTTGTGGCAAGTAGCCCGTTCTTTCAGAGAAAGAAGAGAAAACTGTTACAGTTGTAATTTGTCAAGAAATTTAGCAGGCCTTATGATTGGAATCATACCACTGAATTTGTACAACCAGAAAAAAAGATTCAGCCAAAGCTTAATGGTTACTTCCGTGAAACAATAAACTTACAGAGTTCCATAATAAACATTATCCCACGTCCATGCAAAAAAAAAAAAAGAAAAGCAGATCAACTAAGGCTCTTGGTATGCCAGACCAGCTGAGAGTATTCCTCATTTCAGTAAGTTGGCATTGATTATGAAAAGAATTTAGAACTATTAACTGTGCAGAAAACTAAAACTAATTCTGTTGACATGGGAAACGAAGCATCCACTTGACAGGTCTTGAAAATGATCCACAAGTTAGTTCCAAACTGTTTCTAGGACAATTTCATGTAGGAAGAAACCAGACAAGTATGAGATATGACAATGCCTAAAATGATCAGTAAAATGTTCCATGAGTTAATGATATACAAGCAGACAGATGGAGCATATTCAAGTATAAAAGCACAAAATCATTTACATCTAGGAACCTAGACAATCAACAAGGAGAGCAGTAGAACTAGAACATGTCGTCCCTACCCCAACGGGTCCAGTAACCAAGAGAACATTTTTCAACCTAGCATGCCTCTCGTTGCATTCTGACTCAGAGTCACTTTGGTCAAAGACATAATAATCATATTGCAAGCTAGCCTCCTCAACCCCATTCAGGTATTTGATATTTTTATAATCTGCTTGGTGCCAAAGCCGTAGCCATTCGGTCAGGAACTTGACAGCTTCACTGTTCCCACAAACCTGAAACAGGAGGATTTGAGAGGAAAATCACTTGATTGAGAATGTAGCAGTATTTGAGGAAATATATAATGTGCAAGAAAGTAAGGAAACAAAATTGTCAAACCTCCATGGAGTTTTTGGGCTGATACTTATTTGTCCATAATGTATTCAGAGGCTCGTCATGGGAACTAACATTGGATGATGGCGTGCTGTAAATGCAACAATCAAGGAAAGGAATAAAATCTATGATTTTGAAGCTCCTAGATGAAGTTAACTAAACACAACTGAAAGCATCAAGAAGCAACAGTATCAACTGCCTCGCTAATGGAAATGGAACATTGTGCTATCACGGGCCTTATTGTCACATGATACGCTATATTTAGCAAATTCTATTCGGCGGCATCTACAACCAGAACTAGTCAACCATTCCATAATCCTCTGCAACCTAAGAGGTCCATGGACTATATATGGTTCATGAAGTTGGGCTTCCAGAAAAATCCTGACCTTTCCTCTTGATGCTGCTTAGGATCTGACATTCCTAAACGTGCGCGACACTCTGATAGGGAACCAATTTCATTGATCTCATGGTCCTGCCACATTAAAATTTTTTAGCCAGTTAACTACAGTACACATATTAGGCAAGAAGGAACATACAACACAACAAAAGCGGAAACCTATCATGATTTACAACTCAATTAGTGCCAATAAGAAAGAAGAACAGATATTAAGCTTACCAGTGTGCTGCCCTCAAAATGATAGGAATTTAACTTCTCGTCCAAGATATCAGCCCTGTATGTCGCCGCTGGTTCATGCAAATTCCGTTGTTGATCGTGGCTTTGCTTCCGTGACATCTCCCTCTTTACAGGTGATTTATTGTAGGCATAGTGGGAAACACAGTGAAATTTATCGAAAGTTAAGGAACATGCGGTGCCTTCAAAAACAGAAGACGTGCTTTCGAGACGGGAATGTGTGCCCGAGAAAGTTTCCTCATTGAATATCCAACTTCTCCAATCAAGAGAGATTCCTCCATCATCCTGTACAAGATGGGTTAAGTTCCACCCCAGTTGAGCAGGAAAAAGGTTGAGATGCAGTTAGGAGCTCCACTGTGTAAGATTATAAGAGAGTAAACGAGGTAAACAATACCTCAGTCTTTTCAAATACGTGGATAGGCCCCAGGGTGATGCTTTCACTCTTTCTGTCACTGGAACAAGAGTTTCCTTCAATTTCAGTAGCCTCCTGACATTTCTTGCCCGACCTCCATGATGAGAAAAAGGGATGAATTTGTCTTCCAGCAAACATTCGTGAATTCTCCTAATTATGGACCAAAACATGAAAGACTTTATGTCTTGTATCCGGCATTTATTACAAGACTGCAAATTCTCTCGAAAACTGAAACTAAAGCAACAACATTGCGAATTCCAGGCAGCATGATATGATCCATATAGCAATTATTGTTCAGCCTAGTTCAATGAATTCATAAAAGCAAAAATACCGTTGTAACCATTGCAAAATCCAGATTGAATGCAACAACAAATCCAAGGAAGTCACAACAACTAACCTCAGCTCTGAGTTTTGCCTCCATCCGCAGATTGGGGATAGGTGGAGAACCGTCTTCATTCTCTACCAGATTCATTGATTTTGGTGTTGAGCAGGCTCCCTTCACGCCATTGGTCGTTCCATTCTTCTTTGGTGTACTGTTCGGCTGCCGCTTATCCTTCTGGCATGATCCCAAGAAAATTGTAACAGAACGTTTCAAGCATATACCAGTAACGCATAATTGGTATATGATTTATGAACCTTAGAGAACTCCCTGAGAATGTTACGCTTCCGTCCATCCATTCATGCATGCACGTATGGTGCTTCCTAATACATAATAGAAAATCCTAATTTCCACAAGCACTAAGCTGAGCTATGTACTAAAGTTCTTAAGCTGGCAACGGCCACTGAAGTTCTTAAGCTAGACAAAATTCTGCCAGCAAACAAGCTGAGCTGACGCAAGCCATTCGCTCTGCCCATCATCCTCGCATCTAATCCGCAATTCGAAATTCAATCCGGCCAACCACATCAACCAAATAACACCAGCTGGTCACCCCCATGTGCTGCGCTCGGACGAGTCATACCTTGGCAGAAGAGTTCCGTTTTTTCGGAGTCGCCGCTTTTCCTCCCGACTTCCTCCTCTTCTTTTGGCTCCCGCAGGCCTCGTCGTCTCCGTCGCCCTCGCCCTCGCCCTCGCCGCAATTCTGATCATCGTCCCGAGCGCCGGCTGCCTCGACGTCCGGAGCTTTGGGGGGGGAGAACAGCGTGGACTGGACCAACCTCCGGCGGACGCATCTGCGCTCGCCGGCCTCGGCCGCCGGCGGGGATTCCTGCGGGAGCGATGGGTCCATCGGAACCGAATTAGGGTTTGGCGGTGATTTGGGGGATTTTTCGGAAGGGACCGAAGCTCAAATTGACTGCGATCCAGAGAGAGAGAGAGAGAGAGAGAGGGATCTTCCCGCCTTATTAGGGAGTTTCCTCTTCTCCTCCTTCTTTTTCTTTCCTCCGCCTTTCCTCCGTCGAGTAATAATTTACTGGGTAACGTACTCGAAATTTGCTGATTTTGTGAGGAAAAGAGAGAAAAAAAATATATATCCTTTTTTTGATACCGGTAGAGCCGGTAGCCGGTGACCTTGGTTTCAGCGTTTTCCCGCTAATGACTTTCGCGTGCAACGGCGAACAGCGCAACGAGCACTTGCAGTCTCCCGCCAAATTTTTCTCGTCTAGTATATATATATTATTTTCTATGATATTATGTATTTTTTGGTGTTTGAACGGAAAAAATGAAATAAAACGAAGGACCCAATATTTATCCGGAACTTTTAGGTAATAATACTTCGAAATTTTTTTTTATTTAAATCGATACTGGTTAACTCATTTCCTAATTCAAAATTACTGACTTCTTCAAATTCGTTGATTATATACTTATGTCGTTCATTTACGGGACAATTTTGTCTCTTTTAGTGATTCAGTAAATCGAGAGAAATTTACTTTGCTCTTTGAGCCTTTGATGAGGGCTATTTGTGAAATTTACCTGTGTTGCGATTTTGGTGCGACTGGATTTGCTTCGAACCACACTTGTACTACATAGTTGATATGGAAACGAGGAAACTTTTCCAATGGTAACGGGTTTGATAACGATTGCTTGTTAATGGTGGGAGGAAAGCATTTCAAGCGAAAGTAAACCATTAAGGTCTTGCCTATAGCCCACTGCTCCGGAGCATTTGTAAGCAATGAGTAAATAACGTTAATCATATTAGTGTTTTCTACTATGAAGTGCCAATTTTTTTATTCACATGGAAAAACTTACGGCCGTTTACTTTACATCTTAGTTCAAGTAAATATATATGTAATCTATGTCAGATTTAGAAACTTGTGATTTTAAAAATAACACAATGGTCGATTAATTGACAAAGATACTTATAATTTACTAGAACTATATCATGCAAAGTAAACTGTTGTAATTTGTTCAATTTGGTCATTGAATCTTCGATATATATTTAATTTAGTCATTTAATTGGATAATTCAGGTACTGGATAGAATAGAGGAATACAATAATCAGGGACTAAATTGGACATTTATCAAAAATTTTAAGGATCATGTTAAATAAATTAAAAGTTCAGATACCATATTGCACATCGAGTAAAAGTTTAAATGCCACATTGAACATATTAAAAGTTTATAATCGATATTACATATTAAGTCAAAATTTAATAATCGAGTCACGAGAGAAGCCTACCAAGTTTATTCCGGAGCCCATTACGATTTTATAACAGTTTTTGGAGACATCTTTTAATTAGAAAAAACTAATTTATTCTCTTCAAAATACATTCACGGTGAAACTATCTCATGCATAAAAAAGTTGGCAGCGTGCATCACACGCAAAATAAGGCGCGTGACGCATCACTTCGCGCAAATTAGAGAACAAGCCAGAAATTCTTTACGGGCAGGCAGGTGCCTCCGTCCAAATAAAGCAGCGGAAAGGAACCGAAATAGTCCCTAAAAGAAGGTGGGGCCCGTTTGTCGTCAGTACAAAATCCTCCAAAGCAATGCCGCGTAGTTACCAAAATGCCCCTGCTTGCAAAGTTTCTTCACTTTCCCACTTTCGCTCCCAATCCGCCTGTTTGGTTCGGCTTTGAAAAGATGCTTTTGACCTCAAAACCCCCTTTCCAAAATGCTGAATCATTTGCTTTAATTTTTTGAGTCCAAAAAGCCGAAAGCTAACATTTGAAATGCTGAAAACCTATTTTTCCCTTTTCAAATTACCCTAACTCAAATTTTAATATTCTGATTTTGCTCCTATTACTGTTCATCTTCTCCACCGCGAGTGTGGCCAGCGAAGGCTCGGCGAGGGCGGATCTGGCCGGCGAGGGCAGATCTGGCCAACGAGGGGCCGGTGAGGTCGCTCAACCCAGGCGACGGCCGCCTGGGTCACGCGACTCCAAGCAATGGCTGCTTAGGGTCGGGCAACCGCCCAGGCGCCGTCGCCTGGGTCGTGATCCTCAGGCCACGTTGGCCTGGGTCGTGATCGATGGTGAAGAAGATGAACAGTAATGAGGCAAAATCGAAATATTAAATATAAAAATTGCCAAAGCCCTTTACAAAAAAAAATTTACCAAGCATTACTTAGGCCAAAGTAGCTTCACAAATTTTTTTTTTACCAAACACCATTTGCATTTTCCCAAGTGACTTTCACCTAAAGGTATTTGCATTCCCCAAATAGTATTGAAAAGCCGAACCAAAGGGGCCCTATAACCCATTCACTATCAATTATGATTTGTTTAGTAACGTTTTTGTTCCCATAAATAAATTTTGTTTAGAAATTATTTTTTTAATTTCTATTGCCTAAACAAAGTTTTTGAGCAAAAAAACTCGTTTAGTAACTATACAAAATTTCTATTTCCAGAGCAGAAAAAGAACAGAAATATGTTTTGATAGGATGCCAAAAATTTTTACTCCCAATTTTTTCATTTAATTATAAAATTATTGATGGAGACTTAACAATTTATATTTGGATAAAATTTGACAAGAAATAGAATAAGAATATATTATGATATAGAATTTGATGACCTTAATACAACAATAAAGAAAATTACTCCTTATAGATAAAGTAAATACCGAGTGATGGTCGAGAAAATTGCAGTTTGGGGTGAAGGATTTTAGAATTTGGGGTTAGGGTTCAAGGATTTCGATTTTGAGGTTTAGGGTTTTGGATTTTAGGGTTTGGGTTTAGCGTTTCGAGTTAGGGGTTTAGGATTTAGGGTATTAGGGTTTGGGATTTAGAGTATAGGGTTTGGGGTTTATAGTTTAGAATTCGGGGTTTTGTGGTTTAGCATTTTAGGATTTAGGGTTTGGAATTACGATTTTAGGGTTTATGTTTTAGGGTTTCGGGTTTGGAGTTTTATGGTTTAGTGTTTTGGATTTTAGGTTTGAGATTTTTGAGTTTAGGATTTGGGGTTTAGAGGGTTTAGAAGATTTAGGGTTTTAGTGATTTGGGGTTTTAGGGTTTGGGTATTGAGGTTTAAGGTTTTAGGGTTTAGGATTTGAGGATTAAGGTTTTGGGTTTTGAGATTTAGGATTAAGGTTTAGGGTTTGAGGGTTTAGGATTTGGAGTTTTGGTTTTAGTACGAGAATATATTGTGAAATAGAGAGAGCTAATCTTATTTCTCCTTTTGTTTCAGAAACAAAAAAGTACATTTTTTTTAACTTTTTATTTCCGTTCCAAATTTATTCTCCAACCACTTTTCTGTTTCGGGGAATAATTACTAAATGGATTTTTGTTCTTTTTATTGTTATTGGGAACAAAATAACAGAAAAATAGAGAAACATAAACATTACTAAGCAAACCCTAAGCCTCCGGATTTCATCCACCTGTATCATTTTCACCCCAATCTTTGTAATCTCGGTGTTAGTTTGAATGAAATTGGGTAGGAAATCTTTTAGCATAAGTCTAATTTTCCCCCAATGTCGTGACTAAGTAATTAAACATGAGGATTTAAAATTTTTATTATGTTTGGCATTTCTTTAAAGGGATATGTGCACTAGAAGTACTAAAACCTAGGGGTGTGCAAAGGAATCGGAAATCACTCGGAACCGGATCGGAACCGACGGTTTCCATGAGGATCGGTTTGGTTCCCAGTTCTAATTTACTAGAACCAGTGAGTGCTTGCCCGGTTCTCGATTCTAGGCTTACTCGGACCGAACCGGTAATGTATATACATATATATAATTTTTTAGAAAAATTTCAACAAAAAAAAACATTTTTAGAAAAATGAAAACTATAAAATCCCCAATCTAAAGCTCAACTCTCAACTCCCATCAACTTACCCTTATGCCTTTAACTGTTCATTGCCTCATTCTCTCACTCTCGATTATCTCAATTTACATGAAATTTGATGGGACCGGTTCTATGGACTCACCAAAAAACCGGACCGGCGGGTGGATCCATGAAACCAACTAATGGTTCCTGGTTCTACTTTCTTGGAACTGGTCCTTAGTGGGCAGTTTTCAGTTTCATGTCGAGAATCGCCCGCTTGAACCATGCTTACTCCTACTAAAACCTATTACGAAAGTGTAATTGAATTATAAAATTTTTAAAAAGAGCATTCAAGCCATAAAATTTGTCAAATTAGTGCAATTGAGTATTTCTGTTAATTTCGTCCAACTTGGTTAAGGGAAAATATTGACGTGACTTTTTAAAAATATTATCTCTCATACATGGCGAAGATATGGCTAAAATGACGTCGTTATGGTTCAAATGTATTTTTAACACAAACTTTATTTAAGTTCAATTTAAACAATAAGCTAAAATTGAAACAAAAAAGAGAGAGTTGGACCAAGCGACAAAGGGCTTTGTAACTCTCGTCGCCACATGAGAAAGATAAAATATTAAAAAAAAGACAAGTTAGTATTTTTAGTCAGTCAAGTTGGACGGAATTAACGGAAAAACTTCATTGCACCGATCGATAAATTTTAGGATTTGATTATATTTTTTACATATTTAAAGATTTAATTAAATTTTGCGTGACAAGTTTTAATTTCTTTCGAGCGTGGAATTAGCACGATCTAGAGATCTTGTAATAATTGGATGTCCATATGGGGGTAATTTGGGAAGTCCTCCAAGGCTCGCAGACCGAGGATCTGACTCCCGGTCGGGTCCACTCTGTGCAGCACTCTTGTCCCCTCCCTCTCTCTTTTTCCCGTCTGTCAAGCCAATCTCTCTCTCTCTCTCCACCATTTTTTGAAGCTCAGCTGCAGCTTCTCCCTCGTTGGTCGATCCACTGTGCAAAGGCATTCCCCACTCAGCCCTTACAGACCCGCCAGACTCTTCCCGCTCCCCTCCCCTTCCTTCCCTTCGCCGGAAGCTCAAAAAAAATCACAACTTTGATACTTCCTCCAGCTCGCCACCAATCCTACTCCATCGATGCCGCGGAGCTCCGTCACTCTCCGGTGAGACGGCACAGGAGGAGCTGCAGAACCCCGGCGACGAAACCCTAAGCCTCCAGTTCCGCTCCAAAGTCCCCCGTCTTTTCGGTGTCGCGAACCCCGGCACATTCTTTGACACCGCCCCCCCTCCCGTCGCTCATTCTTTGCTTCCCCCATAAAGAACACTCCCACCCAGTTGTACCCTTCTCCCGGCTATCTCATCTTCTGCTCTCTCTGTGTTTTTTTTTTTACTAGCTCGCGAGCTAGAACCCCCCAGAAATGCCTGTCGCGGGACCTGCGTCGGTGTCTTCCTCCTCGACCCTTTTCGTCTTCTTGATTTTCGCCAATGTGGCTGTTCTCGTCACCCCTAAGTCCACCATCGAGCCCTGCTCGAACTCCAACTCTTGCAACGCCCTGCTCGGCTACACCCTCTACACCGACCTCAAAGTCTCCGAGGTCGCCTCTCTCTTCCAGATAGACCCCATCTCGCTCCTCACCGCGAATGCCATCGACATCTCGTACCCCGATGTCGAGAACCACATCCTCCCTTCGCAGCTCTTCCTCAAAGTCCCCATCACTTGCTCCTGCGTCGATGGAATCCGGAAATCCGTGTCGACCCGGTACAAAACCCGGCCCTCGGACACCCTCTCGCTGATTGCGGATTCCATATACTCCGGTCTGGTCTCCTCGGATCAAATAAGGGAGGCTAATTCGATATCGGACCCCTCGGTATTGGACGTGGGGCAGAACTTGGTGGTGCCGCTGCCCTGCACTTGCTTCAATGGGACCGATAACTCGTTGCCGGCAATTTATCTGTCCTACGTGGTGAAGCCGGTGGATACATTGGCAGGCATTGCATCCAAGTATTCCACTACAATTACGGATTTGATGAACGTGAATGCTATGGGGAGTTCGGCTATAGATGCCGGCGACATTCTTGCAGTTCCGCTGCCGGGTAAATTGTTTGATTGATGAAATGCTGGCAAAATTGTTTCTTAGATGGTGTTCCGTTTGTTATGGCTTAATGCTTTCTTCTACCGGAGGGTTGGAATTTGTGTAATTAATCACCTTTAGCAGAATCCAAGGATTCTTGGATTTAAATGTGCGTGTTGCTTTACTTGCTTTACAATGTTTTGATGCTTTTCCTCCATGGACTTCGTTTAAATTGCCGGCAAAGTCTGTGTGCTATTGTGTTTATAATAAGTTGGTTCCACTGTTTATAAGGCAAAAAGTTTCTTCTATATGATGTGCTGGTTCTTGGCTTTCCTCTAACGTTTATTTGGTGCCACTGGTTTTCAACCACAGTGCTTCTAAGTAGGGAACTTCTAATTTGAGCACAACCTTCTGCGTGAGTACTGTTGGACTTTGCGGGGTTAATCGCTTTGAAGAAGCTCGGTGCATATGCATCGGTGGAGTGGAATCATTCATATTAGGGCGTATTGATTCTGGATAAGTTTTGCCTTTTCATTCAGTTGAAGATTTCGTGATCAGATTGTATTGTCTGCGTTCTATTTTCTGCAATTATGCTTTGTAAAGCTGTTTACAGTGCATGTTTCTTCACCTTCATTTCCTCACTATTTTAAGGTAAACTCTTGCCAATTTGGTGATGAAAGCATCATGACTGCTAATCATACTTTGACTATGCTGGCGTTTTTTGTTGCTTTCCTTTTGAAATGGACTTTAGGGAGGCCATGAGTTGGATACTCACCTTGCTTCTTATGTCACAGCCTGTGCTTCTAATTTTCCAAGATACGCCTCAGATTACGGTCTAATTGTGCCTAATGGGAGCTATGCCATCACAGCCAGCCATTGTGTGCAGTGCAGTTGTGGGCCCGGAAATCTCAAGTAACAGATGTTCCTTCTTAAATCATTTAAAGCTAGTTAGCATGAATTACCTTTGACAGTCCCCATTAAATTCCTGAAATCATCTTTCATTAACCATTGGCATTTTCTTACACAGATTGTACTGCATGCCTGCTTCACTAGCAGTTTCTTGTTCTAGCATGCAATGTCGAAACAGTAACTTGATGCTTGGAAATGTTACTGCTCAACAGAGCAGTGCTGGATGCAATGTCAGTGCGTGTAGCTATGGTGGTTTTGTCAATAGCTCGATCGTCACCATGTAGGGCTACTACTTCGGGCCTCTTTTGTATCCACTGTCATTTGGGGGTTGAAACTTGGAAGATCTGTATTTGCTTTGAGCTGTAATGCACTTTTCTTTACCTTGCAGGTTGTCCACATCTCTCCAACCGCGATGCCCAGGTTAATCTTGATTGTTGCTGTCATGTCATCGAGTTTCTATTTGGACCTAGGAAAGCTCTTGATCGAGTAAACTAGAAACAAAATAATAAATTATTGTGCTGGACTTACTTTCAGTGACTTTACTCTGGTCATAGGGGCATTGTAACTCTTGCTCTGAGCTTGAATGCCTCATCAATCGATAAATCACATGCTTAAAATTCTTCTCATTCAAAGTCAACATATCTAGTACTGGAAATATTGTTTGTGAATTTCGGCCCCAGAAAAAATATATTGGTCGTGACTGAGATTGTGATGTGTTATCATCGCCTTGAAACATATGCAGGAGTGCAGCAATTTCCTCCGCTTATAGCCCCACCTTCCTCGGTCATCAAAGATTCAACATTTGCTCCAGCACCCGCCCCGCAATCGGACGGTGCCATTTCACCCATGTCTTCAGTGGTGCCAAGTACAAGTTCGCTTCCAGGATTTAACCCTGCAAATGCTCCTGCTGGAAGTGCTTCGGGTGCCTCTGCTGCTCGCTCATTGATGAATCCTATCGACATTTTACCAGCTGTGGTGACATTGCTTTTGTTTGTCAAGTTGATGATCTTTCCTTCGTTGTGATTCCACTAGGGTGGCTACCACCAGACGGTGAGGGGTTTTGTTACATTGATGTTGCTATGGCCCGGTCAGATTGGTTTCCTCGCTTGTCTGCTGTATCTATGTGTTTCCTTTTCCTTTTTGGTGCCTTATTTATTATTCTGTGGGAACAAACTTAATTTTTTTATGTGGAGATGGGAGACTCTTTCGCAGCAATTTGTATCTTTGATTCAGGGAAGGAACCTGTTTTTTTGCTAGCAGAACTTGTTATTTTCAATCCTTTTTCTCTTAATCGATTGACCTCAGTTGATGCATATTTGGTGAAAATGCAAAGAGCAGTCAGCAATTAAAGGCTGAGACAACAGAGATGGTGAGAAACTTCTCGACCCTGTAACTCTACCTATTTTTGGATGACATCCTTAGCACTGTGTATTTATGTCCTTGGCCATTCCGTTGAGGGTAATTTTGTCGCAGCAGGATCATTCTCGGCTAAAAATTATGTAGCTAGTCTTATTTCGTCACTCTCACAGGCAATTCTTACATATGCGCATTTTGAATACTTTCAAGTTGTAAAATTCGGAGAAACCGATGGCAGCATTCGTCCTGCTAAATGCTTTCGCAGGACGTAGAGAGGGAGATCTTCCCCTTACTACATGATCAAATGGCCTATTCTCAGCTAAATTTATGTGAAATGAGCAAACTTGGCCATAATTCGAATCCACCGTGATATTTATCATTTTCTGTGTAGTCCACAATCCTATATCTTGTGCATCCAACTCTCAAATTCAGGTTCTTATTTCGTTTTCAAAGCCAAATGCCAAATTTGGAGCAAAAAGCGATTTCTCGAGAATGGATTTCGTTAAGGAGCGTCCCATGAGCACTCGCTCAATTAATGACCTTTAAAAAGAAAATATGTTTCCAAAGTACAATTAATGACCTTCAACAAAGTGTTCTAAAAGTACTCTTTAATGTTCCATCAATATATTCATTCCAAAACATAAGCAAACGGGCAGATTCATGAATCACTGCGGTGGTTGGTCGGAAAGTTATATTTTCGATCCTCTGGTAAGAAACCTTGATTAGTGTGTGAAGTACCAGGTGGGGCCTTAGGCGCATTGCCAGTGTTGAGCTTCTCCACTCACATAAGGTGGGTCAGTGGGATGAGCTCACCCAGTATTTCGTTGGCACCTTGAACCGAATATTTCCAACATCACGGGCAAGTTCGATTGGAAGTAAGATGTCCATGCAAAATCGTATATAGGATTTGGCATATCCACGACGCAGTAGCTCATTTCCATGGATGTTAAACAATGAAGACTTAATGGGTTCAGCTCAAAAGAACCCTAATAATCCAGGGAGCAGAAGCTCATTTATCGGGTTCAACTCAAAGAACCCTAACAATCGGAGGCTGAAGACAGACCAATCACACCATACACATGAAAACACATCAATAAACAATGGAGTATTTCATACATTCCAAAGACTGAGCGTTTTGAATACACATACTTACATCCATGCTTACATCAGGAGGATGTGGGAAGAATAATGGAAGCGGAAGTTATTTACATGAATTTACACTGACAAGATGCTGGCAGGACACACCGGCAACAATGCAGCATGACGGAATTATGTTTTACAATTTCTTCTTGTTCTTGCTGTAAATGCGAGCAATCTTACAGAGCCCTCATAACGACTTTGCTGGTCGTGTGAACACCCGTTGCAGCTAGCTTCAGAACAGCACGACTGCGATACAACCTACAACAATGAACCCGACTTCATAATGTTAAAGAGGCTATCGCATGTTCGAGTTACTCGGACCACTTTCTTCTTCAACCCCCATTTCCATGCATCTACTATTGAAGTAACATTTTTCAAGCATAACATCTTCTATTTATTAAGCCAAAACCACTCTTTGTTTCACTTTTTCATTTCTTCCAAGATTGCCACCAACAACAACTATAAGAAAATGGATCTATTCCAAATTATCTCTGTATTAGATAATAAAAGGATAAAAAGGATACAATTATAACATTTCTCATAACTTCTCATTTCATCAACTTCCTTATGGATGGAACTAGCCATTTTCTTAACGTAGAAAATCAACCAACTTCATGCCCGTGCCCCCAGATGGGCCCGGACTTAACCGGCACATGGGGCTTGCAGTGTTTCATGAGCCTCCAAATTGCCAGATCGCCCGAGCTCTGGGATTACAGAAAAAAAATACACATCTTCATGGATGCATGTAGTGCGTGACCCTACACTAGTTTTAGTTACTATTCTTGTTTTATGATTAGCAGAATTCATCCTTTAAGTCTGATCAAATGTAATAGAAGCATAAGGGAAAGTAAAACACAAATAGTTAACTTTCAAATCTAATTGATTCTTGACTAGATGTAGCTCAAATGGCAAAGAGGATGATAACCAAGTCAACCCGCATCAAATTAGACTCAAAAAAGCTACCTACAAACGGCCTGAGAAACCAATTGATAGAAGTCCTACTATTAAAACAAGTGCGCCCAAGTATGAAAACAATATTTAGAGAATTACCAACGAAACTTCATCTGGGCAAAGTACACATTAATCACATGTCCATTGTAAGAAAATAAGCATCTTAAGTATGATCATTCCCAACAGCATTACTACAAGAGCTTCAAAGTTCCCTAATTCATGAAAGGATCCTACTCAAGAACAACAATGGAAAACACAGAAAGATGCATATTCACTGATGCGACCACCCAGACAAGCGCACACAGTAACGCACCATGGCACATATACTGACATGAAGAGAGAGAGAGAGAGAGAGAGAGAGAGAGAGAGAGAGAGAGAGAGAGAGAGAGAGAGAGATACCCTGCAAGAGCAAGTCCCCAGGTGGCCAAAGTATAAAACAATTTTCCCGCATGCCATATACTTAAGACCTTCTCCATCTTGCTCACTCCACCTAATGCATTTGACAAAGCTGCAGTAAACGTCATTAGACATCAATTTCAGCGACCACGTAGATAACAACACTTTCGTGGCTGTAAAAGTACCTATGGAGGAGATCTAAGTTGAAAACAACTTTAAATTCAATGTATCTGATTTAGGTTCAGAAGAACATGAGGTTTTCAGATTATCAAATAGTTCCGGGAACACTGCTACAAGAAAGGACATCTCAACATCACCCAATGGACTATACCATGCAAGCAAAGCCTTTCACTTGCTTTTATGAAGCTTATTAGTGATCTAATCTTTGAATATCCTCCACCAGTTTACGTATTCAGGTTGACTTGTTATCATATGTGGTTTAGTTGTACCGATAAGCAGCGACTGATGTTGGTAGAATATATATAGCAAATAGCACGTCAATTCTCTTCTTTGGTCAAAATGCATGTCCATAAGTACTTTCAAGTCTCAACTTCTTGCACCAGCTAGCTTAGCAGTAATATGCGATCATAAGGATTTGACCAAAAAGCACCCAATGCAATTGCTAAGATGGTCCGTGTCAGTCAAGAAAATTCAGCTGGAAACTCACTATTTTGCAGCTCTTCTGGGGTCAAGTTCTGAACACACAAATAGAAATTAATGAGATACAATCCAAAATTATAAAAGTAAAATCGACCATAATCGAAACTGTCTTAAAGAGAATGTACCAGAGATTTTGGGTTTGACAATATGCATCTAGCCATAAAGTTGGCAACTCCATCCACCACGTGTTCCTCACTGATGACGACATACTTCTCGTCATCAATTCCGCTCCACTCTTCAACATTGCTCGGGACCATCTCATCTGTAACCCATACCCACCAACTGGGTTCTTCATGGCCAACATTGATTAGGAATTCAGCAGACTGCGTATCAGCTCCTACTCAACAATCCAAAGTTCACAACCAGTTGATAACAAGGATAAAAAAAAAATCCCAGAAAATATCCACGCAAAGATCACTCGAAGAAAAAAGAAGCTTCTCGAAACCTGTGGCCTCCCTGAATGGAAATTCATTTCCGGCTCCATTAATTGATGCCTGCTGGAATTCTTTTATCCGATTCAGAAAGTCCTTTGAGTCAACAGTGGTTACAAGGTGGGCATACAACTGCAATCACATAACAAATCCCTCATATGGAGAAAAGAAAACCTCAAACGTAAAAATTTGTGCAATCTCCAGAATGTCAAATGTACAGTACACAAATGCACTCGCACACGCGAATTTCTTCAACAAATTCAGCAAGAAAAACATAAAAGCAGACAACGTACTTCTGCCGCTGCCAAGATGATTGCTTGCTCATAATATCATGATAGCTTAAGCACTCAGCATATAAGAGAGAAACAATCCGAGACATAACGAACTCGCAACTCCTAACGCAATCGCAATTGGCCGCGAATCACTCGCAACTTCAAGGGACGGAAAGGAAAATCCTCACAAACAGGGAGCTCCAAAAGATCAGCAAGAAACGAAAGAGAAAGGGGCGAGCTTTTACGCACATCGGGAGGGCAATCGTTCAGCAGGCAAGGCAGTTCGGAGACATTCCGGAGCAGATTCAGGTTCTGCTCCAGCAGGTTCCTCAGCCGCCGGTTCTCGCGTCGCAGCGACTCCAGTTCATCCTCCGAGGACGGCGAACTCGAGGCCTCGTGCTCGTGCTCGTGACCGTGGGGGTTGTGGTGGTGGTGGTGGCACTCGATCGCCTTCCACGCCACGTCGGCGACCTCGATCACCGTCTTGGCCACCTCGATCGCGCCGGGTTTCCCCATCGATTGGATTCCGACGAAGCTCGTTCTAGGGTTTCCGTCGCGGGCTCGTGTCCGGGTGAAAGGGGGAAAATGGTGATGCTGGAGAGATGGAGAGATGGAGATGGAGATGGAGATGTCGTCGCGTGTTTCGTTTCCGTGTTTTGCGTTCCTCGTTGCGCTTTCTTTTGGGACATTACAAACGCTTTATTTATGAAATTTGCCCCTACAAATTCCCAATTTGGCCCGCATCAAACTTTTGCTTTTAGCAATTCACCCCCCACGATTTCACAGTTGTTGGCAACCTTCTCCCCCGATTGCTTTGCCTATCAAGTAAATCCCTCTCAGATTAACTTCAGTTGGTGAAACGTTTAAATGTAAATGGTAAAAGATTCAGATTTTGAAATTCCTTGGTCGCTAGTCATTGGACTTTGATTTCTTCGTATTTAATCTTCTTCCTTTTTTTTTTTTTCGAAAAATGACATTCTTGTAATGGAATAATGCTCGAGAGGTTGAAGGCTTTCGTGCCTAGAGAAGCCAAAATAACTACGAAACAAAGCAAATATCAGAAAGCAAGCAACAAAGAACACCAAAAAAAAAAAGAAACAAGGTAAAATCTGCAACTAGAAGCACGCTTTTATCCTTCAAGATCAGATTTATGATCGGCGGTCAATTTCAAATTCAGTGATGAACACATGCTGAGATATCTCTCTCCATTTGCAACGGCTTGCAGTGCAATTCAATGTCCTCATCGCCGTGCAAGGACACCAACGAGAAAATGTTGAAAGAGCACAGACAAAAAATACTTATAAGGAACTCCTAGCTTTATATCTAGATCTAAAGAGCAACCTAATCTCAAAGACACTGTGGAGCCATTGTACGAACATCCTCCTCGGTAGCCGTCGATTGGACGAACGATCGAACTCTACGATACCCAAGATCAATTGCAGAAATTTATTCACATACACAAATTCCTAAATCCGATTGGAAGAGAAAAGAAAGACCGAAAGCTTCTAAAGAAAGAAGAGAGGGGGAGAGGGAGAGAAGGAAACACCGACCCTTGCGTATTTAATCATTCTAATGGCCGAGTAAAACTTACCATCTTTGCGTCCGTAATCTTATTGAGTTCCGATTTTGATGGACGACTCATTTCTAAATTGCAAAGACGGTCATCCTACTTTAATTTGGCTGCGTCAACAGTAACAGTGCTTCTTACTCATTTCAATTGGAGTCATTGATCTTTCAAAACATCCGGTGTGATTTAAATCGGAAAAAGGTCAAAGTATACAAGTTACAAAGAAAGTGAGATTCATTTCGCAACAAAAGCAAGAATTTCGAGTCCAACTAATTAAATGAAATATATACCGTGGAATATATATATAAATGATGAGATGCGAAATATTTTCTATAAACTCGTAAATGGTCGTTTGTTGTTGTTTTGAATTCTTCTTACAAGCAGTAACGCTGATTCACGAAAGAAGTTAGTTATGAAGTGATTTATATTGACGAATATTACACGATATTGTATTCTAATCACCTCGATTCGGTAATGGTTATTCTATATGGATTATGTTTTTAATTTCTATATCTTATCGCGACATTTGGAGTTTAATTTATATTTACGATCGAATGCGAAATACTTAAAATCTAAATATTATTCTATGTTTCAAATGATGCTTCGAAATTTCAGATGCTTTTTTGCCCGATTTATAAAATAGGAGGAAAACTAACAACTACTTTTCTTTTAAGCCCGCTATCAATTGCTCTTGAATAAAAGGTAGGGGCGTGACAACAAAACCAGATAGGGAATGCTCGAATCGGCCGCTCTCGCGAACAACAGGTATGCCGATTACCTGATCTATAGGGAGGAGAACGTCGATGACCACAGCGTCGTCCTCAAATATGCCGAAATCCAGAGCGCCGTCTTTGAATGTGAATTCTTTAATCTACCTTTGCCCCTTTTCGGGTTCGCTTGGATCTGGTTTTAGCGTGCGGAAATTTCTCTCGTCTCAGGTCTTTGATTAAATACGCTTCTGTACGTATCTGATATACGAGACGGACCGGGATCGGACCCGTCTGGGAATCGGTTATCGGGTCCAAAAAAGTAGTGGGGCTCTTCCCGGTTCCCCGTTTCGCGAAACCGGCCCTTCGGGGGCGGTTCTCGGCGGAACCGATCACCCCTAATGAAAAAACGAGGATCCGTTCGTGGCATCGGATGGTCCAACCTCGTCTCCCGTTATTTCTTCAAAAGCCGTCGCGTAATTCGGTTCGGACTTTTACGCGTCTTACGGTAAAATTTCGGAAATTACGTAGACTTTTTCGCTGTTGGAGAAACGCCCCTCTTCCGGGTAAAATCCGGGAATCGAAGCCGCGGATCCTGCGGGAGTCGGGCAAAGTTGACCATCATCATCCCCGCTCGTTCCGCTCTCTCTTTCGTCCGCGAGATTCCGTGGCAGGCGTTCGAGGGACGGCGAATTGGTTTTGCTGCTCCCCGCTTCTCCCCTCCGATCCCGGTTCCGATTAGCGTTCGTCGCGCGAGATTCGCGGCGTCTTCGTCTCGGTCTCCGTCGCCGGCGGGGCCCCTTGCTGTTTCGGACCCGCTGAAGCTCCGTTCTTGGCGGCTGTTCTCCGTTCCGGGTGCCCGAGATATTTGCGTCCCTCAATTCCTCTTCTGCGCCATGTGTGGTTTCAGAGGCACGGGCAGCGCGGACAAAACGCGGGGGCCGAATTGCTGGGCTGCTCGGGTGAGTGCTGCTGGCTCTGGCCTGCGTTGACCGCAGATTGCCTGGGCCACGAGTTCCTCTTCAGTGAATTTTGGGAAACTGGTGTTTGTATTTGACGGTTTTTGGGATCGTCCCAGGTTGCCTTTCTTGATATCTTGTCTCGGGCAAGAGTCAATGGAGGCTGGTTAGTGCTGATTTTGATTTATGCGTATGCGATTCGATAGCCCAGTAACTAGACATGGAACCAGAATATGACGGGTCCATTGTGTTTTCGGTTGGTTTTCTTAGGAAGGCAAGCCGAAGCAAGGCAAAGGGCACGCGCAATTAACGTCCTTTTCTTCAACTAAGCACAAATTGAAGGGAGTACGTTTTCCTTTGGATAATTAGATTAGCACTAGGAAATTATACGAAGATGGGTAGGGAGCCGAATTATAATTCGTGGCACCAAATTTTGCTCATTTACTTTTGCAATCGGCGGGAAGAGATGGCCTCATCTCTCTTTTTCAGGACACGCATGCTAAAACGTGCCGGTTGCACTGTAACGGAGATGAGTAGGAGCAGCTGACCAATATGCAATGTCCGTGTCCTTCCAGAGGCGGAGGACATGAGAAGCGTCTTTTTTACCGAACGAAGAATAGAAATAATACGGTCGCCCTGGTGTCAATTGGGCTGATTGTTGCCGGGGAGAATATGCGTGGCCAGAAATCTCTATTGGGATTGTCTTGTCGTAGATTTTAAGGATGATTTAATTAAACTTCGTTTGTAAATTTTTGTCACCTAATGTGTTTGGAAATCGTGGCAGGTTGGAAGTTTCAGTCTTCGACTTATTTGGCACTTTATACATTTTATTATCAGCACATGTTTCTTTGTGCTGGGATTAGCTGGTGCGGTTGATAGTTATCTCATCTCAAGTGGACTGTTGAAGAAATATAATGACCTTAATCTGGGGAAGCTCCGGTATCTGGCCATTGCGGTGGATAGTGATGAAGCTCGGAAAACTTCACAAGTTATCAAACTTCTGCGGTGGCTGTCTGATATTGGCGTGAAACACGTGTGCCTGTATGATGAAGAAGGTGAAGATGCTGTTTTATTTTCCATTTGATGCTAGTGCGGTACAAAAGTTTGTGATACTGTGGAAGTTACTCATGCTGTACCATTGACATATTTTTGGGAGGGTTTAGGGGTCCTGAAGAAATCTAAGGATGCTATCTTGGAGAAGTTGAGCCATATCAGATTATTTGAGGTACTAAATATGGCATATATTGTTCGACTTTGATACATCTGCATTTGGTATTGTGCAATATGCTCAGTAACAGAAACTCATCAACATAAGTATTGCTATGTAAACTGAACGTTATTTGGTATATTAATTTGATTCAAGAGGGTTTGTGGCACTTATGTGGGTTAGGAGCATGAATGAACTGAATGGTATGTTCAAGACAGCCATATGTTAGTGTTCTGCTGTCTGTTCTCTTTTGACTTTACATATTTTTGGGTAATCCGAAATGATAGTAATCAACCTTTAAATTATAAAAAGTAGGTATAGTTTATTCCCTTTTCATGATTTATCCAGAATGAAAAGTTTAGACCTTCTTAATGATATCACGCTCTCCTATCTGCAGGAAACTGATGAGATATCACCCCTTGACAAAAAAAACATGAACCTTGAACTTGCTTCACCATCTGATGGGAAGGAAGCTGTGGCAAAAGCTGCCAATTTGCTTTTTACAAAGCATTTGGAACTGAAAAATACCACAGAGGATCAGGGGGAGAATATCTTTACAGAAGCTAATATGACTGAGGCACTCAGAACTATTGGTTTGTGTTGCTGCTCACTTCATTCCAGGTTTAAAAATTTGAGTATTTTTTGAACAGGGATTTTTATATGAACGTGCACCTTTGATGCATATGTAGGCTGTAGTGGGCCAGACCCTGACCTCCTATTAGTTTATGGACCGGCAAGATGTCACTTAGGTTTCCCCCCATGGAGGCTCCGATATACAGAGATTGTGTGAGTTCTCAAATTATTCATTACCTCCGTGACCTGTACTTCTTTTTAGTGATATTCATGCTGTCTGGAGAAGCTCCCAAAATTGGAATTATGGATATATATTTCCCTTTTTTTATGTACAAAACAAGCATTTGTGCAGAAAATGACGATATAACAATTTGGGCTGGCCAAAGGGAAGATCGGGTGTGGAACACCCGTTCCTTTTCTCCCGCCTTGTAAAGAAAACTATTTACTATCTATACTCATTGTTGCCTGAGGGATCAAGCCAAGCTCTACCATTTTCATAAATTCTAAGTGTGGTGGGGCCTGACCTGCCTCAGGGATCAAGCCAAGCCTACCCATTTGGGTTGAGGTACTGCTAAAGGGAGTGAGTTGAGAATGGAACGGGCTTACAGAAGTAGTCGAAAAGAGCTAGGTTAGACTTTGATTCCAGAATAGTTGTAATGTTAGTGGAATTACAGGATATGTTGGTACTTATACCTCAGGGAAGATGACTGGGAGAAAAAGGCTCAATTACCTCGGAGATCCACCAGATTAATCAATTACTTTTGGCCCGTCCCTCACGCGATTAGCAGTTTAGCAACTGTTGAATAAAAAAACCCTGGGGAGGAATCCCCTGCTGCTGTGGCTGTCCCTGCATGACATCCTTAGCTGCATTTTGTAGTCAATCAATCACTGGCTAATGAAATGCAGCCCGACATCGTTCCTTGTGTTAAGGCTGAATCTACTACGCAACAAAAAGTTATTTCATTTGCCAGTGAAGCTACAGTATTTGTATCTTCTCTTGGAACTTAAAATAGAATTATTGGAGGCCCATAGCTTCTGAAGTAACGAAATATCCTTCTGCTTGACCTTTGACTGTGTCGTCAGTGTTCTTTTCCTTTGATTTTCTTTCTAGGGTTGTCCCTCTTTTTCCAATAAGGGTTTAACTCATTGACCGCTGATGAAGTTGATACAACACTGTTTCTAATCTTAATTATCAGAATGTGCTGATCTTTTGTTACTAAAGGGGGCCTCATGACCCAACGTAAGTTCTGTAACCTGAATTTAATGCCTGTGACGAGCAACAATGAGACTTAACCTCAAAATCTATGTCCTTCAGTTGTGTGAGTTTTTTTTTTGGTTTTTATTTATTTCTTGCAACTTTTGACAGTGCTTATTGTGCCCTGGACGTGAAATAATTCTCAAGAGTTGACTGATATTTCTAGTTTTGAAATCTTTTGGAATTGGATGCTCTATACCTGCAATATCGTCATATTGATGGGAATAATTGTTAGGATGGTCGTCATTACATAGTGTTCTTTTTGCCACATAAAGTTTGGTATACAACCCATTTTTTTTTCTTTTCACGGGATACATGGGACATAGCGAATGCTCTTCCTTTGATTTATTGGTCTGGTATTGTGAAGTGGTCCTTTTGCTTGCTCTTTTTTTCCCCACTAAACTGTATAGTTTTCTCTTATTGCAGACACATGGGATCCTTGAAATCCATGAAACATGGTTTGCTAATGAAGGCTATTTACAAATTCACATTGGTTCACCAAAATTATGGTATGGGATGAGCGTATTTTGAGACATTTCTTTGAAAATGAAAACTGCCACCAAAGACAGTCGAGTGGATTCTAGTGTCCTGTTACCTCTGTTCCGATCGTTCGATGAAATTCAGTTCCGTTGTTCTTTACCACTCAGTATTACTATCCGGAGATAGCTTTTTGGTTGGAATTTCAAGCTACTGTCAATGACCGTTTGGCTGACAATATTTCTGTTGCAATTATAACAGGTAAATGAGACTGTCTTCGAGAAGATCAAGATCTGGACAAGGCAAGCGGCCACGTATAATTGGGAACAACATTGTTTCACCATATTCAAAGATTGAATAGGTATATTCTGTACGAGCACTGAATGTATACTGGAATCTCAGGGAAGAAAATCTGGTCCGTTTTCCTCATATCGTCAGCTTGATCGAAGTCGGAATCATGATTATGGGGCTTCAACTTCTTGTAGTTTCTCGAATGGGATCCGAGTTCTCCCACATTTACATTTCGTTGTGTATCTGTAACCGTCTGGCACATTTAGTGAGTGAATAAGTTTTGATCTCTTTTCTTCCAACAGAGTCCATAGATTTTCTCTGCTCGAATCAAACGTACATCGGTTCCAAAAACATTATTCCACATAAAATCGAGAGAGCATCTTCATATATTTGTTTACCGGTTATACATGCCAGGCTTCGACACAAAAAAGAAAGGATCGTGTTGAATGCTACATATTCAAATTCCTACCGTGTTGTGGGAGAGAGAGAGAGAGAGAGTTGTACAGACAAATGTTGTCCGACATGAGATATTCGTGTATCGGTAGTATTTGAAGAGTCCTCTTGGTCTTGGAGACGATTGTTTCCCGAAATCCTCGGTATCTCAACTTGCGTGTGGACTTCATGCTCTCCGTTGCTTGACCTAACATCAGTGATCGGCAGTTCGGAGGTCGGAACTTTCTCATCCAGCATCAATGGCGTCGACTCAGCTTGATGGTCTTTGCTCTTACCCCACACCACGGTGTAAAGACCGACCACGATGAAAATTGCCCCGATGATGCTGGATCAAAGGGAACATACAATATAAGTCACTCAGTAAACGCAATTTCCATTGTTTACGCTGAAACCCTGATGCGAGAAAGCAGGTGTTTTCGTACCTTCCAAGGTGAATCTTCTCGGCTAACACGATGGCGCCAAGAGCAGCGGTGATAATCATGCAGAGCGGGCTAAAAGACGTGACGAACACCGGCCCTCGCTCCTTGATCACTACTCCTTGCACGTAATATGCTATTCCAGAGCACACCACGCCCTAGAATATTTTCCAATAACATTAATATTTGGGGAGGAGTCTCACAATGCAAGAAGACTCTCCACTCTCTTAGGACAAGCGACGCGTCGAGTTTAATTTTACTCACGGAATAAACAGCGGCGAGCAGCCTAGAGTCCCAGCCGATTTGCCAGACACTCATGTCGCGCTCCATCACGAGCGAAACTGCCGCGCCTTCCACGGATCCCATCAAGCATATAAGTGCTGTCAGTGAGAGCTCTGCTGGGTACTTCTTCAACGTAAATGACTGTACCACAACATCGCAATTACCTTAGAAGCTAGCTTTTCCTTAGACTCTGATATAGCTTAAGCTCATTGAAAAACAAATTTGCTAATATGACCTATAAAAACTTGCGAATGTTACCTGCAATATGAAGAAGCCGGACCAACCGCAGCAACTGGCAAGGAGCATGAGCGTGCCGGTGACCCAATGCTGGTCAGCCGACCCGTTGGGGGTGCTGCCACCTGCGTGGTGGTGGCTTGTTCCACCCGACCGTATGATGTCGATGATGGGGCCTTTGTACAGTGTCATCACCATCGCTCCGGCAACAGTCACTGCTGTCCCGATCACTTTAGCTAGGCTCTGAATCTTCTTCACGTTCACCTTCTCTAACCTTCAAAAAAAAAAAGCAGCAATTACGGCATTATTTTCTATAATGAGATTCCGCGTTTTGATTCGTTTAATCGACCCGTGAGCCACACTTCATGTTTGTTCTCTATCTTCAAGTGAGTAAATTGAAATTACAATTTTATAAGAACAAAATGATCAATATTAGACAGCCAAGATTGATTTCAGAACTGATCTGCCAATTCTGCACTTGTTACAATCAAGAATGGTTTTCAGAAGTTAATTCTAGAGCACCTTGAAAAGCATCGGCCCCCACACGCACACATAATTTTTGAACCGACATACTATTAGTATTATTAGTCGCTACCGCATGAACGAGCCATGTATCCCGACACACGTGTTATTCCTCGGAGCCTTTCATAAGTTTCGATGCAAGTGATGCAATGATCCACTAGTTTTCAGTATCATAGTGGCCACTAGTTATTGTGGGTGGAATATTCATCTGTGCTGCGATAATCCACCCGACAGAGAAGAAAATGATGGACACATACCATTCATGGTTTTGTAATGATATGTATCGATACCTATGATATTTGTCGGACTCACCGCGAATAGGCCAGTTTTCATTTTCTCAGCAGTGTTTTCCATACCCGAGAATGTCGATCATACCTGAAGGCGAGTGCCATGATGAATGTGATGGCGGGGAGGACATTAACGGTGGCTGATGCGAAAGTTGCAGACGTCGACTTCATCCCCACGTAGTATAAGTTCTGATCCAACACCGGCCTTGGAAACAAAAAGGGAAGCATCAGATCCCAGAAAAGCCGACTCCCTCAAGAATCGAAAGCTGACGTGATTTCTGTTATTATGAACTAGCATAATGATGATAAATGCTGATTAATGAAGTTAAATGTCATCAGTCACGTCTCATCCGACCCCACTGTTGCTTAATATTCTCAATCATCTTGGTATTCATGGACTTCGCATGTATATGCTACTCAATACTATGTTGTGTTTTGTCCATTTAAGCTCCGTTTGTTTTACAAAAAATATTATATTTCTGAAAAATATTTTTCAAGAAGTCATTTTCCTTAAAAATGACGCAATTTTCCGATGTTTGATTGAAATCTGAAAAAATCTCCAAAAATATTTTCCTTCGTACATTATTTTTAATAAATTTTTTGTATTTTGTATTTTAATATTTCTTTTCCTTTTTTTTCTTTTTTTTTTCCCTTTCTTTCTTCCTCTGCCGGTCGCTGGTCATGGCGATAGTTGGTGACCGGCCACAGGCGAGGCTTGGCCTCGCTCGACCAAGGCCGTCGAGGCTCGCCGTGGCCGGCGACCGACCTCGGGCAAGCGAGGCCTCGCCTCGCTAGATCTGGCAAGGCTCGGCCTCACCTCGCCGGTCTCGAGCTCGGCCGAGCATCATCGGATCGAGCAAGGCGAGGCGAGGCAAGGCTAGGCTCGGCCTCGCTTGAGCTCGCTGGCCATGGGACAAGAGGATGAGCAAGGCAGCAGCGGGGGAGAAGCAGACGAAGCGCGAGGCAGCAGAGGAGGAGGAGCGGCTCTGTAGATGAAAACCTCTGTCGGTTGCGTGAGAAACGATGGGGAAAAGGAGGGAGAAGAGGAGAGGACAGGAAGATTGAAAAATGATTTCCTTTCCCAAAACGAACGGAGCCTTAGTGCTGTGTAATACTTCAAAACCACTTAGTTTTTTTCTTTCGTTTTAGCTTTTGGGTGATGGGGGTGGGAAAGGGGAGAGCATTACTCAAGGAAACCAAGCACCATTATCCTCAGAAAGATTGGGAGGGTCAGCTTTGGCCTTATTTTCCTGCCACCAAAAGGTACCAACACACACAAAGAAAGTCAAGTACAGATGAGTCTGACATGTTTCAGCAAGGACAGATCTCAGAGAGAGAGAGAGAGAGAGAGAGAGAGAGAGAGAGAGAGAGAGAGAGAGTAAGAACCTTTCGAGGACAAGGGCAAAAGGGGCGATGAGTAGGGTCGCCACAACATGGCGATACACGGCCAAAATGTAGTGACTCATGCCGTGGTTGAGAGAGACGAGGGTGATTATGTACATCCCGGCATACCCGAACTGCAGCGACACCATTGCCAAGTATGGCTTCACCTTCTTCATCCCAGACCAAAATGGCCCTCTCTCTCCCATCTCTGTCTCCCTCTCTCTCTCTCTCTCTCTCTAAGTACTTCCTCTATGTGGGTTTGTATAGTTTATGCATTAATTGGAAACACGGGCCTTCTTATAGACAAGTAAAGCAACACAACAATGAGAGAGAGAGAGAGAGAGAGAGAGAGAGAGAGAGAGAGAGAGAGAGAGAGAGAGAGAGAGAGAGAGAGAGAGAGTCATTTTCTCACCCACACATTATCCATGCATGTCCAAGAGAGCACTCCCTCTCACTCCTTTTTTTGGTTGTTTGATAACAATTAGCCAAAAAGAAAAAAAAGTTACCTGCCAAGAACCGGGATAATTAACTCTCGCTAACCATACTCATTTCTTTATTTTCATTCTCACTTTCATATCTCAAACTTAATAACATTTCAGAAAACATTCTAATACCGTACATATCATGTAAGTTATGTTTTACGGAATATTTAAAATTTAAATCATTAGATTTCCTAAATCGAACGTAGATAGTACCATTTTATTCTCTCACGGAACATCCATGCATGTCAAATCGCACTCACTCTCACTAATCTATCTCTCTCTCTCCGTTGGAGATTCCATTACCCATGAGGTTGAAACACCCACTTCCCAATCACTTGGAATCTCTTTCGCTTTGGCGATAGAATCAAAAGACACCAAGAGGAGTGGAATTCGCGTAGGTCTCCCAACAACTGTTGCCTCCATGTCTATCCTATTCATCTCCTGTAACTAAAGGGTTTGAATGGTATTGACCGGCCAATGAGAGCAAAGCTTGGTGTTTTCCCATGATGCAAGCAAATTCGAGATTCGTGTGGCGTTTGCAGAAGAACAGCTGCAGTGATAGGCGGTAGGAATATCGGGTGGAAGACACCATTTCCTGAAGATATTAGATGGTGAATGAAAAGAGAATATACCATCCTTGATTGGGGGATTAACTTAGTGGGTTTACAGGAAATTTCGGCCTAATCCAGTGAAAAAGCTAAAGATATGAGTGACTTGGAAACTTGTCTAACTTTGTAATGTTTTCCGATGCCGCAAAAAAAAAAAAAACATGCAGCGTGTGGGAAACATGAGGCAAAGAGTATACGTAAGTGAATTTACATGGTATGCTTACTCATGCTCCATTTCATCAGAAGATGCAACCAGCGCTAGTTGAAGATTAACATAGATACAAGTGTGCGTATGGTAGACAGCTTGGATTGTAATCGACTCGAGCTAAAGAGTCGACTATACTTTAATGCCAAAAATAAAATTTACATGTTGTTGATGAAATTCACTAATAATGCATCTGTTTGATGAGTTACAAATTATGAATATCACGCACAAGTAAACTTAACTTAATATAAACGTAGGTAATGTCCTTTGTAACCTGTCAAATAGAAGAGTGGAGTGGAGGAAAGGGATAGAGGAAAACATTGACCTGAATTGCCTGGTAATGAAAATTTACGTGCAATATTAGCCATTCACTACCAAAAAAACAACGTAATGCAGTACACAGAACAGAACAATACTGCAACTTCACATATGTACCATCGATTTGTCCCCTTTATGGATTGAAACAGTCAATAAATCGTTATGTTCGCTAGTAAGCAACATATTGCGAGTCAATTAAGTGAGTTAATTTCTTTTTACTGGAATGCAGATGATGAAATCCAATTTTGGGTAATAATAACCTCCTATTCCTTCAGATAAGACCGCGAAAAACCTGTTTAATCAAAGACTAGTTGATCTTCTCAATCCTTTTCAAAGAAGTCATGTTCTTTCCAACCACTACTAAATCCATCAATTAAAGCAATATCAGTATGTTAGACCAACAATCAAGTAAAAAGAAGGAAGACAAAGCATGCAAAATCTGGCGGCTCTCGCATCAGAAGTGAATAATTCTTTGTCGCCCTCTTTTTTGCAAAACTAAAGCTGGCTTTACGCTCTCACGTTGAGCTACGCTACCTAGACATCGCCGTTGTTGATCCCAAAGCATATCTTCTCTCTCTCTTTTTTAGGCCAAGTCAGTTTCAAGCATTTCAATCGACTTAAAGATGGAATAAACATCAACTCCTATTTGGCAGCTGCCCAAACAAAGAAAATCTAATTCTTGCCCTCCATTCACAATGTCGTCATAGCTATCTTCCTCCGAATCTCTCGAATATAATTGAGTCACTACACCTTAAAATTTATATATTTGCGACCTTAATAACATTCGATAAAGCTAAGATCTGAACTCTTCATCATATTTTAAAGGATATTTTAACAGAGGAATCTCGAAGTCCTTATAAAAAAATAATTATTGGTAGATTTTTCTTTTTCCTCTTCACGAGTTACAGACCCATGGGAGGACAAAGGCCACGAATCGTCGTGGGTGCTTTTCGAATTAGGATTCCAATATGAGAAATTATAGCTGGGTTGGCGGATTCCCATTTCCACAATATTATAAAATTTATGGGAACCGCCTGAGAAAAAGTTATGCCATTTTATAAAAATAAAGGTATGGATACTAGGCTGCTAGGCAAGCTTTTAAAAGAATTTTTTGTTTATTATTTTATTTTTCTTCCTTTTGATGGATTGGGCTGTAGACGGAAAGAATATGTGGTCGATAATTCTAGAAAAAAAAAGAAGGATTAGCGGGTAAAATCAATAATAAATATGTAAGTCACTGCTTGTCATCATTGTCACCCATCAACGGAGAACATATGCATAAGCACACGATTGGTCGACTCGCAGCGATTGGAGTTTTGGGAGTCAGATTTGCTCGGTGGACAAAAAAAACCTAATCAAGCGGAGAGGCGGGCTCGACGCCATCGGAGTCATGGAGGCGAGCACTTGAAGTGATACTTCATCATGCGATTAATGTCAATCTTAGATAGCTACATTAACTTTTCAAAACTACTATAATCATTAATTGCTACACGCGTGGATTCTTCTACGTATAGAGCGAAGTGGATCGCAATGTCCAATCAAAGGTTGACATAGGTTACATCATGCAACGACATGAACAGGATAATAGAGAAAGGTTGACAAAACTCATCAGCGCAAACTGGAGACAGGATGCACCAAATTAGAAGGGCACGAGGTGGCCGTTGAGTGGTTTCAAATTCGTGCATGGTTGGGGGAGAGAATTAGAACCCTATTGTTCAGTCCCCACCATGATCGACAGTGCTTGCTGAGGAGGATCCATGTGAACGATTTCGATGAGCATATTTCAACGCGCAAAAACTTTCTTTTTGTTGGAGTTATCCCAAATCGGTTGTGGATAGAGCAGGTGATTGATTTATAAATATAAAAAAAAGTCTCACTTTTTGAGCTAATTTAACTTTTGGAGCAAGAGAGGCCTAATAGCGCTCACAACTTATATAAGAACCTAGGTCACTAATAAATTTGGACCCAAGAGTCACTCGGAGAAGGTTATCGGTGTGAGGGAAAGATTATTGGAGTTATTCCACATTACTTGTGAAAGGAGCAGATGATTAGTTTATTAGAGTGAAAGAGGCTCAAGATCACCATATATTTTTTCTCTATTATTATAGTAGGAGCAAGAGAGTTTTGATTGAGAGATTGAGATAATTACTAACGACAAATGGCACCAATGCCGTACCAAGTTGGTGTCCTATCAATAGAATATTCTGGACTCACGTTAGAACATCATCAAATCAGACAAAGATGGAACATGTTCCATCTTCAATTCGCAATTCAAATGGTATATGATGTTGGATGCTTAAAGTCCACCAGATTTTGTCTACTTTGTATTGTAGTTGTATCCAAAGACAAGTAGACTCACGGAGTCAGGGGTATTTAGCGGATGGTTTCTTTTTGTATTGGGAAAATTGCCAAAAAAGTTCTTAATTTTTTGTATTGATGCCAATTTAGTCCTAAACCCTTTTTTTGTGCTAATTCAGTCGTCAACCTCTTGCATTTGTGCCAATTTAGTCTTAAATCTTTTTTCGGTGCCAATTTAGTCCTAAGCCTTTTGCATTGATGTCAATTCAGTCTTAAATCTTTTTGTTTTTGTGCCAATTCAGTCTTTCCGATCAATTTTAGTAGGATTTTGCTGACGTGGATGCCGGTTAGTCACCAGCGCTGATGTGGATAACTTTTGATAATATTTTAATATTTTTTGAATTTTTATTTATTCTTTTATTTTCTTTTTTTTTCCCACCCTCCTCCAATCGCCGGACCGGCAACCGGCTAGAGGCTAGAGGCCGGCTAGGTCGACCTCGCCGGCAGTTAGGCGAGGCACGACCTCGCCAGATCTGTTAAGGTCCAGCCTTGCCCAACCATGATGAGGCTCGCCTTCGCCGTCGCCGGCGAGGGTGAGCCTCGCCGACCTTTGGTCGGTCGCCAGTCCGGCGACCGACTAGAGGAAGGAGGGAGGAGAGGGAAAAAAATTCAAAAAAATATTAAAAATATTATTAAAAATTATCCACGTTAGTGCCGGTGACCACCCGACATCCACGTTAGCAAAATCCGGTCAAAATTGACCGGAAGGACTGAACTGATACAAAGACAAAAATGTTTAGGACTGAATTGGCACAAATACAAAAAGTTTAGGACTGAATTGACACTAAAAAAAGGTTTAGGACTAAATTGGCACAAATGCAAAAGGTTTAGAACTGAATTGGTACCAAAAAAAGGTTTAAGATTAAATTGACACAAATGCAAAGGGTTTAGGACTTTTTTGACACTTTTCCCCTTTTATACTTGTTTAAAAGTTGGTAATTTCGCATAAGAGTTAAGTTATGTCAACGACAGTTTGAAAGTTCTTAGAAATGTTCGGTGATTGAAAATTAGATTAAAGAAAACATCAGCAAGATACGCAAATAAGAGTTCGTAACCTTGAATTCATTGCAACTTCATTGGAAAAATTCGAAGTCCCTTAAACTAGAGCTACGCCTAGTTGATGATTCCATTATAATTAGCATATTTGACTTCTCAGTTACATCTTTTAATTACAAGAGAAAGAGAATAAATATATATGCAATAATTTGATTCAAAATAGGAAACCTCTTTCTAGGAAACCTACTCCAATTAGGAAACCATTCAATTATGAAATCTTGTCGTTGGGGAGTATGAACCACATCCCAACAAAATTAACTCAAATAATATTGGTAGCTTCAATAAAAAATGGGTAAGCTATTAGAAAAGTTGGTAATTTGGACACAACCTTGGGTAAATGGCTCAAAAATAAGATTTCATGACCTCAAACTAATTGGCAATCTTATCGAGGAAAAAATTGAGTAAACAATTTAAATAAAGTTGGTAATTTCTTATAAAAGTTGATAACTTCAGTAAAAGTCGGTCAAGTATTAGAAAATTCGGTATTTCCAACTTAAATGAACATTGTTGTTCGTAACTTGTAATAAACATAGTTAAATGGCTCAAAAAAGAATTAGTAACCTAAAAGTAGCCAGTAAATTTATTGGAAAAAAAAGTTAGTAAGTAACCTAAGTAAAGTTGGGAATTTCATATCAAAGTGTCCAACTTCAACAAAAGTGTGTAATTAATTTAATTAGAAAAGTTGATGATTAAAATCAATAGAAAATATTGGTAAATGTTTTTGATTAGAGTTGGTAATCTAAAACTAGTTGGTAACTACATTGGCAAAAAGGTTGGAAATAAACTTAAATAAAATCAATAATTGGAATAAGAGTTGGTAACTTCACAAAAGTTGGTAAGTCATTTGAAAAGTTGATAAATTGGAATAGATCAAATAAATACTAATGAGTGGCTCGAATGAGAGTTAGTAACATAAAATTAGTAAGTAATCTCATTCGGAAAAATTTGGTAAATCACACAAGTTAAGATTGTTAATTTCATATTAAAAGTTGGTAACTTTAACATGTTAGTAAGCTAGACTGATAGAAGTGAGTAATTCATTTTGAACTCTCAAAATAAGTGTTACTAATTTAAACTAAGAGTTGGGAACTCATAAATTTATCAAGACAGAAACTTATTCCCTTTTTTTCTCCCAAATGGATTGATTGAATAGTCCTTCTTATGCAAAAAAGGGTATCCTAAGGTAATAATATATGCGTATGAACATAAACAATGGAGGTTGACGTAATATATGTCCTTGGAATAGTGTATTTGCTTTTCGAGTCTCAGACAACTCGTGACACATGCATGTGTTCTTTGATGCATGACATACGTGACTCTTAGGGAGTTTATTTGTCACTCATATTTAATGAACTTAGAACACTGTAATCTGAGGATTACGCGAGGAAGAAAATGAAGTAAACGCAATTCTAGTGCTCGAGATGACTGCTAAGACAGAGATATGTAATAATGACGACCGTAATAAACTAAGCAAATCCTGCCAGCAAAACCTCCTATATGTTACGACACGTACCAACATAACATCATTTTAATATACTCAACATGGACCAAGCGTCAACGAATGAAAAACAAAGGTGCGGTTGTGCTATCGTTGTGAATTATATCATTAACTATTAGTAACCTAAGCTCTAATGCCATTTTTTGGGAGTGCATAGAAAAAGTCTGATACCTTCGTTCGAGGAAATCGCCTAGAAAGAGTTCAAGTCTGTGCTTATCAACATATTCAGTTGAATTCATATTCACTCAAAAACTTAAGATAATGAGTTATGGGCCAATTATGATATATCAACTATTTACACCACGTCAATTCTCCAATATGAGATTTTCTAACATAATTTACTCGTATATCCTAACAATCTCCCTCTCACATGTGAGTTCAGTGTTAGGTTCGTTCCCCCTTAATTCAGATATCCTTTTGCATCAATATATCTCAACTTGAATCTCCATCAACACCCACCTTCATCCCTAGTATCTTTCTTCAAACCGAACCATGAAGATTGCCATTGAGACCGCGTTGCTACACCACAACACCCATTGCCCTAGAAACCGCGTTGGTCAACAAATTCATTCTTTAAGATATTCACCAAACACTGAAAGAGATAATGGGCCTACCAATGTACCATAGGCTTTGATACCATTTGTTGGGAGCGTGCAGTAGAAGTCCAATATCTTTATCCTGGGAGACTGCAAAGGGCGAGCCAAGTTTTAGCCCGTCAATATATCTTGTTGGATCCACTTCATTCAAAAGTTTAAGTCAATGAGTTATGGATCAACTAGGATGTATTAACTATTTCACACCCTTTCACTAGGGGAGATCGCAAAGAGAAAGCCCAAGTTTAAGAGTAGACCTAACATTGAGCTCACATGTGAGAATGAGATTTTGGGATATATGTGTGAGTTGTGTTAAAAGTCCAATATCGGAGAATTGGTGTGGTGTGGAGCAGTTAATACATATAATTTATTGGGTTAAGCTTTTAAGTGAAGGTGAATCAAACTTGATTTGTTGACAAGTTTAAACTTGGGCTCTCCCTTTATAATCTTTCCAGATTAAGGTATTGGACTTTTGTTGCGCGCTCTTCATATTAATTTACCAAATAAATGATTGAAAAGAAATCAAACCTAACTTCTTATTTCGTATGTGTGCTTGTGCATGCATATTAATAGGGGTGAACGGTTCCAGATTTTTTATAGGTTCCACCTGAAACATGGAACTTACTATTGGGTACAGGTTCCTTATTTTTTGGAACCTAGAACCTACCCGTCAGAACTAGAAACCTAAAACCTACCCTCGAGTATAGGTTTTAGGGTAGGTTCCAAGGTCTAACAGGTTCTTTTTATTTATTTTTTATTTTGTTTTTAGTTAAACAAAACGAAAATGAACACAACAATATTAAACAGGCTTTTCATTCACAAAAGAGAATGCAAAATACTAGTTTTTCTATTATTACGGTTCAAATAAATATAATTAAAATGAGAAATCATTGCGTGAATTGATACTAAGAATGAGTAGTTTCATGTTCCGTATAAGTTCTACCTTGAACCTACCCATGAGAATATGTTCCTCCATTTTTGGAATATGGAACCTACCCTATGACAAGTCCTAGGTCGGTTTCAAGATCTACCTAGGTTCTACCTGTATTATTAATTGAACAATTATAGTGAATCATCACATTTAATAACTACTACTTGCTGCTTTGATCTAATGACCATAACTTATATTTAGACACACAGAAAATATGAAACATTAACAAGTCATAAAATGAAAGCTCAGACTAGTGGATTCAGATTATACACTCGTCATTTAATGCCATGAAACACTATAGGATCATACGAAAATATAGACTAAAAAAAAATACAAAAACTTATTTAGGTTTCAGGTTTCAGGTTCCACTTACCTAGAACTTAGAACCTAGAACCTACCCATCGAAACAGGTTCCTCAAATTTTAGAACCTGAAACTTACTCTGCATGCCTTGGAACCTGGGACCTTTAGGTTTCCATCGGTCAGGTTCTCAGGTTTCGGATTCTACCCTGGAATAATGCTCACCCTTACATATTAGTCCTGTGAGATGCATAATTAATAATCTCATGAAGATGTCAATTGCTCATAAATTTTTCTCAAAAGTTCCAATCGATGAAATGAAAATGCATGCTCCACCAAATGTGGGGGTGGGGACTAGTCTAGTAGCAAAAGTCGATCCAGATATACTTATTTTTTTGTAAAGAAAATCGTCATTAAATCGAGATTAATTATGCAAAGATGCAACTAGCTTCCTACCCAACTTTTCGACCCTAATTTCTTAGCAAAATATCTTGCAAAAAGCTAGCAAATAGGAGGACAGACTGGCCCTTATGGTGATTGATTAAGAACTTTTGATTATCTTTTCATATTAATCACAAAAAACAAAGAAGAAAACGATCCTTGTAAAAGGACAGCAATATCATGGGCTCCGTCTTCGAATGGCAAAGCGGGGAAAAAGGGGGATCTAAAGCAGGAAAAGCTTCGGTCAAAATGATCTTTGCGTGCCTTTAGGAGGATCGAGACTTGCGAGTGAGGAATCATAAAGCAAGATTCACTTGTGTATATGCTACATGCATGCATGAGAAATAGAAAAGATCAATTATTGAACACGGGCAGATATATAAAAATAAGAGCAGGTGCTGCAATCATGACATTTCAGCATATAGGAGAAGATGCTGAGATGAGATGAGGTTTGCACGGTCAGGAAGAGAAGGAAAAGAATTGAGGAAAGGTCTCACTTTTCATGGAAAAAATGAGTCTGTTGTATGCATCATATAGTGTTTCAGATCCATGGGCAAAGTATCTACCTTTCTTTTGCTTTGCTTTGCTTTGCTTTGATAATTGATTGAAGAGCCTCTGGAAAACATCGTCCATAAAAGTTGGACAGCGTAACATGTCATTTTTTTGGCTTACAAGCTGCATGTTAGTGACTATTTTTCCTGACGCTATGACAAAAGTGAGATGGGGGCCAACTCCCGAACACCGTATCGGGTTCTGCCTTCAAGATCTGATAAGGATAAGACAGATAATTTACGCCCGGATCGGTAGATTTACAAGAAACCAATTTCTTGCGTCTTAGCCCAAAGAAAATTATGTTGTATTAACGGGACCAATGCCTCTGCTTTTAACCGGTCGTATGAGGTGGTCTCTTTCAAGTGTAAAGCATGAAAGAAGAAAGAGAAAAAGATGGTGAGACGGACGATGGATACCATTTTTTTGTCAAAAGAACGATATCGATGTTAGTTGATAATGCTGGACCGTCGATATCGACGTTGGTAAATGATGGACACAAGCTTCAATGTCGTTTTTCTGAGTGACTTTCTTTGTTGTCCTAAAAACTCAGAGGAGCTAAAAGCAAGGCGCCTTCTACACGACAGGAAAAACAAGGCAAAGCCTTGCCTAGATCTTTATTTAGATGAACCGGGGTAATCACAGTCATTGATCATGTAAGTCACAGTGAAAATCCGACGAAATCCAGTGGCTGAGTGTGTGCCGAGTCCATGCAACACTTTTCCCAAACAGAGAGCCCTAGGCCATCTAAATTGCAATACCCCAACTCAGCGGAGAACAAGAATCCTCGTGCCATTAGGGGCTTTCATCGTGTCAATGACATGAAATTACTCGTGTTGAATTTAAACCTGTGAAAGGAAATGATAGGAGGACGAAGAGAAAGCTGGTCATTGTTTCAATGTGTTACTGTTCTTATTCCATGGGTGATCTAAGATAGGAGTACAGGATGCGGAGACAGAAGCCTTCACATATATGCTATAGAGTATAGAGTGTAATTCATAGAATAGTCTTCCAACATTCTATTTAACATACATATTGTTTATGCGAGAGGTATGACTGCCTTACTGCATTGGCACAGGGCCACACACCTAAAAAGTACCAGGATTGAATTAAGGAAACAAAACATCTTCAGACTGAAATTTTGACCCAGCAAGAATATATTGCAAAATCTAACATAATGTGCAGCACAGAAAGGAGTATAAGGTTTACGAACTGAATAAATATTTAGGCAACCGACGTTAGAATGTGTACCGCTCTGGCAAGGGGTGTAGCTTATAGTAAAGCACAGAAGTTGAGCATCATTGAGGATCAGCAAAGGAATAAGACCTGTGAAACAGATTGTGCAAATCTCATTGTTTCAGTGCAGTGGCTATTTTCTTTTGGATGAGCTCCACTCCAAGGCGAGGAGACAATCTTGGCAAAATTTCCTAAAGCACAGAATTCAGTTAGATATGTCCAGGAAATGCAATGTAAAAGTTAGAACCCAAGCAAACAAACCAATCAGGTTTGGTTGATTTAGAGGACATTTTAGAAGGCTTCTTGCGAATTAGGCAAATGATAAAGGCACAATCAAAGATTTTTGAGCGAAGCAAGTTCAGGATAATTGCCTCATCACTGTCGATAACTAAGCAGTTTGGAAAAATGAGGCCATCGATGGCATTTTTTTCATGAGCTTTAATTTTTTCTTTGGCCAATTTAATGAGCTTCAATCAATTCACGACTCGTTCGGCAGGAGATCAATTTGCAGTGGTCCAAATACCAATTCAATCCATTCTAGGGGGACCGAAATGAGAGATCTAGCCCATGTAGGATTGAAGACATAATACATGTGCTAATCAGTATGTTCAGATACAATCATACAAAAGCAGATAGAAACAAGGAAACCTCAATGGTAGAAATACAATCTGCTACAGTTGAGAATGACAGCCCAATGCAGACATAAGTTACCAATTGTAGGTATCATTTTCATATAGGTGTAGATAGAAGCCCTTTAACATATGACCAAGAAAAAGTTCAACCAAATCTTGACCCATCTGGCACAGGCCAAAGGCTAAATGCAGTTCATATTTGGTCGACAAATCATAGCGCAATGCGGAATAGAACAAGGGAAGAATCAAACTCAGAACAATTTGATGGAAGGCTAAGCAAGGATTCATAGGATAGTGGATACTGTCTGATTTTTTGCTTCTCTATCACAACATTAACACCATCAGAAGGAAACAATTGTGTCACAAAATCCACCCCTAAAGATTGTAGACTCTATGAGCCTAGTGGAAATTGACAAATGGCAACTATACTGCATTCAAATGGGATAGAAAACAGTGAGACAAAGTCGTCTACCAAACAAAATGGAAAAGCAGGACATTAAACTGATGATAATCCAAGTGATATCCACATATCAAGCCTAACTAGTTCTAATTCCTTAGCTCCATAGACAACTTTAGAGGGTACAAGTAGCCTTCCACTTTCCTTCCAGCTAGAATAGTCGATGGTATCGACATTCCTCGGATCAATTTGTCTCACCTCAGCCTAAACTCTCGGCCTGCCTCCACACGGGTCTCTGGTGAGTTCAAGGACTTACTAAGCAGCCAGCTTTGAAATAGCACCTTAATGTACCACAACATTATTCCCTGTTGCTCCATGATTCCTTTCTCATGCAGATAAACATCACATCGGCACGGTCGGCATCTATTCGGGGTGCCGCAATGCCGTTGTTTAATTCTTAGTCTAAGAACCCGCCATTTCGTACTACATAATCATGCAGGCATCTGCTTCACACATATCTAATCCGATCTCTATCCATGACGCATCAAACATATCCTATTCCTTGAGCAAATCACTTCAACAAGCGAAAAAACTCGACTCTTTCGACAGAAAATGAAGGCTGAATGAAACGGTCGAAAGTCCCAAAGCCTTACCTCAGAACCATCAGAGAGCACTTTGGCCAGCACAGGTATCTCGAACTGGTAAGCTCTCTCCCACTCCGGGTTGCTCGTTATATCCCTAACCTGCGCAAAGCATCACGAAACACAAAGCTCAATTCGCGGAAAAAAACTACACCCAAACATCCACGATTACACTTTCACATTTGGCATTCTGAGAATGTAAGAACAATCGAAACCTGACCGTGTTCGCGCAGCTACACTGAAGATGCGCAGTCATACCTGCAAATCGACGTCCCGGAGAGAGTCCGGGCCGGAAATCAGGAACGCGGCCTGGAGCTTCTCTTTGAGGCCATCGCACAAGCAGCAACCGGGCTTGGAATAGAGGACGAGCTTCCTCGCGGCGGACGGAGGAGAAGGAGGTGGGGAAGAAGAATAGGAGGCGGAGATGAAAGACTTGAGAGCGCATGTAGGCAGCTTTCGCGCCATTGCCACCGTCGACGACGGCCAGGCCGCGGCGGCGGCCGCTGCGATGGCCATGGCTCTCCGCTGACCGGTAATACAAAATTTCGGGCTTGGAGATGTTGCTGGCTGGGCGCTGGTCGTTGCTGCTTTGCTTGCATCACTGGTGAAAGAATTTGGGCCGGCCCGTCTCATCCGGACCCAGACCCGGACCCGGTTTTTGAAGATGGATTAGGGATTAGCGAGTAATTTCACTCGAAAAGCAAATAAATTTTTTAAATTTTAGAAGATTTTTTTACAATCATATAACTTTTTTATGAATTTTTGTCAAATGTTGACTTACTTAAATGTGCATTTTTAATTTTCCTTTTTTCGCGGGTAGAATCCACGCTACCGATGGTTGATGTTTCCTTTCAATCCTATTCGATTCAACACGAGATATATTGTCTTCTCAGATTTTTCTATATCAATCTTTGCAAGATACCAAGGATGTGAAGATTAATCCACAAGGCTAATTTTACAGCACAAATCTTACATATATATATATTTATTGCACATTGGATTCGTAGCATGACCAATACATTATAGCGCCGACGCTAGCTTGATCGCCACATTAGCGACTTTTGGCTAAAATTGGCTGGAATGACTAAATTGTTAAATCATCAAAAGGTTTGAGACTAAATTGGTACAAGTGCAATAGTTTAGGACTTTGGCCAAATCGAAAAGTTTATGATTGAATTAACATAAATGTAATAGATTTATGACTTTTTTTCTGGTAATTACCCCGTTTTTTCGATATCTTAGAGACACAAGCATGGAGACCCGGCTACCCGAAAGCCGGTGGAACACTCTGCAACTCCTATGAACCGGTCAAGTTCGGACTTTTGACATGTGCATGTGGCTATGATCCAGAACAATTCACATGCAGTTAGTGAGACTCGACTGGATGATCCTCTATTTCTTGAATTGAAAATCCTCTAACGCCCCAAACCAACAGTGTCAAGTTTGGAGGGCTGACATTTTGTTTATTGCAATAACAATTACATTCAACTATCTAATCTAAAGTTGTACTCCTTATAACATAACCTCCTGTACAATATCTTAAGATAACCTAATCCACAGAGATAGAGATATGACATCTTTTAGGCTCCGTTCGTTTGGCGGAAAATATTCTCCTTTTGAAAAATATTTTTTCGGAAGTCATTTTCCTGGAAAATGTTTTCCCGGAACATAATTTTTCGGTGTTTGGCGACCAATATGAAAAAATTTCGGAAAATATTTTTCGCTGGTGGCTGGTGGCGACCGGCGGTGGAGGCGGGCGGGCGGCGGCGGCGGCAGGCCTCTGGCGGCGGCGGCGGGCCCCGGGCAGCGGCGGCTGGCAACTAGCGGCGGCCGGTGGCCTTAGTGAAGAAGAAGAAGAAGAAGAAGAAGAAGCTCCGAAAAATGATTTCCGCTTTTGAAGAAGCGGAAGTCATTTTCCATAGACTTAGGCTATTTTGTGAGAGGGGGAAGGAAAATATTTTCTCACGGAAAACGTTTTCCGCCCCTCAAACACCGGAAAATCAGGAAAATATTTTCCGGAAGAATATTTTCCGCCAAACGAACGGAGCCTTATATTTCTCTTCCATGTCATCATTATATAAGTTTAGAATCCAACATGGTTATAGTTATTGCATGCATCAAGTAATAATGGTTATCCCCCATCTACCGGATCATGTCGCATAGCTATTTTCGTCATTAACTAGTTTTGCTCCCTAACCTAAACGACACACTATGAGATTTCACCATATAATTCTGCAAACTAGGTTGACGAACCAAGCTTACACCTCGGTTGCTCTGATAAAATCTCTCTCTTTCTTTTGTGAGACCCAAAAATATGAAATTAAGGGTGCGTTGGATGAGAGCTATCCTATAATCATTATGAGAGCGTCGGAGGTTATGTTAGGATCACTTCCCCTTTTTGTTTCACGGAAAACTTCACGATAAAACATATATTTTTCAGGTAAATTATTTTTAAGGAAAATGGTTAGTTTTCATTTGTTTGGTGATTTAAAGATAATGATTTTTTTTTCTTATTAGAAGGGATGATCATTTTCCCCAAATTTAAGCTTGTTGTTTTTAGTTAATGGAAAATCATTTTTTGTATATTGATTAGTTTTCAGTCATTCAAACCCCGGAAAACCAGAAAACAATATCTCGAAAATGATTTTCCTTCAAACAAACGGACCCTAATGGTTACTTTGTATTTGCTTGATGGTTTAGAAAGGAAAGTTATTTTCTGTAAATCTAAACTTGTTATTTTTGGTCCATAGAAAACGTTTTCTGTAAATCGATTAATTTTTCATTATTTATATATTGAAAATTCGAAAAATAATTTCTCAAAAACAATTTCCTATCAAACAAACCGATCTTTAAGTTAGAAAGTACATCGTTTCTGAGGCGGTGGTTGTGAACTGGGATGCATCTTCTTCTCAAGTCAACAAGTTCGTCTCCATTTACATCAATAACAACATCACCATCAATTTCACTTGGACGTCGTGGAGGAATGCACAAACCCTTGTCGACATCCTCAGAACTCCTTCCACGATGCTTCTCCATCCCTCTGCCGATCTAGAGATCGAAAGAGGGTGACCTACTTCACATGGGCCTTGCCTCTTCACACAGTCCAACATCTTTCCAAAGAAAACTGAAAGACCCCGAATAATTGAATATATACACATATATAATATGCCTTCTGATCTCATCTGCTCATTTTCTGCCCATTCCTCAACAGCATTATATCTTCGCATTAGATTCTCTTGTATTTAGGCGGGGCGACCATGCGACACGTCGCCCAATGTGCGTGCTGGGTTATGGAAACCGTAGTGGGTACGAGCAGAGAATGTAAAGAGTTGTGCGAGATCATGCAGATGGAATTTTCTGAGCTTTGGATGGACAAGTTCATGATGAATAATGAGCAAAATGCAAGGTGGGTTTCATCATCTTCTTCGGGTTGTTCTCATTCTTAAGAGTAGGGAGTGCAAAAGCATGTCTACTGATAAGAACTAAACGAATTAAGGATATCCGGCGTTTGAATGTTCCTCCTACTAATTTTCTTTTATTTATATACTGTGGGTTTTGATTCAAAATCGGGAAGCATGCATTAACACAGCACAGCGAATCATATATGCAGCCACACTTTCACTATCCATATATAACTTATGACCACATCAGGGGAAAAAATTGTTCAAAAAGTCCTAAACCTATCACAGTTTTGCCAATTCGGTTCTAAACCTATAATTTTGCCAATTTGATCATAAACCTTTTAACTTTACCAATTAAGTCATAAACCTTTTGACAATCTACCGATTGAGTCCATTTAGCCTCGCCCGCGGCTGCCATGGCCTTCTAGGCGAGGCTCGCGGATGCCTTCGTGATGTGAAGGCCATCTTGACAATGGCAAAAGCAGAAGCAAAAGGGTCGAATACGAAACCAGGATGGATGACAGTGGCCTCCGTTCTAGATGGTGGGCGGTGCATAGTTGTGGGCGAATACGGTCTCTCCTAGTAAAAAAAAATTAAAGAAGGAAAAAAGGAAAAAGAAAAAGAAAATTTTAAAAAATATTAAAATTTGAAAAATATTAAAATATTATTAAAAATTATCTACGATATCGTTGGCTGTCTTACGTGGCAAGTCCAGCATCCATGTCAGGGAATTCTGATTAAAATTGGCCGGATGAACTTAATTGATAAATTTTCATAAGGTTTATGACTCGATTGGTAAAATTGAAATGTTCAGGATTGAATTGGCTAAATTGCAATAGATTTAGAACTTTTTGGACAATTTTCCCTTACATAAGATATGATGAATTTTTTTTCTATCTAAAGTATGTCGTGATTGTTTATGTGGTAGATCTATGCAGGTGCGTGGATGAAATTCCAAATAGATCGAGTCATCATCAATAGGAACATGTAGCTTCCACAAGCTCTATACGTCTTCTGTTACATGAATGGCTCAAAATGCATAGAAACTTGATATATAAAGTCATTCATGAACCATATATTCTACTGCATAAGGTCACATCTATATATGACGTCTGTGTGAAAGAGAAGACTACACAGAGATTAGGCTTGATTTTAATGACTAGACTTATATAATACGAACGTTTCTGTATTTTTTACTGTCGAAGCGCACGGTTCCTTGTTTCGTTTTTCGTGAAGTTCATTGCCCTCTACGATGATCTCATATTTCAAAAATACTGTGCCACTTGCTTATAATTTGAAACATTTCATCCCTTACACACATCCCAACTCCCGAGAAAGTTTACTTTCAAATGGATCGATTCTTGCAACAGTTGACAATTCATCCCCTATGCACCATTTGTATTTATTATATACGCTTCATCTTGCAATATTGACCGCACCCTCGTTGTGTTCATTATCCTCCTTTTTCAAATTTGGTGGATGGACATTTACAATTTGGAAGTAGCGATTCTAGCTCGAGACACTAAAATGGGTACGTAAAGTTGGTTTACTTGGCAAATCGCGAATGGATATTTAAGTAAGCAGGTCATTTTCAAATGTTAAAATGGAAAATTTAGCAAATAACCCCATGAACTAAAGTCATAATCAATCTCTGTTCATATCCCTAGCATCATCGTTATTATATATATATATATATATATATATATATATATAAATGAAATTTCCTGCTAACTTCTTAAGGACAGAAAGTCCTTATATATTATTCCATGATATATAGCTTTATGTAAACTAAACAAGTGAGGGGAGCATGGCAGGAACATGTGGAATGATGCCGAACACCTGATGAGACTAAGCAATTAAGCAGTGATTAATTTTAAAAAATAAACCTAGAGAAGAACATTAAAGTTTTTAATAGCTAGAAAGAGATGAAGCGAGGCAAACGAGGACTGGTACGGATTTGACGACACTATTCTTTTTTTGCACGTGCATCCTCATCGGACAAAGCAAATTCAGCCCGCCTGTCCTCCTCCCTTCCTTCCTAGTCCCCACGTATGACACCCATGTTTGATTTTTTTCCTTGCTGTTTATTTCTTTTGAACGAATTATATTATTGCTTGATGTCGGCTAAGCACTCTTAGCCCTAGATCATTAGTGTTCGGTTAAAATTAACCTCATCAAAGAGAGGAAGTTAAAGTTTCGGTAAGGGCCATCGCAGCTTGTTCATTTGTATTGCAATGACGGCTAATTCAAAAGAAGCGTTTCTTATTTTAACATGTTGGTGTTCACATATTTTGCCTCCCAAATTCTCCTTGTATGTTTATCTTATTCAGAGAGAGGAAATACCTTCAGAAAATTTTACTTTTAAATAATCCTAAGATATGGACGATGATTGAAATAGGGCCTTTTAAGGATTTACTCAGGTCAAATTACCTTCAAAAGAATGAAGAGATCATTCCCGAGATGGACTCATTTTAATTACCCTCCTGTGATTGCCTCGATCAACCAATGATTCCTAAAGAAAAAAAGAGGATCATTTAAAGTGTGAAAAGGTGCAATAGAGACAAGCGAAAATTTGTCATGTTTGCATGAAGCTATTCGTAAAAGGTAATTGGTATACTAAGGCTCCGTTTATTTCATGAAAAAATATTTTTTAAAAAACAATCGCTTGTAAATATTAATAAACGAAAATTATTTTCGTTATTCACAAAAATGTTTAAATATAAATTATTGCTGATAATGAAAATATTTTTCATTGACTTATTGTTTTAAGCAATGCAAGCGATTATTTTTAAGAAAATATTTTTCAAATCATTTATTTTTCACAAAAGATATAAATGAAAAATCCATCAAATAAATGGAAACTATGCAATATATATATATATATATATATATATATATATATATATTTCTAGAGTTACCATCTGTCGCATCCCAATCGACAAGAAGATTGCTCTTTATTTTAAGCGAAAAAACTTAAACTTTCATTGCGTACTACAAAAAAAACTATTGATACAAATATGTGTATATGTATTTTCCCAAGTATATTACCACAATGGTATAGATGATTCGTCATTTTCCGATTGGTAAGTATTGATTGAAAAATATTTTTAGTTTTTTTTTCAAGATCATCTGGTACATATGTGAAATAGCCCTCACGACATCCCAATATCCTTTCCAACGACAGTTTGATCTCGATTTTAGTGTTGGAATGCACTTTGAAATCGGGATGAGTATTTCGAAAATGTTAAAATATGTTTTGAGTTTTAGCCTATTAAATGAACCCTACCCAAATTGATTTGCGTATTAACCCGATAGATCGAAGTTCAAGACCGGATGTTGAATTATGCGGAAATTGCATCTGTATTGAAGCCGCGATCAAGAACATAATTGTTTCCTTCGGCAAATTGGACTCGGTGAAGAAAGAAGATAGAAAAGGAAAGTGACAAGGTGGACTTTGTTGATCGAATTCAATTAGGATTCTGCACATGGAATTTCCTTTCTCATGTTGATGTCGTCCAAGAGCTCTAAGAAGTAATGGATGCGATTTATGCCATTGAGATTGGTGCTTCTCATAAGCGATTTTGCTTGTAATTTAGAGTTTGTTGGTCAAATTATACCCTCTGAAATTGATAAAGTGCTTACACTGTGAATCTTGTGCTAAGATTTTGTATATTTCTTTACGAGATTGAGAGATTATTTCATGAAAAATTATTAAGCTAATACCATGCGAGTTATTGGGTGCAATTTAGGGTTGTGAAACATTAAGATTATTTGAGTTACTCGAGTGTGATTGTAATCTCTGATGTAAATCTATAGTGAAATTCTTTGTTGCTCTCCCTATGACTTCACATCGACCGAGCCACTTAATATTTGTTGTCTAATCAATTTTCTTATTCTGCCTATTTTATTATTCGATTGCTTATTTTCGCATATGAAAGTACAGTGAGCATTCTTTCTGTACGTGAGGAAATGACCACTCCCTCACCATTTTCTGTCATAGAAAATTTCATTTGTAGTCTGGTGCATTTTGTCTTTTCATGTCTAATATGCAAACTCCATCACAATCAAATATTAAAAAATTTCTAACGTAAACGAAATATTCCATTCGCCGTGCTAAAGGCTACACCATTAGCATTTTCTTTCTGAAAATGACATAATATGCATTTTTGAATCAATGATGGAGGGAACGCGTCTTGGGCATCTATCAGCCATCGCATCTTAACTCGAGCTGTCAAAAAAATATTTGCGGAAAGAAAAGTACAAAGAGAAACTGCCCTCCTGTGGGAACGCCGTACCAAATAGAATCTCGAAAAGCAGGTGCAAGTCAAGCCCCGCCGTGCATGGATTGCATGCCCACGTAAGCCAACGAAAGTGTGCTACAGCAACCACAAACATGGACTAGGGTTTGACAGATGCCGTCATCTTCATCCACATTCTATAGTCTCCGCACACAGAAGAGAGAGAGAGAGAGAGAGAGGGCCACTTGGGACGCGGTTTTGGGATATGCAAAGACAGAGCTGGGACAGCTGGTGTTGGCGCAAGGAAAGGTAACGATCAGAGACTGCGCGTATTGATTTTTGCGTGTCCATACGCAATATAGATTTGCTAGATGATTGCCCACTCTATATTTGAAAAATGGCTCTGGACAGCATCGCAAACTATAGCTCTCGACCACCCCCCATCATCCTCTGCAACATCCTGGAAGTTGCCTGCTGAGAGAATCCTATCTCTCTCTCTCTCTCTCTCTCTCTCTCTCTCTCTTCCCACATCACACGCACACAGACGCCAATGGACATCTGGTATTTAGTTAGCTAGTAACGTGTTATCATCTTCTCTATACGTTCATAGACAACCCTTTCTGGGCAAAAAACACCCTGGTCTTAGCTATCTTTATTAATGATCTAGATAACTATTACCCAAAAAGATGGACATATCTTGGAGATGACTCGTACAATCGGCAGATTACATGATCCGTGCATCAAATATTAGTTTGGGACCTAAACTTTCACTTGAATAAACGAAAGCGACTGTATATCCGAACATTGATATGTATAACAAATACGATTTTGAGACGACATACAAGTGTACTTTTGTCCTGTAATTTCGCTTATTTATTATTTGGTATATGATTTACCTTGCGTCTAATAACCTAAACTTTTTATAAACAATTGTTGCACAATCAAACGAAATAACTGGATTAGAGTGATTTACCCCTGTCATAAAGAAATCAATGCCCGATGCTCGCTATTTATCGGCAATTGGCACATCATCGAGGTCAGGGTACCTCCCTTCCTCATACGTAGACTCGTCAAACGAGTAGGTCGGATCGAAAATTGTCTGATCCAAATTGGCCCATTTAACCCACTTCAATGTAATACAAATCTAGTGACCAATACCGGACATGACTCATATTGCTAAAACGTATCTAGTTAAGTTCATACCCAAACGAAGGTAAGAGTATGAAGTGAACAAGGACGAGAGAGAGTGAAGAGAGAATCATAGGGCGGGTTGTGTCTAAGTAAGTTGTGTACCCATTTAACATCCATATTATTTTGTGTTTTACTATTCTATATAACAACTCACCCATTAAATATGAGTTAAGAAATGGGTTTACGACTCATTTTGATAGATTTGATCTTATAACTATATGAGTTTCGATACAGAATAATAATGCTAATGACAAAGCAGAATTATAACCATACTTATAACTTATGAAAATATGCTCCATGTTTAGTTGTTGGATTTTGGCTAGTCATTTAGATTTTAATCCACCCCTTACTTATTATTCAATTCGTGAAACGGACGATTCTTCTACAGAGATTACGAGAACTACCTACTCCCTACTCAGGGGGGTCTTCCTCGGCATCACAAAATTTTAAAATTGACAGCCAGTTTCGCACTTGCGTTTATACTTGAAAGGTAACTAGGCAATAGCCTCTTCTGTTCATTGACCAAATGGAATCTACTCGGAACCCAACCACTCCCACCGTCCCTCCCCCCCAACCCCCCCAACCTGCGTCATCTATATATACTCTCTCTCTCTCTCTCTCTCTCTCTCTCTCTCAACAGCAACGCAAGAAACGAAAGCATAGAAGTTCAGGCATCATTCTCACTTCAGGTCATCAACAATGGTGAAGAGGAGTAGCGAGCCCAAGATCCCATCGGAGCCTTTCAAACGGGCCTCACCGTCGCCCGCGTTGTCGTCGTCGGCGTGCAGGAAGTACAAGGGCGTGAGGATGAGGAGCTGGGGCTCCTGGGTCTCTGAGATCCGCACCCCGAACCAGAAGGCGCGGATCTGGCTCGGGTCCTACGCCACTGCCGAAGCCGCCGCTCGGGCCTACGACGCCGCCCTGCTCTGCCTCAAGGGCTCTTCGGCAGCTTCGGCGCCCAAGAGCCTCAACTTCCCTCACTCCTCCCTCGCCTATCGAGTCCCCGACCACGCGATCCCCATGTCCCCTAAATCCATCCAGCGGGTGGCGGCCGCTGCGGCGGCGACGGAGGACAAATCTCTCGACCGCGCCGGCTCGAGCCCGCAGTCCCCGTCGCCTTCGTCGTCGTCGTCGGCGGCCTCGTCCACGTCGCCGCCCGATCACCTGGATGACGACGCCGTCGTCGTCCCTGCAGCAGCCGCATGCGACGGGGAGGCGGTAATGATGGACACGTGGTGCAATCTGGAGGGCTGGCTGCAGTCGCCGAGGTTCCTGGGTCCGATGTTCGCCGGCGGCGTGGCGTTCGATGATTACTATGAAGAAGCTGGCGATATTCGACTCTGGAACTTTTGCTGATTTTTTTTTTAATCCCTTGCCTTTTCTTATCTAAATCAAATTACCAGCGTAAATTCAAGAAAAGACGAAGAAATCTCGTCGAGGAAGAGTTTTTTTTTTTTTTTTTGTGAATTTGTATGTACTATTTTGGAATCTCCCATGTGAGCGATGCACGTGGGAGTGTCGATTTCGGGGGAAGTCATGTTTTCTTGTTCCGGACGCTGATCCATTAAATTCATTCATTAACAAAACTAACAGATTCTCCACTTCTGCGCCGTCTATTTCTGTCTTTTAATTAATTTTTTTTGTCAAAAAAATATTTTTTTCTTTGTACTCGTATTATGGAGCTGAAGCCAGGTGGTCAGCTGACTTGATCTTAAATAAAATGATATTGTATAATGGTTTCATTCATTCATACCAAAGTACACACTAAGATTGATTTTACGCAATCGGCAGATTAGATGAATGTGGCGGACTCTAATCATGTCTGGAACGTAACTTTTCTAATTAAGTAAATATCTAAATCTGATACGCAAATTGCACATAAAGCGGTCCTCTTGATGCTTTGTCTGGATCCCATCCCATATGAAAGATAAGCCTGATGCTAAGAATGCGAGATCCTGATGGTGTTGATCCTTGGTATGCATCTCATTTTTTCTGCTTAACAATTGTGTTGCAGTGGATTTTTTGCAGGGTGTTTATATTAGGCCAAACAAAAAAGAAGAAGAAGAAATTTGCAGTCGAAATTACTGCGAAAGCGCTGAAATTTGTATTGGCTGGAGTTTACTTCTTCCCATTCTTTGTAATGGACTTTACATTTATGTTCTCACTCTTTTGGTCCAATCCTAAAACACCCTTGCAGATAGGACTTTCCATCGTTGCATTGCATGATGCTATACTAGGGCCGGGAGCCCATTTTTTTACTAAGATTTAGCGAGCCCAATTAGGTACGAGTAACTTGTTATTTTTTTTTTCCTAAAATAAGCTAAACTGGGTTGAGAAAAACTAAAGCCCAAAAAACAGGTCATAATGCTTTTTTTTTTCTTGTCGTACTCTAATTTTCAACCCACTCTCAAACTTTTGCCTTACTTCTTTAGTCTTTACAGAGTGTGGGAGTCGAACCCCACACCTAAAACGAAACGTCCCCACCCCTAACCCTCCTAAGAAGGTGGGGATTCGAACTCCCCATCCCCCCACCTCTCGGGGAAGGGTGGCCACTTGGGCAACCGCGGTGGTTAGGTCATAATGTTTAGTCACCCATGTTTTAACCCAATTTTTCAAAATAGATAGTGACATAAATAATCTTTGAACTTTAGCTAAATGTGTAATGTGGTCTATGAATTTTTGGTACATGTTCAATTTGATCCCCGAACTATATGAAAATGATCGATGTTGTCCTTTCATTAATTTAAATTTAAGAATCACATTAAACATAGAGAGGAAGGAGGCAACACGCAGAGAGGTGCAGGAGAAAAGTGAAATCCAGAGGAAGAAATTCGAACATTTCTAGAGCTTTTGGACTCTTGTTGTGGCCGAGAAACATCCTTCGTTACCAACCATTGACGTCTCTGTGATTTCCTCAAGTGCTCATCAAAACTTGCTAAGCTTCGTCATCTCTTCGCTATTACCGAAAGCTTCAATAGCTCGAACCTCAGTTGAAGCTTCAAAGAGCTCAGATCTCTCTTGAGCTACTTCTGCGAGTCGTGACTTCAATCAACAACTTCATAGAGGCTCGGTCGTTGGTCCAATTACCAATTGTTGCTTCGTCTTGCTCTAGTGACTAGGTAACCTCGGCCACACTGTTATAAATTATTTTGAGTCCGAGATCCACGAATGAGAATATGAGAATATAACTTTGAATCTCAGCCAATTTATGGTGATTCAGGCCATTGTTGTTGTTGATGTAAAGATTTCGGATGAGGAAACCGTAATACTTCTGTGTTTACCTTTATTCTTATAATGCACATAATCTATTCGACAATAGGTTTCTAAAACATTTTCTTGGTGAAATAGCTCCTATGTTTGTTGTATTTGAACATTCGCAATGATAATCTTTAAACGATTAGATTTCGTGTTGTTAGCTATTTAGATGAGATGAATCGCTGTTATTGAAGTTTGCCTCAGAGAAGTGATATGCTTAGATGTCCCTTACTGTTGTTGCTATCGCTAGTGAAATGATATGGTTCATAGGGGTTCGAACAATTTTTGGATGACAACCACTTCATGGGTGATTGTGATTAACTGAACTTGAGAATGTTGTCGGCCAGCAGAATTGGTAAGAAAAGAGTATCCTATGGCTACTTGTTGGATGTACGCGGTGGGCTTTCGTAATTGTCCTTCTCTACCTAATATCACCAATCCAATCAACCAAATGCCAATACCATGTTGGCGTGCTCCATCTGATTCCACTGAATAGCCGGTTTGTCCTAAAAACGGGGCCAACCATGGAACGATCTGGTAGGGAAGAGTTCTTATAAGCAAATGTTAATTTTCATGTCAACGGATAGCTGATCGAACTTTCCCTTATCAAGAGTTCTTTATAAGTATTTCAATATATAGGTTTTTTTTTTTACGTTTCTTATTTAATTCACTAATTTTTTTATGGGATAATAACACAAATAGTCCCCGAATTTTGGCTCAATGTGTAATTTGATCCATGATCTTTTAATTTATTCAATGTAGTCCCTGAACTTTAGTCTAATGTTCAATGTGGTCCATGAACTTTTGGTACATATTCAGTTTAGTCCATGAACTATATCAAAATGTACAGTATAGTCCCTGAATTTGAATTAATGGAAGGACTACATTGAATATTTTTATAAAGTTCAGGGATTATGTTGAACATGTACCAAAAGTTCAGGGACTATATTGAACAAATTGAAAGTTCAGGGACCACATTGAATATTGGGTTAAAGTTCAGGGACCACATTGAATATTTCATGGACTACATTGAACAAATTAAAAGTTCAGAGACTTTATTACACAGTTCAAGGGCCGTTTGTGTCATTTTCCCTTTTTTATTGTTTAATTTACTTTTCTAATTTGATGTGAAGATTTTATCCGAGTAACGTATATACATGAAGACTTTAAAGTGGGTCAAATGGGTGGATATGAGTTTTCCTATATTAGGTTAAATATTAATGCATTTTGATAATATGAATTGGGTCAGATACAGGTCGGGTAGGGTATAGATCATTAAAGTCACATTGCATGAAAAATAAGTTAATATGGGTTGGACTATTTTTAACCTGACCCAACCCACCCGTTTCGACGGCTCTATGCTTTATTAAGACAACAATTTTTTTGGGTCATTATAAGAAAATGATTTAGGTTCTGTTTCTTTGGCGGAAAATGAATAATTCGAAAAATATTTTCTTAAAAATGATCGCTTGTATTACTTACAAATATAAATGATCATTCAAAAAAATATTTAGACATAAATTATGGTCAATAGCAAAAAAATATTTCATTGTTTAATTATTCAAGCGATACAAACAACTATTTTTGGGAAAATATTTTCCAAATCATTCATTTTTCTGCGAACCAAATGGAGAAGCAAAGAAAGATCCAAAATCCGTGTCTGAATAGTGTAAACTCAAGTTGCTAACAAAAGAGAGCTCGAAGATCGCTCTTCCTCTTATTGCCGCCCGTGGGCTAATGCTATGAATCAGGGACATTAATTCGACACACCAATACACGATATCTGTGTCTATCTACTTCTGTCATCTAGGTTCTCTACTTTTCCATCTTCAACGGTACGCGATGTGAAATCACGCTCGCCGATCATCCTCGTTTCGTGCGATCCGACTTGCATATCCCATGCATGCAATGCATGCATCGTCTGCTTCTAGTGGGAGGTAAAGGGGGAAGAGTCAAGGCGAGACTAGGTATCGGCCCAAAAACAGAAAACTCGAAGACTAGACGAGATTGGCTAAAATCAGTGCTGATTGCACAACCAAAACTGGGCTAAATCAGGCGACATCGGGCACAAACCCCATGCAAAGCAGTGATGGGCCCCGTTTAATGGATTTCGGAAGATATAATTGGCCCAAAAAGAAATGTGATGGATTAGAGGATTCTAGTCTAATTTGAAAGGCTTAAACTTAATTAGTCGAATTATGTCTTCGAGCCGAAGCCCTAACACTAGACCTATCAAAATGGGTTATAAACCCATTTCTTAGCCGTGTTTGATGGCTGAGTAATTATATGGATTAATTACATTTAGTAAATAGGCCATAAAGGGGTTTAGAATGGTTTATCCAAAATAATATTGGTGTTGAATGGGTTTACAACTTACTTTACACTCAGCCCACTTTTATAACTCTCTCTCGCCCTCACTTGACTCGCACTTACTCACTTTGCACTCTCACCTCAGTTTGGGTCCGAGTTTTCCTAGACTGAATTAAATATAGAAGTGTTTTATCAATACGTGTTAAGTCGAGTGTGAGCCACTAGATTTGAATTGCATGAAAATGAGTCAATTTGGATTGGACCATTTTTGTGACGCCCCTAGATTAACTCTCTTAGGTATTGTACGCTTTTGCCCGTCTCATACCGAGCTTCACGATTTTGTCCATTGACGTAAATGTGAGCATATTCCCAAGAGGTCATCACCCATCCTAGGAGTGCTCCCATCTAAGCATACTCAACTTTTGAGTTCCAAAGCTAAGCATTGTCATTACGTTAAAAGATGGCTTTTTGAGTTAATTTCAGTTTTCACATCTATCTCATATCGCTCTTTCCCTATTCGATACACGATTTAGTTCGTTTTTGCCCCATTCGCCATTTTAGAAGCTTGCCAGGAGTCGCTCTTTATCCAAGTCCTATGATCCCGGCAACTACTCCCCACCCTTGTCGGACCGGGCCGTTACAAGCCCACCAGCTTCTGTATGCTTTGTCCTCGAACTATACATCTACTAGAGGGGGTCTTGCTCTGATACCATAATGTGATGCTGTTGAATTAACTTACTGAGGTATTGTCCACTTTGATTCGTCTTATACGGAGTCTCCCGATTTTGTCCTTTGACGGATATGTGAGCACTTTACCAAGATGTTACCTATCTTGAAATTGCTCTCACCTGAGCATGCTTAACTCTGGAGTTCCAAAACTAAGCATTGCCATTGCATAAAAAAAATGCAATTTTGAGTTAATTCCATTGTTCACACACACACACACACACATTAGAATCGCTCTCCCCTTATTTGATACACGGCTCGATTCATTCATGCCCCCTTTGTTATCCTACAAACATGTTAGGAGCCACTCTTTGTCCAGGCCTTTTGGCCTCGACATCCACTCCCCGCTCTTGTCGGACCGGATCGTTATAATTTTCGGCCCGCCTCTATCCGACCGACCCGTTTGACAGGTCCACCCAACACTTGTGCATGCACTAATTTGAATCTCAACCCTTGAAGAGTAAAACATCTACGGACAATCACTAAACGAAAAGGGATTAGCCGGTTTCATCATGTCGATGTACAGTCAACCAAAACAAAGTTCATAGGATCACTTTGGACCTGATCAACACATGCCTCGTCCCGTTCGCCAGAACGAGGAGTAGGGTACACACTCCCGGTGTTGATTTTGATCGATTCTACAAGAATTAGACACATGACAATCTTTTCCTCTTTCACATCATTGACATTCATGGCATGGCCGGAAGAACGTTTGGTCACCTAATTTTACTTCTGTCATACTCGACAGGGCCAAGTCGTTCACATTTGGCCGTGCATTTGTTCGACAAGACGAAGATGGAAATTGAGTTAGGCTATTGCCGCAAGAAGAGGGAAACCCCTCTTTCCCAAGCGATGATATAAAGATTTTATAGAATAAGATGATCAAACCGAAGTATTATAGTAATCGCCGCGAAGCTTGCAACCACTCCAATATCTTTTGTCCATCTGACATACGAGATTGCATCATAAATTTCAGTGTTGTCGTCTCAAGCGGCCAATCCTTTAGAAAAATCTCAAGCTTGCGTGGTCAACTGGCTTACCACCAGAATTTCATTTGTAGAGTTATGGTTATTAAATATTAACATACAGTTTAACCCACTTGCGATCGTTTAGCCACCATTCAAAGGAGACATGTATTCCCGACCCCAAAAAAGGAGACATGCATTAGCATGAAAGCTGAGAAAACACAAAGCTTTATTCCTTCGACCAAATTAAATTCCGAATAACGAAAAAACGTCGCATCTTAGTCATTCATCGAAAGGGATTTTCCTACGGGGCTCGTAAGGAATTGTCCCAAAAGGCCTCACTAATTCGACACATTAGATGGGCTCGATTTGATGAACGGAACTAACCCGAGACATTGCCTACCGTTACACCGAAAAAAAGAAAAGAAAATCTAAAGATAAACATAGATTGTATGAATTCCACGAGCATGAAAGACTAGTCACATCAATTTGACTCGTTTCTGCACATTTCAAGTAAATCTAAAGCTAACTTTTAGCATATGCTCGGTATACTTCTTAGTCATATTGAAGTGTTTACTGGGTAGAAACAGAAAGTCTTGCACCGTAGTTAGAGGTTCAAAATTTGAAACGAAGGGCGAGCCTAACAAAGGATGGTTTGAATGGACATGGGCAAGAAGTCAATCTCCGGTGCCCCACCTTAATACATAAAAGCCGGAAAGAACACGGAATGTGCGTCGAAAGTCAAAAGGAGAAGATGGGGATTAGGTGACTAACAATTTTGCTTGATGAAAAGGACAATCGACAAAAGGGCCAAAACAACGAAGGAAATGGTCCGAGAGAGACACCACGAAGAACGAACGGTCGTCGCATCCTGTTGAAATTTCGAACTCCATGGCCCTCGCCATCGCCGTCGCTTTAGGGGTTCACGGGTTTGCATTCAGTTCCTTGGTCGGATTAGTCACCCAAACATTTATTTCAAAGTCCCAACCACATCGTCGAGAACACGAAGACGGGACGCGAAAGAGCTTAAGGATAAGCGAATCGAAAATCAACCGAAGGCGTGAACCGCTTGAAGTTGTTTCGCGATTGATCATTCTTAATAAGTTTTAGGGATAAGTGTATCGAAAATCCTAAAACTCGTCATGAAAGTATAATTAAGTCATAATTTTTTTTAAAAAAAAGTGTAATTGAATCCTAAAACTTGTTATGAAAGCACAATCAAGTCGTAAAATTTTCAAAAAGTATAATTAAGTCTTAAAACTTGTCGTGAAAATACAATCGAGTCTTTTCATTAGTTGTACTTTTCGAAATTTTTAGGATTCAATTGCATGTTTGTAACAAGTTTTAAAACTTAATCACACTTTTTGAAAGTTTTAAAACTTAATCGCACTTTTTGAAAGTTTTATGATTCGATTGCACTTTTACGACAAGTTTTTATAATTTGATTACACTTTTAAAAGTTTTAGGACTCGATTGCACTTTCTAGTGCACTTATCCCTAAGTTTTATATTTAGGATAAATTTTATGAATTGATGACGAGATCAACGCTTGGGGAATACATTGAACAAATACACAAAAATGTTTGATAAATTGTCCAATTAGTCATAAACCTATTGTACGGATGCAAATTCGGTCATGAATTTTTCAATTTTGCTAATTTAGTTATAAACTTTTACACGAAATTTTAATGTAGCCCTTCCGGTCAATTTTTGCCAAAAATTACTAACGTAGCAGCGTGTCACGTAGGACGGCCGATGATTGTTAGACAGCTATGTCATCGACTTCCGGTAAAATGTGATCGGAAGGACTATATTGAAAATTCGTATAAAAGTTTAGGATGAAATTGGCAAGATTAGAAAGTGTAGGACCGGACAGATAATTTTCCCCAAGAATGTCCTCTTTTCCTTTTTTTTAAAATTATTTCCTCATTTTTTTCCATGAATAATGCACTAATTAATATTATTATATATATATCTTTTTTTTTTGGTAAAAAGAGAGAAACCATGGCCTTTAGACCCCTAAGAATAATTATGCTGTACTCGGCTGACTATGGAATAGTAACATCATTGATTGCCATAATCTACTGTTTCATTGCAGAAATCAACGCCTACTTTAATAATGGTGCAGTTAAACTGCTAAACCTAAAGTTAGTCCATTTTGGTTTCTCTTATTCAATTCTCTCTGTCTCTCTGTCTCTCTGTTGAACATCAACCTCGATTGTCAGTTTGTGCAATAATACCACCATTTTCATGCTGCTTCATGTGCCATTATCATACCCAAATCTGAAATAAAGCCATGGGGAGCCAGCTAGAGCATGACCAATTGCATGTATACGAAAGGGAAAAACGAGAAAATGAGCATACTGCATCCAGGAGGTCCTCACTCATTAGCAGGTCTACAGCTTGACTTTTCACCACCAAGCGCCATGGACCCATTTTGTATAACAAGATCTGCACCAAATCTCTTGCAATTACAGGGGTGGGTGTACTGAAATGATGGGTTGGAACTCTTGAATTGGGTTCGAAACATGGTCAATAAGATTTTGCGGCAATCACCTTATAAAGATCTCTCGAATCGAGTCCATTTTTCCATTGCTCCTGTCACGGCTGACTGATGATTTATCGTGTCGCCCCGTCGGAAAAATGCTCCAAACGAAATCTGATAGTTGCAAATGAAAATCTGTGCGTGCTCAAGTTACAACGGGAACATGTGAAAGAGGCCGGGACATAATCAACGAGGATAAAATTTTTTTCCTGTTCTTAACATTCAAAGAACAGTTGTCAAGGAAGTAGTAAGTGGCATAATAAATAAAAGGGGTCTTTTGCCTCTGATCAATTTGTACAAGAAAGAGAGAAACAAAGTTCAAGTACGTTAAAACCCTGAAGCATCGCCTGGAAGCTTGGGATTCAACGCACATGCTTTGGGGATTTTCCCAGGACATTGTAATTAGCAAAGTGAAGTAGATGCATGAAACACATCGTAAAAGAACACATTATATATATATATATATATATATATATATTAATATGAATATAATCGTACATTATGTTCAGATTGCTCGGGTGCAGACCCACGTATTTGAATCCCCCAATGACGACATAATACAAGCCATATACATCAATTTGTATGTGTTAACTCTAGTCACCCTTCTAGAAAACAACAATAGAAATGGTACATTTTTTTATCATTTATGCCCATCCTCATGGTGCTACGTACATCATTTCATGTGTTGTTTTAGTCATGGTCGTGGGACACACGAGCCGACATCATCTTAATGAAACAAGTATAACATCGATTGCTAGAGACACCTTTTTTATGCGCGCTAGTCTATTTTATAAACGATTGACGAATCGCACTTCCGTGCATATTCAACCTTTAATGGAGGGTTTGCCTTAGATTAGCGCAGGCCCCCCACCATTTACCAAGCCTCACTTTTATTTAAAAAAATTGAAAACCACATTGGAATTAGGATTTGGTCAAAAGCAATGGATGACCATCTGTCTCATGGCACATGTGGTTCGGAAACCTAAACAAATCTCAACAAGACAGAACAAAATGCATATGGGGGAGTGGTTGGGTTTTGAAGCTGAGGAAAAGTTTGAATCTGGGTATTTAGGAAAGAAGGAAGAATCTTTCGCAGATTTTAAAGCTGGAAACAGAGAGAGCTACTTGCTTTTGATGGGTGATTTTTATATGTATAGAGTAGATCTCTCTCCCTACATAGAACATTGCATGAAAAGTAGCATAAAGAGTTTTGGTCTTTTCACCCTAGACAAAAGAAAGTTAGAGGCCTACCACCATCGCCGCCACCACCACCCACAATCATGTGCTGCTGTATGATTTAGAAAAACTCTCGATGCCCCCACATTATCCTACAACAAGTAGCAGGGGGGCACATGACTCACGCACCCATTTCCTCTTTCTTTCTTTTTGTTTTTTGTTTTTGTTTTTAATGAGGAAATTGGTATACAAAGCACATCAAGGTTTGATGTGAGATTCTTCGTGCCGATCTAAATCCCCTCTCGATTTGTCGCTTCCTTGAATTGAATTTGCGAAGAGAGCCGGCCTTCATGAACCTCGAGGAAGTGTGTGCTTGGATTGAAAAAAGCCTCATCTTCTGATGGGAATCTTTGGACATCTCTTGATAGTTTATTCTGAGATTTGACAGAGCTGTGATGCCAGATCTTCCATGTTTCTTCATGTCAAATATTCTGTCACATGGAACTGCAACGAGTGGATCCATCAGCCCTTTTGCTCAAATAAAGAAATTTCTTAATGTGTTTGGTAATCATTTTATTTTCGAAAATAATTTCTATTTATAAATAATTTTTTTTATTTTGTTTTCGAAAATAATTTCTAAGCCTTTAAAGGCGTTTGGTAACAATTCAAAATTTTCATTTCTGAAATAGAAAAAGAATAAAAATACATTTGATAACTTCATAAAATTTCTTTTTATTAATAATATTTTTTAATATTTTAATATTTTTTTCTTTTCTTTTTTTCTTCTTCTTTTTCTTGGCCATGGCTGGTCATCGGCCATAGCCGGTTGGCCGGCGAGAGCAAGTGCTGGACCCTCGCAGCTTGGGTGAGGGCAGTGGCGAGGGTTCGGCCCTCGCCCAGGCCGGGAGCCTCGACGGCGGCCCTCGCCCTCCTCGGCAAGGGCCACCCTTGCCCAGGCTGCGATGCTCTCACCAGCCCTAGCAGGAAAGAAGAAGAACCGACCACAATCAGGAAAGAAAGAAGAAAAAGAAAAAAAATTTCTCTTCTATTTCTGATTCTTGTTTTGCTTCTTTATTTTGTTTCAAAACTGATTCTGAAATAAATTTATGCCCAGGAACAAAAAGTTCATCAAATGAATTTATATTATTATTTTATTTTCGAAAATAAAAGAATAGAATCAATCGCTATTTGGCAAATTTCCAAACGCAACCTTGAAGACCCTTTCTGATTTCTCATTGAAAAGCAAATTAAAAGAACAGATTTCTTTTAAGAGCCAAACAGAGAGTAGGTTTGAGCAAGAAGCAATTGTCGGAGATAAGATTTTCCCAGGTCCTTTGTTGGTCCGTCGAAGATAATGGTGAAAAAGACAAGTTGGGATCAAGCCCATGATCTCATTATTGCAAGAGAACATAATAATGGGGCATCCTGAGTCAACCCCACAAGAGTAGATCATCAACCCTTTGAAGAGAAGGAACATAGTTTTAAAAAAGTTCTTCAAGAAAAACAAATTCCTCATTTCATTGATACACATCGCTTATGTACAAGTTACATTCTTGTGATCAATAGAAAAGAGGAGATCTCAACCTCCGACGAGCTTGTGCTCGCCGGGGCGACGACTTCCGTGATCATAAAGATTAGTGAAATGTACACTTTCAGACAAAACCTATAAAGCCACCCTCAGTTAAGCTTCTATGTCACAAAACTTGCCGTCCATCCGGTTCTGAACAGCTTTCACAGCGGCAACTCTAGCAGCGGTCGCAGCTCTACTCGCAGCCAAGACGGCCTTGTTCACCTGTTCGTCCACTCGGCGGAGGTGAATTGCATTTTCAGCTCCCTTTCTGGCAGCCTGCATTTAGAAGGCAAGAAAGTGAGTCAAACATCCGCGCAACTGCGAATTAACAAAACATGAATGTGACAACAGAAAACTAAAAGATATAGGATCCCTTTAGGTCCGTTGCCCAAAAAACCCAAAAAAAAACAACAAAAATATCGACAAAGCTCATCTGTTGGAGTATTCATCAGCTCACATAACTGACCATCTATTCTGCTATAATTTCATATGAATCTAGTAATCAGAATTGCCCAGAGACAACGATTGAAAGCTGAAGTACCTGAATTGCTCGAAGAACTGTGTCAGTCAGTGGGGGTAAAGGGCTCTTGAGGGAACCAGAGTCCCATTCACCGCATTTCGAATCACCATTTCGGAAAGTGTACATTCCATAGCCTTGCTTCGAACCTTCGTGCCAAGAACCCTCGTAGCAATGGCCATTGGCAAAATGGTAGACACCGAATCCATGAATTTTATCGCCGAAATATTCACCAGCATATCTGTCTCCATTCCTATAACAACAGCAAATCATTAACCCAAGAAAAACCAGGGCATAAGCACCAGAGCAGAAGATACTCTAGAATCATTAGCCCAATAGTTATGGTGTCTACACTCATCAGATCTTCTAAGCTGAAAAATGAACACAACTCCCAGCATTTGTGTGTAGATCATCAACCAGAGCACATGAAGATGAACGTCCACTCTTGTATAATCTTGAGAAATCATATCCAAAATCGTTGAGGACACAAGCAATCTAAGGTTGAATCCATTGTATGAAAACTCCAGACTTGGATATTACAGCATAAAAAACGATCACCCACCAACTTCCTGATCACAAGAGAGCCTATCTACTTCGCTCAAGACAGCAAATTAAGCATACCGCCCGTCGCACAGCTAGACAGACAGAAATCGAAATCAAAGTTTCATGTCCTATCTCTACGATCAAAGGAGACTGAACCCAACATAACAAATCAACATGATCACACCTAAATCAGAGGCAAGAAGACATATATGTACAGACACAACACAGAACAATGAAGAAAATCTTCACCTGAAATAGTAACACCCAAGTCCATGCTTGACCCCACACTTGAATTCCCCAACATAGCAGCTCCCATCAGCACAACTCTGCACCCCAACCCCATGGCTCTGCCCATTACACCACTCTCCGGCATACGAATCCCCCGTGTAAAACCTATACACGCCGAACCCGTGCCTCAGACCGTTCCGGTACTGCCCGCGGTACCGGCTACCGCGAGCCCAGCTCTCGATCCCGTACCCATCGTACTTGCCGTCGATCCAATCCCCTTCGTATCGCCCGTTGACGAAGTAATTGTACACGCCGCTCCCATTGCACCTCCCCTTGTGGAACTCGCCCTCGTAGTAATCCCCAGTGCTGTAGAACTCCACTCCCTCGCGGATTATCTTCTTCTTCTCCCTGATCGCGGCCTTGGCGTCGCCGGCGCTCGAGTCGCCGCCGATGAACCACTGCACGCCCCTCCCGTTGCCCCGCGCGAACCCTAGCCTCTTGGCGTTGAGGCTGTACAGGTGCTTGATCGTCGACAGGTTGCGCTCGATGAGGGGCTTGTTCCTGGAGACGAAGAAGAGCGCGACGGCGACGAAGATGAGGGCCAGGAGGAGGTTCTCGGAGGCCGTCGTCGCCGGGGCCGCGTCCCTCCTGGAACTGAAGAAGCAGACGAAGAAGACGGTGGAGAAGGCCAGGGAGGCCAGGGCGAGGGCCGGCCCGAACCGGCTCGATCCGGACGGGCCGGGCCGGCGGGGGGCCCGCCTCCTCGCCTTCTCCTCGTCGACCGAGTCGCGCTGCTGGTGCAGCTGCGGCTGCGGCTGGTGCTGGTGCTGGGGCTGGTGGTGAGAAGGGAGCAAGTCGTCCTCGGCGACGGAGGAGAGGCTGTGGATGGAGGACCGGACGGTCGGGGAGGAGCGGAGGAGGGACGACTTCGATCTGGTGAGCACGGCCGACGACTGGCTCTTCGGTCCCTCCATTGCCGGAGCTAAAAATCCAATTCAAAAATCCCCAGCCGTTGTGTGGGGGGGCACGGGGGCTCGATCTCGGTTAGTTTCGGGTTTTGCTTCTTCAGTGCCGCCGGTAGCGGGAGATTCTGATGAGGAGGACGGCGGTGCTGGACGACGGCGCCGCCGGCGACATCATCGCGGGTGGGGGCGGGGGTGGGGGCGGGGGTGGTGCGCAGGATAAGCAGAGAGGAGTGACTTGGAAGATAAGTGTGGCGATGGAGTTCGCTGCCGGTGTGTGGGAGAGGCCGAGGCCGCGTAACGAAAAATGTTAGCCTTGCGCTTTTAGAGAGAGAGAGAGAGAGAGAGAGAGAGAGAGAGACCGGGGTGGGGTGGGGGGGCTTTGAAATTTGGACCTGGTTTCGGTGAGAGAATTTATGGGGGACGAGGGGGGAGGGAAGTTTGACGTGGGCCGTCCGATTGGAGTTCGGGGGATCTAACGGTTTGGATGGATGTGTGGGGGTGTCGAACATATCATCCGTCCGCATGATATGGAACCGGTCCCGCTTTGGGATCTCGATTTCCCCTCCTCGGTGCGCTCTCTCTCTATTTTTTTTTTAATTTTATTTTGTGCATTTTTTCTTTTGGGGGTGGGGCCCACGACGGTGGTGCAGGCGCAGGCCAGGCCGGCACGTGCCGCGACAGGTTTTTTTTGTGAAACTCGCTGCTTGGCGGTACGGCAACGGCGACGGGAGGGTCAGACGAAGCGCGCCTGGAGCGTCTTTCATCGGCGTCCTCTCTCGGTATTTGTCCCAAGCACCGCAAACGGATTCTGGACTCCCCCGGTCAAGCGCGATGGGCGCGCATGACAACTAGGAACGAGTGCCGTTTGGTTCGATTTTTCAAATGCTATTTAAAAAAATTTAAATATCTTTAAATAAAAGTCACTTGAAAAAGAATAGAAGCGGTATTTGATAAAAAAAAATTTGTAAAGCTATTTTGACCTAAGTAGTATTCGGTAAATTTTTTTTTGCAAAGAGCGTTGACAATTTTTATTTTTAATATTCCGATTTTGTCTCTATTACTGTTCATCTTCTTCACCGGCGAGGGTGGCCGGCGAGAGTGGTTGGCGAAGGGCCGGCGAGGGCGGATTCGGCCTATGAGGTCGCCCAACCCAGGCGACGTCGGCCTGGGTCGCGACTGCCAAGGCGACGGCCTCCTAGGTTGTGCGACCCAAGCGACGGCTCCTGGGCAGTCGCCCGACACCAGGTGGCCGTCGCCTGGGTCGGGTGACCTCGCCGGCCCCTCACCGGCCCCTCGCCAGCCCTTCGCCGGCCAGATCTACCCTCGTCGGCCCTTCGCTGGCCACCCTCGCGGTGAAGAAGATGAACAATAACAGGGCAAAATCGGAATATTGAAATTTGAGTGAGGGCAATTTGGGAAGGGAAAAATGGGCTTTAGCAATCCAAATACTAGCTTTCGGCTTTCCAGACTCGAAAAGCTAAACCAAACGGGGCATGAGTATGATTTTGGGTTATCTTGAAAACTCAAAAATCTGATTGGGGAGAACCTATAGGTTTCAAGTTCCAAAGTATGCAGGGTAGATTTCAGGTTTCAAAAATTGAGGAATTTATTTCGACGGGTAGGTTTTAGATTCTAGGTAAGTGAAATCTGGAACCTAAAACATAAAAAAGTTTTTTTTTATGTTTTTCTTTGTCTATATTTTCATGTGATCCTGCGGCATTTCATTGCATTAGATGATGAGCGTATAATCTGAAATCACTAATCCGAGCTTTCATTTTATGACTTGTTAATGTTTCATATTTTTCGTGTGTCTAAATATAAGTTGTGGTCAATGGATCATAATAGTAAGTGATGGTCATTAAAGGTAATAATTCATTGTATTTGTTCAATTAACAATAATGCGTAGACTCTCGAACTTGTGATAGGGCAGGTTCCAAGTTTCAAAGAATGATGATCCTATTCTCATACGTAGGTTCCAAGTTGAACATATATGAAACATGAAACCGCTCACCCTTAGTATCGATTCACGCAATGACTTCTTATATTTGATTGTATTATTTGAACCGTACTGCCAGGAAAACTAGTCTTTTGTATTCTCTTTGGTGAATGACAAGCTTGTTTTTTTTTTTGGGTAAAGTAAGTAGTATATAACTTTTCAACGCGCAATATACAGCAAGTGAGGCCGAACACAAAACCTTGTACCTGAGGAGACAAAAAGTATCCCGACCGGTACAAAGGTGTTGCGGCTAGCATAACAAGCTCAAGAAGCGCTATACAAAGAAGGCTACACGGTAGCCAACAGACAACAGACAACGACAACTCAAGAAGCTTGTTTAGTATTATTGCGTTCATTTTCGTTTTATTTAACTAAAAATGAAATAAATAAAAAAGAATATGTTAGATCCTGAAACCTGTGACAGGATAGGTTCCAGGTTTCAAGTTCTGATGGGTAGGTTCCAAGTTCCAAAAAATGATAAACTTATACCTAAGGATAAGTTCCAGCCGCTCACCCCTAATGATAACTATTCTATTTCTCTGTTTTTTATTTTTTTAGTTCTTGAGAATGGGTTTAGAACAGAAATTCGTTTGGTAATGCAATTTCATTTTTCTATTTCTAAAATAAATTTATACTTCAGAAATAGGTTTGGAACAGAAATCAGAAATAAAGATTTTCTACTTTTCTATTTTTTGGAATAGAAATTAAAAATAAAACTCTTCTTATCCTTGCCCTTACTACTAGCCGGCCGCCCACCTGCTGCCATTGCCGGTCGCCTTCCACCGCCGCCGCTCGCCTCTTGTTGCCCGCCAGCCGCCTCTCATCGCTGTCTCACGTCATTTGCCTTCCTCTACCACCCAATGTGGTCGCCTCCCATCGTTGGCCACCGTCGATTGCCTCCCATCGTCCTTCGCCGCCAGTCGCCACCCGCTGCGGCCAGTCGCCACCCGCTGCCACCAGTCGCCATCCGCTGCCGCCTAACACTGACCACCTCCCGTCGTCGTTGTCCTGCACTGCCTCCTGTCATTGTCCTCTGCCGTTGGCTGCTGTCCTCCACTACTGCCCAACGCCGGCCAACTCCCATGGCCACTTGCCTCCCGTCACCACTTGCTAGTCGCTCGGAAGGGAAAAATTTTGTATTGTTATTTAACGCGTATTTTGGCTCAAATTCGTCCATGAAACAGAAATAGAATATTTCTTGCCATAAATTGATTTGTAGAATATAATGATTATCATTCGCGCTCTAATTCACTGCACATTAGTCTGTTAGATCGGTGAGGAGATAATGCGGGATCCACATGATATAGAATCGTCGGCCAATGTAGGTTGGGAGTGCTCGAAAAAAAAGAAACTTGACGAACACGCTATATGATGTGCATGATAATGACCATTGATCCTGTGAAGGTCTCGTGCGGGATCCATGTGATCGGCCACCATAGAGGAGCCGGTCCATGTTGACCCGAATCCGTGCGAGCATTTCACTCGTGGCTCGTCGCATGCCAGCTTCAAAATTGCCAAACCAACGCGGCGTAAAATCGATCTTATATGCTTTTTGTAACCGATGCTTGTGCATTTTCGAAAATGTCTGTCATCAAGTCCTTTCGTTGAAATGCTTATTGAAATGTTAAAATGGACATCGTGTTGCTAATCCATACAATGCAAATGTCATTTATGACGTTAAGTTTACGTCAACAAAATCCGGTAGCGATGAAGAGAAGAACGATAAACATTCTTAAAAGTATAGGAGCCATTTTGAGTGAGAAGAAAAGGATTTTGTATTTCTAATGGACATTTTTCCAAACTCATTAAAAAGCTCTTCTTTCAATAGATGAGGTGCTAAGTAGATTAAAAAGTTTTGTGGGTTAGATTGCAGATTTTTTTTTGTCTGTTCTACCATAACTCACCTCTCTCTCTCTCTTGGACTTCTGTTTTACCTCTTTGCAGAATGTATGAATCAAACCCCCACACTTAAAACTAAACATCTCCGTGCCACCCGATTTCCTTACCATCAGACCATGTGCCTAGTGAGTTAACTTGGACATGCTCCATTTCCGACTATGCTTTCCCCCAAAACATATAATGGCTTCATCCTACCATAAGATTGCAAGTCATACTTTGGTGGTTCAACACGAACCATTAAGCGAGCTTTGGTCCCTAAGCGAGCTCTAATGATCATCATCATTATCTATATTATATATAAAGCATGGTAACAGATTCGAAATTCCCAGCTAACGTTAATTCGTAGCACATCAGTCGTTAGATCAATGATGAGATAATGTGGGATCCACGTGATATAGAGTCGACCAGAGCAGATCGAGAGTACCCTATAAAAACTTGTCCAACACACATTGATTATAGCACAAAAAAAAAAACTTAGCACGGATCTCTGCATCCATATGATATATATAACACTATCCATTGATCGCGTGAAGGTCTCGTGTGGACCCATGCGATCGACGACAATAGTGGAGCTATAGTTCGTGTTGACCTGAACTCGTGCGAGCATTTCCTTCATGGACTGGCGCTTCTCGACTACAGTAATGCCAAATGAACGCCGCGATTTATTTTTTTTTGGTAAGGTAAGATATGTATTACTTTTCAAACAACACCGCGATTTATGCTTCTAATTAGTTCGAAGACTATTCGACAGTTTAATAATGATTCTAGGTACATAGGGGAAAAATAAATAAAGAAGGAAAGAAAAAATACAAGGGCAAGATTGAACATTAGATCAAAATTCAGGGATCATATGAAACAAATACAAAAATTCAGGGATGATGTTTCACATTAAATTAAAGTTTATGAATTATACGTGTCATTTTTTTCTCGAATTAAACAATTCCTTTTCCCTTTCGATTTGCGAATGAGGAAAAAAGGAAAGACACCATCGTTGTTTCAAATGTGAAGAACGGTGGGCAGACGGGAATCAAACGTTCGTGAGGCGTTGTTGTTGGTGAAACGCCTTCAATGCGATCGGAGTACGGCGTGGTTGGGGGGGCCCCGACGATGTTTTCTGGGCGGCAAATTTCATGAGGAGTTCGGTCGTCTTTAATACGGCCGATTTTGCTGAACAACCTGACATGGGGAGGATCCATCTTACCCTCCATTAGAATCGGATCTTGAATTTTTCTCGCGACGAAGGTTTCGGCCGTCTCCTTTGACAAGCGCAAAAAGTCTAATGTTTGCGCGCACGAGAACTATAGGTAATGACGACCGATTTATTTTAGGGGCCTTCCCTTACTTTCCGAAAAGGCCCCGCGTGTTCCTTGGACAAGGGGGAACAGAATCAACTGTCCCCCTTGGAGAATTCTCAATTGCTGAATTGGTCGCGAACGACATGATGGATGGCAAATCATGGCCATCGATGCCTTTACCCGGCTCTTTTCTTCTTGATTTCTTATGGGGACCGTGCCCCATATCGCACCGCAATGCGCCGGGCCGGCCCAAAAGATGCTAATTCTAACTGAGAAGCTACCTTTAAGGAGGGAGGGGGGGGGGGGGGGAGGGAGGGGGGGGGGGGCGGGCAAGGGAGACTATAAACTCAATAAGCCTGACCTGTCTCACAGATAAACATAGAACAGCCACGAAATTTAGCAAAGGATTGTTCAGTTCATATTACGGCGTCTTCATGACAGTTGACACATATCGCAGATAAATCAATTGGAACAGCATCATCGCATCATAAGTTCAACTATCATCGGCGACTTACGATCAAGAATCCGATGATCTCCTGTTCTAGATGCTTGATGTTACAAAGAATTCGTTCGTTGACACAGTTTGCTTGAGATTGATCCTGACCCCGCCCCCTTTTATGTTTTCTTCAGCTTCTCCTTCATCCTCTCGACTGCAGACCTCAGAGTTCCCTCATCTTTGCAGAATGTGAATCTCACTATGTTCTTACCCTCCTCCGGGTTTAAGTAAAATACGCTAGTCGGGATCGCCACCACTCCGACTTCTTTGATCAAGAATTCGCAGAACGCGACATCATTTTCCAGACCAAAAGGGGTATGATCTACAACTACAAAGTATGTGCCGCTTGACGGGAATACCTTAAAACCAGCCTCCTTCAATCCCTCCACCAAAATTTGCTTCTTTGCAGCGTAATCCCTCCTTAATTCCACGTAGTAAGAATCAGGGGCCCTCAGTGCTGCAGCTGCGGCCCACTGTGCAGGGGTGGAAGTAGCAAACGTGAGGAAAGAGTGCGCCTGCCGCACTCCCCACGTCAAGTGTGGAGGAGAAATAGCCCATCCAATCTTCCATCCGGTCAATGAGAATGTCTTCCCCAAGGAATTCATGGTCACTGTTCGATCATACATCCCAGGAAGAGAGGCGATGGAAATGTGATCCATCTCAAAAGCCAGCTTATCATAGACTTCATCGGAGAAAACCAAAACATCATTTTCAATGCAGAGAGAAGCAACAGCATTAAGCTCCTCCCGAGTGAACATCTTTCCAGTAGGGTTATGGGGAGTGTTCATAAGTATCGCACGGGTTTTCTTTGATATTGCAGACCTGAGCTCGTTAATGGGGACGGCAAAATCCGGGGGGCGAAGCGTGATGCATTTTATATCGGCACCAGCCATAGACAGAGTGGCTTCATAAGAGTCATAAAAAGGAGCAAAGAGGATCACTTCATCGCCAGGATTTATCAATCCTAATATAGTTGAAGCAATTGCCTCAGTGCACCCAGAGGTAACAGTAACTTCCGTCTCAGGGTCCACCAGGAGGCCAGTGTCCTTCTTGAACCGAGCAGCAATAGCAGAGTTCAAGTCTGGTATTCCATAACCCCGGGCATATTGGTTCTTGCCATCCCGAATTGCTTGAATTGCTGCTTCCTTTACAAATTCAGGTCCATCGAAGTTGGGGAAGCCCTGTCCAAGGTTTATGGCTCCATATTTGATGGCAAGCATACTCATTTGGGTAAATATTGTTGTTTTAAACTTCTCCAAACGCTTTGCAACCTGGATAGGAACGAAACTGTGTTACATTAGAGCAACAAAAGGGAAAAAAGATCATGTTACTACACAAAATCATGAATTTTAATAAAGCCAAGTTTTACCATACAATTACATTGAGAAAATGGAGCAAAGCCCAGACAACAATATTTCCTTTCTTTTTCTTACCAAAAAAAACAATATTTCCTTTCTTTCTTTATTATTGACAAATAAAGAGAAATTCTTCATGAAGCACTAACGGCATGCCAACCCATTTATAAAACAAATATCAACCCTTGAAAAAAAAGAGGGGGCGGAGGAATTCCACTCTCCTTGCAGGTCAATTTAACCTAAAGAATCCAGAAACACAAAGCAGGACCGTGATGGTTCTGGGGCAAAATACATTACTATTGGGCAACCTGCAACAAAAGCCAAAAGTCATGCGATTAAAGTGTCTGTTGTTTGCTAGCTGCAATATCAAGTGATATCCAGAGTTAACAGTTGTTTTCACTATTAAAATCCATCAGTTTCAGGTATTTCTAGAACTTTCCTGAATCTACCACTGCATGTGCAATAGGTAATAGTGCACATATGAAGCTCTTTGTTTCGGACAGTTGCCTTATTTCCAGTAAAAGGGCCAAACCTTCTCCGCTCCAATTCAGGAATAAGACGGTCAACATATTTCCTTCTGTTATATTTAAAGCTCAATAATAATTTTATGTACAGATGCTTCATTACAATCAGTGAGGATATCAAAAGTCAAACCACACTCGGTTAGGCACTTTCCAATGTAACGAGCATCAGAAATATAAGCTGTTGGAGCAAAGCCGTTAATAGATTAGAAGACAATAACAGCAATATTGTAACAACAACTACAACAACCAAGCAGGCTACTAATATTGGCCCACAGAAATATATTACTAATATTATGAAAGGATGGGAAAGAGTAGGAAAGAGCAGAAATTTAGCCTAGCCATCAGTTCCACTTCTGATCACCAGTGTAATTCCCAGGCAGAGAAAAGGACCTTGTACATTGAACTTGATGTAGGCTCTACCAACCTTCTGTTTACATAGAAGGGAAGCAGAGCATCATTAATCTGAAGGCTCCAGCTTCGGTGGAAGAGATAGGCATCACTTCTAAATTGTGAAATTTCATGGTGTACTGTGAAGTTCTTCCGATTTCTTTAGAGCTATTCGACGCGATTAAATTAGGCAGCAACTGCCTAGCCCAATCTCTATATAAACAGTCAAGTTCCCTATTAAGTGGCATGGATCCATATGGCATGCAGACAGGCATTTTTCTGATAGATTCACAAATAGTTTGCGAATTTACAAACAAGTCTTAGACTCATCCCGAACATGGGATTAATATCTGGCCTGTGAATAGTCAAACACAAGAATGCAGAACAACAAACACATTCCTTTCTTCTTCTTTTATGGGTAACAAGAGTTAAGAAGCCCAAAGAGATACTGTCAAGTGATATAGCAAAAAGGGAAAAAGCCGAACAGAGAGGCATCTGACTCCTAAACCCCACATGTAATACTCGTATCTACGGATCAGTGGCATAGCATTTGACAAACATCAAACAACTAAACCGAAGGCCGAACGAGAAAAATCCAATGACTATACACCATTACACCATTGTAGTTGCAGTACTCGACTGCTCGGACCCGATTGCAACTTAGGAATGATCAATTACAAAAGTGCAATGGCAGAATTCCTAATTGCTCCGACCAAAAGCGCCAAGACTTTCGGACAACGCAACCAACCACCCCTCCATAAGAACGACACCGAAAGATGGTCGTGGGAAAAAAGCAAACGGGGCTACTTGCGAGTTGCGACAGAAATTTACGTTGATAAAAACAGAGTACACAAACGTATATAAACTCCAAACACAAATCAACAAAATCGGATAGACAATTAAATCCAAACTCTGGAAGCTCGCATTCAAAGCATCCTCACACCAAGAGGATTAAACAACAACAACCCACATCGCACGACTCGGTCTCAGCTCGATCCCGACTATGCGCGCGCGCGCACGCGAATTGCAATCAATCACAACTCAAACCGAAACCCGAAAACCACCTGCAAGGGCTGGCCGCCCGACTCCTTCCGCTTCGGACCCGCCTCTTTCTCGGTGGCGACGGTGGACATGGCGGCGAACGAAGGCGGCCGGCGGCTCACGCTCGCGGCGGCTGCGGAGGACCGGCGCTGGAGATGCCCGGAGGAGGAAGCGAAGAGGGAGGAGGATTTCGATGTCAGCGCACCGAGCATCTCACGGCGGCACGACCAGGTGCACTGCGCCTGCATTGGAGCGCAGACGAAGCTTTTAGGGCTCGAAAGCGGAGAGAGCGGAAGTCGCTGTCCTGAGTGTCGGAGTCAACGGCGAGATCGTCGGGGGCGGGGGGATGAACTTGGACTCCATCCGTTCTCCGTTCGGGGAATCTCCGAATCGGCGTGGATGGCGTGAGACACGACGCGCGATGCTATTGGGCTTCTTCGTAGAGATTAGGCCCATGGGATTTCTCGTGTTGGGATGAGAGTAAGATGCGAAAGGCAAGGATACGATTGCATTAGTAAATAGAGAAATATCGATACGGTTGGTAGGGGCCATTGCATCACTAACCATTTTCGGGCTTCAACCTTGTGATGTACCCAAGGAATAAAAGTCAACGAATACACCGACCAATTTTAGTAATTAAAGAAAAACAAAGAATCGAGTTGATGAAGTGCTACTATCCATTGATATGTTGTACTGCATAAACAGATATATCATCATCTATAATTATAGTAGGAGTTAACGATAAAATATAACAATTTGATTTATATGGGAAATGAATAAAAGACAAATCAGAAAAAAATTTCCAAATGATCAACTAGTGGATATCCTGCTAAATGTGTTATCTTTATGCTGATTTGTAGAAGATTCTGCAAATCGGTCAATGGGATTAGTTACCTCAATACTCCCCTTCAAATTTTTTGATACCAATCAAAATTTTTGCCTTTTGATTTGTTACCTCAATAATCCCTTTCAAATTGGTCAATGGGAGGACCATAGACCGAGTTTGATTAGTAAACCAACAAATCTATCTCGAGTCAACGATTTGGTGAAAATATCAGCAATTTGTGAGGAAGACGGAATATAGCGAGTTACAATGGAACTAAGGACAACCTTTTTCCCGAACAAAATGATAATCGATCTCAATGTCCTTTGTCTGAGCATGAAAAAATGGATTAGTTGCGAGATATAGTGCTAACATATTGTCCGAGAAAAGTAATGAAGGTTGATGTTGGTAGATCCCAATGTCACGCGGTATGTATGAAATCCATGTGGGTTCAGTAGTTGCGGAAGCAAGAGCCTGATATTCGGCTTGAGCTATGGAGCGGGCCACATTAAGTTGTTTCTTGGCACGCCATGAAATACAATTTGAGAGAATAAAGTACAATAACTAGTAGTAGATGGTCAGATGAGTTTGCACCTAGCCCGATTTGCATCGGCCAAGAAAAGAAAAGTCAATGAATACCATACACCGACCAATTTTAGTAGGTACATATCTCAATATAACGACGACGTATGGTCTGCATAATCAATTAATTTAGGCTTGTGCTATTTCCACCTCCTTATTGGCCTTAACAACCCCTTGTTATATTGAATTGACTACATTATTATTTGGGAGTCCCACTCTTGATTTAAGATTTATTTCTTATATTTTTTCTTCTTTTTCTGTGGTTTCAATTTTACTAAAAGATAAAACTACTCATATCCCTTTCAATCTATTTTTTTTTTCACCTAGCCGCTTCTCGTACCCATTGCATTATAGCATTTCGTTCACATTTGTCTTCTTCTGAACTTATTCTCGATTGTTGTGTACTGAGCAAGCACTGATTATATATCGGAGTAAAGAAATGCTAGTACTATCTGCAAATTGTTTACTTTATTTCCCTAAATTATCCCCGCAATCGCGAATTTCAACTTTGATATTGGGGTTGATGCATGCATTATACACAATTTACTCATATTTCATTGCACTATATGGAAGACAATATTGTTTTTTGCTTAAATGTATCTATTAATGGTGAAACTACGAATGAGAATAGCGATCAATCGTGTGAACAAGTTCATTTTAAACTTTACCGGGTAAAATTTTAACGCCATAGGATTTTTGCGTAGTGTGCGAAGGCATCTTCTTGCTCAAGTATATATATGTTGTCTCTATAAAACGGTCAAAGAGAGACAAATATGTTCTTCTTGGTTGCAATAGGAGAGGTAGTTATCGTGATCGACATAATATTTCTGTCGCATGTTAGAAAAGAAAGACCGAATCTCGTTTGATTGATTATCATTTTGAAATTTGTTGCTATAAATAGAAGAACAGATTAGGGCCGCTCAAAATATTTAATGTATTACACAATAAATAATTAAAATTTTAGCAATTATATTCACCGAGTAAATGAAAGTTGAGTAGTTAAAATACACGGACTATAACGTAATGACACATATTAAAGTTATAATTAAACGAAATGCGTACTAAAATTGGTAGATGGTTCTTTTCACTCTTAATTGTGCTTAGGCTATTTGAATAATAGTTCCCCAGCAAGAAAAAACGGTTATTTATCGCCCAATTATAACACGATATCAAAGTCCGATGTCTTAAATTTGATTTGTCATACCTAATCTTTTCGCCCATATGTGAGTTTTGAATACTCACAAACATTTCTATTTCCAAAAAGCTCGTCTTACCTACGCGTATCGAAATTGCAAGCTTTTTGCCGTTCATCCATATATCATCCTTCCCGTGTGAGATAGTGTTGAAGATGTGAATCATGATTATGAGTTGCTTTCTTTGAATAATCTACAAGTGCCGTGCCTATTTCAGCACTTTTGTCCGAAGTTTCTCGTTCGGGACGATGTTGAACCGCGTGGTCCTGAGAGAGCGACTTGCCGCTATCAAGACCAAAAGTGCAACGAACGACATTCATTTCCCCTGGACAACCTCGTTTCAAGTTATTATTAAAGCTTAGTTCTCGCATGGTCATTTATCATGAAAGATAAGAAAAAAGAGAGCTGGTCTCACATAAAAGTGACTTCGATATTTTCTTCCTCGCTCCAAGACAAAAAAGAAGAGCAAATGATGACGATCATCAGACGAATTTTCTTTCCGGCAGAATGATGGTTCTGTTCTAATTGAATGAATCGGGATCATCAGAGGAAGCGGTCCACATGGAAGCAGAGAGCAAACGCCAAGATTTCCAGCCTAGAACGAGCCTGTTTCCGGCGACCTCCTCCACCCTGTACCCTTCGCTGAACAGCCCCGCCAAGAGCTTCGCTTGACAGTGATTTGAAAAACTCACTCTGCCCGGCCTATACCCCTCCGCCCGCAGCCACTCCCCCCAAGAACGGCCCCTCCCCGACCGCTCCTCCTCCTCCTCGCCCGGCCTGGCCCGGTACATGCCTGCCAGCGACCCGGCTATTCTTGGGCGCAAGAACACCCTCTCCACCAGCGCCCGAGCCCGGTCCTGCATCGGGAACCCGGCCTCGAGAGAGTCGTACACGGCCGAGTAGTGGTGCAGCGAGTCCATGAACCGGCCCACGAACCCTCCTCCGCCTCCTCCCCCTGGCCCCGCCTCCTCCTCCGCCAACGTCACCAGCCTCGGGCTCAGGGCCCTGGCCCCGGACAGGAACAAGGCGACCGAGCTAGGCGCGTGGTAGGTGGAGTGAGGCAGGTGCAGCATGCAGTTGATGACCAGCGCCTCGCCCCGGACCAGCTTGAGGGCGGCAGGGCGGAATGTCTCGCCCGCGTCCAGCCTGCACTGGTTGAACGAGAAGGGCTGCCCAAGCGAAGCTGCGAACGCTGCCAGGCGGCGGCCTGTCTCCTGAACAGTTGTAGCGGTCCGGCGCCCGCTGCTGGCCCTTGAGAGTGCCGTGATCCGGAGGTGTGGGGCCGACTGGCCGCCCTTTTGAGAGACGAGGGCCTGCATTAGGGAGGGCCATTGGACCCCCTCCATTATGTCATAGTCCACTACGTGGACCCGCCTAGCGTGACCCACAGCCTCCAAAATGGCCTGATTCGCCGTGAAGTGCCCGAACTTGACGTACGGCGACATGTCCTGCAACAGCTGGAACGCCGCGAGCATGTCCGTTTGATTGCAACACCCTTCTTCATGGTGGGGCAGGCCACGAATCGAGTGCTTCCCGCCGCCACCGGAGGGCGCCGCGCCCGCACCCTCCAGTAAGCCGTGCAATGCGTCGGTGAAGTGCGCCGCCAGCCGCTCCATGGTGGTCCCGTCACCGCCAGAGCCCGGGGAGACCAACTCCTTGAGCCGAATCAATATCACCCGAGCGAGCTCGCTGTTCTCGCCTTTGCTGCTCAGCGCCTCAGCCGCGGCCATCAGAAGGTGGACCAGCCTCAGCCCCTTGAAATCGTGGCCGTCGGTCTTGTCGCCTTCCATGTCGTTAATCACGGTGTGCACGGAAGGAGGAGAGTCGCACCACTGTGGAGGTAGGTGGTGCTGGCGGGGCCCAGTCCCGTCTTCCAACATGGACTCCATGATGTCATGGAAGCCATCGCGGCCGCGGCTGCCGGGGACGGCGTCCCAGTCAACCATCGGCGACCAGTCACTCCAGTCGCAGCAGCCACCACCGAACTCATCGGTGGCGGTGCCGCTGTGGCCTGAAAACTCCATCATGGCGACATGATCGATGGCCATGGCCATGGCCAACCAATGCAACGCGACCAAAATCTAGCGATCTACGGAAGTTGCGGGTTAAGCGTTTGTTTCGCGAGAGATTTGGACAGAGGGTGGAGAGGATCGGGTGGAGATGAAGCACGAGACAACGTGAAAGGCAGAGAAGAGATTGGTTAGGGATAATAAAGAAGAGGTCTTTTCATCAAAAGACGTGTTTTCCATCGACTAAGATGAGCATCTGATGCCTTACGTTTGCTGGTTTTTATATGCTTCATCAGATCTTAATTAGCTTCTCAGTGATGTTGCAACAATGCCCCTCTGCTTTTTACGTAATTCTGATTCTGCCTGTCTTTGACTCTTTCTTAATCAACCATTATGCATCTACTTAAAATCCTTTTATTAATCAACCATGAGGATATGTACTTATAAGAGCGAACAGTTGTGCTAGATATATGAACAAGAAATGTTAAAAAGTGCTCTTAAAGGGTTTGATTATATTTGATCGATTAAGATATGAAAAAATAGAGTTTTTAAAATCTGAACGAAATTTTGCTAGAGACAGATCGCATCGATAGGTATAGGAAGCCAAAATGTATCTATTTTTTAACACAACCTCATGAAAACTTAGGACGAATTTGGATATACTTTCACTTTTTGCTTTTTGCTTAAACTTGTTCCTGCGATGCAGGCATTTTGACTTTTTTAAATCCTAAAAAAGTAAGACTTTCATAATATGCAAATGACGCATAATTCACACATTTTTCATAATTTTTTTGAAATTTGGATAAACTTTAAATTTTGATGAGAAAGCAAAAAAATTAATTTTCCTTAAACTTAATTCTAAACGAGCAAGCCCTTAATCATTTTCTGAATACAAGAATAAGCTAGAAGATGCTCGTTTCAAGAGTGTCTCCATTTTAATTAAGAGAAGACGTTGGCGTAGAAGAGCCGAAAAGAAATCGTTGTGGGGTGAGACAACGTCCGTGGAAGTAAAGAAGGAAGTGAGCCCAGGCCATTGACTCCGCTTAGGAGTTAACGAAGCGAAAGCTCAGTCGCTGGGAACGCATTTGGACGCGAGCTTTTGACGTTTTCACTCGGTCCCCTGAATTCAGCTCACTCGCATGATTGGCTCTTGCGATGAAGCTATAGCAGTGAGTTCGAAAGTGGCTGAGTTGACCGAGCTCTTTTGCTGCCACGTCCCGCGAGCTCCTCCGCCCTTCGGCTGTTCAGTCCGGCATCAACTCACTGGTTGATCTGGCCGGCTCACTCTCAGCTCGGCTTTCTTCGTTTGGTTGTAACCCACTACGCTCGCTTTCGTCCTCCTAGGAACGATGCAAACATGTGGTCTGCACATAAGATTCGATTTGCTGAATCGGATGTTGTCGTCGAGGTGATTATAAACATAAGTAACACACAAGTGTCAAACGGTGGACCTTCGTTCACAGGCTTGGTTATACATCTTCGAAGGAACACAGATGATGTCCTCCGGAAAATGACATTTCTGTCTCCACCCGAGTCAACCACCATGAATTTTGTTTTTATTCTTCTTTCACTTCGCATGAGGTGATTGGCTTGCGTGGATGGAGACTTCGTATTCTTGGAGCACTCGAGATACTGAAAGCGCACCAAATGAGTCCTGTGAATTAGCTTAGTAGTTAGAGGTAATGAACACTACGTGGATTAATTGCATGTGCAGATTCCATTTTTCACTCTATCAGATGCAAATGAATCTCATATATGCATGTTTAGGCTGGTCAACCTTCATAGAAACTAGCTCTTGATAGCCTCTCCTTGAAGTGTTCTGTGTATTTGCCCACTTTGAGAGTTTAAATTGTCCTTTTGATGAGCAGGTATCTTGCCAAGAGTTCTAATGAATATCCTTGTCGCTGCCCATCGACAATCACGGCTTGGTGACGATCGAGTGAAAGCAGCAGGGCCTTTAATTGGCTTAATTTAATCCAAGTCAATCGTTGCCTAATTGGTCCTTTTACTAATCTTCCCACCATTAGGGAAATGGAATTCGAACTCCTGAGTTTTGAGCATATTATACGCCAATGATTCTCCAATCCATGTCTAAAAATATTTGGATGAGCGAACATGTTCACTTGTATGCTTCTGCTAATGGATGAGATTCTTGCTTATCCTCACTACCCTCAGATTCCCTCTCTAGAATGGCTTTGTTCTTCATGTGCAAGTTCTATTTTTCTTAAGGTTTTAACTTTTGGTTTTGGCTGGGGTGGTTCATGTGTCAAGTGTCGTGTGCGCTTCCTCGCTGCATAGAAAAATCTCTGCTTATTTGGTGGGTAGGTGCGAGGCAGACTGTTCCTGAAGCACGCTTTCAGGACAAGGAGCCGACTGTTCTTGACCTAATGCACAAAATCTCCTTAATGAAACAAAAAGAAGAGAGAGAGAGAGGGAGGGGGGAGAAGACAACACGTGAATAACGTACATTCGGCTACACATCGAAGTTAGTAATCAAAGGTGCCCAGGAGACCTCATTGTACTCAAAGGTTAAAAAAACCCACGAAATGACATCTCATTGTGCACAACGTGAGAGTTCGAGCAGGGTTCTGACATCGCCGCTGGTTGCGTTGTCCCCGAAACTTCTTATTAAAAGTTGACATCAACTCACCCCAAGCCGCGAACGATTCGAATGGGGACAAAATCTTATTAGTTGCATTCACGGGTTCTAATTCAACCCCCCGTTGCATGCTGCGTAGAGAGATCCCCCCCTACATGTGTGGGAAACTGCTCATGAAACAACCGGCAAATCGATGCAGAAATCATTCAGCATGTGAAATACGTTAGATAAAAGACGTGGTGGGAACTTGCGCAATTGTCCCCGTCTCTCTGTTTCCGGTGCTTCAGGGGGGGTTAGTAAGGATTAGATAAAGACTCGGGTCAACATCGACGGGGTTAGTTTAAATTTAATTACGTGGGGGCGACTCGAAATGATTAGACAAGGACTTGCTCGTTTTGTGCGCTTTCGAGAGGTGAACCTGACGATCGTCGTGTGGAGTTTTCTGAAGTTTAACATGAGAGACGTCGATGATTGGATTGGAATGGCTCCATGCAAGGATCATGCGCGCTGCAGTGCAGATGCAAGCTCGTCGCCTCTTCTTTAATACAATGACTCTGGCTTTGCACATATTATATTCTCAGGGCGCATAAGATATCGCGAATTTTATCAACTTTTACCTAAGTTTAGAGACATGCCCCACAACTACAAACAGACCTAACTAACATTTCATCGCCGCCCATGGCTTTGGTGTCACGCCTTGGATTTTTTTTATACAGTTTGAATCTCGAATGAATTAATAATGAGCCTCTAACGGTGTACATAACTTTTTTTCTTTATTAATGCTATTCTTAGTCATAACTCCCAGTACGAAAGATACATTCCTACTTATGCTAATTAAAGAGATATTCGGAAGCATTGATCTAAATGTTGCCAAACTCAAACTCGACCTCAACCAATCTATATTATATTTTGGGGTGATTTGAAGCTTGGTAGATGAAAGATCTAGGTTTAAAGTAGGAGATCTTCACCAAACGATCCGAGTGCACAATAGCATAATAAGTAATAACAATCTGCGAATAATATCATATATCATTGTCAATGGAGAAACCGTAATGTTATTTAAGCTCTTTTAAGATAATTTAATCCATGCGTTATTTATCATATATCATTGTCATGACTATAATCATATGTGTAATGAACAAAAATGGATGTCATGTCCTAATATTCAATTCGACACTCAAGTTCACACTAATGAAATATACTAATATCATTATGTGCATCTACCATATAGAAGCCGACCTATATACACAAGTAAGTATCTATTTCGTACTAGGTGCTCGAGTCTATAAATATCACATGACAAGTTGCTCAAGCCATATTAAGATAACAAGCCATTTCATTTCGTGTATGAAGCATAGGACCTCATGTGCTCTCAACCCATAGAACATTTGTCTTTTATTAGTCTTATACATGTACTCATGCATGGAGCTCCCCCACTAGCAAATGGGTTGTGGGATAGATATTCATCACATGACATCACCCATGACATCACCGACATGCAAATCATTACACCCTAACAATTGCCATAATGCCACGTGCAACTGAAATAATAACAGTCTATATAATATCGCGTAATTATATCTTGACATTTTTCATATTTACAATAGAAACCTAATATGCATTTATTACCATTTGTAAACCCACGAACTTTAATAATAAAGCAATGATCGTTCAATCTAAGAGCTTAAAGAATTCTTACATCTTCACATGAATTTATGATTGTTCCTGATTTGGCCATTAAAAACTAAAATATGTGGCAAGCTTACATCATCCATTATACAAAAGATACTTTTACACTAAATTAATTTCACAACAAAAACGTTTATAATTTGATCACCAAGAGAATATCAAGACTAAAGTCACTCTAGCTTGTCATCATATTTACATCAATTTTCGGGATTCAATCTTAACAAAATTACAAGATTAACACTACACAGTTTTTAAATCTAAAATTGTACTCTTTATCTCAAATTTTCTCTTAACTTAGCTCTACTAATCAAATTAATTAGCTAAGGGCATTCGTCTGCTGTTTGATCAATAGACTCTCTCATTGACGCCATATGCATATATCAGATTTCCTAAAATTACCAAAAACAACCCACTTTTCAAAATATTTGTGCAATTAAATCCAAATTATGACTAATAAGAGAGATTTTCTAAATAAGGCAATTGATGTTAAACTTAAGGAATATGTGTACTGGAAGTCCTAAAACTTGTCCTGAAAGTACAATTGAGTCATAAAACTTGCAAAAAGTGTAATCAAATCCTAAAATTTATCAAATTAGTACAATTGAGTCCTTCTATTAATTTCATCCAACTTGGTTAACGCAAAATGTTGACGTGGCTTTTTTTATTATTTTCTTTCTCCTATGTGGCTAAAATGACATCATTTTGGTCCAAATATGATTTTCAATGTTAATATTATGTAACTTATATTTAAAATTAAGCTAAATTAAAAAAAAGAAAAGGATCAAGACTAGGCCGCCGCCCTACGATTGGTGGCCGGCGATGGTCATCGGCCACTAGCCGGGCCCCAGTGACCCCCGCCGGCCATCCCCCACCCTCGTTGGCCCTTGCAGGCGATCGTGGTGCAGCAACGGCGAGGGCTATGCAAGACCTCGTCGCTTGGTGTCAACGTTTCTTTCTTTTTTCTTTTTAATTTAACTTATTTTTAAATTTATTTTAAAAAATTGCATTAAAAATTATATTTAGATCAAAATGATGTCATTTTAATCTTATGTTTCTTGTTATAATCATGTCATCGCTACGTAAGAGAAAGAAAATATTTAAAAAGAACTACGTCAGCATTTTCCTTTAACCAAGCCGGACGAAGTTAATAGAAGAATTCGATTGTGCCAATTTGACAAGTTTTAGGACTTGATTGCACTTTTTGTAAGTTTTAGAATTCAATTGCATTTTCATGACAAGTTTTAGAACTTCCAATGCACATATCCCTAAACTTAAATAGGAACCTATAATCACAAGCATCCTTAGCATGTAAAAAGCTGCCAAAGTTTTGAATTTTTAAAAAATTAGACCTCTAACTTTTTGAAACTATAAAATGGCCCATATTCTACAAACTTATACTTTTTACCTGATTTTATTTCCCTTAATTAATCTATTATACTCACTAATTAATGGTCACTTTATTTAATAAAAGTTCAATGTTCACAGAAGAACTTGCATTCTGCGAATTTACTTTTTTGCCCTTATTTTACAAAAATATTTACGCCTTCGCATGCATAAATTTCACCTTTCTAGTACTTTTTACTCATCAAAGTCATTCAAAATCTTCTTGAAATCGCTCAGCCGCGTTTTTAACGTTGTTTCCGTGAAACATAGTCATTATATATAAAATGACTCATAACATCTTCTAATGGCATCATGAGCATAATGGATTTTTCATGTAATGTCAATAATTATCTCATCACTAAAGCATAATTAAGTACGCATCAACGAGAATCATTTTAATCTTACATCAACAATATGACATCATCCATAGTACAAAATCATCTAATACCTCTTCATACTATAGTCTTGTCTCTTATCTGGTCATCACATAACCATTAACAGATAGATTTACGATACTACCAATATTTTAAGCCAAAAATCAAATGTATAGTTTTAGATACTATACTAAAGAGACTCTAGTCCGAGACTTTAAACTATCAACCATACATTTGCCTTAAATACATAAGGTTCTCACCAAGTGAACAAGACTGGCTGGCTGGGTGAAGATATTAGTCCTCGCTTGCAGAGCTATGGCTTGAAGTAAGTCCGGAGCGGGAACTAAGTGGATCAGCTTGCTTCAGTCCCTATAGATTCACTCACCTTGGAGGTGATCACTTGGAGTGGTTTACAAATTTGGGGCACCTTAAAGATGACTTGATTATCAAAGAAGGAAGCTCTTAGCTAGCTCCAATCGTGCTGGTGTTGTGAATACATCCAAATGGGAACATTTTTAGAAATTGGACTTTTTGGATACATGCCATGCGTTGTCATCAAGTGAAAGCAGCAGGGTCATGAACTGGCTCAATTTAATCCAAGTCAATCCCTGCCCAATTGGTCCCTTAACTAATCCTCCCGCCATTAGGGAAACGGAATTCAAACTCCTGAGTTTTGAGCATATGATACGCCAATGATTCTCTCCAATCGATGTCTAAAAATATTTGCATGAGCGAACATACTCACTCGTATACTTCTGCTGATGGATGAGATTCTTGCTTATCCTCAGTTCCCTCAGATTCCCTCTCTAGAATAACTGTGTTCTTCATGTGCAAATTTTGTTTTTTTTTGTTAAGGTTCTAAGTTTTGGCTTTGGCTGGGTAGTTTAGTTCATGTGTCGTGTCTGCTTCAGAAAAATCTGTGCTTATTTGGTGGGTGGGTGGGAGGCAGACTGTTCCTGAGGCACGCTTTCAAAACAAGTAGCTGACTGTTCTTGACCAAATGCCCAAGATCTCCTTAATGAAACAAAAAGAAGCGAGAGAGAGAGAGAGAGAGAGAGAGAGAAGGTAACACGTGAATAACGTACATTTGGCAACACATCGAAGTTAGTAATCAAACGTGCACAGGAGACCTAGTTGAACTCAAAGGTTAAGAAAATCCCGCGAAACGACATCTCGTTGTGCACAACGTGAGAGTTCGAGCAGATTCTGACATCGCCCGGTAGTTGCATCTTCACCGAAACTACTTATTAAAAGTTGACATCAACTCCCCAAGTCAAGAACAGTACATCAGGACAAAAAAATTTGGAGCTGCATGGTATTTTAGTTGCATTCACGGGTTCTAATTAAATCCAGATCGCCCCCCCCCCCCATGTGTGGGAAACGACTTGAAACGAGGGAATTGCTCACGAAACAACCGGCAAATCAACGCAGAACTTCATTCAGCATGTGAAATACATTAGATAAAAGATGGGGTGGGAACTTGCGTATTCGTCCTTTGTCTCTGTCCGCGGTGCTTTAGGGGGGTAAGTGAGGATTAGATAAAGACTCGAGTCAACATCGATGTGGTTTAGTTTAAATTTACATGGGGGGCAACTTGAAATACGATTAGATAAAAACTTGCACGTTTTGTGCGCTTTGGAGAGCAAACCCAACGAGCGTCATGTGGAGTTTTCCGAAGTTTAACATGAGAGACATCGATCATTGGATTGGAATGGTTCCATGCAAACAATTATGCAAGCTCGTCGCCTCTTCTTTAATAGAATGCTCTGGTTTTTCACTTACTATATTATCAATGCCCATAAAAATATCGCGAATTTATTAACTTTTACCTAAGTTTAGAGACATGCCCTCACGACTACAAATAAACCTAACTAACATTTCATTGCCGCCCATGGATTTGTTTGGTGTCACGCCTCGGATTTTCTTATACAATTGTTGACACCTAAATTTTAGCGACTATTTAGTCGTAATTTGTACAGAAAATTAGGGATTAAATTTTTAACCCCTAAACAAAAATATTTAGGTTGCATAACATATAGTTTAAATTCATTTTAGATTAATTGCATTTTGCATCGGACTGGCGGTGACGAACGAACTTAAATTTTATCGAATGGGACTCGGCTCGCTTGGAACGCAAGGGCCGGGAATTACAAGTCAAACGGGCTCGGTTGTTTTAATTTGAGCTTAATTCAGCCCATTATCCTTAATTAATTCAGCCCATTTAAATTAAATTAAAATCTAAGCCCAAGCCTAAGCCCATTAGGACTAGAAAGCCCATCTAATTGACCTAGATTAGTGCTATATATACATCATTAGGTCAGGATTTTAGGGGGTCTCATAATTTCAGATCGGAGTTTTTTTTTAGTGTGAGAGTGAGAAAGAGAGAGAGAGGAAGGAGACCGGCGAAAACCGCCGCCGCCTGGAGCCTCCCGCCGCGCGCCACCGCCTGCTGCCGCTGATCCCTGCCGCGCGTTGCTGCTCTGAGTCACACCATAGCCCTCGCTGCCGTCGCTGCTTCTTCCTGCCGTCGCTGCTTCTTCCTGCCGATGCTGCGCTGACGCTTGCCGCTGCTCCCACCCCGACGGTTGCTGCTGTTCCTCCACTGTCGTGTCGCTTGCGTCCCTCTGCAGTCCAGACCAGCGGTCGAGGAGCCTAGACCAACGCCCACACAAAAGTCCAAGTCCCATTGTTGACAGCATCCCGTTCGTGGAGTTCACCTCGCCGATCTGATCATCGTCGTGACTGCATGGAGTACACATCGAACCAAATACCATCACCACGGTGAGTAGCTCTCACCGTCCAGTCCAACCGCGAAGCCTCGTGAGTCACCACCGCGACCGTCGTTGAGCGAAGCGTCCCTACAGTGCCGAGCACTACCGCAAGCGTCGCCGTTGTCACCGCCGGTCCACCGCCGTCGGCCACCACGCGTTCTACGATCCGCAAGCCTCAATCCGGAACCAAGTTCGAATTTGGAAGATATCCGCAAATTAGGTAAGATCATTATCCGAATATTTTTTGAAATATTTAATTTTCTAAGTTTTCGGTGTTTGAATATTTTGTGGATATTCTTTGTTGGATTGCTGTATCTTAGGATAATATTTGCAATATCCGCAATATTCTAAGACACCTTAAATTAGGAATTTTCTAATTTAGCAACGTATCTAGACGACTATTCGACCTTATCCCTAAGGTACGATACGCGGTGATACGGAAAATCGTTATCTTATCCATAATCACTTGGATACGATAATAGATTTTATTTGCTTTCCAAATTTGAACAATCAGCTTTCCGTCGATATCTATAACCCTATAGATATGACCGTTAGTTTGATTTCTTTGCCTAATCCGAGTTTGAAACGAATTTTGCGGATCGCGTGGCTGTTTTAAATGTGGATGCTATCTCTGTTTAAATTATTTTTCCTTTTCAAATAAAAAAGAAAATTCAAAAAAATATATCAGTTAGGATTTGAATTTGAGTTTTGCATGTTTAGGAATCCTAAATATATCTAGACGATAGAGTAATTATTTAATTTAAATTAGGACTTGAGATAATCTATTTCCTAGTTTAAATTAAGTAATATTCTAATCTTAATAGATTATTTAGGTTATTTTTTAATTCCGAATTTTCATGAAAACCCAAAAAAAAGAATGAATTGCTTTATGGTAGATTAGGATAGATTGCATTCTTAATTTAAGTAATTTATTATTTCGAATTTTAACAAAAATCCCAAAAATAAGTCATGTTAGGATATGTTAAGTCATCATAGGTTGCATATTAATTTAGGCATATTTTTATTCCGAATTTCATTAGAAAATACCAAAAATAAATCATTTGCCCGTCATCAGAATTAGGTCACGTCGTCGCATGACATATAGTTTGCATACTAGGTTGCATTACTTGCATGTCATTTTTGCACGTCATTGCATGTAAATTAGCTTTCATTTAAATAAGTGAAAATCCAAAAATTGAGTGAATTCCTTGTTAATTAGAAATCATATTAGGTTGCTGATGTGATTTTCTAGCTAACAATGCAGATGCTTACGTTGCTTTGAGGTAAGTAATTCTCCCAGCTCGCAATTTATTTAATGCTTTCTTGGGTGTTAAATTGGTGGTTTGCGCACCCGCATGAACACCTCACATGTTAGTGACTAAGTTAAAATGGATCCAAATTGCTTGCCAAAACATTTTTGAAAAGAAAAGGTACCGAAAGGGCGTTAGACTAGATCTAGCGTAATCAAGTCCCCGGGCTTAGAATCTCTGGTTCGTAGAAATAAAACATACCTCCCTATGTTTTATTTAGGTTTCTAATCGACCTACCACAAATAGATTAGTGGCGACTCCAAGCATGAAAACATTTGCATGTTAAAAACTTAAATCCTAAGTTGCGAATTGGTAGGGCTTGGGAGGGCTCGAGTTAGATTTAGTCCTAATAATCCATTAGCCTAAGAGGAATTTTAGGTCGCGACAACAATTCAAGAAAATCATCTTAAATTGTATAAAGAAATGAACCAAGGCCCAGTAAATGAATCTCTAATTTTAAGTTAAGAAAATCATCTTACCACTTCACTCGGTACAATAAAATAAGTGCATAAAAACCAATAAGTATGTTGAGAACATGAATAAATGCTATACTTTTCCCTCTTTGATATGCCAGAACAATCCAATCACTTCATTAGTCCATGATATTTTAGTTCAAACGCAAGCACGTAGTATATAGCACTCATCCTCTTGCATTAAGTTCATTACTTTTCCTCCCGAACTCTCTTGGGGAATTTCGTACCACACAGCAGGGCATCTTGAAACTCCCGGGGCATCCTGTGCCGCACAGCAGGGCATCCCGATACTCCTGGGGTATTCTATACCACACAGCAAGAAATCCCAAAACTTGGGGCATCGTCACCTTTTGATTTATGGGTGACGGAACTGTATTATTTCAATGCAAGCCATAACCATATTCATAAGCATTTATACACATTTCATTATGCACATTCACCTTTTTGCTCCACCACATATTCCTCAAGAAATGAAATCTTAACCAAACAAACAAGTAACAAGCAATACGGGTTTAGACTCAAATGTTTTTTTTTTGGTAAGAATTCAGACTCAAAATGTTAAAATCTACTCAAGTTAAAAAAAGTACACATATCCAGACTTTTGAGATAAAACTTACTCGGTTTAGAAAAACACCTTTATTTAGACTTTTGAGATAAAACTTACTCGGTTTAGAAAAACACCTTTATTTAGACTTTGAAAATAAAGTTTACTCCAGTTTAAAATATATACGTCCGGATTTTGAAAGTAAAGTCTATTCGGGTTCAAAATACATATGTTTAGACTTTGAAAATAAGGTCTACTCAGGTTCAAAATACATATGTCCAGGCTTTGAAAATAAAGTCTACTCGAGTTCAAAATACATACGTCCGGATTTTGAAATAAAGTCTACTCAGATTCAAAATACATACGTCCAGACTTTGAAAGTAAAGTCTACTCGAATTCAAAAATACATACATCCTGACTTTGAAAATAAAGTCTACTCAAGTCCAAAAATTAATACGTCCAGACTTTGAAAATAAAGTCTACTCCGATTCAAAATACATATGTCTAGACTTTAAAAGTAAAGTTTGTTTAGTATTAAAAGTAACCAGAACCAAAATTTGAGGTTAAAATCTGTCCAGCTCAGAAATAAACAAAATCATTATTTACACTCACCTAACACACTCCACTTTGAGTAAAACGATTTTCTACCCTTTTAATTATACATAAAACTAGCTAGACAATTTCCACAATCACCTCAAAAATGACATTTACATGATCAGATTTAACCATTGCACTTGCCGATTTTCAACACACTTTAAGAAAATAAAATACATCCATTTGAACATGTACAAAACCGACAAAACAGATCCAACCATCACCATATCTTCATTATTATCACACATTAGAATAGAATTTCTCAAGCAACCAAGTTAAAAAAAAGTGTCAAGTAGATTTACTTAACTTAAATCTAGAGTCTTCACTTACCTTGCCTAAAATCTAAACACCCAAAACCAGCTTGTAGATTTTGGATTGGGTGTTGACGAAGTATATTCTCATTGAAGATTGACGGTGGAAAAAAAGAGTTACCGTCTAGTAATGAAAATTCCCTTCGATGTTACCTAGATAAAATGAAACAGAAGAGTAGGTTGTGAGACAGATAAGTGAGACAGATAAGTGCATGTACCCACAGGTGACACTTCCTCTTTTCATCTACGGCCAAGTGTGTGACATTCTGAATTTTATCCATTTGGGATTTATGAAATATTTAGTTTTATGAACGCACTCGTAGTTAGTTCTTGCCCGGAACTTATCATTCCTGCGATACTAACCATTAGGGAAAGGCTAATTAGAGATTTAAATTCGTACGACTAAGAGAAAATTTGATCGTGAATTGATTTTCGACCATAAAATCGCCGAAGTGACATTTTGAGTCACTGTTGGCCGATCCAAGGATAGCCAGGGGTCAGTTTGCCACTGTCATAGTAGTGGATCGCTAGTGATTCCGCTGGTTCACGAAGTGAATTGACGAATGATCCTGAACCTATACCAAACGATCGTGCCTCTCGGATCTAGCGATTGATCCTTGCGATTTAAATGACAACCGAAGTCGTCACGAACCGAATGAACTTATACGTGACTCGATTTATTATCAGTTACAGGTCGAATATGCGAATTTCCCCAAAAAGCCGCCCGTTAGTTTGAGAAATGCTCGAGTTGCGTTTAATAAAATTTAATTATTTAGTTGAGCCCAAATTGGACATCGAAAAATTAGAAAGTCACGACGGGACATCAGGATGATGTTGTGGTTAGAACGTGCAATTTTGGATTGTCCCGAATCCTTCAGAAGAATTCAATTTCCGCAAGAAAATGGAAAAGTGACCATTTTACCCTTGTAATGTTATAAAGGGCAAGTTTTATGAGGGAGGGGCATTTTGGTTATTTTGCCCAATATTTTTTGGTTGGACATTTTTGCCCTTGGAATTTTATGAGATTCCTAAATTGCCCTTAGATATTTTTGGGAAAGATTCGATCTCGGTCGTTGATTTCAAGATAAGATCCAATCTGGGCCGTCGATTTGGTTTGTGAGGAAAGGGCAAGATCGTCATTTAGCCCTCAATTATTGGTTTTGACCAATTTAAACCAAGACCTCACTCTCTCTCTCCTCACTCTCTCTCCATCTCTCTCTCTCCCTCCATCACCGCCGATCGCCCCTCCTCTCGCCAATCGCCGCCGTGCCATCACCGTCGGCCACCGCCCGTTGCCGCCACGTCGCCTCACCGTCCTCACGCCACCACCATCACCCCGCGCCGCCGTCTCTCTCCCCCCCTTTCTCTCGTGTGGCCGTGGGTCATGGCCAAGGAAGCCGCACAGCCGCCGATCGCCGCTGAGCCCCGCCGCCGTTCGCCGCCGTCCCCGTCAATCACTGCCACTTTCCGCTCTAGTTGCGTTAGTCTAGAGTTTTGGTAAGTCGCGCCTTAAACCTTATTTAGGATGTCGGGTATTGACGGAAAATTTATGGGTGCAATCGGGTTTAATTAGGTGCGGAATTGTACGATTTAGGAGCGGAATTGATTAGCGGGGCCTTAGGATTGAAATTGGGAAATTTTGGTGGAAATTTTGAGGTCGAAAGCGGGCTGTGGATGGCTGATTTGAGTGCTGTGATGCTCGGTTCGGTACGCAAATTGGATATTTAGAACCGACGAGTAATTGGGGGAAAATGTTGTGAAGAGCCGGAATCGATTTGACATAGTTTGGATATGGAAAATGCCAATTTGTATGTTGATGGTATGTTTATATTGTGGTTGAATTGTGGTGGTGAAATGAGGTGCATTAGTGTGCAATTGATTGATTTAAATATGCTTTGTTATGTGCACGCTCGGGCCAAATTGAATTACCTGTCAATTAGCCATATTGGATGCTTATTGAGCATGAAATTGTGTGTGAATTGAGATGTGCACGGGCCACGTATGATTGACCAATTTATTGGCAAGCGAGTGTTAAGTATGTGAATGAACGAGAAATTGTGTGTGGTGTGGCATGTGAGATCGTGGGAATATTTCCGTCCTGAGGCGATACTACTACGCGGGACGATACCCGGTATTACCGGAGGACGGCCAACCTGAGGCGGTACCATTACGCGGGTTGTGCCGTAGGTGGTGGATGTTGAGCATAAGGCGGTACCATTACGTGGGCAAGATACATAGTCTGAGGCGATATCATTACGCGGGCTAAGGAGTGTTGTGAAATTAAGGTGGTGGGTGTTGAGCCTGAGGCGGTACCACTACACGAACAAGATACACGGCCTGAGGCGGTATCATTACGCGGGCCCTGGAGTGTTGTGATGAGGTAATCATAATGAACCTGAGGCGGTACTATTACGCGGGTCGCTGGCGAATAGTGTGGAAAAGAATGTGATGAGGCAAGCGCGAATGCGCGAAATGTGATTCGAACGTGCATGTGATTGGAAAATATAATATTATGGCTAAAGTGCAGATTGCACGCTGAGAAGGCCAGGTAAGTACTGATTGTGTGCCTGCTATGTGATGATTGGGTGCATGATTGTGTTTTGTAATTGTTTGGAGGTACGTGATAGCTTAGGTGGGGTTTAGGGGTGTACTTACTGAGATATATTCTCATGGTTGTTTCAATCCAACATTTCAGAACCCCCGATCTGATCAATGAATCCTCCGCCGCCGCCGCCGCCGCCTGAGCGTTTTGGAGTACCGATGCACATCGAACATGAAGTTTTAGAGTTTCCTATGGCTGACCATATGACCTGGATTAAGCATACTACCGTAGTTTTTGTAGATGTAGGATTGACTTTGTGGGAGCCCCATACCTACACCGCTTGGTTTTTCAGGGACGGGGTAGATGAGTTCGGTCCTATCCGCGGATTTGACATCCCTTTTGATTTAGTTAGGGACTGGGACCCGTCTGCTATACCCCTTCTTGACGGCGAGTTGACTAGTGCGGAAACTAGTCTGGTGCAGTCTGGACTGCATTCAGCGCCTGCGACACAGGGATCTTCAGGGGCTGAGCATGAGCCGGAGCCGGAAAAGTCTCTAGCGAAAGACGATCCAATGGACGTAGATCTTGAGCCAATTCCCGAGGAAGAACTAGAGGAAGTAGAACCCGAGGCGGAACCCGAGATTAAGCCTACTGAGTTTGCAGAGCCTGAGGAAGATCCGGAGTATATACTCCAGTATGAGCAGTGGATGGACCCTAATTTCGTACCTGAGGATGATTTCTTTGAGGAGCCGGTTGAGGGGGATCAGGACGAAGTTCCATCTGAATCGGGTGATATAAATCACCCAATCGAGATTGAGGCCGAACCGGAGTCCTCGGAAGAGCAGACTGTCCATAGGGACTCAGATTCGGATGATAGGGAGTCTGATTCAGAGTAGACGCCGAGTAAGGGGCGTAGGGGCTAGCATAGAGGTTTGGAAATAGGTTGTTTGGAGGTTTACAATTTTTGAGGATAGGATGCCAGGTCATTGATCCTTTTTGTTATCGGTGGTTTGTAGTATGGTGTGCATATGTAAATGGCGGTTTGTAAACTGTGAATATTTTATAAGTTTGGTAAATGGAAATGAAAATGTGTATTCTCCCCGATTTCCCCCAGTTTCAAATTGTCTAGGTAATTTGTAGTTTCCGCTGTTGAATTAAACCTCTGATAATTATAAGTGAGGTCGGTGATACCCTGAGAAGTCGTATTAATCGACTAGTAGAGGGTGTCGTGCGCTCGATGAGGTTCGGGGCGTGACAAGGTGTAAGAAATCAAAGCTTATTACGGAAGAGTAATAATGGCCAAGGAAAATGATAGGTGTCAAGCTAGTACAAGAAGCTTATCTTAATAGGGCATGTGGCATGTTTAAGCCTTCATAGGCCACATGAGAGGAAGGTGACTTGAGGGAATTTTGTGAGAAAACAGAATATCTTCCCCCCCCTCCCCTTAAATGGCAAATAGAAAATAATGATTATCACTAATTAACTAAAGTTTAATCTAATAATATCATCCATTAATTACTAAGACGACGGCAATTTAATTAATACCTCACTACTATTAACGTATACAATAATATTTAAAATTCTACACACGTTGAGCTTGGAATGATTACGTTCCCTAATCGGCGCCTCACAATTTACGGTCTAACAACGGTTTCTACGCGTCCACACAAATACCAATCTAAATAATAGTTAGCTTGTAAGCTAAATATCATTATCGAACATAGAAAACTTCCAACGTGACATTCTTATTAATGCAAAATTTCCGAATGTCACAACTTAGCGATAAGATATTTGTTAGTACCTTGTTCCTATGCTTTGTACTTGAATTCAAGTGCATTCCAGATTCCCCTAGCAGTCTTCATTTCCATGAACAAGTCATACAATCGATCGGACAGCGTATTCAAAATGTGCCCGCGACATAGTAGTTCGTCTTCTTCACGTTTCTTCTTAGCCTTATCCGCCCTCTCAACTTCTTCAGCATTTGGTTGTCCTCCACTAGTGGTAGGACCAAGATCTTCAATAGGCGCCAAATTAGGATCCAGCAAGTATGAGATCTTTAGGGCAGTGAGCAGAAACATCATGTGTCCTTCCAACATGCGAAGTTGTTGCCGTCGAGCCGATCCCACTTGACCATATCCTGATTCATTACTTTGATAGATTCTGACTCCATTGTTGTGTGAATTGATCCTAAAAATTGTTGGAAAAAAATCGGAGGAAATGGAATCATAATGTAGTCAAATTTTGAGACGTGTAATCACTCTCTTTATGATCAATTTGCCTCATGAAGTTGCTATAAATTACTGGCAAATTGCCTTCACGACACAACAAAGTCATGGTGAAAATATTTGATAGCAATTTCGGTAAATCTCCTAAAACTCTCTGCGAAATAATTAAGAAAATGGCTGTCTCGTTTTTCTCTCAAGAACGATGAAAATGAAGGGAGTTCTATTATTATAAAACCAAACAGAATTGTCCCATTTATAATATAAGCAAATAGAACACACCTCTTGGTGTCTAACTACCAATACGGACACACCTAGATATGTCCGAAAAGTTGCAATTCAGACACAACTCTTCAAGCATGAAAATTGTCAATTTTGGACATACCTTTTCGTGTTCTAAAATGGACAAAACACAACCTTCCGAAGGTTATAAGAGAGTCTAATTACCGTTAGGCAAAAAATAAAAATTTGAAATTAAATTATTTAAAAAAATAACTGTTACTCTATTGTGTATAGTCACATTGCTTCAATAGAATAAAATATTTATTTTATAATAATAAATTCGAAATTTAATAAATAAAAAATAATAATCGTTGATTAATGTCAAATCTTGTCCACGTGTGCACTCAAATCCTTTCGATGTAGAACAAGGCACCTCGATGTTTGTTTTACGAATAAACTACCAACATAATCTGCTAAACCTAAACGAATAGAGATTGTATTTTATAAGCGGAATAACGAGGAGGGGCTATCGTCATGATTAATCGTCCCGTCTTGCCGTTACTGTATCAGGATCTCGCACCGCTCTTCTCGAAATATTCTATTCGAGTCGTAGCTAGCTACGTACTAAGCAAGAACACGTGCACGGAAACAAATAATTGATCGTCAAGCATTCTCTCTCCTCCTGATCGCCCAATAAAAATCTCACGTTTTATTGCTCGTGCTTTTTGGTTCACCGTCCATCTTTTTGGCTCTTCCAACTTTTCTGTGTGCAATCGTTAATGATAAGAATGCAAACTGATAAGAAATGTGATTATGAAGCGTTATTATTCCCTATATCTGATATTTAACAATTTATTATCCTTTTATATCATGTCACGTTTTAAAAAGTGTGATCACGAATTTGAATCACTTTTTAATAGAAATTTCGCTCCCAAAAATCTTTCATCTTAATTATGCCGGGGGCGACACGTATGATTATCGCAATTGGAATGCTCGAAATGTGGACCCGCATATCCAATGTTTTTTTTTTTTTCAGGAAAAGGGCAAAGAGAAAGTGAAGGAAAAAACTGTAATCAATGAGGGAGCACATAATCTGGGTCGGGTCGGGTCGTGGGGAATCCGGGAATCAACGGGTCGGGCGATGCTGTCGCACCTCGGCTCAATTGAGACAGTGTCAATACGCTCGACAGGACGCTTCTTGCCTTCGCCACTGTTGTGCGGTCTCTGCTTGCCCTTGCCCAATTCTTGATCTTCTCCTTCGAGGCTCGCTCGCTTCGTCCGAATTGATCGTCGCAGAAGGAAAAGGGCGTAAAGGACGCTACTTGGGGTCGCGAGAGATGGGTGGGCAAGAGAATGTGAAGCATCTCGAGGAATGCTCGGTCTCCAAGTCAGTCCCTTTTTGCTTCTTTTTCCCTTTTTTCTTCCATTCGACCGTGCTAATTGTTCGTGGGTAGAACGATTTCGGCTGCGTTTATGCTTCTATGGTACGTTGCTGGATTGATGCGTGATGGGTCATTGAGCTTAGACTTAGAGAGACAATTTGCCTGTTGAAGGGGAGATCAATCGTGGGTCGAACCCCAAGTGATGGCTTTTTTATTTTACCCTGGTGGATGACAAAGAGAACCGCTTTTCATTGCTTCAATTCACTTGGTCTAGCAGTTCTTCGAATGGGTTTTGACTTGTCATAGCTCCACTATGTAGCTCGATATGTTTATGCCATCGAGTGTGTGCACTTTCCCCTTTTTCTTTTTGTTCTAAATGCGGCCTGCTAACTCGATAAGCATATGCTCTTTCTTGATTCAGCACAATTTGACATGGTTACTGAGAATTCTAGAGCATTTCCTCACATGATGCCGGCATTGTTGGGGATATTGTCAGCATTTTTTAGCATATACCCAGGATGAGAAAGCTTCTGCAAAACAACTTATAGTTTTTGCATCTTGTGGTTATGCACGGGATCCATTGCTTCTCATAGTTCATAGGTTTGGTACATGCCTTCCTTTCATAGATCGAATTGAGATTTACCAGCCATAAGACAGCCTCTGTTTCGTGTTTGATATTTCAGGTTTATTTGCTTATGAGGTGGGCTGTGAAGGGTTTTGCTCTTGCTTGTTTTGGAATTATTTTAACAGGAATCATTGCGATGCCCCTCACGTGTGTTCATAATTTAGCACAGGGATTATGCTGGTTGAGTGCTTCTCCCATCTGGATCGGAAAACTAGCTATAATCATTTCTGCAGGAAAACCCTCTTCACGCAAAAGTATTGAAGAATCTTTTTGGCTAACTTACGACTTCCTCAACCGTCATGATTCATGCATTCAATCTCATGGAATGAAACTTTGTTCTACTGCTTCTAGCTTACTTAGCAAGAACTCTATGTAATTGAAAGTTTTTGGATATTACCACTTTGAACTGCATTGCAGTTTTGGTATCATCATGGTTAGAGTCCTTAACTAGGTCATCTCAGCCCTCTTTCTATGCTAGTCAGTTGTAAACTTCTGGAGTAAGGTACTCTAGCTTTGGTAGGTTGGCAAAAAAAAAAATGCCCTAGTAGTGTATATACCCTATTACACATCGGGAACCTGCACAAAGAATCTGTTTGGCTAAGAGAGTGCCCTCCATGTGTGTGTGAAATGCGATTGCAAGTATATCTTATAGCTGGGATACTTCACGTGTTCTAGACCTAACAAGTGAAAGGCGAACTCACACCGCAAATCAGTGGTTGACAACACAGATACGCTTGGTCCCTTGTGGGATGTAAATAAGCCCAATATGCCACAGATTTTTACAGTTAAACTTTGAAAGTGTCAAATGCAGATAAAAATAGGCATGCTTATTTTTTATTAAATTGTCACTCGATACTCCAATAATCTTGAGATGTCAATATCAAATTTATGATGATGAATTCTTAGACATATACTGCAAATGCCATCTGATCTGAGATATAAACAGTGATGTGATGCGACATGATTGATTATAGAATTATTTCATTTAGTTTGCTTTAGAGTAGTAAATTGCAAGCAGGTTTGCTTCTCTTAGATGTCTTTAGAAATGGTGGAGCATCTGATTGTTGGTCATGCCTTTCACATCTCTGTCTTGAGTGTGGACGGTTGTCCATCCATTTACAGTCTTAATTTTATGCTGTGCAGTAATGAGACGTGTAGTTTGTTTCAATTGGATAAAAAACAATGTGAGTTTTTTTATTTTGTCGCAGTTTGTCATTCAAATACAGCATTCACATTTATTTTCATGGTGAGAGGTAAAATTGTTCGAATCGTAGACTTATATGCTGTTTTGTAGTGCATTGGGCACTTGGGTGTTCTCGGTAGCAGGAGCTCTCTTAGCGATTCCGGTGGGGATAAAACGGAAGTCTCTGGCACCTCTTGTGTTCTTCGGGACGACAGGTACCATGCTCGACATCATTATGGGAATCAGCGCGTGTGAAAGGGAGCATGCCGAACGTCAAATGCAGCTTTTAGAAGCCCAGAATGCTGCGGCAGACCCCAATTTGGTGGAGACCGCAAAAGAATCTTGATCACAACCTTTTTTCTTCATCATGAGTCTGTTTTCAATACATGCGATTTTGTAGCTTTCTTGAGAGCACTTCGTGGATTGGATTTGAGACGTTCTGCTGTCAGTTCATCCATCTGAAGTGTTCAAGTATGGCAAGTTTTGAGTAGTGTCATTGTCATTCATACATTGTTCAAATATGAATGAACTATGGTGGGAGACCTATTCGCCTAGGTCTCTCGGGACAGTAACGATGATGGATAGCAAAACAAACGGCTCGTCAGAAGGCTCTCGACATGGCAGCTGAGGCTCAAACCATGCTATCTCGCAAAACCTTTGCTGCTACTTCATTTGACCCGAGTTTCACTCTGAATAAGATTTTCTGTAAGAATTTGTGTTCCTTTTCATTTTTTTTCTGGGACCTCTTTTGCGTTATCTGAACAACAATCGATGCGACAGATTTTTATAGTGCACTTAAGAAGATGGTGGTGGTACTTCATTGTATTGCAATATAACCTTAAAATTCAAAAGATGTTATAACTATTCTTTCTCTGAGACCGATAAGCCCCCTCTTGGGGTATTGATTGATCCTTCTCTCTTTAGCTAGCGGTGCAAGTGACTAGGAGCAGGAGACCTGCAAACGACGAAGTTTTGTTAACTATTTAGGTTAGGTTCTGACAATACAACAAATTCAGACAAATTTAACCCCAAACATTCGAGGAAGAGAAGTAAATTGAGATGACAAATTATTTCTTTCTGAAGCATGGCATTGTCGCAGTGACCATTTCGTACTTCCCACTTTCTCTATCTAGACGGGGGTCTACATTCACTTCGAATCTGAGAGGACTGTTTTTCCCCTGTTGCAGTAACATTTTTAGTATTACAAACCACACGAAATGAAAATCTACGCTATCGTGGCACTTGTTCTTTTCCTCCCTCTCCATCTCATCTCCACTCGATGAGACGATGTCCGATGCTCCTTGCGCTCGAATGCAATGGAGAGGGTCTCCGGCATGGGAATTGATTTCAGGTACATCCTTGGAGCAAGACTTGTGTACAGGAAGCTTTGCTTCAAGGCAAAGACAGACTCTCTCTGCAGGTATATTCCCAAAAAGCAGTTCTGCGGCTTTGTTTTTGACAAGAAGCGGAAGAGACCCCGATTCATCCCATACATACAACTAGAATAGGCAAATCAAACGACTATGTCAGAAATTGTTAAGAAATTGGAATTTAAAAGGAAAAAGAGGCTCCAACAGAAAAATGCAAAAGACTTTTTTCCAATATCCAATATGGAGTATCCACTAAATTATCTCTTTTTATTTTGAGGTATTATCTAAGAAACGGAGCTTAAATGCATGAAGCCTTCGAGACAAATTTTACAGAAAAGTTTCATAGCTATGGGTGCATAAGATGAAACAAGGTACCCCTAACTATTCAGAAGTATCCCTTTGTGGATTTAGTTCTCCTCCTTTTCCACAAAATGTACTCTTGGTAAGTGGGTGGAAAACAACTATACACCTTTTCCATGATAGCCTGGTAATGTCTTATATTGACAATTAAGTTAGTCCCTAACGCCTTTGTCCTTGTCCTTCTTTCTGCATCAGATTGCATACTATGATAGGCAGACTAGCATGAACATTAAGGATTTCAAAGAGTCAAACCCAGTTGCATATGATAATCCGAAGTTAACTGGTAAACCATAACAACACTGCAAAAATATAAAGCGGAGGAACTCCTTACCATGAAGGGTTGATAAATCAGGCTCACTACATGAAGGCGGTCAGAGCTTTTATCACAGTAGAGAGGAACAGAGTTCTGCTTGAGTGCATGCTTACTGCAATAAAGGCCAATTAAGCATTCAATAATCAAGGTGTTGCTCAAATATCACAGCATCCCTTCAACAGAGCAGAAATGAATATCTCTTACCCATGTTCTAATTCCAAAGGCGAACCACAAAGCTGGCAGCCAGTACAAATGAAATCCTTAGCTAAACCGTCACCATCCTTATTGTTTATTCTCCAGCTTATGAACATCTTTGCCTTCTCAATTTCACAGATAGCTCTCCACACAATTGGAAGAAAGATTTCACCAACAGATGCCAGAAAGATTGCCTTACACGAACAAGTCAGGTTTAGAACTTCTGAGATAGAAGTACAGTCCTTGTGTTCCCCGACTTCCTTGACTTTCCAGTTTCTTGACAACTGCTTCCGCTAAGCAACAATTTATGGTCATATCCTGGCATCAGTTAGTATGGCGCAGATGGAACAGATAAAGTTAACAACAACTAAAAATGACTGCAGAAGCAGGTTAACATAGATAGAATAAACAGGTACAGGGGCATGTATTCCAAGATTTAAACACGATAAGATAAAGTATATCTATTACTAGAAAAATATTTCTCATCACATGATTGAGTAGCAGTATGACTCAAAAGAACGGTAAAAGCTCACACACTTGCAAATGACATAATTTGACATGAAAAGAAATGGTCAAAATTATCAGGAACTAACATTGCGGAGGATAAGTTCATTTGCCTTGACCCAACCAATCACCTTCTTCAGTTTTTCCTTTCCTGCAGTGCCAAGTCTGGTGTTCCCTATCAGTTCATCTACATCTAAATGAATAACAAAAGACGATGCATTGTAAGTGGTCATAGGATGCAATCATGGAACAAGAATTAAAAAATTTCATAAATGGAGAAAGCAGAGGCGGTTCCATCTAATTCCCATAAGCTACATTTGGCTTAGAAAAGATAACAACTAGATTGCTTTAAGAATGTGCATGTCATTGGAATGATTTTTTTTTCTTGAAAGAGAACTACATATTTTACACCATTTATAGTGAAAAAGATCTTGTAATCATTGTCTGGCACAACTATTCACCTTTTAGCATTTCACCTTTGGCACAATAACTACTGAATCGATAAAATGAATTAGTTGGCCATGGGCAAATAAATAGAAAACTGTGAAAAGACTTCCTCCATTTTGTATTCATGTGAAAACAGAATAGTGGGATGCAACATGAAAGAACTATAAAAGAAAGAGGTGTAAAGATACCAATGAAGGAATTTGATAAGTTCACTTATATATAAGCCTCCATACACAGGACTAAAATATGACAAGAAGCATACCTTTAGAAAACATCAGTTCATGAGGGTGGACCAAGGGCATGATCGATGAACAACTGACTGTCCTTGCAACAAGATCGCCGAATCTGGCAATCTTAACATCTGAGTGGCATAATGAAAGGAGAAATATGTATTTGATGGCATGAAACTTCGTTCATTCCAAAAACTATTCATCGCACTACCTAAAATTTTAAATAGCCCAAAAAGTGAACTGCCTATTGTTCTACAACATTAAGATAAAAAGATTGAGAGGTGATCTTACTTTGTAGCAGTATCACATCACCGGAAATTGCCAAAGACCCCATTTGCTTCTGCCAGAGCGACACAGTGAAACGTGGCCTCGTATCATCACCAACTTGAACGTCGGTCCTGATAATCTCCCCACCTTTCGATAACTTGTACTGTCTCAGCGAATACCAGAAACAAGAATAAGCAGATTGAGCACCATCCAGTCGTGCGGTGCTTAAATCTAAGAGAAAATGCGCATCGTGTATCTCCATTGTGTTCCTATTAAGTGCAGCTATGGATTACGCAACACAAGCAAACGCACTTCCATTGCGCGCGCAAGCCACGGTCTCGCACACGCGCTCGAGCATACACATACACATTTCAAACGGACCCAAAGCAAGCAACCCTTTTGTATTTCCGCCGCGAATTGGACAATTCGCAAATTGGAACCAGACGACAACCCGGAAACCAGAAGCACGAACCCTGTACCGCACCGACAGTTCTTAAAGACTAAAGAGGAAACAGTAGATTACCCACTTGAAGAAACGAGATAAGCTATAATCAAATCACAACTTCATACCCAAAACTCCAGCTGCAACCCAGTTTTCTCTTTTTTTGTTTAAGGTGAAAAAAGCGAGTTTCAGATCGATCAGCATTCGGAAAGAGATGTTTCGACGAGACAACAACCTGAACCGGAGTGGAACGATGGACGAAGACGAGGAGCTGAACGAAGTCTCCGACGTGAGAAGCTGCTTCCGAGAGATCGATCAGAGGCCCGTACCAACCGATCGCAGATGCCATCGTCGACGATTCACCGACGAGAGAGAGAGAGAGAGAGAGAGAGAGAGAGAGAGAGTGCAACTGAGGAGTGTCGCCTCTGTGCAGGAGCGCGCGATTGGGAACTCTTTGCAAGTAGTTAGAAGGCCCCTGAACTTTGGTCATTTTGTACTTAAGGACCTGAACATTTCATATTTTTACAGTCAAGGGCCCAAACTGTAGAACTTCAACTATCAAAAGTGCTGACCACATCGTGTCTTTCTTGTATGCCAAACAAGCCTGTCAACCAACAAGAAGTTACCACTCTTTTGCCGAAAAAATGAAATCGTAAAAATAAATATTTTTCAAGACAATATATCCCATTTCCAGATGATTTTTCAGTTGTAATAATTTTTTGTGAAGGTATCTTGTATTAAATTCACTCACTTTACTTTAGAAATTACCAGAGGCAGTGTACGAAGTATCCCATGCGTTCAATCTTATCCCTTTCAGGTGTCAAATTCATATCCAATGCTTTAGTGTAACATATTGTTGCCAAAGCCCGAACTATTGACATATTGAGTTGTTACTAAACCTATTAAAATGAATCATAAACTCATTTATTGACCCATATATGATGTGCTTAATTGTTATATGAGTTAATTATATTTAGTAAATGGACCATAAATGAGTTTATTGACCCATATATGATGTGCTTAATTGTTATATGAGTTAATTATATTTAGTAAATGGACCATAAATGAGTTTAAACATATATGTGTGTTAAGCGGGTCATAAATGGGTCCTACATGGATTTATAATTTACTTAGACTGAACCAACCTTTATTACTCTTTTTTCACTCGCTCTCGCTCGATCTTGCACTCGTTCGCTCCACATTCTCACTTCAATTTGGATATGAATTTTCCTATATTGATTTAAATATAGAAGTATTTTGGCAACATAAATCCAATCAGGTATGGATCAATAGTTTTGCATTACAAATAAATGAATTATAATCGAGATAATTGGTCAATTTGGATCAAATCATTTATGACCCAATCCGAATCCAAACCCAGCCCGGCGCATCTATTTGACAAGTCTAGTTGTCGCTCAAATTAATGGAGATTGCAATTTGCCCTCCACACTATAGGAACCCTAAAAGTTTTTGATCCCCAATCTCTTTCAATTAAAGTACTCCAAGCCATGAATTGTCAGTTTAGGATGTCATTTGCAGCAGAGCGAGCAATAATCTCAACCTCCTGCATAGTCTCCACCGTTTTGGGAGGTTCGTTCTTAGTGCCGTCAAACTAGGGGTGAGCATGGTCCTGATTGGGCCGGTCCACCCCCTAAACCTAGGACCAACTCGCACAGTGTTGGTCCTCAATTTTTGGGATCGAGGACCGACTCTATTGAGCCCGGGACCAAGGACCGGACCGATCCAATGGGTTTGATCTAGTTCCAGGGTCAACCCGGGACCAACCGGTAATTTTTTTTGTTTTATTTTTTGTACTCCTTGAAAAAGAAAATCTACTATTTCAAATTACATATTATCGACAATGCGGCGCTGTACAACCAAACTATAAATACCATTACATATTCAACAACAATCGATGACCCCAACAATCAACTCAATAATAACCAGCTTCAACTTATAAACTCCAGACTTACCCTTTGAGTCAAGACTCACCCGCTCGAGCGACGAGCGGCGAGCGCTTCAACCCATAAACTCCAGACTCACCCTTTAAGTTAAGACTCACCTGCTAGAGCGACGAGAGGCCAGAGGCGAGCGCTGAACTGGGTGAGTGTGAAGGTTTTTCTTCAATTTTGGCAAAATGGAGAGTCCGAACTCTGAAGACTGAAGAGACTTTACAAGGAAGACTAAAAGAGAATATCAAAAGATGTTGTCAGTACCACTACTAGAGGAGGACCGAGGGTTTTGGACACATGAGAGGCGTGAAAAAAGACTAAAGAGAGACTTTGAGACTGTACAGGAAAGACTAAAGAGAGAAGTTGTCGAGGATGAAGCCGTGAATAACAATGTAAGACCGTTTTGGACACGTGAGAGATTGAGAGCAGTTTTCCACTTTTTCTTTTTTGGTCAGTTTTTCACAGCATTTCACAATTTCAATTGGGTTCTCTACATAAAAAAATTATAAATAATATATTAAATATAGGATTAATACCACGAAAAACCCTAAACTAGTACACTTGTGACACATTTACCCCAAACTATTTTTTTTATCATAAAACCCTAAACTGGTACATCTGTGATAATTTTACCCTGAACTATTTTTTTGACCACCAAAAACCCTAAATCGGTACACCTGTGACAATTTTACCCTGAACTTATCACAAAAAATCCCAAACTGGTACATATGTGACAATTTTACCCTGAATTAAAATTTTAATATTATTTTTTATTTTTTTCGAATTTTTATTTATTTTTTATTTTTTATTTTTTATTTTTTTTTTCATCTTCAACCTCTGGTCGGGCGACCCTCGCCCTGGGCGGGTGAGGACGGCCCTCGCCAAATCCGGCAAGGGCGACCCTCGCCGGTATCGAGCGAGGGCTGCCCTCGCCCGACACCGACGAGGGCGACCCTTGCCAATATCGAGCGAGGGCTGCCCTCGCCAGACACCGACGAGGGCGACCCTCGCCGGCTTCCGCCTTTGGCCGGTTGCCGGTCGCCGAACCGGCAACCGACCAGAGATTGAAGGTGACGAAAAAGAAAAAAAAAGAAAAAAAAATTCAAAAAATAAAAATATTATAAATTAATTCAAGGTAAAATTATCACATGTGTACTAATTTGGGATTTTTGTGGTATGTTCGGGATAAAATTGTCACAGGTGTACCAATTTGAGATTTTTTATGGTCAAAAAAATAATTTGGGGTAAATGTATCACAAGTGTACCGGTTTAGAATTTTTCGTGGTATTAACCCTTAAATATATAATATATATAAAACATTTCAGATATATTATATATAATATAGATAGTCCGAGTTGGTCCGAATAGGACCGACCCTAAACTATCTGGACCGAGGACCAACCCGCACAGTGCTGGTCCAGGGATCCCAGGAACAAGGACCGACCCAGTCCTCTTGAGAACTGAACCAGGACCAGCAGGGTTAGGCCAGTCCAGGGTCTGTTCAGGGTCAACCCTGGACCGATGCTCACCCCTACGTCAAACTCATGCTTCAAGTAAAAGAAGGAAAAATTGCCCTCTTCTGGAAATGCAAAAAGTTTCAACCACAAAAACCGAATGAGATTATCTCGGATAAACCAAAACATTCAGAAACACATGCCTAGATTTTATCTCGTCTTGCATAAAAATAAAAAAAACGTGTTATTCATCGGAATGTGCTGCCATTCAACATCAAACAGACAACCGACCACAAAATGTAAACATTTAAAGAACACTTTGAAACCGGAACAAGCAGAGGCGGCCACCCTAAGTCAAAAAATTTCCTGGGTTGCAGCCTGGGTAAAGTCCACTTCCCCGTGCAGCTCGAAACCGGCACCAGAACTTCCGAGTCAGAGAATGATGTTGGAGCTATAGTCCAGGTCAGGAACTGGCCTACAAAAATACGGCCCCGTTCCAGCAAAGCAGCTTCAGTTAAAAAACAGCCACTAAAGCCAAAAGCCATATCGACCTGTACACGCACCTCTCGTGACACTAGTCAACATAACCAAGTTCAATAAACATCCCAACTTTAGTAACTTCCTCTTAAAGCCTATAACCACTCCTCTACTACTTCATCTATACAATAAACTTCCCCAGTCCAACCAAGCCCTGCTATTATTCATCTCCTTTGAGTTTCTTCAGAAGCATTGCAACCAGCGCCATTTCACCTCAAATAGGTACTCATATACAGCCTCACACCAATGTCAATAGGTCCAACATCCCCACCCACCGCATGAAGCGCGACAGGTATAGTGGAGAGATGTCGCACTGTCATTGGAAAAACCATAGGATCGACTTCAGAACTTTGTAAGCTTAGTCGTGAAATGTCCAAATTCTTAACTTCTGTGGCACTAGAGGCACCCACAGCAGACCCACCAAGGTCCACTTCTCGGTCATATGAACTCACGACTAGTGCAGCATCTTCAAGTGCCCTAAACTTATTTAAGGAACATCTTCTAACTGAGGACTTATAAGCAAATAGACTAAGCACTAACGTAGATGTGGTCTCAAGCCATTCAACACACAGACCTTCAACTTCATCGTAGTATATTCTCCGTTCAATCTGCAGACCACCGAGGTGAGAAAAATTACAAATAGAAAAAGAAAAGAAAAGGCATTCTCAACTGTAGAATGTCAAATCCTACAAAAAACACTACTCACCGCCAATGTTGGAATATAAAGGGACATAAATCTGGGACCCAAGCCTAATACTCTGGCTTCTGTTATTAATATCTGCAGATAAAGAACATCATCACTAAATTCCTCAACAGAGAAAAAAGCATAGCTCAATTCCTCAACAACACAAACTCAGGTTTAAAAAAGGCAGCTAATTGCATAAGGCCCTTACTTTTTGCGAATCACGAGAGGATTCCATGCAATACAGGGACAAGAATGATTATTAATGACTAAAGTACAATGACAAGGTAAACAGTGTTATTCAATGAGATGATCATCTCAATTTTGCAATGCGTCCTAAACAAAACAAAAAAAAATTAAAATCTGGACTTAAGGAGAAGAGATACCACAAACGACCAAAGATGTATAAGCTTCAGTCATGAAATAAACAAACAAGACAAGAATGACGAGGTAGAACAATGGAAATACACACTAACTTCTAAATCACTAGGGAAAGCAATAGCAGCTGCTGCATCGCCACTGACAATTCTAGAAAGATGGACTATCAAAGTCATCACATTTATCCGTACACCAAGTTAAGTGAGCCCAAGAACAAAGATAATGTTTTTCACATAAGCATAAACAACGACCAAAAAAGAACATCTATGACCTCATCTTCAAAAAACACCCAACCCTTATCATCACAAAATCTATTTCCCTCCTTGGAGAGCAATCATTTCTAGAGCACATACCACAATTATTTAGCAGAAGTGTCAGCGAAAGTAGGAAGTAGGACACACCTGCTTTTTCTTTAAAAGAACCCACATATATAGCTTATCAATGGCATCCTTGACATGCCTGCTCGCAAGCTTTCTCTTGTTACAATAAGCAGCCACATCTGACAGAAGTTCTCTGCAAGGAACTCCATACTTCAAAGCTGCAGCAGATAATGCTTTGCAGCCCTCCCTAGAACCAGTGGCCTCATTATCAAAAGAAATGCCTGTAAAACACCTGGTCACTACATCTCCCTGGTTCCTAGCACTGTTTTTCAGGTACATCTCTTCAGCTTCTATAGCAGCAGCAAGCATGCGATGTACTACAATATCAGGATACCGGCGTAATGGAGATGTAAAGTGAGTATAAAGAGGAAGAGCGAGCGCATAATGACCCCAATCATCTTCATTGTTTTTCAAATCACCGGTACAAAAGTAAGTTGCAACTTGCATCGGCTTCGTAGCATAAGAAATAAGAATATCAAACAGCACAGAATCATCCTTGAGGGTTTCCCTGATTTGCTTCAATGACTTCCCAAACTGACCAGAAGAAGAAGTATCCAATGCTAAACCATGTTTCGAACAAAAAGCTTCAAACTCCCGTAGCTTGCGCATATTTGGTTTAGGATGCCTCCGCAATAATGCAGCATCAGGAAAAGCTCTAGCTATGACCTCAGCGGCAGTCCTGTTTGCCAAAAGCATAAACTCTTCAACAAGGAAATTTGAGTCTTTCCGTTGACAAAGCATACTCTCGTATGGAATTCCATCCTCATCTAATGAATACAAAATTTCAGAGTTCTCGAGCACTAAACCCCCATCTTTAAGCCTATTCTCCTTCAAGATCCTGGAAAGATCATTAAGATTTTTTATGGATGTAATTACATCAGACCACTCAAAATTGCCATCCATTTCTGGGAGGCCATTCTCTGAAGCACAAACAGTCCCTAGATCGACAATTCCATCAATAATGTCCTGAGCTTGTTCATATGAGAGCTTACAACAAGAGCGTATCACAGTACGACCAATCCAACGATCAATAACATTCCCGGAACTGCTGATATCCCAGAAAATTGAAAATGCCAATCTATCAACTCCAGGATTTAGTGAACCTAAATTTTCAGAAAGCAAAGGTGGCAACATTGATATCTTACGTTGCAACATGTGGACAGTTGTTGACCGACTTTGAGCTTCTGAATCCAAGGTTGTGTCAGGTTGTACAAAATATGACACATCAGCAATGTGGACGCCTACTCTATACGTGCCCGTTGATAATATGTCAATGGAGACGGCATCATCAAGATCAGTGGCAGTAGAAGGATCGATTGTAAATATGCATTTCTTTCTCAAATCTTTTCTACGTCGGAATTCCATTGGCGGCACATTCCAAGGGACACAAGGAAGACAAGAAATCGATTCAGGAGAGAACTCAGAACAATTGATTGAATTCTGAAACAAGATGGCATCAATATTTGGCTGCATTTCGCCTCCACGTCCAAAGACATGCAGGACACGAGCATATGGAAAGGGACTCTCTTCGTACCAATCCTCAATTCTAGCAGCAACCAGTTCCATTTCCATTGTAGTGTCAAAATCGTTCAATCTTTTTCTGATGCCTTCAGGCAAATCTTTTTCCAGGACCATCATCTTTGAAAATCTTGCATCTGTGGGTGTTAACTGAATGAATTCATGCTCTGAAAAAAATGATGAATTCTTATTTCTTTTAACGATCTTTCCGGATCCTTCCTTAAAAGTGAGCCATTGTTTCACATTAAGGAAACCAACAACAGTGTCTCGACGTGATGACCTTTCAATGATGGACACAACCCTTCCGGTTGGCCTCTTTGATGGGTGAGAACTGATCAAAAAAGAGATCTTCCCTATTGCATCCTCAGGTTCATTCTGCCAGCTAGAAGACCCTCCCTCAAGATGATATGAAGAGGAGGGGTGATATCCATTACTATGATTACTTTCTTGACCAATCAATTTTGACTGACCAGATTTTGCAGAAGTAGTGAGGTCCCCGTGATCATTCCCAGAGACTATAGGATTTCCGGTATAATCAAGCTCAGAATAAATCTCTAACTGTTGTCCGCCTTTGCAAGAATCCCCAGAAATCTCATTGATCTCCTGAAAGACATTACCATCTTCTGTCATAGCAGAGCTGTTGGAAGACCCATGTGACCCTTTCATCCTGGTCCAGCATGTTAAGGGATCGATCTTAATCACCACCACGTCACCTTCCACCTACATTAGGGACACATTAACAATAATCACATAAGTCACACTTCAAACTGACATACTTACAAACCAAATAAATCAACAATACTAAGCATCTTTCACATGAGAAATTATTTTCAACCAATCAAATTTGCAAATTGGAAAAAGGCGATATAGCTATAAATGAGAGCATGAGCAGACCAAGTATTTTCGCATTAAATCGCAGTATCTTAAACATGAGATGGAGTTTGAACAGGTTTGTTATGCTGAAAATTATCATAACTCCTCTCCTTCCTTCCTTAACAAGATTCTGCAAACACAAGTACAGGTTGCCACCATCATTTGTGTGACAGCAGAACTCATGTATGAACTAGGAACAACTAAACAGAATCAGATTCCCAGCTTCTGCCAAAATTGCACAGCTTTAAGGCACATAATTCTCCAAGCAACTATGATATATCAAATAAAACACCAAATGCTAACAGTATGAACGAGTCATCTAGCGGTAAGCTAGAAAAATTTCCAACTAAACTAAGCAATGAAGGAGATGCCATGAGATACTCATTCAGTCAGATTAAAACTCACAGCTCACGAGCAACATTAACTTACAGCTCTATTCTGTGCAGCAATGCCATTTATAAGAATATCTGTCTGCACTCCGTCAATCTTGCAGTAGGCCTACAACCACAAACCAGGGGTAAAATTATGTACATTCAAAAGTACGAAAAGGTCAATGTGCGCATTGAAAAGCAAACAAACCTCTAGTCTATTGTGAGCATTGACATGAAACAATGCCCTGAAGACATCGCCTTTCTGGAAGTAAAAGGCAAAAAACCGTTAAAACAGAAATATCTGGAACCGTTATTATATGAAGATTCAGAACATGTTCGGTTTACTTTCAACGACTTGTTAGCTACTAACCTCTAGATCGTCGTTAACAACCTCCACAGACCAATGCGAAGGCAAAGACTTACTCTGATCACAGCTCAAAGTCTGATAAGTACACGAATCCTTACTAGAAGATGTCTCGGATGACCCTCCACATGCAACTGGGTCACGAAAGGAATCGGAGAATGTTCTTCCTCCAGTGTTAGATGCAAGTGAACGAAAGTTTGCAACCCCCTGCAATTGTTCTTGATCTGCTTCGTCGTTTATATGCATTGTCGGCATGGAATTGAATGAGACATGCGATGCTTTTGCTGACTCCTGCTCAACTGAGGGATGGGTGCCTAGCCCCTGCGACTTTGATAGCAAATGTTTGACAGTAGAGGGAGATTTTTTTGCAGGGGATAAACCCACATCGCCTTGAGATTCGTTAACTGAACTGCAAGCAGCTTCTACAAAAAAAACACATAGTAAAATCATAATTCTGAGCACTGAAAATGAGGCACCTAAAAGCTAAAAGCAAACAACAAATGTTATCATCGAGAGAGAAAATAGAAGCAAGAGAAAGATCTGCAAACTGCGATGTCGACAAGCACAGTAAAGATAAACAGTGGGTTATTCACAACCATGTATATACTTTCTTGATTCCAGTTTCCCATTACATAATAAACCCATTCTCTCCTTTGGTTGGCATCTTAAATCACCAGACGATGCTAACCAAAAAACCTTGAATGTCAACATGAACTATCAGCGACTCGCGCATGCGATTGCAACCTCAAAATATGAGTCCCCTTTTACTGAAAGGAATATCCAGTCCTGAGCTTTTTCTCCCAACTCAAAGTCAATTGCTTTGAGAGCAAGCAGATTCTTTGTCATGTAACTGTATCCTACAGCTAAATCTAGGCCTCCATGTCCTCAGTGATCGAGGTGCCACTTAACCCATTTTCTTCTTCCTGACAACATTTTACAAGTAAAAACCAGTTCTTACATCTAACTCAGCTGAACAAAGCAACCCCGCGGCTCAGCAGCAGATGAGCTTTATTTTATCTCTCCACGACGTCAAGCTCAACTCAACCCAAACCTCGAACCCAGAAACTCAAGCGGATAAAAACAACAACGCCCCCCCATCACGGAAGCAAAACAATAGCAAGCATCGACCCGAGGAGCCCGGCCCGCGGCTCTCCCTTTCGCTCTGTGAATCGGAGAAGGGCGTACCGGAATTCGAGCTGCTCTGTTTAGAGCGGCGGCCCGGACGGCGCCGGGTCTTCTTCTCCTTCTTATCCCCTTCCTCGACCCTCTCCACCACCGTCTGCTCCACGCCAGCAGCCTTCATAATTCCCCCCCGCCCTCCCTCCCCGAAAAAAAATAAAAAAACCAACCAGGGGGAACCGAGACACGCACGCGAAGGCCAGCGAATTCAGCCGCGGAGATCGAAGCGAACGAAAGGAAGAGCAAAGATTCGATAAATCAGAAGTAGATGAAAAAGCAAGCAAGCAAGCAAGCTACTTAGGGAATTAGATCGGGGGAAAACGAGGAACTAGAGAACCCAGACATCTTCCGATTCGTGGGAAAAAATATCAAAAACGGAAGACGATCCGAGACCGGCAGCAGGAAAACGAAACGGCAAGAAACCAAACCGAACAAAAAAGAGAGAGAGACAGAGAGAGACAGAGAGAGAGAGAGAGGAAAGAAATCAATCTCCTCCGACAAAAATTCAAGAGGAACGGCAGCAAAAAAAAAAAACAGAGGAAGGAACCACTAAATAACCAGAACCGGACAGAGCACGAGAGGATTAGGGTTTATATGGTGCCGCGGAGATGGAGAGAGAGAGAGAGGGGGAAAGGGACGTGATGAATGGTCGGCGAAGACATGAGCGCCGACTGTTTGATTCCTTTGTCTTCCCCCCCACCCACCCCATCCCTCTTCCTTCTCCTTCGCCTTTTTTCCCCTCTTTCCCCCTTTTTCCTTTTTCCTTCCTCTTTTTTTTTTTTAAATATTTTTCGTTTTCGATTTATTAATTTTCCTTGGGGACTAGGGGAGCGGTGTGGGGAGAGAGGTTTTGGGGCGACACGTGTCGCGCGTGCTCTGGAGGCTTGCGGGACGGATGGACGGATGGGCGGCGGTGGATTGCGTGGGCCGTTGGTGAATAGCGCGCGAGGGAGGAGGGTGGGTGGCGAGTGGTGGGGACTGGGGGAAAAAAAAACAAGGAAGTGTTGCTGGTGGTGGTGGGGGGAAGCTTTTGTGGCCGCCGGTCACGTGAGGGAAGGCCCCATCTGATTCGTTGGCGGGCCGGGTCGGGTATCGAGAGATTGGTCCTCGGACCCGCCCATAACGTCATGCAAGGCGTCGATTCATTACCGCGCGTGGGGCTAATTCCAATAAAAAGCATTCATTACCGCGCGTGGGGCTAATTCCAATAAAAAGCATCGACCATTCTGGATCGGATTTTTTTTTCGTTTCGCAAAAAATCGCGAAATTTTTATTCAAATCTCAAATCTGTTCCGAATAATTTTGAAAATTTTCACATCGCGAGGGGCTCAATTTAGGACTCGCTTATTGAGACGAAAAAAAGTTCGAGGCCAGAATTATTTTTTAAGACAAAGTTTATGCCCGTTTTTTGAAATCAGCCCTTTACGAGTGCGTTGTTTACTTACATGGAGAAGTGAAAATGAACATTACAAGTGGAGTTAAACCATGGACATAGAGACTTGTTTAGTTTCCCGAGAGCGAGAATAAGGGTCGGCAGCAAAGTAGATCCCTTCGTTTAGGCCCGATTGGACCCATCTGTTTCATATATTTTTAAAAATCAAGGGCGGATCTGAACAAGTACTTTAAGGACACCATACTCAATTCATCGTGTATTGGTTGAGTCCACACAATTCATCCCCTCGACCCCACCTGCGCCCCATTGAGAGAGAGAGATCACAAACAAAAAACGGCCCGAACTAAAGACATCCCGTTTATGACCTATGAAATTGAATATGAATTAAAATATGAATTCTTGACCTATTTTTGCCATCTCTACTTGTTAGTGCCAATTTGCCCATTTTCATGTTGGTTCTTATAAAGCGCAACTTCTCTATTCTAGATTTATCATCGTTAAAACAAATTGCACAAACTCTATTTTCAGGCGGCACCTACATATAGAATAAAGTCTTTTCTCAGTTCTCTCTAAACTAGCATATGCAAAGATTCTCGTTTGCTTCTTCCCTACTTTGTTCTTTTCTTTTCCCGTCTCTTCATGCCCTTTTCCCAGAATCTCAAATTGCAGGCTCCATGTGTTAGAATTGCTTTGTCATCAATGATCATTCGAAGGATCGATGAAAGAAAAAAAGGGCAGGCGAAATCGCGAATCTTGGAACGATAAAAATTTAAATTTTGTCAATGCTGCGAGAGTATGAATGACTAACATCACTCCTTTTCAGTCGCGAATTCACGTTTGATCTTCCTTATGCATGAAAATGATCTCGCTAATTTCTTAAAGGCATAAATGCATTGGAAGTCATAAAAACGTGTCGTGAAAGTGCAATTTTTTTTTATAACCCAGGGAACCCCCGCATGGCCGACAGCCGGGAGGTAAACCCTGGGGGCGACACGTGCTAGCCACCACACACATGCACCGGTTAAGTCACCCTGCGGCGTCGGGGATTCGAACACTCAACATTTTGCGAGAAGAAGAGTGCCCTCTCCAGCAGCGCCACCCAGGCGGGTGGTGTCGTGAAAGTGCAATTAAATCCTAAATTTTTCAAAAATTACAATTAAGTCCTAAGGCTTGTCATGGAGGCACAACTGTGTCCTAAAAATTTCAAAAAGTGCAGCCAAGTCCCAAAACTTGTCAAATTGATCAAATTAAGTTTTTCCGTTGATTGCACTTTTTGAAAGTTTTAGTACTCATTGCACTTTCGTGATAAGTTTTAAGACTTAATTGTACATTTTAAAAGTTTTAGGACTCAATTACATTTTCGTAAATTTTAAAACTCCCCGTGCACTTATCTCTTTCTTAAATAAGAGACAACGAGTATAGAGCAAAAGGGGCTCGTGCCATTTGAGCAAAGAAGATCCGCCACGGATAAAGCCCATTTTACGGCCCAATGGGCTCTTTTTGGCCAGATATATTGGCGGAATAGAATCTCCTCCTTAACCAATATAATTCGGGAAACTCACGATGTTGAGTAGCTTAATCTTTCTTGGTCGTCTTCCTCGTGATTAAGGAGCTGGCAGTTCATGTTCATCGCATCAAATCCAGAGCCATGAATTCACTGTCGTGCCCCGTCATTCCAGACTGCTATGGTTTTGTTGAACACGCTACAAAGGCGAGAGATTCTTTTTCTTTTATTCGTGTCCATTTCAAATTTACAAAGATCATTTTTCTTGATTACGTCGATACTCTCATCTTGTGACTTCCCGTGAGCACGCGGTAGAAAAGCGAAGGGCAATCTTCAAACAAGCAAGACGTGAGAAAATTTTTGTCCCTTTGCAAGTTGCATGGGACCCAAGGGAATCAAGCCTTCGGGCTGTTCAAATTTGACAAAAGAAGAGGAAGTAATGTTCCAAGATGTTGGCTTGACAATTGAAGAGCGACCCTTGCATTTGGGTATAGCCTGATTGATCAAAGTCACTAGAAAAGTTCGGCAATTTTGCCTGGCCTAGATGTCCTCCCATGGCCAAAAAGAAAGAAAAGAAAAGAAGGTCGAACAGCTGTATGAATGAGCCACTTCAACCATTTCTTTACTTGGCAGTTTTCACACTTTGCATTTGGAAAGGGCCATCAAAAATCAAGTAGCCTTGTCCCATCCCGAATATATTTGGTTCCATTCAAGAATAAGATGCTCAAAAGTCAGAGGGAATCAGTTGACTTGGTAAGGCGGTCGGCAAGCCATCCATATATTTACATTCGTTTGCCAAAGCGAAGTAATTGATTTTACATTTCTAGGTTCAGGCCATATGCACGGGTCCAAATATATCGGTTTAATCAATTTTATAAGATTCGCGTTACATTCCACAGGCCTCCAGGTAGTCCGGTCTCTATGCTTACGCCCCTATAATATAATATAAAAAAATTACGTTCTACAGTGATACGGTTCTACTCAAAATCAAATGGAGAAAATAACTTCTCTAGTAAATCTCTTTTTAAAGTTTGACTCGAGACTACTGATTGGTAACAATCTTTCAGCAGATCGCGAGGGAGTAGCCTTATGATATGTGGTTAGTATAAATGATTCTAAGAGATCGCCTTGGAAAAACCCTTTTGCCTCTTCAAGATGGCAATGAAAAGACAAGCCTAGTCCAACATTGCAAAACACTTGGCATGAAAAGATCTCTCAAGGTTTCTCGTGAATACTTACATGACATCATTTTCGCGCGGTCCATACAATTATCGATGCATAAGATTCGTTCTTGCCCAATTTCTTCTCATGCGCGTCTTGTGAAGCAAGTCAAAGCTGTTTGTAGTAATTATTGACCAACCTCTTGTTAATCGCCAAGTCTAGTAGCATATCTTAAACTCGCGGACTACTCAAAACCCGATATAGCGACGGACATGACCAACATGTCTTTGTATGCATTACATTATACATAATTTCATCGAGACTCGACTCATATCAAAAATCAGCGAATCGCCGCTAATTCGTTAGCTCATCTTGTCTTCAATCTCGTGTTAGCAGTAGAAGCACTTCTCCTCGAGAGAAGGGCGATTGCTCGCTTGAATTCATCGACCGGGGCTTAGCAAGCGTAACTCTGGTCAAAAGTGCATTACAGCCCCACGATAAGCCTATGATTATCTTGTTAATAATAAGGTCCGAATCTTCATTATGATTACATTTTCTTCTTTTATAATCCACGAACAAGCTATCACTCGAGGATAACATATATTTTGAATCTCATAATTTAATTGCACAATCATTTCTCAACTTGCAAAATTCAACTCATCCAAATAATTTAAATATTTTTCGCCTCATAAGCCTGACCGTGCGATTGGGCAGTATGGATCAAAAGTGGTTGGATCATTGGGTCAACCACTGTAGGCCCGCATTGCAGAAATCCCCCGAATGATTGCCGACTTTTAAATTCAATGACACGCAAGTCGCTCGAATTTTTTTTTTTCCTTTTTGGGACTTGCAGTTTTTGTTTTTATATGAACCCGAAACGTGAGGCCACGACGGTGCAATGTATGTGGAGGACTCGGGAAATACGCATGATTATGAATATGGTCAGGAGCAACGTCGCGACGTGCGCAATTCATGCCTTTGCCAAATCTCTTGGAATCTCAAACGATTGGTTTGCGGGCAACCACAACCGAGGGCGAAATTAATTAATCGAGTTTTAATTTTGCTGCTGTTGCAAGTCAACTCGCTGGCAGACACGTGTAATTTGGCTGTTTTTTTTTTTTTTAAACTTTGCTTTGAATAGACTTTTTGGCGATCATTTATGGATGAAAAAGGGCAAGTGGAAATAGGGATAAAAAGCGATGATGATCACGTTTTTTTTAACGTACGATTTTGTTTTGAAAGTAGTAGGCTCGATGCTCGATCGATTGACTTTGTATGCAAGTGGGCACTGGCGAGCCTTTTAGCTTTCGGCAAATGAGATTTTTGTTTGGTGGAGGCTATGTAGCTTCCTAGAGGTGACTTTTGCTGGCATAAAGTTAGAATTAATAAGAAAGGAGCTCGTCAATTTTTTTGGCATTGTTTTTTTTTCTTTCCCGTCCTTTTTTACGACGGGGAAGTTGATTGGGTAGCTTAAACACGAGTCAATATGTGAATGGATTAGAGCAATTATGAGAATGCATGGGCTCTGCGATGTAAAGAATCGAATACTCGCCGATTCAACAAGAACTCTGTTATTAACATGCAGAGACTAAAGTCGCATGAGTATAAATAAAGCGAAAGTAGATTATTTTTTTTTTACTAAATGAGCTGTTGGTTTTGCCTTTTATGCCAATAAATAAGTTGGATAAAAAGATAAATCAAAATTAGAATGATAAGTATAAAGCCTCTTAGGATACTAAACTTTAAGCGTTCAATTACTTAAACGAAAAAGTCAAATAATATATGACCTCATATTTATTTATACTTTTTCTAGCCTATTTACATCCGTCGGCTAATTTACAAATAAAATATGTCTAACCTAAGTTAGGTGCAGGATACCATACCGTAAGATATCAATTAATGCTATTGGTAAATTACACGTTTTTTGAAAGAAATAATAAATAGTTTTCGCAAATTAAGTGATTTTCGATAGTAAGATGGTGGTATCAGAAGACAAAAGTTGGACGTAGGCAAAGCTTAGGAGATAACTATCGATATAAGTGGTTTAAAAAAATTTTCATGTCATTATATTTTCTAATTCAAAAAGGAAAAATAAAAACCCGCTCCTCTCCTAAATTTTTATTTCCAACGGCCACTTTTAGGGTGCGCATGAGAACGTTTCTGTGCCCGGGAACTATTTCTGAACAGAAATGATTTTTTTTGATTCTGTGCCCGGAAACAATTTCTGAGTATTTGAAGGCGTTTGATAAACTGTCCAAAATTTCTATTTCTAGAGTAGAAAAGAATAGAAATGCGTTTGGTAACTACACAAAATTTTTGTTCCCAAATAATATTTTAATAATATTTTGAATTTTTTATTTTTTTTCTTTATATACATTTTCTTCTTTGGCCATGGCCGGCGCTGGCGACCGGCGGCCGGCCACAGCCCAGGGCCGGCGAGGGCGAGGGCTGGACCCTCGCCGCCTGGGCGAGGCGGCCTCGCCCAGAGACGGCGAGGCTCGGCCTCGCCCAGATCTGGCGAGGCCGAGCCTCGCCGTCGCGACAGACGGCGAGGTCGGCTTCGCCGTGGGTCGCGACGGCGAGGCTCGGCCTCGCCAGATCTGGGCGAGGCCGAGCCTCGCCGTCGCGACCCACGGCGAAGATGGCGAGGCCGAGCCTCGTCGTCTTGGGCGAGGCCGACCTCGCCGTCGCGACCGACGGCGAGGCTCGGCCTCGCCCGATCTGGGCGAGGCCGCCTCGCCCAGGCGGCGAGGGTCCAGCCCTCGCCCTCGCCGGCGAGGGCGACCCTCGCCTCCGCCGGCGGCCGGCGAGGGCCGTGACGCCCTCGCCGGCCCTGGGCTGTGGCCGGCCGCTGGCCGCCGGTCGCCGGTTGCCGGCGACCGGCCATGGCCAAAGAAGAACACAAAAATAAGAAAAGAAAAAAAGAAAAAGAAGAAAAAAAACTGATTCTCAAAATTGTGCCGAGAAATAAGAAGTAACTTTTTTTTACTTCTTGTTTCTCTTCCAAAACTGTTTCTCGGCACAAATTTTTGCAAAAATGTGCCCGGGAACAAAAAATTTACCAAACGCATTTCTGTTCCCAAACTATTTCTGGGAACAAAAGAACAGAAATTTTTACTGTTTGGCACGTTACCAAACGGGCCCTTAACTACCATCCTCGCCGTTCTCAGGCGAAACACGGCGACGCCGAGACACGTCCGCCGCCTCTGCCGCCGCCCACAACTCTCTCTTCCCAAAGCTATCATCTTTCCCATGCCGAAGCAACACCACCACCCAGTCACGCACGCACCTTTCACTCTCTCCTCCGTCATTGAAATAGCAATCCCCATTTGCCTTCCTTCTGATCTACTCTGCCTCCGCCTCGCGAAATGGCGTGGCCTCGACTGGTTCCCTTTCACACCCAACCCCCGGTGACAATCAATTGTCGAGTGCAAGGACTGGCAATTCTCCGAGCGCCATCACTCAGCAGGTTGGGGGGGGGGGGGTGTGTCTAGTTGGCTGAATTATCTCCGCACACCAACTGTTTGACGTTTTACCCGAACGAAGCATGTTCCGTGTTGGGTATCATCTGGGTATTGTATGATTCGCTTTTGTTGGGCGGTTTTAAATCGAGGGGTGGACGTGCGAGAGCGGCCTCTTGCCCATTGAATTAATAAATTGGTGGAGAAAGAAAATGACAGTGAGTGAGCGGAACCTGAAGTTGCGGTCAGACATGCTGCTTCAATAATTGTTGGGTAAAGAAAAGCATTCTGCGAGTCTGGCCGGATGGCAGTTGCGCCGATAAATAATTGTTAATGTGGTGGTGGCTGGTTCTCTAGCTTAGAAGGTGATGAACTTGGGATGGGAGGAGACGTTGTAACTGTGGAGAAGAACTTGTGAGCGAGATAAAACTATGAAAAATAATATTTAAAAGTTTCCAGTTGGCGTCAATGCGTGAAATGCTGATGATCTTTACAATGGATAAGCTCTTCCTTAGATTTGACTACCACATAGATATCATAAGTGATGCAGCCATTTCACACTCTAGGCTGCCTGTCGCAGTCAAGAAAGAGAGAGAAAGAGAGTGGTCAACGCATCCATAGAATCAGAGCCAAAGAAAAGACTGGACAAAACCAGAGTATTGCAGTTCCTCCCTTCCCATAACCCCTTGCATCCAACTTTTTATCACGTTCTTTGCATCTGCTGCTCCATCCACTCTCCTCATGGGATTCCTCTTCGTCTTGCCTACAATTTTCTTCTCTTGCACTCTGGTCTCAGCAATTCCTTTCTCAGAACTCATATACCCGAATTTCACTGGTTCATACCTTCAGTTCATAGACACCTCCGGTGCGTTTCTGTTATCTCGTAATGGAACATATAAAGCTGCCATTTGCAATCCTGATGCTCAACAAATCAACTTCTACCTTTGTGTCGTTCATGTAGCGTCTAACACCATGATCTGGTCTGCTAATCGGAATCAGCCTTTCTCTGAAGCCGGTAATATTTATCTTACTTCCAAGGGGATTACCATTGTTAATGGAGCAGGCAATGAGGTATGGTCGGCTCTGCCAAATCAGTCACCTGTAAATGCTTTGTTGCTAAGCGAGATGGGTAATTTAATCCTAGTGGATCAAGCCAACGTTTCGCTGTGGGAAAGTTTTCATAATCCAACAGATACAATTGTGATCGGGCAACACTTGCCCATAGGAATGTCACTTTTCGGTGCAGTATCAGCTTCTGACTTGTCAACCGGCGACTACCAGCTTGGACTTACTTCTTCAGATGCTATATTGCAGTGGCATGGACAAACATATTGGAAATTGTCAATGGATACCAGGGCGTACACCATTTCAGGTTACATGGTTGAGTTTATGACCATAAACAGGACAGGCCTGTATCTGTTTGGTAGCAATGGTTCGGTGGTTATCCAGGTGGCCTTGGCATCTGCTGATTTCCAAATTGCCAAGTTGGATGCCTCCGGCAAGTTCATGGTCAGTAGCTTTTCCGATGGGAAATGGAACCGGGAGTTTCTGGGGCCATCTGATAGTTGTCGACTCCCGTTTGTCTGCGGCAGAATTGGGCAGTGTTCGGATAACTCCGCTTCTAATACTCCTGCCTGTTCATGTCCCTCTAATTTCCATCTGAGTTCTCCGAATTCTAATACTTGTGCGCCAATTGATGGTTCCTTTGCATTATTTTCAGCCTGTAACTCATCAAATAATGGTAGTCAAGTGAATTCGTCTGCTGTCTCATATTTGACCATCGGATATGGCTACGACTACTTCTCCAATGATTTCTCCCAGCAACTGAACTATGGGTTGAATCTGTCTGTCTGTCAAGAAGTCTGCTCAGGTGATTGTTCTTGCTTTGGAGTATTTTATGAAAATTCATCTGGTTCTTGTTATAAGATTGAAAATAGGTTGGGGTCCATTATATTGAGCACTAACAGTGAAAATGATCTGTTGGGATACATCAAAGTTGTGTCCGCCCCTTCTACTAACTTTAATGGTAACAACAATTCCATTGACCAAAGTCAAAAGTTTCCTGTGGTTGCTCTTATACTGTTACCTGCCGCTGCATGTTGCGGCCTAATTGCAATAGGATTTGTCTGGTTGAGAAGACGGAGAATCTCAAAGTTCGGGGAGGTAAAATTAGGCCAACCTAACTCTCCTTCCTCGGAGGAGCTTGATGCCTTCCACATCCCTGGCTTACCTAGAAGGTTTGATTATAAAGAGTTAGAAGTTGCTACAGATAACTTTAAGACCCATATAGGGTCAGGTGGGTTTGGTGCTGTATATAAAGGTATACTTCCTGATAAAACAGTCGTTGCTGTAAAGAAGATCACCAACTTAGGGATCCAAGGGAAAAGAGACTTCTGCACTGAAATTGCTGTAATTGGAAATATCCATCACGTCAATTTGGTTAAACTGAAAGGTTTTTGTGCCCAAGGTAGAGCTCGCTTGTTGGTTTATGAGTATATGAATCGTGGGTCACTGGATAGGATCCTCTTTGGCACTGGACCTGTTTTGGAATGGCAAGAGAGGTTTAATATTGCACTAGGAACAGCACGTGGCCTTGCATACTTGCACAGCGGTTGTGAACAGAAAATTATTCATTGTGATATTAAACCGGAAAACATTCTTCTGCACGATCAATTCCAGGCAAAGATCTCCGATTTTGGACTTTCAAAGCTTCTGAGCCCGGAGCAGTCCAGCCTCTTCACTACAATGAGAGGCACTCGTGGCTACCTTGCACCTGAATGGCTGACAAACTCTGCGATTTCTGAAAAAACAGATGTTTATAGTTTTGGGATGGTGTTGCTTGAACTTGTGAGTGGCAGAAAAAACTGCTTATTGCGGACTCAAAGTCACAGTTTGGAGGATGATAGCAGTGGTTTGCACTCATCCTCATCATCAGGGTCAGGACTTGTGTATTTTCCTCTGTTTGCCTTAGAGATGCACGAACAAGGAAAGTACTTGGAACTTGCTGATCCAAGACTAGAGAACCGGGTGACAAGTCAGGAGGTAGAGAGAATGATACGAGTTGCTCTGTGTTGTGCTCATGAGGAACCATCATTACGGCCAAACATGGTAGCTGTAGTTGGAATGCTTGAAGGGCGGATCCCATTTTGTCAGCCTAGAGTAGAATCCTTGAACTTTTTGCGCTTCTATGGGCGTAGGTTTACTGAGGCTTCCATGATAGGAGAAGAAAACGGATCAAACAATGCAATCTTATATTCTCAAGCGAATGCTTTTCTTACAAGTGAGGCTGGAGGTTCCTATAGAGCGGTCTCTTACATTTCTTCTCAGCAAGTTTCTGGCCCGAGATAACAATGATCAGCTTGGAGTTTTACCGCTTGCAACAGATAGTGTAAATTCTTGAATCACAAAGCCCTTAATGTAGACTGGAATTGTCACTTGTTGCCTTTCTGGTAACCGTAGTCCTTACTTTCCAAAATCAAAAGAGATCTGAGATGTTTAACGTCATCAGATGTGGGTCCTTTGTTGCTTGAACAGGGCAACTCTTTTAGCTAAGTAATTGACTTGCATGATTAAGAGCTTCAAAGCCTTTTGCATTAACAGTTAGGTTGCTTGTCTAATGGCTTCTGTGATCATTGTTCATATGTTTCTGGATATTGGTAACAGAACTAAGAAAGTTCTACATTTCAGGGTCTGAATAATCTCATCTTATATTGCGTTTCTGGTTTCAACAGAGATCTGCTTGACTAGAAAACATGGTCAAACTGACATGAAAAAGGTTTGAAAGAGTATGAAACAGTTTGGTTCATTTCCAGGGATCCAGCACTTGCCTTTCTAAAGAGGAGAGCGGAGAATTGTCGTTGCTATAGAGAATGAACATGACAAACTGTAAGGTCGAAGTATCTGCAATAATGATTCTATTGTTTAAAGCATGTTTTCTGAGACGTGTAATAAATCAGATCCAGCTATGCTCTAGTCTGATGACTGTATCGATTGGTTCTGGTTGCGTAGTGTTTAACAATCATGGAGACATGGCTTTCTCAGGCCAATGGATAAATTGGCAGGTTTCAACATTGATAGACTTTCGCTGTTGCATCCTGTTATTAGATTCCTCCAATGAAACACTGGCTAAACTTTGTATGAGGTGGAAATTTATCCAAAATGGTTGCGTTATATGTTAAGTTGACATTCTTCAAAAAATATGGCAATAAGTGGTTCTCAAGAGTTACATTTCTGACTCAAAATAGGCCTGCCTTTTAGCTTACTTCATGCATAGTTGTGTATTTTTTACATTTGCTCGTTGTCTAAACTTCTGTAGCTAACAAAGAAACCTGGATTTTAAATTTCATGAGGGGAAATCAGAGTCCTCACTTTTGGCACGGCTAAGGTAAGGAAGAATGAGCATTACTGCAGAACCGAACTACGCATTACACCATATGTGGTTCCCTGGACAAAAGTATTTTTTACTAGTTGATCGGTGTAGATATTTCGTACTTCATGCACTTTCTTGTCGTTTTCACGGTACTGCAATCACTTTTTCTGCAACATTATGCCAGGACAGCCAACTGATAATACCCTTCTCTCAGTATAGAGATCAGAAGCTTCCTCATCAATCTCTGTTAGTTTTTAACTTGTCACACAGCTTTTAGCACTCATAATGGTAGCGGTGAGCATGATCCTGGTTTGGGCCGTTTCAACATAAGGACCAACTCACACGGTGTTGGTCCTCAATTTATGGACTGAGGACCGACCTTGTTGAGCCTAGACCGAGGACCGAACCAACTCTATGGGTCCGGTTTGGTTCCAGAGTTAACCCATGGCCAACTGATTATGTTTTTTTGTTTCATTTTTTATATTTCTTGAAAGGACAAACATACTATTTCAAATTATATATCCATAATGCGACATCGAGCAATCAAACTATGAACACTAGTACATAATAAACATAAATATAATATAAGGTAACAACATAAATTTTACACTTGCTAAAAGTAACAAATCATGAAAATAAATACATGAAATTCAATTAAACCATAAGAAGTTCAAAATACGTAATATAAGCGATAAATTATACAACTTCATATCTTGTTCATACTTAAAAAAAAAAAAAACAGGCAAGGCAAGCAAGGCGAGAGGTTGAGGCGGGCGAGCGAAGAGGGTTTCTAATTTTTTTTTTGAATTGAGGCTCGATTTCTTTCTACTTTCTAATTTACGCGGCAAACGGAGCTGCATAAGAAAGAAGAGAACAGAGGAGGAGGCGCTAGGATTTAGAGTAGACAAAAACATATAATATATAAAACCTAATATATATTATATTATTTAGGATTGGTCCGAGTTGGATCAACCCTAAACTCTCAGGACCGAGAACCAATTCACACAGTGCAATGCCCAGGGGTCCTAGGATGAAGGACCGATTTAGTCCCCCTTGGAACTAGACCAGGATTTGTCGGGTTGGGCCGGTCCATGGTCGGTCCATGGTTATGGACCGACGCTCACCCCTACCTAATGGTCATAGCTATTTGTGCATGATCTGTTGTTTGTGAGCCCATAAAGTCTCACCTTTCTGAATTATTCAATGCCCAGAAGTTTGGTGGCACCTAAGGACAAAACATCCAAGAAATCGTAATATCAAAATTCCTTCGGTTTAGAAGTTCAGCTCAAAAATTTAGGCTTGTCATGTCATAGGTAGTGTATTTCACTTAGATATAGGGTTGCGAGGATGAGGGCTGGTTTCATATCACCGCCAATTAGAAAATTGTTGAAGAAGATGAAAATAAGATCAATTATCTAAGCTAGCACTATTCTTAAGAATAATTTCGTTTCTCGAAGTACGAAATTCAGTGCGATAAGCCCTAAAGGTTATCCTCCCAAGATATAACAAACTTTCTTCTTTACTTCGCACGTAATAACATAAGGAACATGAATAACTAAATTGTCTATATGACTCAGCAAAGAAAGAAATAGGAGAGGAGGAAATTCTCTTTTAAGTCTTAAAGGAATGTGGTTTGAAGTTTAAATTTATAGACAAACGAAAAAGAGAGCTATTACGAAACCGTTACAAATCAATTCGTAATTAATAAATTGATGACATTACAAAATTGTTAGACAGCCGTTACAAAAACGAAGGGTTTATAATGAAATAAATCATAGGTTACAAAGCCGTTACAAAATGATGGCTTTTATGGCTGTCCTAACTTCTATTAAAGCCGTAACAAAATAATGGCTTTCAAATATTTCAAAACTATAAAAATATTCAACAATCCCCGCATATTTCAAAAAGTTTTGAAAAGAAAGGAAAGATAAATGCTGGGTTAAACCCAATTAAATGTAATGCATCGGAACTGGTGCCTTTTGGGTTATGAACCATATCTAGAAAAAATGAAATATAATTCATGAAATTATTGATGAAGTTTGAAACGTCTATGAATCAAGATTTTCTTACGTGAGTGATCATTTTCACCGATCACATTAAACCCCCACAAATTTTGTTCAATCGGTTTTGCGCTAACAGATTATGTGTGTGTCTAGTTTATTCATAAGTGCTCTGAATATTTTGCCAAAATTCTTATAAGAGCAGCCATACTCCACATTTATATAAGTGATTCCATTAAGTATATACTGCAGTTTAATACACCATCAATAATGGATATGAAATTCATTAAGAGCTTAGCTCAACTTCTCTTTCATTATAGTCTTGCACTATCCTCACCTTAGGAGGTACAATAATAGTGCATCACAAGATCAACAATTAATTTGTTATTACCCTTATAAACCTACTTGGGGTAATTAATGCACTATTCTCACCTTAGGCTTAAGTGCAAGATCAACAAGTGCAATAGGTGAATAGACCTAGAACGAGAGTTTGGTAAAACTTGGAGGTACCATGGATGAGTGAACAGTGAGGTAGAGCCATGATTGTCAATATGCTTGGAAGGACTAGAAGATATAAGCTAGAGTTTAGTTAATGTACTTTGCCTATATCAAAGGTATCCAAAGTATGAAGTAAGAGGTGACAAAAACCAATGAACCTTTATGAAGATGGACAAGTCATGAAGAACAGGAAGTTCGTGGAGACTTGAAAGTACCAGGCAATGTGAATAATCTATAGGATCTACATCACTATCGTACTCAAAGTGCCTAATGGGAAATAGTTGGATATAACCAAGAAGTCTTATATATCTGAGCTGGATATTAGCAAGAGCCCGTGTAAGCTCGATATCAGTAGAGTACTGCAAGAACTGGATATAAGCAGAATACTGCTGAAGCTGGATATAAGCAGAAACCTGGTGGAAGTCTTATATAATCAAATAACTGAAAATGTGGATATAACCTGAACTATTGATATAAGCAGAGCACTCAAATTACCTACGACAACAATCTTGTCATGAACTTCAAGATTATTATTTTGAGATATTTTATCTCATTACTTGATAGCTTGTGATCATATATGGATTTCTTATTTAAAAGATTTTGATTGACCAAGATTATCAATGCGAAATATTCAATCAAAAAAGATATCTTGATTAATTGACAAGCATCCCAAAGGTAAGATACTTTCCATAGTTGAACCACTCTATTTCTAGTTACCAAAATTTGATTGCATTAGAGACCAAATCTATGAGAATTCTGATTGCTTATCTTCAACGGCTAATTGATCTTCTCAAAATTGTCCATTGGCTAGTTTGGAGATTCATCCTCTTGAAGATTGTAGATTGGATGCTGAGGAATATAAAAGAAGACCAAGGTGTTGAAGAGAGAGATCGATCAAGAGTTCAAAAATCCAAATTTAGAGAGAGCTTTACATTTTACATTTGCCTATTGAGAGCGTTCAAATTGTTATATTTCTATAAGTGTTGGCAATATTATAGTTTGTGCTTAGCTGTGAGATAGTGAAATCTATTAACTTAAGTATAAGCAACACATTCTACTATAATTTCAAGAAGATTTATAGTGAAATCCAGCCGGTTAACTGTTATTCTAGGAGAGTGAACATAGGCTTACATTAAGCCAAACCACTAAAAGCTTTATGGCATTGTTTACTATCTCTTTGCTCCTACTCAATTACTGCTTGATTGAAGCACTCTACTGCATTGCTTGATATAACCGGTTTGTGCTTAAATCAACTCTCTATTTCACCCGATTAAGCTTATATCAAACTTGACACCTTTAATTCTGTACTATTTGTCAAGTGAAATCACATATTTTTACCCTCTAGGTTATATTGTTAGCTAACATCAATAACAAGATACGAGAAGCAAGGGATACTTCAAAAATGGGCCTCCAAGATGAACATATGAAGCAACAAAATCATCCACATTTAGGTAGAAGAGAGTATTTACTTGATTATTTTTCTAGCATTCTTAATTACTATGAGAGCTATTTTTTTAAAATTATTTTTGCTATTTCCAAATTGCCCACTTCGTTGCTTCACTAGTTTCTTGGGATAAAGACGTAAATGATCTATGAATTTTGGCCCAATGTAAATTGTGATTCATGAACTTTTTAATTTGTTCAATATGTTTTCTGAACTTTGACCTAATGTACAATGCAGTATCTGAATTTTCAATTTATTTAATATTGTCTTTGGACTTTTGGCACATATTCAACTTAATCCTTGAACTACATAAAAATATTCAATATTGTCCCTTGCATATTGGACCAAAGTTCAAGGACCATATTGAACAAATTAAAAGTTCATGGACCACATTGCATATTGGGCCAAAGTCTAGGGGACCATTTATGTCATTTTCCCTAATTTCTTTGCTTAAGTTTTTGAGTTACAAATACTTTAACACAATACGAAGTTCGGTTAAAGCCTATTTTAATCTATGGCCTAACATTTTATGGATTTTCGGGTATCATAGCACTACACCCATCAAACCACATCAACCGCCACTCAACTTGCCATCGGTCGGAGAATATTCCCTTCAAATTGACAACTATTCTCGAATGTGATTCTAGAGACAGCCTCAAATTCAAAAAGGGCCGCATGTTACGTGCATAAAATGACGGCTGCCACAGATATCAAAGTTAAAAATTATGAGGAAATTCCTTGTGGTGATTGAACGAGGCAAGATTATTTACTATTTAGGACATGCAACTGCGCGGAATTCACTTCCAAGATAACGAAGGCACACTTTATTGGCAACACAGAAATGAGTTACAGTTGAAACAACGGAGGAAATGAAGTTGTGACATCAGGTTCGTCGATCCTGGAGTAGAAAACTATTGCGGGAGCTTGTTGAATTTGCGGTACTGAAACTCGGCATACGTTTTGGTTGAGTACTTTGCTGGGTTCTGGTCGTTGATAAGCCCGGGGAGAGGCCCGATCAGCACCTCCTGCGGGGGGGCACAAAACACTGCCCATGACATCCGCGTCTTTTCCTTGTTCACCAAGCTCCTATGAAGAACACTTTTGTACTTCCCATTGCTTAGAACCTGCAAAGAGCATCCCTAGTAAGTAGAATGTAGGAATTTTTTCCCCTAGAAGCAATTTGCTATTTTATCACATTTTACCTCAATTTGATCGCCGATGTGGAAGAAAAGCGCATTGGGCAGGTAATCTACGGCATACCAGTTGCCATCTTTCCAAGCCTGAAGACCCGGAACTTCATTCGGGACCAGTATGGTGAGCGCCGACATGTCGGTGTGAGGCTCGACACCGAGGGCCAGTTGAGGTTGTGGGCAGGGTGGGTACAAGTTTATTTTCATCTCTAGCTCCATTTGGTCGCCTCCCAAACTTGCCTTGAGGACATTTTTCTCCAATCCTAGACCCTCGGAGATCAGCTCCAGCAGCACCTCTGTCACTCTCAGTATCTCCTTGTTGTATTCTTCAGTGACTTCCCTGTGTCCGGCCGGCATATATTGTTGTTGTAGTGGTGAAATCGTGCAGTAAATAAAATATGAATATGCAAGAAAACAACAAATTGTGGAAACACTTGTACCATCCATTTTCTTCATAAATAACTTTCCTCTCAACTCTTTGAGGATGAGAAGATAAAGAATGAGCATCACAAATACATCAACTAAGCTGAGGTGGTGTTTGGTTGAACTTAAGAAGATAGTTTCTCTATTTCAAAACTGAAAATCGAAATAAGTGCTACAGAAAAATGCAATTAGCAGTCAAACAACGCAGATTAAGAGTTTATTATTACGCGTAACCAAACATCACTGTATCGGAGTTTTTCAGATGTATTGTAAGGGCCTTCAAAAGGAAAACAAATTAGTTGTTATCAATAACTTCATCTATTTTGTTGTATACCACATTTATGGAGAATTTATGGAGAGTAAAATGAGTTTATTTTTACGATTTTCTATGACCAAAGTACCCATGATAAGGTTAGATCTCTCCCCGTTAAAACATTACGATTAATCTGAATCATTAAATTGTTTTACCTGTCGATTAGTTTGCCCATTGTTCTTTAGTTAAAAACTATTCATACTCGGTAAACATATCTACGATACAATAAAAGCTTGAACCAAGAAAAAAACAAAAACAGTAAAAGAGGTTATTCTTAGTAATATCTCCTTCCCACAAGTGTAATCTACCAAAATGATCAATCTAACCAAATAATGATTGATAAACATCCCAAGAAAAGACAAAAACAAGATATATAAATTTAAAATAAATAATATTGAAAAGAAACCAAAATAGACAACTTCTAGAATTGGAAAGAAAAAATTTTGTGGTGGCCACTGCCCACCAGCCATGGCCAGCTTGCCGGGGGTGTGGCTGTGGGCGGTGGCGGCCCACGTTATCTTTGGGTTAATGAACGACGAGACACTGAAAGACGGGGAAAAGTGCCAAAAAAGATCTAAACCTTTTGCATTAGTGTCAATTTAGTCCTAAACCTTTTTTTGGTGCCAATTAAATCCTAAACCTTTTGCATTTGTGCCAATTTAGTCCTTTTGGTGCCAAGTAAGTCCTAAACCTTTTGTTTTTGTATCAATTTAGTCCTTCCGATCAATTTTGATCGGAATTTGCCGACGTGGACGCCTGCCGGCCGGCGGTCGGTCACCGGCACCGACGTGGACAACTTTAATAATATTTTAATATTTTTTTGAATTTTTATTTTTTTCCTTTTTTTTTCTTTTTTTTTCACTTTTTTTTTGTCCCCCCTCCTTCCTCTAGCCGGTCGCCGGTCCGGCAACCGGCCAAAGAGCTCGCCAGCCACTGGCGAGGTCGGCGGCCTCGCTCGACGAGGGCGAGTGTCGCCATGGTCGGGTGAGGCTCGACCTCGCCAAATCCGGCAAAGTCGGGCCTCGCCGCGGCGTCCGGCGAGGGCTCGAGCCTCGCCATGGTCGGGCGAGGCCCGACCTCGCCGGATCTGGCGAGGTCGCTGGGCGAGGCTCGACCTCGCTAGATCCGGCGAGGTCGGGCCTCGCCCGACCATGGCGAGGCTCGCCCTTGCCACGACCTCCGGCAAGGGCTCGAGCCTCGCCATGGTCGGGCGAGGCCCGACCAAGGCAAGGCTAGCCCTCGCCGAGCGAGGCCGCCACCCTCGCCAGTGGCTGGCGAGGTCGAGCTCGCTGGCCTCTGGCCGGTCGCCGGACCGGTGACTGGCCAAAGGAAGGAGAGGGGGACCAAAAAAAAGTGGAAAAAAAAGAAAAAAAATAAAAATTCAAAAAAAATATTAAAATATTATTAAAGTTGTCCACGTCAGTGCCGGTGACTGGCCATCGGCCGGCAGGCATCCACGTCGACAAATTCCGGTCAAAATTGACCGGAAGGACTAAATTGGCATAAAAACAAAAGGTTTAGGACTGAATTGACATCAATTTAAAAGGTTTAGGACTTAATTGTCACAAAAAAAAGGTTTAGGACTAAATTGGTATCAATGCAAAAGGCTTAGGACTTAATTGATCCAAAAAAAAAATTTAGGACTAAATTGATATTAATATAAAAGGTTTATGACTTTTTTGACACTTTTTCCTTGAAAGACACATCTTATCCGATCATGTCTATCAACTTCACAGTTCATTGTCCACCAGGAAAAAGAGTACTTCACCGACAAGGATGGAACTGAAGATACTAATTCAAAGTTTTAGTAACATGTTCTTGTCTTTTCATCGCGAAAGCAACATCGATAATACAAATTTAGAAAGTCCAATTCAAGAAAGTCGGCCCCGCCACGCAACTGTACACCAATTAAACAGCCACGCAACTGTACACCAATTAAACAGTAAAACGTTAGTGTCATAATATACCGACATTTTTCCGTCCGACAGAGAAACCTTGCAAGAGACGTCAAAAAAGAATGTTGCGGCAGATAGAGCTAAAGATAGTGGGTGAAATTCGCTCTAACACGTCTATTATTTATAGGGTCAGAGCTCATACCGTTATTCTACTGATAAATCTTGAACTTGGTCTGTTAGAATGAACTTTGACTATATAAGTTTTCAAGAACCCTCTTCTACATATATCAAAATTGTTACCTGTAAGTTGGTGGGTGTTGAGGCCAAATTTCATGCCTGACCTTGCAAGGTGGATGCATGAGGTGGAAGAAGTAATCCACCCACTCGACCTTTTCATCATGGTTCTTGGTCATCTTTGTCCCATACCCTTCAAAATTTCCTTTTGAGGGATCATTTGCGTACTTCTCCTTCTCCTCTTGTGGGAGTCTGAAGAACTCACGGCCCACCTCCTGCAGCCGCCTGACCAGCTCCGGTGGTATCCCATGGTCGGTCACGAGGAAGGATCCCCACTCGCAGCACGCCTTGTGGGTTTCACAGACGAGAGCGTGGTGGGGCTGGGATAACGAGATCACCGGCACGGTAACGCCCTCGATGGCCCGGCTATTCTCCGGCCGCTCGTGGGAGGGCCGGACGAACTGGGCCGGAAGCGCTTCGAGGCCAACTGTCGCCAATGCCTGAACTCTCTCCACTTCCATAGGTTTTCTTCTTCTTTTTGGGTTTGAACTTTCGATGGGCAGTTACTGTTTGGTTTCAATTACTAGTACTCGATGGGCAGCTACTGTCTGGTTTCAATTACTACAGTACTCGGCATTAATGAGAAGAAAATATTAGGTGTATTCAATATCTACGTCTGAGTCACTCATTATTAAGAGCGACTCGGACTTAGATATTCGAATGTAATGCAAATATATAGAGACAGAAAATTGCTGGCTTCCTTGTTTGAGTGTTTGGTCTTCTTTAGCGTTGGTTCTACCTACCGTAGCACGCGAGGCCAAAACATACTGTTCTGTCTAACTTTCAATGGGAAAATATACATAGAGATCCTTTGTCATTCATTCAATCTGGCTTTTCACTTTATATCATATACCACAACAAAGCTGGATATTGCAGTAGCCTGGATAGAGATGAAGTTCCACATCGCCCGGTTATGCATGAGTGAGGCTGCATGTATGTCCAATTCCTCGATAGGTGAGGCCGTCTAGACCTCTTCTTTTGACGTGCCTGGGCCACTATATGCGTTACACCTTTTTCTATTTCTCAAAGCATTGCAAATTCAGAACAGATCCGAAATGAGCTGCTAGGTTTGTAGATTTTTCCCTTCTAATTCCTTGATATGGAAGCTTTTGTTGCTTCTCCATCACTTTCTTAATCTCATTATACTATTAATGAGGGTGGAATTAAGAATCCAGGAAAAAAGCAACATGCTTTGGTTTCAACTTTCTGAAAGATGATTTCCTAATTAGACGAGGCGGTTTGCATCATTAAAGATGCTTCCAATACGTGACAAATCAACAGTCCTTCGACTGTTTGAAAGTAAGATGGCACTTAGTTCATCCACCAAGTCTCTCTTCTATGTTCAGTATACTATTTTTTTTTTGGTCAGATTCTATATTCAGTATTCAACGCTCTGAAAAGATTTCTAGTCACAGATCTCAATCCAAATTTGGTAGATTGTATATGAGAATCTGGGAGCCAAACAAGACACCTACGGCAGTTTTACTTAGACAGCCCATAGATCCACTCCTCACACGTTCAACCGTTTGCAGAAGACGGTACAGTCAATCCCGTCTCTCTTCTATGTTCAGCATCTGAGGCACCAGAAAATTCTAACCACAGCTCTTAATCCAAATTGGTAGTTTGTACATGAGAATTCCGCAGCCGAAGGCATACGCATAAGCTCTCCAAGGATACTTGCTCCATCTCATCGCATGGAACTCGGCAATGAACATCGAGACCGTACTTAGACAGCCCAAGAATCCTAATTCTGTGGCTGTGATAATAGTGTCACTATGCCTAAGTTTGACCCGTGCAAAGTAACGTGAATTTGTTTCTTCGGAATTTCTCCCGCGACGAACTACCTTTCACCACAAAAGCCATTCTCTGCTTTTTACTAGAGGAGATGGGTTCCGCACCAACTCCAGACAGAAAATATCCAGGCAAACAAGGGAATCAACAACTTTACTTCTGTTACGACTAGTGCTTTTACCTAGAGGGGAGTGAATAGGTGATTTATCAAATTGAATGATTTAAACGTGCGGAATAAAAATAGTCGAGGTCAACAACTCGTATGAACAATGTCAGATGGATGCGTATGACAAACTTGTATATAAGTTGTCGTCAAATAATTATGTTTGATGACTAAGATGATGTTTTAACGAACTTATTTGACAGATATGTATGCAATATAATGTTAGTAATAATAAATGAAAGTTTAGGAATATAAAATGCTGTACATAGATCTTTATAGTGGTTCGACTTTATCAAGCCTACGTCCACTCTCCACGCTGACAGCCTGTTGACTGTGTTTCACTATTGAATTATTAAGAGATTATAAGAGTAATGCTTCTCATATGATAGACTACACTATCATGTACACTCTTCACTCAAGTAATTTTCTTTCTAAAGTAACAACGTGAAATACAGTAATTACAAGTGTGTAAGATCGAAACTCTATTCAGATTTTGGAATTCTCGATTCTGGTTATTCTTTTTGTACGACGTTTACACTCCTTTTATACTGCTCTACTTCCAATCTATCTATTAGACAGTCTTCAGAGGATTGATCTTCAAATTAACCCGTTGGAGAAACTTTCCAAAAAGAAAATGCATAGCCGTTAAAAGAAGAACCATTATATCTGGGTGATTTGATCGCCCATACAATCAAATCAAGGTTTCCATAAGTGTAGTTTTTCGTATTTAAGGAACGATCTTGTGATTACCAATTAGAATATCTTGAAATATCAATTTGATTATCCTGTATAAACTTGCCAAAAATAACACTTATTGAATCTGACGAGTAATTTAGAGTCTGATAACAAAGTCCTTTCATCGACTAAGTCTGATGACTCAGTATTTACCTGTATCAAATAACTTAAGTGTAATTGTGGTTAGTAAAAGATTGTTTTGTCATTCTTCAAAACTAATTAGGAATTTTCCTCAACATTCTCCCCATTTTTGTTGATGACAAAACTATCCATATGCTTTAGAAATATTTATGTGAACAAAAATACTTTTGTGAACAAAATAGTCTATTAAGATGATATAACAGATATAATATTCAATAGGGGTGAGCATGGTCCGGGTTGGGCCGGTCTACCCCCTAACCCTAGGACCAACTCGCACAGTGTTGGTCCTCAATTTTGGGACCGAGGACCGCCCGTCGGTTCCATGGATCCGCTCGGAAACTGGACCGCCGGTCCGGTTCGGTTTTCGGGCGGGTCCATGGAACCGGTCCCACCAAGTTTTCCTTGACAAATAAAAAAAAATATGTGAACCAACATCGGATCAACGGAACAAAAAGAAAAGAACATAACTTTCCATCCAATTCCTATACTATGATCAGTTCTATTAACCACATCATCCATAAATCAAGTGGGTACCCATCAAATGAGTGTCCAGAGATAAGAGAGCAGAGAGTTATGAGTGTCTAGTTACGTTTTTTTTTTTTAAAAATTTTTGGTCAGATTTTTTAAATTAAAAATTTTAAAAATAAATATATTATTATTATATTACCGGTCCGATCCGGGTGAGCGGTTCTACATCGGGAACCAGGAACCGGACCGATACCCGTCGGTTCCAAAAAATTGGAACCGGGAATCGGACCGGTCCCCTTGGGAACCATCGGTTTCGATCTTGTCCCGGGCGGTCCTGGGTTTTTTGCACACCCCTAATATTCAAAGCATATAAAGCATGATATTTAAGTATATCAGTTCTCATTTTACTACTCACGCCACTTGCATATTCAATTTTTAGAATACTTCTCCCCCTTTTTAACATCAGTAGATGTTGACACCTAATTTTGCTCACCGCGATTAATCAAGGCTTAATTTGTAAATGGGCCAAATTAGCGCAAAAGAGAGACAAAATTTTCTTTTATCACCAAAAAAATATATATGTATTAAAAATAAAAAAAAAAGAGAGAGAGAGTGGAGCCGGACCTGACTCATCCCGACCAGATTAGGCCCTTTTCCTTTTCTTTCTATTGTTTTCTTTTTTCAATTAGGCCCAAGTCCTCCTCTCCCTTTTTATTTTCGGCCCACCTCCCCTTCTTCCTTATTTTTGGCCCAGCCCACCTCATTTCTGTTTGTCTTTCTCACGTTGGTAAAAAAAAAAGACAAACGAGGGGGGGACCATAGGGAAGTGCAGGTACAAGAGCAAGGGAGCAATGCTCTGGCAGAAAAAAGGGAACATCGACGGGTAGCAGGGGAATTTGCGCAACAACAGGGGGTATCATCGCGCGCAGCAGCAGCGTCCATCGTCGCGCGGCGCCCAGTGTCAGGCCCGTACAGTGGTCCCAAAAGAGTCCTCGATTCGGGGATAAAGAGGCAGGAAGGAGAGAGCAACGGGGGGGGGGGGACGGAGAGAAAAAAAAACAGGGAAGGCGGTCTAAGAAGAGAGCGCTTCGGTTCCTCCCTCGGTGAGGATTGCCGGCAAATCTCTTCCCCCCTCCCCACGAGCTAGCCGCCGTCGCCAGACATCCATCATCTCTGGCCGTCGCGTTCTCCCTTGGCCCGTCGCGAACAAAGGATAGAAAGTTAGAGGAGGGACCAGGAGTTTCTAGGGGAAAACCTGAGTATAGAGAGCCCCCGTTCGCCACAAGAAGGCCTCGAGGTGCGTTGACAAATCTCCAGCCGCCGTGTTGCCGCTAGCTAGTCGCGAACAGGTGGGTCTTCCACTTCCCTTGTTTTGCTTTTCCTCCCCCACCTCCCGGGTGCCGGGCACACCGAGTCTATTCGGTGGTCGCCCGGCCCCCTTGACGGAGGCCAACATTTGTTTGATGCTCGAGGAATACTTTCTAAACGTCGTGTGTCAAGTTAATGCCATGAACTTCGTCAAAATCAAGTCTGTAACGTTATTGCTCGTATGCACCACACCTGTTCAATCAAATGCCCGAACCAAACTGTTTAAACTTTACAGTGTTGAACCCGATGGTGTTTCTTTTGGTATTTCAACGTAAACTGAGTTGAACTCGCGTCCAAACAGGGTCATTTAGAGCTGCACGTATCACCCTTGAGCCATAAATCACCCTAAATCTCGGTTTTGAGTCTTCGTTTCCACTCGCCTAACACTTGTTCGACAGAATGCCTAAGTGGAAGTCCGCATGTTTCTTTCTGGAATCAACGCATGGGATTCAGTTTTTGTGCTTCTCTATGCTTATGCTTGCTAGTCCAATACTGACGTCATAATTTCTTCCTGTTTTGTGGCATGAAAATCGCATTCCCGGGTCGGCCATGGTTGAATGAGTTGCCGGAGGTGCTACAACCCCCCATCGGAGCGATGCCTGCGGTTGGAAACCACAGCCATCAGCCCGTTATCTCTATTTCATGTGTTTTCATGCTTGTTAGATTAGTCTTAAGGTTTGTCGTTGGGGTCGGGAGTTTAAGCGTCGGAAAATCGAGTTTTTACTCGTAGATGTGTTTTTCGCGGCCGGAGTTCGACAACGGCTCGGTGGCCACATCGGCCGGCGGCGAGGGTGTCGAGTTGGTAGCGGCAGTCGGTGTCACCGGCCCGGGCCGAGCTGTCGAACGGCGGTGGGGGCGCTCCAGATGAAGTCCCGGTGAAATTCCATTGCTGAGGAGAAGGTGTTCATGTTCTGGGCAGAGGGCACGAAGGAGGGGATGAAGTAGTAAAGAAAAAATAGAAAAAGAAAAAGAAACAAACAAAAAAGAGAAAAGAAAAGGAAAAGAGAGAAAAGAAAGAAAAAAGAAAAAAATATTTTAAAAATCAATTTTGAAAGTTCGGGCGGGTGAGAAACCCGGGTCGGGCAGTCGGGCGGATCGGGTCAGGGGGCCCGGTCCGGAATCTTTATTTTATCAATAAAAATTTTCAGAAATTCAAAAAATTCAAAAAAAATATTAAAATATTAAAAATTCCAAAAAAATTTTGAAAATTCAAAAAAAATCGAAAATGTCTAAAAACCCAAAAAAATTAAAAAATCTGAAAAAAATAAAAAAATATTTAAAAATTCAGAAAACAAAAAAAAATATTTTTTTTAAAAAAAATTCAGAAAAATTCGGAAAAATTCCAAAAAAATTAGAAAATCAGGAAATGTTTAGAAATCAGTTTTGGGCTTAATTTCATTAGATTTTAGGCTAAAAAACTCAAAAGAAATGGTGAAAAATGAGAAAAATCCTCTAAAAATTCCTAAAATTCGGATAAGCCATTAGGGCTTTATCTTAGGGCTTTTGATTGCATTTTCTTTTTAGAGACGATGCTAGGTCGCTGGTTGTTTATTTTCTTCGTGATTATCTGGTTGCGCACTTTCAATATTGATTGTTATTTTCTTTTTTTAGAATGGTTAGGCAGAATCTTAGCTTTTTCGATAGGCTTGTTTGCAAACATTCATGTTTAGGTACCGAAAGGGCACTAGTTAAATTGCTAGTGTAATCAAGTCCCCGAATTTTGGAATCTCTGGTTTTCGCAAGTATCGAGACGATACTCCCGCGTCTCGATTAGAGTTTCTAGCCGACCCTTAATCATGGCTAGTGGCGACTCCATTCAAATGCGTAAATTAAATTAAAAAAAAAAAGAATCTCCGTCGCGCGAGGTATGGGGTTTGGGAGAGCCTCGGTCGTTAGATTAATGAATCATTTGGTTTGTCTTTAAAGCAAATCAATCGTTGTTCGTATCCATCGACGAATACCTCTTGACCTCCGGGGTAGGTCGCGACTCATGGCTAGTGGCGACTCCATTCAAATGCGTAAATTAAATTAAAAAAAAAAAGAATCTCCGTCGCGCGAGGTATGGGGTTTGGGAGAGCCTCGGTCGTTAGATTAATGAATCATTTGGTTTGTCTTTAAAGCAAATCAATCGTTGTTCGTATCCATCGACGAATACCTCTTGACCTCCGGGGTAGGTCGCGACAGCTTGGCGACTCCGCTGGGGACTTGAGAACTTAGGCCTAATAAACGTGATCGTTTGTTAACTAATGTGATCTTATGGTAGTGTATCGCGAAGGCTAAGGTAAGTCCGCTAACGTTGTGTTAAATGGTTTTGTAGGTTGGGAGTTATAAGGGGTGGAGTGATTGTTGACGAATTTGTTTTGCAGGTTGGTGTAAGGGTGTATGTATATGTGGATGGAAATAGAAGTGATGTTTTCATATAAACTCTCGTGCATGTTTTTACTTGCTTTAGCACTACACTTTGCACACACAACCTGCGGTCTAAAACCCCGATCGCCTTAGGAAACCCATAGGAGGTGCCAAAAGTGTGGAAACCATGCGGGGAAGGACCCATGGCTATCCCCTTTTGGTTCCGCCCATTTTCAAGTAGTGATAAAGAGGACTGTCCGACGCAAGCGCGGAATGGGGAAAACTCTTTTGATCTATTTGGGATGGGAACCTTTAGAATTCTCACCTTTAGTGAGCCCACGAGTCGGCATGCGACTTGTTTTTGTGTTTGACATATCCGCCATTTTTGGGTAAAGGTTTGTATCCCCTTTACGTTCAATAAGCGCAACCTTTTTCTTTCTATGCGAATTTAAATTTACTTCGTAATAAATAGTGATTGATTTAAATGCCCCTAAGCTTAGATATCATGGGCCTCGATGAGCTTCGGATCCTCTCGATCCCGAAGCGAGTGTTGTTGGACATGTGGAATGCCCTCGACCCAAGCAAGAAGAACTACGTGGAAAAGAAGATTGGTTACCTCCTTTCTCTTTTGCATATAGAGCCCCAAGTGGCATTGATCAAGGCTTTGGCCCACTTTTGGAACCCCGAAACATCGACCTTTGTGTTTGATCGGCATGAATTAACCCCGACTTTGGAGGAAATTCAAATCATCGTAGGCGATGTCCCTTCCCTTAGCATCATCGACCCTTCTTTAGGCGTGAATCCAGTCCCTCGTTTGAGCCAAATCCTAGGGGTTCCGCCGCCTGAAATTAGGACGCTCCTCGATAGAAACTCTAAGGGCCTCCCACTAGCTTTTATTGAACAACGATTCCATAGTTTCCTTTCGAGTCCTAGAGCTGAATCCGCTAAGGTCTTTCTATTAGCCTTTTTCGGGTTTGTCATCTTTCCATTCACTCAAAAAACGATGGACCCCACTGTTGTCTATGTTATCGATGGGATCCTCGTCCTCAAAGGGTTTACCAATATGATCCTCGCCGAGATGTTCATTTCTCTTAATCGTTTCAAGAAAGAAAAGCGTGCGGCCCTCAGAGCCCCCTTAGGTATTCTCCAAGTCTGGTTTATGTCTCACTTGAAACAGTTCGGTGGAAACTTGGCCATTCCTCATGTTAGTAAGGACATAAGTCCCCTTACCCAATTTAGGGAAATAGAAAAATTCCTTCGTCCTTGGACATTTCGTAGTTGGGTAGACTTCCTCGAGAATCTTACGCCTAAGCAAATTCTTTGGCAAGCCCTTTGGGTTCATTTTCCTAAAGTATGTCTCGCAAGTGGCCATAGTGACCCAATTCCACTCTTAGGTTTGACGGGATCGACTTCTTATTATCCTTTGAGAGTCGCCCGTCAATTCTATGTGCTTCAAGAAATTCCTCCTCCTCTAAAGTCGGGTTTATTTCGTTTCGATTTTCGCAATGGGGTTGTCAATAGGGACCAGCTCGAGGGGTTGAAGAACGAAGTGAAGCGAATCATCGACATACTCTACCGTTGCCAACCGAAGGACGTGGAGCGAGCCACAGACTTGGGAGGATCCATGAGGGAGCACCATGCATCGAAGGAATACATAGCGCGACGTGTCGAGCCTGAGCTTGCCGTCACCATCCCGAAATTTCCAGTGATCGCAACACCCAAGGAGACTCAAATGGGACGGATCATAAGAGAAAGGAACGAAGCCCTGGCCGAGGCAGAACATTGGCAGAAAGCTTACAAGCGCGTCCGCAACATGCTGTGAAGAGGCCCTATATCCAAGACTAGTCATGTTCTATTAGTTTCTTTTAGGGCATTCTTTTAATTATCTTGGAATGGATGTATATGGCTTTTTCTTTACATGAGCCTTTAGAGCAAATGTTTAGGTGAGCTTTTTACTATTTAGCGGGTGTATAGGGATTTCCTTTCACAAATTTTGATGTAATTAGTGAAATTCCCTCTTTTGTTGTTTAAATAGAACATGACGTGGGCATTTTAATCAATCACTATATGTTACCCCCTTTTAATTGTATAATTTCTTACAATGAAATTCTTATAAGAAACTATTCACATGAGGTGCGACTTGCGCGAAAGGGTTTCTTATTTCGATTTCATTATAAGAAAATATAAAATTAAGAGGTGTGCAATTTCCGTTCTCTCACTTTACTCCGTACTAATTTCAGCCTTCTGGTTTTATTTTACGAACCAGGTCCCAAAACTACGGCTTCGTGGCGATCACCTATTCGCACACGCTCGAGAGTAGTAAGGATGAACACCGAGGAGCAAAATGCCCGCTTCATCGCGCTCGATAACAAGATCAATGAGCTAACTGCTCAGCTCGCGCAGTTCGCCAATGAAGTTAGACCCGCACTGGCGTCGCCGAATGCTAACCAAGCCGTGCCACAAGCTGCCCCCGATCCCGAAGAGGGGTCTGTAAGGAGGAATGGTGTCGGGGAGACATTGAATACCGCGCCCGTAGTGGTAGAGCTTGATCCCGTTTCGGAAGCTGTCACGGCCCGCTTGGAAGAGGAGCACAATAAAAGGTTTGCAAAGATAGAAGAGAAACTCCGTGCACTACGGGGATATGAAGAGCATGTGATCGAGGATCTTTCTCGATATGCGCAAATGAGCTTTCCTGAGAAGTTCAAGATTCCAGACTTTACCAAGTATGATGGGACCGAAGACCCAAAGATCCACTTGAAGTACTATTTGAACCGAATGGCGAGATATGCCCAGAATGTCCCGTTAATGATTCAGACTTTTCAAGAGAGTTTGACGGGGCCTGCTTTGCAATGGTACGTATTGTCGGAGCCTGAGAAGTATGAGAAGTGGGAAGAGCTAGCCGAAGCGTTCGTCCTGCAGTACAAATACAACACCGACATAGCTCCCACACGTGAAGTGTTGACTCGAACTGAAAAGAAAAGGACTGAGTCCTTCAGAGCTTTTGCTCAAAGATGGCGTACTCTCGCTGCTCAAGTCCGCCCTCCGCTTGATGAAAAAGAGCTATTGGACCTCTTCCTTAAGGCCTTACCTAATGATTTCTATTTGAAATTGGTGGGTTCTGGATGCATGACCTTCTCTCAGTTGGTAGATGTCGGAGAAAGGGTGGAGGGAGCCATGTACGATGGTAGATTGAATGAAGGGACTAGCCGGAAGTTCCCAAATAGAAAAGAAAAGAATGTGGAGGTCGCATATGTGCAGGCACCGGTTGTGACAAAGCCCCCTGCCTCATCCTCTCAAGGACCGTCTATCTTCCGAGAGAAGACATATCAGAGTTATGAATTCAAAAAGAAGGCACCGAGGCAATTCACCCCCCTACCGAGGCCTCTATCCAAGTTGCTGCCCATGCTGCTGAGAAGGGGAATGGTAGCCAAAGAAGTACCTCGGGATAATCCTCTAAAATTCCCCGGATTCGACTTGTCGAAGTCCTGCGAGTTTCATAGAGGCGAGAGGGGTCATGAGGTAGATAACTGCTTCACTCTCAAGAACAAGGTTTAGAATCTACTCGACAATGGCCTTTTATCCTTCAAGGATCCGCCCCCTAATATCCAACAAAACCCATTGCCTAATCATGCCGAGAATGTCAACGTGGTCACGGGAAGAGGCGACGAGAGTAAGCAAACCTTTGGAGTGAATGTTCGTAAACTATATGAGCTATTGGTGTCGGCGGGACATTTTGAAGAGGGGGAGGATATCCCGATGGAAGAGAAGTTGAGATATATCACTCAGATGGTAGACATGGGCATAATCTATAGTGTGAAGGAGGATGTTACAATGCCCCTGGTAGCCTTTATAGACTCATTTTGCGAGATCGAGAATGGAGCGGAAGGGGCACATGTTGAGCTTGCGGAGACTAATGAGCCGATCAATGATGGTACGTCGGAGAATTTAATTGTGACTGATAGTGAAGGAGACAATTCATGTGATGGTTACGAGCCTCATGCTAGAAATGTTAATTGGAACCATGAATTCATGAAGATCGCCCGCGAGAATGGGGTAGTGGTTGACATCCTGGGTCAACCTAGTGGTAAATTCGACTATTTTGTAAAGTATTCACCCCCACCAAGCTTCTTCATCGATCCCAAGGATGTTGTTCCTGATGGGTGGGGAGGTATGGACGACCCGTTTGAGCCCGAGGAGGAGACGGTCAACATGATCACCTCCGTGGTTATTGACCTGTCAGTCGAAGAAGGCCTATCAGACCCCGATGAACAAGATGTTGAGCATGTTATTATCGACCTCACGTCCGAAGAGTTTGCTACTGTAGAAATTGAGGATTATACCATGGAACCGACGGTGATTGAACTCTTGCCCGAGAGCAGGGAAGACATGACAATAGAGATGAGCCATAATTACGACACTAGGGCAGTCCCTTGGAGCTACAAGGTGAATGAAATCGATGCTATTACTCGCTCTGGTCGATGCTATGATCCCACCAAGGTGGTTGAGAAAAAGGCTGTTTCAAATGAAGAGGCCGAACAATTTTTAGCAATTGTTAAGACTAGCGAGTTTGATGTTGTCAACCAGCTAAGGAAGATGCCGGCCCAGATATCACTTCTGGATCTTTTCAAATCCTCTGAGAAACACAAAAATGCACTACTCAAGGTTCTAAATGAAGTGCATGTTCCTGAAACTATCGATGACACTCAATTGGAGGAGTTTGTTGGGTCTATCTTGCTGAAAGATCAGATTTCTTTTGCCGATGAAGATTTCCCTCCAGAAGGTCGCAATCACACTAAGGCGCTACTTATTTCAGTTAAGTGTCGCGATAGAATGGTAGCAAGAGTGTTAATTGACAATGGGTCTGCATTAAACATCTGTCCACTTGCCACCCTTCGTCGTCTGGGAGTGAGTAAAGAGAAAATTCTGTCATCTAAATCTACCGTTCGCGCTTTCGACGGTATGAAGAAGGAAGTCGTTGGCGAGGTAGAGCTTGAACTATTGATTGGTCCAGTTCTTTTTCTGGTCAACTTCCAGGTCCTGGACATTCCTAGCGCATTCAATTTTCTATTGGGACGATCTTGGATACACACTGCCGGAGCCGTGCCCTCGAGCTTGCACCAGAAGGTTAAATTCATTGTGGAGGGAAAACTAATAACTGTTCATGGAGAGACTGATTTTAAAGTTTTCCACGACACCGCAATCCCGTACATAGAGCCCGAGAATGAGGCTGAATCAAGCTACTAGACTTTGGAGTTAGTGTCGGTGGTCCATGTGCCTGTGGGGACTATTATGCGCAACCCAGAAGTGGCTAAGCCTTCGATGATGTCGAGTAGAGTATTGCTCGAAAACGGTCATATTCCTGGAATCGGCCTAGAACTGTACGGACAAGGTATCAAACAACCTATCCAGGCTTCCAAGTGGAATAAAACGACAGGCCTAGGCTATCATGGTGGCAATTCTGGTGGCCGAGGTAATCATGAAAGACGAGGCGATCTCGGAGGTCGGGGTAATCGCGGAGGTCATGGTGGCCGTGGAAGCTATACTAGCTACGGGGGTCGTGGAAATCTATTTGGGTTAAAGGAGGGTCAAGGGGGCTTACTCCTTCCGGAGTTGAAAGAGATCTTCCCGGGTCCACCCAAGCTGCTGCAGGAAGAGGAGGCCATCCTTGGCCTAGTCGAGTTGTTCGAGGAGGAGTTTACTTGTGTTATCATGGGAAGTGAGGAGACCGAGCCCTCTACTGCTACCACCAACCCTTCTGAGTAGGGATGCTGTTTTTCTTTCCTGTTTCGTTTAGTTTGAGTCTATGTCTATCCCTTGCATGGGAAGTCGGTTTAGGTCTAGCTGCTCCTTTCCTTTGTAATCAAAATCTTGGACTGCGAGCCGTCGGTCCAGGACCTCGAGTCATGTAAACGGCCTTATCCTGTTAATAGAATCATGAATCTGTTTTATTAAGGACGTGTAGAAGTACCTAAACCAGTCTGATGATGATGCTTTGAGGCCTGGACTTCCACACGCTTCCTAGTTTTCAAAATTCTTTGTGGATAGAGACGTCCGAGGATATGAGGATGGATCTCTCATATTATTTCAAAATTATTTCAAAACAGATGCATGTCATCAATTGCAATAACGCTTGCTGATCTAATTACTAATCTTCTTCATGGCATCTCAGGCATATCATTCCACATAATCATGATAGTTGCATTTGTAACTCGGATTTGCTCGACGGAAATCCCTCCGGGTCCAATGATGATAAGGAGGACTGTGGTCAGAGAGGCGTTGAACGAGACTGGATTCGCCATGAAGAATCTAAACCGTTGACCGTAGAGCCTACAGTCACAATAAACCTTGGTGATTTGGAGAATGTCAGAGAAGTCAAAATTGGAGCGGGCCTTTCTGAAATTAAGGCTAAAAAGATGATTGGGCTGCTAAAGGAATACCAAGATGTGTTCGCATGGTCGTATGCGGATATGTCGGGATTAGATAAGGAAATCGTAGAGCATGCTCTCCCGACTGATCCAAATATCCCGCCTAAGAAACAAAGGCTTAGGAGAACAAGGCCCGAATTATCCAAGAAAATCGAAGAAGAAGTCATGAAATTGTTGAAAGTGGGCTTCATAGAGGTGTCGTACTATTCTGATTGGATCGCCAATGTCGTCCCTGTCATGAAGAAAGATGGTCGAGTTAGGGTTTGTATTGACTACCGTGATTTGAATCGAGCAAGCCCGAAAGATGATTTCCCATTACCTCATATTGATGTGTTGGTCGACAGTACTGCGGGATTCGAACTGTTTTCGTTCATGGACGGATTTTCTGGCTACAATCAAATTCGGATGAAAGAAAAAGATAAAAGTAAGACCTCATTCATTACCCCATGGGGGACCTTTTGTTACAAGGTAATGCCTTTTGGCTTGAAGAATGCTGGAGCAACGTACCAAAGAGCGATGGTCACCCTATTTCATGATATGATGCATAAGGAAGTGGAGGTCTACGTGGACGACATGATTGCTAAATCCAAGCATGGAGAGGATCACATCAAGGTGTTGCAAAAATTGTTTGACCGACTCCGAAAATTCAAGCTGAGGCTTAATCCCGACAAATGTGTGTTTGGGGCAAAGTCTGGGAAGCTATTAGGGTTTATGGTTAGTAGTCGAGGCATTGAAATTGACCCATCGAAAGTTAAAGCTATTTGTGAGCTGAAACCTCCTTCAACTCTCAAAGAAGTTCGGAGTTTGTTAGGGAGACTGAACTATGTGGCGAGATTCATATCTCAGTTGTCTGAGACAGCTAAACCTTTGTTCAAGCTCTTAAAGAAGAACGCCAAAATTGAGTGGGATATTGACTGTCAAAAGGCCTTTAAGGAAATAAAGCAATATCTTTCTCATCCGCCAGTTCTGGTTCCACCAGTTCTGAAGGTGCCATTAATACTGTATTTGACTATTCATGACGAATCATTGGGAGCCTTGCTAGCCCAGAAAAGGCCGGGTGATGGTAAAGAATGTGCGATATACTATCTCAGCAAGAAGTTCACTTCCTCTGAAACTAATTACCCCGAAGTTGAGAAAACATGTGTGGCCTTGGTGTGGGTGTTACACCGTTTACACCAATACACACTCCATCATCGAATTCTGCTTGTAACTGAGAATGATCCCATCAAATTTTTACTGGAAAAACCCGCGTTGGTCGGAAAATTAGCGAAGTGGCAAATTCTAGTGTCTGAATTCGATGTCCACAGCATGACCCAGAAATCCATCAAGGGAAGAGCCATAGCTGACATGTTGGCGGAAAACTTCGAAAGGTCGGAGGACTAGGATCAGTCGGATCCCATAGAGGAACGCATTTCAGAGGTATTGAGTGATAAGTGGACCATGTACTTCGATGGTGCTGTTAATTTGACTGGTTCTGGGACTGGGGCAGTTCTCATTTCCCCGACGGGTCAACATTATCCTGTGGCCGCCAAGTTGGTCTTTCCTTGTACTAACAACATCTCAGAGTACGAAGCTTGCGTACTGGGGCTACAGTTGGCCGTTGACATGAAAGTTAGGAAGCTACAAGTCTATGGTGATTCTGCGCTCATCATTCTGCAAACAGAGGGGCAATGGCGGACCCGTGACCCCAAATTAATCCCTTACCACGAATTTCTGGAGGAGTTGATAAAGGAATTTGATGAGGTTGTCTTCGAATATTTGCCTCGATCGCAGAATCAGTTCGCCGATGCCTTGGCCACGTTGTCATCGATGCTGCAAGTTACGGGAGGATTGGACATCGAGCCTTTGAAAATTGAAATTCAAAGACGTCCAGCTTACTGTATGGTGATCGTCGATGAACCTGATGGGAAGCCTTGGTATTATGACATTATGAACTACCTTCAAAAGGGTGAATATCCTCCCGGGAGCGAACTAGCTGATCAGAAATACATTAGGAAGCTAGCTACCAAATTCTTCGTAAGTGGCAATACTCTTTATAAGAGGTCTTTCGACTCAATTTTATTGAAATGCGTTGATGCTAAAGAAGCTAATCAGTTGATGAGAGAAATACATGAAGGGGAATGCGGTCCGCACATGAATGGTCATCTTCTAGCCAGAAAAATCATGAGACTGGGATATTTTTGGATGGCTATGGAGACTGACTGTATCCGACATGTTCGTTATTGTCATCAGTGCCAGATTTATGCGGACAAAGTCAACGTACCGCCCAATGAATTGCATCAAATGTCTGAGCCATGGCCTTTCTCAATGTGGGGAATCGACATGATTGGGCCAATTAACCCTAAGGCCTCTAATGGACATCGCTTCATCTTGGTGGCCATTGATTATTTCACTAAGTGGATTGAGGCGAATTCATATGCCAATGTGACCGCCAAGAATGTAGCCAAGTTTATCCGCCGTGACATCATCGCTCGCTATGGAGTCCCGGAGGCGATCATTACTGACAATGGCTCAAATCTGAACAACAAGGTCGTGGATGACTTGCTCAACGAATTTCACATTCGTCACCTGAATTCCTCGCCCTACCGTCCACAAATGAATGGAGCTGTGGAGGCGGCTAATAAGAACATAAAGAAGATCCTGTCAAAGACTGCTGACAATTATCGAGATTGGCATGAACGATTGCTTCATGCGTTAATGGCATATCGAACCTCGATTCGTACTTCAACAGGGGCAACTCCTTTTTCGCTTGTCTATGGTATGGAAGCTGTCTTGCCTATAGAAGTTGAAATTCCTTCATTAAGGATTCTCTCACAAGCCAGCTTCTCTGAGAAAGAATGGACTCAACAGAGATACGATCAGTTGAACATGATTGAGGAGAAAAGACTCAGGGCTTTATGCCACGGTCAATGCTACCAAAAGCGAGTTGCAAAATCTTTCAACCGCAAAGTTCGACCTCGACATTTTGAAACCGGAGATCTCGTGCTAAAGAAAGTGCTGTCTGCCATACCGGCATCTGGTGGGAAGTTTGCCCCGAACTATGAGGGTCCGTATGTAGTTAAAAAAGCGTTACTTGGGGGCGCCCTAGTTCTTGTAGAAATGGATGGCCGAGAACTGCCAAAGCTTGTAAATGCCGATTCGGTGAAGAAATATTTTCCTTGAATGAAATCCAAGGCCTGAGGGCCATTTCTGATTCGAGTCATTGTAGGTTATTCACATTGCGCGTATCATGCATATCATGCATCCATGCACACAAATTCATTTTGCAGGTTCCAGATGATCCATGAATTGACCCGCGATTAACCGAAAGGTTTTGACAAGTATTCAGATAATCAAATGCAAAGGAAGGAGTTACCAAATCACCCTACTGCAGGTAAGTACCCTTCTTCCTAAAATCAAAGGAGAGTCAAATGGAGAACTTTCATTGCAAAGAAAAAATCTTTGAGGTTTTTGAGAAGCAACAAGCGCTAAAGTGGAAATTGAAAGAGCAGAATTTGCGCAAATGTTTGGAATGTCGTTTTGTCCAAAAATTGCCTTTATGCTCAATGAATCATTCATTTTGAATCGAAATTCCCTATGGAGATTGATCAATTCATGATGATCTCGACGAAACGGAAGGGAAATGTCGATCATGCCAAGTGAGAAACATTTATGATGAGGAAGGGCAAGCCATCCCCAAACACGTCCTGCAAACACTTTGAGAGGAGCGAAAAAAAAAAAAGTAAGCTCGTGTTGTTAAGGATGAGAGATTCATTCGTGAATAGTACACAGACCGAAATGAAAAAAGGCATTTTCTTCTTATATCCTATACACTACAGTTGATCATAGTTGAGCCCCTTTGAGCCTTCACATGTAAAGAATTTCTATAAAATACCCCTGTCAAGAACCACCCCACAATGGGGCAAATTTGGAGGTTTTGGTTGACATTCATTGGAAGAAAAGATGAGAAATATTTCTTTACTCTCACTCGCATCAATCTTTTTGTGGTAACTTCGGAGGATTCCTTATGGAAGCTTGAAACATCCCAAAATGAAGAAGAGTATTCATTTCTCTACCCAAACACTCACACTCTTTGTTTAGCCATATTGAGCCTAAACATTCATTTCAAAAGCCCGAGTGGTGATTGTCTCCCCACACTGGGGCAAGACACATATTTTACCAAGGCAATTGGTGCTTATGAGATAGTGTGTAAAAAAATCTCGAAAGTCCTCGGAGCTCAAAAGGTTCAAATGAGCAACAGTCAAATGAAAGTTAGGGGGCATGAAAAAGCAGTGTGCCTAGAAAAAATAAGGCCAACGCCCATAAAATAAAAAAAAAAAAAAAGAGAGGAAAGCTGCATCAAGAGAAAGGCTCTCATATGAAAAAAAAAGATGTCAAAAGAAAATTATTGGCAAGAAAAGAAAAATCATTACAAATACAAAAGCCATTAGAGAAAGGAGCGAAGCTCTTGTGTTGAAAGAATTAGTCAATGGACTTTCGAGATAAACTGAATTTCAAACTTTGAATGCCTTCAAAAGGATTGGATGATATGATAATGATGCCATGATGGTCACCCACTCTTAAACCCATTTTGTGAATTTCTAAGCCTTTCGAGCCATTACCCAAACCAATGTTACAACCTTCTCCAAAGTCTCTTCTGATTGGGATGGTTCAAGCAAAAATTTGGATGTCCAAAGAAGCTATCGCTTGAGAAGTGGGAGCAAGGTTATCTTATCTCATCTTAAGGTTTCTTGACTTGTAAATCTGGCGACGATGCTGATCGATGATTATTTCATTTCTTGGCCGATAATGCTCATCCATTGTTGAAACCGTGATCAAACCTACATTACGGTCCCTTAAAAGACCTCTTAGACTGGTTGATGTGCACTTGTCGCGAATGATTCTCAAAACCTTCGACACCGGTAGTGTGAGATATACAGAGAGATCATGCTTACTTTCCACATTAATGGATGGGATCAAACTACCTTCTCGAGAGTATGTAAGAAGTCCCTTCCGACTGATGAGCTCTTATTTGGCATAATTAATTAGCCCTTTCCATGAGTCAAGATCATTTTGGCAAAAAATTTGTCTTCCGAGGGAATTTAAGAATTGATGATATTTTTCAAAACCGATGGTAATTGTGTGCTGTTCAATGATGCCAAATGTTTTCCAATCAATCGAAGTTAGTTTGATTTGCTCATTGCAATCGACACTTTCCCGGTAATGATGTTATCTATGATTTTACCTGGTACGACTTGGCTACCAAGGCACTTGTTATAACACGTTACATTAGATGTGCAGGTGCTTCCTCGGAAGGTCCCCAAAATTTGGCTGACATGGTGAGCATTAGCGGCCAGAGACTATTCTTGCATGACAGGTCTCCTCACGGGAAACCTCAATTTCAAAAGGTTCATGGGTCTGTCCTTAAACCATGTTTTGTACAACATCGAGCCTCAAGTGAAAAGCTTTAGGCCCATCGAGCCCTGTGCGAGAAACCTTAGGCGTTCCTTTAAGGTTTTTTTCTTATTGCCGTTCATAGGGTTTTAGCCCCTAGGCGGGATCTTAACTGTTCAGGGTTTTATCCCCTTTATCGTTCACAGGGTTTTAACCCCTAGTCATACTTTCAGGGTTTTATTCCCTTTCCCATTCATAGGGTTTTAACCCCTAGTCATACTTTCAGGGTTTTATTCCCTTTCCCATTCATAGGGTTTTAGCCCCTAGTCATACTTTCAGGGTTTTATTCCCTTTGCTTCGTAGGGCTTTAGTCCCGATGCGGAACCATTGACGTTCATGGGGTTGTAGTCCCTAGGCGTCTTTTTATTTCATTTTATTTTAATTATTATCTTCTTTCTTTCTTTCTTTCTTTCTTAAAAAAAAAAAATCTCTAACACTTTGGGCTGAGACGCCACCTTGCGTCCTTTGTGGGCAAAATGTAGGTGCCACTTTTGTCTTCGAACGGAACTTCGTTGAAGTCCCTGTCGAAGAGGGGCAGCTATTGACACCTAATTTTGCTCGCCGCGATTAATCAAGGCTTAATTTGTAAATGGGCCAAATTAGCGCAAAAGAGAGACAAAATTTTCTTTTATCACCAAAAAAATATATATGTATTAAAAATCAAAAAAAGAGAGAGAGAGAGAGTGGAGCCGGACCTGACTCATCCCGACCAGATTAGGCCCTTTTCCTTTTCTTTCTATTGTTTTCTTTTTTCAATTAGGCCCAAGTCCTCCTCTTCCTTTTTATTTTCGGCCCACCTCCCCTTCTTCCTTATTTTTGGCCCAGCCCACCTCATTTCTGTTTGTCTTTCTCACGTTGGTAAAAAAAAAAAGACAAACGAGGGGGGGACCATAGGGAAGTGCAGGTACAAGAGCAAGGGAGCGATGCTCTGGCAGAAAAAAGGGAACGTCGACGGGTAGCAGGGGAATTTGCGCAACAACAGGGGGTATCATCGCGCGCAGCAGCAGCGTCCATCGTCGCGCGGCGCCCAGTGTCAGGCCCGTACAGTGGTCCCAAAAGAGTCCTCGATTCGGGGATAAAGAGGCAGGAAGGAGAGAGCAACGGGGGGGGGGGGACGGAGAGAAAAAAAAACAGGGAAGGCGGTCTAAGAAGAGAGCGCTTCGGTTCCTCCCTCGGTGAGGATTGCCGGCAAATCTCTTCCCCCCTCCCCACGAGCTAGCCGCCGTCGCCAGACATCCATCATCTCTGGCCGTCGCGTTCTCCCTTGGCCCGTCGCGAACAAAGGATAGAAAGTTAGAGGAGGGACCAGGAGTTTCTAGGGGAAAACCTGAGTATAGAGAGCCCCCGTTTGCCACAAGAAGGCCTCGAGGTGCGTTGACAAATCTCCAGCCGCCGTGTTGCCGCTAGCTAGTCGCGAACAGGTGGGTCTTCCACTTCCCCTGTTTTGCTTTTCCTCCCCCACCTCCCGGGTGCCGGGCACACCGAGTCTATTCGGTGGTCGCCCGGCCCCCTTGACGGAGGCCAACATTTGTTTGATGCTCGAGGAATACTTTCTAAACGTCGTGTGTCAAGTTAATGCCATGAACTTCGTCAAAATCAAGTCTGTAACGTTATTGCTCGTATGCACCACACCTGTTCAATCAAATGCCCGAACCAAACTGTTTAAACTTTACAGTGTTGAACCCGATGGTGTTTCTTTTGGTATTTCAACGTAAACTGAGTTGAACTCGCGTCCAAACAGGGTCATTTAGAGCTGCACGTATCACCCTTGAGCCATAAATCACCCTAAATCTCGGTTTTGAGTCTTCGTTTCCACTCGCCTAACACTTGTTCGACAGAGTGCCTAAGTGGAAGTCCGCATGTTTCTTTCTGGAATCAACGCATGGGATTCAGTTTTTGTGCTTCTCTATGCTTATGCTTGCTAGTCCAATACTGACGTCATAATTTCTTCCTGTTTTGTGGCATGAAAATCGCATTCCCGGGTCGGCCATGGTTGAATGAGTTGCCGGAGGTGCTACAACCCCCCATCGGAGTGATGCCTGCGGTTGGAAACCACAGCCATTAGCCCGTTATCTCTATTTCATGTGTTTTCATGCTTGTTAGATTAGTCTTAAGGTTTGTCGTTGGGGTCGGGAGTTTAAGCGTCGGAAAATCGAGTTTTTACTCGTAGATGTCTTTTTCGCGACCGGAGTTCGACAACGGCTCGGTGGCCACATCGGCCGGCGGCGAGGGTGTCGAGTTGGTAGCGGCAGTCGGTGTCACCGGCCCGGGCCGAGCTGTCGAACGGCGGTGGGGGCGCTCCAGATGAAGTCCCGGTGAAATTCCATTGCTGAGGAGAAGGTGTTCATGTTCTGGGCAGAGGGCACGAAGGAGGGGATGAAGTAGTAAAGAAAAAATAGAAAAAGAAAAAGAAACAAACAAAAAAGAGAAAAGAAAAGGAAAAGAGAGAAAAGAAAGAAAAAAGAAAAAAATATTTTAAAAATCAATTTTGAAAGTTCGGGCGGGTGAGAAACCCGGGTCGGGCAGTCGGGCGGATCGGGTCAGGGGGCCCGGTCCGGAATCTTTATTTTATCAATAAAAATTTTCAGAAATTCAAAAAATTCAAAAAAAATATTAAAATATTAAAAATTCCAAAAAAATTTTGAAAATTCAAAAAAAATCGAAAATGTCTAAAAACCCAAAAAAATTAAAAAATCTGAAAAAAATAAAAAAATATTTAAAAATTCAGAAAACAAAAAAAAATATTTTTTTTAAAAAAAATTCAGAAAAATTCGGAAAAATTCCAAAAAAATTAGAAAATCAGGAAATGTTTAGAAATCAGTTTTGGGCTTAATTTCATTAGATTTTAGGCTAAAAAACTCAAAAGAAATGGTGAAAAATGAGAAAAATCCTCTAAAAATTCCCAAAATTCGGATAAGCCATTAGGGCTTTATCTTAGGGCTTTTGATTGCATTTTCTTTTTAGAGACGATGCTAGGTCGCTGGTTGTTTATTTTCTTCGTGATTATCTGGTTGCGCACTTTTAATATTGATTGTTATTTTCTTTTTTTAGAATGGTTAGGCAGAATCTTAGCTTTTTCGATAGGCTTGTTTGCAAACATTCATGTTTAGGTACCGAAAGGGCACTAGTTAAATTGCTAGTGTAATCAAGTCCCCGAATTTTGGAATCTCTGATTTTCGCACGTATCGAGACGATACTCCCGCGTCTCGATTAGAGTTTCTAGCCGACCCTTAATCATGGCTAGTGGCGACTCCATTCAAATGCGTAAATTAAATTAAAAAAAAAAAGAATCTCCATCGCGCGAGGTATGGGGTTTGGGAGAGCCTCGGTCGTTAGATTAATGAATCATTTGGTTTGTCTTTAAAGCAAATCAATCGTTGTTCGTATCCATCGACGAATACCTCTTGACCTCCGGGGTAGGTCGCGACAGTAGAAAGGATAAGTAGCAATAGCATAATCAATAAAAATGCAATAAGAGTTCAATTGAAGAGTCTAACAACCAATGTTGAAACACAAGTCAATATCCAAAGTTCACGCCAACATTACAAAAACAAATATGGAACACTAAAACAAATAGTTCAGAAATGAATTGATGGGAAGATATGTGATCAGTTTTGCTGATTTGCTGGAGGGACTGAGGGTCCAGATGAAGAAGGTCCAAAAGGTGTAGGTGGGAAAGGCACTTGGACAAGACTGAAGCTAGAAAGTTGGTTCAATCGTTGCTGAATATGTGATGAGAGCTGATGAATCTATCCTTCAATATTGGCAGAGTGAATTGCTACAATTTGTACATCAGTTCTGACTTGTACATTTAGATTATTAATTCTTGCTTCCATCAAGTCCTTGAGCTCCTGAATTTCTTCTTTAAGTTCGTTTCGGAGTTCCCTGACTTCATTCTGAACAGCAGCTTGCCTCCACCTTAGATTTGTAATAGCTGCATGATCTGACATAAATGAGGAGATATTATATCTAGAGGGAGTATTTGTGGTCTAAATGTCAACAGATTCTACGACCTTCTCTTTTCCTTTCTGTTGAACTTCAGATGGAACATTTTCATGTTCATCTCCTTCAAAAGGGAAATCTACAGATGTTGCTTCTGAAGGGTTTGCCTCTTGTGCATTCTGATTTTGCTCCTCCTAAATGTCAGCCAGATCAAAGTTATTTTCTTCAACATTTTGAGCATTATCTTGCTCATACTCCTCCTACATTTCAGCCTCTATAACATGTTCATGCTCAATCTCCCCATGTCTCCTAGAGGGTCCTTCTTTGTAGAACTGCATATCGTTAGTTTCTTTCTCTACAGTGGTCATTTGCTCTTGCTGATTTTCCATTACAATTTTGTTGATGAGATCACTAAGTGATTGTATCAAGCTTTCATCCTCATCTCACAGCCTTTGAATTTAGAGTTGAGTTGCAACATGCTTATCTGCATGAGTTTTGTGCTTGGCTTCTTGATTAAGTAGCCATTACGTAAACCTTATTTCCTCAAGGCTTCTGTTATCAGCTTGAGATTGCTCATCAGAATGTTCATCTGATATCTCCATTTCATCATAATCACTAGCCACTGCTTGTCTTCTTTTGGCTGGTATGTTTGATCTTGAGGCAGTCTGCTTCACTTTTCTCTTTCTCACTAGAGGTTCGATCGACTCCTCCTCATTAGATTCATGAAGTATATTAACAGAACCCTTGTTCTATTCACTCATCAACTCGACTGGAATAATCTTACCCTTCTTATCCTTCCAACTTTCTTCATCAAACCTATATCCCATCTTAGTCATCATAAGTTCCCCTACAGTCATAGTTTGAAGAGGTTTACTTTTGAGTTTCTCAGGAATGAGAATTTTGAAGAATTCAAAAATGGCAATGATCAGAGCTCCATAAGGAAGTTGACCTTTGTTCTTCTTAACAGGTCTGTACATTTGTAGAAGGATCAAATGGGACAAAGATATAGGACAGGTGTTTTGAATTGCCCAAATCAGCTTTGCCTCATATCTAGAGACATCAGTTTAGGAAGATCCTTTGAGTCTGAGACAGTTTATGATGATTTTGTGCAGGACAATGGAGTTGAGACGAAAGAGAATGTAAGATACATGAGATATGGAACCTTTGACGAAAGATGAGTTACCGGACAGAGATCGGTATGCCAAATTAGAAGTGGTAGAAATAAAAGAAAATTCAGTATATTTTACTCCTAAAGTGGCAGAAAGATCAAAGGCTCTTAACTTATAATCTTGTTGAAAAACAGAGAATTCAATTTTAGCAGGAGAATTGAAAGATAGATTAGAATAGAAGTAAGCAGTGAGTTTGGGATAAACCTTGCGGGAAAGAGAGCATATTATCTGAAAATCAAGATTTTCAATCAGCGTCTGAATCTTGATATTAAAGTTTTCAAAGAAATTGAAGTCTACTACTCTGTTATTCATGATTCCTCTGGATAAGAGAGAGTTGTAAGTAATCTGATGTGTTTTATTTCTGAACAAACTGTCTCTTTTCTTATCATCATGGGGAATTCCAGAAATAGGTACAAACTCAGTGAATAATTTCTCATCATTATCCTCCTTCCTAGAGTCTATGTTCTTGCTTTTTTCTACAATTTGGAGTTCCTCCTCACCAACAAATTTATCTCCACCAACATTAGACTGTTCCCCTATTTTCTCTTTTCCTTTTCTAGAAATCCCTTTCTTCTCTGTCGTAGGGGTTTCCTTAACATTAGATGTCTCTTTAAGCACTATACCCTTTTCAGCAACCGGTGTTCTTCCAACCCTCGTACCCCTTTTATATTTATCCACAGCTTTTCGTTCAAACAGAAAACCTAGTGTCTTACATAATGCATTGACAGTGCTCTGGTCACTCCAATTTTCTCGAAGTATTTTTATGGTTTTTATCAGTTGCCTTGCTTTAACAAAACGATCACGTTCATGAACAGAGATTCTTGAAGATTTATTACCTTCAAACGACTCTTTATCAGAACCCGTGTCAGAGATATTAATATTCTCTAGTTCTCCATCTTGTTTTGTCTTGGTGAACATTCTTGCGAGATGATTTGATCTTCTGGAGCCCTTGATTCTTTTCTTTGATTCAGAGGTTGATTTAGGTTCCATTGAAGAAATTTTTGGGTTTCGGAAGAGAAAGATGAGATTTTTAGTGTTTTAGTGAGGAAATTGTGTTCGCAAAGAGTGATAACGAGAGAGAAGAAGAAAAATGGTTTAAACTAAGAAGTGCAATATATCGGTTCTTACAAAACCCTTTTTGGAAACTGTCAATTGACAATTAATGAAAATTTCGGAAATTGTATTCCGAAAATTTTGGGATTTTAATTCCCAAACAGTATCATTTAAGACAACTTATTTCAAACAATCATATTATTCAAAATATATGAGAGATACATACCTTTTATAAGATGAGTTGGGCGCCAAAACCAGACGCTTCAAATATGTGCTTGATTAAATAAGTCATCAGATGCAATGTAAGTTTATACTGCACAGCTCAATAAAGCGGATTTATAATGTTCAATTTTTTTTTTGGTAAGGGATTTATAATGTTCAATTTATCTCTAATAATCTCAAAACTTTTCTTTTCTGGAGGTTTTGTAAAAATGTCAACTAATCACTGTTCAGTGTTTATGAATTGAACATTGATATCTCCTTTTAGAACATGATCACGAAGAAAATGATGTTTAATATCGATATGCTTAGCTCTTGAATGCAGAATAGGATTCTTGATCAGATTAATGGTGCTGGTATTGTCACACTTGATCTCCACAGTTAAGTCTTTGACGTTGAAGTCTCTCAATTGTTATTTCATCCAAAGGATTTGAGCATAGCAACTTCCAAGTGAGACGTATTCTGCTTCTGCCTTTGAAAGAACTACGATTTGTTGCTTCTTTGAATACCATGAAATAAGCATGTGTCCTAGTAATTGACACGTTCCAGAAATACTCTTCCTATCTATCTTGCAACCAGCATAATCATCATCAGAATATCCAATGAGAGTAAAATTTGATCCCTTTGGATACCACAAATCTAGTGTAGGATTGGTGCCAACATATTTTATAATTCGTTTGACTGCAATAAGATGAGATTCCTTTGGTTCCGACTGAAATCTTGCACAGAAACAAACACTGAACAAAATATCTGGTCTTGAAGCAGTTAAATATAAAAGTGAGCCAATCATACTTCTATATAATATTTTATCTACTGATTTTCCTTTTTCATCTTTGTTTAGTTTAATGGAATATGACATTGGAGTTTCTGTCTTTTTGCAATTTATCAAACCAAACTTTTTCGCAATTTTCCTGTCATAATTCTCTTGACAAAGAAAGGTGCCATTTTTTGTTTGTTTAACCTGTAATCCAAGAAAGAAAGTTAACTCACCCATCATGCTCATTTCGAATTCACTTTGCATCATTTTAAAAAAATTCTTATACAATTTTTGATCCGTAGAAGCAAAAATAATATCATCTACATAGATTTGAACAATTAAAATATATTTATTTTTTCTTTTAATGAATAGGGCAGTGTCTACATTACCTTTTGTGAATTTATTTTGTTCCATAAAGCTGCTCGGTCTTTCATACCAAGCACGTGGTGCTTGTTTAAGACCGTATAATACTTTCTTGAGAGTATATACCTGATCGGGCTTGTGAGGATCTTCAAAACCTGAAGGTTGTTCTATATATACTTCCTCTTTGATGTATCCATTCAAAACTGCGCTTTTGATGTCCATCTGAAATAGTTTAAAATCATAGAAACAAATATATGCTAGTAAAATTCTTATTGCTTCTAACCTGCCTACCGGAGCATACGTTTCATCGTAATCTATTCGTTCCTCTTGTGAATATCCTTTGGCCACAAGTCTTACTTTATTTCTAACGACTTTTCCTTAATCATCCAGTTTATTTCGAAATACCCATTTTGTTCTAATAACTGAGTGATTTTTGGATCTAGGAACAAGTTTCCGTACTTGATTGATCTGAAATTGTAAAAGTTCCTCTCGCATAACTTCAATCCGGCTTTCATCTTTCAAGGCATCTTCGACATTCTTTGGTTCGACTTCAGAAATGAGCGCTAGCGTATTTATGACTTCTTTTACTTTTACTCTGATTTAGATTCCTTCATCTAAATTTCCTATGATGAGGTCTTTAGAATGATTAGATTTTTGCTTCCAGTTTTTGTTGAATCTTTCATCGTTTTCATCATTGAAGTTTGATGATTTTTCATTGTCTTGTTGGTTTGATAATTCGCGAGCTTCATCAGATCTTTGATTCTGATCATTTCCATTTACCGTCAATTCATCAGATGCTTTGTGAGATTCTTCAAATACTGGATTTTCAGTGTCAGAGTCATCTTGTTGAGTCTGAATTGAATCTTCAAACTTGACATCTAATGTTTCTTCCACTGTTTGAGTATTTTTATTGTATACTCTATAAGCCTTGCTTGTTGTTGAGTATTCAAGAAAGATTCCTTCATCTGACTTTTCATCAAATTTATCAACATGATCATTAGGATTTTTGAAAACGAAACATTTACATCCAAATATTCGAAAGTACGAGACATTAGCAATTTTATTTTTGAACAATTCATAAGGGGTCTTTTCAAGAATTTGTCTTGGAAAAATTCTATTTGAAATATAACAGGCTGTTAATACAACTTCAGCCCAAAAATATGCTGGAGTTTTGTTTTCAAATAGAAAAGTTCTAGTCATTTTTTGCAAAGTTCTATTCTTTCTTTCAACTACTCCATTTTGTTCAGGAGTATAGGGTGAGGAAAAAGTATGTTGAATATCACTTTCATCACAGAAATTAAAAAAAATTGATTTTCAGATTCTCTTCTATGATATGATTTAATGCTCAAAATAGTATAACCTTTTTCATTTTGTACCTTTTTGGCAAATTTTGAGAAATATTCAAATGTTTCACTTTTATGAGCTAAAAAGAATATCTAACTAAATCTTGAATAATCGTCTACAATAACTAAACAGTATTTCTTACCTCCAAGACTTAGAGTTTGAGTAGGTCCAAAAATATCCATATGAAGCAATTGCAAAACTCGGTTAGTGCTGATATAGTTTATTGATTTAAATGAACTTCTTACCTGTTTACTTTTAGAGCAAGTTGAACATAACTCAGTGCTCTTAAATTTTCATTATGGCAGTCCTTTGACGAGTTTCTTTGAAGCTATTTTGGAAATCAACTTGACACTTATGTGTCTGAGCTTCCTGTGCCACTGATTAGATTCTTCTTTTATGGAAACGAGATATTGCAAGTCGTTAGATTTCGTGTCTAATAGGTAAATGTTTCTATGTCTTCGACTCGTAAATGATTGCTTATTGTCTTTACTTATCCTAGAACATTTGTTTTCTTGAAAAGTGATTCTGTAACCAATATCACATAATTGACTAATGTTAATTAAATTGAAGTTCAAACCTTCAACTAGTGAGAGTTCGTTGATGATGAGATTTTCGATTCTGATAGTTCCTTTGCTAATTATTTTTCCTTTGTTGTTGCCTCCAAAGGATACACTTCTTCCTTTAATTCTTTCTAATTAGATAAATTTCAGAGGATCTCTGGTCATGTGTCTTAAGCAACCACTATTAAGATACCACTTGTTCTTTCTTTTCTTTGGTACTTGCAAAAGATAAGTAACTTGCTTTTTCTTAGGTGCCCATATTTTCTTGGGTCCATTTTGGTTAGGATAAATCATTCTCAAAATGTCTCTCTGAACAAGTCTCCAAACCTTAGGACAGTCACTCTTAAAGTGATTTGAATCACCGTAATTTGAGCACTTATGGGAAGTTTGACCATTGAATTTCACAAACTGCTTTTGAAAGTGATTTTGATACACAAATTTGGGAGGTCTTTTCTTTAGTCTTTCTTTGACATTTGGAAAAGTATTTTTTAATTCAGTATTTTTCTCAAAACCCAAACTTGATTTATTATAATATGGAATTTGAATTGATAAAATATGTTGAAGATTTTTCGAACCCATTGAGAATTTCTTGGTTATATTAAAAATTTCATTTTTCAGAAGTTCTTTTTCATTAGAGATGCGATCAAAACTTTCCTTAGAAATATTTTTCATATTAGAAATTTCCTTTTTCAATAAATCATTTTCCTTTTCAAGAAAATCTTTATTCTCTTTGATAAGATTAAATTCTTTTTGCAAAAATCAATCTTCTCCTTTTGGGAAATATTTTGCTGTTTTAAAAGATTGTTTTTCTTTTTTAAACAATCATTTTCATATGCAATTGACTCATCAATTTCCTTATTTTGAGTCGCACTTTTTAAAGTTAAAATCTCCTTCTTCAATACGGAAACCTTTTTTAAAGCAGTTTTATTAACAGAGACTAATTCATCAATATAATTTACAACTGCTTCAAGAATATTAGAATTACTTACTTCATCTTCTTCATCAGAACTTGATTCTAAGTCTGAATTTGCCATCAAACAGATATTGGCAAACACTTGCTCGTTTTCATCATCCTCTGAATTACTCTATGTTTCAGCTTTGAAAGCCTTCTTATATCGTTCATACTTTCCTTTATTCTTTTTGAGAAGAGGATATTTAGGCTTCATGTGTCCGTTCTTTTTGTAGTGAAAACATATCACGTCCTTGTTTTCTTCATCTTCGGCACTTGATCTCTTCTGAAAGTCTAGCTTCTTGGTCTTTGATGACTCAGAATTCTTGAATTGCTTCTTTGACTTATTCATCTTCACTTTCTTTGTCATCTATCTCAGTTTCTTAACCATTAGAGCCAACTCTTTATCTTCATCTTCATCTTCATCTAAATCTATATCTGTGTCATCAGAATCAATGTTTGTTTTTAAAGTAATGGACTTTTTATCTTTGGGTTCTTCAGTTTCTAAGAACTTTTCAATTTCATAGGATTGAAGAGTTCCGATAAGTTCGTCCGTCGTAAGTGGTATGATCCCCTGAGTTTCTCGAATAGAAATTTAGATGTTGTTCCACTCTTTTGAAAGAGCTCTCAGCAACTTGTTCACCTTCATAGGTTCTGAGATGGGATTGTTTTGGAACTCAAGTCCATTTACAATCTCAGTGAATCTGCTCTGTATCTCGGAAATTGTTTCATTTGGTTTCTGAGTGAAGGACTCGTACTGCCCAAAGAGAATATTGAGATTTGTCTCCTTGACTCTCTCTGTTCCTTCATGAACAAGCTTGAGACGATACCAAATTTCTTTTGCAGTTTTTAGATTTGCAATTCGTTTATATTCAACACTTGCTAGACCATTGTATATGGCCATTCTGATCTTTGCATCTAGATGGATCCTTTTGGAAATTTCCTTGGCCGAGAGAGGTAGAGCTTGAGGTCTGATTTGCTCTCTAATTCCTTCGGCAGAAGGTGTCTCATTTTGCCTTTTTGAAGTTTCTAGGGATTTTGTTTCGATTGAAACGTTTGGAATGATTCCATGTTCAACGATGTCCTATATATCTTGATCTATTCCCAAGATGAATGTCTTCATCTTGTTTTTCCATACACTGTACTCAGTTCCATTGAAATAAGGCGGTCTATTGTTGTGACCTAACTCAACATTACTAGCCATCAAGAATCGTTAGCTCAAAAGTAAAATAATTCTTCAAAGAAAAATGAGCACTAGAATCTGATACCAATTATTACGACTAGTGCTTTTACTTAGAGGGGATGAATAGGTGACTTTATCAAATTGAATGATTTAAACGTGCGGAATAAAAATAGACAAGGTCAACAACTCGTATGAACAATGTCAGATAGATGCATATGACAAACTTGTATATAAGTTATCGTCAGATAATTGCGTCTGATGATTAAGATAATGTTTTAACGAACTTATTTGATAGATATGTATGCAGTATAATGTTAATAATAATAAATGAAAGTTTAGGAATATAAAATACTGCACATAGATCTTTATAGTGGTTTGGTTTTATCAAACCTACGTCCACTCTCCACTCTGGCAGCCTGTTGACTGTGTTTCACTATTGAATCACCAAGAGATTATAAAAGTAGTGCTTCTCAGATGATAGACTGCGCTATCACGTATACTCTTCATTCAAGTAATTTTCTTTCTAGAGTAACAACGTGGAATACAGTAATCACAAGTATGTAAGATCGAAGCTCTATTCAGATTTTGGAATTCCTGATTCTGGTTATTCTTCTTGTACGACGTTTACACTCCTTTTATACTCCTCTACTTCCAATCTATCCGTTAGACAGTCTTCAGAGGATTGATCTCCAAATCAACTTGTTGGAGAAACTTTCTAAAAAGAAAATGCATAACTGTTAAAAGAAGAACCATTATCTCTAGGTAATTTGATCACCCATATAATCAAATCAAGGTTTCCATAAGTGTAGTTCTTCGTGTTTAAGGAACGGTCTTGTGATAGCCAATTAGAATATCTTGAAATATTAATTTGATTATTGCATAAACTTGTCAAAAATAACACTTATTGAATTTGACGAGTAATTTAGAGTCTGATAACAAAGTCCTTTCATCGACTAAGTCTGATGACTCAGCATTTACCTGTATCAAATGACTTAAATGTAATTGTGGTCAGTAAAAGATTGTTTTGTCATTCTTCAAAACTAATTAGGGATTTTCCTCAACAACTTCGAACAAAACTACACAAACGCAAGCCATGCCAAAATGTAATCGACAACAAGATTTGGAAACTGCAGCAATTACAAGTGAACCAAATGTAAACAAACTCTATCGAAATTTAATCGACAACAAAGCCCGAGTATGCTGAGATAAAGATACATGCCGGAATTTAATCGACAACGCGAATGGAGACTACAAGACTGGAAAATAACGTTGTTTGATTAGCGCGGGGGAGGGGCGCCTCTAGAATATGACTAGGGGTATTAGAGTTTGAGCCGTGTATGAAACTCATACTCGTTAGAATATTTTGACTTGTTCAAAATTTGATGTTGCTTTTTACGGAGAATTATCTTAAATTATAATGAATATATATATATATATATATATATATCCGCAGAAGAACTACGGTGGTGTGATCTTCCATTTACGTTGGACCGAGATCGAGAAGAGTTGGACTTCAATTTTGCCATATTTTCTAATTAAAATATTCAGTTGGGACCAGTCTTCTTTAAGTTAGGTGGATTATAAAGGGACATCTCTGACTTTTTGTTCTTAATCCGCCATGGGTTTTCGTGGAATTAACGGCCGCACAGTAGATTCTCAGTAAGGAGCCGCGCCAAGAAAAGAAAACACGAGGATTGCACCAACACAATTGACCGTGGGGACGTTATTTGGGTTTGATCTAGGTTTGAAAAATATTCGAGCGCGTGAGCGATTATAACTATAATTCTCTTATTATAGTGGCTCTTCAAACCATGTAATTCTTGATGTCATTGATTGTTCTCGTTATTTCTCTAGTATATTCGTATTGACTTTATTTGTAAGCTGCTCCTTTTAGTGGTTGCATACTTCTCGAAAGGTTTCCACCAGTTGCCTCCATACACCTACATTTTCAAAGGTCTTGTGCCCACATTATCGCGATCCCATAATCGTTGTTCCCTCAAAACTTTCATGTCAGTCGCTTCACAATCTCAATGCCCAGTATGGTGGTCTTGAGCTTGCGATCATATCTCGATACTGCTCGTGTACACGCCTGTTAGTTGCTCCGTCGTTTTAATTGCTTCGTCCTCAAGTGGCCTTGAACTTTATCTCAACACTTCTCGCGTATTCAGCAAATTGTACACTGTCTTTTGCTCATCGGCACACTTGTTGATAATTATTAATCATTCGTCATCGTTTATTGACAAATGATTGGTAGGACATCCACCAACATGTGTTGCCGATGTGCTAATATCAATGTGGTCGGCAACAATGTGTTAATAATGTCCATACATTAGTCACCTGTTAGTCACATGCTCATCCATGTCGATGACTTGATCGTTTTTCGGTGTAAACAGTATCATAGCAATTAGCTTGGTAATCTAAATACCACTTTGAAGAGAGAGAGAGAGAGAGAGAGAGAGAGAGAGAGAGAGAGAGAGAGAGAGAGAGAGAGAGAGAGAGAGTAGTCTTGCCATCACACAAGCTGCAGAGACATTGGCAAGAAATGTGTGCAAAGGAACCCATTTCAAGAGAAGGGCTTTCCCAAGCCAGCGCTCATTGAGTCGGGCCAAGGACAACCTCAACCACACGCCTATAGGGGCAACCATGCAAGCCAACCACAGCTTGGCCTCAGCCGGTTCCTCCCCATAATTCCATCCTCACAAATCTCCCACTCCAAGCCCATTGAGAACCTAGCAACAAAAGCATTGGCGCTGTCCCCACCAATTCACACCCGATACTCTTTGTCCTCCATTTGCTGCAAGGCTGGGAAGCGCCGGTTCTAGGACTTGGGGAGACCCTTTTTAAGAGCCATCTGAAACCTTTCGCCATCTCTACCCCGAAAATGATGGATTAAGCTGCAAGAAACAAACCTGAGAGGAGCGAAACCACAACATAAGAGGCTCTTGTAGTCACTATCATCCTGCAATTTATCATAAAAAAAGAAAAGAAACGAGACTTACTGTGGTGATCAATGACATATTGTAAAATCCTGGTGTCTATCACCAGGTCAGAATCGGACCATAACCCAATTTTGGTCTACACTGGTACCATAATATCAGGTACTGGTCATATTATATACATGAAACATGCGGAGTTCATTTTTGCTGCTTCTCGAAGCCATTTATAAGCTTTCTAATGTGCCTGACGTGAAGGACAAACTGACCTACCTATGAGGAAGCCCAGAACAGAAAACACCCACTAGCCATTAACAATACTCAGATCAAGCATTTTCTTGTTCTAACCACTGAAAATAGTGAGGCTTCCCAAATAGCCCGTGGTCAACCCAATGGCGAGGCTGTCCGAAACACGGGAGACTTTGCCCTTGAACACAATGCCCCACACCCCATAAAAAAAAGGAAAATTATAAATAATGATATGAAGTGCCTCTCATTTCTCAAATAAGAGCATGGAGTTGCTGAGTTTGTTTCAAAGAAGGACTTTGTCTTTCAACTTTTTTTCATTTTTTTTCCTTTTCTTCTTTCTTCTTTCCTTTTTTTTTTCCTGATTTTCTCTTTGTTCTTCACCGGTGGCCAGTTACGGTGACTGGCAACCGGCCACCGACGAAGCCCAAAAAGGGTTGGGCCAAGGTCTCCCTCGCCGAATTTGGGCAAGGGTCGCCTTCTTAGCTGCCGGCGAGGGGTGGTCGATGAGACCCTAGCCCAGGCGAGGCCGGCCCTTGCTTGTGATTTTCGAGGGTGGCCTCGCTGAGGCAAGATTGGCTTCACCGGCAGCTGGCAAGGTGACCCTCACCCAAATCTAGTGAGGGCCGGCCTCACCCATGGCTGTCGAGGGCATCCTTTGCCTATTGCCGGTGAGGGTGGCCCTTGCTAGATCGGTAGAGGGTGACCCTTGTCTAGCCCTTTCCGGATTTCGCTGGTCGCCTGCCACCAGTGGCAACCATAGAAGAACAAAAGGAAAACCAGAAAAAGGAAAAAAAAAAGAAAGAAAAGGAAAAAATAAAAAGAAAAAAAATTAAAATTATTTTTGGAAGAAAATATCCTTGACTGGCCAAAATATTTTGCCGGCTAGCAATTGGCGATGTTAAGGCCCTATTTGAAACTGCTATGGCCACTTCATATCCTTATTTGAGGCTGACTTTTATCTGACACAAAATCTACTTTATGTTCTTATTTAAAAAAATAAGAACCCTTCAAGTCTTTATTTGAAATTTTTCGAAAAAAAAATCGCAAATCTCGTGTAGTTATGTAAAGCCGGTAAAAGTGGGATTTTTTTTTTTTGGTCAGAAAAAGAAAAGTGGGAGTTAAGGGAGTTTATTTTTCCCGCCGCACCGTAACGTTTCCCTGGGTCTGACGTGGCTGGAATCTGATATATGTGGGTGGAGTGGAGAGCAACATCCTCGACCCCGTACCCGATAAAATCGGCAAAAAGCCACATGAAACATTGAAACTTAACCGAAAATACATAAAACAAAAATCGAGGACGAACAAAAGGAAACGAACCAGAGCGAGCGAGATGGACAGTCGACGCCGATCCAACCGTCCGTTTCCGACGACCGCTCAACCGCCACCCGCCCGATCAAAGGCATCCCCGCCTGACGCGCGCGCCCCAGGGCGACGGCTAGCACACACCTCTGCAAAAAGCAAACGGCAAAAGAGAAAAAGGCGAAAAGCGGATCCTGCAGTGTACTGTCAGTTGAGTGAGCTGAAGTTAGTTCTCGTCTCGTTTCTCTCTCTCTCTCTCCCCACTCGCTCGGTCATCCGCGGGCGAATTTTCTTCCTCGAGCTTCTAGAAGCTTTTTAGCGCGCGCGCGATGGCGGAGCCGAAGCGGCGTCTGGCATAGTCAAGTGGTTTAGCGCCCTGAAGGGGTTCGGCTTCATTGCCCCCGATGGCGGCGGCAACGACCTCTTCGTCCACCATACCTCCATCTACTCCGACGGCTTTCGCACCCTCTTCGAGAGACAGCTGGTGGAGTTCTCCGTCGAGTTTGCCGAGGACATGCGGACCAAGGCCGCCAATGTGACAATCCTGGACGGATCGTGCCGCGGCAGCTGCGGGGGATGGAGGGGTCGGTATGGGGATGGAGAAGTTTGGTGGCACATAAGGACAAAACATCTGAGAAATCGGAATATGAGGATTCCTCCGGTTTAGAAGTTCAGCTCGAAAATTTAGGCTTGTCATGTCATTGGTAGTGTATTTCACTTAGATATAGGGTCGCGAGGATGAGGGTTGATTTCATATCACCGTCAATTCGAAAATTGTTGAAGAAGATGAAAATAAGATCAATTGTCTAAGCTAGCAGTGTTCTTAAGAATAATTTTGGTTCTCGAAGTACGAAATTGGGTGCGATAGGCCCTAAAGGTTGTCCTCCCAAGATATAACAAACTTTCTTCCTTACTTCGACATAATAACATAAGGAACACAAATAACTAAATTGTATGTATAACTCAGCAAAGAAAGAAATGAAAGGAGAGGAGAAAATTCTCTTTTAAGTCGATGAGTCTTAGAGGAATGTGGTTTGAAGTTTAAATTTATAGACAAACGAAAAAGAGAGCTATTATGAAACCATTACAAATCAATTCGTAATTATTAAATTGATGACAATTACAAACTTGCTATAAAGCCGTTACAAAATAATGAAGGATTTATAATGAAATAAATCAAACGTTACGAAGCCGTTACAAAATGATGGCTTTATGGCCATCCTAACTTCTATTAAAGCCGTAACAAAATAATGGCTTTCAAATATTTCAAAACTATAAAAATGTTCAATAATCCCCGCATATTTCAAAAAGTTTTGCAAAGAAAGGAAAGATAAATGCTAGGTTAAACCCAATTAAATGTAATGCATTAGAACTGGTGCCTTTTGGGTTATGAACCATATCTAGAAAAAATGAAATATAATTCACGAAATTATTGATGAAGTTTGATTTGTCAATGAATCAAGAATTTCTTATGTGAGTGATCATTTGCACCAATCACATTAAACCACCACAAATTTTGTTCAATCGGTTTTGCGCTAATAGATTATGTGCATGTCTAGTTTATTCATAAGTGCTTTGAACATTTTGCCAAACTTCTTATAAGAGCGGCCATACTCCACATTTATATAAGTGATTCCATCAAGTATATACTGCAGTTTAATACACCACCAATTAATAATGGATATGGAATTCATTAAGAGCTTAGCTCAACTTCTCTTTCATTACAGTCTTGCACTATTCTCATCTTAAGAGGTACAATAATAGTTCATCACACGATCAACAATTGATTTGTTATTACCCTTATAAACCTACTTGGGGTAATTAATGCACTATTCTCACCTTAGGCTTAAGTGCAAGATCAACAAGTGCAATAGGTGAACAGACCTAGAATGAAAGTTCGGTAAAACTTGGAGGTACCATGGACGAGTGAACAGTGAGGCAGAGCCATGATTGCCAATATGCTTAGAAGGACTATAAGATATAAGCTAGAGTTTAGTTAATGTACGTTGCCTATATCAAAGGTATCTGAAGTATGAAGTAAGAGGTGACAAAAACCAATAATGTGGCTTGAAGTTTAAATTTATAGACAAATGAAAAAGAGAGCTATTACGAAACCGTTACAAATCAATTCGTAATTATTAAATTGATGACAATTACAAAATTGCTATAAAGCCGTTATAAAATAATGAAGGGTTTATAATGAAATAAATCAAACGTTACAAAGCCGTTACAAAATGATGGCTTTTATGGCTGTCCTAACTTCTATTAAAGCCGTAACAAAATAATGGCTTTCAAATATTTCAAAACTATAAAACTGTTCAACAATCCCCGCATATTTCAAAAAGTTTTGAAAAGAAAGGAAAGATATATGCTAGGTTAAACCCAGTTAAATGTAATGCATTAGAACTGGTGCCTTTTGGGTTATGAACCATATCTAGAAAAAATGAAATACAATTCACGAAATTATTGATGAAGTTTGAACCGTCGATGAATCAAGAATTTCTTATGTGAGTGATCATTTGCACCAATCAAATTAAACCACCACAAATTTTGTTCAATCGGTTTTGCGCTAATAGATTATGCACGTGTCTAGTTTATTCATAAGTGCTTTGAACATTTTGCCAAACTTCTTATAAGAGCGGTCATACTCCACATTTATATAAGTGATTCCATCAAGTACATACTGCAGTTTAATACACCACCAATAATGGATATGGAATTCATTAAGAGCTTAGCTCAACTTCTCTTTCATTACAGTCTTGCACTATTCTCATCTTAGGAGGTACAATAATAGTGCATCACAAGATCAACAATTGATTTGTTATTACCTTTATAAACCTACTTGGGGTAATTAATGCACTATTCTCACCTTAGGCTTAAGTGCAAGATCAACAAGTGCAATAGGTGAATAGACCTAGAATGAGAGTTCGGTAAGACTTGGAGGTACCATGGACAAGTGAACAGTGAGGCAGAGCCATGATTGCCAATATGCTTGGAAGGACTAGAAGATATAAGCTAAAGTTTAGTTAATGTACTTTGCCTATATCAAAGGTATCCGAAGTATGAAGTAAGAGGTGACAAAAACTAATGAACCTTTTCGAAGATAGACAAGTCATGAAGAACAGGAAGTTCGTGGAGACTTGAAAATACCAGACAAGGTGAATAATCTACATGATCTACATCACTATCGTACTCAAAGTGTCTAATGGGAAGTAGTTGGATATAACCAAAAAGCTTGATATAATCGAGCTGGATATCAGCAAGAGCCTGTGTAAGCTCGATATCAATAGAGTACTACAAGAACTTAATGTAAGCAGAATACTACTGAAGTTGGATATAAGCAAAAACCTGGCCAAAGTGTGATATCATCATATAATTGGAAATGTGGATAAAACCATAACTATTGATGTAAGCAGAGCACTCAAATTATCTACGATAACAATCTTGTCACGAACTTCAAGATTATTATTTTGAGATATTTTATCTCACACCTTGACAGCTTGTAATCAGATATGGATTCCTTATTTAAAAGATTTTGATTGATCAAGATTATCTATGCGAAATATTCAATCACGCAAGATATCTTGATTAATTGACAATCATCCCGAAGGTAAGATACTTTCCATAGTTGAACCACTCTATTTCTAGTTACCAAAATTTGATTGTATCAACAACCAAATCTACAAGAATTCCGATTGCTTATCTTCAACAGCTAATTGATCTTCTAAAAAATTGTCCATTGGCTAGTTTGGAGATTTATCCTCTTGAAGATTGTAGATTAGATGCTGAGTAATATAAAAGAAGACCAAGGTGTCAAAGAGAGAGATCGATCAAGAGTTCAAAAATCCAAATTTAGAGAGAGCTTTACATTTTACATTTGCCGTTTGAGAGCATTCAAATTGTAATATTTCTAGAAGTGTTGGCAATATTATAATTTATGCTTAGGTGTGGGATAGTGAAATCTATCAACTTAAGCATAAGCAGCACTGCTTAAGTATAAGCAACACATTCTACTGTAATTTCAAGAAGATTTATAATGGAATCCAGCCGGTAAACTGTTATTCTGGGGTGGTAAACATAGGCTTACATTAAGCCAAACCACTAAAAGCTTTATGGCATTGTTACTATCTCTTTGTTCCTACTCAATTACTACTTGAGTGAAGCGCTGCGTTGCATTGCTTGATATAACCGGTTTGTGCTTAAATCAACTCTCTGTTTCACCCGATTAAGCTTTTATCAAACTTGACATATTTAATTCCGTACTATTTGTTAAGTTTCTAGAAATCACATATTTTTACCCTCTAGGTTATATTGTTAGCTAACATCAATAACAAGATACGAGAAGCAAGGGATACTTCAAAAATGGGCCTCGAAGATGAACATATGAAGCAACAAAATCATCCACATTTAGGTAGAAGAGAGTATTTACTTGATTATTTTTCTAGCATTCTTAATTTACTGTGAAAGAACTATTTTTTTAAAATTATTTTTGCTATTTCCGAACTGCCTGCTTCGTTGCTTCACTAGTTTCTTGGGATAATGACGTAAATGGTCCATGAACTTTGGCCCAATGTGTATTGTGGTTCATGATCTTTTAATTTGTTCAATATGTTCCCCGAACTTTGACCCAATGTGCAATACGGTATCTGAATTTTCAATTTGTTTAATGTAGTCCTTGGACTTTTGGCACATATTCAACTTAGTCCTTGAACTATATAAAATATTTAATGTTATTCCTTGCACATTGGATCAAAGTTCAAGGACCATGTTGAACAAATTAAAAGTTCAGGACCACATTACACATTGGGACAAAGTTTAGGGACCATTTATATCATTTTTCCTAATTTCTTTGCTTAAGTTTTTGAGTTACAAATACTTTAACATGATACGAAGCTTGGTTAAAACCTATTTTAATCTATGGCCTAACATGTTATGGATTTTCGGGTATCATAGCACTACACCCATCAAACCACATCAACCGCCACTCAGCTTGCCATCGGTCGGAGCATATTCCCTTCAAATTGACAACTCTTCTCGAATGTGATTCTAGAGACAGCCTCAAATTCATAAAGGGCCACATTTTACGTGCATAAAATGACTGCTGCCACAGATATCAAACTTAAAAATTATGAGGAAATTCCTTGTGGTGATTGAACGAGGCAAGATTATTTACTGTTTAGGATATGCAACTGCGCAGAATTCACTTCCAAGATAACGAAGGCACACTTTATTGGCAACACAGAAATGAGTTACAGTTGAAACAACGGAGGAAATAAAGTTGTGACATCAGGTTCGTCGATCCTGGAGTAGAAAACTATTGCGGGAGCTTGTTGAATTTGCGGTACCGAAACTCGGCATACGTTTTGGTTGAGTACTTTGCTGGGTTCTGGTCGTTGATAAGCCCGGGGAGAGGCCCGATCAGCACTTCCTGCGGGGGGGCACAAAACACTGCCCATGACATCCGCGTCTTTTCCTTGTTCACCAAGCTCCTATGAAGAACACTTTTGTACTTCCCATTGCTTAGAACCTGCAAATAGCATCCCTAGTAAGTCGAATGTAGGAATTTTTTCCCCTAGAAGCAATTTGCTATTTTATCACATTTTACCTCAATTTGATCGCCAACGTGGAAGAAAAGCGCATTGGGCAGGTAATCTACGGCATACCAGTTGCCATCTTTCCAAGCCTGAAGACCTGGAACTTCATTCGGGACCAGTATGGTGAGCGCCGACATGTCGGTGTGAGGCTCGACGCCAAGGGCCAGTTGAGGTTGTGGGCAGGGTGGGTACAAGTTTATTTTCATCTCCAGCTCCAGTTGGTCACCTCCCAAACTTGCCTTCAAGACATTTTTCTCCAATCCTAGACCCTCGGAGATCAGCTCCAGCAGCACCTCTGTCAATCTCAGTATCTCCTTGTTGTATTCTTCGGTGACTTCCCTGTGTCAGACCGGCATATATTGTTGTTGTAGTGGTGAAATCGAGCAGTAAATAAAACATGAATATGCGAGAAAACAACAAATTATAGAAGCACTCTTCTCTCAACTCGGAGGGCGAAAAGATACAGAATGAGCATCACAAATACATCGACTAAGCTGAGGTGGTGTTTGGTTGAGCTTAAGAAGATAGTTTCTCTATTTTAAAACCGAAAATCGAAATAAGTGCTACAGAAAATGCAATTAGCAGTCCAATGACGCAGATTAAGAGTTTATTATTACGTGTAACCAAACATCACTGTATTGGAGTTTTTCAGTTGTATCGTACGGGGCTTCAAAAGGAAAACAAATTGTATCACATAGTTGTATATCACATTTATGGAGAGCAAAATGAGTTTCTTTTTACGATTTTCTATGACCAAACTATCCATGATAAGGTTAGATCTCTCGCCGCCAAAACGTTACGATTAATCCTAATCATTAATTTTTTTACCCGTTGATTATTTTGCCCATTGTTCTTAGTTAAAAACTATTCATACTCGGTAAACATATCTACGATACAGTAAAAGCTTATCCTAATAAAAAAAACAAAAACTGTACACTAAATGATGTCATTGCTAGTGATATCTCCTTTCCACAAGTGTAATCGACAAAAATAATCAATTTAACCAAATATTGATTGATTAACGTCTTAAGAAAAGAAAACCGTGGGCCGTCGCCCACATTATCTTTGGGTTAATGAGTGACGAGACACTCAAAGTCAAAGACACATCTTATCCGATCATGTCTGTCGCCTTCACAGTTCACTGTCCACCGGAAAAAAAAGGGCACTTTAGCGACAAGGATGGAACTGGAGATACTAATTGAAATTAGTAAGATGCGCTTGTCTTTTCGCCACGCAAGCAACATCGATGATACAAATTTAGAATGTCCAATTCAAGAAAGTCGACAACGCCGCGCGATCGTACACCAACAAAACAGTAAAACGTTAGTGTCAAAGTATACCAGCATTAATACAGCGAAACCTCGCGAGAGATGTGAAAAGTATGTTCTATAGATTCATTCTATGGATGGTGCGGTGGATAGATCGAATGAACATGGGTGAAATTCGGTTTAATGCATCTATTATTTATTAAGGTTGAACATGGTTTCAGAATAGAACCTATAATCTAAAAACATGACCGATGGGAACCTCTATGTTCTAAGATCCAAGATATGCAGGATAGGTTCCGAGTTCCAAAAATTGGAAAACATGTTTCGATTGATAGGTTCCAAGTTCTAGGTAGGTAAAACTTGAAACCCAAAAGAGTTTTTTGTGTTTTTTCTTAATCTATGTCTTTGCATAATCCTGCGATGTTTCATAGTGTTATATGATGAGTGTATAATTTAGAACCACTAATCTGAACTTTTATTTTATGACTTGTTAATATTTTATATTTTTCGTGTGTCTAAATATAAGTTGTAATCAATGGATCATAGCAACAAGTGTTGGTCATTAAAGGTGATAATTCACTGCAATTGTTCAATTAATGATACAGGTGGAACCTGAGTAGACCTTGAAACTGACCCTCGAACCTGTGATACGATAAGTTGCAAGTTCTAAAAAATGAGGAACCTATTATCACGGGTAGGTTTTAGGTGGAACCTATACGGAACATGGAACCATTTATCCCTAATATCGATTCACTCAATGACTTCTCATTTTAATTGTATTTATTTGAACCGTAATGTTAGGAAAATTAGTTTTTGATATTTTTTTTGAATGACAAGCTTATTTAATATTATTGTGTTCATGTTCATAATGAAATAAAATTAAAAAGAACCCTGTTAGATCCTGAAACCTACCCTAGAACCTGTGACAGGGTAGGTTCCAGGTTCCAAATTTCGACGGATAGGTTCCAGGTTTTAAAAAATGAGAAACATGTATCCGATGATAAGTTTCAGGTTTCAAGTGAAACTTATAAAAAACTTGAAACCGCTCACCCCTATTATTTATAGGGTTAGAGCTCTTATCGTTATTCTATTGATAAATCTTAAAGTTGGTTGATTGGAATGTACTTTGACTAAGTTTTCGAGAACACTCTTCTACGTAGGTCGAAATTATTACCTGTAAGAAGGTGGGTGTTGAGGCCAAATTTCATGCCTGACCTTACAAGGTGGATGCATGAGGTGGAAGAAGTAATCCACCCACTCGACCTTTTCATCATGGTTCTTGGTCATCTTTGTCCCATATCCTTCAAAATTTCCTCTTGATGGATTATTTGCGTACTTCTCCTTCTCCTCCTGTGGGAGCCTGAAGAACTCGCGGCCCACCTCCTGCAGCCGCCTGATCAGCTCCGGTGGTATCCCATGATCGGTCACGAGGAAGGATCCCCACTCACAGCATGCCTCGTAGATTTCACGGACGAGAGCATGGTGGGGCTGGGATAACGAGATCACCGGCACGGTGATGCCCTCGATGGCCCGGCTGTTCTCCGGCTGCTCATGGGAGGGCCGAACGAACTCGGCTGGAAGCGTGTCGAGGCCGACTGCCGCCAACGCCTGAACTCTCTCCACTTCCATAGGTTATCTTCTTCTTTTTGGGTTTGGACTCTTGATGCGCGGTTACTGTTTGGTTCCGATAGTACTAGGTATTAATGAGTTACTCGGATGTAGGTATTCATATGTTAATGCAAATATATAGGGACAGGAAATTACTGGTTTCCTTGTATGAAATTTTGGTCTTCTTTAGCGTTTGGTCTACCTACCGAAGCACGTGAGGCCAAACCCTACTGGTCCGTCTAACTTTCGATGGGAAAATAGAAATAGAGATCTTTTGTTATTCAATTTGGCTTTTCACTTCATATCACGCGAAATTGCATATACACCACAAGAAAGCTGAACATTGCAATAACCTGGATAGACATGAAGTTCCACATCGCCTGGTTATGCATGATTGAGGCTGCATTTATGTCCAAATCCGGGACAGGGGAGGCCGTCTGGACCTCTTCTTTCCACGTGCGTGGGCCTCTGTTTTCTCAAAGCATCGCAAACTCAGAAACGATCCGAAATGAGCTGCTAGCTTTGTAGATTTTTTCTTCTAATTCTTGGATATGGAAGCTTTTCTTGCTTCTCCATCACTTTATTAATCTCGTCACACTAACAATGGGGGTGGAATTCAGAATCCAGGAAAAAGCAGCATACTTTGGTTTCAACTTTCTGAAAGATGATTTCCTAATTAAACGTGGCAATTTGCATCATTAAAGATGCTTTGATACGAGACAAATCAACAGTCCTTCAACCGTTTGAAGGCAAGGATGGCACTTGGTTCAGCCACCGAGGCGCGAATGGTAATCATTCTGCTCTAGAAATCAAATTCTTGTCAGAAATTGATTTTTGGAAGAGAAATCTGTTTGATAAAACATGACTAATTCTGCTTCAGAAATTGATTTTTGGAATAGAAATCTATTTTTATTTTTTTTATTTTTACGGGCACCTCAAAAAAAATAAATTCCACTCAAAGTGGGTGCCCAAAGGTATTCTAAATCATTTTGTAAAGTTTTCAAATTTTTGTTTTTTTGATTTTTTTGGGCACCTCAAAAAAATTAAATTTCACTCAAAGTGGATGCCCAAAGGTATTCTAAGCCATTTTATGAAATTTTGAAATTTTTGATTTTTTGATTTTTTTGGACACCTAAAAAAAATTAAATTTCACTTAAAGTGGGTGCCCAAAGGTATTCTAAGCCATTTTGTAAAATTTTTAATTTTTTAATTTTTTAATTTTTTTGGCACATAAAAAAATTAAATTTCACTCAAAGTGGGTGCCCAAAGGTATTCTAAGCCATTCTGTGAAGTTTTGAAATTTTTTATTTTTTTATATTTTTTGAAAAAAATTCACCAAATTTCATATTTTTCCGAAATCTGAATTTTTTTATTTTCTGAAAATTTTTTTGAATTTTTTTGGAATTTTTTAATTTTTATGCATTTTCTGAAAAAAAAAATTTGGTGAATCAAGTAGCCTCTTCCCACTAATAAAAAAATGGATTTGGAGGTTGAAGAAAGAGATGGCGGGTTGTTGTCCAGAGAGCACATAATGAAGGATGATTCAGCAGTTAATGAAGTTGATAGAGGTACTGAGGGCACTGTGATCGATAAAGAAGTTCCTCCAATGGATAATGGACGAAGAATTGCTTGTGAAGAATCGGGACAGAAGATTGTAGAAAGACACGGCGGTTTATTGTCCAGAGAACACACACCGAAGGATAATTCAGCAATAAATGATGTCGATAGAGTTACTGAGGGCACAGTGCTTGGGAGCGAAATTCCCCCAACTGATATTGGACAAAGAGTTGCTTGCGACCAATTGGGTCAGAAGAGCATAGAAAGTTTATTGTCTGGACTGGACATGGTCAAGGATAATTTAGTGTTGACACCTAAATTTTGGCGCATCATTTAGTGTTAATTGCATAGAAAATTAGGGATTAAATTTTTTAACCCCTGAACAAAAATATTAAAATTACATAGCATATAGTTTAGGTTCATATAGATTAATTGCATTCCGCATCGGATCGGCGGTGGCAAACGAGCTTAAAATTCATCACGTACATCGAGCTCGGGAATCGAACGAAACACGGCTCACTCGGAAGACGGGGGGCCGAAATCACACGCGAAAGGGCTTGGTTGTCTTAATTTGAGCTTAAATTAGCCCATTATGCTTAATTAAAGAAAAGCCCAAATTAATTCAGCCCACTTAGAATTAAATTAAAGCCTAAACCTAAGCCCATTAGGACTAGAAAGCCCGGCTAGTTGACCTAGGTTTGCAATATAAATACATGTTTATGCTTCATAATCAAAGGGTCTCTCAGAATCTGAAAATCAAAATTTTTAGAGACACGCAAGTGAAACACGTGAGCGAGAGAGAGAAAACAAAAAAGCTGATAGGGAGAGAAGAGTCGTCGTCTTCCTTGGGCGTGCGTCTACACGATCACGACCAAGAGCTCCACGACCAGAGGCTATTTTCTTGCTGCTTTCGCGCCTCCTCGCGGCTGTTCCTCTGCTCATCACTACGTCACTCAAGTTCAGCCAAGGTTGGCTTTTGTTGACGAAGTCAATATACTACGTCCAAGTGAAGTCCAACTCAGTGAGACCCTTGCCGAACTGCTCATCACCGTTTCTCAACGTTTCAACAGCCGAGATTTGCCAACTTTCAACGGACTCAAGCTTGACCAGACGAAAACACAGCAAACGTCCACCAAAACGGCTCCAACATCTCGTCCGACGAGGCCTTGTCGCGCCCAGTCCAAGCCGTAGAGGTCCCCAGCTAAACACCATCCTGCTGTCCGTGAGCAATACCGACGAGACACCACCGCCGTTGCTCTCGACGCCGCGCCATCCTCGTGCACCGCCGCTCGTGCACCGCCTCTCGTGCGTCGCCGCCGCCACACGCCACCGAGTTTAATCCTTCACGGCAGCAAAACATCAGCAAGCCCGCGGCCAGACGTGAAACGCCGTCACTGTCCCGACGCCGCATCGCCGCTGTCCCGACGCTGCCGTTCCCGACGTTGCGCCGCCGCTCCCGACGCACCGCCGATCCGCAATCCCGATCCGCTGCAAGTTCGAATTAGGAAAGATATCTGCAAATTAGGTAATTATCTTATCCCGATTTAATTTGAATATTTTGTTGCCTAATTTGTGCTTTTTGATATCTAATTTTGCATATTTAGATAATAGGCAATATTTCGATTAGGATTTATTCCTTTTTTTTTTTTTGAAATCTTAGATATCTATTATTTGTCAAATTTGGATAGAATTTAGAATCTTCAAAATTTTTTGAATATATCCAAGATATTTAAGATATCATAATTTTTCAAGATGTGATCGATTAGGAAAATTTCCTAATCCGCAACCGCACACGTGGAAATAAATCTATCTATCAGGCTTTAGATAGAATTATTTCCATAGCGGGTATTTCGAATTTTAGGGTCGATCTGTCAGGCTTCAGATCGAAACTTAATTCGAAAGATTTCGCGGTTATATTTTTTTTTACTTGATTTTAATTTCGAATTTTGATAAAAAAAATACAAAAAAAAGATTGCTTTAGAATAGATCAATTTCTTTAGTTTAAAATTGCATGTTTAGGTAATTGGCATTTTTAATTCCGAATTTCATTAAAAAAAATACAAAAAAATAATATGCCCGTCATTAGAAATAGATCACGTCGTCGCATGACATATAGTTTGCATGTTAGGTTGCATTAATCGCATGTCAATTTTTGCACGTCATTACATATAGGTTAGCTTTCATTTAAATAAGTAAAAATCAAAAAAAGAAATTTCTGCACCTTACTCTAAGTCATGATTTATCAAAATTGTCAAATTGAGTATTTTTCTCGAAATTGGTACCGAAAGGGCGTTAGGGAATCTAGCGTAACCAAGTCCCCGAACTTATGATTTCTGGTTCGTAGAAATAAAATAGTACTCCCGCTATTTTATTTAGGTTTCTAATCAACCTACCCTAAATGATTAGTGGCGACTCCCATTGAAAATATTTGCATGCTCACAATTGGACCTAAGTTGCGATTTGGTAGAGTTTGGGAGAACTCGAGCTAGGTTAGTTAATTTAATTGATCTAGTAATCCATTAGCCTAAGATCGAAACTCGATTTTTTTAGGTCGCGACAGCTTGGCGACTCCGCTGGGGAAAAACTTGAATTTTTTTGAAAATTTAAGGAGGACTTAGGCCAAAAAAAAATTTTCATAAAAAAATCACTCGATTTGACAAAATTTGATTGAATTTTCATTCTTAGGTGTTAAATGGTTTTGCAGGATGGGAGTTATAAGGGGAGTAGTGATTGGCTAATCCTTTGTTTTGCAGGCTTGGTGGAGTGGAATTGTGATTTAATTTTTGCACTATTGAAGCGGTGTTTGCATATAATTGTTGTGCATGTTTTACAGTATTTACACTACACCACACACAACCTGTGATCGAACCTGGGTCACACCCATAGTTCTAAGATGGTATTTAGATGGTTCTTTAACCTTGGCGGTAAGACCTCGCTAAAGGTTATCCCATTTGGATCCCGAAAATTTTTCAAAAAATGGCTCAAGGGTCGTCCTCATGCACGTGAGGCTACTACGCATGGAGGTTCCCCTTGTCGACCGAATCAAGCCGAAGTGATTGGACCCGACTAGTCATGACTATTGTATGCGAGGCTGCGGCTAGTCATGATGAGTGTGCGCGAGGCTGCGACATGTCGTTCCGTTCATCACTTCATTTTGCAATAACCTTTAGGGTAGATAGCTTAAGGTTTAAACTCACAATTCATGTGCATGTCTCTGTGATTGACATTCTCTCCCCAAGGATGGTAATTTCTCGAGCTTTATCTTTAGTTTTTTTCATCTTATTTTGAGTCGGTCCATGATTTAGGTTGAGTCATTTGGCACGTAGCCTCTAAAAAGAGGAAGACCGTCTGATTTCTTGTTTGGTTTAGGGAGTTTTTCTTTTTTTTTAGGAGGAAATGTTAGCTTACTATTAACGTTTTCTAGTAATAAATGTCGTTTCTGAACGATTTTTATAAGAATTCTTTTCAGACACCTTCCATCTTGGGCAATTCAATGAAAAGCATTAAGCTATAATTTGTAAATTTTGGAATTAGTCCAAGTTTCTATTGAATAAAGCAATTTGGAATTTCGAGATTTACTGGACGAATCGGTCTTTCGAAAAAAATTTCATCTTGAGGGTCTAGAGGATGTCATGGACTGACTCGTTATTCTTACTCGTTGTATTTATTCCATTGTTGCTTTTACAGGTAATTTTCCACGGATCCCCCTCATCCTCATAATACTCGATCGGTGACCAAAAGAAGGATGGCCAATCAAGCTGAGATTGCGGCCATGATTGACGAGAAGCTGAAAGAACACATGAACACAATCAATGAGCAGATCGCGGCTGCCATGTCCAAAATGATGAGTGATCTCATGGCCAAGCAGCAGCAGATCAATGCTGTCTCTCAATCGGAGATTCCGCTTCCAGCCCGTCAAGGCCTTCGCCTTGACAAAACTCCTGCAGTGAACACTAATCCAACCCTTCAACTGGATGATGTCATTCTGACTGACACTAGTGCGTCTCCGGTGGCCCCTGTTCTTCAGTCACCCCCCAATGATGAGAATGCCGAGTTGCTAGCTAAGATCGACCAGAGGTTACGTGAAGTGGAAGGAACTCAAAGTATTCCACCTGTTGATCTGTCTATTTTTACCCGGGTCCAGGTGCCTGATAAATTCAAGATGCCGGCCTTTGAGAAGTATGACGGCACCTCAAACCCGATTCAGCACATCGACATGTACCAGGGGCTCATGAATAGATATGTTTCTAATGGACCTCTAATGATCCAAACCTTCCAAGCAAGCTTGAAGGATGCTGCAATGAGGTGGTATACTAACCACCAGATCAACCGGAAAGACTCATGGGAAGAGGTGGCAAACCTTTTCGTCAAACACTTCAAGTTCAATCTCGATGTCATCATTACAAGGGAGGATCTGGAAAGAGCTGAGCAGAAAAAGGGTGAGACACTAAAGGAGTATGCCACTCGCTGGAGGAACATGGCGGGACAGATCATGCCTGAACCCTCAGAACGTGACTTAATGAAGTTGTTCGTGTCTACCCTACCGCAGCCGGTTCGTTCACGAATGTTAGTGACGGCTGCCCAATCTTTCGGCCAACTGATAGCCATGGGTGAGGAGATTGAGACCGGGCTCAAAAAGGGATGGTACAGTGAGTCAAGTTCATCAGGCAAGAGATTTACTAGTAATAAGGACAAAGAGCATGTCCCCGAAGTCAACATGACCTATGTACAGAAGACACCAGCTCAGGCCCCGAAGCTACAATTTAGCACTCAACAAACAACCTCTTATGGGCGGCAAAGCCAGCAGGATTCACGCCAGCAGCGCAAAACTCGTCAGTTTACTCCACTTCCTGGGACATTATCTCAGGTACTGGCAGTGTTAAGGAAGAAGAACCTGCTAAATTCAGAGCCACAAAGATCTAATGTTGCTGGCTATGCAAGGTATGATCCGTCGAAGAAATGCGATTACCATAGAGGTGAAGTTGGGCATTCAACAAATGATTGCCAAGTACTCAAACATCGAGTGCAGGATCTACTCGAGACAGGAGCGTTTGCGCTACAGCCAGCCGGTAACCCCAATGTGCAGAACAATCCACTCCCTGATCATTCGAGCAGTGCAAATGTTGTCCTTGGTCCGGGAGTCAAGCAGGTTCAGGGCTTCAGGGTCCCTCTCGAAGATATGTTCGATACTTTAGTCCGAGCTGGTTATGTTTCGACTGGTGAGGTGGTGTCACTCGGTAAGATAGAAAAGAAAGTGGATGAGTTGGTGAGAAAAGGAATGATTGGGACAACGGATGAATTCGGGGTAGTGGCCACTATATCTCAAGTCATCATTGACTGGAATGAAGAACTCGCAAGGATGACCGATGAACAAGTTAAGTTGGATCCTGACATGCCCCCTCTCGAGGACGCCTCTGACAATGACCACGGGATCATTATACCCGATGCTTCGGAAATATTGGTCCTGGCATCACCTCAGCCCTACGCTTATGAAAGTAACAAGATGGTTCCATGGTCGTACGACGTTGATCTAAAGCACAAGGTTCAGGACCTCTTAGATACTGGGGCATCAACATTTCGTGCTTCATATCTCTACCAAGGCCGAGATGATCTTCTCATAGTTCCAAACATCCAGACCACATCCCCGAGTCCTGCAAGAATGATACATGAAGAGAAGGAGGTAATCGACACCCTGGGGCAACCGAGCGGCAAGTTCGACTACTACGTGAAATATTCGGCTCCCCCGAGCTTCTATATTGACCCGCGTGATATCGTGCCCGATGGATGGGGAGGTATGGATGATTTAACACCTCCAGTGACAGAAGATCCTGACGATGCGATAGAGGGAATCACTGTTCTGTTCAATAACATGCTCATTGGAGTTGTCGAGGAAGGACCGTTGGCTGAAATGGGCACTGGCCCGCGAGAGTAACACCTTTACTTTTTTCGCACACTCCCCTGCGTGGGAATTTCTATTGCTTTCTAGGACTTGTCCCGTCTCGGGAGCTGCTTTTTAGGATTTTTCATTCCTATAACTTTATTGTCCCAGTTTCCATTCCAATAAATGTAATTCATTTGGTGATAATCAATGAAGTTACAAATTATTTTCATTTTTTGAGGGCATGTTGAGGTACATCAAACCAGCCCGGTGATGATATCCAACCGATAAAAGAAAATATAGTCCAAGGAGAATTCTGAGGCTTGGGCTTCTTCATGCTTCCTCGTGTTAAAACTTCTTTGAAAAGAATTTCAAAAAAAAAGTCAAAAAAATTCAAAAGAAATAAAAATACACTGTTTAGCCCTGTTTGTCCTTCCGAACCCTCTACTTTATGTTTCAGGGGCAACTCCATATTCTCTTGTGTACGGTATGGAAGCAGTGCTACCTGTCGAGGTTGAAATTCCTTCGTTACGTATTCTTTTACAGGTACAATTGTCAGAAGCAGATTGGATTCGACAGAGATTGGACCAGTTGAACATGATTGATGAGAGAAGGCTTAGAGCTCTATGTCATGGCCAGTGCTACCAACAACGAGTTGCTAAATCTTTCAACAAGAAAGTCAAGCCTCGACATTTTCAGGTAGGTGACCTTGCCCTGCGAAAGTTATTGCCGATAGTTCCTCTTGTAGAAGGAAAATTCGCCCCAAACTATGGCGGCCCGTACATTGTGAAGAAAGTCCTTCCAAGAGGTGCTTTGATTTTGGCCGAGATGGATGGTCGTGTTTTTTCAGTCCAGTTAATTCTGATTCTATGAAGAAATATTACACTTGATTTGTACTCATTCTGACTTTGTTTCTATCAAGTGTCAAGTTGAATTTTATGAATCAATTGATGTTACTAAGCTTTGTTTGAGGAATGCTTTTAATTTGGCAATCTATTTCTGTCCTAATGAAGCGATCATATTGCATGAGAGACTTCAAGATGACGAAAGGCAAGACATTTCCATACACGTCCTGAATAATAATCCCTAGTGCGAGTCGAGTGAAAATTCCGTGCTGACGAGGTAAAGGATTATCTCACGAAAAGTATGACAATCAAAATGATGAGAGGCATTCATTTCCTCTATCTAAACACTACAGGTTATCATTTGCTTAACCCCTTTGAACGGAGTTTCATTTCTTACCCCTGTCAGGAACGATCCCACACCGGGGCAATTTCTTAGAAAGTTCAAAATGGTTAGAATTTTCTTGCTTTCACTTGCATCAATCTTCAAGTATATTTATTGCATGCAAGTTCTGTGTTAGCTCGAGTGCCTTAGATATGACGAAGAGCATTTCTTTATATATCCCTACACAGTATACCTTTTGCATACCCAATTTGAGCGGTGAATTCATTTCAACCCAATTGGTGATCATTCTTGTGATAAACAAATGAAATCATCTCAAGACAAGTTCAAGGTGACTTGGGGCAAATAGGAGCTCAAAAGAAATTCATCAGAAAGGATACAAAAGGACTCCATCAAATCGAAGTTCTCTCTCTCGGAAAAATCTCTCGAAAAAAAGAAGAAGAGAAAATCTCTTTCTCAAAAAAAAAGAAGAGAGAGAGAAGAAGAGAAAATCTCTCTCTCAAAAAAAAAAGAGAGAGAGAAGAAAAGAAAATCTCTCTCAAAAAAAAAAAAGAGAAAAAGAGAGAGAGAAAAGCTTCAACAAGAACTGAGTCGATATGCAAGATCATTCTTCAAGAAAAGACCATTTGAAGGTTCATTTGTGGAGTAATTTCTAGATGGGATGATCACCAATCTCCATGTTCATAATACCCTTTTTGATAAAAATAGGCCATTCCTTTCAAGCCTACCCGAACCTACGTTACAACCATTACCGAAGTCTCTTCAGAATAGGGCACTTGAGTTAATGTAGAGTTTCAAATGCTTATAAATGTTGCTTGAAGAAGTGCGAGCAAGATTTTTCTATCTCATTTTTGCAGCATTCCTGACTTGTAAACCCGAAACAGCTGGTGATATCAATTCTTTCAATAGCCTCGACTCGAAGAGTCCCTTTTGCTAAGCCATTGACCAAGCTCACATTTTAGTCCTTATAAAGACCTCTCAAATTGGCCAAATCATACTGATTTTGAGAATATCCGAACCCTTGTCAAGCACGATGAAGAGAGTTCGAGTGATTCTTATACCCGTATCAAATATCGGGTCAAAAGCCTTTCATTGAGAGTGAGTGGGAAGTCCTTTCTGATTAAAGGTCTCTCATTTAATATGATCAAAATGTCAAAAGGACGAAATGGTTGTTCTTATTAATAAATTCCCTAGTAAAGCTGGGTAATGCAAGCAGATTCATGAATTATGTTTTCTCTGCACATGTGTTATTTTAACCTTTTCTCAAGTAAAAACAGGAGCAATGCCAATGGCTCTGTCATAAGAAGAATTCAGGTACGTCTGCTAATTATTCTTCATTGTTTCTCTCTCTGGAATAGGAGAAATTATCTTTCTCATATGTTCACCAAGTGAAACAGGTGACATTTGGTGTTGCTAAGTGGAGTACACGGCACACCGTATTTTTATGTTCGCCCAGTAGGACAGGCGACATAATTCCTCTCTTGGTGTTGCTAAGTGGAGTATGAAGCACACCTCATTTTATGTTCGCCCAGTAGGATAGGCGACATAATTCCTCTCTTGGTGTTGCTAAGTGGAGTACGAAGCACACCCCATTTTATGTTCGCCCAGTAGGATAGGTGACATAATTCCTCTTTCGGTGTTGCTAAGTGGAGTACGAAGCACACCTCATTTTATGTTCGCCCAGTAGGATTGGCGACATAATTCCTCTTTCGGTGTTGCTAAGTGGAGTACGAAGCACACCCCATTTTATGTTCGCCTAGTAGGATAGGCGACATAATTCCTCTTTCGGTGTTGCTAAGTGGAGTACGAAGCACACCCCATTTTATGTTCGCCCAGTAGGATAGGCGACATAATTCCTCTCTTGGTGTTGCTAAGTGGAGTACGCGGCGCACCCCATTTTATATTCGCCCAGTAGGATAGGCGACATAATTCCTTTCTTGGTGTTGCTAAGTGGAGTACGAAGCACACCCCATTTCATGTTCGTCCAGTAGGACAGGCAACGTAATTTCTCTTTTGGTGTTGCTAAGTGGAGTACGAAGCACACCCCATTTCAGTTCGCCCAGTAGGACAAGCGACATAATTTCTCTCTTGGTGTTGCTAAGTGGAGTACGAAGCACACCATTTCATGCTTACCCGAATGAAGGAGGTGACATGATCCTTTTCATGATTGTCCAGTGGTATGGACAACACATCCCATTTTTTTCATATCACGCACTATTTTGCATTTGTAGGAAACTACAGGTGACAGATAGGCAATCATGTACCTTGAGAACCTTACTTCCAGTGGACTAGAAGTTTGGAGATCGGGGGAACTCAAAGCATTATAAAGCTTCCCCCCGCTTGGACGCTTTTTGTGCGATCCGTATGTAAAGCTCTTTCACCGCTCCGCATGAAGTGAGAAGCCTTAGCATACGTTCCTTATTGTTTGCATATCATGCATCATTTAAAAAAAAATTTCATCATTTTTCATAGTTTAAATTTAGGTCTCAGTCTTTGAGCGAAACCTCTGCGAGCCTCCACTCAAAGAGGGGCAGCTGTTGACACCTAAATTTTGGCGCATCATTTAGTGTTAATTGCATAGAAAATTAGGGATTAAATTTTTTAACCCCTGAACAAAAATATTAAAATTGCATAGCATATAGTTTAGGTTCATATAGATTAATTGCATTCCACATCGGATCGGCGGTGGCAAACGAGCTTAAAATTCATCACGTACATCGAGCTCGGGAATCGAACGAAACACGGCTCACTCGGAAGACGGGGGGCCGAAATCACACGCGAAAGGGCTTGGTTGTCTTAATTTGAGCTTAAATTAGCCCATTATGCTTAATTAAAGAAAAGCCCAAATTAATTCAGCCCACTTAGAATTAAATTAAAGCCTAAACCTAAGCCCATTAGGACTAGAAAGCCCGGCTAGTTGACCTAGGTTTGCAATATAAATACATGTTTATGCTTCATAATCAAAGGGTCTCTCAGAATCTAAAAATCAAAATTTTTAGAGACACGCAAGTGAAACACGTGAGCGAGAGAGAGAAAACAAAAAAGCTGATAGGGAGAGAAGAGTCGTCGTCTTCCTTGGGCGTGCGTCTACACGATCACGACCAAGAGCTCCACGACCAGAGGCTATTTTCTTGCTGCTTTCGTGCCTCCTCGTGGCTGTTCCTCTGCTCATCACTACGTCACTCAAGTTCAGCCAAGGTTGGCTTTTGTTGATGAAGTCAATATACTACGTCCAAGTGAAGTCCAACTCAGTGAGACCCTTGCCGAACTGCTCATCACCGTTTCTCAACGTTTCAACAGCCGAGATTTGCCAACTTTCAACGGACTCAAGCTTGACCAGACGAAAACACAGCAAACGTCCACCAAAACGGCTCCAACATCTCGTCCGACGAGGCCTTGTCGCGCCCAGTCCAAGCCGTAGAGGTCCCCAGCTAAACACCATCCTGCTGTCCGTGAGCAATACCGACAAGACACCACCGCCGTTGCTCTCGACGCCGCGCCATCCTCGTGCACCGCCGCTCGTGCACCGCCTCTCGTGCGTCGCCGCCGCCACACGCCACCGAGTTTAATCCTTCACGGCAGCAAAACATCAGCAAGCCCGCGGCCAGACGTGAAACGCCGTCACTGTCCCGACGCCGCATCGCCGCTGTCCCGACGCTGCCGTTCTCGACGTTGCGCCGCCGCTCCCGACGCACCGCCGATCCGCAATCCCGATCCGCTGCAAGTTCGAATTAGGAAAGATATCTGCAAATTAGGTAATTATCTTATCCAGATTTAATTTGAATATTTTGTTGCCTAATTTGTGCTTTTTGATATCTAATTTTGCATATTTAGATAATAGGCAATATTTCGATTAGGATTTATTCCTTTTTTTTTTTTTGAAATCTTAGATATCTATTATTTGTCAAATTTGGATAGAATTTAGAATCTTCAAAATTTTTTGAATGTATCCAAGATATTTAAGATATCATAATTTTTCAAGATGTGATCGATTAGGAAAATTTCCTAATCCGCAACCGCACACGTGGAAATAAATCTATCTATCAGGCTTTAGATAGAATTATTTCCATAGCGGGTATTTCGAATTTTAGGGTCGATCTGTCAGGCTTCAGATCGAAACTTAATTCGAAAGATTTCGCGGTTATATTTTTTTTTACTTGATTTTAATTTCGAATTTTGATAAAAAAATACAAAAAAAAGATTGCTTTAGAATAGATCAATTTCTTTAGTTTAAAATTGCATGTTTAGGTAATTGGCATTTTTAATTCCGAATTTCATTAAAAAAAATACAAAAAAATAATATGCCCGTCATTAGAAATAGATCACGTCGTCGCATGACATATAGTTTGCATGTTAGGTTGCATTAATCGCATGTCAATTTTTGCACGTCATTACATATAGGTTAGCTTTCATTTAAATAAGTAAAAATAAAAAAAAAGAAATTTCTGCACCTTACTCTAAGTCATGATTTATCAAAATTGTCAAATTGAGTATTTTTCTCGAAATTGGTACCGAAAGGGCGTTAGGGAATCTAGCGTAACCAAGTCCCCGAACTTATGATTTCTGGTTCGTAGAAATAAAATAGTACTCCCGCTATTTTATTTAGGTTTATAATCAACCTACCCTAAATGATTAGTGGCGACTCCCATTGAAAATATTTGCATGCTCACAATTGGACCTAAGTTGCGATTTGGTAGAGTTTGGGAGAACTCGAGCTAGGTTAGTTAATTTAATTGATCTAGTAATCCATTAGCCTAAGATCGAAATCCGATTTTTTTAGGTCGCGACATTTAGCAGTTAATAAAGTCAGTAGAGGTACTGAGGGCTCAGTGATTGGTAGAGATGTTCCTGCAACTGTTAATGGACAAAGAATTGCTTGCGAAGAAACGGGTCAGAAGAGCATAGAAAGAGACGGCGGTTTACCATCCGGAGAGGACACAGTCGAGGATAATTCACCATTTCTTTACTCGGCAGTTTTCACACTTTGCATTTGGAAAGGGCCATCAAAAATCAAGTAGCCTCTTCCCATCCCGAATATATTTGGTTCCATTCAAGAATAAATGCTCAAAAGTCAGAGGGAATCAGTTGACTTGGTAAGGCGGTCGGCAAGCCATCCATATATTTACATTTGTTTGACAAAGCGAAGTAATTGATTTTACATTTCTAGGTTCAGGCCATATGCACGGGTCCAAATATATCGGTTTAATCAATTTTATAAGATTCGCGTTATATTCCACAGGCCTCCAGGTAGTCCGGTCTCTATGCTTATGCCCCTATAATATAATATAAAAAAATTACGTTCTATAATGATACGATTCTACTCAAAATCAAATGGAGAAAATAACTTCTCTAGTAAATCTCTTTTTAAAGTTTGACTCGAGACTAATTGGTAACAATCTTTCAGCAGATCGCGAGGGAGTAGCCTTATGATATGTGGTTAGTATAAATGATTCTAAGAGATCGCCTTGGAAAAACCCTTTTGCCTCTTCAAGATGGTAATGAAAAGACAAGCCTAGTCCAACATTGCAAAACACTTGGCATGAAAAGATCTCTCAAGGTTTCTCGTGAATACTTACGTGACATCATTTTCACGCGGTTCATACAATTATCGATGCATAAGATTCGTTCTTGCCCAATTTCTTCTCATGCGCGCCTTGTGAAGCAAGTCAAAGCTGTTTGTAGTAATTATTGATCAACCTCTTGTTAATCGCCAAGTCTAGTAGCATATCTTAAATTCGCGGACTACTCAAAACCCGATATAGCGACGGACATGACCAACATGTCTTTGTATGCATTACATTATACGTAATTTCATCGAGACTCGACTCATCTCAAAAATCAGCGAATCGCCGCTAATTCGTTAGCTCATCTTGTCTTCAATCTCGTGTTAGCAGTAGAAGCACTTCTCCTCGAGAGAAGGGCGATTGCTCGCTTGAATTCATCGACCAGGGCTTAGCAAGCGTAACTCTGGTCAAAAGTGCATTACAGCCCCACGATAAGGCTATGATTATCTTGTTAATAATAAGGTCCGAATCTTCATTATGATTACATTTTCTTCTTTTATAATCCACGAACAAGCCATCACTCGAGGATAACATATATTTTGAATCTCATAATTTAATTGCACGATCATTTCTCAACTTGCAAAATTCAACTCACCCAAATAATTTAAATATTTTTCGCAGCATAAGCCTGACCGTGCGATTGGGCAGTATGGATCAAAAGTGGTTGGATCATTGGGTCAACCACTGTAGGCGCCCGCATTGCAGAAATCCCTCGAATGATTGCCGACTTTTAAATTCAATGACACGCAAGTCGCTCGAACTTTTTTTTTTCTTTTTTGGGGTTTGCAGTTTTTGTTTTTATATTGTCGCGACCTAAAATTTCCTCTTAGGCTAATGGATTATTAGGACTAAACCTAACTCGGGCCCTCCCAAGCCCTACCAATTCGCAACTTAGGGTTTAAGTTTTTAACATGCAAATGTTTTCATGCTTGGAGTCGCCACTAATCTATTTGTGGTAGGTCGATTAGAAACCTAAATAAAACATAGGGAGGTATGTTTTATTCCTACGAACCAGAGATTCTAAGCCCGGAGACTTGATTACGCTAGACCTAGTCTAACGCCCTTTCGGTACCTTTTCTTTTCAAAAATGTTTTGGCAAGCAATTTGGATCCATTTTAACTTAGTCACTAACATGTGAGGTATTCATGCGGGTACGCAAACCACCAATTTAACACCCAAGAAAGTAATGAATAAATTGCAAGTTTGGAGGAATTACTTACCTCGAAGCAACGTAAGCATCTGCATTGTTAGCTAGAAAATCACATCAACAACCTAATATGATTTCTAATTAACAAGGAATTCACTCAATTTTTGGATTTTCACTTATTTAAATGAAAGCTAATCTACATGCAATGACGTGCAAAAATGACATGCAAGTAATGCAACCTAGCATGCAAACTATATGTCATGCGACGATGTGACCTAATTCTGATGACAGGCAAATGATTTATTTTTGGTATTTTCTAATGAAATTCGGAATAAAAATATGCCTAAATTAACATGCAATCTATGATGACTTAACATATCCTAACATGACTTATTTTTGGGATTTTTGTTAAAATTCGAAATAATAAATTACTTAAATTAAGAATGCAATCTATCCTAACCTGCCATAAAACAATTCATTCTTTTTTGGGGTTTTCATGAAAATTCGGAATTAAAAAATAATCTAAATAATCTATTAAGATTAGAATATTACTTAATTTAAACTAGGAAATATATTATCTCAAGTCCTAATTTAAATTAAATAATTACTCTATCGTCTAGATATATTTAGGATTCCTAAACATGCAAAACTCAAATTCAAATCCTAACTGATATTTTTTGAATTTTCTTTTTTTATTTGAAAGGGAAAGACAATTTAAATAGAGATATCATCCACATTTAAAACAGCCATGCAATCCACAAGATTCGTTTCAAACTCGGATTAGGCACAAAAATCGAACTATCGGTCATATCTATAGGGTTATAGATATTGACGGAAAGTCGATCATTCAAATTTGGAAAGCAGATGAAAATCATTATCGTACCCAAGTGATTACGGATAGGATAATGATTTTCCGTATCGCCGCGTATCGTACCTTAGGGGATAAGGTCGGATAGTCGTCCAGATACGTTGCTGAATTAGGAAAGTTTCCTAATTTTGAATATTTTAAAAATATTGCGGATATCAGATAATTATCCTAATATATCTAATATTTCGCGCAATATTCACGCAATATTCAAACACTCAAATTAGTAAATTAGATATTTTGAAAAATATCAGATAATGTTCAATTACCTAATTTGCAGATAATTTCCAAATTCGAACTTGCGGATCAGGATGAACGAAGAACGGCGGACCGGCGGCGTGGTGTCGGGATCAACGGCGGCTCACGGTGGCACACGGCAGCAGTGAAAGGTGGCGCGTGACGGGAGGAGCAGCAGCAGCGGCGTTGGCGTGCGACGGAACAGCAGAGGCGCCGGCGTGCGACGGCTCCGGCAGCGGCAGTGCACGGCGACCAAGGGCAGCAGCGACGTCGGCGGGAAGCAGCGGCGGCACGGCAGGGAGCAGCAGCGTCGCAGCAGCACGGCAGGGAGCAGCGGCGGCAGCCGCGGTGGGGAGCGGCGGCAGCAGGCCCGGCAGGGAGCGGCGGCAGCAGCAGCGTCGACGTGAGGCGCGGCGTCGGCGGGAGAGGCGGCAGCACGCGGCAGCAGGAAGCAGCAGCAGCGACGTCGCACGGCAGCAGCGGCGTCGGCGGGAGGCGGCAGCGGCAGGCGCGGCGGCGGCAGCAGCGTCGGCGTGAGGCGGCAGCAGGAAGCAGCAGCAGCGACGTCGCACGGCAGCAGCGGCGTCGGCGGGAGGCGGCAGCGGCAGGCGCGGCGGCAGCAGCAGCGTCGGCGTGAGGCGCGGCGTCGGCGGGAGAGGCGGCAGCACGGCAGGGAGCAGCGGCAGCAGGTGTGGCGGCGGCGGGAGCCGGTCTCCTTCTCTCCCTCTCTTACTCTTTCTCTCGCTCACGTGTGTCTCTCGTGCCCTCAAAAATTGTGTTCTGAAAATTGTCAGTCCCCTCCTAAAATTCTGACCTAATGAAGTATATATAACCCTAATCTAGGTCAATTAGATGGGCTCTCTAGTCCTAATGGGCTTAGACTTGGGTTTAGATTTTAATTTAATTTAAATGGGCTGAATTAATTAAGGATAAATGGGCTGAATTAAGCTCAAATTAAAACAACCAAGCCCGTTTGACTTGTAATTCCCGGCCCTTGCATTCCAAGCGAGCCGAGTCCCATTCGATGAAATTTAAGCTCGTTCATTCACCGCCGGTCCGATGCAAAATGCAATTAATAAATTTAAACTATATGTTATGCAATTTAAAATATTTTTTGTTTAGGGGTTAAAAATTTTAATCCCTAATTTTCTATGCAAATTATACTAAATGGTCGCTAAAATTTAGGTATCAATATATATGAACCCGAAACATGAGGCCACGACGGTGCAATGTATGTGGAGGACTTGGGAAATACGCATGATTATGAATATGGTCAGGAGCAACGTCGCGACGTGCGCAATTCATGCCTTTGCCAAATCTCTTGGAATCTCAAACGATTGGTTTGCGGGCAACCACAACCGAGGGCGAAATTAATTAATCGAGTTTTAATTTTGTTGCTGTTGCAAGTCAACTCGCTGGCAGACACGTGTAATTTGGCTGCTTTTTTTTTTTTTAACTTTGCTTTCAATAGACTTTTTGGCGATCATTTATGGCAGATACGAGAAGCAAGGGATACTTCAAAAATGGGCCTCGAAGATGAGCATATGAAGCAACAAAATCATCCACATTTAGGTAGAAGAGAGTATTTACTTGATTATTTTTCTAGCATTCTTAATTACTATGAGAGAACTATTTTTTTAAAATTATTTTTGCTATTTCCAAATTGCCTGCTTCGTTGCTTCACTAGTTTCTTGGGATAAAGACGTAAATGATTTATGAACTTTGGCCCAATGTAAATTGTGATTCATGAACTTTTTAATTTGTTCAATATGTTTCCTGAACTTTGACCTAATGTACAATGCAGTATCTGAATTTTCAATTTATTTAATGTTGTCGCTGGACTTTTGGCACATATTCAACTTAGTCCTTGAACTATATAAAAATATTCAATATTGTCTCTTGCATATTGGACCAAAGTTCAAGGATCATGTTGAACAAATTAAAAGTTCAGGGACCATATTGCATATTGGGCCAAAGTCTAGGGACCATTTATGTCATTTTCCCTAATTTCTTTGCCTAAGTTTTTGAGTTACAAATACTTTAACATGATACGAAGTTCGGTTAAAGCCTATTTTAATCTATGGCCTAACATTTTATGGATTTTCGGGTATCATAGCACTACACCCATCAAACCACATCAACCGCCACTCAACTTGCCATCGGTCGGAGCATATTCCCTTCAAATTGACAACTCTTCTTGAATGTGATTCTAGAGACAGCCTCAAATTCAAAAAGGGCCGCATGTTACGTACATAAAATGACGGCTCCCACAGATATCAAAGTTAAAAATTATGAGGAAATTCCTTGTGGTGATTGAACGACGCAAGATTATTTACTATTTAGGACATGCAACTGCGTGGAATTCACTTCCAAGATAACGAAGGCACACTTTATTGGCAACACATAAATGAGTTACAGTTGAAACAACGGAGGAAATGAAGTTGTGACATCAGGTTCGTCGATCCTGGAGTAGGAAACTATTGCGGGAGCTTGTTGAATTTGCGGTACCGAAACTCGGCGTACGTTTTGGTTGAGTACTTTGCTGGGTTCTGGTCGTTGATAAGCCCGGGGAGAGGCCCGATCAGCACCTCCTGCGGGGGGGCACAAAACACTGCCCATGACATCCGCGTCTTTTCCTTGTTCACCAAGCTCCTATGAAGAACACTTTTGTACTTCCCATTGCTTAGAACCTGCAAAGAGCATCCCTAGTAAGTAGAATGTAGGAATTTTTTCCCCTAGAAGCAATTTGCTATTTTATCACATTTTACCTCAATTTGATCGCCGATGTGGAAGAAAAGCGCATTGGGCAGGTAATCTACGGCATACCAGTTGCCATCTTTCCAAGCCTGAAGACCCGGAACTTCATTCGGGACCAGTATGGTGAGCGCCGACATGTCGGTGTGAGGCTCGACACCGAGGGCCAGTTGAGGTTGTGGGCAGGGTGGGTACAAGTTTATTTTCATCTCTAGCTCCATTTGGTCGCCTCCCAAACTTGCCTTGACGACATTTTTCTCCAATCCTAGACCCTCGGAGATCAGCTCCAGCAGCACCGCTGTCACTCTCAGTATCTCCTTGTTGTATTCTTCAGTGACTTCCCTGTGTCCGGCCGGCATATATTGTTGTTGTAGTGGTGAAATCGTGCAGTAAATAAAATATGAATATGCAAGAAAACAACAAATTGTGGAAACACTTGTACCATCCATTTTCTTGATAAATAACTTTCATCTCAACTCTTTGAGGATGAGAAGATAAAGAATGAGCATCACAAATACATCAACTAAGCTGAGGTGGTGTTTGGTTGAACTTAAGAAGATAGTTTCTCTATTTCAAAACCGAAAATCGAAATAAGTGCTACAGAAAAATGCAATTAGCAGTCAAACAACGCAGATTAAGAGTTTATTATTACGCGTAACCAAACATCACTGTATCGGAGTTTTTCAGATGTATTGTAAGGGCCTTCAAAAGGAAAACAAATTAGTTGTTATCAATAACTTCATCTATTTTGTTGTATACCACATTTATGGAGAATTTATGGAGAGTAAAATGAGTTTATTTTTACGATTTTCTATGACCAAAGTACCCATGATAAGGTTAGATCTCTCCCCGTTAAAACATTACGATTAATCTGAATCATTAAATTGTTTTACCTGTCGATTAGTTTGCCCATTGTTCTTTAGTTAAAAACTATTCATACTCGGTAAACATATCTACGATACAATAAAAGCTTGACCCAAGAAAAAAACAAAAACAGTAAAAGAGGTTATTCTTAGTAATATCTCCTTCCCACAAGTGTAATCTACCAAAATGATCAATCTAAACAAATAATGATTGATAAACATCCCAAGAAAAGACAAAAACAAGATATATAAATTTAAAATAAATAATATTGAAAAGAAACCAAAATAGACAACTTCTAGAATTGGAAAGAAAATATTTTGTGGTGGCCACTGCCCACCAGCCGTGGCCAGCTTGCTGGGGGTGTGGCCGTGGGCGGTGGCGGCCCACATTATCTTTGGGTTAATGAACGACGAGACACTGAAAGACGGGGAAAAGTGCCAAAAAAGATCTAAACCTTTTGCATTAGTGTCAATTTAGTCCTAAACCTTTTTTTGGTGCCAATTAAGTCCTAAACCTTTTGCATTTGTGCCAATTTAGTCCTAAACATTTTTTTGGTGCCAAGTAAGTCCTAAACCTTTTAAATTGGTACCAATTCAGTCTTAAACCTTTTGTTTTTGTGTCAATTTAGTCCTTCCGGTCAATTTTGATCGGAATTTGCCGACGTGGACGCCTGCCGGCCGGCAGTCGGTCACCGGCACCAACGTGGATGACTTTAATAATATTTTAATATTTTTTTAAATTTTTATTTTTTTCCTTTTTTTTTCATTTTTTTTCACTTTTTTTTTGTCCCCCCTCCTTCCTCTAGCCGGTCACCGGTCCGGCAACCGGCCAGAGAGCTCGTCGGCCACTGGCGAGGTCGGCGGCCTCGCTCGATGAGGGCAAGCGTCGCCATGGTCGGGTGAGGCTCGACCTCGCCAAATTCGGCAAAGTCGGGCCTCGACGCGGCGTCCGGCGAGGGCTCGAGCCTCGCCATGGTCAGGCGAGGCCCGACCTCGCCGGATCTGGCAAGGTCGAGCCTCGCGCTCGACCTCGCTAGATCCGGCGAGGTCGGGCCTGGCCCGACCATGGCAACGCTCGCCCTTGCCGCGGCCTCCGGTGAGGGCTCGAGGCTCGCCATGGTCGGGCGAGGCCCGACCAAGGCAAGGCTAGCCCTCGCCGGGCGAGGCCGCCGCCTTAGCCAGTGGCCGGTGAGGTCGAGCTCGCCGGCCTTTGGCCGGTCGCCGGAACGGTGACCGGCCAGAGGAAGGAGAGGGGGACCAAAAAAAAGTGGAAAAAAAAGAAAAAAAACGAAAAATAAAAATAAAAATTCAAAAAAATATTAAAATATTATTAAAGTTGTCCACGTCAGTGCCGGTGACTGGCCGCCGGCTGGCAGGCGTCCACGTCGATAAATTCCGATCAAAATTGACCGGAAGGACTAAATTGGCACAAAAATAAAAGGTTTATGACTGAATTGACATCAATTTAAAAGGTTTAGGACTTAATTGTCACAAAAAAAATGTTTAGGACTAAATTGGTACAAATGCAAAAGGTTTAGGACTTAATTGACACTAAAAAAAGGTTTAGGACTAAATTGACATTAATGTAAAAGATTTAGGACTTTTTTAACACTTTTTCCTTGAAAGACGCATCTTATCCGATCATGTCTATCAACTTCACAGTTCATTGTCCACCAGGAAAAAGAGTACTTCACCGACAAGGATGGAACTGAAGATACTAATTCAAAGTTTTAGTAACATGTTCTTGTCTTTTCATTGCGAAAGCAACATCGATAATACAAATTTAGAAAGTCCAATTCAAGAAAGTCGGCCCCGCCACGCGACTGTACACCAATTAAACAGTAAAACGTTAGTGTCATAATATACCGACATTTTTCCGTCCGGCAGAGAAACCTTGCAAGAGACGTCAAAAAAGAATGTTGCGGCAGATAGAACTAAAGATAGTGGGTGAAATTCGCTCTAACACGTCCATTATTTATAGGGTCAGAGCTCATACCGTTATTCTACTGATAAATCTTGAACTTGGTCTGTTAGAATGAACTTTGACTAAGTTTTCAAGAACCCTCTTCTACATATATCAAAATTGTTACCTGTAAGATGGTGGGTGTTGAGGCCAAATTTCATGCCTGACCTTGCAAGGTGGATGCATGAGGTGGAAGAAGTAATCCACCCACTCGACCTTTTCATCATGGTTCTTGGTCATCTTTGTCCCATACCCTTCAAAATTTCCTCTTGAGGGATCATTTGCGTACTTCTCCTTCTCCTCTTGTGGGAGTCTGAAGAACTCACGGCCCACCTCCTGCAGCCGCCTGACCAGCGCCGGTGGTATCCCATGGTCGGTCACGAGGAAGGATCCCCACTCGCGGCACGCCTTGTGGGTTTCACAGACGAGAGCGTGGTGGGGCTGGGATAATGAGATCACCGGCACGGTAATGCCCTCGACGGCCCGGCTGTTCTCCGGCCGCTCGTGGGAGGGCCGGACGAACTGGGCCGGAAGCGCGTCGAGGCCAACTGTCGCCAATGCCTGAACTCTCTCCACTTCCATAGGTTTTCTTCTTCTTTTTGGGTTTGAACTTTCGATGGGCAGTTACTGTTTGGTTTCAATTACTAGTACTCGATGGGCAGCTACTGTCTGGTTTCAATTACTACAGTACTCGGCATTAATGAGAAGAAAATATTAGGTGTATTCAATATCTACGTCTGAGTCACTCATTATTAAGAGCGACTCGGACTTAGATATTCGAATGTAATGCAAATATATAGAGACAGAAAATTGCTGGCTTCCTTGTTTGAGTGTTTGGTCTTCTTTAGCGTTGGTTCTACCTACCGTAGCACGCGAGGCCAAAACATACTGTTCTGTCTAACTTTCAATGGGAAAATATACATAGAGATCCTTTGTCATTCATTCAATCTGGCTTTTCACTTTATATCATATACCACAACAAAGCTGGATATTGCAGTAGCCTGGATAGAGATGAAGTTCCACATCGCCCGGTTATGCATGAGTGAGGCTGCATGTATGTCCAATTCCTCGAAAGGTGAGGCCGTCTAGACCTCTTCTTTTGACGTGCCTGGGCCACTATATGCGTTACACCTTATTCTATTTCTCAAAGCATTGCAAATTCAGAACAGATCCGAAATGAGCTGCTAGGTTTGTAGATTTTTCCCTTCTAATTCCTTGATATGGAAGCTTTTGTTGCTTCTCCATCACTTTCTTAATCTCATTATACTATTAATGAGGGTGGAATTAAGAATCCAGGAAAAAAGCAACATGCTTTGGTTTCAACTTTCTGAAAGATGATTTCCTAATTAGACGAGGCGGTTTGCATCATTAAAGATGCTTCCAATACGTGACAAATCAACAGTCCTTCGACTGTTTGAAAGTAAGATGGCACTTAGTTCATCCACCAAGTCTCTCTTCTATGTTCAGTATACTATTTTTTTTTTGGTCAGATTCTATATTCAGTATTCAACGCTCTGAAAAGATTTCTAGTCACAGATCTCAATCCAAATTTGGTAGATTGTATATGAGAATCTGGGAGCCAAACAAGACACCTACGGCAGTTTTACTTAGACAGCCCATAGATCCACTCCTCACACATTCAACCGTTTGCAGAAGACGGTACAGTCAATCCCGTCTCTCTTCTATGTTCTGAGGCACCAGAAAATTCTAACCACAGCTCTTAATCCAAATTGGTAGTTTGTACATGAGAATTCCGCAGCCGAAGGCATACGCATAAGCTCTCCAAGGATACTTGCTCCGTCTCATCGCATGGAACTCGGCAATGAACATCGAGACCGTACTTAGACAGCCCAAGAATCCTAATTCTGTGGCTGTGATAATAGTGTCACTATGCTTAAGTTTGACCTGTGCAAAGTAACGTGAATTTGTTTCTTCGGAATTCCTCCCGCGACGAACTACCTTTCACCACAAAAGCCATTCTCTGCTTTTTACTAGAGGAGATGGGTTCCGCACCAACTCCAGACAGAAAATATCCAGGCAAACAAGGGAATCAACAACTTTACTTCTGTTACGACTAGTGCTTTTACCTAGAGGGGAGTGAATAGGTGATTTTATCAAATTGAATGATTTAAACGTGCGGAATAAAAATAATCGAGGTCAACAACTCGTATGAACAATGTCAGATGGATGCGTATGACAAACTTGTATATAAGTTGTCGTCAGATAATTATGTCTGATGACTAAGATGATGTTTTAACGAACTTATTTGACAGATATGTATGCAATATAATATTAGCAATAATAAATGAAAGTTTAGGAATATAAAATGTTGTACATAGATCTTTATAGTGGTTCGACTTTATCAAGCCTACGTCTACTCTCCACGCTGGTAGCCTGTTGACTGTGTTTCACTATTGAATCACCAAAAGATTATAAGAGTAATGCTTCTCAGATGATAGACTGCACTATCACGTACACTCTTCACTCGATTAATTTTCTTTCTAAAGTAACAACGTGGAATACAGTAATTACAAGTGTATAAGATCGAAACTCTATTCAGATTTTGGAATTCTCGATTCTCGTTATTCTTTTTGTACGACGTTTACACTCCTTTTATACTCATCTACTTCCAATCTATCTGTTAGACAGTCTTCAGATGATTGATCTTCAAATTAACCCGTTGGAGAAACTTTCCAAAAAGAAAATGCATAGCCGTTAAAAGAAGAACCATTATATCTGGGTGATTTGATCGCCCATACAATCAAATCAAGGTTTTCATAAGTGTAGTTTTTCGTGTTTAAGGAACAATCTTGTGATTACCAATTAGAATATCTTGAAATATCAATTTGATTATCCTGTATAAACTTGCCAAAAATAACACTTATTGAATCTGACGAGTAATTTAGAGTCTGATAACAAAGTCCTTTCATCGACTAAGTCTGATGACTCAGCATTTACCTGCATCAAATAACTTAAGTGTAATTGTCGTTAGTAAAAGATTGTTTTGTCATTCTTCAAAACTAATTAGGAATTTTCCTCAACATTCTCCCCATTTTTGTTGATGACAAAACTATCCATATGCTTTAGAAATATTTATGTGAACAAAATAGTCTATTCAGATGATATAAAAAATATAATATTCAATAGGGGTGAGCATAGTCCGGGTTGGGCCGGTCCACCCCCTAACCCTAGGACCAACCCGCACAGTGTTGGTCCTCAATTTTGGGACCGAGGACCGCCCGTCGGTTCCATGGATCCGCCCGGAAACTGGACCGTCGATCCGGTTCGGTTTCCGGGCGGGTCCATGGAACCGGTCCCACCAAGTTTTCCTTGACAAATAAAAAAAAATATGTGAACCAACATCGGATCAACGGAACAAAAAGAAAAGAACATAACTTTCCATCCAATTCCTATACTATGATCAGTTCTATTAACCACATCATCCATAAATCAAGTGGGTACCCATCAAATGAGTGTCCAGAGATAAAAGAGCAGAGAGTTATGAGTGTCTAGTTACGTTTTTTTTTTTAAAAAAAATTTTGGTCAGATTTTTTAAATTAAAATTTTAAAAAATAAATATATTATTATTATATTACCGGTCCGGTTCGGGTGGGCGGTTCCACATCGGGAACCAGGAACCGGACCGATACCCGTCGGTTCCAAAAAATTGGAATCGGGAACCGGACCGGTCCCCTTGGGAACCATCGGTTCCGGTCCTGTCCCGGGCAGTCCTGGGCTGTCCTGGGTTTTTTGCACACCACTAATATTCAAAGCATATAAAGCATGATATTTAAGTATATCAGTTCTCATTTTACTACTCACGCCACTTGCATATTCAATTTTTAGAATACTTCTCCCCCTTTTTAACATCAGTAGAAAGGATAAGTAGCAATAGCATAATCAATAAAAATGCAATAAGAGTTCAATTGAAGAGTCTAACAACCAGTGTCGAAACACAAGTCAATATCCAAAGTTCACGCCAACATTACAAAAACAAATATGGAACACTAAAACAAATAGTTCATAAATGAATTGATGGGAAGATATGTGATCAGTTTTGCTGATTTGCTGGAGGGACTGAGGGTCCAAAGGGTCCAGATGAAGAAGGTCCAAAAGGTGCATGTGGGAAAGGCACTTGGACAAGACTGAAGCTAGAAAGTTGGTTCAATCGTTGCTCAATATGTGATGAGAGCTGATGAATCTATCCTTCAATATTGGCAGAGTGAATTGCTACAATTTGTACATCAGTTCTGACTTGTACATTTAGATTATTAATTCTTGCTTCCATCAAGTCCTTGAGCTCCTGAATTTCTTCTTTAAGTTCGTTTCGGAGTTCCCTGACTTCATTCTGAACAGCAGCTTGCCTCCACCTTAGATTTGTAATAGCTGCATGATCTGACATAGATGAGGAGATATTATATCTAGAAGGAGTATTTGCGGTCTAAATGTCAACAGATTCTACGACCTTCTCTTTTCCTTTCTGTTGAACTTCAGATGGAACATTTTCATGTTCATCTCCTTCAAGAGGGAAATCTGCAGATGTTGCTTCTGAAGGGTTTGCCTCTTGTGCATTCTGATTTTGCTCCTCCTAAATGTCAACCAGATCAAAGTTATTTTCTTCAACATTTTGAGCATTATCTTGCTCATACTCCTCCTACATTTCAGCCTCTATAACATGTTCATGCTCAATCTCCCCATGTCTCCTAGAGGGTCCTTCTTTGTAGAACTGCATATCGTTAGTTTCTTTCTCTACAACGGTCATTTGCTCTTACTGATTTTCCATTACAATTTTGTTGATGAGATCACTAAGTGATTGTATCAAGCTTTCATCCTCATCTCACAGCCTTTGAATTTAGAGCTGAGTTGCAACATGCCTATCTGCATGAGTTTTGTGCTTGGCTTCTTGATTAAGTAGCCATTGCGTAAACCTTATTTCCTCAAGGCTTCTGTTATCAGCTTGAGATTGCTCATCAGAATGTTCATCTGATATTTCCATTTCATCATAATCACTAGCCACTGCTTGTCTTCTTTTGGCTGGTATGTTTGATCTTGAGGCAGTCTGCTTCACTTTTCTCTTTCTCACTAGAGGTTCGATCGACTCCTCCTCATTAGATTCATGAAGTATATTAACAGAACCCTTGTTCTGTTCACTCATCAGCTCGACTGGAATAATCTTACCCTTCTTATCCTTCCAACTTTCTTCATCAAACCTATGTCCCATCTTAGTCATCATAAGTTCCCCTACGGTCATAGTTTGAAGAGGTTTACTTTTGAGTTTCTCAGGAACGAGGATTTTGAAGAATTCAAAAATGGCAATGATCAGAGCTCCATAAGGAAGTTGACCTTGGTTCTTCTTAACAGGTCTGTACATTTGTAGAAGGATCAAATGGGACAAAGATATAGCAAAGGTGTTTTGAATTGCCCAAATCAGCTTTGCCTCATATCTAGAGACATCAGTTTAGGAAGATCCTTTGAGTCTGAGACAGTTTATGATAATTTTGTGCAGGACAATGGAGTTGAGAGGAAAGAGAATGTGAGATACATGAGATATGAAACCTTTGACGAAAGATGAGTTACTGGACAGAGATCGGTATGCCAAATTAGAAGTGGTAGAAATAAAAGAAAATTCAGTATATTTATGGTTTTTATCAGTTGCCTTGCTTTAACAAAACGATCACGTTCATGAACAGAGATTCTTGAAGATTTATTACCTTCAAACGACTCTTTATCAGAACCCGTGTCAGAGATATCAATCTTCTCTAGTTCTCCATCTTGTTTTGTCTTGGTGAACATTCCTGCGAGACGATTTGATCTTCTGGAGCCCTTGATTCTTTTCTTTGATTCAAAGGTTGATTTAGGTTCCATTGAAGAAATTTTTGGGTTTCGGAAGAGAAAGATGAGATTTTTAGTGTTTTGGTGAGGAAATCGTGTTCGCAAAGAGTGATAATGAGAGAGAAGAAGAAAAATGGTTTAAACTAAGAAGTGCAATATATCGGTTCTTACAAAACCCTTTTTGGAAACTGTCAATTGACAATTAATGAAAATTTCAAAAATTATATTCCGAAAATTTTGGGATTTTAATTCCCAAACGGTATCATTTAAGACAACTTATTTCAAACAATCATATTATTCAAAATATATGAGAGATACATACCTTTTATAAGATGAGTTGGGCGCCAAAACCAGACGCTTCAAATATGTGCTTGATTAAATAAGTCATCAAATGCAATGTAAGTTTATACTGCACAGCTCAATAAAGCGGATTTATAATGTTCAATTTATCTCTAATAATCTCAAAACTTTTCTTTTCTTGAGGTTTTGTAAAAATGTCAGCTAATCACTGTTCAGTGTTTATGAATTGAACATTGATATCTCCTTTTAGAACATGATCACGAAGAAAATGATGTTTAATATCGATATGCTTAGCTCTTGAATGCAGAATAGGATTCTTGATCAGATTAATGGTGCTGGTATTGTCACACTTGATCTCCACAGTTAAGTCTTTGACGTTGAAGTCTCTCAATTGTTGTTTCATCCAAAGGATTTGAGCATAGCAACTTCCAAGTGAGACGTATTCTGCTTCTGCCTTTGAAAGAACTACTGTTTGTTGCTTCTTTGAATACCATGAAATAAGCATGTGTCCTAGTAATTAACACGTTCCAGAAATACTCTTCCTATCTATCTTGCAATCAGCATAATCAGCATCAGAATATCCAATGAGAGTAAAATTTGATCCCTTTGGATACCACAAATCTAGTGTAGGATTGGTGCCAACATATTTTATAATTCGTTTGACTGTAATAAGATGAGATTCCTTTGGTTCCGACTGAAATCTTGCACAGAAACAAACACTGAACAAAATATCTGGCCTTGAAGCAGTTAAATATAAAAGTGAGCCAATCATACTTCTATATAATATTTTATCTACCGATTTTCCTTTTTCATCTTTGTTTAGTTTAATGGAATATGACATTGGAGTTTCTGTCTTTTTGCAATTTATCAAACCAAACTTTTTCGCAATTTTCTTATCATAATTCTCTTGACAAAGAAAGGTGCCATTTTTTGTTTTTTTAACCTGTAATCCAAGAAAGAAAGTTTACTTACCCATCATGCTCATTTCGAATTCACTTTGCATCATTTTAAAAAAATTCTTATACAATTTTTGATCCGTAGAACCAAAAATAATATCATCTACATAGATTTGAACAATTAAAATATATTTATTTTTTCTTTTGATGAATAAGGCAGTGTCTACATTACCTTTGGTGAATTTATTTTGTTCCATAAAGCTGCTCGGTCTTTCATACCAAGCACGTGGTGCTTGTTTGAGACCGTATAATACTTTCTTGAGAGTATATACCTGATCAGGCTTGTGAGGATCTTCAAAACCTGAAGGTTGTTCTACATATACTTCCTCTTTGATGTATCCATTCAACAATGCGCTTTTGATGTCCATCTGAAATAGTTTAAAATCATAGAAACAAGTATATGCTAGTAAAATTCTTATTGCTTCTAACCTGCCCACCGGAGCATACGTTTCATCGTAATCTATTCCTTCCTCTTGTGAATATTCTTTGGCCACGAGTCTTGCTTTATTTCTAACGACTTTTCCTTAATCATCCAGTTTATTTCGAAATACCCATTTTGTTCTAATAACTGAGTGATTTTTGGGTCTAGGAACAAGTTTCCATACTTGATTGATCTGAAATTGTAAAAGTTCCTCTTGCATAGCTTCAATCCAGCTTTCATCTTTCAAGGCATCTTCGACATTCTTTGGTTCGACTTCAGAAATGAGCGCTAGCATATTTATGACTTCTTTTGCTTTTACTCTGATTTTGATTCCTTCATCTAAATTTCCTATGATGAGGTCTTTAGAATGATTAGATTTTTGCTTCCAGTTTTTGTTGAATCTTTCATCGTTTTCATCATTGAAGTTTGATGATTTTTCATTGTCTTGTTGGTTTGATAATTCGCGAGCTTCATCAGATCTTTGATTTTGATCATTTCCATTTACCGTCAATTCATCAGATGCTTTGTCAGATTCTTCAAATACTGGATTTTTAGTGTGAGAGTCATCTTGTTGAGTCTGAATTGAATCTTCAAACTTGATATTTAATGTTTCTTCCACTGTTTGAGTATTTTTATTGTATACTCTATAAGCCTTGCTTGTTGTTGAGTATTCAAGAAAGATTCCTTCATCTGACTTTTCATCAAATTTACCAACACGATCATTAGGATTTTTGAAAACGAAACATTTACATCCAAATATTCGAAAGTACGAGACATTAGCAATTTTACTTTTGAACAATTCATAAGAGGTCTTTTCAAGAATTTGTCTTGAAAAAATTCTATTTGAAATATAACAAGCTGTTATTACAACTTCAGCCCAAAGATATGCTGGAGTTTTGTTTTCAAATAGAAGAGTTCTAGTCATTTTTTGCAAAGTTCTATTCTTTCTTTCAACTACTCCATTTTGTTCAGGAGTATAGGGTGAGGAAAAAGTATGTTGAAATTCACTTTCATCACAGAAATTAAAAAAAATTGATTTTCAAATTCTCTTCCATGATATGATTTAATGCTCGAAATAGTATAACCTTTTTCATTTTGTACCTTTTTGGCAAATTTTGAGAAATATTCAAATGTTTCACTTTTATGAGCTAAAAAGAATATCCAAGTAAATCTTGAATAATCATCTACAATAACTAAACAGTATTTCTTACCTCCAAGACTTAGAGTTTGAGTAGGTCCAAAAATATCCATATGAAGCAACTGCAAAACTCGGTTAGTGCTGATATAGTTTATTGATTTAAATGAACTTATAACCTGTTTACTTTTAGAGCAAGTTGAACATAACTCAGTGCTCTTAAATTTTCATTATGGCAGTCCTTTGACGAGTTTCTTTGAAGCTATTTTGGAAAGCAACTTGACACTTATGTGTCTGAGCTTCCTGTGCCACTGATTAGATTCTTCTTTTATGGAAACGAGATATTGCAAGTCGTTAGATTTCGTGTCTAATAGGTAAATGTTTCTATGTCTTCGACTCGTAAATGATTGCTTATTGTGTTTACTTATCCCAAAACATTTGTTTTCTTGGAAAGTGATTCTGTAACCAATATCACATAATTGACTAATGTTAATTAAATTGAAGTTCAAACCTTCAACTAGTGAGAGTTCGTTGATGATGAGATTTTCGATTCTGATAGTTCATTTGCTAATTATTTTTCCTTTGTTGTTGCCTCCAAAGGATACACTTCTTCCTTTAATTCTTTCTAACTGGATAAATTTCAGAGGATCTCTGGTCATGTGTCTTGAGCAACCACTATTAAGATACCACTTGTTCTTTCTTTTCTTTGGTACTTGCAAAAGATAAGTAACTTGCTTTTTCTTTGGTGCCCATATTTTCTTGGATCCATTTTGGTTAGGATCAATCATTCTCAAAATGTCTCTCTGAACAAGTCTCCAAACCTTAGGACAGTCACTCTTAAAGTGATTTGAGTCACCGTAATTTGAGCACTTATGGGAAGTTTGACCATTGAATTTCACAAACTGCTTTTGAAAGTGATTTTGATACACAAATTTGGGAGGTCTTTTCTTTAGTCTTTCTTTGACATTTGGAAAAGTATTTTTTAATTCAGTATTTTTCTCAAAACCCAAACTTGATTTATTATAATAGGGAATTTGAATTGATAAAATATGTTGAAGATTTTTTGAACCCATTGAGAATTTCTTGGTTATATTAAAATTTTCATTTTTCAGAAGTTCTTTTTCATTAGAGATACGATCAAAACTTTCGTTAGAAATATTTTTCATATTAGAAATTTCCTTTTTCAATAAATCATTTTTCTTTTCAAGAAAATCTTTATTCTCTTTGATAAGATTAAATTCTTTTTGCAAAAAATCAATCTTCTCCTTTTGGGAAATATTTTGCTGTTTTAAAAGATTGTTTTCCTTTTTTAAACAATCATTTTCATATGCAATTGACTCATCAATTTCCTTATTTTGAGTCACACTTTTTAAAGTTAAAATCTCCTTCTTCAATACGGAAACCTTTTTTAAAGCAGTTCTATTAACAGAGACTAATTCATCAATATAATATACAACTGCTTCAAGAATATTAGAATTACTTACTTCATCTTCTTCATCAGAACTTGATTCTAAGTCTGAATTTGCCATCAAACAGATATTGGCAAACACTTGCTCGTTTTCATCATCCTCTGAATTACTCTATGTTTCAGCTTTGAAAGCCTTCTTATATCGTTCATACTTTCCTTTATTCTTTTTGAGAAGATGATATTTAGGCTTTATGTGTCCGTTCTTTTTGCAGTGGAAACATATCACGTCCTTGTTTTCTTCATCTTCGACACTTGATTTCTTCTGAAAGTCTAGCTTCTTGGTCTTTGATGACTCAGAATTCTTGAATTGCTTCTTTAACTTATTCATCTTCACTTTCTTTGTCATCTATCTCAGTTTCTTAACCATTAGAGCCAACTCTTTATCTTCATCTTCATCTTCATCTAAATCTATATCTGTGTCATCAGAATCAATGTTTGTTTTTAAAGTAATGGACTTTTTACCTTTGGGTTCTTCGGTTTCTAAGAACTTTTCAATTTCATAGGATTGAAGAGTTCCGATAAGTTCGTCCATCGTAAGTGGTCTGATCCCCTGAGTTTCTCGAATAGAAACTTTGATGTTGTTCCACTCTTTTGAAAGAGCTCTCAGCAACTTGTTCACCTTCATAAGTTCTGAGATGGGATTGTTTTGAAACCCAAGTCCATTTACAATCTCAGTGAATCTGCTCTGCATCTCGGAAATTGTTTCATTTGGTTTCTGAGTGAAGGACTCGTACTGCCTAAAGAGAATATTGAGATTTGTCTCCTTGACTCTCTCTATTCCTTCATGAACAAGCTTGAGACGATCCCAAATTTCTTTTGCAGTTTTTAGATTTGCAATTCGTTTATATTCAACACTTGCTAGACCATTGTATATGGCCATTCTGATCTTTGCATCTAGATGGATCCTTTTGGAAATTTCCTTGGCCGAGAGAGGTTGAGGTTGAGGTCTGATTTGCTCTCTAATTCCTTCGGCAGAAGGTGTTTCATTTTGCCTTTTTGAAGTTTCTAGGGATTTTGTTTCGGTTGAAACGTTTGGAATGATTCCATGTTCAACGATGTCCTATATATCTTGATCTATTCCCAAGATGAATGTCTTCATCTTGTTTTTCCATACACTGTACTCAGTTCCATTGAAATAAGGCGGTCTATTGTTGTGACCTAACTCAGCATTACTAGCCATCAAGAATCGTTAGCTCAAAAATAAAATAATTCTTCAAAGAAAAATGAGCACTAGAATCTGATACCAATTGTTACGACTAGTGCTTTTACTTAGAGGGGATGAATATGTGATTTTATCAAATTGAAAGATTTAAACGTGCGGAATAAAAATAGTTGAGGTTAACAACTCGTATGAACAATGTCAGATAGATGCATATGACAAACTTGTATATAAGTTATCGTCAGATGATTGCGTCTGATGATTAAGATAATATTTTAACGAACTTATTTGACAGATATGTATGCAGTATAATGTTAATAATAATAAATGAAAGTTTAGGAATATAAAATACTGCACACAGATCTTTATAGTGGTTTGGCTTTTTCAAGCCTACGTCCACTCTCCACTCTGGCAGCCTGTTGACTGTGTTTCACTATTGAATCACCAAGAGATTATAGAAGTAGTGCTTCTCATATGATAGACTGCACTATCACGTACACTCTTCATTCAAGTAATTTTCTTTCTAGAGTAACAACGTGGAATACAGTAATCACAAGTATGTAAGATCGAAGCTCTATTCAGATTTTGGAATTCCCGATTCTGGTTATTCTTCTTGTACGACGTTTACACTCCTTTTATACTCATCTGCTTCCAATCTATTCGTTAGACAGTCTTCAGAGGATTGATCTCCAAATCAACTTGTTGGAGAAACTTTCTAAAAAGAAAATGCATAACTGTTAAAAGAAGAACCATTATCTCTGGGTAATTTGATCGCCTACATTGTTGACACCTAAATTTTGGCGCATCATTTAGCGTTAATTGCATAGAAAATTAGGAATTAAAATTTTAATCCCTGAATAAAAAAAATATTAAAATTGCATAGCATATAGTTTAGGTTCATATAGATTAATTGCATTCCGCATCGGGTCGGCGGTGGCGAGCGAGCTTAAAATTCATCACGTAAATCGAGCTCGGGAATCGAACGAGACTCGACTCACTCGAAAGGCAAAGGCCGAAAATCACACGTGAAAAGGGCTCGGTTGTCTTAATTTGAGCTTAAATTAGCCCATCAAGTTAATTGAATAAAAGCCCGAATTAATTCAACAAATTTGGAATTAAAATGAAAATTAAAGCCTAAGCCCAAACCTAAGCCCATTAAGACTAGAAAGCCCATCTAATTGACCTAGGTTAGTGTTATATATACATCATTAGGTCAGGATTTTAGGGGGGACTCTCATAATTTTCAAGATCAGAGTTTTAGTGAGAGCACGAGAGGCCACACATTGATTACACGCCACAATTCCGAGAGAGCACCTTACAGAGAGAAGAAAAAAAGAAAATCCAGAGAGGGTTCTCGGAGAGAACGGTGACAAAAAGACAAGGAAGAGGGGTTGAAGCTCGAAGCCTGGAGGAGACGGACGTTGACAATTGAGAAAAAGGGAGACTTCTCTCTGGAACCATAGAAAAGGGCAAAGAAGCTATCCACAAGCTTGCACTTGAAACGCACGCCCACTTTAGTGAGTATCGAGGAAGAAAAAGGGTGGTGGTTTATGTTCTTGCAATTCTGGTTCGTGCCTTGTGCTTCCGCTGCCACGCGTCTCCACGACCTCCTGCTCTACGGCCTCCCCGACGTCCAGATTGCATTGGTTCAAACTATTGTTGTTTTGGCGTTTCTTATTTGCCGGATATCTAATGTCGACTCACCTAGCTCAGTCCACCCACGAAAACCGTCGTCGCCCATAGCCAGCCGACTACCGCAAACTGTCTACGCGAAAGTTTTTGTATTTGCAGGTTTTTCTCGAGGCTATTCATTGTTGATCATCGGACGAATAATCATCGAAGATAACTAGACGCCGATGATCTCTCTTCACTAACGGGTCCAAGCCGAGAAGTCTACACCATCACATCAGCCTTCGTCGAACAGCTCGCTGCCCCGCCGCGCCGGACGCCGTTGTCGTTGCATGCCGCCGCTGCATCGCCGCACTACACACCGCCGCTGTCCCGACACCGCCGCTGCCGCTGCACACCGCCGCTGTCCCGACGTCGCCGCTCCCGACGCCGCGCCGCCGCTCCCGACGCATCCCGATCCGCAATCCCGATCCGTTGCAAGTTCAAATTTGGAAATAAATCTGCAAATCAGGTAATTATCCTATCTTGATTTTATTTGAATATTTTGTTGCCTGATTTATGCTTATTGATATCTAATCTTGTATATTTGAATAATAAGCATTATCTCAATTAGGATTTGTTTCCTTTGTTAAAATCTTGGATATCTGTTGCTTACCAAATTTGGATAAAATTTAGAATTTTCAAAATCCTTTGAATATATCCAAAATATTTAAGATATCAGAATTTTTTCAAGATGTGATCGATTAGGAAAATTTCAAGATTTGAAAAAGTGTTAAAGGGTAATTGTCAAGCATGCCCGTTATCTTTTCTTATTGAATGTTTTGAAAATAACTCCGTCCTCATGAGGTCTAAGATTTTTGTCTTAACTTTTTTCGGACTCATCGTTTTTCCATTCCGTCAAAATGTTGTTGATCCCGTAATAGCATGGACGGTAAAATTAATATGTGGTGGAGTTAGTTTTATAAATGCAATTCTGGCAGAGACCTTCTTATCTCTGACACGATTTAAGAAATGAAAAGATAGAATTTTTCGAGCCCCAATTGAGCTTTTACAAATCTGATTTTTCTCACACCTTTCTCAATTCGGGGAAAATATGACTGTATTTGAAATGAACACGACAGATAATCCTATTTTAAGGTTCAAACAAATACAAAATCAAACTAAAAGTTTGCACTATACACAATGGGTCCATCTGTTCAAAGATCCGAGCTCTAAGATTTTCCTTTGGCAAGCTGTATGGTTTCGGGAGGTTGAGGCTCGACTATACCATGGTGATCAGAAGCCCGTACCTTTGATGGGCATTTATGGGGCAACCTGCTATCAGCCCCTTCGAGTTACACGTCAGTTTCGAGTTCTGCAGGACGTCCCACCTCCACTCAGGCCTAATGAATTTCAAGTCCAGTTTGAGAAGGGCGAGTCCTACAGAGTTGAGCTTAGGCGTCATTCCGACGCTTGGCAGAATTGTTCCACTCAGAAGCTGATTTGGCCCGCAGATGAGCCCATCGGAAGGATGAAGAGTCACTTTGCCACGGCCCGGTATATTCAGCATCATACCATCCCGGCTGACATCCTCCCGAAGATCCCGGTCGTGACAGTACGGCACACTCTTCAGACTCAGATCAAAATCAGCGAAGAAAAGGCGACGAAGGCCCAGGATAAGGCAGATGCTCTGGCTGAAGAGAATGCATGACTGCGGCGTGCCTTGAAGGCCCATTCGTCTATAGATCACGTGCCCTCTAAAAAGAAGAAGACCGTCTGATTTCTTGTTTAGTTTACGGAGTTTTTCTTTCTTTTTAGGAGGAAATGTTAGCTTGCTATTGATATTTTCTGGTAATAAATGTCGTTTCTAGACGATCTTTCTAAGAATTCTTTTCAGACACCTTCCATCTTGGGCAATTCAATGAAAAGCTTTAAGCTATAATTCGTAAATTTTGGAATTAGTCCAGGTTTCTATTGAATAAAGTAATTTGGAATTTCGAGATTTACTGGAAGAATCGGTCTTTCAAAAGAAATTTCATCTTTAAGGTCTAAGGGATGTCATGGACCGACTCGTTATTCTTACTTGTTGTATTCATTCCGCCATTATTTTTTGCAGGTAATTTGCCACGGATCCCCCTCATCCTCATAATACTCGATCGGTGATCAAAAGAAAGATGGCCAATCAAGCTGAGATCGCGGCCATGATTGACGAAAAGCTGAAGGAACACATGAACATAATCAATGAGCAGATCGCGGCTGCCATGTCCAAAATGATGAGTGATCTCATGGCCAAGCAGCAGCAGATCAATGCTGCCTCTCAATCGGAGATTCCACTTCCAACCCGTCAAGGCCTTCGCCTCGACAAATCTCCTGCAGTGAATACTAATCCAACCCTTCAACTGGATGATGTCATTCTGACTGACACTAGTGCGTCTCCGGTGGCCCCTGTTCTTCAGTCACCCCCCAATGATGAGAATGCCAAGTTGCTGGCTAAGATCAACCAGAGGTTACGTGAAGTGGAAGGAACTCAAAGTGTTCCACCTGTTGATCTGTCTATTTTTACCCGGGTCCAGGTGCCCGATAAATTCAAGATGCCAGCCTTCGAAAAATATGACGGCACCTCAAACCCGATTCAGCACATCGATATGTACCAGGAGCTCATGAATAGATATGTTTCTAATGGACCTCTAATGATCCAAACCTTCCAAGCAAGCTTGAAGGATGCTGCAATGAGGTGGTATACCAACCACCAGATCAACCGGAAAGACTCATGGGAAGAGGTGGCAAACCTTTTCGTCAAGCACTTCAAGTTCAATCTCGATGTCACCATTACAAGGGAAGACCTGGAGAGAGCCGAGCAGAAAAAGGGCGAGACTCTAAAGGAGTATGCCACTTGCTGGAGGAACATGGCGGGACAGATCATGCCTGAACCCTCAGAACGTGACTTAATGAAGTTGTTCGTGTCCACCCTACGACAGCCGGTTCGTTCACGAATGTTAGTGACGACCGCCCAATCTTTTGGTCAACTGATAGCCATGGGTGAGGAGATTGAGACCGGACTCAAGAAAGGATGGTACGGTGAATCAGGTTCATCAGGCAATAAATTTACTAATAAGAAGGACAAAGAGCATGTCCCCGAAGTCAACATGACCTATGTACAGAAGACGCCAGCTCAGGTCCCGAAGCTACAATTTAGCACCCAGCAAACAACCTCTTATGAGCGGCAAAGCCAGCAGGATTCACGCCAGCAGCGCAAAACTCGTCAGTTTACTCCACTTCCTGGGACATTATCTCAGGTACTGGCAGTGTTAAGGAAGAAGAACCTGCTAAATTCAGAGCCACAAAGATCTAATGTTGCTGGCTATGCAAGGTATGATCCGTCGAAGAAATGCGATTATCATAGAGGTGAAGTTTGGCATTCGACAGATGATTGCCAAGTACTCAAATATCGAGTGCAGGATCTACTCGAGACAGGAGCGTTTGCGCTACAGCCAGCCGGTAACCCCAATGTGCAGAACAATCCACTCCCTGATCATTCGAGCAGTGCAAATGTTGTCCTTGGTCCGGGAGTCAAGCAGGTTCAGGGCTTCAGGGTCCCTCTCGAAGATATGTTCGATGCTTTAGTCCGAGCTGGTTATGTTTCGACTGGTGAGGTGGTGTCACTCGGTGAGATAGAAAAGAAAGTGGATGAATTGGTGAGAAAAGGAATGATTGGGACAACGGATGAATTCGGGGTAGTGGCCACTATATCCCAAGTCATCATTGACTGGAATGAAGAACTTGCAAGGATGACCGATGAACAAGTTAAGTTGGATCCTGACATACCCCCTCTCAAGGACGCCTCTAACAATGACCACAGGATCATTATACCCGATGCTTCGGAAGTATTGGTCCTGGCATCATCTCAGCCCTGCGCTTATGAGAGTGACAAGATGGTTCCATGGTCGTACGATGTTGATCTAAAGCACAAGGTTCAGGACCTCTTAGATACTGGGGCATCAACATTTCGTGCTTCATATCTCTACCAAGGCCGAGATGATCTTCTCATAGTTCCAAACATCCAGACCACATCCCCGAGTCCTGCAAGAATGATACATGAAGAGAAGGAGGTAATCGACACCCTGGGGCAACCGAGCGGTAAGTTCGACTACTACGTGAAATATTCGGCTCCCCCGAGCTTCTATATTGACCCGCGTGATATCGTGCCCGATGGATGGGGAGGTATGGATGATTTAACACCTCAAATGACAGAAGATCCTGATGATGCGATGGAGGGAATCACTGCTATGTTCAATAACATGCTCATTGAAGCTATTGAGGAAGGACCATTGGTTGAAATGGGCACTGGCCCGCGAGAGTAACACCTTTATTTTTTTCGCACACTCCCCTTGCGTGGGAATTTCTATTGCTTTCTAGGACTTGCCCCGTCTTGGGAGCTGCTTTTTAGGATTTTTTCCTATGACTTTATTGTCCCAGTTTCCATTCCAATAAATGTAATTTATTCAGTGATAATCAATGAAATTACAAATTATTTTCATTTTTTGAGGGCATGTTGAGATACATCAAACCAGTCCGGTGATGATATCCAACCGATAAAAGAAAAATATAGTCCAAGGAGAATTCTGAGGCCTGGGCTTCTTCATGCTTCCTCGTGTTAAAACTTCTTTGAAAAGAATTTCAAAAAAAAAAGTCAAAAAAAAATCAAAAGAAATAAAAATACACTGTTTAGCCCTGTTTGTCCTTCTGAACCCTCTACTTTATGTTTCAGGGGCAACTTCATATTCTCTTGTATACGGTATGGAAGCAGTTCTACCTGTTGAGGTTGAAATTCCTTCATTACGTATTCTTTCACAGGTACAATTGTCAGAGGCAGATTGGATCCAACAGAGATTGGACCAGTTGAACATGATTGACGAGAGAAGGCTTAGAGCTCTATGTCATGGCCAGTGCTACCAACAACGAGTTGCTAAATCTTTCAACAAGAAAGTCAAGCCTCGATATTTTCAGGTAGGTGACCTTGTCCTGCAAAAGTTATTGCCGATAGTTCCTCTTATAGAAGGAAAATTCGCCCCAAATTATGGCGGCCCGTACATTGTGAAGAAAGTCCTTCCGGGAGGTGCTTTGATTTTGGCCGAGATGGATGGTCGTGTTTTTTCCAGTCCAGTTAATTCTGATTCTGTGAAGAAATATTACACTTGATTTGTACTCATTCTGACTTTATTTCTATCAAGTATCAAGTTGAATTTTATGAATCAATTGATCTTACTAAGCTTTGTTTGAGGAAGGCGTTTGATTTGGCAATTTGTTTCTGTCCTAATGAAGTGATCATATTGCACGAGAGACTTCAAGACGACGAAAGGCAAGACATTTCTATACACGTCCTGAATAATAATCCCTAGTGCGAGTTGAGTGAAAATTCCGTGCTGACAAGGTAAAGGATTATCTCACGAAAAGTATGACGATCAAAATGATGAGAGGCATTCATTTCCTCTATCTAAACACTACAGGTTATCATTTGCTTAACCCCTTTGAACGGAGTTTCATTTCTTACCTCTGTCAGGAACAATCCCATACCGGGGCAATTTCTTAGAAAGTTCAAAATGGTTAGAATTTTCTTGCTTTCACTTGCATCAATCTTCAAGTATATTTATTGCATGTAAGTTCTGTGTTAGCTCGAGTGCCTTAGATATGACGAAGAGCATTTCTTTTTATATCCCTACACATTATACCCTTTGCATACCCAATTTGAGCGATGAATTCATTTCAACCCAATTGGTGATCATTCTTGTGATAAACAAATGAAATCATCTCAAGACAAGTTCAAGGTGACTTGGGGCAAATAGAAGCTCAAAAGAAAATTCATCAGAAAGAATGCAAAAAGACTCCATCAAATCGAAGTTCCCTCTCTCGGAAAAATCTCTCGAAAAAAAAAAAAGAGAAAATCTCTCTCTCAAAAAAAAAGAGAGAGAGAGAAGAAAATCTCTCTCTCAAAAAAAAAAAAGAGAGGGAGAGAGAAGAAAAGAAAATCTCTCTTCAAAAAAAAAAGGGAGAAAAAGAGAGAGAGAAAAGCTTCAATAAGAACTGAGTCGATATGCAAGATCATTCTTCAAGGAAAAGACCATTTGAAGGTTCATCTATGGAGCAATTGCTAGATGGGATGATCACTAATCTCCATGTTCATAATACCCCTTTTGATGAAAATAGGCCATTCATTTCAAGCCTACCCGAACCTACGTTACAACCATTGTCGAAGTCTCTTCAGAATAGGGCACTTGAGTTAACGTAGAATTTCAAATGCTTATAAATGTTGCTCGAAGAAGTGCGAGCAAGATTTTTCTATTTCATTTTTGCAGCATTCCTGACTTGTAAACCCGGAACAGCTGGTGATATCAATTCTTTCAATAGCCTCGACTCGAAGAGTCCCTTTTGCTAAGCCATTGACCAAGCTGACGTTTTAGTCCTTATAAAGACCTCTCAGATTGGCCAAGTCATACTGATTTTGAGAATATCCGAACCCTTGTCAAGCACGATGAAGAGAGTTCGAGTGATTCTTATACCCGTATCAAAGGTCGGGTCAAAAGCCTTTCATTGAGAGTGAGTGGAAAGTCCTTTCTGATTAAAGGTCTCTCATTTAATATGATCAAAATGTCAAAAGGACGAAATTGTTGTTCTTATTAATAAATTCTCTAATAAAGCTTGGTAATGCAAGCAGATTCATGAATTATGTTTTCTCTGCCTCTGCGCATGTGTTATTTTAACCTTTTCTCAGGTAAAAACAGGAGCGATGCCATTGGCTCTGTCATAAGAAGAATTCAGGTACGTCTGCTAATTATTCTTCATTGTTTCTCTCTTCGGAATATGAGAAATTATCTCTCTCATATGTTCACCAAGTGAAACAGGTGACATTTGGTGTTGCTAAGTGGAGTACGAAGCACACCCCATTTTATGTTCGCCCAGTAGGATAGGCGACATAATTTCTCTTTTGGTGTTGCTAAGTGGAGTACGCGGCGCACCCCATTTCATGTTCGCCCAGTAGGACAGGCGACATAATTTCTCTTTCGGTGTTGCTAAGTGGAGTACGAAGCACACCCCATTTCATGTTCGCCCAGTAGGACAGGCGACATAATTTCTCTTTCGGTGTTGCTAAGTGGAGTACGAAGCACACCCAATTTTATGTTCGTCCAGTAGGATAGGCGACATAATTTCTCTTTCGGTGTTGCTAAGTGGAGTACGCGGCGCACCCCACCCCATTTCATGTTCGCCCAGTAGGACAGGCGACATAATTTCTCTTTTGGTGTTGCTAAGTGGAGTACGCGGCGCACCCCATTTCATGTTCGCCCAGTAAGATAGGCGACATAATTTCTCTCTTGGTGTTGCTAAGTGGAGTACGAAGCACACCCCATTTCATATTCGCCCAGTAGGACAGGCGACATAATTTCTCTCTTGGTGTTGCTAAGTGGAGTACGAAGCACACCCCATTTCATGCTCACCCAATGGAAGAGGTGACATGATCATTTTCGTGATTGCCCAGTGGTATAGGCAACACATCCCATTCTTTCTTCATATCATGCGTTATTTCGCATCTGTAGGAAACTACAGGTAACAGGTAGGCAATCCAGTACCTTGAGAACCTTACTCCCAATAGACTAGAAGTTTGGAGATCGAGGGAATTCAAAGCATTATAAAGCTTTCCCCCACTTGGACGCTTTTTGTGCGATCCGTATGTAAGACTCTTTCACCGCTCCGCATGAAGTGAGAAGCCTTAGCATACGTTCCTTATTGTTTGCATATCATGCATCATTTAAAAAAAAAGCATCATCATTCATCATTTTTCATAGTTTAAATTTAGGTCTCAGTCTTTGAGCGAAACCTCTGCGAGCCTCCACTCAAAGAGGGGCAGCTGTTGACACCTAAATTTTGGCGCATCATTTAGCGTTAATTGCATAGAAAATTAGGAATTAAAATTTTAATCCCTGAACAAAAAAAAATATTAAAATTGCATAGCATATAGTTTAGGTTCATATAGATTAATTGCATTCCGCATCGGGTCGGCGGTGGCGAGCGAGCTTAAAATTCATCACGTAAATCGAGCTCGGGAATCGAACGAGACTCGACTCACTCGAAAGGTAAAGGCCGAAAATCACACGTGAAAAGGGCTCGGTTGTCTTAATTTGAGCTTAAATTAGCCCATCAAGTTAATTGAATAAAAGCCCGAATTAATTCAACAAATTTGGAATTAAAATGAAAATTAAAGCCTAAGCCCAAACCTAAGCCCATTAAGACTAGAAAGCCCATCTAATTGACCTAGGTTAGTGTTATATATACATCATTAGGTCAGGATTTTAGGGGGGACTCTCATAATTTTCAAGATCAGAGTTTTAGTGAGAGCACGAGAGGCCACACATTGATTACACGCCACAATTCCGAGAGAGCACCTTACAGAGAGAAGAAAAAAAGAAAATCCAGAGAGGGTTCTCGGAGAGAACGGTGACAAAAAGACAAGGAAGAGGGGTTGAAGCTCGAAGCCTGGAGGAGACGGACGTTGACAATTGAGAAAAAGGGAGACTTCTCTCTGGAACCATAGAAAAGGGCAAAGAAGCTATCCACAAGCTTGCACTTGAAACGCACGCCCACTTTAGTGAGTATCGAGGAAGAAAAAGGGTGGTGGTTTATGTTCTTGCAATTCTGGTTCGTGCCTTGTGCTTCCGCTGCCACGCGTCTCCACGACCTCCTGCTCTACGGCCTCCCCGACGTCCAGATTGCATTGGTTCAAACTATTGTTGTTTTGGCGTTTCTTATTTGCCGGATATCTAATGTCGACTCACCTAGCTCAGTCCACCCACGAAAACCGTCGTCGCCCATAGCCAGCCGACTACCGCAAACTGTCTACGCGAAAGTTTTTGTATTTGCAGGTTTTTCTCGAGGCTATTCATTGTTGATCATTGGACGAATAATCATCGAAGATAACTAGACGCCGATGATCTCTCTTCACTAACGGGTCCAAGCCGAGAAGTCTACACCATCACATCAGCCTTCGTCGAACAGCTCGCTGCCCCGCCGCGCCGGACGCCGTTGTCGTTGCATGCCGCCGCTGCATCGCCGCACTACACACCGCCGCTGTCCCGACACCGCCGCTGCCGCTGCACACCGCCGCTGTCCCGACGTCGCCGCTCCCGACGCCGCGCCGCCGCTCCCGACGCATCCCGATCCGCAATCCCGATCCGTTGCAAGTTCAAATTTGGAAATAAATCTGCAAATCAGGTAATTATCCTATCTTGATTTTATTTGAATATTTTGTTGCCTGATTTATGCTTATTGATATCTAATCTTGTATATTTGAATAATAAGCATTATCTCAATTAGGATTTGTTTCCTTTGTTAAAATCTTGGATATCTGTTGCTTACCAAATTTGGATAAAATTTAGAATTTTCAAAATCCTTTGAATATATCCAAAATATTTAAGATATCAGAATTTTTTCAAGATGTGATCGATTAGGAAAATTTCCTAATCCGCAACCGCACACGTGGAAATAAATCTATCTATTAGGCTTTAGATAGAGTTATTTCCATAGCGGGAATTTCGAATTTTAGCGTCGATCTGTCAGGCTTCAGATCGAAACTTAATTCGAAAGATTTAGCGGTTATATTTTTTTTTTCATTTGATTTTAATTTCGAATTTCATAAAAAATACCAAAAAAAAGATTGCTTTAGAATAGATTAATTTCTTTAGTTTAAAATTGCATGCTTAGATAATTGGCATTTTTAATTCCGAATTTCATTTGGAAAAATACAAAAAATAATATGCCCGTCATTAGAAATAGGTCACGTCGTCGCATGACATATAGTTTGCATATTAGGTTAGATTAATCGCATGTCAATTTTTGCACGTCATTACATATAGGTTAGCTTTCATTTAAATAAGTAAAAATCAAAAAGAAATTTCTGCACCTTTGAACTCTAAGTCAGGATTTATCAAAATTGTCAAATTGAGTATTTTTCTGGAAATTGGTACCGAAAGGGCGTTAGGGAATCTAGCGTAACCAAGTCCCCGAATTTATGATTTCTGGTTCGTAGAAATAAAATAGTACTCCCGCTCTTTTATTTAGGTTTCTAATCAACCTACCCTAAATGATTAGTGGCGACTCCCGTTGAAAATATTTGCATGCTCACAATTGGACCTAAGTTGCGATTTGGTAGAGTTTGGGAGAACTCGAGCTAGGTTAGTTAATTTAATTGATCTAGTAATCCATTAGCCTAAGATCGAAACTCGATTTTTTTAGGTCGCGACATACATAATCAAATCAAGGTTTTCATAAGTGTAGTTCTTCGTGTTTAAGGAACGATCTTGTAATTACCAATTAGAATATCTTGAAATATTAATTTGATTATTGCATAAACTTGTCAAAAATAACACTTATTGAATTTGACGAGTAATTTAGAGTCTGATAACAAAGTCCTTTCATTGACTAAGTCTGATGACTCAGCATTTACCTGTATCAAATGACTTAAATGTAATTGTGGTCAGTAAAAGATTGTTTTGTCACTCTTCAAAACTAATTAGGGATTTTCCTCAACAACTTCGAACAAAACTACACAAACGCAAGCCATGCCAAAATGTAATCGACAACAAGATTTGGAAACTGCAGCAATTACAAGTGAACCAAATGTAAACAAACTCTATCGAAATTTAATCGACAACAAAGCCCGAGTATGCTAAGATAAAGATACATGCCGGAATTTAATCGACAACGCGAATGGAGACTACAAGACTGGAAAATAACGTTGTTTGATTAGCGCGGGGGAGGGGGGCCTCTAATATATGACTAGGGGTATTAGAGTTTGAGCCGTGTATGAAACTCATACTCGTTAGAATATTTTGACTTGTTCAAAATTTGATGTTGCTTTTTACGGAGAATTATCTTAAATTATAATGAATATATATATATATATATATATATATCCGCAGAAGAACTACGGTGGTGTGATCTTCCATTTACGTTGGACCGAGATCGAGAAGAGTTGGACTTCAATTTTGCCATATTTTCTAATTAAAATATTCAGTTGGGACCAGTCTTCTTTAAGTTAGGTGGATTATAAAGGGACATCTCTGACTTTTTGTTCTTGATCCGCCATGGGTTTTCGTGGAATTAACGGCCGCACGGTAGATTCTCAGTAAGGAGCCGCGCCAAGAAAAGAAAACACAAGGATTGCACCAACACAATTGACCGTGGGGACGTTATTTGGGTTTGATCTAGGTTTGAAAAATATTCGAGCGTGTGAGCGATTAGAACTATAATTCTCTGATTATAGTGGCTCTTCGAACCATGTAATTCTTGATGTCATTGATTGTTCTCGTTTATTTCTCTAGTATATTCGCATTGACTTAATTTGTAAGCTGCTCCTTTTAGTGGTTGCATACTTCTCGAAAGATTTCCACCAGTTGCCTCCATACACCTACATTTTCAAAGGTCTTGTGCCCACATTCTCGCGATCCCATAATCGTTGTTCCCTCAAAACTTTCATGTCAGTTGCTTCACAATCTCAATTGCCCAGTATGGTGGTCTTGAGCTTGCAATCATATCTCGATACTCCTCGTGTACACGCCTGTTAGTTGCTCCATCGTTTTAATTGCTTCGTCCTCAAGTGGCCTTGAACTTTATCTCAACACTTCTCGCGTATTCAGCAAATTGTACACTGTCTTTTGCTCATCGGCACACTTGTTGATAATTATTAATCATTCGTCATCGTTTATTGACAAATGATTGGTAGGACATCCATCAACATGTGTTGCCGATGTGCTAATATCAATGTGGTCGGCAACAATGTGTTAATAATGTCCATATATTAGTCACCTGTTAGTCACATGCTCATCCATGTCGATGACTTGATCGTTTTTCGGTGTAAACAGTATCATAGCAATTAGCTTGGTAATCTAAATACCACTTTGAAGAGAGAGAGAGAGAGAGAGAGAGAGAGTAGTCTTGCCATCACACAAGCTGCAGAGACATTGGCAAGAAATGTGCGCAAAGGAACCCATTTCAAGAGAAGGGCTTTCCCAAGCCAGCGCTCACTGAGTCGGGCCAAGGACAACCTCAACCACACGCCTATAGGGGCAACCATGCAAGCCAACCACAGCTTGGCCTCAGCCGGTTCCTCCCCATAATTCCATCCTCACAAATCTCCCACTCAAAGCCCATTGAGAACCTAGCAACAAAAGCATTGGCGCTGTCCCCACCAATTCACACCCGATACTCTTTGTCCTCCATTTGCTGCAAGGCTGGGAAGCGCCGGTTCTAGGACTTGGGGAGACCCTTTTTAAGAGCCATCTGAAACCTTTCGCCATCTCTACCCCGAAAATGATGGATTAAGCTGCAAGAAACAAACCTGAGAGGAGCGAAACCACAACATAAGAGGCTCTTGTAGTCACTATCATCCTGCAATTTATCATAAAAAAAGAAAAGAAACGAGACTTACTGTGGTGATCAATGACATATTGTAAAATCCTGGTGTCTATCACCAGGTCAGAATCGGACCATAACCCAATTTTGGTCTACACTGGTACCATAATATCAGGTACTGGTCATATTATATACATGAAACATGTGGAGTTCATTTTTGCTGCTTCTCGAAGCCATTTATAAGCTTTCTAATGTGCCTGACGTGAAGGACAAACTGACCTACCTATGAGGAAGCCCAGAACAGAAAACACCCACTAGCCATTAACAATACTCAGATCAAGCATTTTCTTGTTCTAACCACTGAAAATAGTGAGGCTTCCCAAATAGCCCGTGGTCAACCCAATGGCGAGGCTGTCCGAAACACGGGAGACTTTGCCCTTGAACACAATGCCCCACACCCCATAAAAAAAAGGAAAATTATAAATAATGATATGAAGTGCCTCTCATTTCTCAAATAAGAGCATGGAGTTGCTGAGTTTGTTTCAAAGAAGGACTTTGTCTTTCAACTTTTTTTCATTTTTTTTCCTTTTCTTCTTTCTTCTTTCCTTTTTTTTTTCCTGATTTTCTCTTTGTTCTTCACCGGTGGCCAGTTACGGTGACTGGCAACCGGCCACCGACGAAGCCCAAAAAGGGTTGGGCCAAGGTCTCCCTCGCCGAATTTGGGCAAGGGTCGCCTTCTTAGCTGCCGGCGAGGGGTGGTCGATGAGACCCTAGCCCAGGCGAGGCCGGCCCTTGCTTGTGATTTTCGAGGGTGGCCTCGCTGAGGCAAGATTGGCTTCACCGGCAGCTGGCAAGGTGACCCTCACCCAAATCTAGTGAGGGCCGGCCTCACCCATGGCTGTCGAGGGCATCCTTTGCCTATTGCCGGTGAGGGTGGCCCTTGCTAGATCGGTAGAGGGTGACCCTTGTCTAGCCCTTTCCGGATTTCGCTGGTCGCCGGCCACCAGTGGCAACCATAGAAGAACAAAAGGAAAACCAGAAAAAGGAAAAAAAAAAGAAAGAAAAGGAAAAAATAAAAAGAAAAAAAATTAAAATTATTTTTGGAAGAAAATATCCTTGACTGGCCAAAATATTTTGCCGGCTAGCAATTGGCGATGTTAAGGCCCTATTTGAAACTGCTATGGCCACTTCATATCCTTATTTGAGGCTGACTTTTATCTGACACAAAATCTACTTTATGTTCTTATTTAAAAAAATAAGAACCCTTCAAGTCTTTATTTGAAATTTTTCGAAAAAAAAATCGCAAATCTCGTGTAGTTATGTAAAGCCGGTAAAAGTGGGAATTTTTTTTTTTGGTCAGAAAAAGAAAAGTGGGAGTTAAGGGAGTTTATTTTTCCCGCCGCACCGTAACGTTTCCCTGGGTCTGACGTGGCTGGAATCTGATATATGTGGGTGGAGTGGAGAGCAACATCCTCGACCCCGTACCCGATAAAATCGGCAAAAAGCCACATGAAACATTGAAACTTAACCGAAAATACATAAAACAAAAATCGAGGACGAACAAAAGGAAACGAACCAGAGCGAGCGAGATGGACAGTCGACGCCGATCCAACCGTCCGTTTCCGACGACCGCTCAACCGCCACCCGCCCGATCAAAGGCATCCCCGCCTGACGCGCGCGCCCCAGGGCGACGGCTAGCACACACCTCTGCAAAAAGCAAACGGCAAAAGAGAAAAAGGCGAAAAGCGGATCCTGCAGTGTACTGTCAGTTGAGTGAGCTGAAGTTAGTTCTCGTCTCGTTTCTCTCTCTCTCTCTCCCCACTCGCTCGGTCATCCGCGGGCGAATTTTCTTCCTCGAGCTTCTAGAAGCTTTTTAGCGCGCGCGCGATGGCGGAGCCGAAGCGGCGTCTGGCATAGTCAAGTGGTTTAGCGCCCTGAAGGGGTTCGGCTTCATTGCCCCCGATGGCGGCGGCAACGACCTCTTCGTCCACCATACCTCCATCTACTCCGACGGCTTTCGCACCCTCTTCGAGAGACAGCTGGTGGAGTTCTCCGTCGAGTTTGCCGAGGACATGCGGACCAAGGCCGCCAATGTGACAATCCTGGACGGATCGTGCCGCGGCAGCTGCGGGGGATGGAGGGGTCGGTATGGGGATGGAGAAGTTTGGTGGCACATAAGGACAAAACATCTGAGAAATCGGAATATGAGGATTCCTCCGGTTTAGAAGTTCAGCTCGAAAATTTAGGCTTGTCATGTCATTGGTAGTGTATTTCACTTAGATATAGGGTCGCGAGGATGAGGGTTGATTTCATATCACCGTCAATTCGAAAATTGTTGAAGAAGATGAAAATAAGATCAATTGTCTAAGCTAGCAGTGTTCTTAAGAATAATTTTGGTTCCCGAAGTACGAAATTGGGTGCGATAGGCCCTAAAGGTTGTCCTCCCAAGATATAACAAACTTTCTTCTTTACTTCGACATAATAACATAAGGAACACAAATAACTAAATTGTATGTATAACTCAGCAAAGAAAGAAATGAAAGGAGAGGAGAAAATTCTCTTTTAAGTCGATGAGTCTTAGAGGAATGTGGTTTGAAGTTTAAATTTATAGACAAACGAAAAAGAGAGCTATTATGAAACCATTACAAATCAATTCGTAATTATTAAATTGATGACAATTACAAACTTGCTATAAAGCCGTTACAAAATAATGAAGGATTTATAATGAAATAAATCAAACGTTACGAAGCCGTTACAAAATGATGGCTTTATGGCCATCCTAACTTCTATTAAAGCCGTAACAAAATAATGGCTTTCAAATATTTCAAAACTATAAAAATGTTCAATAATCCCCGCATATTTCAAAAAGCTTTGCAAAGAAAGGAAAGATAAATGCTAGGTTAAACCCAATTAAATGTAATGCATTAGAACTGGTGCCTTTTGGGTTATGAACCATATCTAGAAAAAATGAAATATAATTCACGAAATTATTGATGAAGTTTGATTTGTCAATGAATCAAGAATTTCTTATGTGAGTGATCATTTGCACCAATCACATTAAACCACCACAAATTTTGTTCAATCGGTTTTGCGCTAATAGATTATGTGCATGTCTAGTTTATTCATAAGTGCTTTGAACATTTTGCCAAACTTCTTATAAGAGCGGCCATACTCCACATTTATATAAGTGATTCCATCAAGTATATACTGCAGTTTAATACACCACCAATTAATAATGGATATGGAATTCATTAAGAGCTTAGCTCAACTTCTCTTTCATTACAGTCTTGCACTATTCTCATCTTAAGAGGTACAATAATAGTTCATCACACGATCAACAATTGATTTGTTATTACCCTTATAAACCTACTTGGGGTAATTAATGCACTATTCTCACCTTAGGCTTAAGTGCAAGATCAACAAGTGCAATAGGTGAACAGACCTAGAATGAAAGTTCGGTAAAACTTGGAGGTACCATGGACGAGTGAACAGTGAGGCCGAGCCATGATTGCCAATATGCTTAGAAGGACTATAAGATATAAGCTAGAGTTTAGTTAATGTACGTTGCCTATATCAAAGGTATCTGAAGTATGAAGTAAGAGGTGACAAAAACCAATAATGTGGCTTGAAGTTTAAATTTATAGACAAATGAAAAAGAGAGCTATTACGAAACCGTTACAAATCAATTCGTAATTATTAAATTGATGACAATTACAAAATTGCTATAAAGCCGTTATAAAATAATGAAGGGTTTATAATGAAATAAATCAAACGTTACAAAGCCGTTACAAAATGATGGCTTTTATGGCTGTCCTAACTTCTATTAAAGCCGTAACAAAATAATGGCTTTCAAATATTTCAAAACTATAAAACTGTTCAACAATCCCCGCATATTTCAAAAAGTTTTGAAAAGAAAGGAAAGATATATGCTGGGTTAAACCCAGTTAAATGTAATGCATTAGAACTGGTGCCTTTTGGGTTATGAACCATATCTAGAAAAAATGAAATACAATTCACGAAATTATTGATGAAGTTTGAACCGTCGATGAATCAAGAATTTCTTATGTGAGTGATCATTTGCACCAATCACATTAAACCACCACAAATTTTGTTCAATCGGTTTTGCGCTAATAGATTATGCACGTGTCTAGTTTATTCGTAAGTGCTTTGAACATTTTGCCAAACTTCTTATAAGAGCGGTCATACTCCACATTTATATAAGTGATTCCATCAAGTACATACTGCAGTTTAATACACCACCAATAATGGATATGGAATTCATTAAGAGCTTAGCTCAACTTCTCTTTCATTACAGTCTTGCACTATTCTCATCTTAGGAGGTACAATAATAGTGCATCACAAGATCAACAATTGATTTGTTATTACCTTTATAAACCTACTTGGGGTAATTAATGCACTATTCTCACCTTAGGCTTAAGTGCAAGATCAACAAGTGCAATAGGTGAATAGACCTAGAATGAGAGTTCGGTAAGACTTGGAGGTACCATGGACAAGTGAACAGTGAGGCAGAGCCATGATTGCCAATATGCTTGGAAGGACTAGAAGATATAAGCTAAAGTTTAGTTAATGTACTTTGCCTATATCAAAGGTATCCGAAGTATGAAGTAAGAGGTGACAAAAACTAATGAACCTTTTCGAAGATAGACAAGTCATGAAGAACAGGAAGTTCGTGGAGACTTGAAAATACCAGACAAGGTGAATAATCTACATGATCTACATCACTATCGTACTCAAAGTGTCTAATGGGAAGTAGTTGGATATAACCAAAAAGCTTGATATAATCGAGCTGGATATCAGCAAGAGCCTGTGTAAGCTCGATATCAATAGAGTACTACAAGAACTTAATGTAAGCAGAATACTACTGAAGTTGGATATAAGCAAAAACCTGGCCAAAGTGTGATATCATCATATAATTGGAAATGTGGATAAAACCATAACTATTGATGTAAGCAGAGCACTCAAATTATCTACGATAACAATCTTGTCACGAACTTCAAGATTATTATTTTGAGATATTTTATCTCACACCTTGACAGCTTGTAATCAGATATGGATTCCTTATTTAAAAGATTTTGATTGATCAAGATTATCTATGCGAAATATTCAATCACGCAAGATATCTTGATTAATTGACAATCATCCCGAAGGTAAGATACTTTCCATAGTTGAACCACTCTATTTCTAGTTACCAAAATTTGATTGTATCAACAACCAAATCTACAAGAATTCCGATTGCTTATCTTCAACAGCTAATTGATCTTCTAAAAAATTGTCCATTGGCTAGTTTGGAGATTTATCCTCTTGAAGATTGTAGATTAGATGCTGAGTAATATAAAAGAAGACCAAGGTGTCAAAGAGAGAGATCGATCAAGAGTTCAAAAATCCAAATTTAGAGAGAGCTTTACATTTTACATTTGCCGTTTGAGAGCATTCAAATTGTAATATTTCTAGAAGTGTTGGCAATATTATAATTTATGCTTAGGTGTGAGATAGTGAAATCTATCAACTTAAGCATAAGCAGCACTGCTTAAGTATAAGCAACACATTCTACTGTAATTTCAAGAAGATTTATAATGGAATCCAGCCGGTAAACTGTTATTCTGGGGTGGTAAACATAGGCTTACATTAAGCCAAACCACTAAAAGCTTTATGGCATTGTTACTATCTCTTTGTTCCTACTCAATTACTACTTGAGTGAAGCGCTGCGTTGCATTGCTTGATATAACCGGTTTGTGCTTAAATCAACTCTCTATTTCACCCGATTAAGCTTTTATCAAACTTGACATATTTAATTCCGTACTATTTGTTAAGTTTCTAGAAATCACATATTTTTACCCTCTAGGTTATATTGTTAGCTAACATCAATAACAAGATACGAGAAGCAAGGGATACTTCAAAAATGGGCCTCGAAGATGAACATATGAAGCAACAAAATCATCCACATTTAGGTAGAAGAGAGTATTTACTTGATTATTTTTCTAGCATTCTTAATTTACTGTGAAAGAACTATTTTTTTAAAATTATTTTTGCTATTTCCGAACTGCCTGCTTCGTTGCTTCACTAGTTTCTTGGGATAATGACGTAAATAGTCCATGAACTTTGGGCCAATGTGTATTGTGGTTCATGATCTTTTAATTTGTTCAATATGTTCCCCGAACTTTGACCCAATGTGCAATACGGTATCTGAATTTTCAATTTGTTTAATGTAGTCCTTGGACTTTTGGCACATATTCAACTTAGTCCTTGAACTATATAAAATATTTAATGTTATTCCTTGCACATTGGATCAAAGTTCAAGGACCATGTTGAACAAATTAAAAGTTCAGGACCACATTACACATTGGGACAAAGTTTAGGGACCATTTATATCATTTTTCCTAATTTCTTTGCTTAAGTTTTTGAGTTACAAATACTTTAACATGATACGAAGCTTGGTTAAAACCTATTTTAATCTATGGCCTAACATGTTATGGATTTTCGGGTATCATAGCACTACACCCATCAAACCACATCAACCGCCACTCAGCTTGCCATCGGTCGGAGCATATTCCCTTCAAATTGACAACTCTTCTCGAATGTGATTCTAGAGACAGCCTCAAATTCATAAAGGGCCACATTTTACGTGCATAAAATGACTGCTGCCACAGATATCAAAGTTAAAAATTATGAGGAAATTCCTTGTGGTGATTGAACGAGGCAAGATTATTTACTGTTTAGGATATGCAACTGCGCAGAATTCACTTCCAAGATAACGAAGGCACACTTTATTGGCAACACAGAAATGAGTTACAGTTGAAACAACGGAGGAAATAAAGTTGTGACATCAGGTTCGTCGATCCTGGAGTAGAAAACTATTGCGGGAGCTTGTTGAATTTGCGGTACCGAAACTCGGCATACGTTTTGGTTGAGTACTTTGCTGGGTTCTGGTCGTTGATAAGCCCGGGGAGAGGCCCGATCAGCACTTCCTGCGGGGGGGCACAAAACACTGCCCATGACATCCGCGTCTTTTCCTTGTTCACCAAGCTCCTATGAAGAACACTTTTGTACTTCCCATTGCTTAGAACCTGCAAATAGCATCCCTAGTAAGTCGAATGTAGGAATTTTTTCCCCTAGAAGCAATTTGCTATTTTATCACATTTTACCTCAATTTGATCGCCAACGTGGAAGAAAAGCGCATTGGGCAGGTAATCTACGGCATACCAGTTGCCATCTTTCCAAGCCTGAAGACCTGGAACTTCATTCGGGACCAGTATGGTGAGCGCCGACATGTCGGTGTGAGGCTCGACGCCAAGGGCCAGTTGAGGTTGTGGGCAGGGTGGGTACAAGTTTATTTTCATCTCCAGCTCCAGTTGGTCACCTCCCAAACTTGCCTTCAAGACATTTTTCTCCAATCCTAGACCCTCGGAGATCAGCTCCAGCAGCACCTCTGTCAATCTCAGTATCTCCTTGTTGTATTCTTCGGTGACTTCCCTGTGTCAGACCGGCATATATTGTTGTTGTAGTGGTGAAATCGAGCAGTAAATAAAACATGAATATGCGAGAAAACAACAAATTATAGAAGCACTCTTCTCTCAACTCGGAGGGCGAAAAGATACAGAATGAGCATCACAAATACATCGACTAAGCTGAGGTGGTGTTTGGTTGAGCTTAAGAAGATAGTTTCTCTATTTTAAAACCGAAAATCGAAATAAGTGCTACAGAAAATGCAATTAGCAGTCCAATGACGCAGATTAAGAGTTTATTATTACGTGTAACCAAACATCACTGTATTGGAGTTTTTCAGTTGTATCGTACGGGGCTTCAAAAGGAAAACAAATTGTATCACATAGTTGTATATCACATTTATGGAGAGCAAAATGAGTTTCTTTTTACGATTTTCTATGACCAAACTACCCATGATAAGGTTAGACCTCTCGCCGCCAAAACGTTACGATTAATCCTAATCATTAATTTTTTTACCCGTTGATTATTTTGCCCATTGTTCTTAGTTAAAAACTATTCATACTCGGTAAACATATCTACGATACAGTAAAAGCTTATCCTAATAAAAAAAACAAAAACTGTACACTAAATGATGTCATTGCTAGTGATATCTCCTTTCCACAAGTGTAATCGACAAAAATAATCAATTTAACCAAATATTGATTGATTAACGTCTTAAGAAAAGAAAACCGTGGGCCGTCGCCCACATTATCTTTGGGTTAATGAGTGACGAGACACTCAAAGTCAAAGACACATCTTATCCGATCATGTCTGTCGCCTTCACAGTTCACTGTCCACCGGAAAAAAAAGGGCACTTTAGCGACAAGGATGGAACTGGAGATACTAATTGAAATTAGTAAGATGCGCTTGTCTTTTCGCCACGCAAGCAACATCGATGATACAAATTTAGAATGTCCAATTCAAGAAAGTCGACAACGCCGCGCGATCGTACACCAACAAAACAGTAAAACGTTAGTGTCAAAGTATACCAGCATTAATACAGCGAAACCTCGCGAGAGATGTGAAAAGTATGTTCTATAGATTCATTCTATGGATGGTGCGGTGGATAGATCGAATGAACATGGGTGAAATTCGGTTTAACGCATCTATTATTTATTAAGGTTGAACATGGTTTCAGAATAGAACCTATAATCTAAAAACATGACCGATGGGAACCTCTATGTTCTAAGATCCAAGATATGCAGGATAGGTTCCGAGTTCCAAAAATTGGAAAACATGTTTCGATTGATAGGTTCCAAGTTCTAGGTAGGTAAAACTTGAAACTTGAAACCCAAAAGAGTTTTTTGTGTTTTTTCTTAATCTATGTCTTTGCATAATCCTGCGATGTTTCATAGTGTTATATGATGAGTGTATAATCTGGAACCACTAATCTGAACTTTTATTTTATGACTTGTTAATATTTTATATTTTTCGTGTGTATAAATATAAGTTGTAATCAATGGATCATAGTAACAAGTGTTGGTCATTAAAGGTGATAATTCACTGCAATTGTTCAATTAATGATACAGTTGGAACCTGAGTAGACCTTGGAACTGACCCTCGAACCTGTGATACGATAGGTTGCAAGTTCTAAAAAATGAGGAACCTATTATCACGGGTAGGTTTTAGGTGGAACCTATACGGAACATGGAACCATTTATCCCTAATATCGATTCACTCAATGACTTCTCATTTTAATTGTATTTATTTGAACCGTAATGTTAGGAAAATTAGTTTTTGATATTTTTTTTTGAATGACAAGCTTATTTAATATTATTGTGTTCATTTTCATAATGAAATAAAATTAAAAAGAACCCTGTTAGATCCTGAAACCTACCCTAGAACCTGTGACAGGGTAGGTTCCAGGTTTCAAATTTCGACGGATAGGTTCCAGGTTTTAAAAAATGAGAAACATGTATCCGATGATAAGTTTCAGGTTTCAAGTGAAATTTATAAAAAACTTGAAACCGCTCACCCCTATTATTTATAGGGTTAGAGCTCTTACCGTTATTCTATTGATAAATCTTAAAGTTGGTTGATTAGAATGTACTTTGACTAAGTTTTCGAGAACACTCTTCTACGTAGGTCGAAATTATTACCTGTAAGAAGGTGGGTGTTGAGGCCAAATTTCATGCCTGACCTTACAAGGTGGATGCATGAGGTGGAAGAAGTAATCCACCCACTCGACCTTTTCATCATGGTTCTTGGTCATCTTTGTCCCATATCCTTCAAAATTTCCTCTTGATGGATTATTTGCGTACTTCTCCTTCTCCTCCTGTGGGAGCCTGAAGAACTCGCGGCCCACCTCCTGCAGCCGCCTGATCAGCTCCGGTGGTATCCCATGATCGGTCACGAGGAAGGATCCCCACTCACAGCATGCCTCGTAGATTTCACGGACGAGAGCATGGTGGGGCTGGGATAACGAGATCACCGGCACGGTGATGCCCTCGATGGCCCGGCTGTTCTCCGGCTGCTCATGGGAGGGCCGAACGAACTCGGCCGGAAGCGTGTCGAGGCCGACTGCCGCCAACGCCTGAACTCTCTCCACTTCCATAGGTTATCTTCTTCTTTTTGGGTTTGGACTCTTGATGCGCGGTTACTGTTTGGTTCCGACAGTACTAGGTATTAATGAGTTACTCGGATGTAGGTATTCATATGTTAATGCAAATATATAGGGACAGGAAATTACTGGTTTCCTTGTATGAAATTTTGGTCTTCTTTAGCGTTTGGTCTACCTACCGAAGCACGTGAGGCCAAACCCTACTGGTCCGTCTAACTTTCGATGGGAAAATAGAAATAGAGATCTTTTGTTATTCAATTTGGCTTTTCACTTCATATCACGCGAAATTGCATATACACCACAAGAAAGCTGAACATTGCAATAACCTGGATAGACATGAAGTTCCACATCGCCTGGTTATGCATGATTGAGGCTGCATTTATGTCCAAATCCGGGACAGGTGAGGCCGTCTGGACTTCTTCTTTCCACGTGCGTGGGCCTCTGTTTTCTCAAAGCATCGCAAACTCAGAAACGATCCAAAATGAGCTGCTAGCTTTGTAGATTTTTTCTTCTAATTCTTGGATATGGAAGCTTTTCTTGCTTCTCCATCACTTTATTAATCTCGTCACACTAACAATGGGGGTGGAATTCGGAATCCAGGAAAAAGCAGCATACTTTGGTTTCAACTTTCTGAAAGATGATTTCCTAATTAAACGTGGCAATTTGCATCATTAAAGATGCTTTGACACGAGACAAATCAACAGTCCTTCAACCGTTTGAAGGTAAGGATGGCACTTGGTTCAGCCACCAAGGCACAAATGGTAACCATTCTACTCTAGAAATTAAATTCTTGCCAGAAATTGATTTTTGGAAAAGAAATCTGTTTGATAAAACATGACTAATTCTGCTTCAAAAATTGATTTTTGGAACAGAAATCTATTTTTATTTTTTTATTTTTACGGGCACCTCAAAAAAAATAAATTTCACTCAAAGTGGGTGCCCAAAGGTATTCTAAGCGATTTTGTGAAGTTTTGAAATTTTTATTTTTTTGATCTTTTTGGGCACCTCAAAAAAATTAAATTTCACTCAAAGTGGATGCTCAAAGGTATTCTAAGCTATTTTATGAAATTTTGAAATTTTTGATTTTTTGATTTTTTTTGGACACCTCAAAAAAATTAAATTTCACTCAAAGTGGGTGCCCAAAGGTATTCTAAGCCATTTTGTGAAATTTTTAATTTTTTTTAATTTTTTTGGCACATAAAAAAAATTAAATTTCACTCAAAGTGGGTGCCCAAAGGTATTCTAAGCCATTCTGTGAAGTTTTGAAATTTTTTATTTTTTTATATTTTTTGAAAAAAATTCACCAAATTTCATATTTTCCCGAAATCTGAATTTTTTTATTTTCTGGAAATTTTTACGAATTTTTTTGGAATTTTTCAATTTTTATGCATTTTTTGAAAAAAAATTAGTGAGAAAAAAAGAGAAAATAGGGAGAATGCATTCTGGAAGAGAGAAGCTACAAAAAGTAGCTTCTCTTTTTTTTGCCCAAAACTCATTCTGGAATAAAAAAATGTATTCTGGAATCAAGTATTTTTAACAAACGTATTTTTATTCCAGAATGCAAAAATTGCTCCAAATGTATTCCGGAAATTTTTTAACAAACGTATTTCTGTTCCGGAATCCATTCTGGAGCAAAATTTCTACTCCAGAATAGATTCCATGAGCACCCCAAGTGTCTCTTCTATGGTCAGAATTGTAAGATGGTACTTGGTTCATCCATCCCCCGCCAAGTCTCCCTTCTATGGTCATAATTGTAAGACGGTACTTGGTTCATTCATCGTCCGCCAAGTCTCTCTTGTATGGTCAATTGTAAGATGGCACTTGGTTCATCCACCAAGTCTCTCTTTTATGGTCAGAATTCAACGCTCTGAAAAGATTCTAGTCACAGCTCTCAATCCAAATTTGGTAGATTGTATATCAGAATCTGGGAGCCAAACGAGTGACCTACGATAAGTCGCTGCATATGCCTACGATAGTTGCTCTTTCTCGTCGCGTGGAACTCGGCGATGAAAGAGACCGTACTTAGACAGCCCATAGATTCGCTCATCACACATTCAACTGTTTGAGGTAAGAAGGCACTTAGTTCATCCAGTCTCTCTTCTATGTTCAGTATCAGAGGCACCAGATAATGCTAATCACGGCTCTCAATCCAAATTGGTAGTCTGTATATGAGAATTCTGGAGCCCAACGAGACACTTGTGGTAGTTGCTGCATACGCATAAGCTCGCCGAGGATAGTTGCTCCGTCTCATCGCATGGAACTCAGCGATGAACGTCGAGATATTAGTGTGGCTGTGATAATAGTGTCACAATGCTTAAGTTTTTTTCTCTGTCCAAAGTAAATATTTTATTCATATCTCAAAATATTTTATTCATATCTCAAGATTTTAAGATGATATTTAGACTTGTTAAACAGGTGGGTCGAGTCGGGTTTGGATCGAATCATAAATGGTCCGACTCAAATTGACCCATTAACCCGTTTATGACCCAATTATTTATAATGTAAATATCCTGACCCATACCCGATTCAATCCATATTATTAAAACATTTCTATATTTAACTCAATATAGGAAAACTTATTTCTTATGACTTTTTTTAAAAATTATACTACTAAAACATTTTCATACAATACAATTTAAATTTATTTTTTATATTTTATTTTTTAAAAATCCAATTTTTAATTTTTTTTAATTTTAATTTTTTAATTTTTCCTTTATTTTTGGCTGGTGGCCAGCCACAACAACGGCTAGCGTCCGGCCACCAGCCACGGGTGAGGACAAGCTTATTGATCTGACGAGGCTAAGGCCTTGCCGGCCTTAGGCGAGCCTCGAGCGAGCTCGACCACGCCAACTCTGGCAAGGTCTAGCTCTCCCGAGGCCGGCGCGGTGAGACTCGAGCATGTCGGAATTGGGCGAGCTTGGCCTCGCTGGCTTGTGGCAAGACGCGAGCTCGCCGGCCTATGTCGAGACGCAAGCAAGCTCGAGGTCGTCGATCTGGCGAGGCCAAGCTAGCCCGATTCCGGCAAGCCTGAGGTCTCACCGACCAATGGCGAGGCCGTTCCTCCCCTGTTGGCCGGTGGCCAGCCGAAAAGAGAAAGAGAAAAAAATAAAAGAAAGAAAAGAAAAAATATAAATAAAAAAATTCGATTTTTAAAAAATATATATTTTTATAAAAAGGAGGTGAGCTTAATGAGTGGATTGGAAATGGGTTCCATAATCGACCTATTAAGACCCATTTATGATAGACTTAAAACTTTAAAACTCATTTAAGATTGGCTGTTCAAAATTGTATTGACCCATTTAAAAGGTCTAATGATACATAAGACCTTCAAAACAACACAAATCCCAAACAGCAAAATAAAACAATAAAGCACAAACTACTATGATAAGCACATTCTCATTGCACAAGAACTAATATGTCTCGGCATAAAAAAATAGAACGAACAACGGCCGATCACCGAATAACTTTTGAGCACACACCGTAATCTCCTTCTCCAATAACTACGGCTTGCCCAATGGATGGTGCATGCTTAGATTCAATGTCCTCAACACGGAGACACCAAAAACATGTTAAACAAGCTCCCAAATTTAGATCTAGATCGGGAGAGATTGAATGAACATAGATGCGTCTCTAAGGAACTCCCACATCTAATTGTAGATTGGGAGATAAGAGCTCCCGGATCAAGATTTAAATCAGGAGATGAAAGTTTCCAAAACTCAAAAAATTTGTATAAACATTTTCAGTGTAGTATAAAAACACCATAATCCTCCTTGATCCTGTCAGACTCTTGGTTTGGAGGATCTGAAGCAGCAACTTGATTCCTAACGATGGAAGCGGAAGATACACATAACGAGCAGAGAAGAGTATCAAAAGTGAGCAAAGAAAAAACAAAAAAACTAAATAAGAACAATAAAAGACTCTCAGATCAGATGAAGAGAGAAAATCTCAATTCGAATTGAAGATGGAAGCCTCCTCGACTGAGGGCTTAAGTTTGACCTGCGCAATGTAACATGTATCATAGCGATCAGTTTGGCAATCCAAATACCCCTTTGAACAAAATGAGAGAGAGAGGGAGGGAGTTCACTTCCTTCTTCACCGTGGATAGTCCTGCCATCACACAAGCTGCAGAGACAATGGCAAGAAACGTGCCCAGAGGAACCCTTTTCAAGAGACGGGCCATACCAAGCCAGCGCCCATTGAGCCAGGCCTAGAACCACCTCTACCACACACGCCAAGCGGCGCAACCATGCAGGCCAACCAAAGCTTGGGCTCGCCGGTTCCTCTGCACAATTCCGTCCTCACAAATCTCCCGCTCAAAGCCCATAGAGAACCCAGCAACAAAAGCATTAGCACTGTCCCCACCAATTCACACCCAAAACTTTGTCCTTCATTTGCTGCAAGGCTGGGAAATGCCGGTTCAAGGACTTATGAGAACCCTTTTTAAGAGCCATCTGAAACCTTTCGTCGTCTCTACCCCAAAAACGTTGGAATAAGCTGCAAGAAACAGACCTGAGAGGAGCGAAACCACAACATAAGAGACTCTTGTACTCAATATCATCCTGCAATTTATCATAAAAAAATGAGACGTATAGAATTGTGGTGATCAATGAAATGTTGTAGTCTCCTAGGGTGTACAAAACGGACTGCTCAAATCGGGAACCACCCCAACCGGATCAGATCAGCCTATTTGGTCTGGTTCCCGGTTTCTAAAAGTGGAAACAGTGTCTGGATGGTCAGGTTCCCAGTTCCAAAGGGAACCGGACTGGATCGGACTGATTATATATACTTTTTTTTCTTTTTTTCTTCAAAAAAATTGGTGAAATGCGAACTAAACTTTAAATGAAGCACATTTTTTTATTCATCTTTTCAATTTGAGGATCATTGCATGAATATCACTTAATTCAACATGAAAAATGGCATCAAGTAGTGGAAAAAAAAAGTGATTGGTTCCATTAGACCGGATTAGACCGGGAACCGATCACCCCTACAAACTCCTGGTGTCTATCACCAAGTCAGAATTGGACCAATAACCCAATTTTGGTCTACACCGGTACCATAATATCAGGTACTGGTCATATTATATTCATGAAACATGTGGAGTTCATTGTTGTTGCTTCTCGAAGCCATTTATAAGCTTTATGTTCGTAAAATTCTAAATCCAAATGAACATGTCAATAAACTGTCTCACAGAGATTGATTATTAGTAAACCAATTAAATATTAAAAATGGACTAATTCTAAACTTTATCTAACAGATCAAAATAGAATTGAGAATAAATGAAAATTGACTAACTTAGAAACAAAATTTCGATACTAAAGACAGTTAATCAATCAAATAATATATTCGAACATCCGATTTTACCATAACCACTACATATTAATTTCATATCATTATGTATATAAGAACATTATCAAACATGTGATAGTAGAATTTCTTAGTCTATTTATTATTATATCTCTAGGTATAACAAACCTACTCAGTTTATCAATCCACCATATCTCTATATGAATTTAAATAAACATGAGTGCATTAAAATATGTGAATATTCTCGGTTGACAATGAATCTTTTGGACTACCTTGTCATTGAAAGCCACACAAATAACATAGTATACCTCTATTCACATTTAATTCATGGTTATATATTATAAGGAGTAATTGCATATTATCACTTCTCAGTCTCAAATATGCATATTAGATCATTTAAATGGTGGCTAGTCACTTAAATGCATTAAGCACAATAATATATAACTTACATGAATGAAATCACTTACGGAACATAAAATGTGCAAAATTCATATCATCATAGTCAGGCTACATCATAGCCCTAACAAAAGAAAATTAGAACATAATAAAAGAAGAAACAAATATAAATTAAACCTAACATCTTGAATCAAAGAACAAGAATTATGTCACCATTGTCTTCTCTTCAAAATACTTGAAAAACTCCGAAAACAATGAAAAAAATAATGATAAAAAAATTAGCCGTCTCCTATGCTCTCAATTATTTATAAGATAACATCAAAGACTCCCAACACAAGACGATTGCTTATTTTTCGCATAAAATTAGAGAATAAATCGCAGAATTTCCGATTTGGCATCCATTTTCTAACTCTTCTCTAGGTAGCATCTTCATTTCCTTCTTTTTGCCATTTTTCCTTATTTCCTCCATATCTAATTATTTTGCATAAACAAGGAAAATTTGAGTACATAGAGAGAAATCTAAATATTTTCTCACAAATATTGCATTATTTGTTACCTAAAATAGATAAAATAACTCTATTTTTATAGAGTTATCACTTTCTAATGTGCCCGACGTGAAGGACTAACTGACTTACCTATGAGGAACCCTAGAACAGAGAACACCCACTGGCCATTTAAAAATACTCAGATCAAGCATTTTCTGGTTCTAGCCACTAAAAGCAGTGAGGCGTCCTAAATAGCCCGCGGTAAGGGTGAGCACGGTTCGAGCTTCTACTCTGAAACCTGAGAATCTGATCAATGGGAACTTGTAGGTTTCAGATTCCAAGATATGCATGGTAGGTTTCAGAATTCAAAAATTGCGGAATCTGTTTCGACAAGTAGATTCTAGGCTCTACGTAAGTGGAACCTAGAACTTGAAACCTGAACAAGTTTTTCTATGTTTTCTCTTGGTCTATATCTTTGCGTGATCCTGCTATGTTTCATGATATTAGATGATGAGTGTATAATCTGGAACCATTAGTCTAAACTTTCATTTTATAACTTGTTAATATTTCATATTCTTCGTATGTCTAAATATAAGTTGTGATTAGTTGATCATAGTAGTAAGTGATTGTTATTAAAGATGATGATTTATTACAATTGTTCAATTAATAATATAGGTGGAACTTGAGTAGACTCTAGAACCAACCCTCGAACCTTAATAGGGTAAGTTGCAAGTTCAAAAAAATGAGGAACCTATTATCATTGGTGGAACTTATACGGAATATGGAACTGCTTACCCCTAGTATCAATTCACGCAATGACTTCTCATTTTAGTTATATTTATTTAAACCGTAATATCACGAAAACTAGTCTTTTGTATTCTCTTTGATGAATGACAAGTTTGTTCGGTATTGTTGTGTTTAATTTCGATTTGATGAAATAAAAAAAAGAACCTGTTAGACCTTGGAACTTACCTTGAAACTGATGACAACGTTGGTTTCAAGTTCCAGTTTTTGACGAGTAGGTTCTAGGTTCTAAAAATTGAGGAACCTGTACTTGAGGGTAGGTTCCAAGTTTCAGGTTCCATGTGGAACCTGCAAGGAATCTGAAACCGCTCACCCCTAGCTCGTGGTTAAACCAACGGCGAGGCTATCCAAAACATGAGAGATATCACCCTTGAACATAACGCCACACCACCCCATATAAAAGGGAAAATTATAAATAAGGGCTTGAAGTGCCATCATTTTCTTAAATAATAGCTTAAAGTAGATTTTGTGTCAAATAAGGATCTGAAATGCCATCATTTTCTCTAATAAGAGTATGAAGTTAATTTTGTTTCAAATAAAGGCATGAAGTGGCTATATCTGTTTCGAAGAAGAGCCTTCATCTTTCAACTTTTTTTTGAATTTTTTTTCCATTTTTATGTTTTTTTTCCTTATTTTCTCTTTGTTCTTCGCTAGTGATCGAACGCTAGCCATGGACTAGGGTCGCCTCGCTAGCTACTGGCGAGGGGTGGCTAGCGAGACCCTCGCCTAGGCGAGGCCGACCCTCGAAAGGCACAAGCAAGGTCATCCCTCGTCGATAGCTAGTGACGCGGCCCTCACCTAGATCTTGTGAGGGTGTCCCTCGCCGGCCATGGGCTAGGGTCGCCTTATTGGCAGCTGGCGAGGCAACCCTCATCAAAATCTAGAGAGGGCCGGCCTTGCCCATGGCTGGCGAGGGCGTCCCTTGCCTGTTGCCAGTGGGGGTGGCCATCACTAGATCGAGCGAGGGCAACCCTCGCCGAGCCCTTTCCGGGTTTCGTCCGGTCACCGACCACCGGCGAAAAACAAAAAGAAAGCCATATGAAGGAAAAAGGAAAGAAAAAGGAAAAATGATCGACAATATCATACCGTTATTTGAAATTGCAATGGCCACTTCAGATCAATATTTGATATCAGCCCTTATTTGACACAAGGTTCATTTCATATCTTTGTTTAAGAATGTGAGGACACTTCAAAACTCTTATTCGGAATTTTCTCCGAAATAAAATCGCAAGTCTCGAGGAGTTATGTAAAGCTGATAAAAGTGGGATTTAAGGGAGTTTTTGTCTTGCGCCAAAAAGGAGGGAGTTATTTTTCCCGCCGCGCCGTAACGTTTCCCTAAGTCTAACATGGTAGGAATCCGATATATGTGGGTGGAGAGCAAGAGCAACATCCTCGAAACCCCCCTTCCTCCCCCCCTCGAGAAAATATTAGTTGAGTTTAATACTCCACTTCATTCATGCAGCACACCGTTCAAAAGTCAACATCTGGCAATCCGGGCCCACCTTCTGACTCCTCTGTCTCTCCGTTACTTTTTCCCTCATCTCCTCCCTCCGTTAGACACACGGACATTCCCTCTCTCCTCCCACTCTCCCTCATCTTCTTTGCATTGCTCTCTCTCTCTCTCCCTTCTTCTTCATGATCGAAACCACCCATGCCTCCGTTCACCGAAAGGCCCGATTTTTTTCTTGCTGAGGGTCGATACGAAGATGCCGGTCTACAACTTGTCATTCGTAAACACCAACCTGTCTAAGCCTACCTCCATCTTCGTCCTCATCCTGTGGGTCGGTCGGTATATTCCTCGGCTCCCTCATAATGGTCGCGCTCTTCCTCCTCTCCTTCTGCCTCACCTCCCACCAACGTGACGGCGGGAAGGGCGCCGCCAAGCACCGCGCCGATCTTGATGCGTCGGCCGCCACGCCCCCATCTCAAAGGAGATCCTCATGATCGTGCCGTCGAAGGTGCCCCATGCTGCTCCGGCTCCGACTCCGAAGATTCAGGTCGACCGGGAAGAGCAGGGGGACGGAGAGGAAGCAATGAAGTCCTGAATTGAGAGAGAGATAACGTCCGATAAACATAAAAGCAACAGAGCAGGGAAGAGAGACAGAGGAGTCAGAAGGTGGGCCCGGATTGTCAGATGTCGACTTTTGAATGGTGTGCTGCATGAATGATATGGAGTATTAAATTCACCTAATATTTTCTCCCTCACCCCCTACCGGATAAAAAATGGGCAAGAGCCACATGAAACATTGAAACTTAACCGAAAATACATAAAACAAAATTGAGAACGAATGATGGGAAACGGACCAGAGCGAGCGAGATGGACAGTCGACGCCGATCCAACCGTCCGTTTCCAACGACCGCTCAACCGCCACCCGCCTGATCACACAGGCATCCCCGCCCAGACCAGCAAGCACCTCTGCAAAAAGCAAAACGGCAAAAGAGAAAAAGGCCAAAAGCGAATCCTGCACTGTACTGTCAGTTGAGCGAGTTGAAGTTAGTTCTCGTCTCGTTTCTCTCTCTCTCTCTCTCCACTCGATCGGCCAGCCGCGAGCGAATCTTCTTCTTCCCCGAGCTTCTAGAAGCTTTTTTAGCGCGCGCTCGCGAGATGGCGGAGCCGAAGCGGGCCTCCGGCACGGTCAAGTGGTTCAGCGCCCTGAAGGGGTTCGGCTTCATCGCCCCCGACGGCGGCGGCGACGACCTCTTCGTCCACCAGACCTCCATCCGCTCCGACGGCTTCCGCACCCTCTTCGAGGGCCAGCTGGTGGAGTTCTCCGTCGAGTTCGCCGAGGACATGCGGACCAAGGCCGCCGATGTGACGGTCCTGGACGGATCGCGCCGCGGCGGCGGCGGCGGGGGAGGGAGGGGTTGGTATGGGGGAGGCCGGTTCGGCGGCGGCGGCGGCGGTTACGGGAGAGGTGGAGGTGGGCGGAGAGGAGGAGGAGGAGGTTACGGTGGAGGTGGAGGGCACGGCGGCGGTCGTGGCGGAGACGGCGGTGGCGGCGGCGGTGGCGGCGGGGCGTGTTATAGTTGCGGAAGAATGGGGCACCTGGCGCGGGATTGCTACCATGGAGGTGGCCGCGGCGGAGGATACGGTGGAGGATATGGCGGCGGTGGGAGAGGAGGAAGGAGATTCGGAGGTGGCAGAGGATACGGCGGCGGTGGCGCAGGATTCAGTGGCGGTGGCGGCGGAAGGGGGTGTTTCAATTGTGGCGAAGAAGGGCATTTAGCCAGGGATTGCCCTAGTGAGCAGGAATGAGCGCTTCTTTGTTCAATCCGTTTGTTGTGGCTCCAATTTGGGATTTGGGTAAATTCGCTTTGTATATCTGGTGATCTGGTGCTGATGTTCATCGAGTAAAGCTTTCTCTCTTAAATTCCTTCTTTTGATCTTAAATTAATGATTTTACCGTCATTCTTTTACATTGAGATGGCTTATCGAACTGAATTGTCTTCCAGTCAGTTAACTGCATTTAAGTGCAGACATTCTGAATTTGATGGGTGTTTGGTGGTTGATTGGTTTTCTTGGGCTCATTCTGCATTTAAGTTCCTTTGCTTTTGCTAGACACACACATTTGCCTTCTAATCCCGCACTTTTGCTCTCGCAAGTTCCATTTCCTGCTTTGATGGTGGTGGTGACTCCATTCTTATCGTCCAAGTTGCAGAAAATTGGCTTCGAGACTATATTGTCACTTTCAGTTTCTAATGTTGGTGTTTGCTCAATACATTTTCCAGTGTGAAGAGATGTGAAACTGTTCTGAATATTATAACGTTCATGTTTTCATATGAAATGGGCCATTACACCCCCCATGTATTATCAACACGTTGAAGTTGTTCTTCTTTTGGAAATTTCTTGACGTTTTCCAATTGTAGAGTGACATGCTTGTTCTCCTTTTACAATGAGAAAACTCTCTGTGAGTTGCCTTTTACTGTAGTGGCATAAAAATCGTTTCCTTTGGTTGTCACCATTGAGGGTCCTATCTCCCATCGTCGCTTTCATGAAGTTGGCTGAAGTTTATCCATTCTGAAAGAAAGGGCGAGGACCAAGTCCATAAAATATGTGGGTGCTTGAGTTCACAGAAACCTTATCTTGTTCTCCTTGGCATTGTGTGACAAATTTGACGCTGCGAATCTGCTACTTTATCGCCATGTTATTTTCGGGAAACAATTAGTCATGGGCCTTCTCGATTCACAAGGTTGTGTCTGTTTCTTGATCTTATCTTCTACATCTAAAGCTTGCTTTTTCCCCCCTTTTCGGTGGATCCTCTTCCTCTATAGCGGGAAAACTGCCACCTTGTATCTTAGTATCTTATGTATGGTCCAGGACTGAATTGGGAACATTTTATTGTTGGAATCTTTGAGCTCGAGACCTCCTATGCTAATGTTCATTTAACTGAGACATTATACTGAAAAATATTGAACTTCAGAAAAAATTGACTCCTTTATGCTCATATGTTTCCCAGGAGATGGTTTTTAGAAGGCATGCATTTGCCGTAAAGGCCATGAGAGAAAGATGTTGTCACTTGACGCCAGTCGATTTGAGAAAACTACTGCTGCATTTATTGCATGACATATCAAATTGCAGAACTTAAATATGGCAACTCATGCTTATGCAAGTGCAAGATTTTTGAACTAGAACTAAAATATTAAGTAGATTGGTTGAAATAAAAGAAATATGGATGAAGTTATTTTGCAAATTTCTATTTGCCAGGTTCATGCCTCTGCTGAGACCTACCAGGTTGCCACTTGTAGGCTCAGAGCTATCAGTGGCATTCTCACAGCAAGAGGAGCTAGTTTTATTTAAGTTCTTTGATCGATTTATTGCTCCTCTCTCTCTCTCTCTCTCTCTCTCTCTCTCTCTCTCTCTCTCTCTCTCTCTCTCTCAGAGACCTTGCTGAGTTTTTATAATATAATGTCCTTTTCCCCTTTCTTGGGCGTGTGTTTGTGGGTGGGTGGGTGGGGTGGGAGGTGGTTCAAACAGAATTAGAGAGCTATCTAGAATTAGTTAATTTGTTTCCTCTGTGTGGTCTGCAGCTAGAGCTATCTCTATCATGCAAAAGGACGACAAAATGGATATTGTTCGAAAGATTTGCTTCTTGATTTATTTATAATGGTTCAGAATTGACATTAGGAGCTTATCTTACCCATAGATAAGACATCGAAGCTTACAAAGGTACACGCTAAAAGATTTTCCTTGACAGGATAGCTTTGCCTGTATTATACTTGCAGGTAGCATCATCTCAAGATGGCGTATGCAGTAAGTCGACTAGGATAAAGAGTAGAAGATAATTAAAGTTCATTTTTTCTATGGGAGCACAAGAACCTTCTTTGCCAAGTAACTCATAGTCTAATGAGTAACAGTGTGGCCTTACCAGTTTTTGTTCTGAATGATTATCGCTGTCAGATTCTTCTTCTCTCCTTTTTCAGTGGGGCATATTCACTGCCAAGTAACTCATTGTCTAAAGAATAACTGCCTAATAAGATTTTTCCCAACCCAAAAAAAGAAGATTATTTCCTGTTTTCTAGGCATAACTACTGTCCGCTCTTTCCGAGAGCAATTTCTTAGCTATGGTTTGACCTGTGCTAATAGATTGCATCTTCCTTTCTCTTCCAATCAGACAAAGAAACCAAGGCTTTCATTTCTGTGTGGCATTGTTGAAGAGACTCTTGAAGGTCCTTAAATGCGTACTTTCTAGCATGTTCCAATTCTCAGTCTGTGTTTGTCGATCAGGATGCTAGAAATGTGTGCAGTTCCTCCTTATATTATAGTGAATTCTTGTGTTGCTGCACTAGTTCTTGGTTCAATTATATCAAAGGCAAGGTTCATTTCTATCGGATTAGCGTCCAGAATCTGTACCAGTGAATAGACCAGAATTTGATACAAGATTTGTTTAGTTCTTCAAAAATACCTGTCAACACAGAGCAGCATGTTTTGAAGGAATTTTTCAGGAAGTGGATCCAGTATGTGCATTCTCATAATGATGGCCGGGAATTATGCTTAGGGTCTTTCTTTACTTGGTTTGGTAGATACGTCTGCTCGATCCCTTTGGTGAGGGTTGCTGCTGGCCCAATCATTGTGAAATCAGGCAAAATCTGGAAAATGAACCCAGATTGCTCTACGTATTATGTGACTGGGTTCATCTTATGCACTTGCTTTTCCACTTCTCTTTCTCCATGATGGCTTACCTGGCCTTAGTTGCTGATATGAAACCAATTCCCGTTTCTGATAAATTGACACCGAAAAATTACATAGCCATCTTTCCTTTTTCTGGAAGAGAATTTACGAGATCGGGGAATACAATCAACAACTCTTTATGGTGAGTTAATTATCCACCCGAACTATGCAGGCTGAAAACTCAAACTTTTCGGAAGACCCGGTCGTGTGTACCTGTTGCAGGATCACATATATGAAATTCCCGCGGAATGCCAACACCATTTTCTTCTGTTGCGTCCATATCGGAATGTTTGCGGGTGATCTCCGCGCTTGGTGTTAAGATTACAGGGAACATGATACTTCTACTGCTCTGTGATAGCTGTAAATTTTTTAAGTCCGCATGAAGTCCCAACTTTCTGTTGTGATTTAGTCAGTGAACTGCAAACTTTGGCTATGTCTGTTTCTTCTAGTGAATGTGCTATCACGAATTGAAGTCACCATATTTATATGGACTGTGTCATCTCAGCAATCTTTCTTTTCTTGCATGATTTACATGGGTCTGTTTAAACGATCCCTACAGGGGTGTGCAAAAGAACCGGGACCCGTCCGGACCGCCCGGAACCGGACCGGAACCGGTGGTTCCCAAGGGACCGGTTCCGGTTCCCGGTTCCAATTTTTTGGAACCGGTACTGTTTGGGCCGGTTCCCAGTGTGGAACCGCCCACCCGGACCGAACCGGTAATATAATAATAATATATTTTATTTTTTTAATTTTAATTAAAAAAATGTGACCAAAAAAAATTTTAAAAAAGAAGAAAATTTGTTATCATGTCTGAAGCTCTTGTGTAGTTGAGATACCTTGGTCATTTTTTCCAATAATTAATGGGTACTCACTTGATTTATGGATGATGTAGTTAATATAATCGATTATAGTGTAGGAATTGTATGAAAAATTATGTTCTTTTCCTTTTGTTCTGTTAATCCGATGTCGGTCCACAGATTTTTTTTTTATTTGTCTAGGAAAACTTGTTGAGACCGGTTCAATGGACCCGCCCGAGAACCGGACCGGACCGGCGGTCTGGTTCTCGGGCGGGTCCATGGAACCGACGGGCGGTTCTCGGTTTTAATTTTTGGAACCGGTCCTGTAGCGTGCGGTTCCACGGTTCCGGTGTGGGAACCGCCCACCCGGACCATGCACACCCCTAGATCCCTATTGGCCTCTCTCGCAGCGGATGAACAGATTATGATCATGTGTTTGATGAGAACATCCTGCCGATGAGTCTTGCTTAGTGCTCGTGTTAATGCTTAATTAACTTGAGGCTCATGCAGGTTACCAGGTTCTAGGATTCACGAGGAACGAAAGTAAAGATGGAATGTGTTATTATGTGCAGATGTATGCTTGGTCGGGCAATTGAAAGAGACGCACTCTACAGATTCTTTCGAATGCGTAGAATTTCATTGGGCAAAGTCCCTATTGAATGATTTATAAATCACAAGTTTGGGTTACCCAAACAATCACTAGCCTATGTGATTACTCAGAGTACTCCCGTTGAACGCTCGATTCGTGTGAAACAAATGGGTCGGGTCATTGTAAGGCTAGTTTTGAAAACTCTTTTGCGGTTTGAGGGATACTTGCTTAATTATCATAATATATTTTTTTTGACTTGCTCAGTTCAACCAAATAATAGTTCGTTTTGAAAATTATACAGGACCATCCCGGTCCACGTTTTCGAAATGAGAAGTTGAGTTTAGAAAATAATTATACAACTACTAATATAACCGTCGACTTTTAATACTCTAATTTACTATGTTTTCCTTTTGTAAAGTGAATCTTCACTTTAGGAGATTAACCCTAACACGTAAGAGTCCTCATAAATCTGTAAATCAAATATGATGCGAGCCAACAGTGAATGTACGGGGTTCCAACCTTGAGACTATCTATACTTTATGATATAGAGAATCGATTACTTATGCCCAACGGCGGACCGAGAATTTGAGGTTAGGAGGGCAAGATGATTTTATTTTATTGAGAAATCATATATAAGAAAATTCAGAATTTATGGGAATTATGGGCCGGATGTGGTAATTTCGACGATCATTTGTGCCCTGTATGAAAGTTGGAGATTGAACATTGATTTGAGCTTTGTGCCGAGTCTAGACAAACGTGAAAAATTGGTTTTGCGATTTGCATGGGCCAAACATTTGGGAGTTTGAAAGGAGATGAGACCTGCAGTTGCAGAGTCCAATCCCGTATCTGCACAACCGTAAATTATGGATTTCTGCTCAGACAACTTTTGCAGGCTTAGGGCACGTCACTTAGAAACTTCTGTGGACCCGACCCGACCTGACTTTTTTTTTTTTTAAATCCATAGCTTATCTTTCATTTTTGCGATAAGTATGCTAAAAATCCTAAAATCTATTACGAAAGTACAATTAAGTACTAAAATTTATCAAATTGATGTAATCGAGTCCTTTCATTAACTCCGTCCAACTTGTCAAATGAAAAATGCTAATAAGTTTTATGATTTGATTATAATAACTTGATAAGGTTTAAGATTTGATTGCACAAATTTACAAGTTTTATGATTTGATTGCACTTTTTAAAGTTTAGAACTTAATTGCATTTTTATGATAGGTTTTAAGACTTCATTGCATTTTTTTAAAGTTTTAAGACTCAATTGCACTCTCGTAACAAGTTTTAGTATTTTTAACGCGCTTATCTCTTTTTTTTTTCATCATTTTCTTGATAAAAGTTTTGCTCCCCAATCTCTCCACTTTGAGATGATTTTTTCAAGAGCACGTCGTTTCAAATTCATGATTCCCTGTTACAAATCAAGAAAATGATTTTCTGCCCCGCTCTTGCCATTGCATACTTATCCAATTACAAATGTATTGCTCTCTTGCAACAAAAAACCATCGGTACTCAAGATCGATGTGACTCAACGTCTTTCGCTGGTGTTTTCTTATCGAAAACTCTCCTTTCATTGTTGACAATCAAATTTCGACTCATTCCCCACACGATGAGATATGACGATCCATCGGGTCAATTTCTTTCAATAGTTACATCTCTACTTTGTCTCGGACAAGCTCCAATCGACCTTCAACAGCATACCAATCTATTCACATCACTCCTAATGTGCATCCTCCAAACAACAAGCACTATTGCCTTTAGCATTAGGCACCATGGACTGACAAAGACGTTGTAAAGCAGTAGGACGCGCCATGGGAATAGAAAAAAGAACAATGGAGGGTTTCTCTTGTCCTCCAATAATTATGAAGGTTGCTGATACATGAAGAATGGCCCTTTTCCTCTTTTCTGCTAGATGGTTTCATGAAGAGGACAGGCATGCAGTGACACGTTTAGCCTCAAATCACACATGATATTGTATCATGATCATGAGGGCAAGTTGACAAAGGTCACGAGAGGACCCACACACGTGTACCTTATCCACACGGTTGATTTGGCAGGCGTTAGATCAAGATCAAAGATTTTGATTCCTTTGCTTCACAAGCCAACACCCACAATGCCTCCAAAACGTATCATTGCCCAGATCGCGGTGTCAGGTGTGTTAGGTGCCTGAAGATGGTTCATGCAGAAGGAAAAGAGAAAATGGCAAACCCCATCCAACTTGCTAGTATCATTGGTCAAATTTTAGTATATCCGACAATTGACATTGCTCTTGTTCTAGAAAAGGGGTAAAAAAATAGAAGAAAAGACGATACTCCGACAAGAAAGGAAGAAAGCTCATAAGTTTCAATGGGAAAAGAAAGAATACGAAAGGAAAAGGGCTAAGAACTACAGTAACAAACCGTCCCGACATCAATATCAGATGATGTTTAACCACTCCATGGCCTTTCGCGCTATGTTACAATTCAAGGGAGATTTTCATTCAATCTCCCCATCAAATGAATCGATACTTGCCTGCTTGGGTCACCCCACCCCCCCATTTGATCTCGACGTTACAACAGTTGGTCAAAAAAGCAGAGTCTTCATCTGATGGATCGTGGACCCAGGAAAGCAAAAGAAAGGAAGGGACAAGTAGCGGAAACATTCCATGATAGTGACAATGCAGTCCTAGTCTTGCGAGGTGTTAGAAAAACTCATGACCCCCAATCGATTGCTCATCATATGCAATGACTCGACCCACGATTAGAATTATTGTCCTTTCTTCTTCTTCTTCTTTTTCTTCTCTCTATTTCCTCTTTTTGGGGATTGAGGTAAAACTGAAATCTACAATAGTCCTACCAAACGCCAATCGAATCCCAACTTGAGATGATGCCTTTCGAGTTGGGGGGGTGGTGGGCTGGGCGCTTTGCTTATGAACATGGTGATTCATTTGCTTTTGAGTTTTGCTTCTTTATCCATGTGGAATGGGTGACCAATCTCACTTTTCAGTGCTCAAAAGCGAAATTGCTCAAAAGCGAAATGGCCATGTTCTTTGCTCCAAACGAATGGAACCCACCATGCAATGTCCACCCTAGATTTATTTTTTCCTTTGCCTACATCTTAGGCCAGTTCCGGCCCCCAACATGCATTTCCTCAAGATGTCCAGATAAATTTTGTGGTATACAGTAGTTTTATATCTAGCAATGATGCCCCCATGAGGCCAATGGAGGGAGAGAGAGAGAGAGCGCCCCGCAAAATGATTATGATTAATTCAACACACTTTTCTTAAAGATAAGGTTTAAGTGGAAAAAAGGTTATAGTCACGTTATATTTATCAAGACTCTTTGAGGGTTCGTACGTCTTTCCGATCGAAGATAATATGTACTTGCGTGGAGTAATAATGGTAATGTTTTTTCCCTTAAAGTTAAACGCTCGCCGCTCTCAACAAGTCCATCCCACAGCATGTGCAACGACAGTGCTAGAGCATTCTTAAAAACGAAAAAACAGATGCAACAGTTCCAACTCTAAAGCTCAAAATCAAGTTCTCAACCTGAATTCGGACACCAAGGCCACCTAGAAAGAAGGGCACGTCAAATTAGGCAAGGGGTTGGCTTTTGATGATCTAACTTACAATATGTTTTTTTTGGTAAGGACTAACTTACAATATGTTTGTAGCTGACATTACTCAAAAGGCACTAAGCAAAGTCAATTTGGGGCCTAACATTAATGACACACCTCCAACTGTAAAGCAGATAATGGATGGGTACTATGAGATAATTCAGCATCGCCCGGATTGATTTTCCATGACATGCAATGTTAGTTCTTGGCATGTCAATGTCGCCAGTCATCCAAACACACGAATCTCTTCTTTCTCACTTCACAGAAGGTGTGGCTGATCTTGGCATGTGAAAAGTGAGCCGAAAGTCTATATCCTTCCTGACTGCTTTCTGGCCGTGGCCTCTCTTTTGTTTTCTTTCTTGGTTGTCCATTTTTCTCTCTTTTGGTTGTATTCAGCTTTGGCCTTTTCATGAGGCCTTTGTGGACCTCAATTGACTAGAGGACATTTTTAAAACAAATTTACTTAAACGAACTGAAACCTTTCTATTGAATTTCGCCTTAGGAACTCCCCCAAGACATTCGCGAAATACTCCACTTATTTTGCAAATTAGGTGATGCGAGCGACGACCTAAATAAGGTGACCCGAAACATCATCTGTGTTTTGATTAGCTCTCAGAGGAATAGAACTTGTACTGTAGTTTCTCTGCTCGTTAAGCCTATCTTGACGGAGTTATAGCTATCCATTTACTATCTGCCAACTGAGTGATTTGCAACAACCCCAGATTACAATACCAAGATCTTGTCATGATTGTACATGCACAAAATTGACATCAATCTGAACCAAAGATTGAGATTTCTCAAACGAAAGACTGATGAACACACACAACTGTAAAGGTGCTGCTGAAATACAAGAGAGCCAATATAGCACCTTGTCTGAACCCATCAATGAGCACAGTCTTACAACCAAAAAAAATCAGGGAAAAAAAGAAGTTAAAAAGTTACAAATGCCAATCTCTTTACACACTTACATATGTATCCTGCTAAAAACCCTCTGTTTTTCCCCCTTTTGCTCGCTCAAAAGGGGTGAAGAATCTACTGATAATGAACTCAAGCTTTGTGAGGAGGGCACTGATAACACTTGGTGAAGAGACCAAATGTGTCAATTTGGCGAATGAAGTTGAGCATGCTGGCCCACCCTCCAAACCCAAACCCCACCACCAACACCCACCCCACCACAAATATGTTCACAGAGAACAAACCAGCCCAACCTCCCAGGAACGATGGTGGTCTCTCCACTGCATTCTGTGACAATCCAACCAAAATCGAGATCAATTAGTCACGAGGGATCGTTAACCAGGAGCTAAACAAATGAATCAATTTATAGACTTTACAGACCACGTAGCAGTAAACATTTTAGAAAGTGCCTGCAATTTCACTAATATACGAAAGGACTTTGCCATTGAAAATTCGGTTCCAATTCAGTTGCTATGTCAATTTTAAAGAGTCAAGAGTTGAACCTCTCTGGCAGCGGGAGAGGCAAAGGTGACCATGTGAGCCATTGCAGGGATGATGTAGACAGTGAAGCTGACAAGGAGAGACCCGACAGTGGAGTTGATTGGACCGAAGAAAGGGAAGATGATGGCCAAGAACCAGATTGGGATCACCACTGGGAGTCTGGCTATGGCCCTCTTGAAAAGGCTCTTTGTGTTATGCACTCCTATGAACTTCTCCCACACAAAGTAGAGCGGCGTGCAAGCAAACCCAAATGTTATAAACTGCACAAAATCACCGACAAAAAAAAAACAATTAATCAAGTCCAAATTTAGGAAACTCCCTCTTCTCTCCCTCAGTTCAATGAGGCAACTTACTAATGTTCGACTACCAATGGAGATTAGCAAGATCTTAGGAAAGAAAAGGAGATGGACCTGATGAATGAGCATGAGGATCACAGCAGCGTCTCTGAACCTGGTCTTTGGGAGAAGGGAGAGAGCATTGGCATGAGTGAGGAGCAAGTCCCCATAGGCCCAGTAGACAGCTGAGGCTGAGGGTAGAGTCAGGGTCAACACATAGAGTGTGGCTATCAAGTATATGAGCTTGAACTTCTGGGGTTTCCACATTGCATGCATGATCTCCCTGCATTTTTTCATTGTTGTTCATAAATCCGGAATAACAATGAAAACAAGCATCACCAATTGATATTGCTACCCATTCTATGGATAGCAGTGAGGCTCTCTCAAAGTCACTATTCATCGCTTGATTCACAACACGTTCAAATTCTTATTAATCTTGGTCTAGATGGGATGAAATCGCAAGTCTTGTGATAGTGTCATGTCTCATCCAGTGGATTTGAACCATGTAAGAACATTCGAATCTGATAAGTTATTGTCTAGACTCATTCTGTTAGATCGGACCTCTCTCATATAGAAAAATAACGCAAGTTGGTCCCCACATAAAAACACATGTTCATGTTCATTTCTTGGAGGATGTAAACCGGCGAAATCGTTGCTTTATTATAATTGAAACATAATTACATTTAGTGGGATACTTACACTGTCACAGCATGTCCACCAAAGGTGTACAGAATGTTGGTAGCTCCAGTGAAGTAAAGAACCATTGTGGTTGGACCTGAATGTTTCACTCCCTCGATCTTTCAATTAAATAACAAAAGAACCATCGGTAGGTCAGTGATTAACCCATTATATAAGCTCTAATCAAATCAAGATCAAGCCCAAATTTAACTTGATTAGTACCCATTCACTTATTATAATTGATTCGAATATTGAAACAAAGACAAATGTTCAAAATGAATGTCATACCTGGCCATGGGTTAGGGAAGCAATGGTGAGATACCATGCAGTGTAAGTAGTCATAATGAGGCCCAAGAATGACCATATTCTATAATTGTGGAATGAAGGGATGAACACAGTTGTTGCGCAACATGCCCCGAATATGTATGTCCATGTCCTTTTGTCTAGGTTGTCGTTTATGTAGTATATGTTACTGCAACAAGCCAATATCAACTTGTTCTATTTAGAAACAAAGTAGGGGTCACTCACAAATTTCCTTTCTCTTCCTAATTGATGGGAGAGAGAGAGAGAGAGAGAGAGAGAGAGAGAGATGTAATGTAACTCAGCTTAAATGTTTTAATTTTACCTTGCACAAGCTATTAATTGGATTACAGATCCAAACAATAGGAATGTGCAGTTGAACAGGAGGCCTATGTTCCTCCAGTGCTTCCCCAACAGTCCATCAAGCACTTCAAACCACTGCAAGTTGATCATGCCATATAATAACTGATCAAATTACCTTTTCTAAAGTGTGAATTATTCAATATACTATGCATGCAAACTATATGTGAATGAAAAAGAAAACAGAGTATATTAACAAAGATTTGGTTAATTGAAATTACCTGAATGACATGATTTCTGAAATCAACCTTCTCTCTCTCCTTCCTGGTTCTGTACTCTACATAAAGTACACTTATGAGGTAAGCAGTCCAACTTCCCATCAGACCATAGAACAGCTGAAACAGAATCCCAGACAACATTCCCAGTTGTGAGAATGAATAAGGCAGCGTCAACAGCACTTGAGCCACCTGCATTATGCACAAATAAAATGATTTCAGAGGTCAACGTAAATATTCATTGATGACTAAGAACAGTCAGTGATGCTGTGCATGGTATTGTGCCTGGTTAGAAGCACAGCTGAACCAAGCATCATAGACTGAGCCGCCGTGCCAGAACAGGTTCGACAGCTTGCTCTTTGTCGACTTGGAGTCGCCTTCTTCGGGCTCCATCTCGATGTAGTTCCCGGCGACGACTGTCTCGACCTTCTCGGAAGCCATAACTTTGCCTTCTTATCTTCTGTAACGGCCTTTGTTTGGCGAGAGGTATATGAAGGAAGCAGTGGAAGTGGGTAGGGTGCTTACATAAATAGAAAGAGCAAGTGCATGCCCTTCTTTTGCCCTTTCTGCTTGAATTCTGCTCCTCTTTTGCCTTTTATAAAAAGAAAAGGGAGCAATAATTGATTAAACCTAAGTGGGGACGTGGCTAATGTCACCGTTAGAGCGTCGTTGTGCAATATATTTTTTTCGGTAGCAGATATTTGGTTTAGGATATAAGAAAAGGAACATAAAGATGGTACTAAAAGACTGTAGCCCACGTTAAATTCCGATAAAAAAAAATTTCCTACAAAATTTTCTATGAGGTATGTTTCCATAACTAAAGACCAGGTCAAACTATAATCATAATTTAGGGTCCAGACAATAGTATGGATTAGATATACGTAGAACTCTAATATTCGGAAACTTTCGTTTTTAATAAAATAATTGCCCTAATTTTTCTTGAAAAATACAACACACGACGCAGGTGTAAAGGAATTTTACTTAAGTGTCTTATCCAACATTAATTTAAGGATTATACTATCCATTTTGTTTATTGATTTTTGTGCGTCGATGTAGGAGGCCTAACTGTGTCAAGCTGTTTTTTTTTTTTTAAGTTGGTAATATATGTTGTAATTGCTCTTTCTTCCTAGGGTTCAGACTTCAAATAAACCGTGACAAAAAGAGGGAAAATTTGGAAATACTACTAAACCAAACAATTTCTAGCTTCAATATAAATTACGTTAAGATTCGTATTTTGCGGGGGGAAATTGGACGAAAGAGCCTGTTTCCTGCAAGACCCTTATTGGATCAGGAAGAGAATAACCACATGATATAAAATAAGTTTAGGGTTTAAAGGGATTTTCTCCGATCCTCCCATGTTGCTCTTGCATTATCGAAGGGATATCGAGTATATTCTCAAATCAAAAAGGATTGCAAAACAACAATAATAATGACATGATGGAACAAGTTTAAAAAACAAGAAGAAGAGGAAGAACATATCCTGAAATGAAAGTCATCAATTTTGAAAAAAAAAGAATAGGAAAAACGAGACATACTCACGATTCCAAATAAAATTACTAGAAGATTAAATTCAATTCGGTTCACTTTAGAATTTCTAAACTGACTTAAATATTTTTACATCAAATCAAATCGAACCGGACCGAAAGTGCAGAATATTATTACTAATACTAATTATAACAACGGTGCTGATGATAATGATAATAATGTTCAGGATTCTTTCCTCTATTTTCCGCGATATATTTGCATTTTCTTGACTTCTTTTGCATGCCTTGGGCTTGTTGGGCCATTTCAGTGGGCCCAATCAAGCCCGCACTGCACGGGCGGGGTGGCCCACCTTCTTTGCATTTGTTTTTGTGGCCAATATACCTTTGCGTGCCCAAATAAAATAATGGTCTGGAATTTCGAAGATGATTAAGCAAAATGCGTGTGTGGATTAGGGATGATCGGTTCCAGTGTGGGTTGAGTCCGGACCTAGAACCTGAAATCAACCCTGTTATAACCGGTTCCCAATTTTTAGAACCTGAAACCAACTCTGTTTTTCCTAGACCCTGATTTTGAACCAACCCTGTTTTTTCGGTCCGGTTTCAGGGTCTACCCTAGAACCTATTTTTTTTTTGTTCCTTTTGTCGGTTTCATTTTTTTCCAGCAAAATAATATAGGTAACAATGAAATAATTTAAAATAAATAATAAATAATAAAAATCACTATCCGCCAAAAGTAACAATCCACACTGTGAATGTGTGCGTGGGGTGTCATGTAATGGTGGGAATGATTGTCGTGGAGGTCGTCTTTTGGTGCTGATCATGATTAGCGCCACACGTGTGCCATCGCCCTTTCCAAAAGATGTAATCGATTACCCATTTTTTCCCCACTTTTTTTCCCTACATTTTATTTATTTATTAAGGTCACTTGGGGTATACTTATTAGAACCCTTTTTCCCTTAAGGGCCATTGATTTTTTGCTTCTCTAATCATGACTCCATATGCATATTACCAAAGTTCCATCTCGTGTACTTTAGCACAGATACTTGGAATATGAATGTGCTCGATGCTATATGTTGTTCACCAAGTGTTGTTTCCTTTTGCAGCGCAATTTATTCAAGCTTGTGTTAAACCGAGAATTACGAGAAAGTTTTAGACCCTTAAATGTAGAATGAAGAACATCATTCCCCACTTAAGATAGCATCGCAGTTAGAGGTTGGATCAAGTTTCAATAGTAGTTGGCCAAATATTCAATAGTGGATTAAAGGGTTAATATCGGAGAAAAATTCAAACTATGTCCACTGATAATATCACGAACTTTTGTTTTGTATCATTAAGAATCTTAAACTTGCCCATTGTAAAGCAAATACTCCAATTTTTTGTGTTATAAAAAATCCTGAACTTATACTAGTATGACAAATATACCCTGGATAGAACTAAAATTAAAGGTATATATGGATTTCTTGGCTACACAAAAAAAAGTTTGGAGTATTTATGTCATAATGAGTATAATTTGAGATTTTTTTATGGTATTTACTATCATTTATGTAAGGTAATAGTATGGAGGATTTATCACAATTAAGTGTTCAATGCGTCTTCGAAATTGATGTTTGCATATCCTAATGGATTGGAAGTCCGAAAACGAAAGCTTTGTTGCTGATCTGAGATCGAGTCATCATTCATCGGCAGCTTCAAATCGAGTGAAGAAAAGAATAAGAATTTCGTTTTGGTTAATCGAGTTTATGCGCTCATGATCCAAGAGTTAGGAAAGAAAAAGGAAAAAACATCACATCTTTTACAAAATTTGTCAACATCATTCTATATTTGCGCATAAACCTGCTATGACATTCTTGCGTAAACTTAAATTCAACATTTTGCATTTGAAGTAAGTTTTAACTTACTTTTTTGCCCAAAAAATTAACTTTGTTGAAAAGTATTCTAAAACAAACCTATTTTTGGGGGAAATTTCTTAGGTTTGGTTGTATTGCTCAAACAATATAGATGCCAATTTCTATTATTTCTTATAGGAAAATTATAAAACACAAATTTGAAAAAAAAAAATCTCGACTATAAACCTACATCCCAAGGCTCAGCAGCTAGGGTCTAAGGCTAGCCTTGGGGGACCCGTGCTTCGAGGTCTCAGGCATGGGCACGGCCACTGAGGACCTAATCACGTACCATGGAAAATCGGGCACGAGCTTTTGGGTCCAGTCATATTCTTGAATATGATTTCGGACTTTCTAAAAGACAGTTATTTTACTAAACTTGAGCATAGAATTCATGTTGACTGTTAAAAGATTTTCGTTTAACTTATTTTTTAGCGATTCAAACAGTGGAAAATGAATTTTTCGCGAAACAAACGTACTTTACGTTGTTGTTTACATCGTTACTACATAAATGTAAATCTCTCACAAATATAAATCTTTTTTTTTTAAATTCTGCCCGCTGTCGGATGGTGAGGTTTATTTGGGCAAGCATCTATGTTCCTATTCAAGATTTGACGTACCGGAAGAAAGTGAGAGGCCGCAACATTTAGGTGGAGATTCGGCAACTCATTGGGTAGTGCAAAAGTGTAAAAGAGATGGTCCCTCTTCCGTGATTTGGAAAGTCGCGAATATTTGGTATAAAGTCATGTGCATTGTGCACATATAGATAGATTGATACGACCCTACTCATTTTTTATGACTCTTGTTCAATTATTAATAGAAACATCATATATCGACCACATATATGAAAAAAACAACACTAAAAGAATGTTCTCGATCGGTGATTTTAGCTTTGATGACTATGCAATTGCATTCAAATTAATCATCCATTCAAGCTTTTGTTGAATTATTCTTTTAAGAACATGAGTATAAATCGAGTGAGATAATAAAGTTTCTTATCTAAAAAATATGAAGGGGTTGTTCCTATTTGATGTGTAGGAAGTGGAAGAGAATGGATTTTTGTGATGATGTGGCTCGACCACAAAGTTTCACTCTAACCAACTTTTATACTAAACAAAAACAAAGATAGATTGTCCAATTTGAGGGGAAATGACACCACAAGTGTTATAGCTTTCACACGGCATTCACTTGAGTGCAATCATATGAGTGCCATGACTTATGTCATGCGCTCACTTAAGTGTCATAATTTCCTTAAAACATTTATCATAATTGCTATGTCACGTCGGATTTCTAGCACTTGGGTGAATGTTTTTAAAAAGTTATAGCACTCAAGAGTTTTTTTTTTGTAAAAAAAAGTGATCAATTGAAAGTTATTGCACTAAAGTAAATATTTTTTAGAAGTCATGATTGGGTTGGAAAAAAAAAGTTTCGACACTCAATTGAGAATCGTACAAAGTAATTTGGTATTAGTAAAATATTTTTTACTAATGTGTCTCCTTTTTCCTTCTAATTTGGTATTTGACAACTAGTCATAAGAGAATTTCTTAGCTTACTAACAAATTTCTCTCCTATCCTTAAAAAAAAAAAAAAGAGGGCATCATCTTCTCTTGGGTCCAAGGAAGTTAAATCACAATAATGAGCATATTTCTTGTCAAAACATTGCAAATGATGGGTGAATCAGATGGTTACAATCATTCAAGTAGACGCATCTCTCTCCACTTGATAACCTATGTGTTACCTGACCAAGTTGGTAGGTCACCTCTCTCGCTTTCTCCACGTAAAAATAGGTGCACAGGAACTATAGGCCAATCCCTTTGCAATAGGGCAACCTCATGGGGCAATCACATGCCCCCACTTTGACTCGGTGTGCTCATGAATTACATGAAATCATGCTTCCAAGTCTCTACAATGATCATTGGATGATTAAAATAGCTTTTGCTAGGGATGATTGAGAAGGAATGGACGATATGACTGAAGATGGAATTGGACCAGCAAGTTGATGTGGAAATAGAAGAGTGGGTCTCGAGTGGATCGGAAGTGGTACCATAATGGTCTAAGCAAAAGCTGCCAATCGAGAAACACTCTATTCCCAAATCATTGATTTCGTTTGGGTTGGTGAAAGCTTTGTTAGAAGGCCCATCTAACCATATTCACGGTGTCATGCCACTTCATAAATGCTATCGGGTATCTCTATTTCACAATGAGGACCGGACCCTTTTCACTGTTTCGGGACGGTTCAATGGAGAAGAGGCGGGGAGATGGTTGAAATAGCTTTGTCCCCAAGAGAATTGGGTAAGGAAGACGGATAGATCAACTGTAAAAAGCAAAAGTTCGACTTCTCACGTCAATCGGGTACAATCATTCTCATGTTTAGATCATTCGCCAGTATTTTCACTCGTGCCCGATATGGTCAATGAATTTAGGAGAGCTTTTCGAGAGTTTGGGAATACCTGCTTAGACATCCTCTCCATAAAAGAGAGTAGGGTCATCAAATAGATGGGTCAAGTCGGATTTGGATTGAGTCGGAAATTATCCGACCCAAATTAACTCATTATAATCCATTTACAACGATACAAATTTAGTAACTCATATCCGACCCATATTACCAAAGCACATCCATACTTAATCAAACCATTAGAAACCCATATAATTTGTCTTTTTATCGACTAACTACACACCAATTCGATTTCATTGTTCGACTTAAATAAAGGATTGACCAAGTATAATTTGAATAAAAAGAGCATGTGGCGACTTATGAGTAATGGTGGGCGCCTGCAAAGCATAACTTCTTTGTAATTTTTATACCAAGCGTAGCAGGTATGTAGCAAAACATCATTTAAAACCTTCTACTTGGTAAATATGAATGTCTGATAAATTTTTATGAATACATCTGTACGATGGATTGAAAAAGCAACGGCCTGACTTAAAAACAACTAGAGCCTGCCTATTTCAGCTAATCCGAGTCATTCTCACTGCAGAAACCATACATAATCAGCCACTCATGAACATCATCGCTCCAGCGTTGTGAAAATATGTTCGAACGAGAAGAGCAGCAAAAGCACTTTCAATGTGATAAAATGCCATATTCAATCGGTTCTAAATCAGCAGCAGAAGTGTCATTCACATACTCGATCGACATAAGCACTCGCCTTTCTTCCCAACGGAAAACTATTAGTTGCCCCCCGTGCATATAGACCTGGTCCATGCGATCGTACATGCATCGGGCCTACTATGCTCGGGGTGCAGGCGATAACGTATCTTTCCAACAACTACAAAAGAACCGAAAGACATCGTTGTTGCACAACATGACAAGCTCGACGGGTTCCTGGCATTGACTATCACCACCAGTCACAAGCGAGAGAACGAAACCAAACCAATATGCTTCGGCTGTCGTGGAAAAAAGTTATTTTCTCATTCATCGAATTTGTTAAGGATAATCTTTCTATGAATGATGATTGAGAAACATTCGGATTGCCTAATGGATCACATCGTGTGTGGAAATGCTCACTATTGTCTCTAGGTATCTTTAAAACATTAATTACGTCCAAGTGCGAGAGTAGTTCTTGCTCTATGAGTTCTTTTAACCTAGTCTTTCTGTGAGCAGGAGGAATGTACAGTTACATTAGAAAAACGCATTTTTTCTCCTCACAGGTAAATTTTTCAAAGGAGCTAGGGAGTGTCAAAAAGATGTCGGTAAAAGGAGTTTCCGGTCACATGATTTTCGGGCAACTTATTTGTAATGTACCGATACTTTAATAAAATTACCAACTCACATGTAGGTATTTTTCTACACTGAAAGTTGATGTAATAGTAACCCGGATTCTAATAAGGTCTTAGGAAGCTAAGGGTGCATCTGGTAACCATTCTGTTCCCGAAAATTAATTCTGCTCAAAAATAATTCTTTTTGATTCTGTACCCGGAAACAATTTCTAAGCATTTGAAGGCGTTTGATAACTGCCCAAAATTTCTATTCTTAGAATAGAAAAATAACAGAAATGGGTTAGGTAACTTTACAAAATTTCTTTTATTAATAATATTTTGAATTTTTGAATTTTTTTTCTTCCCCTTCCTTGGCCATGGCCAGGTCGCCGGCACCTACGAGGGCGGCTTGCGGCCTGAGCGAGGGCAGCGGAGAGCGCCAGATTCGGCAAGGGTAGCAAGTGGCCTGGGCACAAACCGCCCTCGGCGGCCTAGGTGAGGGTCGCCCTTGCCAGAAACGGCAAGGGAGGCCCTCGCCCAGGCCACGAGCCACCTTCATCAGATCTGGCGAGGGCGGCCCTCACCCAGGCCACTAGTTGCCCTTGCCGATTATGGCGAGAGCGGTGGTGAGGCTCGCCCACTCCAGATCCGGCGACGATCCAGCCCTCGCCCTCACCGGCCCTAGCCTGTGGGTGGTTGCTTGTGGCCGACGACCAACCACAGTCCAAGAAGAAGAAGAAGAAAAGAAAAAAAAAATTTCTTTTCCATTTCTAATTCTTGTTCCCAAAATTAAGAAGTAACTTTTTTTTACTTCTTAATTTTGTTCCAAAACTGATTCTGGGAACAAATTTTTATAAATTGTGCCCAAGAACAAAAAATTTATCAAACGGATTTCTGTTCCAAAATTGATTCTGGGAACAAAAGAGTAGAAATAGTTATTGTTTGGCCGATTGCCAAACGTGCCCTAAGAATAGATTGTGAAAGCCAAATGAAGAAGGATTCAAAAGGAATCGCAATCTAAAAAGGTTTTCATCTGTAATATCTAGAATAAAGTCATGGATCTTCGAAAAGAAGTGTGCATTTATATCACGGAAACAACATATGATCTAAGGAGGACAAGATGATGGATCATACTGAAGTCTCAAATCACCAGCTTCTGTCTGAAGGACAGTATTTTGGTCGCTGTCGACCTGAAGAGGACCAGAGCCAGCTGATCTGTTTTCCGGTGACCGCCGTCCTTTGTATTGATCGCCCTGAATGTCACATAGAACATGACCCCAGATACCGCTTGCAAGTTGGCCTTGACCATCCTCGAGGACTCTAGCTTCCCGTTCTTCATCATCATCATCGTCATCGCCATCATCACCACTTGCTTGGAGAGTTCAGTGACATACGGGCCGTGCCGAGGCCTTTCAAGATTCAGGGGACGGATTCGTGGGCACCAACAAGTTTTTCAGATTCATTGACGTCGAAATAGTAAATAGAGCAGAAGAAGAGAAAGAACTTGGTAACAGTGCCCTTACAAACAAGACAAGGATCGACGACATACCAACTTACCGACCTCGCTCTCGTGAACCTGGTAAAAGTGTTCCTCAATCGCCTCTGGAACGACTTTTTCATCGTCTGAGCAGCAACAACGCATCTTCTTCTCTTTCGACTCCACGATTCTGATAGCCAATCGCTGAGAAAATAGAGATGACACACCAGTTGAGATGAGACTGAGAAAGGAGGATGATAAACCAGGATGTGATTCATGAGCTAGGGCTTCAATAGGACCGTACATCAGTTTGTGCGTGTCTACCGATTTGTCTGACTCTCATAGTAATATAATCGTACTTCTGCGTAAAATTTGCATGTGCATGACTGATTTTCAATAAAACGTCCGTCTTCTGTCATTTGCTGAATTTATCGAATAACGGCCATTTTTTTGGACAAAAACGAAGTATGTACGTATTATAAAGTACTTATCGTACTATATTCGGGGAAAAACACTTTGATTTTTGACTTATTTCATATATTTTCATTAATCAATTAACAATATGACTTGCCAATTATCATTTATAGACTAAAATGCGGCTGTAAAACATCATATGCACACCAATAAGTATGACATTTATTTGATTTCTCATGCTCTGAGTCTCGGCCCCTCGCCGGACTACAGGCCTGAATTTTAATCGTTTCATATGAGACTTGTGAGATGTTTCATAATAATCGGATTCCTGTGCTAAAGTCCTTAAATTACTGGAAAGAAAAAGGTCCATTTCCATGAGAGAAAGGATGAACAAAAAGGGAAGCTAAGAACCTTGGAATAAATCTAGAGCGAGTGCATCAGGAAAAGAATCTCCCTTGTCTTTGCTGGAAAGCTTCAGTTCTCCCGTAAAAGAAAGAAAAACAACTGCACTCAATCCTTTGTTTTACTCTCCCCCTGCACGTATTCTTCGTCTTCTCCTCCTTCTCTTCTCTCATATATCTACTGATGCGATTCATTCGCATTACGTTCTGTTCGTTTCCAATTTCTGACCCCACGAGAAGATAAGAGATTGAGAGAGAGTAAAATGGCCCCGTCTCTCGGTGTGATTTCACCAGTTCTTTTGATTCTAGCCGTACTTTCAACAGGTAATATGTTCTCCCTGTATCATTGAATTTCAGACATGATTTTCAGTTCCCGAAATGAGCCTCTCAAAGCTCGATCTCGAATCGAAACGAAACTAGAGATAGCTTTTCCAATTATCAGTACAATGGCATAAGAGAAAATAATCTTTCTGTGTTTGGTTTTTGTACTGTAGATGTTGTTCCACTCTTAACTTATTTCCCATTCTATGCGCCAAAGTTTTCCCTAGTCATTCTCATTTGATCAATACCATGTGGTAATTAAATGGCAGCACCCGGGTTTTCCAATTCCGCGAGAATCTTCACCATTATCAACGACTGCAAAGAGTCCGTATGGCCCGCAATCACCCCAGGTGAAAACTTCAACGGCGGTGGGTTCATCCTGAAACCCACCCAGTCCATCGTCTTCAAGGCCCCCGTCGGGTGGTCCGGGCGGATATGGGGCAGGACGGGCTGCGTGTTCGACAAGAATGGCAACGGCACTTGCCAGACCGGGTCCTGCGGCTCCGAGCTCCAGTGCAAGGCCTCCGGGAAGCCCCCGGCCACACTGGCCGAGTTCACCCTCACAGCTACTGACTTCTACGACGTCAGCCTTGTCGACGGGTTCAACTTGCCCATAACCGTGACCCCGATCAACGGCCAGGGGAACTGCAGCATCGCCGGTTGCGACCAGGACGTCCGGACCACCTGCCCGTCGGAGCTGTCGGTCAAGGTCAAGGGCAAGACCGTGGCGTGCCGGAGTGCCTGCGACGTGTTCGACACGGACGAGTACTGCTGCAGAGGGGTCTACGGCAATCCGGTGATATGTCAGCCCACATATTACTCCAAACTGTTCAAGCAAGCATGCCCGACCGCTTATAGCTACGCTTACGATGATCCCACGAGCATCTTCACTTGTGTAGGGACTGATTACGTGATCACCTTTTGCTCAGCCAGGTTGGTGAGTTCAACCGAGTCATTAATCACAACGACTCGATCCGAGCCCGTTTCCTAATCCAATTCGCGAGTAAAACCGACCCTTAATTGCCTCGAGAATGGATCGACCGATTGATTAGTGCTAGGGAAATTTGCAAGTTACGAATTACGAATAACCTGAGGCTGAATTAATACCCTCGTCGTGTGTTTTTCAGGAATCGAACGGTGTGCACGTACCATGACAACAAGCTCGTGTGCAGCGGATCCAACAGTGGCGTCAGATCACAGGCCGGAAGATTTGGAATCTGGTTGCTCGCACTGGCATCACTACTTAACTTGCTGAACATGTCTTAAATTTCAAAAAACGAAAAAGGAAATCAAATAAGAAAAAGAGAAAAATTCTTTTCTTTTTTATAAATAGTGCTTGTTCTTCCTGATTCTTTTCTTCCTCGTATGGAGTTCGGTGGTCGGTGGAATTGTCTCGGAGCTTTTTCATTTGGGCAAAATCGAAGACGATCGAAGTTTTTCATTTCCATGGATTTGTCAGATTTCTCTGTAAATATGGAAATTCGGTATATGATTAAACTTCTTTTTTTTTCCAGGATCATGATGAGTTATGTATCTTATGAGCCCTTATGCTGTAAATTGTTCAGAGGGAGGAGGGGAAAATCAATTGCAAATTATACTAATGCTCGGGAGGCCCATAAGCCCGAAAGAAAATGAAAGGGCTTGGCCCAATTCCTCCTATGTCATCTTGAATGGCCCAACCCATCTTGTGTAAGGAAATGACATGGCCATGTGAAATTTCTTGAGTAAAGAAAATCTTCCATAAAGAATTACTAAAAAAATTAAGAAAAAAAACCACAAAAACCCCAAACTATAATTTTAGAGGTGATGAAAATGAACCGTCCGGACCGGACCAAACAGAACCGGTCAGTTCTAGGCAATGCCCAGCTCCAAAAAAGTGAAACCCTAATTTTCAATGCAATTTCCAGTTTCATATGTGTAACCGCTCCCCCAGATCGGACTAATGATTTTTCTTTTACAATTGCTTTTTTGTTCATGAGGAGCTCCTCGGAGGCAGGCCCATAAGGAGACAATGTCACACGCCATCATTGTCCTTATAAAATATCTTGCAATCTTCTACATTCTCGAAATCTCATCAGCAACGGTGCTCAATCAAATCTTGATTGATGAACTTCGAACATTGATGAAGCACCACCAAGCTTAAAACCTAGATTGGCTCTTGTTTCCTCCCAGGCACTCTCGATTTCTCGACTCAAGAATGCTTTTGCGCCGACCGATTTGCTTTTGGATTCGGCAGGTGGTTTAGTGGTTTGTTCATTCTTGTCTAAGGTTTACTTCTTATTTTGGGGCCGCTAAAGATGGTGTCTGATGTGAGCAAGAAGAAGGTTGCTCAGATAAAGGTGGCCAGTGTGGCCAAGAGAGGAGGAAGGGCTGCGGCTACGATAACATCATCGAAGGCGGCGATGACGGCCTCTGTTGCAATTGCGGAGACGAGCACTTCAAGCTTGTGCTATGGTCTTCTTCACTGCCTTCCCACCCATCACTCTTCTTAGCCCAATTGTGCATGGAGCGGGTCTAGTAGAATCGAGAACTAGACTGGAATTGGCCGGCACAGTCCAATCTATTTCTCAGTTTTAAAATATTGAAATCAGGAGTCATTGTCGACTTTCGATTCTAGGTCGAAAACCAATCACTCCTAATCACTTTTACCCGAACTTTTTTTTTATAATATCAAAAACCTCAAATCATACCTATTTGACATAATTGCTCTAGACTTTTTATTGTGATATAAAAAACCTCAAACTTGTACCTATATAACACATATACCTTCCGTTAAGGTATCGTTAAATGATTTTTCAGCAAAAGCAACGTCGTTTTTATTTTACTTTGGCCACATGAGCGGGCACCATGTCAACATCATTTGATTTCTGGCGTCCATGTATGCAAATTTTTAACGGTTCTCATTGATAAAATTTTGATATGTCACACCGTACAAATTTGAAATTTTTGGCATAACAGAAAAAAGTTTAAGGTAAATGTGACAAAATGGGCATAGTTTAGGATTTTTTGGGAAAATTTCAATTAAGGACCTTAAAACTCCGTTCGTTTGGCGGAAAATATCCTCCTTTTGAAAAATGTTTTCCCGGAAACTTCCTGGAAAATATTTTCCCGGAACATAATTTTCCAGTGTTTGGTGACCAATATGAAAAAGTTTCGAAAAATATTTTTCACCGGCGGCGGCGGCGGGCAGCTGGCGGCCGGAGCCGGCGGCTGCGGCGGCCACGTTAGTGAAAAAGAAGAAGAAGAAGTTCCGGAAAATGATTTCCGCTTTTGAAAAAGCGGAAATCATTTTCCATAGACTTAGGCTATTTTGTAAAAGGGAGAAGGAAAATATTTTCCCACGGAAAACGTTTTCCGCCCCCCGAACACGGGAAAACCCAGAAAATATTTTTCTGGAAGAATATTTTCCGCCAAACGAACGGAGCCTTGGGGTCAAATTCTTAAAAGAGGGCCCAAAGTGAACATAGTGTTAAATAAGAGACTAAAGTACCCAATCAATCTCAAATAAGGACTCGACGTGCTCAAAAAGTCTCAAATAAGGGCCTGGGTCGTCGGCCGGCCAAAATGCCTGCCAACCGGCAAGAATGTTACTGTTCCAACACAGGAATAGTAACTTTTTAAAATTTTTTTTCTTTTCCTTTTCTATTTTTTTTCTTTTCCTTTTCTTTTTTTTCTTCTCTTCCTCCTCCGGCCATAGCCGGGGCCGACGGAGGTCGCCGGCCTCAAGCAAGGCCGCCTTTGCCTAGGCTAGGTGAGGTCGGTCTCGCCAATTGCCGGCGAGGGCTCGATCTCACCAGTGTCGAGCGAGGCCGGCCTTGCTGTTGCAGGCGAGACCGCCCTTGCCCAACGCCGGCGAGGTCGAGCCTCGCCAGCGTTTGGCGACGCCGGCCTTGCTGTTGCAGGTGAGACCAGCCTCGCCAGCGGCAGGCGAGGTCGAGCCCTCGCCAGATTTGGCAAGGGCTCGACCTCACCGGCGTCAAGCGAGGCCGGCCTTGCCGTTGCAGGCGAGACCAGCCTCACCGGCGTCAAGCGAGGCCGGCCTTGCCGTTGCAGGCGAGACCAGCCTCGCCAGCGGCTAGCGAGGCCGATCCCTCGCCAGATCTGGCAAGGCCGACCTTGCCCAGCCCAAGCGAAGGCGGCTCTCGCCCGACACCGGTGAGGGCGGCCTTGCCTAAGGCCGGCGACCTCCGCCGGTCCCAGCTATGGCCGGCAAAGGAAGAGAAGAAAAAAAAAAGGAAAGGAAAAGGAAAAGATAAAAAAACATAAAAGGAAAAACAGAAAGGAAAAAAAAAATTAAAAGTTACTATTTCGGTGCCAGAATAGTAACATTCTCGCCGGCCGGTGGGCATTTTGGCAGGTCGACGACCCAAACCTTTATTTGAGACTTTTTGGGTATTTCGGGTCTTTATTTGAGACTAATTGGGCATTTTAGGTCATTATTTAACACTATGTTCACTTTGGGCACTCTTTGAGAATTTGACCCCACTTGGACCTTAATTGAAATTTTCCCGGATTTTTTTGTAGCTTTTGCCCTAATTTATATTAAACGCTCAACAAAAAGAAATTTTTGGTCACTTCCTTCGAAAATTAATTTCTCTCCCTCACACAACATAAAGCCAGAAAATACAGAAAACAAAAATCAGTGAAAAAGAACGCAAAACAGACACAGAGATGGCCGGTACTGCAGCAGCCGCCGGAGGTGGCGGAGGAGGGAAGGTCTCCTTCAAGGTCACTCTCACCTCCGATCCTAAGCTCCCCTTCAAAGTGTACGTTCGCCGCACCGATCTCTCTCTCTCTCTCTTTGGCGGCCCCTTAGTTCACGCTTTTTTGATCTCGATATCTCGATTTCCATCTCTCATTTTTCGTTCTTCGTTCGAAACGCGTGATGCACGATCGATTCAGGTTCAGCGTCCCGGAGGCGGCTCCGTTCACCGCCGTCCTCAAATTCGCCGCCGAAGAATTCAAAGTGCCGCCCCAAACCAGCGCCATCATCACCAACGGTACCTTAGTTTTTGTTCTGGAATATCCTCGATCTAGGGTTTCGTTTTCCGCGTTTTTCAATTTTGCAATTGGCGTCGCTTGATGTCTGATTGTAAATTTTATCAAGTCGTGTGTTTGGCTAATTGAGGGGATTGGAGGTGGGCCTCCACTTGATTTGAGAAGCTCTTTGAAGAACTCTTTAACTTGGCCCAGGACATTGCGTTAGAGCTTCCCAGGTTCATCTTCTAGTGGATAGTTGTCCAGACCACACTCTTCACAGCTGGTTTGGTTAATAACGAATGCATGCTGCAACAAGGATAGAACTTGATTGTTGTGTATGTGTAAGAATCTATGTAGCCATATCTGCTGCTTAAATGGAAGCCATGGGGTTGGTGCTTGAGCTGTCTCGATGGGGCTTTGCCCTTTATTTGGCATAGCTATCGTTCATATGAGTCAAGATGGATTAAGCAGACTTTTTTTTATTTTGGGTACACTTTATCATTATAAAGGCTTTCCGCTAATAAATGGATAATTTTCTGTTTCTTTGGTTCCTCCTCCTTCTTGAATATCTTCGTTATATTCTTGTGTTTATCATATTCAAACTTCTTCAGAAGAGAAGGTTCGTTTGAGTATGTATCAGAAGATCTATCGAGAACAATTGGAAGTTCGATACTCAGAAAAACCTTATGTTCTTTGTAAGTTGTAAGATCAGCATCTTACAAAAGCTTTGGACAAAAGTACCTAAGATAAAGCTGCAGCAGCATAAGTTTCTTCTTTGAGGATCTAAGATAATGAGGGTCATGAGTAGGATACTATGTGAATGCGGTGACGCATCAAGTCTTGCATTTAGGACTTAGTACGCTTAGGAGGTCCTAAAATGAACACTAATCATGCATGCGCAGAGAAACTTTTCTTCAGGATCTTAGCCCAAGGAAAATTAAAAGAACCAGGAAACAAAGAAAGAACTGGCCCCTTGTTCATCCTATAGCATTTTCTTAGTTTCTGTTTCAAGTAATATGTTCTGTTGAAAGTTTATGTGATAAATACAACAATCAGGAACAAGAATAAAGACAGCCTGGGAGAATGTGTTAATTGATGGATTCAAGGAGTAACTCTGCCCCCTGGGATTCTAGACTACAGCTCGCTGCAATCTAGATAGTAATAGCTATGTACCTTTTCCTTTCAGAAGAACCATTTACTCGCTGCCTGTGAGCAAATATCTTATGAGCCACTATATAACATGTCTTTGATATGTATATTGACATGTTATAACAGTTAGAAGAAGAGATGAAATTTGAAAATTTAATGCACGTGTCATAATTTCCTACTGAAAGTATGGAAATCCATGTAATGTATTGGTAGCCCGGTGGGGTACGAAACCCATGTTATGATGGTGATAATTGGAAAGAATGTCTTTCCCTTCTGTCTACTCCCACTGGGGATGTCTTGAGTTTTTCTTAGTTGTATTTAAATGTTAAATATTTTTTTAACCAAATAGTGTAGTTTAGCCATATCTAAAATTAGATTCTCCAGAATCAGCATATGCATTCTTTCTGCTTGTAGTCCTTTGAGCGCCTGGGTGGAATAAATAAGAAGTTTGTCCTGTTGTACTGGTGAATATTGATGTATTTTCAACTAGCAGATCAGCGAATAAATTTCACATACTTGAATAAAGAGGAGCTGTAACTTTGGAGCTAAAGGTAATGAATGACGACGATGTAGGCACAGTGAGATCTCAAGGAATGGCTTATTTCCTATTTGAGGGTAGACTTTGAACGTGATTTTAGAAGCTATTAGGTTTAAAAAGGTTAGCTTAGAGCTTGAGGAGCGTCATATGAGAAAATAAATTCAGCCTTATAAGTGACATCAAGGAGGCACAAGTACATCAGTGTCTGACTAGAGTGGCACAATATGTGAAGGGTTACAAGAATGTACATTAGGTATGTTCATATGAAACAAGAGAAGATACAGTGCCCCGGATAGTCAAATTTTAAGTTAAGGGAGGAAAAGATTGGAGATAAAGCTCTGGTTCCATTATAGTTTTTTTAACTGAAATTCAGCCTGGGGGTACGCTAATTCTTTTTTGAGTTACTGTCAAGCATATGACGAGGGAGTTCCACAATTTCTAAATTAAGTGTTGTGTACAATATCTTGGAGATCTGTTAGTTCTAATAGGTGCTCTCTATCTTAGTCTAAATTAAATATGTTTGCAAGCAGATTTAATTGATTCATCCATCCTATTTGACCGAATAAGTTAGAAGGAAGGTAATATGTGGCTGTACTGTTGATTCTTAATGTTGACAAAAGACGGGAATATGTCCTGTTATTACTATTTAAAAATCATGCTTTTGTATTCATTATCACTCAAGGTTATATATTCATACTTGTTTGTAGGTTAGATCGAGAGAAAAGAAAACTTAACAGATGGGATTTAGCCTTAGGCTGAGATTCAAATGTTAACGGGGCATGATCATGCACATCATTTTTAAGATTTTGTGTTCACGTAAAAGGTTCAGCCTCTCTTTAGTTTACCGCGTAATTATGTGGTGCATTTGCATCTAGGGCATTGAACTTTTTACTGCTTGTTTGTGGGGTGCATCTGGTTCTAGCCTTCTAGGAATTTGAGAGCAAAGGCCTTGGACGAGACTGGTCCGATTTTTGCAGTGAGAACCCTTTGTTGGAGGATAATTTCCTAAAAATTGCTGATTGGGTGTCTGTGTCAATAGAAATTTTATTTTACTCGGAAGGTTTCTTTCCCCAATCATTTATATTTTGGCATTTATCTTTGTATACTTAGCCATTAGCATACACTCGACTTCTGCAGCTTATGTGCCCATAATACATGAACGGATACTATTTTTGGTTATAAGCTAAAATGGTTGGGAGGGTTGAATTCTCGAGCAAAAATTTTGAGGGAGTGATAGCATTCAGAAACTATGACTTCGCTCTTAAATATCTTGGCCTGGTCTCTACAATATATTGCAAACACTTGCACTGGAAACCGACAATCAGACAGAGTGCTGCCCATTGGGGGGCCTGAATCTGTAGGTTTTGTCTTCATGGGAAGTATTTGACATAATATAGAGTCTCATTAGTGCTTTTCGAACTATTAGAAAGCCGTAGCTGTGGGTGGCTTTGTCTGACTGTTAGCCAGTACGTCAAGCTTCAGCGGTAGATATTTTAAGCTTACAATTTATTATTGTGTACTCTATTGACTCTTCCTTACTTTTACAGATGGAGTAGGCATTAACCCTCAGCAAAGTGCCGGTATGTCATGGCCTTTTTCCATCTTGTTCTGTTTTTATTTTTCAGTTTCCATAATTAAAAAAGAAAGAAAAAGACATTTGTATGATGTCCATCCTGCTTCTTATTGGACCTATACAAGTGATTTCCTTTCCAGTCTCCGCTAATCTCTTACTAATTTTCAAAGCAGTTATATAAACTAGTCTAGATTCTTGTTTGCTTATAGAAACAACTTTTAAAAACTGCAGGTAATGTCTTCCTGAAACATGGTTCAGAGCTGCGCCTGATCCCTCGTGATAGGGTTGGAGCATGTCGATTGCCATCGGTGTGAACATGTTTCTAGTTACTCTTACCTGTAACTTGACATGCTATTGTCCTTGGATACTTCTTCCTACTAAAACTCTCCATGATCGATCTACTACTGTTGGCATCAAACATGTGAAAATTGTTGTGTGAATTACAGATGAGAAACAATAAAGATGGAAGGGCGGAGAGAAATGGGCTGTTGCTCTTTTTATCGTGGACAGCATTAATATTCTGGCCACTGGTACCGATGATTTAATGTTGCTGGGAGAGGTGACCCCAATGTGCATTTGTTGTTTTGCTAGTGAATCTGTGAGGTTGGTGGGGTTAGAAATGATATTATTAGAGGTGGAGGTCCACGTTTCTGCTCACCATATCTATCGTCGGTTCATTAAAAAATTGTTCAAAGTGGGAATAGTGGACGAGCATTGAGCAGAATTACAGATTATGCATAATTGTTAGTGGGATTCTGAAGCTGACTCGTGAGTTAATTTGTGTGTCGGCCCACGGCATTCACTTTCATTGTCCCCTGAACAACCATTTTTTCGCTTGTTGGCTCGTTGAAGAAGAGGCAGCTCACAACACATTTAAGTTTTCCAATTTTGGGAGGAGTGGGTGCGGTGGAAAGCAATTTGTAAACTGAGACGAGAGAGCCAGTCATTGCTGTATAGAAGTGGACACGAAAACGAAATCTGGAAAGAGACGGGATTTTACCTGTGCAAGTGGACGTGTTGAAGGATGCGTGTCGTATGAGGAAGTATGTGATTTTATGTGTATGCCGCGCGATGTTCGAAGGGTCACATGTTTAACCAGGTGACCCCGTTTTCAGAAGTTAAAAACTAGACAAACATGGATGTGTAACTGTGAGCAATGATGATATAGAAAGTAAACTTTCTCGTGTTAGGTACGCTCAATCCTTCCAAGAACAAGGAGAGAATCAAAAGATGACTATCCTGTCCTAGCTCACGGCAAAGTAGTTGGAATCAGGTGCACCGTGGCTGTGTCTGTTGCCATTGTAGCCGATGTTACGCTTGTAACATTTCTTTGTAGCTGGTGTTTTTGACTAATAATATGAGTACGAACGATATGTTGTTTTTTGAGAGAAGACTGGACATGGGTTATTTTTCACACAGCAAGCATACGAGGAAAATTATCTAAATAGTCGTAAACCTATAACACGAAGGTCAATTTAGTTCTAAATCTTTTAATTATATCAATTTAGCCTCAAATCTTTTAAAGATTTGCCAATTACAATAGGTCTACGATTTTTTGGACAATAAACTCCCAAGTACGTGTGTCATTGTGTGTGTCATTGTTTGTAGACGATGAATAGGAAGTAGCAGATCCATGACGCATCGTGGGTCGATGCAGTCCCCCTTGACTTAACGTAGGATTGAGTATGAGTATGAGGCTTGTGAGTGGATCCAAGTATCGAAGACGGCTGAAAATTACCAGGGAATTTTTAGTCAATGCCCTTTAAGATCAAGTGGAAGCCAGAATTTGCCAAGAGCAAAAGCTCAACTTCTTCACATGGATCTTGACAATTTCGCAAGAGTTAGCTGGCAAGAAGACGGGACATTCTGATCCATTAAAGAGAGAGGGAGAGAGGGCATGAATGAAGCTCGCTGTATTCCGTACTTTTCTTTTCGATTCGACAGCCAAACGTCCTGGCCTTGCCAACGGGTACTCAGCACACCCAAAAAATTCATCAAGAAGTCGTCTCGGGAAAAAAGAGTAGGGCGCACGTTTTTAGGAATTGGAACCTCCCACAATTGACGGGGAGAAAGGCGCGGCAGATCTGTGTAAATTCATTTAGAATGATGCCGCTCCCCTTACCCCAAAAGGAAGTTACAGAACATTCCAATCGAGGCGTTAATTAGTATAAAAAGAAAAGGGTAAGTCAAGCTAGAGAATGATGTACAGCTGGTTCATATCGTACAAGATCCAATGGAAGATGGAGGAAGAAAGCGCACGTCCCGGCAAACTCATTGGCTTCCCCGCAAAATCCGCCTCCCCCTCGTTCTTTGCCCAACCCAAAAAACCCTTTTTGAGCTCCTCGATATTCCATTCCATCTTCGCAAGCGTCCATTGCGTTTCCATCTTTATCGACTTACGCCCTTATGCATGCTCATTCTCTCCTAGGGATGAGCAAATTTCACTTGAGACTTATCCATTGAAACATGTTTTTCATTTTTTTTGGAAACTATTACTTGCCATGCTTACTTTAAAATCGACCTTACCACAGATTCTACAGTCGGTTGCATCTGAATTAATTGAACGATTATAATGAATCATGACCTTTTATGATCACCACTTGCGGTTATAATCTACTTACCACGATTTATATTTAGCACACGAAGAATATGAAATATTAACAAAGTAAAAATCTCAATAATAAAATAGAAGTTCAGATTAGTGGTTCCGGACTATACACTCATCATCGGACACGATAGAATATTGTTAGGTCGTGCGAAGACATAAATAAAGAAAAACACAAAAACTTATTCTAGGTTTCATCTATGTAGAATCTGTAACCTACCCGTCGAAACATGTTCTTCAATTTTTTGAACTTGAAACCCACCATGCATACCCTGAAACCTAAAACTGAACAAGTTCCCACCAATTCGGTTCTAGATTTTCCCCTGGAACCATGCTCATTCCTATTATCTCCCTTTGGTCTTTAATGACCGTATAATAACTTGAATCAGCTTTCGCAAACCAATCGAAGATCCGATACCCTTGATTTTGTCGGAAGCGATGCCGCGAGACTACAAAGTTCGTCACATATAATTACAGTCCCTTTTCTGATAGCCTATGCTTTGAAAGGAGAGGAATGTTACGTATTCTAGTAAGGGGAAAGAGAATCATCTCGAGGAGGACGGCGATAATTGGCATAGAGGTTACATCCATGTTGATCTCCTATCGTCCTAATAAGATCTCTTGTCGTGTACAAGCGTTGCGATGATATGCATGACTCATTAACGTTATCCGCACAATGCCGACATGTCGAAGCGAAGGGCAGTTAAGTTCGAACAAAGCAAATCAACGTTTTATTTTTCGGCAGAAAGATGACCCGGCGTTTAAAAATTAAGACATTCGATCGGCTTATAAAAACATGCCCCTAAATTGTTTTTGGAGGAACAGAACCTTCACCCATTCAGATAATATAAAAGAAGGGTTTAAACACAAGACTAAAGTACACAACTCCCGAATTAGAAAATGCACTTCTTAGTTATAGAGTAAGAGGTTATCTGCGCGGATTAAACACAGGACACGCATTCGGCTTCTCATCTAATTAAGCGTAAATAGTTTTGCATTGACGTGGCTAGTCGCTTGTCTTTCGACTTATGTGCCCGATATTTTCTGCTGCCGAAACTTATTCTCTTTTCTTTAAAATGAATTTTTCACGTCATTAAAAAAATATTTAAATTTTTGGATACGTCCCAAATATTATACAAAAAAAAGGGGTTCGACAATGCTATCGAAGTCATTTAATTAAATGGGCACGGGAGATTCATTCTTGGAGTAGTCCACCACAACCACACCTCCATGTTTTAATTAAAAGACAAAGGAGGGGTGCGTGCGGTCCTCGGTGTTTACTGGGTACGTTCTAATGTGTGGGAGGCCATACAACGTTGTCGTTAAGCGTTCATCGTCGTTGTCGAACAGTACGTTTCTATTATTTTCCCTCACGTCGGGGAACATTTTTGGGGACTGTCCGTCTCCATAATTATCAATTCCCTCTTCCTTTTTCTCTCTAATTTAATTCAGCTTTTCAACTGCCCCCACTAAAATTTGGCTCATACTCGGTCACTAATATATGACCAACTTATTGAGAGTGTGCAGCATAAATTCAATACATTCATCCGGATAGATCGCCATATATTAATTGCTCTGCAACATACCAATTTTTCCGGTATTAGATTTGTTCTCCTTAATTCAAGTAATTATTCTATATTAACTTATCTCAACTTGAATCTCCTAGACCCTCTTTCATAGTCGATCTCTTTCTTTGGACCAAACCACGGGAGGCTACCACCAAGCTTGCATTACTACGCCACAACGTCCACCAATCGGATTCCGTTTTTGAGAAATTCACCAAATATCATAATAGATCGAAGGCCCACCAATCTATCATCGGCTTTGATACCATATGTTGGGAGCGTGCAACAGAGGTTCAATATCTTTATCAGGGAAGATCGTCAAGAGGGGATCCAAGTTTGGACCCGTCAATATATTCAATTGAACTCACCTTCATTTAAAAGCTCAAGCCAATGAGTAATGATTCATTTATGATATATCAACTACTCCACACCACATTAATTCTCCGATGTATGAGTTTTTTAAAATAACTCACACGTACATCCTAACACATCTATCTTTAGCTTTGATTAAAAAAAATGATTCACAAAATTGATATAAGGATCTTTGCAAGCTCTTCAATGATTCACCCATATGCTCAAAATATTCTATTAAGTTCTGTGTCGGCACCAATTAATAAGTAAGAATAACGCATGATATATTAAAAGTGATTCACAATATTGATACGTTAAATAATATGGTAAGCTATAAGTGTAAGGAAGTAATTAGACAAGTGGGGTCATATTAGATATCGAATTAGAGTCTATCACATGATAAAGTATATTAATTTTACAAACGAGCTTTCGTTTTTTCTTTTTTTAAATCGAGGATTATAGTCTTTGCATCGGGTAAGCACAAATTGCATCGTTCCTTTTTTCTTCTTCTTTTTTTGTTGGGGGGGCCTTTCCGCTTTGCTTTGGAATAAAATAAAGGCGAAGCCATTCCAAGCAGATACATCACTATATGTCATCGCCTCGAAAAGGACGATGCGAGCATAATCAAATGATGAAAAAGTTGGTCAATCGGAAGAATAGAGGGCCAAAAGCGTTGCCCTAAAGCTCAAGGAAAATGCAGAAGGAGATATTTAGTTGGGGGTGGGGGGGACTCACTTCGCTTGACTTTTTGCTTCTGTACCAACGGCCATGTCCGGCTAATTCAATCCACAAAATTACCCTATCAGTCGCAAATTTATTGTACGAATATCAATCCGGCACTTGACATGTCAATTTTGCCAATTTAGTCTCGAATTTTTGCTCATAATTCCATTTCAGCAATTTCTGACGAAGATTGATCGATATGGATTATATTGGAATTTTGCGTAAAGATTTATGACTAAATTGATAAATTTGGAGCTGAATTCATATTTATATATGTTTATAACTAATTGGACAATTCCTCATAAATTCAAATATATTGCGAATCATATCAATATAGCTAGTTGCTTTAACGGCACTTTAGGTTTGAGCAAATCAATGGTAATTAGCAAGGACCGCGAGAGCAGGCCCTGGTTAGCTTAAAGCTCGTAATCATAATTAAAGTGGCAAGGAAACACTGCACCTAGAAAGAGAAATCTTGATTATTCTTGGAGGGTCACTTACTGCTTAATTCTAGGATTTGGGTCTTGATTCGAGCCTCTTTTCGTTGCCTCTTATCCGTTAAATCACAACACATGCAGATGTCTATGTTTATCAGATAATCGCGGTCAAGACACGATATAAGCTGGTCTTCGCATTAATCAAATGCAGCGCAAGAGCTCGTGCCATTATTGAAATGCTGACTTGCTGAGTACAGCCAAATCCCTTGAAAACTACATCACTTCGTTATCAAAAGCAGAGGCTGGAGATGGAATAAAACACTCCAAAAGCTCGGGCATCAAAGCACGGCAATCAGAAGCCACTTCAAGATAGAAGAGGAAAAATGTATACCTTCCCTGTACAAGAAGAAAACACTGCTTCTCCGGAAAGAAATTGGGCCCATTTTTCCTGGTGCATTTCTTACTTTCGCACTAGATGTGATAAGCGAAATTAGTGATGATACATACATGTCAGTAAGGTTATAAAGAGAGTCCGTACCTTCTAAAAAATATGATAAGAGTTATCTCGCGGCGTGAGATTATACAATAATGATACGGATCGAAGTTGGGTATGGTAATTGGTCATTGCCCAGAAGTTATTACGTTGGTTTCCCAACATTTTTTCACGTGAGGATCTAAAATAGTGCTGCTTTCATGAGGCTCTTGTTCCTTCCTCAACAAACCAAACCGCTTCTTGCAAAGATTTTTAGTAATAAAACCACTTCCTGGCGCGATACAAACACGACAAAGAAGAAACTGTTCAATGTTCCCCCACCACAACAAAATTTCTAAACTCGAAGCACACTCCTCAACAACGAGTAGAGAAAAAGAGAGTAGTAGCTTGGAACAGGGACGATCTCACTCCTAAAGCTTTTCACCTTCTCTCTCTGTATCTCTCTCTGGGTGTGTTGTTGCTTGCTTGCATGGCCATTGGGAAGGCGAGTGCAAAGGCCATGAAGAGCAAGAACAGCTGCTGCATCCTCGGCTACAGTAGCAGCTCCCCGAGCCCCCCGCCGTCCCCCCGCCGCGGCTCCGCCGTCGGACACTGCCGGAGGAGGCTCCGGGGCAGGCCCAGCCTCGCCGCCGGCGTGATCCGGCGGAGTGCCTGGTACCTGGCGGCTCTGGCCCTGCTCTACTTGGGTGGGTTGCTCATGTGCGTGGGCCCCTTCTCTTCCCTGGTGGACCTCCTCCTTCCACCCCCTGGCTCTGTCTATCGTAGCCATGAGATCTTCCACAAGCTTTGGCCTATAATACACTCTGATAATTCTTCTGCAGTTGAGGTCTCTCTCTCTCTCTCTCTGTAACTCTGTTTTGAGTTCTTGTTTGTTTGCTTTTGTTCTGTTTATGCTTTTTTTGTGTTTTCTATTCTCAAATGTTCTGTAATTTTGTTGTTTTTCTCATTGACTAAAATGCTGGGGCTTGACCCTGTAGCGTGGCTCTGTAGGAAGCAACTTGAAATTTCTTGATTGGGAAAGAGAATATGAACAGTATATTTTATTTATTCATTTTCTTTTTTTCTGTCATAGCTCGCTGTTTGCTGTACTAATGTGGTATTGTTTTGATTGTTGTCTTGGGCTGGATTTTGTTTTCTGGAAAGATAGGAACTTGTTCGGTCCATTTACCAGTATCAGTGCCGTGTTCTTTCGCTTGGCACAGTGAGAACTCGCAGATCACAGAGTGCAACCATAACTTTGCCTTTTGCAAATGTTTCGTCAGTCTGTTCAAATCGAATAGTTGTTCATTGGACAAATTGTGACCTTCTTTTACTTTCAAGTGCAGCTCTCTCTCTCTCTCTCTCTCTCTGGGATAACCTTGTAATCCATTTGTATTGGTCCTTGGATTCTGTGTTTTATGGAACTTGTTACAGTTGGAAACTCTTTGGACATATAAGAGGAGGCTCAAAGAGCAAAGACCTTGTTTAAGTACAATTGTTGGACAGCATTTGGGTCTCTCCAATGGCACAGGTAAAGCTCCAACATTTTTTTGATGGACTTTAATGCTTTTCTTCTAGAGATATTCCTTTGTTATTGGGAAATAGAGCAGCACAATATGCGTGCTGATCATGTCCTCCGAAAATGGTCAGAAACCAAACAGATCACCGAACTCACATTTTATTATACGCTTTAGTCCATACGAGAAATGATTACCCTTTTTTGATGCAATTATAATGAAATGAACCGGTTATGTACTGTGTTATTTCAGAAGCAAAAGAAACGAGTGGATACTTGATCGTTGAAGCCAATGGTGGTCTTAATCAACAGCGCTCTGCGGTAAGCAACTTCTTATGTGTAATAAAAATATAACTGTTAGTTTCTTGTGACTGTTATTGTGGGAGTTATATCCATTTGTCTATGTAAGGGGGGGAGAGAAAGGATTTCCAACCTTTAGATCTGTTTGTTTTTGGCATGAAGCATTGACGTATCCCTTCTAATATGTTCCTAATGCCTCTCATTGTTTAATCAGATTTGCAATGCAGTGGCTGTCGCTGGGATTTTAAATGCAGTACTAGTCATCCCTCGCTTTGAATTCAATGGTGTTTGGAGGGATCCCAGGTGATTAGCCAACTCACTTTGCTTCTTATCAGAAGGAATATCGATAAGCAGTAGTTCCTGTATACATCGTGCTAGTGTCTCATGTGTTAGCGTGCCCAAAAACATAGATCTCAATGCTCGTCTTCCGCCCACTCCACTACACTTATGCTCTTGCATGTGTAACTTGATACAACTGGCCATAATAATATGGGTGGACCAATCAGATAACCAGAAATTGGTCCACGACTCTTATTGGTGTATCCTAAAGAGAGGGGAACTTGAAGTCGTGCTCGTGCATGATATCATGCTTAATCTTTCCAGCTATACTAGGACAGTTTTCAAACAAATTCTTGACATGCTTGTAATAAAATGAAATTATTTGACAGTGAGTTTGGAGATATATATGATGAGGATCATTTCATTGCCATGCTCGATGGCTATGTGAAAGTGATTCGTCAATTGCCGGAGGAAGTGATGGAAAGATATGGTCACAACATCACAAATATGCCAAACATCCGTGTCCCGGCTTGGGCTACTGCCAAATACTATATGAGAGAAGTTTTTCCTGTCATGAAGGAACAGGGGTAAACACAAACATCCATATCTTTATTTCTAGTTTGCAATATGTTCATCTAAGAAGAATCTGCCTATAGTCCTCTCAAAGATCATTAGCATGCCTAAAAAGATGAGCATGGAGGGAGATCATTTCATCCTGCATGTGGCTTTGTTTCGATTATCTTCCCTATGAAGGTTAAGGAGATCATTGGAACTTGCTGCTAATACAGTTGAACATCAATGCAGGGTAATCCGACTTGCCCCTTTTGCCAATAGATTGTCAATGAATGTGCCGCCTCATATTCAATTGCTAAGATGCCTAGCAAATTTTAAGGCATTGCAATTCTCTTCCTCAATAGCAGTACTCGCAGATAAAATAGTTCGTAGAATGAAAGAGAAGAGCTTGAGGACTGGCGGAAAGTATGTTTCGATCCACCTTCGCTTTGAGGAGGTACTACTGCCTATTACACTACAATTTGTCCACCCCACGAGAAGTTTGTTTCCTTCCCATTTATAATGATGTGGTCTCCCCCTTAACTGTAGGATATGGTGGCCTTCTCATGCTGTGTTTATGATGGAGGCAAGACTGAAAAGTTGGAACTTGACATGATCCGAGAACGAGGTTGGAAAGGGAAGTTTAAAAGGAAAGACCGCATTATCACACCTGGCCTTAATCGGCTGGAGGGGAAATGCCCTCTAACGCCTTTGGAGGTGCTCTTACTTGAACTAGCTGGTCATTTTATACAGACATATGATTGCTTCCCATAAAATATTTTTAATCTTTATAGTATTGCTGTTTGGATGAATGGAAGTTCTTGTGTGATGTTTTTCTGTCAGCATAGGTTGGGATGATGCTACGCGGCATGGGATTTGATAACACCACTTCAATATACTTGGCCTCAGGAAAAATTTACCATGCTGAAAGGTACTTAACTCCGCTGCTGAAGATGTTTCCTCTTATTTATACAAAGGAGTCTCTTGCAACCCCTGAAGAACTTGCTCCATTTGCGGTAAATGTTCTTACTCTCGCTTCCAATAGTGTCAATTTGGGGACTCTAGGATAGATAGATAATGCAGACATGCTGGTTTTGCACATTGTTAAATCTCTAGGTAATGCAGATATGCTAGTTTTACACATTTTAAAGTTCATGCCTTACCTTATATGCTCGCATTCCATGGACTCTATCTCATTAATTGGATATATCAGCATATTACACAATTTGTCCCGTCAGAGCGTAACTTGCACTATCACAAGATCTGGTTATAACTAGTTTTAGCCATGAGTGGAGCATCTTCATAGCATTTACCTCTGAGAAGTATCAACCCTTATTTTAAGAACTGCATCTTATATCTCATGATTGTGAAAGCTTAGGCTCCCAACTTCTCCCATAGTTAACCTGGAGACAACAGGAAATTGGGAACAACCAAATTAGTGCTGACTAAAATGGACAAAGATCTAATCTTGTGATGCTCTCTGGAGCTGTAAGTTACCTTGTCTGAGTAGCCCTTTTCTCTTCTGCAGGGTTATTCTTCAAGGTTGGCAGCTTTAGATTACACAGTATGCTTGTTCAGCGAGGTTTTTGTGACAACTCAAGGTGGGAATTTCCCACATTTCCTCATGGGCCACCGAAGATTTCTATATGGTGGACATTCGAAAACCCTTAAGCCTGATAAAAATAAGCTGGTTCTTTTACTGCAAGATGCAAGTATAAGGTAATGTCCCTGAATCCTTTTTCCCAAAACTCTCTGGCTCTCTTTTCCCTCTCCTACTCCCTTTAGAGTAATTTAGAGTTGCCATACTAACTATTTCTGTTCCATTGGAATTCATATTTTGCATAGTGTAATTTCATGCATGATACATCCATATATAGTTGCAAGTGCACAAAAGAGTACAGTAAAAAGCATCTTCCACTGAACGAGTGCTTTACTTGACCTAAGTTGCATATTAAAGCATGTGCTGAAAATTGTTAAAGTTCAGAAGTAATCACGTCTTATACCAGCTAGACACTCTGGACAAAAAGACGCCCTGGCTTATAAATTCAAGAGCGACCCATTTTTCTGCAGTAAACTGAAGGCTTACATTTTGTTAGGCATCTCACATCAATTACCCTTATGATTTGTACAGCATGCATGTAATATTACTTCTTCGAAGTCTAAGCTTGGGTTAAATTTTTTAACATGATTTCAAAGTCAAGTTTCTTTTTCCCATGATTTTGTCCATGCGTCCATCCTGGTTGCGAGTTTCTTGTTTATGTTTATCCCATGATCTATGTCACTTTCTTTTTTAACCTATCCCTCTGTCCATCCTTCAGCATGTGAATTGGGCTGAGATTGATTTTGAATGTAACAAACACAAGATTCCTATCATGTTACTTACTCCACCTAATAGTTAAGAATTTTTAACGAGATATAGACAAGATATGAATGGGATATTTTTTTAACAATGCTATTACCAAGTCAAAGGAAGATGCACTAGTGATAAGTTCTCACTATATTAACTCTGGTGGATGTTGCCCATGAATGCAATCATTGTGGCCACATTCCTGGACAAATATTCTTATGAAAGATGATAAGAAGGGAAGTTGCTATAGATATCTGTTTTCTCACCGCTGTCTGTTTGTGTAATTGCAGTTGGACATCCTTTAAGCTTCAGATGGAGGCGATGCTAAGGGAGGACGATCGCAAAGGCATGATCGTACCTAGAGTCAAAAAGTTTAACAGAAAGACTTCCATTTATACCTATCCTTTACCGGAATGCGGATGTCTCCAGCAATCGAATGACTCAACACACAGGCTTGCGCACACATGGAATGTCGAACCTGGTACTGGTAGATAGCATAGCCAATTCATAGTTATCTCAAACTTCCGCTCAATTGTGCAGTTACCCAGATTTGATTTTTCCTTTTCTCCTTGCTGAATTTGAATTTGTGAGGTGCCAAGTTCCAGTTTTGATGACTTAGATATTCTTTCGTTACATTCGACCATAGCCTTTGTTTGTCCAAAAGAATGTCGCGCCGGGATTTGTGAAGCTTCTCTGTATGGACCAAGTGTAGATACGAGGTGTGGTGCTTGTATGTGTTTTTACATTTGACATTAACTTGCCAGTCCTCTGGTAAGGGAAGGAGGGCTGTGATTTGTCACGTTTTCCTTCTCTCTCTCTGTAACTTATCCTGTAACTTAGCAAGCAGGCAAGAAAAACAAAGATGAACGTTGTCAGTTTTTCCATGACACAGCCTCTCTTCTCTCAGAGTGGTTGGATGATTTTGGCTGTCAATGAGGAAGACCATAAGTTACGCAGATCCATTCTTTGACGGTATCCCTCTGGGGGACCGGCTATCTTCGGATGCATCGTTCGTGTCCAAGTCCACAGTCCTCGCAATCGACATTGTTGTGTTCGTTCATCTGCTTTTTTCCCCAGCCATAGACTGTCTGCTTGTGACAATGTCACTCTACGTCATCGAGAACGAATTTGGTCTCTTAACTCGAGGGCTTCTACTGGCGAGGTCACCTCTTCACGAGATTAGATCTCTCCAATGAAATGAAAAAATTTACATATATAATCTCAAGGGTTAATACCGTAAAAAAACTTCAAATTGGTATACATGTGACAAGTTTATACCAAACTAATTTTTTTATCACGAAAAATTTCAAATTGGTACACATGTGATAAATTCACCCTTAGTTTATTTCCGTTAAATTACTTTGTTAAATGACATGCTGCAATTGATGGATGTATCAATTTTATGTTTTACCCTTCGTTTGTTACAAGTGTACCGATTGATATTTTTTTGTAATGGAAATCAACGAAGGGTAAATTTGTCATAAATGTACTAGTTTAGGGTTTTTGGTGGTCAAAATATTAGTTTGGGATAAATTTGTCACAGGTGTAACAATTTGAGATTTTTGGTGATCAAAAAATTGATTTGGGGTAAAATTATCATAGGTGTACCAGTTTGGGGTTTTTCGCGATATTAAGCCTAATCTCAATCTCCATCTCTTCGGTTCGTAACTAAGTTACTCTTGTACAGTAAACAACTTCACTTGCGGTAAATAAACTAGTGCGTGGTAAAAGATCTCATTTACGGCGAGCGAACCCATGAGTTGCAATAGTTTTGGATCAAACACCACGCAACAAGAGGCCAAACTACATAAACGTACTTAAAATTACGAAGAGTAACTTGGTTTTACCAAGAATAACTTGCATGTGTCAAGAACAACTTGCATTTACGGTAGATGGTGGAAACCTTATTTGTTCTCGGTAAATGCGACTTCTTCTTGATGAATAGCAGCGGTTCTTTGCAAATACGAGTTGTTTGCGGTGAAAATAACTTATTCTTAATAAATGTAAATTTCTATTTTATCGTTCCTCACAACATGTAAAATAGCTTTACTGATGCTGATTCTACTTTATGTTATACAACATTCGAAGCTACATTTACTTGGAATAAACAAAAAAGGTTTACCATTTATTTGCACACTTTATCTTTGATATTTTAAATAAGAAAATTAACCTTGACAAAATAAGGTTTATCACCAATAAATAAAGTTCACCAAAAGTAGGCCAGCTTTTTTTTTTCTTAGTAGAGGATCTGAGTCCGAGAAACACAAATAGGCTACTTTTTACTAATGATGAATGTGTTATACCACAAAATACATGATGCTATCAATCATAAATAGGGAAAAATGATACAAATGATCCATGATTTTTGGCTCAATGTTCAATATGATCCATGAACTTTAGCCCAATGTGTAACATGGTCATTAAAACTTTTGGTACATATTCAATTTAATCCCTAAACTATATGAAAATGTTCAAATAATTTAGGGACTACATGAAAATTCAGGTACCATATTAAATAAATTAAAAATTATTGGACCATATTGTATGTTAAGTCAAAGTTCAGGAATACATCGAACATTATCGGTGTCGTTATCCCTAATAAATAAGCATATTCTACTACTTTACAAGAGATGACCTCATCATAGAAGCCTCCTCGTACTCGTACTCATCTGGACCTTGTCCGTGATCCGTCTTTCCGTTTATTATGTGCAGCTGAGTTTTATAATACGAGCTCGATGCATATTGAGCCAAGGCTCCAGCTAGAGCTCATAAAAATACTAACTTGCCCAGCAGTTCGTCTCAACCAGCATGGCTTGATGAATTGACTGATTCTGTAGTGCTGTCCTTCCCGCGTTCACGGGTTTCGTTCGTGGCGGAGCCCAGTTCATGGAACACCCTCTCGAAACTTGAGCTTTGCAGCGAATCAGACTGCTCGAGTGTTTTCTAGTGAACTCCCAGTGCAATGATGTGGCAAAGTTAGTTTCTTGAAGCTTCAGGGGAAGTGGATGGACTTGAGCGGCAGTCTCGTGGGGGCTCTGCGCCATTGTCGGCGCTTTCGAGCTCTCAAACCTGGAAGATCAGTTCACTCTCGGGTGATCAAGCTTGGGCTCTCGGATGACGTGTATTTCGCCAACAATCTGATCTCCATGTACGTGGGTTCGAGTGAACTGGGCGATGCATATAAGCTGTTTGATGGTATGCCCCACAAGAATCTGGTCACTTGGGGTACTATGGTTTCCGCCTATGTTAATGTGGGAGAGCCTGTGGTTGCTCTCAGATTGTACCACCGAATGTTGGAGTCCGCAGCAGAGACGCCCAACGAGTTCGTGTACTCTGCGGTTCTGAAAGCTTGCAGTCTCTTGGGTGATCTTGATTTGGGCAGAAGGCTTCATAGCAGGATTTCCGCAGCTAAAATGGAGTCTGACACTGTTTTGATGAACTCCCTTATCAACATGTATGTCAGGTGTGGGAGTGTGAGTGATGCCAGGAGCGTTTTTGGAGAAATATCGCAGAAGACATCGGTTTCGTGGAATACTATGATCTTCGGGTACTGTGAGGAAGGTTTAATGGATGAGGCGTTGAGTTTGTTTCATCAGATGCCAGGCCGCAATGTTGTCTCCTGGAACAGCATTGTTGCTGGTTTTGCAGATCAGGGAAGCCCGCGGGCACTGGATTATGTCCATATGATGCACCACCAAGGTTTAGAGCTTGATGGTTTCACATTCTCCTGTGCTCTCAAAACCTGCGGTTCTCTTGGTTTGCTAGCTTTTGGGCAACAAGCTCATGGTTATGTTGTTAAGTCGGGCCTGGAATCTAGTTGTTACTCTGCATCGGCGCTGGTTGATATGTATTCTCAATGTGATGAACTAGGTGATGCACTCAGAGTGTTTGACCAATGCACGAATTTCAGACTTTCAGATCATGAAACTTTGGCTCTTTATAATTCCATACTTTCTGGATATGTTGCCTGTGGACACAACAGGGCTGCTCTCAAACTGCTCTCGGGAATTTACTGGTCAGGGGTGCGCATGAATTCTTACACCTTTAGCAGTGGCTTGAAGGCCTGCTTTAACTTGCTTGACTTGGGACTTACAATTCAATTACATGCTTTAGTTGTTACCAGTGGATATGAATTGGACTATATTGTTGGAAGCATTCTTGTAGATTTATATGCAAAGCATGGGAATATTCAGATTGCATTGAGATTGTTTGACCTACTTCCACAGAGAGATATTTTGGCATGGTCTGGCTTGATTGTGGGGTGTGCAAAACTGGGGCACGACTTGTTTGCTCTCTCCATTTTTAGGGATATGATGGCTTCAGGTGTGTATGTGGATGAGTTTGTAATTTCATGTATTATAAAAATCTGTTCAAGCTTAGCATCTATCAGAAATGGCAAACAGGTGCATGCTTTGAGTGTCAAGAGTGGGTATGAACTAGAGGAGGTTACTGTTACGTCTCTAATCGATATGTATTCAAAATGTGGTGACATTGAGGATGGCTTAAAACTATTTGGCAGCACTTTAATAAAGGGCACTGTTTGTTGGACGGCTATTATTACGGGTTGTGCACAAAATGGACGAGCAGTGGAGGCAATTGGGTTGTTCTATGAGATGTTACAAACAGGGCAAAATCCCAATGAAGTTACCTTCTTGGGTGTTCTTGCAGCCTGTAGACATGCTGGGCTGATTGAAGAGGCAAAACTAGTATTCAGTTCCATGGGCAGTGAACATGGACTAATACCTCATTGCGAGCATTACTACTGCATGGTTGATCTTCTTGGTCAATTCGGGCATTTTGAAGAGGCAGAAAAATTAATTTCCAGTATGCCATTTAAACCTGATAAAACCATATGGTGCTCGTTGCTGGAGGCTTGTGCAAGTCATGGTAAAACTGAACTAGTTGATGGCATTGCAGAGAACCTCCTTGCAATCTCTCCGGAAGACCCTTCAATATATGTGATGCTCTCAAACGTCTATGCAACACTGGGTCTGTGGGCAAACCTGACCAAAGTGAGAAAATCTGCTAAGAAACTGGGGACTAAAGAAGCTGGAAAAAGCTGGGTGGAGATTTCAACCTAGAAGTCTTGATTTCCAGCATGCGTAATGGAGCTTTGATTTTATGCAAAAATGACTTTCAGGGTTCGAAAGCATTAGATAGCTCTTTCTGCAGTCGATCACATGGAAGGAAGATGTGGATGCTTCCTATAGTGCCAGAAAAGCTATTAGAAACTCTACCAGGATATGCCTGTTCACATTATCTTAAAATGTTTCTACGTCTTTCACTTTAGAGGTACACAAGCTTTCCTCTTCTTTCTAATTGAGATTTATGAGTGTCACCCTCTGTACTTAATTCAATCTAAGATGCTTATAGGGAAGTGAAGAAGACATGTCATATTGGTCTATGCCTCTATAGGCTCACAAATCTTCTATTCACCACATTGAGTTCGTGAGGAGTCGAGAACTTGATATCTGAGAAGCATAATCTGGCAGGTGCTGCTTTGCAGCTACATTATGCACCAAATTCAGAGGTAAATTGAAATTCCTAATTTTTCCTTTTTGGTGTCCTAAAACAGAGTCAATGTGGTCTTGCTACAGTGTCTCCTTTTTGTTTGAAGGTTTGTTTGCAAATGAAGAAACCTGACTTGGGAATCAGCAACAGTGCTCTAAAGATTGTGAATTGAATCCTTCTGAATTTTTGCGTGTAGCCTTGCAGTTTGTATATTCCAAACTGGAAGGTGGAAGCAATGTTGAAAAGGAAGGGGAAAAATTGCAAGGTTATTTCTCTTCAACAGTCCATGTGCACATATACAAAGATATGTTTACTGTTATATCGTATCAGTGCACATATACCTGTTATTACACGCATGCAATAAGACCATTCAAATTAATCATTAGAAGAAAGACAACTTTGGACTAGAGAGCAAATCTAGATTGATTTTGCAAGTCCTTAGGAAGATAGTGAATTAGAAAAGGACTTGCAATCAGTTCCAATTTGGGTTGTCATTACTTGCTGGTTCTCACTCTAAAAAATTGTGTCCTTCATTTATTTACAATATATATTTTAAGTTTCAGATGAAGCAGAAATGAAGTGTGCGTTTCTGTGTGCATCAGCATCCGTGTGGTTTTGATTTAAATTATGGCGCCATGTTTTTAACCTTTTTTCATGAGGCATGGGTATCTAATTGGCAAATTACGTGATTTCTTCAAGATTGAAACTTCCTTGAACTTGAACATTGTCCTTTCTTATGTCCAGAAAGTCAGAGATTGGAAGGCACTACTGAATGCCTGGTTCACGACCAGTTCCACTGTGGCTCATATTCATTTAGGTTCGAGGTCGTATGTCAGCTGATGGATATAGTTCTTAGACAACACTCTCGCGTTTAGACCGACATGATTCTACCATAAATTGTTCCTGAAACACTAGTACTGGCATTCACCAGATCAGTCTTTGGTAGAGGAATTTCTGTCGCACAGAAGCTTATGGCCTGAATGCCTTTTTCCTTCGTAGCTGTCGATGGAAATCGTGCTGGTTTTATCCAACCCTGTCATAAGCATATTCTAGAGCCAATCTTCCTTCAAAGGGAAATGTGAATATGCACCAACCAACCCCAGATGATGCCGGAGCAAAGCAAAGCCTCCCTTTTTGGGGTGGTTCTATTGTGGTTTATCCCCTTGTCTGTGGCACTGTGAATGACAGCAAGGCCTTCAAATCCGTCAATAGTTGCGACTCCAAAGAAGCATATGTTTAGATAGGACAAGATAGTCCCTGCAAACTTTCAACCTAAGGTGTTGGTATCCAGGTGCCTGACTTGTTGACATCACATTAATAAGTATTGGTGGCCATTTTCACACGTATACTTCTGTACATGGCAGGAAAAGAAAGCCTGGTGAAATTTGATTATGCCTTGGAAGTAGCATAGTTTTTGAATGGCTCACCTCCAGCATACTTGATTTGGGACTGATTATGGATTCACTGGGCTGACCTAAAACCATGCTTGATTCGTGTGAATATAGATTCATAGAATGACAGAGAGAAACTAAAGTCATTCGAGACTAAATTTTTCACTCAGATATGACATCACCGATTCTGGTTAGCTGAATCTCCCAGACACAACGCAAAAGAATCCATTTTTGGGCGTTCGCTCTGTTATTCCAGTGCCAGTCATGAGTAATCTCTGCTTTCTCCTAATATGTAGTGCAAATCAGACGATCAGAGGGCTTCAGCAATTAACAGTACCAATTCTTCATGGAGTATGGTGCCGCTAATTGATGCTTGTTCCAAGCTATAGTTACATCTTTTCTCAGTACTTTTTTTTTATCTTTTTCATCTTCACTTAGGATTATCAGAGGTAGTATAAAAGACCAACTGTTCAGGTACATTCAAGAAATGTACAAAGTTCACATGTTCTACCTATAGTGTAATGGTCTAGTCTACCACATGACTAGGACTTCTTGATCTCAATGAAAGTCAATGAGTAGTGTGTTCATCTCGTCTTCTGTTTGCTTTATTATGGATCACCTTACTCGTTCCCCATTGATTCGCAGAACATGAACGGTCCCCCGTCGTCTTTCTTCAATTATAGCGATGGTCCCACGATTGTTCCTGCTATGAGACAAATAAGCCCGAGCTCACAACTTTTGGATGAAGCACAGGAACATGGGGTCTGATCATTTGCTTTCTGTAAGGACTCTTATCGTGCTTTTGGTAGTTGGCTCTGTGGAAGTCTCTTTTATCATGCCAATGTTCTGTTGCTTTCATTCTTCAATCATTTCACCGATCCCACCTCTCCTTCCTTATTGTGGCCGAGGGTGAGCAAATGTGAGCTTCTTTTTTTCAGTTTTCTCAAGCAAGGCAATCTTTTTTGCCTCCTTTTCGTTTCCTCTTTCTTTCCTAAGCTGGAAACAATAATTTGGTACCAAAATTCAGAGAAATGTTCCTAGTGGCCCCTCCACTCCACTTTTGGCGCCAAATTTTACTCTTGATGAGAGAGACAGAGAGAGATTTGACTTGCTTATTCTTTATGTGGATATTTTGAATCCACTGATTAACTCGGCTTTAGTCCGCACTTTCCGCGGTAATAGTGCATCTCATCAGTGCGGTACAGGATTCTCCAAGAGGGATTAGAAAATATGCTCAAGTAATGCATTGTACTATCGACTCTCGAGGTCTTATAGTATACATACAATTTTAGATATTGTGGAGTCAATTGGTGTAAAAGTCGTACACCGATATGGGTATATGGCTTTCTTTAATCTGAAATAATCAGTAGGTGTATAAGGTACTAACTATACACAGTATCTCTATATGAGTGCCAGGATTTTGGTTTTCCAAGCCGAAATGTGCACTAATTTCTCTATTAGAGCGCTCATTAATTGAGCCCATCCTCACTTGCTTAAAAATTTTGTCGACGTTCAAGAAAGTGAACATCATGAGATAATGAGTACAAAACAAGAGTCAAGAAGATGTCGAAACTGCACATCACAAAGCAAAGAAGGCCATGCGCGACTGTCTATGCAGGAAAAAAGAGACAACTATCATGGAACAAAAACAGGAGCACAAGCTGGTCTGGCACAGCCTAAAGTTAGATCGAATTTGTAGTTTCTTCTCAGCACCATTGACAAGTTTGAAGTTTCCTCCACCTTGTGTGGGCGAATTGCCCACATATCAAGTTTGGGCTCATCTGTTAGTCTTAATGTAAAATAAGCGGAACCGATTATCCCTCTAAACAAACGTGAAAAAGAATGTTGTTTGGAACTTGAGACGCAAAATTTGATCAAGAATAGGACTAGATAAGAGACTCGATGCTCAAATTAGACTTTCTGAGGTGAGTAAGAAAAACTCTCCAATACTTTTCCTTCTCTGTCTGGAAACTCTATTGACCCTGGCTATCATTGTCACTTCATTCCATCCTTGAACCTCCGTTATCAACTACCTCGTCATTTGACACCATTTTGTTTCTCATGGTTGCCCTGTTTGGCCTAAGTGAAGCTGCACTTCTTGAATTGTTTTTGGACAAGCGTACTCCGTGAGGATCGAATTGCTTGATTTTTATCGCAGAAGCATGTTTGATGCTTCCAGAGATCTGTCAAATTTAATCTTTGTGATGCAACTAGCCTATCAAAATTAAATCTCTCAGAAAACAAGCCCCCAAGAGCAACACAGAAAGATTTTCCCCTAGCAGTTTACGCATTGGAAAGGAGCAAGTAATCTTACCTCAACATGATATTGCAGATAGAAAAACTGAAAAAGAAATCAGAAAAACAAATGAAGAAAAGGAAGAGAAAAACTGGAAAAGAAAGCAAGAAGAAACTATTAAAACCCCCTATAGATTACGACAAAGCAAGGCAAAATGGCTCTAGGATTGAACACATACAACTCATCCAAATTGGAGTACAACCCGCAAGCTCCTGCCGCAGAGTCATACTCCTCCATGCTTCCCTCCATGTTCTTCTTCACCCTCCCTGCAATCACCCTGCACACCAGCATTGCTCTCTTCTCATCATCCTCTGTTTTCATCACCAAACTCGCGTTGTCGTGGGCTCTTCCACTAGTTGCTGTGGTCAAGACCCCCTCTTCGCCGACCTTGAACCCATTCTTGATTATGTTGCACACGTTGCACCGCGGTATCAAGTTGCATAGATTGGAGGAGCCGTTGAGGCCTAGCGAGCAAGAGAACATGGTGCAGTGGAACCGGAGGAGCTCGTTCCCGTCAGCTATGCAGCGGGGGTTCTTCTTGGTGGCTTTGGCCTTGATGGAGTCTCTGTACTCTTCAAACTTGGAGATGGTCTTTTGGGTGTTGTGGACTTTGAGGATCCTGTCTATCTTGCAAATGGGTGATTGTTTCTTTAACCAGCTGGATTGGAATATGATCTCCACGATGTTCTTGCTCGTGTCCTCTTGACCTAGTTCGGACACTACATAATAAGGAAAACAAAAAGATTAAAATGAATTGGTTGAGTAAGTTGATGAGTTAAGCCATAACTAGAACAGAGATAGGCGACTGCCTAAACTGAAAGCAAGTTATGAGGACCAGTTCTGGCTTTTGGAGAAAGTGCAGACAGACAGTTTCTGCATTTCCAGAAATTTGATTAGATCATAAATCTCATTGTGGAGTAAAGTTTTTTTTTTTGGTAAGGGCATTGTGGAGTAAAGTTTAATCTTTTATAACGACAAGAAACTACTATGATTCGCTCTCTACAAGCTTGTTACTGTTATATATCTTAAACTTCGATATCACTGTGATCCTTGCACATTGTGAGGAAGACTCTTCACACTGCATATTTTAAGATTCTAAAAATGAAGGACAGATGAAAAGATAGTCCATTGAAACTCTCGCCATTGCCGTATCTTTTAAATTAGTAGGAACTGCGCCCTCGAATGTCACTCGCTCGAATGCAATGACGGGATGGCTACTTTCCGAAGCAATAATGAGAAACAAATTGAACAGGACTATACTTCGGGGACTGGTGTGTAGGCTTACCTGCATGTCTAACAGCAAGATGAAGCTCCAGATCGTCCGGTTTCATGAAGATTTCGCCACACTCGGGGCAAGAACAAATGGTGGATCTCAGAGAAGGGTCTCTGGTGAAACCGAGAACCGGATCAACCACCATTCGACACTCATAGCAGCCAGAGAATCTCCTGAATGGCATTCCCCTAAAAGACCCACCATAGGAGGAACTATTGGAAGACACCGAGAGCGAGGACGAAGTAGCAGAGGGCACAACCCCATTGACTTCTTGCAGAGGGACTTTTATGGATCTGCTCGAACTCGAGCTATGGTTAGTGTTATTACTAGGACCGCTAAACGAACCCATTGAAGACCTTCTTTTGAGGGCTTCAGGAGTGATCACTTCTGATGGTTTCTGCATGACCTTTGTGTTGCTGCAAAGTGAACCTGAGCACTTCATTTTCTTGCACTTTCTGCTGCTTTCTTCTACAACTGCTGCTTGTTCTTGTTGCTGCTTCTGCTTCTGGTTTTGCTGCTTCTGCTGTTTTTGATCCGGGTTAAGCGGTTGCTGTTCTGGTGTTTGGAGATGCTTCAAGCTCAAGAAACTCTTTACTACAGTCCATGAGGATGATTTCTCTAGCTTCTGGAGATCTTTGCTCTCTGTCTTGAGTGTTTCTTGGGGTTTTCTTGAGATTCTAGGCTTGGCCATTGGAGCAGAAATAAATGCGGTGCTATAGCTTGAGGTACAGAAAAGAAGAAAAAAAGTGGATTGTTTTGGCTGAGCTTGAGGATTTGTTTCACATGGAACTAGGTTTCAGATTGGTTTCTAGAGATATTGAGTGAAGCAAAGAAAGTGAAGAGAGTACCAAGAGAAGCTGCTTTTTGTAGAGGTGACAAAAATAATTGGGCCTCATAGGGTCCTACATAAACTTAGGAGTTTGGAATTATAAATTTTATATTGCAAAACCCTAAATAGACCCCCCCCCCCCAAAAAAAAAAACGTTGAACACTAACTACTAGGATGTATATGAGCAATTTATTAGGGTTGGATCTTTTAAGGCCCTTTAAGCGTTTCATTGGGTACATAGAAGTCTGTTTTTCATATCCACTCTATATCACAAAAGGGAAATGATTTAGAATGTAGATGTAAGAAACTAAGGAAAGAAGAAGAGAAAAGTGAAATTCATCATCGGTCTGTTTTGGGTTTATGCTTTTGCTTCACGTCCTCAAGCAAATATAGCAGCAGAGTCGTGGACCTTTCGTTTTCGTAAGACTATTTGTGATTATAAGAGCGTATTTACTACAGTGAAGTGAATTCTTCCTCATTTTGACTGCATAATCATTGAAACATGCGTACATATCCATTACAAAGGCTCGTTCAAATTTTCGTTCAAACACAAAATTTCAAAAAAGTGTACGCTTATTATGTTCTACAAGACTTATTTTATTAATGATTCTCATGCGGCTTTGCATCCCTGAGGACTGAGACTAAGAGAAACCTACACTGACTTAGCATAATCAATTTAAACCCCTTTTGGCGTGCAAAATTTCTTCACCTAACGCGATATTCCTCGTTATCTATAGATATAACCGGAAAAGATAAGAGCAAAGGCAAGCTAACAGTCTTGCTACCAACGCTTCAACATTTATGTATCTTGCCATGCTAGCAATGCCAAATGGTCATGGAAATTTTCCATACATGATCGTACATTGTTTGCTGGTCCCAACATTTCGAATCAACACGGTGTGGTGAACAGTGTCCGACCCCATCATAAATTTTTGTATACTTTCTCAAATACCTTGGATGTCTAATACTCTCACACCACTTGTCTGAACTGAAACTGCATTTTTTTTTGTAATAAACATCAGAGCCCGACTGAATTAAACAAACTCTCTGCTCTGCATTCCCGGGGCCCAAAAGAGAGAAAAAAAGAAGTAATGAAAGAACAGAGACGGGTCAAGTTCTTTATGAAAACGACCCGTAACCAAAGCTAGGGTTTCATTGGGTTAAGTGTGGGAAATTAACAGGAAGATGCTCCCTGATTATTCCCTCTTCATGTAAAAGGCTGCCCGAGTTATTCCTTTTGCCTCAGGCTCTGAAACAGTGAGCTTTATTCACTTTTAACTAGAAGGCAAAGTCATCCCCCATCACCCCATGTCTTTAACATGAAGCCATTGTCCTGACAGTTAAGCATTTTGAAACCTTAAACTCACTGTGCAACGTCTCTTAAAAATCCCGTCATCTTTAATCATATGAACCTATCCGTTAACTATGTTTTGGTCGTTGCGGAATGCTATGACACTAATTTTTATGATAAAAAGCAATATGTCGTGTCTCTCAAGCGTGAGAAAGTATTTCACGTATTGTTCATAAAAGGATTCCAAGTGGGCATATCATGATCAATATATGACTTAAAGATTATTCAAAGACAGAAGAATAATGAATAATGAATGGTGCCGTGTTATTAAGGATGGATATGTGGCAAAAAAAAAGATCAAATTTTTTATCAGTCCACTTATTTTCTTCATTTCCAACAAAGAATGGTGGTAAAGAGGGTTAGTTTATTGGAGCACATGGCCTAATGATTGAGTCTTCCTGTCGTACTTTATTATGCCCGAGACTCGTAGTCGTAGCATGCTTCCTCGGCTTGTTCATGCTCTTCCTTTTCCATGAATCATTTCCTCGGAAATTGAGAAACATCGAGCATGGTTGCTTCTCTCTATTCATACTTTGTAATGGAGTATTCAAGAGCTATCCAGTTCCTTTAAATTTCATTTAGTTATTTTAAATACTTATTTTGGACCATCTTTTTCATTTTCATATATGATATTCTCACCTGTAATAATTTTAAAAACATCTCTCTTGTTCTTTAGATTTGTGTGTAGATCGATAAATCTTTCATCAATTTTTTTTTACCTATCTTGGCACGCTTGTGACACCACGCATGCATCATTGCTAGTTTATAATTTAAGACGTACCCAAACATGTTCATAGAGAATACTGAAAATAAGATTGGCTATCCATATGGTGTGAATACATGAATTGGTATTTCAAAGTTTCTTTGGGTACAAAATTGAAAAAGTCACTGAAAAACAGTAAAGTGTCGTTGTGTACTCCTCAAAATAAGATAAAGAATATCTTATGTTATTTAAGGAAATTAAATCATAGACACCTTTTCTATGTTTGAGAGAATCGAGGAGCACATTAAAGTTTAGGAGTTTTTCAATTGAAGATGTCGTTCGAGAAGAAAAAGATATGAAATTGGCCCATATCACAAGTGAGGAACAATGACACTACAAGTACCAAAAGTCATATACGGCGCTCACTTTGGTATCAAAAGTTTTTATCAGATCACTTGAATGTCAAATCGGAGAAAAAACGATAACTTAAATGTCAACAGCAAGAAATTATGGCCAAAATAAATACTTGGCATTTACAAATAAAAAAAAAGTGAAGTGGCATATTTTTTAAAATGCAATCCACGTGCACATGAAAAACGATGTCGTTTTTCCTTCCAACATGGCTCCAACAAACAAAATGACGTTGCAGAAGGTGGATACAAATTAGGGTGTCGACTTCCTTTTACTGACCGTCGCTTGCTCACTTGCCCACCGTCCCTTGCGCAACGTCGCTTGCCTGCTATCGCCCACTCACCGTCGCTCACCTACCTTCTCCGTAACTCTCACTCAAACAGGTTTATCATCTTCTTCTCTCCCTTAAGGCTCCGACAGCAAAATTAGGGTAACGAGAGCAAAATTAAGGCTCGGCTCAAAGGGTAAAAGGGTTATTTGCAAGATCAAGTTGGTAATTTTGGGGGCGAATTGATATATGTGCTGAAATTGTCCGATTAGGGTTTTCAAATTGGGGTTCTCTTTCAATTTGGGGATCTAGGGTTCTTATTTGGGGGAAATTTGCTGAATGGTGTTGTTTTTATTGTTGACATGCTGACTAGACCTCCGACGACCCACAATCGACTTCATAAATTAATAAAAAAAGGCCACGTCGGATTTATGGCCAATCTGATCAGAGTTGGCACTTAAGTAATCGTTTTTTAAAAAATTTGGCACTTAAGTGATCCAAAAGAAATTTTTTGCACCAAAGCGAATACCGTACACAACTTTTAGCACTTTTAGTGTCCTTCTCTCCACAAGTGACAAAGGGACAAATATATATATATATATAGAAATAAGTAAAGATATATTTGTAATTAATAGTATTGGCCCACTAAAAATTCCAATAAGGAAAGAGACCCGTTCAAGATTAATGAATATACTCAAATTGTAAATTAAAAAAGCGCTCCAAAAGAAATAAAAATCAAATTGGATGTGTACTTATTTTGAAGAAGTCAAAATGTAAAGAAACGAAATCCATTATAAAAATGAATGGGGTGATTAAGTACACTTTAATTGAATGATTCGATTTTCAAGGCATTAATTATGCACAACATAAGGACAATCAATACATTAAAAACTGATAAAAAAATTTAATTGATTGTTTAATAATGCTGAAGGAGCACTCATTAACGAAATCTAGATGAATATTGGAACGAAACTAACGAAGGATCAGGATAGAAATGACAAAAACTCTATATATTTCAAAACTCTTTACTTAAATGATCTAGACAAAAGCAAATTACATAATCAACAATGAAATTGTCATCACAAAACTCAACTAATGCGCTGACCTGAACTAATAGCTGATTAAATCAATATGGCACGAAACTCGATGTTTGAATCAGTATTCACAATTAAAGGAAAATAGTTATTCTCAAGTATTTTTTTAGAGTTATTATATTTCTGTTCACTAATAATTCGTCTTCTAAGTTTTCTTCTCGTGCATTTGCACGGGGATAGGCTAGTTCAAATTCTATATTAAAATAACTTGCAATATATAACAAAAAAAACTTAAATTTGATGAATCACCTAATAAATATGTTCGAATGGTTATTGATATTATCAACATTTCAAGACATGATATTTCATTTGCTTAGAAGAGATGAACGGTGTTTCCTTCAAGATAATCAAAAGCATAAGCGTACAATCAACATATCGAGATATTAAATTTAAAAAAATACTATATTTCAGGCGCGTCTTTGCGAGAAATGGCTCTGAATATTCTAAGATGAAAGCTATCCTTTTTAGTTTTGTCTATTCAGTTAGCCATGAGGTCTGAAAACTAGATGAGACACTTCGGAACGTGACATTACGATTAAAATTTTGTTAATGAGCGCCTCACGAACAAACATTTTCAAAAATGAATGAGATGGGATGAGACTGAATCGACCTAAAGTAAAAATTCGTCAACACATTCTTTTCCCGAATTATTTCATTAGATGGTGCAAAAACATATTATGGAACGCAATTACACGACATGTACGCAAAAGCCGAAGTAGGAAGGCTTTATTTTATGTACGTAACGATGGTTTCACCGTGTTAGTTTGGTTTGCTAGGGGGTTAGAGTGAGTAGCAATTGAGGGGAGAAAAATGGCACACAGTTCAGGGCACTCTTACATTGTTAAAAGATTTAACGTCTTTAGATGTTCCAAGTGATTCTGGGCAACTTGAATATCGAGGAAAAGCTCTTGAAGTATCGATTCTTTTTATGTATGACGTGCACATGCTGTGCAAAAGATTCTAAAAAAGATCGTTTTTATACTTGAGCCATGAATTTGGTTGCCCGTAATGTCGGTATGTCACAAATGGCTTTGCATTTCCCTCTGTCTTAAGCTTCTTGGTAGAGGGAAATGATGAATCTTAGGGTGCGAATGATAACCATTCTATTCTTGAAATAGATTTTTTATTTCTATTCTCTTGACAAGTTTTTGAATAAAGATAAACGTTTGATAACAATACAAAATTTATATTTTTAGAACTGAAATTCATATCATAGGCCTTCTTACATTTTTCATTCATCGACAGGTGGCAACCAGTTGGGGTGGTGGTGGTCGGCGGGCGGCAAGTGAGAAGAGTTTTTATTTCTCCTTTTATTCCGAAAACAGAGAAGTATAAACTTTTTACTTCTCATTTCTGTCTAAAACGTATTTCTAAACTAAAAATTTATTCTAGAAATAACAAAATGAAATTGCGTTACCAAAATTCCAAACTTGATCTCGGGAACAAAAAAAATAGATATGGCCAGAAATAAAATGGTTATAATGCGTACCCTTACTGACTTATGCAGTACTATTGATTGTTCAAAAAAAGTCATAAATCTATTGCAATCGTGCCAATTCAATCATAAACCTTTTGTATTTATGCCAATTCAGTCTATCCGGCCAAAATCTCTGACATTGACGTCACCTGTCCTATGTGGCGCGGCAGCGCTGACGTTGACATTTTAAAGTAATATTTTAACATTTTTTTTCGTATTTTTTATTCCTTTTCCTTTTTATTTTTCCCTTCTCTTTCTTCTTTTTCTTCCTTTTTTCCTCTAGAGGCGAGGGGCCGGCTAGCGGGACCTATCCTTTTCTATAAATCAACTCATCCTTTTCTATAAACTCCAATTTGACATCCCCAAATCTCCAAATCCACAACCATCCCCTTTCGATCGAAACTTCTTCACCCGTTCCGGCGGACCAAACGCGCCCAGCTTCTCCATCACGGTTTATGCGTACTCACATGTTTAGACATCAATGCACGATTTCTAAATGGTTCGCAGGGATAATCATTATCTTCAAAGCACGACATGTGTTTGTGTCCTAGCAGATTGATTAAACTGTGTTAATGTTGTCGAATAATCCGTCTTCGTGTTGTGTCTTAATCTGCATAAGGGCAATTCCGGTCCTGCGACGTGATCATGGGCCGTTGCTCGAGAGGCCCATAACGAATACTGTGGCCCTCCAGACAAGATGGACTTGGCCCATGTCACATCACCCGCGCCATAAATGGATCAAATCGAAGGCCCAAATCTTTTGCTTAGCCACCTTAAGCCAAGGGGGTAAAAGAAAAAAAGTTAATACCACAAAAAACCTCAAATTTGTATATTTGTGATAAATTTACTCAAAATTATTTTTTTGATTACAAAAAATCCTAAACTAATATATCTATGATAATTTTACCCTGAACTATTTTTTTTACAACAAATAACCCCACACTGATACATTTGTGATAATTTTACCCAAAACTAATTTTTTTATCACCAAAAATTCTAAACTGGTACACCTGTGACAAATTTACCTCAAACTATTTTTGAGACCACAAAAAACCAGTTTGACCACCAAAAACCCAAAACTATTACACATGTGATAAATTTACCCTCCATTAATTTTCGTTAAATTTTACTGTCAAATTACTAAATTTGATGACACATGGTAGTTGACGAGTTTACCAGTTTGGGGTTTTATTTCTCTGTTTGTCACAAGTTTATCAATTTGTGATTTTTCGTGATATTAATTCAATTTAACGAACACTAACAGAGGGTAAAATTGTCATAAATGTACCAGTTTGGGATTTTTAGTGGTCAAAAAATTAGTTTGGAATAAAATTATCACAGGTGTACCGTTTTTGGGTTTTTTATGGTAAAAAAAAACTTAGTTCGGGGCAAAATTATTACAAGTATACCAGTATAGGATTTTTGTAGTCAAAAAAATAGTTCGGAATAAATTTATTGTAAGTATATCAGTTTGAGATTTTTGGTGATTAAAAAATTAATTCAAAGTAAAATTGTGATAAGTATACCAGTTTAGAATTTTTCTTTATATTAACCTAAAAGAAAAATCCTCCATTAATGGAGCGCCAAAATGGCCTCGATTCAAAAATCACCTCGGCTCGCTCGCTGGACTCGCTGACTCGCGCTGAACTCGCTTCGTCTTTCCCCCCACCGGGCATGGAGCTCCGGATCGATCCCTGATGCCCGCTTGAGCCAGGCTCGAGTTCCGCCGGTCGCTCGACCCACGGTTGTTCCCCCCCACTTTTGCCGGTCGCTTCCGTTTCAGGGTGCTGTTGGGGGGGAAAGCAATGCCGCTGAGCCTCCGCCATGGACGGGGAGGCTAACCTTCCGTGCCGGCCGAGCGACCCGATCCGGAGCACCGGCCCGACGTCCTCGTCCTCGTCGTCGGCGTGCCTGCCCGGTTCTTCCCCGCCGGGCTTGCTCCGGCATGTGCAGGCCGCCTTCAAGCGCCACCGCCCGCTCGGTAACTGTTCTCCTCTCTCGTGTTCCCTTCCGAATGCCCCCGTCTCTTGGACGCGATCGCTTTCGGATGGGTCGAGTTTGAGTCGATTAGGGTTTCGTGCTTGGCGAGCTTGGTGTTGTAATTGATGGGAGTGGAGGAAGTTAGGTATTTTTGGTGGAGTTCCTGAACTGGCGAGTGTTGTGCAGTCAATTTCTAATGTTAGGCTAAGAGCTCGAGATAAGTTGATAATTCTCTTGGGGCTTCTTGGTCGAAAATCAAGTGCTGTGAAGTTTAGAGTTTAGTATGTTGTCAGATGTATTGGTTTTCATGTTGAATCTTCCTTACTTTTTGGGTGTACTGAGCCTTAGATTGATCCTCCAATTCTGATGACCGTTCCTTCCCAGTCACCAATCTGCAGGGCATTGCATCCCAAACTCAAAGAATTAACTGATTCACGTTAATTATTGCGCCCCCACTAGAAAGCGTTCTGCCCCATTCCTTTCTTTAGGCGAAGCACTGAAAAGTTTAGCAATTTGGTCGAGGATGCTCGTCGACTATGTCCTCCTATGTATTTTTTGGTACCGTTATATGAATTCTATATTGCAGGAACTTAATTTGTGAAGATAACTTGTTAAGAAGATGAAAATTGTGACATCCTTAGTATCTAGATGTTTGATTGAGTTCACTAATAGAGTAATCTTTTCACTCACAATCAAGCATCTTCCCATCCGATTTTTATATACCTCAACTCAGACTTTCTCTTGAAATATAATATATTCTGCATTTGGGTTGATTGTGATGTGTCAGGATTAGAGTATAGGGTGTTCATTTACCAGCCGACTCTATTTGTGCAAGTGGAAATCAGTTGAATGTCTTTTGTCACCTTGGAATGTGCTAGAGGTCCTTCAATGTTCTTTTTCCTTTTTTAAATTTTACTTCTGCTTTCATGTTGCAATGATTTCATCTTTCTTCCATCTGGTTAGGTTGGAACATATTCTTGTCTTCATCTTGTATTTTTTGAAACTCATAGGAGCGATGCAGTCGAATGATATGAGGCCCCGGCGTACACTGGCTCCTTCACGAGAAGCTTCACGTAACATGGGTCCAACAGCCGTTCCTGCCGTGGATGACAAGAGGTCAAAAGATGCAGTTCCATTTGGTAAAGTTCACACAGTAAGAGAATCTGTTATGCAGACAAAAAACATAGGCTCTGTCATGAAAGAAACCCAAGATGATGCGACAATCACACCCCCTTCCTTCTCAGGCACCATTACCAAGTCTTTTAATGACAGTTTCAACCCATTTGATGAACGAATACATCAACCAACATCTATCATTGATTATAAGGAGAAGGATCCTATGCCTCTGACCCATGTAGAACCTCAAGTAGACCGTTTAAAGAAAGTCCAGTTTTCACTAGGAGAAAATGTTGCTTCCCGAGGTAACATGTTAATTATGTTTTTCCAGAGATTTTTCCATAAACTATTTTGCATTACACATTTTACAATGAGTTTCTACGTAGCAACTTTAACTTTTTACTGTGAAACATCAGTTTGAGATTTTCCTGGCATTTGCCAATATTCTTTGGCAATAGATACAGCAATTCCTTTCAATATGCAGGGGCCAACGCTCAAGTGGCCCCTGAATTGGGGAATTCATCATCTCATATCAGTCCACTTGCATTGACAGAAATGGAGTGGAATGCAAGCAATCATTTGGATGCGTCGACTGTTATCAATCAGGAGTTGAAGCAGCAGAATCCCCAGAACACAGACTCTGGTAGCCACTTAAGATCTGATGTTGAAATTCCTCCTCTGCTAGCAAAGAGAACAGCAGTTGTTCAGGATCAGCTACACCATTTCAGAAATTTTCTAACTCAACCTACGACTCTATCTTCAGTTGTTGGTCCATATTGTGCCACAACAACTTCTGTAAATTCAGCCTCTGCACCCATGCTGAGTTCGACAACCTACACCGCATGTCGTAATCTAGAGGAGGAATCTCAATTGGCAGTAGAAGCTCCTGGAGATGCTAATTCCAATCCTGAATCCGAGGCTCAGAAGAATAAATATCGTTCTTTTGGAAATACTAGTGGCATAGTAGGTGACCAAGCACCTATTATAGCTCCAGCTTCTAGCTCCTGCATGGACGGCCCTACAGAGGACAACAAACATGATTTATCCAAAGTGGAACTTGTTGAGGTTGAGAAGGACAGCAGCTTTCGACATGATGTTTCCTCCGCTAAGGATAAGTTAATCCAAGCAAAGGGATCTGCTAGTGCCATCAGCAATATGCAATATGGGGTGCCTGTGTCCAAAGATTCATCTCTGGATGCAAAACAAGAGTCTTCTCAATCAGGAAAACGAGAGAAGGCAATAAGCGGAAGAGGTGCATCGGTCCCTCGAAAAAGGAACTATGATCCTGACCTTTTCTTCAAAGTTAATGGCAAGCTATATCAGAGGCTGGGCAAAATAGGCAGTGGAGGAAGCAGTGAGGTCCATAAGGTCATTTCCTCAGATTGTACAATTTATGCGCTCAAAAAAATTAAGCTTAAAGGTAGAGATTACGCTACTGCCTATGGATTTTGTCAGGAAATTGAGTATCTAAACAAATTGAAAGGAAGGAACAACATTATACAGCTGATAGATTTTGAGGTAATCTCACTTCCACGTCCTCTTTTTTGCTCTGTTCTAGCATGATTCCTTCATCCCTTTCATATCTTAATTGCTTAGAACAGTTCAGAATAATAAATTTTCATATGCCATGGTCATCAGAAATTCAGAATGCCAAACTTAGGTATTCGAAGTGTTGAGGTGGTGCTTTTAGGCCACATAGGATCATAAGTAGATAGTATTGGGAATTTTAATGTTGGAAGTGCTAATTTGTTATAGCCTGCTTGTGAGGAAACAAATTGTTAACTTTATCCTCTTGCCCCCCACCCATCTCCTCTTATTAGTCTTAGCCGTAGCTTTGAATTTTCCTATGGAGGTGGAAAGTTGACAAGTTTGATGTTTGAAGGTGATATCTTCTTTCCCAGCAGTATGTCACATCAATAAATGCATTCACATTGCTTGAAGACTATCCTTATCATAGCTAGGAGGTTATTGAGTGAACCATAGATCAGCAACATATTTTCTGGGCATGGTATAATCTATTCATTGTTAGGGATCGGCGCTGTAATTGGTATATGCTGGTCCAGTTGAAAATAATAATTTCATTATCTGCCGGTTTATTATGACATTTTGTAGGTAGTATCTAAGCACTTTGTATCTCATGTTCTTTCCCCCAGAGTTGTTCATGCTTCTCTGGCAGCTAGGTTCTGGAAACAAATGGAGTAGATGTTTTTAGCTTCTAAATGAAACTTAGACTTTGTGATTTTGAATGTGTTGGATGCCGTTTCTGGTTATGTTCCAATAGATCTCATTTTTCCTGCCTAATTCTGTTATTGTGCTTTCATATTTTGTCTTGCTATTAATTAAGACATGGTTGATTCCGTTGCTTATAATTAGGTGACCGATAAAACCTTGCTTCATGAAGTCATGAGTGGCTCCATGAACATTAAAGATGGGAGAGTCAAGGATGATGGATATATATACATGGTGCTTGAATATGGCGAGATTGATTTGGCTCACATGCTGTCCCAAAAGTGGAAGGAACTGGATAAGTCAGACCAAACCATAGATGAGAACTGGCTTCGTTTCTATTGGCAGGTATTCAAATTACTTTGTAATGATTATCATTCTTTAGGTTTTCCTTCTACTAAATAAACTCTGAAACAAACTGCCTATTATTATTTTCTTATTATAATCACATAAAGTACCTCTTTATCTAGTATACTGACGTACATTTACGATGTTGGGTGTGCGGAAGTCTTAGAACGCCTGACTAATCCCATTTCTGACAATCCTGTGACATACTGCCTCACGATATGCAACTACTACTGGATCTTCTTTTCTGATATTACCTTTATGATGGAAGTTTACACTTTTTTTTGGCAATTCTACGTGTTTTTGGTTAACCTGAATGCTTTAGCTTATGTTATATATTACATTCGCGTCACTTACTTTCATCTTGTAATCCCACTTCATGCTCCATGATGAATGAATCTACAATAATAGAGATTTTTTTTGTTTTTGGTAAGGAATCTACAATAATAGAGATTATCTATGGTTCTTGTGTAAATTACTTCTCTTTCTTTTTCCTCCCTTTGCTTGTGCTGTTGATTATGCCGATTGGCTTGAGGGAAAACTGATCTTTGTTTCTTTGGATATTCGGTTTAGCAAATTCTGCAAGCTGTCAATACCATTCATGAGGAGCGGATTGTGCATTCTGACTTGAAGCCAGCTAATTTCCTTCTTGTGAAAGGTTCATTGAAGCTAATTGATTTTGGTATCGCAAAAGCGATAATGAGTGACACAACCAATATCCAACGAGACTCTCAGGTTATTATTTTAGTTCACTGTTCTTTCATTTCAGTCCAGCTACTGAGCTACATCAAATCACATGTATTTCATTACTGTAGGTAGGTACACTGAGCTATATGTCTCCTGAGGCATTTATGTGCAATGAAAATGATGCAAATGGAAATGTCATCAAATGCGGTCGACCTTCAGATATTTGGTCCCTTGGCTGTATCCTTTATCAAATGGTGTATGGGAGAACCCCTTTCTCTGAGTACAAGACATTCTGGTCCAAGTTCAAAGTTATAACCAATCCAAATCATGAAATTGCGTATGAGCCGGTTAACAATCCATGGCTTCTCGACCTTATGCAGAAATGTCTTGCATGGGACCGGAATGAGCGGTGGAGAATTCCACAGCTGCTTAAACATCCTTTTCTTGTTCCTCCTGTACCATCCCAGATATCTTCTCATCTAAACCACAGCTACAAACTGATTCAACTTATTGCTGGAGCTTGTACAGATGACAAGGATGCATCAGCTTTATGCTCTCAGCTAAGGCAACTACTTGAGGACCCCATAGCACTTTTGGATTCTCAGTCATTAACATCTCGGAGCCAACATTGCATGTTGCTCTCCCAAATGTCAAAAATTTGTTTTCGGCTACAGGAACATTTAGATATATCTGAAAGATAGATGTGGCTGTAGTGTAGAGGCAAAGCTGTAACTCGCCCTGTTCCAAATTTGTGGGTTGTGAGTTCTGTTTAGGGTGATGAGAATGCAATTCCCCACCAAAATCTTTTTTTCCAATCGGTTTGTAAATTATGAGATTGTTGTTTGTGGCAATGATAGTCCCAGCTTTGGAGGCGTAACGGCTGTTCGTTTCACGGTTTCGAATTGGAATTTTCAGATAGTCTTCTTGCTCTTGAAAGTTGAGCACATGTCCATTTGAGTCAGAGGGCTACTTATCTTTGTTTCAGGTTTGACCAAGCTCAATTCCATTCGTTCAGCAAATATGCTTCCATGGTCTAAGAGTTGGAGTGAGGTTGGAGTTGAACAGCAAATTTTACGGAACCTCAGTGACAATGAGTTCGGTTCCGCTGGTTTTTGTCATCGTGCAGAAATTATGTCCATAGATTTGAGAGATCATGCATGGTATGAGATCTAACATATCTATGATAAAGTCTGAAAAGAGTTCGTTGTTGAGCTTGTTTTTAGCTCTGGTGAAATGAGGTGGACTTGGATCGTGTTATGGCCAGGCACCTCAGACGTGCATGGTGCGTGTATCGTCTATTATTAACTTAAAGAGAATTAACAATGTGGTCCCGTAGCACCTTCGATATCGATTAATGGTAAACATAGGGCAATTACGCCGATATCCTCTTGATTTTGAAGAACTACTCTTGCTGTCTGGTTTTTTCTTTTTCTTTTCCTGTTCCTTTTGCTCTTGATTGTTCGACTTTTGGATCGTTATATGCAAACAGTTGCATGGCAAATCATCTTGCTAACAACACCAAATAAAAGGAATATGATTATACAACTGAGGTTGAACCTCGGACAAGAAACCGATCAAAGTAGGTTTGGTGTGAGTAGGTTTCCTTGTCCCAGTGGTTTCTTAGTTTAAATAGGTTTTCTAGTTTAAGTCGGCTAAAAAGATTTTTCCTATTTTGGATCAAAATATAGAAATAATTATGATATATCTATTGATTATTCGTATTGCACGTATATTTCATTTGCATTGCATGCATATCTCCTTTTGCTTTCACATTACATATCTTGATTTAGATATTATTTTGGAAGAGTTATCTAATAAAGCCTATAAAAAGACTGATGTATTCTTCGTTAATATAAACATCCAAATATACACAAAATTCTAAGGAAAAGTGCCAAAAAAGTCTTAAACCTTTTTTGGTGTCAATTCAGTTCTAAACCTTTTACATTTGTATCAATTCAGTCTTAAACCTTTTTATGGTATCAATTCAGTCCTAAACTTTTTATATTTATGCCAATTCAGTCCTAAACCTTTTATTTTTGTGCCAATTTAGCCCTTCTAGTCAATTTTGGTCAGATTTTGCTGACGTGGACGCCGGCCGGCCAGCGGCCGATCACCGGTGCTAACATGGACAGCTTTAATAATATTTTAATAATTTTTTTTGATTTTTTTTTTCCACCCGCCCCTCTCCTTCCTCCAAGCAGTAGCACAATTCCCTCGGTATCATAGTCCCGTGGATCAACACCGGCATCGAATTTGCTTTCTTCTAATGCTTGTGCGAGCAAAGGGCCTATAGCCCAAAATTCCATCGGATGAGTCAATTCCATGACAATATCCAGGGCGGAGGGGAGGGGGAAACGTGTAAGGAAAGGAAACGTGGAAAGGTGGAAGGTGGGGAGGGAGCGGGTGCATAACGAGGCCGGTTATGGACATCGTTCCCTCCGTCCGCCTAACCGTTCCCACCTTCCTCACGCCGACGCAATTTTTTGATGCTCTCCACCAACCTTCTCCGCGCTTTCTCCCTGCGGCGCTCTCGCGTTCTCGTCCATCGCCCGTCTCCCGAGAAGCCGATTCTCTCCGTCGCTCCATCGACGGCCGGGGAAGGTGCGAGTTCCTGCGAAACGTCGCTTGCTGGCTTGCTTCGGTTTCGCGGCTAGCCTGGGGTTAGGCCGAGGTCTGGTGTGTTTGCCTAGCAATTCCTGTTTGCACTTCCCGTGTTCGATGAAATGTCTCCGCGGTTTATCGAGGAACCGAACGACTTAATTGGGGATGCCATGGGGGAGGAGGAGGAGGAGGTCCCACCCCCCGCGTGGTTTCGGGCTCTTGTCCGTGAACCAAACACGGCGTGCTGCTTTGTAATTTGATTGTTTGGTCGCCCAGAAAACTGGTTAAACGAAAATTCTGGAATGAATGGTAAATTATCTCGAGGTTTCTTAACTCGAGCGTGATGCGGCATGAATAAATGGAGATATTACCTTGTTACTTTATGGCAATATCATCTGCTCTTCAAGTTCGACTCTTTGTTGGTTGCGTTCTACGATATCAGAGTTGACATGTTATTCATTTCATTATTTATTTTATCCTTCTCAGAAATGGACTTGCAATCGCCCTGCGTTCTAGTTTTATCTGGGAAATCGCCTGCAGAAACGGAATTTGCGAAAACTTTGAAGAGCAGTAGCACTCTCAAACTCCCTGACAACAGTGAAGTTAGAATCTTTGTGCATCCAGATACTCAGAGGCCACCAAGTGAAGAGTCTTTCCAGATTGATTTGTTTCTGAAGTCCCTTTTGACAAATCGGTTTGGTAGGTTTTTCATTTGGTCTCCACTCTTGCCATCAACTCACGACGTTGTTACGCAGTAAGCATCGAGTTAGTGATTTTCTTGTAGCGCCAGTTTTTCGGAATTTCAACGATGTTTGCTTTCTTTACAGCAACTTTTGCGAACTTCCTATTGGTGCAGTCTGTGCTGCTGACGTTCAATCGAAAGGACGAGGTTGGAATTCCGACCGTTAACTTGATACGTGGAGCTTTAGTGTGGGTTCTTTGGATCTTATATGTTTAAATTTGTAGGAAGGTCAAAGAATCTTTGGGAATCTCCAATTGGTTGCCTCCTCTTCTCTTTTACGATTCAGATGGTTGATGGGAAAATCGTGCCTCTTCTGCAGTATGTAATTTCGCTGGCTATTACTGAGGCTATAAAGGAGATATGTGACAAAAATGTAAGCACAGAAAGATCCTCTTCATTGTTTCTTTCTGTCTACTTTACTATTTGGGAGTGAGCTAAGAAAAGAATGATTAACAAATATTATGTTTTCATCTGGTCTGTCTGAGATCACAAGTTCTTCATGATAAAGGGAAGAAAATTAATTCGAGATTTATGCAAATTTTGTATTGTGCATATAATACTTCTTGGTTTGTACATTTTGGCTGGCATGTTCTACCGTGGTACAATGATTGATACATTTACATACATTCATTTTGCTTCAGGGACTTCCCTACCTTGATGTTAGAATAAAATGGCCGAATGATCTTTACCTAAATGGCCTTAAAGTTGGCGGCATTCTGTGCACATCAACTTATAAGTCTAAGAAGTTCAATGTCAGTGCCGGTAAACAGACTCATCTTTTGGACAAAGTGTATGATCCCATATGCCTTTTATTGAGAGCCTTGAAGCTACATGCTACTTCGAAAAGTAGAATTTTTGCTGTCTTACTGAAGTTATCCTCTCTGACACTAAGAACTGTTCCATGACTCATCTACACTTGGACATTGACTCATCACCTGTATGTGCAGGTATTGGCTTCAATGTTGATAATGAGAAACCAACTGTGTGCTTGAATGCGGTCTTGCGAGAATTGTCAATTACTTCTTACAAATTTACACGGGAGGATATCCTTGCAGCTTTTTTCAATAAATTTGAATACTTGTACGATCTATTTATAGATCAAGGTAACTCAATGTCTTCATTGTGAATTTTCTTTTTTCTCTTTGAAGTTTGTTTCAATTCAATCATCAATGTTTACTTTTCACTTTTCTCATACTATATTCCTAAGGTAATACATGTTGGAGACTTCCTTTCATATGCCTTAGGATCGATAATTGGGTAGTAAGAAACAAACGTCTTACTTTCCCATGGAGGAGATATTGCACTAATAATAAAAATTTAACCTTGGTCAGTAAGATAATGTGCTAAGTAAAGTTTTTGATCTTTATCCTTTGTTACTTGTCTAGAAAAGGTGACAAAACTTCTGATTTACATGCATGGGACTGAATGGAGCCTCCCTTTTCGTTTACTAAGCAAGGGTACCTTTTTCTTATGCTCTACAGTCTTTTCTAGCAGGGTAGTCAGTCTGATAAGTAACCTTTCCCTATGGTAAGAGTCTCTGGTCAAACTATGGTGCACGTGCTGAATGAAGTTAGCCAAGAATGCTCAATTGACTCGCTTTCTTCACTGCTTTTTAGTCTTGATTTTAGGCTCTGCTACTGCGTGTTTGCATCTTGCATAGAAAAACAAACGGGTGGGGGTCTCTATTTTATATTTTCCATTTGGTGCTTTTATTTTGCCAACTTGTACATAATGTCATTTTCTTTAAATGCAAAACTTACATGACTTGTAATGAAACATCTTTTATGACAAAATTGCTACTCGCAAGTCCTCTTTCTAATGATATGTTTCTAGCGATTTAACATCATAAAATGGACAGTGGTTTTGTTGGACTACAGTGGGCTTTTGAGCAGCATTCTGTGCACTATAATTATGGTCTAAAGGATGGTTTTGAAGTTCTTGTGCATTGTGTTGTGCAGGATTTCAAGCTCTAGAGGAGCTGTATTATAAGACATGGTTACACAGGTAATGCAAATGTGCAAATTTCACTTGTTTGTTCTGCTAACGCTTTTCTTCTGCCATATTGTGAAATTTGTGCGTAGAGACCAAAATCATTCTAGGTCTGTGCATGTTTATGACAATTAGTGTAGAATAGCCTCATTTCCTACTTAGATTCTGTGAGAGAGGTGTACGGTTCAACAAACTTGTCTGAACATGTTTCTAGACAACTGGTGGATTTTTTTTAAGAATTCTGGAGTTGTGGTGTTTTTGTTTCAAAATCCTTGTTTTGGGTTCCATTTGGGGTTTATGTGATGGATCCCTTGGTTCGGGAGAGTCTTTCATAGAAGACTTTTGACGTGTGAATTCTTCACATGGGATGTAGGCAAGTCTTTGCAGACACTTTTCATGAAATGTTCAACTTTCTAGGTTCTATTGATATTTGGTGCACCAGTTAAACAGCTTTTGTGCTTTTGGAAATAAACTCTACACAACCAAGATGACGGACCTATGTATAAAGCTTAAGACATGCCGTTGCTTATATATAAACCATTTCCTGATAAAAAAAAACGGGTTATTCTTTTAAGCATGACTAGGGCTCACTTCACCCATTACTAGTTCGTTGTAGCATAGTAAACAACTTCAAATGTTTCTTGTCGAACTTGGTTCAACAATTCACTAATTTTGAACTTCGTTTTCACAGTAGCCATGCAAGATATAAGGGAATGTTTAGAGCTGTTCTAACGAGCATTTCTTAATTTTAAAGGATATGAAAGATTAGAAAGAAGCAAATGACAACCAAAATTTGTTGATTAAAACTTGATTTTTCAACTAAAAAGAATAGCTTGTGTGTGCAGGCCAATGCATCCAAAGTGCTTGTACTTTTCGAACTTAGTCACCACATTAAGCTATTTTCTCTGATATATCACCTGCTCAGTCAGCAATAAAAGAAATACTGGACTAAAAAAATCAGAAACAAATTCTCACTGAACATAATTCAGTCAAAAAACCTTTCACAATCATTTGATTCGTATGTAGCTCTTTCTCCTGACTTGCTCCTTATCTTCTGCTGTCACAACAGAACCTATTTGCTTTTCTAAGCTTTGCTTTTCCTGACTTGTTACAAATTTGAAATGTACTGCTTTAGCTTTAACTCGCTAGTCAAACACATCAACAGAGATGCAACTGCCAGCACTGTCTCAAATGTTCTTCTAGGTGGTCCCGTACTTTCTAATTTTCTTTGCGATCAATTTAACGATTGTAACTTTCTTTTACACTCTGTTTTTGCTTGAATTTGCGTTACATATGAATTTCCTTTTCCTTTACCACTGGTACTTCGTCCTGATTGGTTTGGGTAGATAACTGAAAGAAAACACGCCCATTTCTAGCAGCACATGATGCATTGGCATTGGTTCTTCATGGTGTTACCGATTCTAGCAAGAGGCATTATGTGGAAGACATTATAAAAATTTATACTAGTGCCAAAAGGGGTTATAATTTTGTGAAAGAGTAAACTGAAAAGTAAACCAGATTGTTTTGCCGTCACGGAGTTCTACCATCCATTGCCATGTCTTATAACATGTAGTCATGTTGATTAATGTGCCGAGACAAATTTTGTTGAAGTTGAGCCTTGATGCTTTCTGTGTCTGCACTTCTCTATTTATGTAAATGCTGTCCTATGTTTTTCTCTTTTAATCTTATATGCACTTTACATGTGACTTGTAGTGGTCAGAGGATAATTGTACAGGAGAAGAACGAGGAGCAGGTAGTGGAAAATGTAGTTACTATACAGGTAAGACAAGGAATGAAAATTTGATAGTCAGCATATACCAGCAATATGCACACAGATTCGAGATATTTGTGCACAATTTCGTTAATGCATGTCAAAGGAACTAATTTAGCGTGGGTTCTGTTTGTAGGTATGTAGAGAACTTGTTCATTTTTTACTAGCGTCTTGTATAGGTTTGGCTATAACTAGATTAATTTGACAGATAATGTATCTATATTTCTACGTAGTGTACAGCTGTGTAACACTCACGTGTGTCATTAGTGAAATCTACTAGCTCAAACGTGATATTTTATTTTGATAAATATTTAGGGACTGACGCCATCAGGGTACCTTTTGGCTGTTGGTGAAGACAACCAGATGTGTGAGCTTCATCCTGATGGCAACAGGTACTTCATTTAAGCTGTATGCCGTTTTTTTTTCTTAAAAGTGCATTGTGCACGTCAGTTGTATAGAGAGTGATATAACAAATTTCTGCAAACTTTGATGAGTCGCTCCCATGGTGTATGGTAGTTCAGGCGTGCATTGAAGTTGAGTAATTTAGGTTTTCAGAACTCTCTGAACTCAAACACCTCCAGAAAGGATCTGGATGCATTTTTATTTGCTTACTTGCCTTGGTTTTTTTATGCATGTCGTGTGTGCTAGATTTTGTTTCAGTTCCTCTGAGATGGTCTGCTTCGAGTATTTTTGGCTTCATTGGATTCATTGAAACTACATATATTCAGTAATTTCTTGCTTGTTTTCATTCCTACGCAGTGCATATGCTATATATTAGGCATATTCATTGTGTTTAGAATTTACTGGCGAGATGCAGGGACCACCGATCTTGTCTTTTCTGGTTCATCATACCATCGTGCTTGGGTGATTGAACTGGCCATAGTTAAAGCACAATGTTGACTGACTTTGCCGTGAGAGAGATGATTTCCCCGTTGGACTGACCGCAAGCTATTTCGCTAGGAAATACGTGTAAATGGTTCATGATAACTATGACTTCTATCCACAATCTCATGTTATGTGATGCATCTTTTCTTCTCACATGGCTGCAGTTTTGACTTCTTCAAAGGACTGGTCAGACGGAAGCTTTGAATAAGATTCGTTGCCTACTCCAATCGAGGCATAAGCCATGCACCACGTGCATCCCTCAAGACTTGTTACTTCAATGTTAATTAAGTACTCATAAATAACGTTTTAGTTTTCATTTCTTTTTTCTTAGAAAAACAATATCCCAGGTAAGATAGGAAGTGGGAATAAATTTGTCATCAGCACGAGAGTGAGCGCAACTTGTGGACATATTGTTTTAGCTTGGTTGCCTGCAATAGAGCACATATGGTTGACCATATGTATCAATTGGGCTTGACTCTCTGGGAACAGGGTTACCAAATCACTAGTCAATTGAGCCAATCCAATGTCATTGAATGCCAGTCTTCAATTGTTTAATATTTCGTGGCATCTCCTTTGCAAATCGCTGGTTCTGGTATTTGTTTGTAAGGACTGTTCCCATAAAGCATTGTCTGTAATGCTGGAACATGCAAGATTGAAGATTGTTCCTTCATTATTTGGGCTTTGTCCCGGTCTTAACACTAACGTAGCTGGCCTCGCAATTCATCATTGATTGAATAAGAATTTGCAACCTCTGAAACCCTTGTGTAGCTGGGGATCAGCAAGACACTCTTTAAATCTTTCTAGTGTTATCATCTCTGATTAATGAAAAGAATCAATTTTTTCACGTCGTCGTGCCTTTTTATGATTATGATTGAATAGAGTGTGCTATTTCGGGTTGAACCGAACCGGGGCATGGGCACTCAGGATAGGAACTATCGGGTCATCTGTCCCTTTCTTCCAACCTTAATGTGTGGAGGGGTGGGCACGCTGGTCCCGCCGCATGGGGTGGGAAAAAGTAAAGGAGGAACCAATACTGCTTCGCATGCAAAAAGCTCCCAACGTTCGAACTCTGTAGCTTCAAGTTTTGTTTTCTCACCTAAAAGAAATATTTACAAAAGGAAAGGACCAGGTAGCTCCAAGGGACTTATCATTTGGAGATGGCCACAACCTGTCAAATGGTTGGTCCATGTGGCGGACACTGTCGCCATCACAACATGGAATTTGCATCGAGGTTACGGGGGTCTTTCTTCTTCTTCCTCTTCTTCAGCAAAAGGCTGCAAAAGAGCATTGTGGGAAGACCCCACTTGCCATTGAATGGAACAGAGAACGGACATGGTGGATGCTCTTGCGTGACTCACGAAAACACTTCGGCTTTTGTTGCTTACTGGGTTTTCTGCTGGGTCCGACACCTGTGCCCACGACGCACCCATTTGCACCAGCTTTTTGTCCCTCTCTTTGGTTTTGTCGCTCATCTGCGTCATTGTGAACATGAACTCAATTTTGTGCGCATTGTGAACATACGACATATCGCATGGCTCAAATCCTAGAGCTGGAGATGGCAATTATATTCTGGTTTCGTAAGCATGGGGTGGGGAAAAGAAATGGCTATTACGTATTTTTACGAGGAAAATTATTTAAAAAGTTATAAACTTATTGTTTTTGTGCCAATTTAATTCTAAACCTTTCAACTGTGCCACGTTTTGCCAATGCAGTCCACTCGAGGCTGACCCTCACCAGCCTCGGCGAGGCTCACTTTCGCAAGAGGGTAACCTTGCCTGCAATTGGCAAGGGCAACCCTCGCAGGTCGTAACCTGTGGTGCGGAAGAAGAAGGAAAAAGAAAAAGAAACCAAAGAAAAGACAAAAGATATAAATATAAAATATTCAAAAAAATTTTAAAAATTAATAAATTTTTTCCACATCAGGGCTGATCGTGCCACGTAAGACGACCAGCATTCACGCTATCGATTTCTGGCTAAAATTGGCCGGATGGATTACATTAGCAAAACATAAAAAATGTTTAGGATTAAATTGACACAATTGAAAAGTTTAGGACAGAATTTGCGCGAATTGAATCGGTTTAGGACTTTTATGGTAATTTTTCATATTTTTATGTATTCCTACGAGTAATCGTGTCCTAGTACTTTAACTAATTTACGCTCGAGTAACCTCTTGGAATGTGTAATTTGTAGCTAATAATCATCGGAAAACATATGCCTACCGATAAATATAAGTTAATTAGAAGGTATGCGAGGAGTAGAAACTGAAAACCAGGACGATATGGCAAAGGTAATTAATTTCGTCTAGCCGTGTACTGTAAACGTGCCTATACCCATCGTTACTCGTTAGACTTGGAGATGGACTTAGCATGAAAAGGAATGGGGCCTCGGGGTTCGGCTCTTATTTTATTAGCAATATGAGATCGGTGGGGCATTTCATGTTTTTAAAGTTGCGCCCAGCTAAAGCAGGTTTCCTCACCACAGACGAGCTCCCGCTACGCAATGTCGTGGTTTGTTGCGATTCACATATACAGGAGAGGAAACAGGAGTAGCATCGAACATGATCTGATGCAAGAATGGACATGAATAGCGATGGCGGCAAAAAAGAACCAATGCGAGATGGTTGTGTAAAGCCACTTCTTAAGTATCAAATAAAGTGCAAAGATGTTAACCAGCGATGGTCAAACGTTCTTCAGTTAATCACATGGAATGCACCTTTTGTGGGCCAACATGTGTCGTGGTGGGGTTGACAAATATGAGAGAGAAAGAGAGACAGAGACAGAGACAGAGGGAGAGATTATGTAGGAACTCTAAAAGAACATTCAACCATACGAGGTCCTTCTTGTGAGGCTCGACTATTCAAATGCTTACGTGCCAACGTGCCAATCCCCGAATTAGAAGAATTTCAAAGCCATCGTCCATTATCTAAGATCCAATCTTGTGAGGGGGAAATATCAGTCATTCTTTAAAATCGGGAGGGAAATGATGTAAATGGTCTCGGGGCTTTAGTCTAGTATGTAATGCCGTTCCTGAATTTTTTATTTGTTTAATGTGGTTCCCGAACTTTAGTCTAATACTCAATGTGATTCTTGAATTTTTAGATATTTTTCACATAATTTAGAGACTATATTGAACATTTACTAATAGTCCAGGACCACGTTGCACAAATTAAAAGTGTAGGGATGACGTTGTATATTGGATCAAAAATTCATGAACCATATGTGGTATTATCCCTCAAAATCAGCGTGGGTATCCGTGATGTTATTTGCGTGGACTATCAATAAAATCGATTGGTCCTGGTCAAAAGGCCAAGTATGTGCACCAAGTGTTAAATAGTCTAATGTGTATCAATCATGTAACAGGACACCGAAAGCAAACGTTCTTTTAGTTTGCATTGGCATGAGCATAATATGGCTTCCTGCCCAAAATAATATAAAAAAATCGATCTTATCACGCAAAACATGTTTAAAACTTGAAAGGGAAACATAAAAAGTTAATTAATCTATAGTTTCATGAATCGCCAAACATTAATCAATCGATTGTTTTGCATGCGGTCAATGAAAGACGACGACGCCATGAGGCTTTGGGTTAAGAGCGCATGCACACGATGCAGTGACACAAATAGTTTATATACTTTGGCCCAATGTACATTGTGGTCCGTGAATTTTAACCCTATGTGCAATGTCATCCCTATACTTTTAATATATTCAATATATTCCCTAAACTTTTGATACATGTTCAATTTAATATGTTCGATATTGTCTTTCCGTTAATTCAAGTTCAGAGATAATGTTAAACATAGCCTAGAGATTTGATTGAATATGCATCAAAAGTTCAGAAATCATATTAAATAAATTAAAAATTTAAAGATCATATTTCAAATTAGGTTAAATTTCAGAGAAAATTTATATCGTTTTCTTTTGTAACGAGCCTCGCGAATTTCGAAGTCAAGCTTAGATTTTCAAGAATGAAGTGCTTGGTTGAAGAATGAATTGTTTGACAATTATTCCTCTGATCCGCGACACGTGGACGGTTCTCGACGAGTCAATTTCCGCGCGCTTTGACTGGCCTGGAGTTTACGTAAACTCACCATTTTTCAATGAGAAAATTTCAATTAAGGACCCTAAGTGGGGTCAAATTCTCAAAAGATGGCCCAAAGTGAATATGGTATCAAATAAGGACATGAAGTGCTCAATTAGTCTCAAATAAGGACCCGAAGTGCCCAAAAAGTCTCAAATAAGGGCCTGGGTCGCCGGCCGGCAAGAATGTTACTATTCCAACACTGAAACAGTAACTTTTTTATTATTTTTTATGTTTTCCTTTTCCTTTTCTTTTTTTTTTCTCTTCCTCTGCCGGCCATAGCCAGGGCCGGCGGAGGTCACCGACCTCAGGCGAGGGCCGCCCTTGCCTGGGCTGGGCGAGGTTGGCCTCACCACTTGTCGGCGAGGTCGATCCTCGCCAAATTTGGTGAGGGCTTGGCCTCGTCGGCCGCTGGCGAGGCTCGACCCTGCCGGCGTCGAGCGAGGCTAGCCTTGCTGTTGCAGGTGAGATCAGCCTTGCCCGACGCCAGCGAGGTCCAGCCTCGCCGTTGCTGGACAAGGTCGAGCCTCGCCAGATCTGGCGAGGGCTCGACCTCGCCGGCGTCGAGCGAGGCCGGCCTTGCCGTTGCAGGCAAGATAGGCCTCGCCCGACGTTGGCAAGGTTGAGCCTCGCCAACGGCCGACGGGGTCGAGCCCTCGCCGGCAACTGGCGAGGCCGACCTCACCCAACTTAGGCGAGGGTGGCCCTCGCCCGACATCGGCGAGGGCGGCCTCGCCCGACATCGGCGAGGGCGGCCTCGCCCGACATCGGCGAGGGCGGTGGGCGAGGGCGGCCTCGCCCGACATCGGCGAGGGCGGCCTCGCCCGACATCGGCGAGGGCGGCCTCGCCCGACATCGGCGAGGGCGGTGGGCGAGGGCGGCCTCGCCCAACATCGGCGAGGGCGGCCTCGCCTGAGGCCGAGGACCTCTGCCGGCCCCGGCTATGGCCGGCAGAGGAAGAGAAGAAAAAAAAAAGAAAAGGAAAAGGAAAAGGAAAAGAAAAAAAACAGAAAAGGAAAAAAAATAAAAAAAATTACTATTCCTGTGCCGAAATAGTAACATTCTTGCCAGCCGGCAACCCAGGCCCTTATTTGAGACTTTTTGGGCACTTCAGGTCCTTATTTGAGACTAATTGGGCACTTCGAGCTCTTATTTGACACCATGTTCACTTTGGGCCCTCTTTTGAGAATTCGATCCCACTTGGGGCCCTTAATTGAAATTTTTCCTTTTTCAACTGATGGGAAAAAAAAAACATTTAGAATTCCTTTTTTTCTTTGTCATGCATGTATAACACATGACATGCAATAATAAATAAACCGAACGCAATCGTCAAAGCATATAAAGCACACGATATCCACGCAATAAAAAAGACATTTGCTATATGCAATCCGAACAATCAAAATAGACAAAAAGCTTCGCGGAACTTTTAGAGGTTTTTTCTTTTTCCTTTGACGCGAAAATAGACCGTCGATAGATAAAATCCGAAAAAAAAATTATCTAAAATGTCCTAATTTTGTTGCACTTTTGCTAATCCAATCATAAATATTTTAATTTTGCCAATTGAGTGCTAAGTATTTTTACCTTTTGTCAATTGAGACCATCCGGTCAATTTCAACCGGGAAATCGTTGATGTGGATGTGGCTGTCCTACGGTCATAGCCGACACTAACGTGAACATTTTTTAATAATTTTTTTTATAAAATTTCTAATTTTTTAATTTTCTTTCTTTCTTTTTTTCCCTATTCTTTTTGTCGATGGTTGACAAACGGCCACTAGCCACGGGCGGCAAGGGCTAGCCTCGCCGGATCTGGCGAGGCCACCGCGGCCTGGGTGAGGGTCGACCGGTGGCCTCGCCGGCCACCGACAAAAAGAATAGGGAAAAAAAGAAGGGGAAAAAATCAGAAAAATTATTAAAAACGTCCACATTAATGCCGGCCGTGCCATATAGGACGGTCAGCTATTTTAGGTCAAAATTGACCAGATGGCCTCGATTAGTAAAATGTGAAAAATGTTTAGAACTCAATTGGCAAAATCGAAAAGTTTATGATTGAATTGGCAAAAACGCGATAAGCTTACGACTTTCTGGATTATTTTCCCGATAAAATCCCCGGTGCACGCGCTACATACACGAGCCGAGATCATACCTAATAAGTAGCCCCAATCATCACAATTTCGTGTACGAATGTCCAAGGCCTAGGAATCCACCTAAAGGGGGGAGAGATCCCATTATTCCTTTTGCTCGATGCCATTGCTGTCGAGCTCGGCGTTTTTGCCAAAGGATTGTCGCCCAATCACCAAAGTTTGCGGGTGGCAATTGGGAGACGCGTTCCGATTGGGAGTGCGGACTAAGCAATAATTCTCGAGGGAAATTTATCTTTATCTTATTGCTAAAAGCGGGGTGAAAAAAACAGGAAAAAGGGCACAACGGAATGAGAACGTTCCGCATCTTTCGAGGGCATAATCCTACAAACGCGCGGCATCTTTCTCGGGGTCAAATCACTGTCAGGTGACGTCGTCTTTTTGGAGCGTGACGTCAAAAATTCCTGTATGCGACCTTGGTATGAATAGCGTTTAGGTGGATTTAACACGAGCACGTGTTACATCGAGAAGGAAATTTTGGTCTGTTCCAATTGAAATCCATCGTGGCACTTAACGAACTGAAGCAAATCAATTGGTGATGATTATGTTCGAAGAAAACGATTGGATGGACTTGTGCAATTAATGCTTTTCTAATTCCCTATCCCCTTCCATTCTCTAACTAAGATTGATCTATGGCTAGATCAATTGGTCGTCCGAACCGAGTCGCGGTTTCATGTTAATTCAGCGCTCATTCTGGACCCTCGACGAACATTCTTTCTCGAGTTAATTATAGGGCTATGCTTTGTCATTGTTCTGGTCTAGGTTAGATGGAGCGTGGATCGCTCCACTATGAAAAATACGAAATGTCGTCGGGGTAAAAATGTGAAATGATCCAGATTGCCTCTTTTCGCCGTGTAGTTAGCATAAGACATGTTTTTTTTTATATATAGACTATAACATAGATAATACAATGTATTTTGGACATGTCTAAGTAGCTAAGTTTCGCCTGTTCAAAAGGGAAAATGACTGTATTTAGATATGTTTTCTAAGGTCAAAGTATCGGCATAAAAAATATAATCTCGGGTAAGTCACGCGATTATTTACTTTGGAATGCTCATTTTAGTGCCACCAAATCAATAGTGTATCGCGAAAAAGAACGCCTATACCAAAGTACAGGTCGCCAGTGTAATAGGTTGGTTTTGAGATTAAAGGCTGAAGATAGGATAAGCTTCTTCTTCTCCTCCAATTTCTCCTCTTCTCTTTTTTTCTTCCTCTTCTTTTTCTTTCTTTTTTTGCATTTACCTCCTAAATTTTAGACACCATAATCATATTACAATTTAGGGTTAATAGAAAACATCCCACGCAAGAATTGCCCTTTCGGAACTGGCACTATTCAGGGAATGGGTTCTATTCTATATGTGAACGGGTTCTATTCTATATGTGAATATTCACATATAGAATAGAACCCGTTCCCTTCCCGACAAGGTGTCTCCGCCACTCCATCTTTTTGCTAGTGTGAACGACCGACCTCATGTAAAAAGCCAATGCAGTTCGATGCCTTCTGCATCTTCTCCGATGCGTTAAGTTCTTATAACTGGAAATCCATTCTCCCATCGACTCACCACCTGCTGCGGTACTCTAGGGTTTGCGCCTTTGCGTAATGACCCGATGCGCACTTGGTACCTCAAAAGGGGAATCGCCCATCGTCTTACCACTTGCCGTTGTATTCTAAGGCTTTCGCCTTGTGTAATCAAACGCGAACCGATGCGCGCACTGGGTGCGCATGTTTGATGGCTGTTAGTAAGTGCGATATTTGTAAACGAGTGCACGAAAACAAAAGATGGAAAGTTCGAGAATCCATGTGGAAAATACACTCTCAGAGATTTCAGAACGGTGACCATAAACGTGTAGATGAGATGCCTGCTAAAATTCGTATATGGAATTTATGAAGATACGAAATGTTTGAGAAGTAATCTCTCGCGAAGAAATCCCTTGCATAACTAAAATCATTTTTCGTAAATTCCGAAATCATCAAAGAAGATTATCAATAAAACCCCAAAATTTGCTCTCTTCCTACCGTCTTGTCACTCTTTTTTTCTTCTTTTTTCAAATCTTTTCTCTCCGCGTGATTTGCGTTAATTTAACTTTATACAATTGAATAAAAGTACGTATTCTCGTCGTATATGAATCGAATAATTTAAACTTCATCGCAATGATAATACCAACGACCGCGACGATAACAGATAAACAAGTATAAGGTCTATCATCTCAAAATCTTGATAAAAATTGAAAGACGTAATACGTACTCGCGATTTGTTATTTTTTCTTTTCTTTTTTTTTTTTGGAGGGGGGGGGTGGGGGGATAGTCTACGATGACGTGGGATGGTTGTACTAATGTTATACGGAAGCGTTGACGGGTCCACGCGTCGCTCACCGGGGACATGGCCGACGCGTCCCCTCCTCCCACGTAAGACTCCCTCCCTCCCCTCCTCCCTCCCTCCCTCCCTCCGTCGCCGTCCGATCGAAGCGAGCCTCCCCGCAGCCCGTCGATCCCCCCTGAGCCAACGGCCTCGCATTCAAAACTCTCCTCCCCCCCCCCCTCCTCCCTGCTCTCTCGAGCTGCTCCCTCATCGCCGCCGCCGCCGCCGCCGCCGCCGCCGCCGCCGCAGCCCCCGCCGGAAAATTCCTCTCTCTCTCTCTCCGCGCTTAATCCGCCACTTGCGTGTTTATAGCATTTATCGCCACCACCCCCCCCCCCCCTACCCTCACTCTGTCTGTCTGTCTCTCTCTCTCTCTCTCTCTCTCTATCTCCTCTCCCTCACCTGCACGCGCGACTCGTATATAACCGTCTCTCTCTCTCTCTCTCTCTCTCTGCGCATCGTCAATTGTCGATCTTCAATTGATCGGCCGTTTCACGTCCGTTCGCCGCCGGCATCCTCCGATGCGCTCCTACTCCGCCGCCGCCCTCCGCCTCCCTCCCGGCGGCGGCGCCGCCGCCCCGGCCACGGCCACATGAACCCGTTCTGCTGCGTCTCCCCGCTCTCCGATCACAGGCCCTCGCCGGTCCTCTCCTCCCGCCTCGCCATGTCCTCCGCCGCCGGCGCCAGATCCGATCCGGCCGTCCGGCTCGGCAACCACTTCCACGGCCCCGGCAACGGCCAGAACCACCACGGCCACGCCAGGATCAGCAGCTGCGGCGACCAGAACCGGCTCAGCCAGCGGTCAACGGCGGACGCGGCGGCGGGGATGGCGCGGATGCCGTCCGCGAGGGAGCAGCCGGCGGTCGACGTCAAGATCAACGACATCGTGGGGAACGGCATATCGGGAATGCTGTACAAGTGGGTGAATTACGGTAAAGGCTGGAGGCCCAGGTGGTTCGTGTTGCAGGACGGGGTGCTGTCGTATTACAAAATACACGGACCCGATAAAATCGTGGTTAACCAGGAGACGGAGAGGGGATCGAAGGTTATAGGTGAAGAATCGATGAGGAGGGTCTCCAGGACTTCCCATGGCCAATCGCAGCTCCGGCGTAAGCCTTTCGGTGAAATTCATCTCAAGGTATGGGGAACAACTGCCTGGGATCCCGTGAATGATCTTGTTTCGTTCGTAATTGCATGTTCAGTTGGATATTTCTTCTCGGATTATCTAGCGATCGCTTCTCGTTTCCATCGAGCTGGAGTTTCTGCATGTGTCGCTACTTCCATTGGTCTCGATCGTGCTTCAGTGAGAATCACGATGAGATGTTGTAGTTCAACTCTTGTGCTGACAAGACTAGTGAGTGGGTTCACCTTGTCTATGTAGTATTTATTCACTTGCGTGTATCCGGAGCTTAATTTCGCTTTATGAAGTGATCTCGTCAATTCGGAAATGCATGTTGCTTATTTTCTTTTAATTTTTCTGGGTCATCCCTTATTTGGATCCAATTCGATACCGTCGTGTGCAAATTTCGCGTTGAGAGTCTGCAACGACTCCATCCTAAATGATTTCTACCCTGATGATAAGCAAATAGGATTTCTTGCCTTCTTGTCAAATTAACTAGATTCAGATTACTTTACCCAAAAAAAAAAAAACTAGGTTCAGATTAAGTAGTTCTTTGAATATCTTCTTTTTTACTTCTTTCCCTTGAGCAGCGTTAGTCATTGGTTTGGTAATTCCCTATTTTTTAATCAACACAAGGGTTTATATTCAGCTTTCCACTGTTTTCTCGTGATTTGTTGAACATCGATGTTAGAGACCATGTGATTATCCAATTAATTAACTATCTCGAAGAGTTGATCGGTGTCATTGGAGTCGGAGTGTCTCTAATTATGGGTTCCTCCCGATAAATGTCCTGGTAGGTTTCATCTATCCGGGAAAGTAAGTCAGATGACAAGAGGTTTTCAATTTTCACGGGAACCAAAAGGCTTCACTTAAGGGCAGAGACGCGGGAAGATCGATTGACTTGGATGGAAGCATTGCAGGCTGTCAAGGACATGTTTCCGCGAATGTCCAACAGTGAGCTGATGGCTCCAATGGACAATTTGGCTGTGTCAACTGAAAAGTTGAGGCAGAGGCTTCAGGAAGAGGGTTTGCGTGAGGCAGCCATTGTGGACAGCGAACAGATTATGAGGAGTGAGTTTGCTTCTCTGCAGAGCCAGCTGCTTCTGCTTCAACAGAAGCAGTGTTTGCTTACTGACACTTTGCGGCAATTAGAGGTACGTTTATATAAGAATGAAGCGATATGTCATCTTCTTTTATGGTTCTTCAGTTTGTCCAATATACTAGAAATCTGCTCCTTCATTTCGAAAGTCCTGCTGAATGACCTACTTTGGCAAGGGACACTTCTGCATGCTCTGCTTCAGTTCTGGTCCTTTGCATGTAGTGCTCTGACATGACCCTGTTTAATAAATGACAGCAATAATGTTGTTGAGAGTATTTCGGTGATTTTTCTTGGAAAGTTGTAGATGATCTTGATTTATCCATTTTTCATCTTTTTACATGTAGGACTTCATATAGTATGAAGTTTAAGTCCATGTCGTGCAATTCGATTATTACGAGATATCTATCACCCCACTCTTGTTTTAAACTGAGGCTACTTTCAATAGTTATTTTGTATGTGTTGATATGAAGTGGCAATTTGGCCCTCGTTTATAAGCCTCTAGCGGTTTAGACTTCGGGGATCTCTAGTTTCCAGCTTCTCAGATGTAGGGGATCAGTTTACGGTGTTTTCTCCATAAATACTCATGCACACAAGCTCAAATTGAGGATTTTGTTAAAATGTCTTAATTGTGAAGAAGCTGATGTATTTGCTGGTAAATCTGGGCTAATGTTGAGCAAGTTCACGCTTCTGCAGAAATTATATGCTGTCAAGCACTTACTTTGTAAGCTTGAGAGCATTGGTAAAGTTGTAGAAATGGGCTGTGCGGGGTTTTGTTTTGCACTTTTGCTTTTTCAATGCACACATAGATATGGTACTTTATTTGATATTATTGTTGTTTGAATCAAATTGAGGACATTACTGGTTATATTTGCCTTCAAAAGACTGTCGTTTGTACTCATTTCATGCTGCGATGTTTTTATGGATTTTGACCTCGATACTATAGATTAGAGTGTTGCTGCCTTAGCAGTGTTGGTGGTGATGTAGATGCTCATAGCAATTTCTGTCATTAGATGTCAAGTTCATCAGATAGTTTGTACCAAAGTATTGTCAATTATCAATATGGGGTTACTACCTCATTGCAAATTTTTCTGTGAAATCTTTTAAATTTTTCGATACGTGTCCTATGATATCTTACCCATTTAACATGTTACTGAATCAACATCTCCTTTGTTCCTTAAATTCATAATATGCTCTTTGCCATTCTTTTCCATCTGGTAAGCACTTGTGACTTTTGAAAATGAACTTTGTAGACAGAGAAAGTGGATTTGGAGAACACTGTGGTTGATGAGAGCCAGAAACAGCACACTGATCACGGGGCTGCTTCCATTTCAAGGCAAGACAAGTGCAGTGGTAAGTTGTAACTACTGAATTTGGGGTGACTGGTCTTTTGGCAGAAAGGAATCATAAAGCATGGTTTTTGTTGATTTATTCTTCCAATTCTAGTTAGTTAGACTCCAATTATGACAATTAACGATTTCTGAAAGTATAGAAGGATCCTGTCATAGAACTGACATGTCACCGATATTACCCATGGGCAAGAAATTGTGTGTTCCTCTTTTTCCTATGATAGATTCTCTTTTGTTCAACTCTGACAATCATAATTTATTTTTGAAGCAGAAGCAAGCGCAACTGAATCAGATGATGATACTGAAAGAGTTGATGCTGCAGAAGAAGAAACAGATGACGAAGTCCATACATTCTTTGATACTCGCGATTTTTTATCATCTAGCTCTTTCAAAAGTAACGGATCTGAATTCCGGAGATCATCTGTCTCTTCAGATGACGGAATTTATGGGGCTGACTCAGAAGATGACGTTGACCCCTCCATTAAATCCGTGGGCACTAATTTTCCTTATGTTAAACGGCGCAAGAAGTTGCCAGATCCTGTCGAAAAGGAGAAGGGTGTCAGTCTCTGGTCAATGATAAAGGATAACATTGGGAAAGATCTTACAAAAGTTTGTCTTCCTGTTTACTTCAATGAGCCCCTTTCTTCTCTGCAGAAGTGTTTTGAAGATTTGGAATATTCATATCTCATTGATCGGGCCCACGAATGGGGTAGAAGGGTGAGTTTGTGATTTAAGTCTAGTATTCTTCATTTCGGTTAGAATAGCACAATGATTTCATCTTCATTGCATATTGTATCGAAAAATGTATATTGGATTGATTGACTTGCATTAACAATTGTGGTTCAATAAAATAGCATCCTCTCTATATTTCTGATGGGAAGTGTTTCCTCCAATTGTATAACATGGATACGATCATTTACAATTATTCATGGGAAAGAGGTGTTGTTTTGTTGTATAATAGACGCAATTGAGGTTACCGTGTAAAATATGCCTCGGATAAGTGTATTTCGGCTTCCATAGTAATTCGTCACGGCTGTTGATTGGCTAGCTTGATTGATGTCGACATAAACATCATGATTATCCTGTTAAACTAAGAAATCGTCAATCCTCCTCATGCAAATATTAATATGTACTATGCACATCACATCCTCTATTGCTTGACCTTTTTGACTCTAGAAGTTTGTAAACATGATAATATTGTTAATGAGCAGTGCCTTACCCAATCCTTCCTTAAACTTCATCAAGTTTTTCAGGGTAATAGCCTCATGAGGATTCTTAATGTTGCTGCTTTTGCTGTATCTGGATATGCTTCTACTGAAGGACGAATTTGCAAACCATTCAATCCATTATTGGGGGAGACCTATGAAGCTGACTATCCTGATAAAGGAGTCCGTTTTTTCTCAGAGAAGGTACCTTTTTTATAATTTGGAAGCTCAGTGATGCCTCATTGGCATATTTTTTGAGACGTATTTCAAGAATCTCTTTATCTGAAGCAGATTGTAGGCATATGTCTGCACCAGCAACCAAGTCATGCTATTGCAACAGTCGCTTAAACAATTACAATATGATACTTTTTCCTCTTTCTTCCCTATATATGCAGAGAAACTATGAGGAAGTATAGGCTCATCTTTTTGTGATAATTGAGACAGCTCCTCTGCTTGACTCATTCTCTCTACCTCACTGATTCTTTTCCAGTTTGAACTTCCTGTATATCGTGTCTTATGAAAAGCTATGACAAATTCTGCTCTCAGGTCAGTCATCATCCCATGATAGTGGCATGTCACTGTGAAGGAACTGGATGGAGATTCTGGGCAGACAGCAATTTAAAGAGCAAATTTTGGGGTAGGTCAATTCAGCTTGACCCAATTGGCGTTTTGACTATAGAATTTGATGACGGGGAAATTTTCCAATGGAGTAAGGTAAGCATTGGGTATTATATGGTTTTTGGATTATTCAGGTTCAGTTCTTCATGGAAGAATTTTCCTTTTAGGTTACAACATCTATATACAATCTCATATTGGGAAAATTGTACTGTGAACATTATGGTACTATGCGCATACAAGGAAATCGTGGCTATTCATGTAAGCTGAAATTCAAGGAACAGTCCATTATAGACAGAAATCCTCACCAGGTCTCTCTCTCTCTCTCTCTCTCTCTCTCTCTCTCGTCCTCAACTTGCTTTGGACTGCCTTACTTTAGCTTTCTATATTTTAAAGCCTTACTAGTACTGCTCCTATCTTGAGTTAAAAAGTTTCCCAACTTTGGGGCATCAAATTTGAGGATTTAAAAGGTTCCTGGGAATTGAGCTTTCAATTGATGTTTTCTCTTACTCATTTCTACTATTTCGACCATGGCTATGGCTTCTTCATGACTTTACTGGCATGCACATTCAGACAAAACCTAGTAGTTTTCCCTTATTTTCATACTTGCATGAAAACAGTGATGTCGGGGCTTAGAGGGGAATAGAATCGATTGCTCCCTGGCTATTTCATAGTCTGGTGTAAAATGTTGATTGTAAAGATGTTCCCTTCAAAGAGCACCGAAGAGCATGTCCTAATTCAATGTTCTTCTGTCCCGCGTTTAGAAGATAGTGATTTAGGCTCTACACTTGAAGTGGATGAAAGTAATGGGCTTTGAATGTTATGTTTTTTCACTTTGATAATTAGAAGGACGAATTGGCTCAGCAAGGCCGTTGTTCGCTTTAAAAAGGAGGATGAATCTTGCTGCTGTTGTTAGGTCCTCGTTCAATCGTTTTGTTGTGCTTTGATAAACATATCTGGTTTTCTCTTTCATGCTTAAGCTTTTATTCACCTAAAGCTAGATTAGCTAGTAGTCTAGGTTCTAAATTCTTGTATGAAGATTTGGACTGTTATTCACCATTTTGTTGTGCCACTATTTGTCCATCAGTATGATTCGGTATTGCTTTGTGCTGTGATATAATTTTAAATAATGGCACTGGGGACTGGTTAGACTTTTTGTTTTGTGGATGAACAACCGATACTGCAACTTCTGTTTCCCTGAATAAATTCCCTTTCATGTCTTATTGGAACAATGAATGCGAACACTTCGTTTTCTTTCAACCCAGGTGCATGGCATTGTCCAAGATAGAAATGGAAAGACGGTGGCAACTTTATTTGGTAAATGGGATGAAAGCATGCATTACGTGCATGGTGATTGTTCTGAAAAAGGCAAAGGATTTGATTCTCTGTCTGAAGCCCAACTCTTGTGGAAACGGAGCAGGCCCCCGCAATTTCCCACCAGATACAACTTTACACGCTTTGCCATGACACTGAATGAGCTTACTCCTGGACTTCAGGTAATGGTTTCATTTGCAGTATTCACTTGTGAAGCACAGAAGTAGGTTCCTGGCTCCTCATTGCATCTCTTTTAATCAAATAATGGCTTTAATACAACTAGAGTATATGGTCATGCGTTGTAGTAAACAGTGTCACGTTTATCCCTCATCAACATGAGTTTAGGAATCGAATTGCCCCACCTTTTTTTACCCAAAGAAGGGGTGGGCACTGAATGTTTGTTTTGCACTGTTTGAAGATTGAGAAAATCTTCTATGGTAAGAAGTTGTAATTATCGCTGCTCTTTAAGGGTGCCAATCTGAGGAATAGAATTACCAACTAATCAGGGCGATTGAGGAGAAGCATATTTATCATTAGGTAAAATGCTTCCTCATTGTTTGAAACTTAAGGCACCTTTGATTTGAGAGATCACCATCCTCATTTTTGTTGTAGTTTCTTTGTCCCACTCCCTAATTGCAGGGATTTCTTTTTTTAACCCAAGTAGGGTTTTAGTGACACTAGTGAATCATACGAGGCACATAGTTGTTCCCCTTGATCTTTCACGATGATGCTTATTTTTCTTTTATTTGCAGGAAAAGCTGCCACCTACAGATTCAAGGCTTAGACCTGATCAGAGACATTTGGAGAATGGAGAGTATGAAATGGCAAACTCTGAAAAGTTGAGACTTGAACAACGTCAAAGACTGGTAAATTGCTATCAGTTTTGTTGTCAAACTTACGTGCTCTTGCTGCCAATTTTTTTTTAATCTTGGTGTCCAGTTCTGGTGGAAGTGAATAACGTATAGTTAGCACTACTCCGTGGTTGTTTAAATTGGCGCTTAATTTTGTGGATCTAATGATAAAATTTCATGCCGCAAGTATTGGGGTAGTTGATCGACTCAAATAGTCTAAAAGGTTGGGGTTAATCTTTCTCGTCAGAAAAAAGAAAAGAAAATGGTTGATGGGATTAATGTCCTGGAGGATTATTGAACTTCAACTTTATTTCTTGAGAGTTAGTTCACTCTGGCCGGACCTTGGAGGTTTACTTGTAACTTTGTCCTTTATTCTGAGGCTTGGTTTTTGCATACTTCTTTTGCCTTTTTGTGCATAAGACTTGATCAAATGAAGATGTCAACTTAAGACTTGATCAACGACTGTGTCCTATTACGGTAACATTTGATGTTTATATCTATCGGGTGGCTAGTAATTTGGAATTCGGTCTTATATTTCAGGCTCGCAATATGCAAGAGAGGGGGTGGAAGCCGCGGTGGTTTGCGAAGGATAAGGGAAGCGACACGTTCCGTTACCTAGGTGGGTATTGGGAGGCGAGAGAGAAGGGGAATTGGGAATCATGTCCTGATATTTTTGGTCAAATTCCTTCGGATCAGCTACTCGATTGAGATCCTCCCCTTCATTTTTCCGCGATTTCATTTGGTTCCACTTATGTTTTCCTCCTTTTCTAATGGGTTTCCAAAGAGAGGTGAAGATGGGAGGGAGAGGGAGAGGGGGAGAGATAGAGAGTGGGGGAGAGAGAAGGGTTTCAATTCTCATTCTTTTGCAATATTTCTTTCCTTTTTTTTTTGCTCTTTTTTTTTTGACATATCTTTGAGGGGCGCTTGGTTCAGTAATGCAAAGGCTCCATTGAGATGTATGTTTTAGGTTGTTGAATTAGATGAAGCTACAAAAAAAAGCCAATAAAAAGAGGTGAATAGTTAATTTTTTCTTCCCTCTGAATCTCACTCTTTATGACCCAAAAAAAAAGCTCGCTCTTTTTCCCCAAAATAAGAAAATAGAAAATTTCGTGCTCATTGAACTTTTGAATTTTCTGGAATCTTTTGCGATCACGGGCTACATCCAGCACCTACATGTTCCCGGAAGTAGGATCCGAAAGGCGGTTCCATCAATTTTCCAATTTCGTTTATTTGCAAATTGCAAATCCGTGATTTTTATTATTTTATCGCCTCAGCTTTTTGGGTCACGACGATTCTTAATACATTATGTTAATGTATATATATATATGACGCCAAAATGGATCTCGACTCTGACACTCGGAAGATATGAAGCACCCTGGTATTGTACTAATTTTCCTTCATGGTACTCTGTTTTACATGATGAATGGATGGACGGATTTAATGACCAATCGAACACGATTCTTCCACTTCCGTTTGCTTCAAAACTATCCAATCAAACTTCGATTTTTGACGACTCTCTCCCTCTCCACTCCTGGGCTCCGCTGTGCGTTCCTTCCTTGCCCTTCTTCTGGAATCTGACTGAACCCACAATGGCCAAAAGCTCAGATCTGACCATATCCCCAAGAGATTGATGGGTCCTGATATTTCACCCCGTTTTCCGGAGGAAATCCCTCCCAAAATCGTCTGTGAGTTCATTGGGCAATCTGGGGCAGCTCTTAAGATGCCCTCTGATATAGTCTTGACAAAACTTAAGACTTGACCATTACTCACTTAGAATAATAAGTGACATGATACTCCAAGAGCACTTGATTCTTTTTCTTTTGTCTTCCTAATCGGCATTAGGAAAAAATTGTTTGAAGAGCTTATCTGTAAAGCGACGACCATTGCGAATACGAAAGGAAAATCTCAATCGAGAAAAGATATTTTTGAGAACTCAGGGAACTAAAAGCAGGCCTACCAAAGAACGATTGTGAAAATTTTGAAAGTTTGAAATTATGTATGACAAGCAAAGAGAAGACCTGGTTATAGCATTTGAAACCTGCTGGTTATGGAAATTAATCCCATGTGGAAACGAGATCAGTTCATCTATAGTGATTCCTTCCTCATTAGTAAAAATGAAAAAAAAAAAAAAACAGAAGCTAGAAGTAACTAATGCTCCTTCTAGCTCCAAGGCTAATTTTCCACATTTGACCCTAAATATACAGGCAAGACGGGTCAAGAATTTAACTCTGTTTTTCTATCTTGACCTAATCCCAACCGCCCCCTGTCCCGAACTAGATTATTTTATCTTTCGTTATAATTAAAAGAACGAAAATTGGCGACCCCCACTAGCAACCCTTTCTTGGTGTTATCATAAGGTCACGCACTCGTTACGAAATGTTCAATTTGAGTCATAATTACCCTCCGCCATCCGTGATTCGAAGATTCGAAATTGACGAGAGCCCATCACGGCAGCCCTAATAAGATTTTTGTAGCCAGAGAAGTCCGTTCCCAATATGAATCGAACTCTTTTCATCTCGAGAAAGGTAAATAACCCCTTTGACCTCGCGATCAGCCCATTTTGATGGACTTCTTCTTGGTACGGTAGAATCAACGAAATCAAAGTTCTGAGCAAGATGGAACGAAACGTAGCTTAAAGTCCACAAAGGCGCTCAAGTTCAACAGTAACAACAGGGCTAGCGACAGTTCTTGCTTGTGAGGAAAGGAATTGAATAGAAAGGGGCGGGGCAGGAGCCTCTTTAGCTTCCGAGGCTGCGGTGGCGAAGTGAAAGCAGAGGGCGGCGGGTGGGGTGGCTCCTCCTCGTTCAGACCTCTCCGGTCGTGTCGGTCAAACTTCTCTTTTTCGCCCTTTTTAATCTCCATAAAGAACGACACGTCGTCCCATGAATATTACGTCATTGTTTGGCGAAAGCGGAGAGATGGATTGGACGTTCTGCGCCCTTTGCCATATTCCACAAGCAAATTGAAATGCTTCGAGACTTTAGAAACGCCTTGAATGCACATGTAATGACTGGGGTACTCCTTTTGATCAAACACCGACTGTGGTTGATTTGAAAAGGATTATTGGTACTCGATGGTGGTGTTGAACAAATGTTATTTGTTTCTAGACTAGACAAAATCCGATACTATGCTTGAAATCTCGGGAAGCTCACATGCATACCCACAAATTATAGGCTCGAATAGGTGTCTTCCTACAATAGAAGCGGATAGACATCTCCAATTCATTAATTTATCTCTTGAAGATAAAATGTTCATTTTAACGACTTGTGCCTTTTGAACTAAATTACTTCAAAACAGCATTGAGATGCGTATCCTTTTAGTACGAAATCGAGTTGGCACTGTGGCATAACTAGCATAAGGTAAACCGACGGCTTCCCTCGGTGTTGGGGCTGTGTACATGTTGACCGGAGGATGGCAGCACCAAGGCCGGCATCGCAACAATAAAAGGTTACGTGGTAACCTAAACCTTATCATCATATATACATTAAGAGGAGGACAAATTCAAGTGATACACAACTGAACACGTTACCGCTCGAGCATATATCCCTACCAAGGACTTCGTCCCCACATATGCATGATTGGAATTTACCTAATGACCAAAATGTATCGTACGTATGACTCAGTTCTGCAATAGCCGATGCACAACTTTATCTCTTCCACCAACAGCCATTACCAAATTCTGTGAAAATGATTCAGCCTTGCCGATTGAGCAGAACATGCAGCACGTACACACACACACACACACACAAACTTTCTCTTGGGGAGCAAACGATCGTGAATCCCCATGTCAAGCTGGCGGATGCGAAGGAAGCAACGTCTTCAGGTTAGAGATGGGTACAAGAGAAACCCCAAAAAGACATGGCAGAGAATATTGGGTGAATTCTCTAACAAATCCCCCAACTTCGGGTCAAGTCCCAAATCTGTCCAGAACTTTTTTTTATCTCAGAAAAAACTCCAAACTTTTGATCCAATCTCAAATCTGTTCCGAATTTTTTTTATCTCAGAAAAAAATCCAAACTTTAATTACAGTCCCAAATCTATCCCGAATTTTGTTTTATATAAAAAAATCATTAAATTTCAATTTATTTTCAAAAATATACTCCCGTAATCCGGTCTCAACTTTACGTGGTACTTCCATGTCATAACAACTACACATTAGCAAAATAATGGAGCGATAGGTACAAATCGACGTCGCATTTCCGCTTCGATAACAAATCAAACTAAATAAAAATTATTGAAATTCTCCAAAATAAAGCCATTCTAGAATATGAAAGTTAGGGACGATAACAAATCAGCCCCAATTTTTTTTAAATTTAAAAAAAACCTTAATTTTTAGTTTTGCTCTAAACTTTCTTTGTCTAGAAAAAAGCACCATTACTTTATTGATGTGGATTTATTATTAACGTGGAAGTGCCACGTCAAGTTGGGACTGGATTACCAGAATATGTTTTTTAAAATAAATTGAATTTTGGTGATTTTTTTTATATAAAACAAAATTCGGGGCAGATTTGGGACTGAACTTACAATTTGAGGTTTTGAGGTTTTTTCTGAGATACTGGGTGACGCTGCTGGAGCGCGCACTCTTCCTCTCGCAAAAGGTTGAGTGTTCGAATCCCGGGCGCCGCAGGGTGACTTAACCGGTGGCACGTGTGTGGTGGTTAGCACGTGTCGCCCCCAGGGTTTACTCCCCGGCTGTCGGCCGTGCGGGGGTTCCATGGGTTATTAAAAAAAAAAAAGTTCGGGGCAGATTTAAGACTAGACCTAAAGTTTGAGAGGTTTTTTAGGAAATTAGGCTGAGAATATTCACCCTCTCCGGCGACACTCTTCGTCGGACTCATCTGGGGCACAACGACAGCGACCCGCCCTTGCGTTTGTGTCCCGTCCAAGATGAGCATGTAATGTCTTCTTGTGCTGTACCACCGTCTCATCCCTCTCTCTCTCTCTCTCTCTCTCTCTCTCTCTCGCACTGTCGAATGGTCCTCCTCCCTCATTTGGCTTTCCATGGCGACAACATTATGTGGCGCAACTTGCACCTGGGGCTCGCACGCTTTGAGGAAGGAGAGAGAGAGGTGCGGGAGACCGACAACGACCATGGCCGAATGGACATTTTCATGCTCTCTCCGTCCTTGCTTTGTAAGATGCTGCTCCATGCGACACGAGACACGACCCTACCTCCTCCTTCATTCTACTATTTACAAATGACAAATAAGAGTTGGGTGTTTTCGATGTCGCGCCCCCCTGACTTAGTTTCTTCAATTGTTGCTCTGGCATTGAGATAGACATGATTTGCGATTCCTCTATCGCCTTGTCTTTTTACCATCTTGCTTCGGATGCCGCTTCCTCTCCCGCTCGTGTGCATCGCCTTGCTTGCGAGTTCTTATATGGTACACGGTCTACGTACTCTTTTTTTCAAGACAACCCGCCTTCATCACCACTAATTAGGTAGTTGTAACTTACAAAATCAATCAAGTATCCAAATTAATTGACTAACGAGTTGTATGCATAAACGAGTACTTAGGTTGGGTACTTAAATATTTTTCCCATCAAAGAAAGACTTGCAGGTTCGGACCTGAGTAGAAGGCTTAAGGGATAAGAAACAAGGGGAAGAACCCCTGAGGGGCGGGACTCCCCAATGTCACTTCCCTTATTCCCTCTCTCTTGGGAAGATAAAGATAGAAAGGGAATTAGAGGACCTCGGGTGGTGAAGGTAGATATCACATCAACTTTGGCTAGCTACCGCCGAGTAGCCATGTATAGGAGCCACCTACATATGGGGTGATGATGCCATTATTTCAAACACTAATCCCAATAAAATAGATTGTTAAAATAGAATAAAAATTAAAAAAAAAGTAGAAGGATGAAGTGATGTATGGCATGGGGTAATTACTCAAAAATTCATAAAAATATTATATTTGTGCTAATTTAATCATAAACTTTTTAATTTGGCTGATTGAGTTATAAACCTTTTGACGATTTGCCAATGAATTGCTAATGTGGATGTGTTGACACCTAAAATTAATTAGGGTTGTCGACGCTTAGGATAGATGAATAAAACGACAAGAGATGGCGTCATCCGTACTAAGATGATTCATGTAAGACAGTTGGTAAGTACTGATAGTCATAAGCAGGAAATTTGAAATTCAGATGAATGGGGACAAAAAATGCCAAAGGTATTTTCATCGACAGGGAGAAGAGTGAATGCTAAGCTAGGAAGGACTCGATGAAGGCTTGTGCTCCGAAGGACACACTACAAAAAACATGTTTTTTCCGACGAATTTTCCGACGAAAAATTCTGAAAAATTCGTTGGAAAACGAATTTCCAACAAATTTTCTAACGAAAAAAAATTGGTGGGTAATTCGTCGTTGGAAAATTTTCCAACAAAAAATGTTAATTTTCGTTGGAAATTTGCGACGAAAATTTTTTCGTTAGAAATTTTGTTGGAAACTTCGTGGGTAAATTAGTGGCTAAATTCCTTAGAAAGTTCGTTGGAAAATTCGTCGCTAATTATTCGTTGGAAAACTCGTGGCAAAATTCATCGGTAATTATTCGTGGGTAAATTCATGGATAAATTCCTTGGAAATTTCATTGCAAATTTCTTCGCTAATTATTCATTGAAAAAGTTGTGGAAAAATTCGTCGGTAATTTTTCGTCGTAAAAATTGTGGAAAATAGAATTTCCAACGAAAAACAATCGTGGCTAATTCAGCGCGGGAAAATTTTTGGGACAAAAAAATCGTGAAAATTTGCGACAAAAATAGAGTCGTGGCAAAATTTGTGGCAAAATTCGTAGATAATTTTGTTGCTAAATTCGTTGGAAAATTTGTCGCTAATTATTCGTTGGAAAAATCGTGGCAAAGTTTGTTGTGAATTTTCCATGGGAAAGTTCGTTGGAAAAGGAAATTCCCGCCACAAATTATTGTCTCAAAATTTGGCAAAAAAATTTTGAATTTACGTTGGTAATTTGCGACGAAAATCAATTCGTTGGTAATAATTCGTTGGAAAGTTCGTGGGAAAATTCGTTGGTAAGAATTCGTTGAAAATCGAGAACTTCCCTTGGCAATAATGATAGGAGAAACATGGAATGCAATTAAGAAAAATCAATTTTACATAGCGAAAAAATTTGTGGGACATGATGATTTTTTTACAACCCATAGATGATGAGGAAACTAGGCAACACCGCCCGAGGATCGGACACTAGCAACTTGCCGTCATCCCCGCTCATGGAGTCATACGTGACCTCGCCGCCGTCGCCCGGGAACAGGTGGTCAAGGCCGAGCTTCTTCGAGGCCCGGCCCGCGATGACCCGGCACACTAGCATTGCCCTCCTCCCCCTACCTCCCCTGGCGCTCTCGTGGGAGCAGCAGCTGCTGTCGAACGTGCAGATCGCCGCCCCCTTGCCGTAGCTGCCGTCGGCCCCGACCCGTCACGCCCCGCCACAGTCCCACGTGGGCCCCTCGCGCGCCGTGGAGCCCATGCAGCGGAACCGCATCATCTCGTTCCTGTCCGCGGCGCACCGCACGTCCTCGTCCCGGGGGCCGCCCGACCCGGCCCGCAACTTCACCAGCTCCCAGTACTCCTTGAACCGGGCCACCGTCCGCAGCCCGTTCTGCACCTTGAGGATCACGTCGACCCGGCCGGCGAACGGCTTCGGCCCCCAGCTCGTGTGGAAGATGATCTCCACCACGTTGCACAACGGGTGGCCGTCCAGCAGCTCAGTCAGCGCCTGGTACGCGGGCTCCACCGCGGCGCCCATCCGAGCCCGGGGCGTCGCGCCCCGGCGCGCCTCCTCCACCTTCGCCGTCGTCCTTTGCAGAAGCCTCGGCGCGAGCACGGGCGCGGGCAGGGACCTGGGCTTCTTGGGTCGCCACTGCTTGGCAATGTTGATGACGTCCTTGATGGTCTGGGCGCTCTTTCTGCAGCCGGAAGAGTAGAGCGAAGAAGAAGAAGAAGCAGAAGAGGAAGAAGAGGAAGAGGTGGAAGAGTAGGTCGAATTTATAGCAAACCTTATTTTTCCGCACATTTGAAATTCGTTGCAAAATTAATTGGAAATTTCCAACGAATTTTCCAACTAAATAAAAGAACACATCACTTTTCGGCATACTTGAAAATTCGTTGGAAATTTCCAACGAATTTTGCAACGAATTTAGAATTTGTTAGAGCTATTTGAAATTTGTTACAAAATTCGTTGGAAATTTCCAACGAATTTTCCAACGAAATTTCCAACGAATTTTGCAACGAATTTATAGCAAACCTTATTTTTCCGCATATTTGAAATTCGTTGCAAAATTCGTTGGAATTTTCCAACGAATTTTGCAACGAAATAAAAGAACACATCATTTTTCGGCATATTTGAAAATTCGTTGCAAAATTCGTTGGAAATTTCCAACGATTTTTGCAACGAATTTCGAATTTGTTCGAGCTATTTGAAATTCGTTGCAAAATTCGTTGGAATTTTCCAACGAATTTTGCAATGAAATCAAAGAACACATCACTTTTCGGCATATTTGAAAATTCGTTGCAAAATTCATTGGAAATTTCCAACGATTTTTGCAACGAAGTTCGAATTTGTTCGAGCTATTTGAAATTTGTTGCAAAATTCGTTGGAAATTTCCAACGAATTTTGCAACGAATTTATAGCAAACCTTATTTTTCCGCATATTTGAAATTCGTTGCAAAATTCGTTGGAATTTTTCAACGATTTTTGCAACGAATTTGAATTTGTTCAAGCTATTTGAAATTCGTTGCAAAATTCGTTGGAAATTTCCAACGAATTTTGCAACGAAATCAAAGGACACATCACTTTTCGGCATATTTGAAAATTTGTTACAAAATTCGTTGGAAATTTCCAACGATTTTTGCAACTAATTTTGAATTTGTTTGAGCTATTTGAAATTCGTTGCAAAATTCGTTGGAAATTTCCAACGAATTTTGCAACGAATTTATAGCAAACCTTATTTTTTTGCATATTTGAAATTCATTGCAAAATTCATTGGAATTTTCCAACGATTTTTGCAACGAATTTGAATTTGTTCAAGCTATTTGAAATTCGTTGCAAAATTCGTTGGAACTTTCCAACGAATTTTGCAACAAATTTCCAATATGCCGAACAATTGTGCCTTTTTTGAATTCGTTGGAAAATTCGTTGGAAATTTCCAACGAATTTTGCAACGAAAAATATTTTAGTCGCAAATTTCCGACGAATTTTGCGACCAAAAATTTTTCGTCGCTAATTTCCGACGACTTTTGCGACGAAAAATTTTTTGTCGCTAATTTCCGACGAATTTTTAGATTCGTTGGAAAAGTTGTCGCAAATTTGCGACGAAAATTTTTTCGTGGCAAAAAACCGGTTTTTTTGTAGTGACAGGTGTCAAACGGAGAAAAGCTCGATGGCGGTTATCATCCCGAAAGACAGGTGTCGAATGGAGAAAAGCTCAATGATGGTTACCAGCCGAAAAGGCAAGTGTCAGACGAAGAAAAGCTCGATGATGGTTAGTATCCTAGAGGACGTATGACAAGTAACGAAAAGTTCGATGACCGTTGTTGCCTTAGAAAATAAATGGACTCGACGGTTGTCGTTTTAGAGAACAAATAGGCTCGATAATGATTATCAATTTAGAAGATAAAAGGGGTTCGGTGACAGTTATCATACTAAGGACATATATCAGCACAGAGAAAGCTCAAGAGCGGTTATCACTTCGTACAAAAGATAAGATCGATAACAGTTGATAGACAGGTGTCATTAAATGAATGGTGAAGATGAAATCAACGATGGATATCGGATACAACGCCAAGAACGGTTATCAAGTTTACATTATAAATAGCGTCTGATTATCAACAGAAGACGCCCCTGCATATCACAAAAACAAATGTTGTCTTTTATCATTACTTTCTAGTTTCGCACTTTCAGTTTCCATGTAGTTATTTAGGTCTTTAGTTAGTAGCTTTATCATGTCAGTGAACTTTGGACGGCGCCAGTAATTGGACGGTTTCGTCTGAATATTCCGTAAAAAATCAAGTTCGTTATTTACGCTTGGATTGCTCCTGTCTGGAATTGGATCTAGAACCTAACTTTCTTTCATTAAAAGCCGAAGAACGACGTTCGGTGAATTATATTTTGTCGCGAGAACATCTCTGACGAAACAGGATGACAATCGTCTTGCGTAACATGGTCGTCGCTAATGTAAACAATTTTTATAATTTTTCTAAATATTTTTCGTTTTTTCTCTTTTTTTACTTTCTTTTTCTTTTCATTTTCTTTTTGCCAGTGGCCAGTCGCCGGTCACAAGCAATGGCTAGCGAGGGTTGGCTGCACTTGGGTGAGAGTCGCCCATGCCCACCACTGGCGAGGGGGGCCGACGAGGTCGACCCTCGCCTAGGCCAAGGCGGCCTCGACGAGCGTCGCCTTGCCAAGCATCCCTTGGGTGGGAGTGAGCGCCAGCGAGGGCCCCCTCTTTAGTGAGACCAAGCACTACAACAAACGTCTCTATCACTCTGAAACTCGAGCACAACTATGGAGGTCACTGGGCTCGTGCGACCCAGATCTATGGTTGCGCGAGGCTGAAGACCTCCATTGAAGCAAATCGACGGAGCTCATGACCTCCATTGCCACAGCTACAGACCTTCGTGCATGGTGATAGAGAGAGATGGAGGGACATAGAGATGACTCAAGCGGGCGATGGACCGGTGTTGACGGCAGATGGAGGCGCGATGGCAAGGCCTCGTGGCGGCGATGGTCGGGTGATGATGCGGCGGCAAGTGAGCAGCGGATCTATGTGGCCAAGCTCGGGGAGGGGAAGAAGAGGAAACTAGAAAGAAAAAAAAGAAAAAGAAAATCAATTTTTTTAATGATTTCTAAAATTGTCCATGGCAGTACCAGACGGTCGGCATCCATATTAATGATTTCCGATCAATTGACTAAATGGACTACATTGGCAAATTTTTCAAAAATTTGCGACTAAATTGGCCAAATTGAGGGCTCGAGACTCTTTCGGTAATTTCCCCTGAATTGGCACAAGTTGCACGTGTGGCACTTTTACTAGCAACTTTGATTGGGTCGCGATCTAATCAAACATATGTACCTTCGAATTATGCTTTTAGATTTGCTTCTGCGATGAAATTGGATGATAACATGTTTATTTGGGTCGGCTCTTCTCTTCGAGTTCCCACCTTATAATCCCACCAAAGCAAATAATTCAACACGCAAACATCTCCATCCACCTTCGACAATCCAGGGATCCGCAGGGGTGCGATGTCGCTTGCAAATTTCCGTCAGTGTCGCTTCTCAAAAGTGGGTGGCAAACGACCTTGGGTGCCTTGTGATTCTGTTTGATTTGCTCTGTCTTGCTCCAACAAGGATCAGAAAAACTATAGGAAGCGAAATATTCACTTTTCGAAGAAGAAGAACATAACATTCATCCGGTTCGTCTCGACAAGATGCACGAGAACGCGAGAGACATAGGTTTGAGCAGTTACAGAGCACGGCATGTCGATGTTGAAAGCCTATGCGACATATGTCCTCTCGATATGTAACAAGTCGACTTGCAAAGAGATACGATGAGAAGATTCGCGACTCAGTATGAATGGTTCAATCTGTGGTTTCGATTGTTATAAAAAGAGAACTATAGAAACTAATAATTTGCTACATGACAGCAATTATGTGACGATTGCTTGTTGCTGCGCACAAATTCCCTTCACGACCCAAATAAATTTTGTAAAATCAATCATCAAGAAACGATATTAATGTTTCTCCGTTTTTTTTCATACATAACGCACGAACCAAAATGATGAGATGAAATTTTTCTCCTTTTCATTTTTACGAACTAGGAGCATTTTATAAGGTCTCTTTCTTTTTCTTTTTTCTTTTTGGTCGGAAAAGGTCTCTTTCATTCCTCGCACATTTATTTAGAATTCGTGGCACGAGTTCAATTTTCTTTTTTCTTCTTCCTATTTTAAACACCCGAAACATGCCAAGCTCGTGCGCTAGTGCTACGTACTGCTGATAGCATGTCAAGATAATGCCAATAAATCGATATACATATATATATATATAAGCATATGATCATGTCATGGCTTGTTATTAAGTCATTAATCATTATTATCATCTCTTATCTTTGGATTACGAGGTTCAATGTTATCTCCTCCCATATTACGTTGACATGATGCATACAATATTTGCAACCCCCCCCCCCCCCCCCAAAAAAAATAATACTACCGATTACGTGCTTAAACAAAGCGGACACATCTGGCTTCCTGTCCACGTGGAGGGCCACGATTGGCTGCACGAGCACACGTGTGTGCCGGTGGTTGGGCTTCCGGACAACGACACGGCATGTTCTTAGGAACCCCCATCGACTCCGACGTGGCGCCTCCTGGGGCGTGGGGCCCACGTACAGCTAGAACAAAAGCGAGTTGTGGGGGGCGGGAGGACGGGGGGTGGGCCCCGCTCGTGCCAGCCGCAAGGGGGGGGGGGGCCCACCGCCCTCCCCCTCGGCCCATCCGCAAAAGGGACTGCTTGGCTCGACCGAATTATCAATTTTCCTTTTCGACCAAAAAACAAAATTTATGAATTTTTCTTTGTCTTTATGAAGTATATAGAAGATCTAAGCAAAAGAACAAGCAAAAGCAAACAAAACCCGAATTATTTTAATGATCTTTACAAAAAAAAAACCAATAGCAACTTAAACATCAACATAAAAAAAAAAGGGAATTTCTTGTGGACCCCGAATTATTTTAATGATCTTTACAAAAAAAAATTGTAGTTTCTTACGAAGTCTGAAGCCCTGTCGCACACGGGTTGCGTATTTTTTATCGACCTTAAACTTGGAAGCCGTCTTATTCGCAAGATTCAATTCAGAGTCCGACTCGATCGATGTGAACCAAAAACGAAAAAAAAAAAGAGAAAGCTTGCGAATCATACCCGGTCGGCGGTTATGCCGAGGTCATCGGCTTGTAGTGATTGGAATACCGCATCAGCGATAGAAGTATTAGAAAATTATGATCAATAGGCTTGTTTTTAAGCTAGTATGATAATATTGTTTAGTGTGGTATGGTCGAAATAAGATCATCGCGAGGTGTGTTTTAAATTACGCATTATTTCAGGTGATTAAGAGGGCCGTTTGCAGCACCTGCTTCTCGTTTTCTCTTGGTTGGACTATTCGCAGGTAGCCTCCTGGCCATCAGTAGCAAATAGTCATTAAAAGATGCACAATGCTTAAGCTTCGCTTTGGGACGAGCCGTCACGACATAATTCTAAGTTTTCGGTCGCCACAAAGTCACGAGACTGGTGAGGTGAGTCCATACGTCATTGTCGTCCAAGAGAAATCAGAAAAGCAAGGTCCTAAGATTGACACGATTAGCCGCCTGATCTTTCTAATTGCCGAATCAAATTACCAGGACCGATTGAGCTAAATTGATTATGATAGTCTTAACCATTTTTTAAGGCTCTTTGATCCGATAATTAACTTGTACCAATCAAAGAGACCAGTTTTGATGTTATCCGGAAAGTTCATAGCTTAATGACCATTTCGAGAGATGGAATGTTATTGCATATGAGGTTGACCCATTTGGATATGACAATTTATCCAACAGCTGAATGATCACGAGGAGTCGGTCGAGCGTCAGAATAATTTGGAATGTCGCGTTGCAAAGAAGCGCAAGCGAATCGGTTCATACTTAACCATGTCATTTGGGTCGGCAACATCACGAGAAAATAACTCCCGGGAAATTGGAACATAGAGATGGACGTAGTCTACGCTTCGACAGTTGACATATAATGCATAGTCGCCAAAAAGGAAAGGATTATCTAACTGCTACGCCGCCCGATGTTTTTATTTTTTATTTTTCGGTCGAATACCACCCGAATGTTGAAAAGACGTAATCTAACTACTCCACAAACATGAACGCAATCTCTCTGTGGTCCAACTTCATTCATGTTATACGTATACATCAATGATTATTCTCCAACATTCAACTAATTAAGTATATTTTCACTAGATTTTGCATCTAAAAACGCACGTTGCAAGGGAAAAGTACCAAAAAAATCCTAAATCTTTTGTATTTATGCCAATTTAGTTCTAAACATTTTTTTTGTGTCAATTTAGTCATAAACCTTTTGCATCTATGTCAATTTAGCCCTAAACCTTTTTTTTGTGCCAATTTAGTTTTAAACATTTTGTATTTGTGCCAATTTAGTCCTCAACCTTTTGTTTTTGTGCCAATTCAGTTTTTCCGACAAATTTTGGCCAGATTTTGCTGACGTGAACGCCAACCGGGAACCGGCGTTGACGTGGACAACTTTTAATAATATATTTTTATTTCTTTTCTTTTCTTTTCTTTTTATTTTCCTCCCCTCCCCTCCCTCCTTCCTCAAGCCGGTCACCGGCTAAAGGTCGACGAAGTCGCCTCGTTAGATGGCCGTGAGGGCGGCCTCACCCAGCCACTAGCGAGGCTCAAGCCCTCGCTAGAGGCCTTCGACCTTGCCGCCTCTGGCGAGGTAGGGCCTCGCCCAGCTGCAGGTGAGGCTCGAGCCCTCGCCATTGGCCACAAGGTCGAAGGCCTCTGGCGAGGCTCACCTTCATCATCATTGGCGAGGGCGAGCCTCGTCAATGGCCGGCAAGGTTGACCTCGCCGGCCTCTGGCCTCTGGCCGGTCGCCGATCCGGCGATCGGCTGGAGGAAAGAGGGAGGGGAAGGGAAAAAAATTCAAAAAATATTAAAATATTATTAAAAGTTGTTCCCGTCAGCACCGGTGACTGGCCTGCCAACGTCCACGTCAACAAAATCCGGCCAAAATTGGGAGAAATGACTAAATTGGCACCAATACAAAAGATTTAGGACTGAATCGATACCAAAAAAAGATTTAGGATTAAATTGATACTAATGCCAAAAGTTTATGATCGAATCGGTACTAAAAAAAATTTAATACTAAATTAGCATAAATGCCAAAGATTGAGGACTTTTATGACATTTATCCGCGCGTTGCAAAATAGCGACCATCTAGAGAGGAACTTTCAAGTTGAGACCCACCAGTGCTTTAGGGGCGGCACAAACCCGCAAACAGCGCCAAATTACGTGGTAGTGGGGGCACTGACTCCATTTGGTATGACAATGACATTTATGTTTTTGCTTTTAGTTGTGGGTTTTTTTGACTAATAGCCAACCTGTGATTTCTCGTGAACTCGATTTTAAGAAGATGGGATAACCTAAAATTGCTAGAGTGCAGCTTTTTACTCTAGTGTCAAATAAAATACTAATGGTAACACACCTATCTGTTAGCGGGGATAGTGTCCAGAAAATTTGAACTAGACCTAGAGTCTTCAATTGACATAGAAGTGAAAAAATGATACAGCTGCGTATTTCCCGCTTTAGGGAAGGTAAATGCCCTCGATTGTCTGTTCTGGCTCTCAAGCTACCCGAGTCTATGTAGTTTCTAAAGGTTGAATACTCAGTGAAATCATATTCACGCTCGAATAGTGAGCCAGTCAATCATAGATTAAAAAAAAATAGCTCGTAAGCGATTCGGCGAGTATACAAAACGATTGCGCAATCCACTTCGACGATTGGTTTCACGGTTCGATTAGTCGAACTGGACAGATTGATCAAGAAAATGTTTTTTCATCGAAGTTATATCCTCCCGATTTTGAGTAAGTAGGCGGTGAACTTTATAAGAATCATAAATTTTTTGTCTTTCTATAATATGGGTAGGTGGCCAAGATGGACCTTTGTGTCCCCTGCTAGAGGGGGCAGCTTAGGAAGCAGAGTCAATGAGGCATGTATGGCAAGTCACGATCGGAATGAACGAGACTGTCCCGGAGGACATTGTGTGCCCTCTGATTAATGGGTGGCGCTGAAAGTACACGTCTTTCGTTTAGATACCTTGCCTCTTGCTCCGGCTCTGGCCTACCCAGAGCAACATGCCCTGTTCAAGGCCAGTGCTTCCGTCACGTTAGTGTCCATCTGAATCGACTAATTTATCCATACGGACTTTGTTAACGAGCGTCTCTCGGGGCACTACTTGTTAAAGAAAGACCCCATCGATGTTTGCTGTAATGTGGACGTAGGACTCAGGGGTCGTTGTCTCGATAGTTGGCCACACAAGGAGTCGAGGAAAATTCAGGGATCTCTTTTTTTTTTTTTATTATATAATCTTCTTTCCTTTTGAAAATGAGTGCCGGGATTCATACCTTCAATCTACCGATGATTTGGCGTCGATGTTCGCCGACGACGAAGGGCGTGCAGTTGATGATGTGATTTTTCCATACATGGCTTATATAATTTTGTAGTATTTTGAACGAAAGAGATGTGTTTGGACAGCATGATTATGAAATTACCATCTTAAGCTGGCGATACCATGTAGCTGCAGAGGCGACGAAAACAACCTGATCAAATGGCCAATTACATAAATTACCACATTGTGATAGAGTTAGTTGTCGCCTTCATCGAAGGTGACATTTGGCCATTTTGCTTTTCCCCAATAAATATGGATCCTACCAACGCGTGGCGAGCTGACCGACTCGGTTTACACACCCTAATGCTACCCAAAAAATCTGAGATTTTTTGATGAATAAATTCACCTTGAAAAGAATCTTTCTAATTCTCGAAGAACCCTCTCCGTCTCTTTCTCCCCCGTAACAGTGGTTCATGTTGAAATTTTAGGACTCCTCTGTAATTCTTTGATGCGCATCAAAACTCTGCAAAAGCGGCGAAAGTAGTTGAAGCTCCTTCTTTTCCGTAGCTCTCTTGCTCCCTTCAAAAGTTTGCGAAAGCAGCAAGAGAGTTAAAACCCCTTCTCCTCCTTAACTCTATGGTTCATGTTAAAGTTTCATGAAAGTGGGGACAGAATCGAAACGATATAATTTTGAAAATCGCGAAGGTGAATGATTATATTTTTCTTCTCTCTTACTAGATTTTAGCATTTGCTGGTTGATCTACTTCGTTGAAGTTACTGTAGCTTGTTTACGTTTCCTGCCATAGTTGAACATGTGGCTCTCGAATGCAGCAATGAGCTGATTGCTGTTTAAGACTTAGATCGTACAATAAATATGTTTTTTTTTTGTCAAAACAGTAATCATGGATTGATTGGTGGACATTATCGCCGCTTGTGCAAATGTGGTTTTCTTAGCGATGAATCACGAGAGATTCTTTGTGACCAAAAAGAAAAAAGATCACGAGGGATTCTTATCACCTCCGTTTATGCATTTCAGGTTCATTTACATTGATATATCGTTCATACCAAATAATGGATCAAAGAGGATACGAAGATATTCGCTTTTACTACTGCTATTGTCTAAAAGGCGGATAGGATAAAGCAAAATCCTCAGAATTCATATCCTATCCTTTTCCAATTCTATCCATAATAGACATTCAGAAAACCAAATACTGCCTAAAATCGCGAGACAGGATTTGGATAGTTTCCAATCGTTAGAGATGACCGTGTTATGATGTTGTGACATGAAGTGAGTTTGATTGATTCATCATTTTTCCGAATAGAGAGGAATTCAAATCATGCAGTTGTAAGCTTGTGATGAGGTCTCTTTGTTAAGAAGCCTAGGATGCACCACGTAACAATGACGAGTAAAAAACTTACATACTAATTAATTATAGGCGAAGATTCCTAAAATTTTGACGCGACATTCGGGGAATGCATCTATAACGCAATTAATCGGCTATGCCACGTTAACTTTGTAATCAATTACATCTTGATATTATTGGGCTAGAACATAAGAAGCATGAATAGAAACTTCGAAAGGACAATGCCAAAGTGTTGCCGATTAGAGATTAATGCTCCTTAAGTTTCGTTTATTTCGCAGAAAATATTTTCCTCGTTTTTCGGCGTTCGAATCGTTTAGGAAAACGGTTTTCCTGTAAAAACTTGAATTCAGGAAAATGATTTCCTCTATCGATGTTGGGAGTAGAAATTCCGCACTTGGGCACGGGAACCCTAACTTTCCGGGCCCTCGGCAGTGGGGCCGAGTCCCTCACGCCCTAGCCCAAGCCGATCCAAGCTGCGCCCGAGACCTCAACCGCCACGCCGGGGATGCCGGACTCCGTAGCATCAGGTCCCCGGTGCCCGTTGACTCCTATATTCTAATCCACAAGCTCCCCTTGCTATTGTCCGAGACTTGGAATCGCTCTCGCGTACTCTCCTCGTTCATCCAAGAACCGGTTCGAAGGATTAAATTAATTTTGGGAAATAGTAATCGGCACCGCCCAAACAACCTAGCCCAGTCAAATCCTAGTTTTATACCCAACACAAACCCATCATTTGACCGGGCTTAATTTGCACCACACCTTCGTTCTCCGTGATCTCATCGACCCATGAAGACGTGGAAGCTCATGCTTTGACAATTCCTAGAAGAAGATGATTGCCCCACAATGTTTGGATCGCATTGTTTTACGGTAAATCCGGTATGAACCCGTAACATCGCGTTCGCTCATCTCAAGCGTGACGGCCGATTGTTACAGGTAAGAACGCGAATTCGCGACACGTGATACAAGAAGTCGTCAGATCTCGGACCATAAATAATATATAAGTTTGCGCCGGCGATAAACATTTACCAAATATTAACCTTGCCTCCTTAAACAGACATAGATTACGAAATAACAATCAGTGGAGATTAGATCCGACAGCGATGCTTGCGAGCATCCGAGCCTCGTGTTCATTCCCTTGCGAATTTGGAGAAGCTCCAGCCGCGGCGATCTAGATTTCCCACAGTTGCGCGTTGGAGCATTAGGCAAGCCTCGTGTCACGGGGGCGTTGATGTCCGCAAAGCATCATTGTCGGACCGTGTCAACTAATGTAGTCAAATCCCGCGTTGATTATGTCTGATTAGAGCGCAGATGATCGAGTCGTACGTATTGGTTCTTTTGCTTAACACAATCAATCAACGAGTCTCGGGCATTACTTTTCGTATGTCAGAAGTCAACGTATGCGGCTGAATAAGAAATTACTTTGCCCCGTGGATCTCATCATTTAACTAACCCCGCAGGACCACTAACTCCGGGATTAAGCAGCCGGGTGGTGTAATTACGATCGTGTCTGTTGTTATTGCTAGGCGGGACATCATTTGTACTTTTTTTTGTTCCATGGTTATTTCTGTTTGCATGTATTTTCATCCGAATTCCGTGTCTTGAAGGAGTGGAGGTTGCTTCAGATCAATTGGATACGTGCCATTATTATAGTTTGAAATGATTTTTTGCTCCTTTCTGTACGATGTGCTCGTCGTGCTTTGAAGCACGGGGAGAGAATAGGAATCCATTTACATTGTTGTCGAAGTTAATTGCACTAATTATTGGACACGTTGGCTTTGCTTACAAGCTCGTGGTTTCTCGAGAACATCTTCTACTCAACTCCGCCACTAGAATGAAACGTAAATCAATGGCTAACGACGAGCGTTAATCTTGTTATGTGCGTAAATCAGCAAGGACCGAATTGATGTCTCTCGAGACAGTTATTCAGAAAAATCCTAAACTTATTATACGGCGGCCAATTCAATTTCAAATTATTTAACAAATTAGTCCCAGAACCATTTAACGATTTGCAAATCGTCGACGTGGCGGTCTAATCCATGCTGACCATTTTACATGGCACGGTCAATAAATGGCCGATGCTGACGTGGATAATTTTCACAATTTTTTTCTTTTTATTTCTTTTCTTTTTTCTTTTTTCCTCCACCCGCCATCTCTGGCCTCAGGCGAGATGCCTGCACCTGGGCTGGCAAGGGTAGCTCTCACCTGGGCTAGCAACAACCACCCTCGTTGGTCTTGAGTGAGGGCCGCCCTCGCCTGGGCAGACGATGACCACCCTCACTTGGACCGGTGAGGGTGAGGGTTGCCCTCACCAATCTTGGGAAGGGATGTCATATAATAGGTTCTGGATTTTTGGGACAATTTTTCCATATCTATCTACTTTTTCTTTACCTAGTAAGATGCAATAACCCTAATTCTGTCCTCTTCTTTGCCTTGTAACTAAAGAAGATGTTGAATATGTAGCGTATAATTCTATGTGATATGTAGTAGCCTTGTCTAGGTGCCAACATAGTATTCTCCAATTGGGTCGCTGCTCCTTTTAGAGCGCATCATGTTAGTTTAAGATCGATGCAACAATCCATATCTAAATAATGAAAATTGGAGACATATCCGAAATTACACATTACCACCCTGGCTCTGATACTATTGTAAGCAGCCCCATTCGAATGACATACACAAATTGTCCGTTTCGGTCATAGCTCATCTCTGCTCGCATTGCCTTAATAAGCATCGTATTAATTCAGGTGGTGGGAAACTCGTCTCCCTACGCAACAAAATGTATCTTGACAATGTATCTCTTTCGGCTGTAAATCTATCTGATTTAGCGAAGACACATATGAAACCCAACACCGTCGTATTAATTGCTGATTAAACATATCCGATGCAAAATATACCTTTCTATTATCGTGTAGTCTCGAATAGATAAACGGGAATTCCACGCGTTCAATTAATACGAGGAGTAACGTAATCCAAACTCGTAATCTCGGCAATGTAGCTCTAATTTTTGCAGCCATAACCTACAAAATCTCCAAAGAAAATTGCCCTAAAAGGAGCGAAGCAAAACTAAACGATATTTTTTTGGGTTGTGAGATCGACTATGGATCGCCACAATTTGCATATTATCCACTCCTCCCAAAGCTGGAGCTTCCGCTAGCTAGAAGGGGAAATGGGGCCATCATGCGTCGGCATAAAACAAGAGAGATTAGTCTCGATCTTTCATCAAGAGCCACATGCACAGCTCTTCCATCGCGCGCACCCGCACGTGCACGGCACGCGGGCTGAATATATCCGGCACGACCCGTTTGCGCGACAGGACCCGAGATACGACATACCCGTAAAGCGTACGACTACCGTCACGACGCGAATAAGAACGAACAGAGAGAAGATGGTCTCAAAATTCAGACTTAATTCGCGACAAGGGCTATTACACACGGCCGAACGTAGGGACGGAATCATCGTTCGAATCCACGACGCTCCGAATCGCGATTCCTTAAACCCGCGCCACTTTCCAAACTCGAATTTAGATCCTCCTTAATTCAAAAGAAGATTTTGATCCATTTCCATAAATAGACCGAATCTCAGGAATGCTTTTGTTCTCACCATATCTAACCTCTCCCATGCAATTTCTCCTCCTCCTTTTTCTGACATGCAAAATGCGGGCTCCTTTTCCTAACCCTAGTCCGTTGGCGCAACCGAAATAAGTCGATTCTCATTTTAATAAAGCAGCAGTAGCATTGCACGGCTTCGATGCTTCATAAACTTAGACATACGTTTGTAAATTGTACATTAGTTCAATTAAACCAATCCTAACATCAGCATTATTAGGTCGATCATTGCTGTTATTGCGATCATTATTACACATGAATGTACATTATGTTGCTGTTGCCGTTGCTGTTAATATTATTGGTAAAATTGGAGATGCTGTCCGCACGGTTTTCGAGAGTTGCCAAGTCTTTTCTAAGTCCGCTTTGATCCCACGATTCGCGCACCCACCTCCAGTTGGAGAAATACAAATTGGGCGTATCTCGTATTATGACCGCTAGATTGCTTCTTATTATTGCCCCCAACAAACCATTCCATCATTAGATGCAAGTTAAAGAGCAATCTCTAATTTCTTTTATAGCGCGAACAACAATATCAATGGAGAGCTCGGAGGGTTACTTTGTTTCTCCGAGAATGGAAGTGAGCTTGCTTTAGAACGCACAAAAGGAAAAAGAGTGACGGTTTTCCATCTTGCAATTCGCGTGGAATATCCATCGACAGGATTACTCGATTTGAAATGTCGGTTGTTCGACGAGCCGTAGCGATAACGATGCTTCGAAACGAGCTCCGATGCGATAAGGCTCGGGAAAAAAATGACGAAAGGTCAATGCCGATTCACGAAGTGATGTGTACGCGTTCATTCGATGGACATGGATCGCTTGAGGTAGCTAACCCAATTACGGGTCGCCACGGCATTCGATGAGCCGATCCGGTAAAAAAACCGGCTCCATGCCGTACTCCCCCGCTACTCCCGCTACTCCGAACAAAGCCCTGGAGAGATGTTGCGGGTGGCCCGGTTTTCCCTGATTAGGACGGCTCGATGACCTTCGTCAGCGCCCGTCCAGGACACGGAGCAACGAAATTCCTAATCTCGGATCTGACAATCATAAATACACATTTCTATATAAGACTTTTTTTGTTCGAGAAGAAGAGAAGAAAAGAGGAGGAGGAGGAGGAGGAGGAGAAAATGGGGATCTTCACCGATTTCATCTCTCCCCACCCTGTTGGGACTCGCCAGATTTGAGTTGGTAAAAGGGGGCCACAGCGGATGAACCCCACAGCTTGATCCCACAGAAAAAACACGAGAGCGAGCGAGCGAGCGAGCGGAACAGTCATTGGGATCCGATCCGAACCGGAGACCGTCCACCGTCCACCGGGCGTGAGTCGGAGCAAACCGACGGGGACGGAGGGACGGAGGGACGGAGGGGCGTGGCGAAATCTCGGAATTAACGGGGGGACGGGGGGGGGGTTCGGTGGCTTAAGCTAACATTCCCGCGTGTCGCTTGATGGCGGGCGACGGAGATGTCGTCACGCGTCACGATGATACCCAAGGATGCTGCTGCTGCTGCTAGCTACAGCCCTACGACGGGGATCCGTCCATCCGTCCGTCCACCCTAGGACGGGAATTCCGAAGATCCTTACGAGGGCAAGCCCGTCATTCGACCGCCGGATTAGGGCCCCCCCCCCCCCCCCCCCCCCCCACTAAATTAAAAAAGAAAGGTGATCCCCCCTCCCCCCGCCCCCCTCCGTTATGCGCCGTTTCCCGATGCAGAGCAACGCCAAGCCGTCTCAAATTTAAGACAAGCACAATCTCTCTCCATCTCCTTCTCGTCCATCGCCCTCTCTCTCTCTCTCGCTTTTCCTCCATTTTTTCTTTCTTCTTTTTCGAGAGCTGCACAAATCAAAACACACACACACACACACACACAATCTCTCTCTCTCTCTCTGTCTCTCTGTCTATCCCTCTTCTTTCTTCGCTCTCCGCGGCTGCTCTGTTGCTCCCAGGATCCTCCCCCCCCCCCCCGCCGGTTTCTCTGCCCGAGCACCGAGACGACGACAGCGCAGCGACGCTGTCGAGTGACCGCTCTCCGAATCCGGAACCGCCGCCGAATGTCGCTCCGGCGGTGTGCTCGCCGCCGATGCTGAATGCGGCGCTTCCCAATGGATTAGCCCCACGACGAGGAGGAGGAGGAGAGAGCCCTGAGATTCCCAGAGGAGTGGGGGTGCTCGATTTGATGTAGAGCCCCGACGGTGCGGGGACAGCCGAGAGAAAAATGCATGAGGGGGTGTTGCTGGACGACGTGAGTTCGCTGACCAAGAAGAAGAAGTCGTCGGACGGGCAGGTGGAGGAGGAGGAGGAGGAGGAGGGCGGGATTAGGGTCACCCTCGTCTCCGACAGGGTCGGCGGCCGGAAGCCCCTCGAGCTCGTCGTCGCGCCCCCGATCGTCGTCAGCCGTAGCCGATCGCAGGCCGGGACGCGCCGGGTCGCCCCGGCGGTGGCCGCCGCCGCCGGGAGGGCCGTCGAGAAGGCGCTCCCCAACGGAGATCTGTACATCGGGAGCTTCTCCGGGAATGCGCCGCACGGATCTGGCAAGTACCTCTGGGCCGACGGCTGCATGTACGAGGGCGAGTGGAGGCGAGGCAAGGCCTCCGGGAAGGGCAAGTTCTCCTGGCCCTCCGGCGCCACCTTCGAGGGCGAGTTCAAGTCCGGCCGGATGGAGGGCCTCGGCACCTTCGTCGGCTCCGATGGCGACACCTACCGCGGCTCCTGGACCGCCGATCGGAAGCACGGCTACGGCCAGAAGCGGTACGCCAACGGTGACTTCTACGAGGGCTCGTGGAAGCGGAACCTGCAGGACGGGCAGGGCCGGTACGTTTGGAGGAACGGGAACGAGTACGAGGGCGAGTGGCGCAACGGCGTGATCTCCGGCCGCGGCGCGCTCACGTGGGCCAACGGCAACCGGTACGAAGGGCAGTGGGAGAACGGGGTCCCCAAAGGGAATGGCGTGTTCATCTGGCCCGACGGGAGTCGCTATTCCATCTCTTGGAACAAGGACCTGAAGATTCAGCAGCAATTGGACGGGGCGTACTATGCCGGCAGCAACGGGAAGGAGCTCTGCTTGAAGAGCAAGAACACCGCCTTTGGCGCCGAGCATCTGATGCTCGCCACGATGAGGAAGCGGTCCTCCGTGGACGGCGCGAGGGGGAGCTTGACGGAGAGGAACTTCCCCAGGATATGTATTTGGGAGTCTGATGGCGAAGCCGGGGACATCACCTGCGACATCATCGACAATGTGGAGGCGTCCATATTCTACCGGAACGGGATGGGGTTGGGCCGCGACGGGTTTAGGGATTTTAGGAGGGGACCCTGTTGTTTCAGTGGGGATGCCAAGAAGCCAGGCCAGACGATCTCCAAAGGGCATAAGAACTACGACTTGATGCTCAACTTGCAATTGGGTATCAGGTAATTCGGCCGCCGGAATGGACATTGATCTCTGAAATTTGCTTGAGGACCTTCTAGATTATGGGGTTTGATTTTGTCGATTATTTCTTAGGTACTCTGTCGGGAAGCCGAGCGGCCTGCGGGATTTGAAGCCGAGCGACTTCGACCCTAAGGAGAAGTTCTGGACAAGGTTTCCGCCGGAAGGATCAAAGGTTACGCCGCCCCATCAATCGGTGGAATTCCGATGGAAGGACTATTGTCCAACGGTGTTCAGGTAATTGCACGGAGCGTGATTTTTTTTTTGGGGGGGGGGGGGGGGGGGTTATTATGCTTTGCTTGGTGTGCAGTTTATTCAGTGTTTGATTTGTCCTTGATGAATACTTCATGTCTTTCTTGAAGTCTAGTAGTTTTGATGACAGCATTCGATCGATATGTTCTCCTGGTTGCAACTTGTGGGTCATCGTTCGTTTTTCCGACTCTTCTTTTCTAATCCGCTGTTTTCCATCTGCTAAATGGATGGCTTGATATTTCAGGCACTTGAGGGAGCTATTTCAAGTGGATCCTGCCGACTACATGTTAGCCATTTGCGGCAACGATGCATTGAGAGAGCTCTCGTCACCGGGGAAGAGTGGCAGCTTCTTTTACCTTACTCAGGACGACAGATTTATGATAAAAACTGTGAAGAAGTCCGAAGTTAAGGTAAGCTTTCGCGCTACTTCTGTGATTGAGCAAATACGCCCGAGAGGTTGAGCAGCTACTGGATTGGAACTGAGTTGTGGAAATCTATGTTCAGGTGCTTATAAGGATGCTCCGTAGCTATTACCAACATGTCAGGCAGTATGAAAATTCCCTGGTGACAAAATTCTTTGGCGTGCACTGTGTCAAACCTATTGGAGGCCAGAAGGTATGCTTTGTTGAAGATATTTCAACCTATCATCAGGTCTTTGAAAAGTCCGGGCATTAAGTACTTACTTCCGATTCTATTGAAATCCAGACCCGGTTCATTGTCATGGCCAACTTGTTTTGCTCGGAATACCGAATACATCGGCGGTTTGATCTGAAAGGATCCTCCCATGGCCGCATGACGGATAAACCTGAGGAGGAGATTGATGAAACAACAACCTTGAAGGACCTCGATCTCAATTTCGTATTTCGCCTGCAACGGAGTTGGTTTCAAGAGCTCATGACGTGAGTCTCGGTCCAAACCCGCACTGGCCTTTTTATTAGTGGGCAAACCTTTTCCTTCTTCTGTATAGTACTTATATTCTCTGAAATCTTTGATCAGGCAAATCGAGCAAGACTGTGAGTTCTTAGAAGCAGAGGGAATAATGGATTATAGTCTGTTGGTTGGTCTTCACTTTCGAGATACGAGCACGTGCGACAAAATGGGGTTATCTCCATTCGTGTTGCGAACTGGTAATTTATTATGATTCTTTCTCACTAATTATCTTCAAGTTAGATCCATTATGTTTCTAATGAAGAACATTTCATAAGAATGTATTCATCTTTGCAGGCCGAAAAGATTCTTATCAGAATGAAAAGTTCATGCGGGGCTGCCGTTTCCTTGAGGCGGAGCTACAAGACATGGACCGAGTTTTAGCTGGCAGGTATGATTTAAGACTCACTGTTCTTTTCTCTCATGTCCACCCTAATAATGGCTTTATTGCCAGCGTACTCTCTTGTCTTTAACCGAGTTGTTGTCCGAGCTTTGATATTGTACTTCCTAGAATAATTGACAAGATTCATGATTGGTTTTTTGTCATCTAAATCCAATACATTGAGATTGGCCATGTTTTCTTGCCAACATTTTCTGATCGAAGAGTAATAAAATCTCGCACGATTGACTAGGGCAATCAATGGCCTTGGTAGCTTAAGCAAAATAGTTGTATGTGGATCACGTACGTCTTGTGTTCTGTCTTCATCTCTTAGGACGAGGCTTGTGGACTATTGTTGGCTCCAAGATTGGGTTTGGGAATTTTTAATGATGGAGCCTATGTTGTCCTATAGAATACTGATGGAGAGCTTCTGTGCCCTTTTTTTTGGTCGAAAGCATCTATTGCCTTGCTCATTGATTTCTCTCTCGATTTTGTTCCAATGAATTTGCGAGTCCGGGATTCTTTTCATTCGAATCAAATAAGATGTAGCAGGACATCAATTGTATAAGTGATGTAGCAGGACATCAATATTGTATGTGATGGCTTTGGTTTTTCCTAGAACAAATCTATGAAACATTCGTACTGATAAAAAACCGAATTAATTTTTATCAGGAAACCCTTGATACGGTTAGGAGCAAATATGCCTGCAAGAGCAGAGCGGATGGCTCGGAGGAGTGATTTTGACCAGTACACTCAAGGGGGAGTGAGCCATTTGACCCCTTCACGAAACAGTGAGACATACGAGGTCGTTCTTTACTTCGGCATCATCGACATCCTACAGGATTATGACATCGCCAAGAAGTTAGAGCATGCATATAAATCGTTGCAAGTTGATCCCACCTCAATCTCGGCGGTGGATCCAAAACTCTATTCCAAGAGATTCCGCGATTTTATAGGAAGAATCTTCATAGAGGAAAGGTAGCTGCTGGAGGGAAAGAGAAGTGTTTGAAGATACAAACAGGCTTTGTGGATGAACCAACGATAGACCGCATAAACACTCGAGTGGCAGCGGAGATTCATGGTGGATCCCTCGGAGGGTCAGAACGCGAGAGTCTGTAAATTGGAGGCGTCGCTGCCGGTGCGGAGTTTATGCGGTGGGTAAGCACCTCATGGAGCTGGGATGGTCGGCTGAATTTTGATTATATCAGTCATTGTGAAGTGAAAGGGGGAAGGGCAAATACTTGTACATTGGTTGGGGGGGAGGGGGGATGGGGAGGGCTCTTCTGAGCATGGGAGGGGTAATTTCTTTTGTTTTTATTATTTATTTTCCCTTGCTATTTTGATATTTTTTTTAAAATGTGTTTCTTCTAGAAATTTTGTGGGCAAGGCAAGGCAACCAAGGATATGTGAAGATTTTGGAAAAAGGGGGGGGGGGTGGTATAGGGAAGTGAGGAAATGTTTTCCCCAGAGAGGAGTGAGAGATTCAAAAAGGAAGAAAATGGGACGAGACTGTGGAATAAGGAATTGTACAGGTCATAGAGATTTGTGATGAGAATTTTAAATGAATTATTATTATGATGTGAGATATTTCCCAGAATTACTTTTGAACCACATTCACACTCCAATCACCAAATGGTGGGGGTGGTCCACTGCATCTCTCTCTCTCTCTGTTGTTGATATGTATGTTTGTAAATTTGTGAAGAAAGAAAGAAGTAGCATGGGAATGGGGTCATTGGCTTTTCCTTTTGCAGTGGAGAAGAGGTGAAAGGCCATTCACATGAAAAGCAGAGAAAGCTAAACAAAGATGCGCTTCTGCTTCCTCCTTCCTTCACTTTCTTTACCCTCTCTCTCTGACTCTCTCCTTCTTTTACTGTTTACATTGCATTATGTCTTCTTCACCTGCTTTTTACCCCCTTCATGTTCACATACATCTTGAGTTGCCAATCAACTCGAGCGGAAGTCATCATCACAAGCATACCCCAGTTTTCAATTGCTGTTTCTTTTCTGGGTAATGATCAGAATGTTGTTGATCGAGTCCCTGAAACGCCATCTTCTTTAAACATTGATTTGAGGGGGGAGGGGGTAGTGTTGTCATATGCAGTGGAGATGATAGCAGCAGAACGTGGTGCATAGGGTTTCGTGCGAGGGGGCTCTTTCTTTATTTCTTTCTTTCTTTTCTTTTCTTTTCTTTCGTGGGTTTGTTTTTGGGTGAATATATCACTGCAGAGGTCAAAGTCCGATGCAGAAGTAGTCCCCGCCCCAGCTCCACACGGTACACTTCTGCTCTCTCCTTTTTGACCCCATATTCTCTCCTTTTGGGTCCACCTATCGTGTGATCCCTCACACCATGCAATGCCATTTCAAAAAAATAAAAGATTAAAATCAATATTCTTTTTAAATTCGAGTCAGTTTTTTGGGCGAAAAAAATTTAAGTTGGAGAGGGACAGAAGATGCGCTCGGTAGGAAACTATAAGAAGAAGAAGAAAATGCGTGTAAAATGGAGTTTGCTTTGGAGAACAAATTACCTGAGTAATGATATCTCCATAATCTCTTCAATTCTAACCATGTCCTTTAACTCTTATTTGGATAATAATTTGCGAATAGCCACACAATCTCGTCTTTTACTCTTATTTCAAAGGAATTTACGTGCAACAAAAGGAAGGAAAAAAAACGAAGAAGGGTTCACACTCACTGATTTTAGCCCATATTATTGTCTCCTCTTGTAAAAGGGGCCGATCCTTTCCCTAATCTCCTCCTTAATTCTTTCCAAACATGAGCGCAGGAAACTAGCAAAACCAAAATAACCCAATCCTCGGTGTCAATGTGGAGTTAAAAACCCCATTCGAGGTGTTAGGTCGAAAAAGTCATCAAATTGGGGTCAAAAGTTAATAAAACTTCATACCTAATTACGTGGAAACCAGCGGCTCAACATGGTCACTTTTCCTTTACTGTTGGCAACTTCGCGAGATCAAACACTTGATTAGCGATTTCTCCAATTTGAATAAGCCTCACAACCCTCCAAAAGAGGGTCTAATGCAATGGACCCAACAGCATCTTTGCCACAGCTAAATGGATGTGCCCCCTCCCTGCCGCCGAAGGACCACAAATTGACCACCTTAAAAACATAGAACTCTAATTCTAGGATCAAATCGCTGACGCAATCGATTTTGATATCATGTGCATTTTTTTTTGGGTAGCAACTCGTGCTCTCTTCCTCCAAGTGTTTGTCGTGTTTTTCGGCCACATATGTTACTTTAGTGTAACGCATATTTTATAGTAATGCAGGCGCTTTTTGGGCGTCTGTTATGGTGGGTGGAGTCCACGTGGTGATGGGAATAGGGCCGATGTTTGTGCGGCAGATTTGTCAGCCACATGAAAATAAGGGTCGATTATAAACTTAGGGATTTGGATAAGAGAAGGGTAAGGAATTTCTAGTATTTGACTGGGGAGAGTTCGCCTCAAAAGACCAAGTTGGGAAGATCTTTTAAGATCCCCTTGCTGCCCCATTGCTGAACTCTATACTGTTTTTGTGCGCCCTTATATGTTTTGTATATTTTAGAGAAATAAAGGAAATTGCGCAGATCGATGGGGGAAATCTCTGTTTTTTAAGGGGCAAAGATTATAATGTAACGAGATTTGTACTCGTCTCTCTAGAAAGTGGAGGCGGTTCTTACCACCACTAAACTAATGTTGTATCTCGTGTTCTCCAACCAAGGATAAGCGATTGTTTAATGACCTGGACTCTCTGTCAATCTTGTTCCACAAGTTGGTCCTTTAAGATTGCTTTTGAGTGAGTCGTTTTTTATCCTGGGGTGAAAATTGGAACATTAAAAAACTCTGAAGTTGTGGCATTCAAAAAGTAAAATATATATATTTGGGTTGCTCTGAATTTGGAAACCTTGGCGTACATAGATATAACTTAAGGATCCTAAAAAAATCGTTGGGTATGTCTCATCGATGAAAAATGGGAGGGACGACTTTCAGCGAGTCGTGACATTGAGTTGTTTTGAATTTGAACGAGTAGATCTCATGTTACGTCCAATGTATTTGATTGCTCTCCTGTATGTACAATCGATGTCTTGAGAATTGATTTTTTCAATATAAAATATATTTAAAAAGTATCGCGGGCACGCTCATTAATGATACCTTTTTCCATATATTTAACTCTTTTGACCACCTTGTATTTTTTGTTAAAAATGCCATAGCTAAATGGACCGGCTCTTCTATTAAAAATATAGTTTCAACCAAAATTTCAAAGATAAAGTTAAGTGGCTAATTCTTTTTATTTTCTCTTGGGAATCGGTTTTCCCGGGTGGACAACATTTCATGTCCTCTCCGTCGTTAAATCGCCTTTATGAACTTCTAAGTATTCAAATTTGGAGCGTCTTTATCAGCACTTATAAGGCGAGTGACTACGATGTTTTGTTCTCTAAAAAACCTTTTTAAACCACGACCCTGTATTCGAAGACCAGAGAAATAAAGAGGTGAGGAGTACGGTGGAAACCAGGCATTGGAAAGTATGCAAAGCGAGGTGAAGATTACAGTTTGCAAAAATTTGAATAGAAAATCATTCTTGGAGGCCCCAATCCGGAATGATCATCACCATCTTTGGTGGAAGTGTGAAACTCCCGGATTTGTATATGATGTGAAAATGACTCTTGAGACCTCTGGCCTTTTTGACAACTTTGTTTCGTGACATCAAATCGGACTAAAGGATAAAAAGGGTCATTTTCTTTGCCTTTTTTGTTCTCTCTTTGCAAACCCAATAAAAATTAGGGTTAATACTACGAAAAACTTCAAATTAGTACACCTGTGATAACCAAAAACTCCAAATTGATATATTTGTGACAAATTCACCATCCGTTATTTTTCGTTATATTAGATTAATACACACAAAAAAATTACAAATTAATACACCCGTGACAAACGGAGGGTAAAATATAAAACCGGTACGTCCGTCAACTGCCGCGTGTCATTTAATAAAATTTAACGGAAATAAATTGAGGATAAATTTGTCACAGGTGTACCAGTTTGAGATTTTTTTTGGTAAAAAAATTAGTTTGGAGTAAATCTGTCATAAATATATCAGTTTGGAGATTTTTCGTGGTATTAACCTTCAAAATCACGATTTTCTCCATGAGATTTCTCAAAAAATTCATAAATTAAAAAAGCAACTTACATGTTCTCTCTCTCTCTCTCTCTCTCCAGGTGTAAAAGCTGACACATCGGGAGTCTGCTGATTTTGCTCAATGTCAATTTAATCAACCCGAGCTTTAACACTGAGGCAAAGTCATTATAGTCCCAAGTGACTCTAATTAAGATGATGATCCCATATTAGAATATCATTCATTTGTCTACTATAGTGGGACCCCCTTTGCCAACTTGGGAATAGACAGCAGTTGCTAGAAGGGGAGGAAAATAAGGCCAATTTCCTCCATGCAAACCCCACCCCCCCCCCCCCCCTCCCCTTGACTTTACACTTTTTGCATAAAATCACCTCGTCTACCTCTGAAAATTTTAATTTTCCTAAGTACTTTTTTTGACCGACCGAGTAAAAAAGCTACAACTTAAACATCAATTTTTTTTTCCCGCGGAATCGACCGTGACTAACTCTCCATGTTACGATATTCATCGGCGGTGCACCGGTTGCCTCCATATCCGGACGAAGCATGGCGAGGCCAATTAATGCGAACGCACCCGCGTCAACATCCAAAGCACGCGCGGACGAATTGAAATGTCCCGACCCCGAAGACACCTCCTCCTCGAAAGCCTCTCGGTCGTCGCTGGAAACAGCAGCATTTCGGATAACGACGACGGCTTTCCGTTTCTGCTGGTAACCGTGATTTGATATGGAAGGGGCTTTAGGGGACCGGAGAAGGAAACGGGGGTGACAAGAATTGAAGATTATTAAATGCGGGGCTGTACTGGGGTGTCGTCGTCTACGCAGGCAGAGATTAGCCGTCGCCATAAATGTCCAAGGCCGCCTGCTCATTCCTTCGCTACTTTCTGGGTGGATTTGCGGCCCCCTTCTCCCCATCTCTCTCCGTCTCTCTCCGTATTCTGTCGCCTGCAATGCCCCATCGTTTTCAGCTCCACAGCGCCAACGCGTCCCTTTTCTTCATTGCATTCATGGTAGGGAAAAAGTCGCAAAACCAACCCTCAAATTAATGCCCTACTTGGACAACTCTTTTTTCTACATAAAAAAAATCTCAAAATATACTCGACGTGACGTTTTACGCTAAATTTTTTCTCGTAATATAAAAAATCATAAATTTATATTTGTGTGATGCATGTACCCTCCCTCCGTTGAGGCTCCGTTGGATAACTTTTCATCCGAATTAACGTCGTTTTTATTTTGTTTACTTTCTAGTGTCAAGATTTTTAACTGTTGTTAGTGACAGAACTTTGACAGAAGCTAGATGTGTTGTACAGGTACGGGTTTGTGATTTTTGATTTCACAGAAAAAAGTTTAGAATATATGCGTTGCGGTGAGTGTAGTTCGGGGTTTTTGATGACTTCTGCCCTTCCTCTTATATTCGGATGCCCCGAAAAAAATGATTTTGTTGAACACTTTTGTCATTTATTAAACACTCCTAAAGAAGTTTTTGCCATTCTTAAAATACCTTTGTTTGCACGTTAAACACAATCGGGGGCGTTTTCGTGTCGAATGCAACGAGTTCATCGAAATGAGAATATTTGTTTCTTAGGTATGATTTATCAGTGCTGCGCGGCACTCGTAAATGAGGCCTTCAAGAAAATTTTTCTTTTTCAGTGCACTTACTTGTCTCGTATTACGTAATTCATATCTCGAAGGATGAATCATTGCACATGAATTATGCCCTAAACACTCGTTAATAGAATCATATTCATTATGCAAAAATAAAGAAGAAGAGATGAACATGAATCTTCCTTCTTGTTTTTTTGTTAGCATATCTTATGAACGCAACCCTGTGAAATGGAACCTGAAAGGTCAACCGAAACAGCTATCATATGCGATGTGAAAAACCTTTCTAAATCCGGCAAACGAACAAGCCCACTTATGCTGCTGGAGAATTCAAGCCCTGAGCTCCAATTTTCCTTGTGTCGCTCTTCCAAAAATGAAAATAGAAAATCACCGCGAGTTTGGTACCATAGACTTCACTTTCGATCCGATCGAGCTCCTGGAGCGAAGAAACTGATTGTGTCGATGCAGTCGATGTTTTGATACTCTGGAGCAATCGGAATCGACAATCAGAAGCACTTTAATGAAATACTACAGTTTTGGTCTCTGAATTTCTGTTCAAGTTTATTACCTGCTGAGCAATGATGAACATCCGTTCGTAAGACATTAGTCGACAATTGCCATGTCTACTTAATCCGATGTTACAACCGAACACCGAGATATTAGAGCCTAATTCAGCTGTCGACATCGGGTTAATTCGACCGAGACTGATGTAAGTCATCCGTGTATACCTCTTAAGGACTCATATGATATTGAGAAACATTGACAGATTATGGATTTTGTGCCTTTTCTAATTCTCAAATCAGAAGTAGTAATTCAACTAGAATATGATTGAATAGGAGGAAATTGAGATTGGACATAGCATGACAGAGATTATGGTGGCACACGATATATAAATGAAAATGCTCTTTTTCCCAGTAAAGTTAATTTTTTTAGCCGTTGCCTCAAGTAAAGCAAATGAATTTTTATATTCCTTTTCGTCTCTGGACCAAAGTCACAATAAGATGCTGAGAAAGTAGTCTCAACTGAGAAGGCTGCTAAAATATGCTTATTTCCACATGAAATGGGGCTCATCAACATGCTGGTTCCACTGAGCTAGTCAGACATTGACATAATTTTGCATGAGTTTCATTTTTTCGGACTGCCCTTTCTTTATGCTCCCAAGATGGACAGGCTTTGTATGACCGCTTGCCTGATGCAGTATCGAGCAGAAGCTCATCGATCATTGCTTCCCTGGGGAAAAGAGAAAAAACAAAGACGAAGTCGTGCAGCTGCATCAAATTGAAAGATGATGCGTTGACCGGTTTTGAAACAACCCATTTGTCTGCTTTCGGTATTCAACGAGTGCATAAAAGCATCACGCACTCCTGCCATAGCTTGTCTCAGCCGTTTGATAGTTTTTTTTTGACAATTGTAACTGACAGAATTTGAAAAATATTGAAGAAATTGTATTGTATTGCTCTGCTTTTGTACATGTATTACAAGCCTATTTATATTACAAGATGGATGAATAATGGAAAGAATATTCAATATAACCTTTTCTATTCTATTGTAAGAATATCTAATCTTACGGATTAATTGGATCAATTAGTCCGTGATTAGAATAATCAGAATCATAATCAAATTGTATTTCCAACAGTAACTAGAGAGGCCTGTAACTTATTACGATAATGTAATTGAGTTTTAAAACTCTTTTTTTGTACATTGAGCTTTAAAACTTGTCACTGTCCTCCATGTTAGCCCTTCGATCAGCTTTTTTTTGGATGGAAAGTTCATGTGGCTTTATTATCATTTTTTTCCTTCTATTTTTCTTACAACTGTCGTTGTTGTTGCACCATATTGGTATCGCACGACGCGGTGGACATGGGTAGGCACTAGTCAACTCGTAAATGAGTGCCCGAAGGTACATGCACAAAGCGCACCGAGAGAAACCTCTTGATTTTATGTACTTCTAAGAGAGGCAAACTTGAATTACATGAAAGTAATGCAAATATTCACATGCATAAAACCCTATCCCTAAGAATTACTACTCATCCGGTAGTGGCTAAGGTGACTCTTGTCGCGACCGGGTGAGGATTAGCTGACTGTTGCCTGGTTCGAGGCTTGAGTTGCTCATTGTGGCATTGAATCGTGTCTTCAACTGATTTTATAAGGTTAATGGCTAGGTACTTCGCAAGTTATGGATTTATCTATTTATACGAAATAAACTTTCCAGACATTAGAAAAAGTCTTAACCAATGCAAACTCCGGACTTATATTCGAGTTAAAGGTTGAGTGGGACAACCAGTTCCTCTAGAAACTTTTAGTTTTAAATCAAGTCAAAGTTGAGTAGCTCGATTCTTTTACTAATGAAGTGTCAATGTGACTCGGTTTTTTTTTTGTCCTTTTTTCCGTGTCTCCACGCATAATCTACAGGGGCACAATCAATCGGTCAGGTGTCCGTCTCGTGATCCACTGAATAAAGCGCAGGGCAAAACGGGACGCAATGATTTTTAGGGTTTCCACACATTCTCATGCAAACTGAGATTGCGCCATGCATGCCTCTGCTGCTGAAATAATGTACGTGCGATGTGCATGGATCGATGAACCGTCCATATCTCACTGTATCCGCCAACCATAATTTTTATTTTCTGTCTTTCCTTGTTCGTTTTAGAAGCCCGATGGTGGCAATTATGCGCAATCTTATGATATTGTCTCTCAAAAGCCGAACATCCCGCGTGAGCCAAGAGAACGCTATCGAATTATTATTTTGTCACGCAGTTTGCCCTAGAGGGGTTTAATTAGGATTTCAAGAAGTAGATGCAAGTTTCCACGACCCTAGTCTTCCGGGAAATTTACATAAACAAGTGTTGCCGCCTAGTTCATAGGTTTGGTATATCGGCATCGATCGTTTGCATGTGTTTCTTGAGATTGTAGTTGGTGCGACAACGAGGTGTTGCTTTCTCGAGGATACACCTCCTGGGTTTAGGTAATCATGTACGATGAACAAGGACTCGGTCTTTTTAAATCTCTGAATTTCGCCGGGTCCAAGTCAAAGGGATATATGTATTTCAAAAGTCTAAACTATATCAAGAGCGAGTCGAGAGTAACATATATCGAATATAAACCCGAACACTCTTGCATGTAGGCCGGTCCTACGAATGGGATTCTTAGTAATGTGAATTCTATCACACTGGTGAAACAAAGAGGGAATAGAAACTTAGCAATGCACAATAGTAATAGAGAAATAAATGAGATTGATTGCGATGATAGGAACCTCTCATACGTGCTTCGATGCCACGCCGGGTAATATTTCGTCGGCAAAAGATTTAAGTTTTTTATTCTATCTCTTACTTTGAACCAAACGCGTTCCTGAAACAGAGTATGCGGAAACCCTTGATTGCATATCGTATGTCTGCATGTTTAATGCAGATTGACTCAATTAATCTCAAGCAATCGGGCGAGATGTGAGGAAAACTTGCGCCCCCGAAGATAAAATCTTCACAATCAAGTTGCGATCTTCCAGATGGAACCAAGCATCATGAATCTGTCGACACAGGATGATAGAGCTCGATTATATTTAATTTCATTCGGCCAGACAGAGCTCGGACTGAGACTTCACATGTGCAAATGGAGGATCTGCCTGGGCACCAAAATAAAGATCGCCAAGTGTGCGTGCCACGGCGCTGTGTCCAGAGGGGCAGTCCACCATAACCACCACACTTAAGTAGATGTAGGTCCATGAACATTAATAAAATTATAACATGGTCCTAAGTGTATCTCCTTCACATATGGTTTATAACTCAAAAGGGACATATATCGAACCAACCGGTGCATAGAGACCTAATCGCATTTTATGTTGTAAGCCATGATATGATCAGCTTAAAAATAATCATAGACGAACGTGCAAGATTTCGGTTATTTCTCTATAAATTTAAGTTGGTGGATGAACCGTCGATTCATTATTCATTATGTGAATTAGGTAATTGGATGTATGGTGTAGATGTATTGAATGTGGGGCGGCCAGTGTGTCTGGAAAAAGCTACGAATCATGTCCAACATGAGGGGCTTGTTTGTAGGGGACAACTTCGCTCCCTTCATTATGAACTACTTTCACCCAGGAATAATTGCTGACCTGCGTGATGGTGGAGAATAAGGCAAAAAAAAAAAAAAAGGAGAGAAAAGATGATAGTAGCTGAAACCATAAAATTATACTGTCTCCAGCTACTTTTAAAAGAGGCATATGTTATTGTTCTCAACTTTTATACTGGGGTAGAGTGGCTGATTGGTCGCCATGGACTTTCTTTATATGATATTGTCACTCAGAAAGAGTTATAGCAAAAGGATAATTCTTATTTGCTCTCTGTATATAACCACGAATATACCACATCTGTAATTATGCACTGAAAGGGAAAAAATGCATTGAAAGTCGGACATGTTTGGCCCAATATACAATCAAATCTTGAACATTTGAGAATGTATGATCAAGTCCTACACGTTTTGAGTCTTGTGCAATTGAGTCATTCTAGCGATTGCTCGGACAAATTTTCTGACGTGGCACGTGGGAACATTATGATTATGTGGTGCCCCGTCGGAAGAATGGAAATTTTATAGAAGATAAGAGTAGATGCAAAATGAAAAGTATGGAGAAAAAAATGAAAAGAAATTTAAAAAGGGAAAATCAAAGAAAATCGAGTTAGAGAGAGTAGCATTGGGGTACAAGTGCCTTGAAGCCTCCACGTCATGGCGAGAGCTTGTGAGCCCTCGCGCAGTGGTGGCTGGTGGTGGAGCCAACCCCATACGAGGGCGCGAGCCCAAGGGAGGGCTCGCATGCCATGGCCTGTCTACGACAATGGTCGTCGACCCTCATCGGTGACGTCGATGAACAAACCGGTCTCATTCTCTCTCTCCTAGGTTAGTTAATTATTCATTTTTCTTATTTTTTAATGCTTGGCCTTTTACTTTACTTTTTTTTAAAAATTAGCCTTCTTCCTTTATTTTATTAATTTTTGGATTTTCACACCGTGGTTCCACATCAACACCATGCCAAGCCACGTATACGTAAAATAATTAAAAAGGAATGCCGTGCCAGATTTCAGTATATCACGTCACCAAATTTGGCCGTGAGCTCGCCAAAGGGACTAAATTGCACCCACAAAAAAATTTATTTAGTACTTGATTGCACAAATCCAAACGTTTAGGACTGTCAGTGCAATTATCTCGTCTTAAAACACATATGAACTTCCATGCGAGACTCGTTTTATACGAATGTTCATGTTCATTGCGAGAACGACATTCCGCAAGTAAGAAGTCCCTAAACTCTTTTTCTGACATAACGATAGAAAAAGAGCATCTCTCAAGGTTCAGCAGAATTTGCTGCTAATTAGCTGGTTGCACATGCAGAAAGCGATGGAACTTAAATGTTGGGAAAGAAAGGGTCATTAGGGCAACACGAAGACGAAGTCTTGGTCGCTAGATATGAACGGCAAGGAATAATGAACAGTAATGGCATTAATCACGACCGCCCCCTCCCTTCCCATTAATTGGAAAGGTACCCTAAGACAAAACGAGCCCCACCATTGACTTCAACACTTCGTAATAAAGGTGCGTGAAAAGTCACCACTAATTACTGCTAGATCCATCTTAATAATAATGGGTGCTAGCCCCATAGGGTTTAAATCTATGTTTGGCAGGCTAGAATGGCAAAGCGCTGACATTCATCAATCACAACATTATTTTTCAAGTGATAGGTTCGTAGGGATGAACTAAAGTCGTGTCACGTTTGACAAACCTAGCAAACGATGCGAATCGCGTGATTTGGTTTGGTTTCAATACGTAAAAGGTCCCGTTTGGTTTGTCAATTGAGCCAAACGTATGTTCTGTGGGATTGGCTTATCGGTTAAGAATATGCCTTGTATGTTTTGTTGGTCAGGCGCACCACATGTGTTTGATTCTCCGCGCATCATCAAGCGCAGCGATTTCATATTTAGGTCATCCGTCATGATTCAAGCTCACGTCTTTATATGATCTATGGAGATAGCGAGGTATTTCATAGCTCGCGATTTACCTATGTACAGTGGAGTTTCCCGTCATCTAAAAAGACTAAGCCAAATGTACTAATTGGGTGGGCTTCTGTCTAATCAAATCGAATTGAGAAATTGATTCTAAATGTGTTAGATTATGTTAGAAATAGGTATAGAATATAATATCTATGGAAATAATGATAATGTCATATGATTAACAAATTGAAATCTGATACATAAAAGTTACATTTCACGTACAATATGAGTACATGTTTGTAAGATCCGTTGCATCTAATTAAACTAAACAAAATAAGGTCCGGTACCTATTCAGTTGCGTGTCTCGACCATCCATGATTATACCGCGTGACAATATGCCAAGGACAGTCAATCCACAATTGCTGAAAAAATCAAAGTCGAATGACGTGGCGATATATGCATCCAAACATGTGAGTTAAGATGAGTCCCCTCATAGTAATTGCTGATTTTGTCCTCTACTCCCGCTTAAGGGAAATTTGTCCAATCGGTTCTAAACCTATCGTGCGAATGTTAATTTAATCATAAACCTATTTTGGTGTGTCATGTAGGACGATCGGCGATGATTGATCTGACATATCAGCGATTTCCGACGAAAATTAGACTCACGCCACATTTTAAGGCCTATAATCACAAGAATACGCGCATCGATGGAGCATTCGAGCATGTGAGGGTGCATTTCCTATCTCCACAATCTCGCCTACATCAACTCTTTTCCAAGTAGCCACGAGCCTTTTAAGTTGACCCCGACAACTTGAATTTTAAACGTGTCGTTATGTGACCATCTGGAAATTCTAGACGAGAGAAAGATAAAGAAGGGTTTCACCTTTATCTAAGAGAACAATTTGGACTATGGTGGTGCGTGATTTTTTCTAACCTACCAAGACAACTTTCTTAGGCTCACTAGTCGTTCATGTGGAAAACATAAAAGAAAAGGCGAATTCCCTCGCTCTTTTCAACCGGGAAAAGTTAGCATGTCGATGACGAAATTCACGAACCCAACAACATCCTCCACCAAAAAAGGCCGTGTGTTTAAAATTTGAAAGAAGAAAATGCTTCGAAGATCACTAGGAAGGTCTCTATCATGACCAACATGAGGTTTCCCCTACGGCAGACAATTGCCGAACCGTTCCCTCTCCTCTACGACTCTTTGTTTAGTTTGTTCTTTCATGTACTAAACCCCTTTGGCAATTATGTCGCTAACTTGTTTATGACCTTATATTGTCGAACTGACGTGCCTAGACCTTAGATTTAGTTCACATCTTCGGGTAGTGCAAGACAATGCCTAATCATATTGTCTGTAGTTGTGAAAAGGTATAAGGACATCCGGCGTTTTCATAATGCTAAGTGTGTCGTCCACAATTCCTCCTTTTGCCTTTGATATTTGGAGGAAACGCAGATTATATTCTTCAATTTATCCTCAGAAATCTCCTTGACAATATAGCCTTTTCGCAGTAATTCCTGATGTCTGTTGTCCAGTGAAGAATTCTTCGAGTACATAAGGAAGAATACTATGATTAGCTAGTCCAACTTTTAATAATACTTACCTAAGTCATACATGTCTTTAAATAGTTAAGCACATAAAAAAAGACATCAAACGTTAGTCTGCCTCTAATATCTAAGTTGGGTTGATGATGACGGTTGGAAATTAACTGCGATCAAGAAAATTCAAATCTGTTTTTCGCACATTGCTAACTTATCTCTATATCTTTTGCAGATTCAGTCTACGGTGTACTTCAACGATAATCTAACATCCGTATGCTAAACAGTACGCAATACTAAGAGTAAATCGAATAAGATATAAATTGAAAAATATAGAATTAGTCTTTTGACGAAGCATTTTAATATGACACCGTCGTAAGCATATTCTAAAGCCGATCTCCCTATATGCCCAACCAATCGTGAGATCTTCCTCGCAAAAACTATCGGGCCTAGCTGGGTGGGCTAGGCCCAAGAAGAGAAAACCTTGCCCTAGATAATGACAGAGTCGACACAAATGTAAAATTTAGTAACATGCACTCTCTTTTTCCCACCCATATCAGTTTTTGGCCCTCAAAGAGTTCACAATTTCACCATACAACCATATATTCTTAATTCCGTAAAATACTGAATTGAGGCTAAGTGTGGGAGATGTAAATATTTTGAGTAAGTTCTTTTTCCTTTTTGTCTTTATGGGTCTAAAAGTCTTTGAGTAGTTTCAAGGACAAAATTCATGTAGAAGCAAATGGTCGGCCAGCCCATTTGGACGAATCCAAATGCTACGAATGGGCTTTTTCTGTAGACGCTGTGAAATCGTTGCTTTGGCCACACACAACTCCAATTACGAGATCTGTTGTGATACATTTTGCTCCTAAAGACTAGGTAGCTGAATGAATTCATGGGCTTTCCATTACTTCTGAAATAAAAGAATCGCGCAGAGAGAAAATTATGGGTCATGTAATTTGATAGATTTTTTTTTGTTCGAAATGTAATTCGATAGATGAATCGTTGGTTTGTATTACATCGTCAAGGCACAGTGCATTTACATATGATATCGAATCGAAGCTAATGTGTGCCTTTCCCAAGATAAAAAAATCCAAATAAAGATGACTCTGCACTTTTTACCCAAAAGTGCATGTCATCATGAGTTCGTGTTTTCGAGATTGGTACTAGTTGCGAGAGAGTATTTCAGTCCAGCCTAAACATGTCTTACGAATTTAAAAGGTAAAAACTCCTGCCCATTAATTAGTCATTACTATTAAAAAATTTAAATAATAAACCAAGCATACTTCTAACAGTTTAAGCTTTTAAAACAGTTGGCAGTGGTTTGACAAAATCTCATATAATATTGGAGCATGAGGCTTTAAGTTCAAATCTTCCAAGCCCCTATAGGCTTTAAGTTAAGACCAAAGTCCAACCTATGCGTAAGAGGGAGTATTAGAGTATTGAAATAATAAGCCATGCCTCAGCTTAAGCTTACGTTTTGTGCGATCATTTTGTTGGGAAGTGTCTAGACATGAACGGTGAATAATAGTACCATGTTGGAAGAGAAAATTAAGAGATTCCGTGTCTCAATTTTCATGGCATTATCCATACGAAAAACCATGACATCTTTAGAAATTTGTGTTTTTATCATGGCAACAAAATCACGGTAGATACGAGTAAGCTCTGATTGATTTTTCATAAGAAAAAGCCAAGTATAGCAAGAGTAATTGTCAACAAAAATGACAAAATAGCGAGAGTCTCTTGTGGTAAGTGTTGGAGAAGGTCTCCAAATGTCAGAGTGAATCAAAGAGAGCATGAGAGATGGATTCATTAAGATCAAACGGTGAGGCATGATGTTTTCTTAATTGGCAAGGCAAGCAATCAAAATGTTTATCATCAATACAACCTAAATGATCACTTGAAATCAAAGATTTTAATCTAAAAGAAGAAGGATGACCTAACTGAGAACGTCAAGTTTCAGATGATACTGTGGCAGTACAACCAACAAAAGAGTTGGGAATATTTAAGGAAACAAGCTCAAATAGGCGTCCCACTATACGGCCAGTTCCAATGATCTATCTCGTCCATGGATCCTGCACATAACAGCCAAGAGAAGAGAAGTGAATATCCAAGTTCATAGAATTGTCCTACTAAAATCAAATTTGAGAGAGTTTGGGAACCATGAAAGTGTTAGGTAAGGATAATGTGGAAATATTTCTTATATGGCTGACTTGCATTAGAAAATTATCAACTATGTGAATAGTAGGTGCATGTGGAGGCATGATTTTGACCGAAACAAATAATAATTTGATGTCATATGATTGCAACAAGCGGAATCATAATACCATGAATCAGAATTACTTGAAGCGATAGATATAGCATAATAAAGAGACAAGCTAGAAGTACAAGATTTTCAAAGAATGGAATGAAAATTCTGTAATGATAGAGCAATAGACAATTCATTGGGAGAAGCCTCTATCGTAGCAGCATTGGCAGATGAATGTGCATGTGAACCTTGGCTTTGGGGTTGATTGTTCTACTCGATTGCTTGCTTATATTGTAATCGATAGCAATTGGATACCACATGACCATGCTTTCATCAACAACTTAAATTTTTAGAACAAATGACATTTGGTTTCACAAATTCTCGTAAGTACACTGGATCGTGCATTATTATTTAGATGGCGATTTATTTTTTCGAACTTAGAAAAAGACATGCGTAATTGCAGGCGCAGTATGTACATACCACGTACATGAAGCGAACTTATAGAAAAGAACGCAAACAATGCATGACACGAGAAACGAGACCTTTACATGCGAAGAGCAAACATGCAGGATGGCACTGCCTCCTTTCTCTGAGTTGGAGTTTGCCAAAACAAGCAAACACATCTGCACAAGAAGAAGGTCAACCCAGGGGTGAAAAGGAGAGATGGAGAGAAGCTTGAAAAACAGAGATGTGCTGCATAATCTTTCCCTTGCAGGCACAAGCAGATTTACTTTTCAGAGAGAGAGAGAGAGAGAGAGAGAGAGAGAGAGAGAGAGAGAGAGAGAGAGAGAGAGAGAGAGAGAGATGTTATTATGCAACTTTTGAACGGATGAACGTGAAATATATGTAAGGACTCAGAGTCTTTGACCAAGAAATAGAGCAATCTATTATACATGTCCAAAAGTGCCGAAGAGTAAAAGAGAACCATCATAAGAAGAGAGGAATTTGTAGACTGGGCACATGCTCAGCCGCCACGAGTTCATTTTGGCTCGTCCTCTCATGGGACAGAGACGCAGAGATTGATCTGGGGAATAATAACTAACGATTACATAAATGAATCTGCGCTATATATGTGTATCTTTCCTTACTACTTGAGTCTTTGACACACATATTGAGAATGTTATATCTGCTCGTGATTATTCATCTGCATTTGCATAAATCCAATGATATAAGGCCTGAGGTATGCCCAGAAAGGAATGGTCAAACCCACAAAACCCCATCGTTAGCATGAGTCTACTTACATGGTTCTAGCTTTTGTTCATGCGTGTGTTTTTGTGTGTGTGAATGTGTGTGTGTGTGTGTGTGGAGAGAGAGAGAGAGAGAAAGTTGGTAGGCTTTGTATGGTATGGAAAGCCACGTCAAGCACAGATTGGAGTCAGTTTTGCATAAAACAATGTGGTTCAGAAGACACCAATGTAGAAAGCAGATACATGGATGCAATTTATACAGCGCAGCTCTATATGAGCATGCATGCGAATGAAGGTGAAGTTCATAAAGAAGAAAACAGAAACAGGACAAGGAACGAGGGCTTTTTACTCGCAAATAGCAAATACGGAGGGTGGTATTAGCCCTCTTCTTTGCGTTGGAGTCTAACCGGAACAATGCAAGCAGAAACTGCAGAAGTTAAAAAAAGGGTTCAGGTGAAAGGTGAAACCCTAATCTGCTCAAGGTCAACCCAGATGAAAATGTGAAACTCTTACAACTTGGATATGGATGGATCATCTCCGGCCTGGGATTCAAGTAAGACTCGAGTCATTAACGGTTGAGACTAACCTTGTTTACCATGGATGGAGTCTAGATAACAATTTGCTCCTTATCGAGGAATAGTGCTGACAGTATCCATAATGACATTGTCATGGCATAATGGAACTTTAGTGCCATTTATGATTTATGCTAAGCGCGGATGATACTTACGTCAAAAAAAACTTTCCCCTTGCTACCGAACCTAATCTGTTCCCTTCCTTGAAATTGAGTTTTCGATGAGCTAGAACTTCGCAAACCTTAAATAGTATACTCCTTCTCTAGTGGTAGCCACGAGACCAATATCCAAAAGATTAAAATGAGGCATTTTATGAATTGTTTATTTTTCACTCCGTTCCTAAATAGAGAAGATTTCTGATTGTTGTATCACATATGTGAAAAGCACTCATGTTTAAAATGAAGAAAACGTGGTGCACTTTCTGGACACCCGGACAATTGATGAAGAACTTATAACTTAGTGGACTCTTTTGAGAATAGGGTGTGGGAAACAAAAGATGTCCTCGATTAAATGATTTGGAAAATTTCACCAGCCCAGCCTTGATCAGACCAATACAACCATAACCCAAACAACAGCACTCGGTCTATAACCGTGAACATTGAACATGTGATTAAGAATTTCAACCTACTTACACTATGCTTTTCCATCAACAAACAAAAACTAAGAAGAGGATCACCCTCAAATCAAAGAAATTCCGGATACTTTCCCCAAAAGTTTGTCTCTATTGAGAAAACGATTGGTTCCTTTCGAGCAGACAATTGAAAGTTTCTTGGTGGGGATTGAATGGAAAGTTGATCCGAGACTAAATTAAAAAGGTGCATGGCATGTTCAAGTTTCGCGCTTCGGTTCGTGTTTGTGTACGAATGAAATCGTCCTTCCCATGCCCAAATCCAGGGATTTTGACCCTCCTTCGTTAATGACTTGTCCAATCCACCCACGACTTAACAAGTAGGCCGTTCGGATGATGATAGATTATACCATGTTTGACGGATTTGGTTCCATCCACTGTCCGCGCCACGTGGCAAAACAAAAATCATTGCCACGCTATTGCTCCGCATTGATATAAAGGCTTCAAAAAAATTCTCACCTCGGTTTGTGTAGCTTACACGATTCAAAGCCGAATTCGACTAAATTATTGATCGAATGAAACGTGAGAACATTAATTTGGATGAATATAAATAAGATGTTGACGCCTATTTTTTAAGGTCGATCGCAACAGACGATTTGAAAAAGCTAGAAACAAAAATAAAACATAAGGAATCCAAGAAAGGAATAAACTTCGGACAGTGGTCATGGCTCGCTAGCCAAGGTCTTTAAAACTTTTCCATTCAAAATCTCGGCACTTCCTCAAGAATATAGAGAGCTCTAAAGACTGTCCTAGCTCGAATATCTGAGGAAACCATCGCAAAGGTAGCTAAATCCTCAAGCAATGAGTTGGTTACCAGGGATGAGCGGTTTCAAGTTCCTTATAACAGGTTCCTTGCAAGTTTCATCTGAAAAGTGGAACCTACCCGTGAGAGCAGATTTCTCATTTTTTGGAACCTGAAACATACTTTGCATGTCTTGGAATTTAAAACCTACTCTATCACAGATTCTAGGATTGGTTCCAGAATTTACTCATATTCCACCTATATTATCAATTAAATGATTGTAGAGAATTATCACTTTTAATTATCACAACTTGATATTACAATCTACTGATCACAATTTATATTTTGACATATGAAAAATATGAAACTTTAACAAAGTAAAAGTCTCAGTTATAAAATGGAAGCTTAGATTAGTAGTTCCGGATTATATATTTATTATTGAACGCCATGAAATATTGTAGGATGGCGTGAAGATATAAATCAAGAAAAATACAAAAACTTAGTTTCAGGTTTTAAGTTCTAACCTACCCGTTAAAAGTAGTTTTCCAATTTTTAGAACTTAAAATCTATATGCATATTCTAAAACTTGTAAACGATAGGCTTTCACCTATCCCATTCTCAGGTACCAGTGCTCGCCCATATTGGGTGCCTAATAAAAGGGATCGCTACATCGATCCGCAAAGCCGATTCGAATTAGCAAAAACACAATTCACTCGGCTCGCGTCGCGCTTTATTATCCATTTTCGAAACGAACCGTGAAAATCCGCAGAGCAGACTGCAATGTCTGATATGTCTTACGTGTGGCTCTCCCCCTGTCCCTCTCTTCAGAATGGCGAAGCCGCCGCTGCAAGCCGAGGTTTGTCATCTTCCGGTGGCGAGCATTAAATGGAACGGAGGGATACCATTGTACACGATCTCTCCATTTTCCCGCTTTTCATCATTGCTCAGATCTCTTATCCCCATATTTTCTCACCTCTACGCGACACCAATCACCCTGCAAAAATAGACTTTTCATTTCATCTCTCTCTCTCTCTCTCTCTCTCTCTCTCAAGTCTCTAATACCCGTCGCCATCATGATGAACCCCTCGAGCTCTGCTCCATCACAAACTTGAAACTTCTGTCCCAACTCTACTTGTCATTTGGCTTTTTCCCATTGAAAAAGAGAGACGGGAAAAAGGGTGATATAAACTCGTAAACCCTAGCCCCCTGCGCGGTGGAAAAGAGCTGTTCGGAAAAGAAACGAGGAGAGAAGATCGTGCCCTGTTCCACACAGCATGTGCCAGAAACCCAGCGGGGCTTCTTCTCTTCTCTCCAAAACGTCGGAAGGAGATGATAAGCCCGGTTTGAATCCGCTGGCCGAGCCTTATACGCCACCTCACTTAGCTCCCCAGAAGCTCCAGCATCGTCAGTTTCAACCTCCACACCTGGTGTTCTCGAGCTGGGGGTGTCCTTCGCCTGTTTACTATTATCTGAACCCTCAACGGCACATGACGTTTCTCCCTCGACCTATCAAATATGGTGAGCATGTGACCCCGGAAAGGCCCCACCCAGTCTTCGGTGGCGATCTGGGGAAGAAGCTCGGAAAAACGGAGGTTCCAAGAACACTCTTTGGCAAGGAGAGGAGGAGAGGCGGTGTGAGGAGCTTCGTGGCTCCTCGGTCGATGAGAGAGAGACAGAGGCACAAAAATCTGATCAGGTCCTCCTGCGGAGAGAGAAAATGGGTTCAGAAGCAACGCGATAGCGGTGACGAGAACGGACATGGTTTCGATGAAGCTGTGCTTGGTAAAGCTTGGGTTGTTGCGGAGAATGCGACGAACGACGATGTTGTTCGCGATGATCCGGAAGTTGTACTCAACGGAAGCACGACAGTCATGATTCGGAACATCCCTAATCAGTTCAAGTGCGTTCGCTTGTGTTCTTGCTCTCTGAACAAGTTTTAGTACCTTTTTCTTCTGAAATTTCTTATAGTTTGTGGCTATTTATCTTGAAACGGGGAAGTGGGTAATGAAAGATCGTTAGTGTCGGTTTGACTTCCTAAGTTCCACGGCTGAACACTGCGATTTATGTGAGCATTTATTGCTCTACATGCAGTGGACATATCCTCGTGTGAAACAATAGACGACCATATTCTATCGTTTGTTACTGATATTGCTTGTTTTGATCACACTTCTGTTGTCGTTTTATATTTGATTTAGGAGGAAAGATTTGTTGTACATTCTGGACAAGCATTGCGATGAAGCGAATGCCACGGCGGATTCAAAGGAGGACCAATCTGAGTACGACTTCGTCTACCTCCCAGTGGACTTCAAGTAACGAGCTCGATCTTGGCCATTAATTTTGCTGTTTGTTTTGAGCACTTCACGATACGGATTGTTGGTTATCTTTTGCTTTGCTTGTGTTCGCTGTTGGATTCATCATTTGACACTCTTTGATAGATTTTGACTTTGATATTGATCAGAACCAAGGCCAACAAGGGTTATGCGTTCGTGAACTTCACGAACCCGACCGGGGCGTCAAGGATGTACCAGGCTTACCACAACTTCAGGTGGGAGTGTCTCCCAATCAAGAAATTGAACTTCAGGAGCAAGAAAGTGTGCGAAATCAGCCCCGCCAAGATTCAGGTGAAGCTTTCATGGACCCCATCCGCTTTCATTTTTTGTGTTGCTCTTGTCCTGAGTTTGAACGGATGGTCATGAGTCTCTATCTGTTGTTACTACCTTTTCTGCCTCGGGTACTATTTTGTTTGATGTTGGTATTTGTTTTGCATATTGTGATAGTGGGCGTATAATCCTCGAAATAAAGGATTCAGCTTAATTATCCCAAGAGAAGTCGATATGGCTTCCGGCATTTGAAGAACCTGTTTTAACTAGATTTTGTTTTTATTTTGTCTTCAACTGTTGAACCGTATGTGGTTGTGTTCTGATCTATATGTGAAAATGTATTATTTATTTATAGGGCAAGGTAGCATTGGAGTGGAGCTTCAAGAACAGGGCCTTCCCGTGTAGGGAGTATCAGCCGGTGGTCGCCGATGGCCACCAGAAGAACGGTCTGCTCATCGTCGTTGGGAAATGTCCAGGTGCTGCGTCAGCACGAGAAGCTGGAGCTTAAGCTCCCATGGTCATATCTGGGAACAATTTGTTGGGTGTGATGAGATATGATAATGCACACATTCACACCTCAACATCGAAATGGCAGCATCGTGCATGTCTGACTAGGAGTCTCCCTTCCTTTCCCTCATCTGTGTCTAGCATCACTTGGCAGTTGTAAATGGTGTTGATGAGGGGTCTAGGATTTGTTTTCTCCGGTGTCTGTGGACCAAGTTGATAGGTCTACATGTTGGATTTAGGTGGTAGCCTTTTGGGTTTACCATATAACTGAGTCGAGCGTTCTCCTTCCCGTGTTTTCATTCTCTCCCTGGAGGAAGATAGACGAAGTCGAGGGTGAATTGGAAACACATGGACTAGGGAACTTTCATTTGTATGTTACTGTTTTGTCTCTTTTTGGAAGAAACAATGTATCGTTTGCTCTATTTGGGTTCATGAGAGATGTGTTTGTAACACACACACACATATATATATATATATATATATATATATATTGTATGTGCCAGTGCAACTGATTCTCCTTTAGTTTAGACAGGCTGTACATTGCCTGTTTTAGTCAGGCATCATCACTGTTATACTTGTGTTTGCTTTGCTTTGCTTGATGCTCTCTTTTGTTCCTTGAACAGGTAATAGCTCTCGCTTGAACCCAGTTCATTATATCGGCTCTATCTCAACTGTTGATTACCTGTGCTCCACATGTCGAGTCTGCACGATCGACAGTAGAGATAGATCGATTCATGTGGACCTGGGTCTAGTCGGTCTGGTAAGAATATGCCCCATCAACAGATGTGTGCTGCTCAGGTCAAGGTTCGTGTGCATATTTTCTCTTGTAGAGTCGAGACTCGAGATGTGTTGCCAAAGCGTCGTCCATGGATTTAGCCACTGCTCAGCGTGTTGCGATAGTTTCGCCCATTGTGAACTTTCGGTCAATTGAGTTTGATACTGTGGATTGATCATATATTTCAATCGACTCTCTGTGGCTTAGCCACCTTAACAGCGTGATTGCTCTCTTTCTTCTTTGGAGTTTGGATTGTGAAGAACGTATATGATCTCATTTGGTTAGTTTTTGTCAATGATCATCAAATTTTAACGAACTATTATAGGATGCAAGTGATTCGATGTGAAGAAAGTAGAAGAGTAGACAGGTGAAGTTCTTAGGATTTAGAGCAGACGTTGACCACACGGCCTGTGTTAATCTAACTATCCGGACTCGATGGATTCAATTCGTGATCACTACCAACGCCTACCGTACGAGACTCGCCTGCTTCAAGTTAGGGGTTGTGTGCTTGTTTTAGCGACCATGTGACGGATTGGCGAAGAATATCCATGCTAATCTTCTCCGTGGCAGGGCTGCGGAGACCAATGGGACTAGATTCAAGTAACAAAAGATATACTCCAGGGACCTCATGAGTTGTCATGAAGGAAGTAATGGGGTACTAAACTGAATCCTGATGAAGATGTGACCCGAAGTCGACGGAAAGAGAGGTGATATGGGCAGCGTGATTGCTGGAGCAATTGATGAACAAATTGCAACCTCAATATGCTACCAAGAACCGACTGCACAAGGATGGCTACAACAAGGTCAGAGGGAAACCGAGACTGCAGAAAAGACCTAACGAACATTCAGAGTACAGATGATGCAGTTCGTAAGCAGAACATGCCGCCGCCGCCGGACCAAGGTATCACCTGACTCACCTACACAACGCGGCATCCCCTAACTCAACTCATGTTTGTACCGAACACACAAACTACATTTGTCATAACCAGATATCAGCTTCTCCCGGTTATGCAGTCTCTGATTTCGAAAATTGAGAACGATGATGCAACTTCTTGATACTGAAGAATCGTGTTTCGGACATAGGCAAGAACAGGCTAATGATTACGCAGGAAAGGAGATGCTCCCCAAAGTAAAGAAACCGACGGAACTCAGGCACTGCTGAAGAAAATTTCATTAAGCTTAAAAGACGTGCTTTCCTTCTCCTGCACAACAACGAATGGAGTTCAAAGTCGAGTTTCTCATTTCGGCGATCATCACAGATAAAACGAACCGGTTAAATCTGCCTAACGAGGCGCTTTCTTCTTCCCTGCAATAGCGACGCGCTTGCCCTTCAGCGTCCGGCAATTGTTCTTGGTGCGCTGCCCCCTGCAAGGCAGCCCTTGGATGTGCCTCGTCCCTCTGTAGCACTGGATTTCCTTCAATCTCCTTATGTTGAGCGCATTGAACCGCCTCTGCATCACCACAAAGCGCGAAAAAAGGGACCGTTAAGAAGGATAGCGTCGGGACATCTAATAGAGTAATGCAAAAAGGGGAGGGGGGACTACCAAATCGCCTTCGATCATGTACTTGGAAACTTCGTCACGGAGCGTGATGAGCTCTTCCTCCGACAGATCCTTGGTGATCTTGTTCTCCATGCTGAGGTCGCAGAGTATCTGGCGAGCTCGGGTCCGGCCGATGCCGTGGATGTATTGGAGAGAGCACTCGACGCGCTTATTGTTCGGGATCTCCACACCTCCGACACGAGCGCACCGGATGCTTAGGCCTTGGAGCTACAGATGGCACGCGAAACCCAGCATGAATGACACCGTTCCGCAAGAGGGCGATAACATCCGTTTCGCTATCCAGCAATACGAGAGAGCAAAAGAACAACAACACGACGCGAATCTTCTGCTCAAGCACATCGACAAAAACCAGCAAAACCCATCCGATCCATTTCAACCGAAGCGCGATGTACACGACATTTTTGCGCAACGATGGCGCGCTAAGCTCACGGTGCAACCAATCATACGATCCTAAACTAAGTCAGAATGCCGAAAGAAAGGAATTTGAACCAAACTAAGTCAGTTTGCCGCTAATGGATTCAGAGAGCTTCGCGAAATCCTCTCGTTAGCTTAATTCAAAGATCAACAGAAAGGCTGGAATGTTCAAATTCCAGTCGATTCTTCAGGAATTGAACGCATATCAAACCGAGCGCGGAGAATTCCGAAGCCGAAGCCCGCAAAGAGAACACGACGAGGACCACCCCCACCCACCAAAGAAGAGAAGGCAGAGGAGGAAAGGGGGGAAAATGGGAATGACCTTGGGAGGGGCGGCGACGGGGAAAGAGAGGGCGGAGAAGGGAGAGGACGAGCTCCCTCCGCGGTTGCAGATGAGCGAGAGTGACGGCGCCACCGGCGTTGCTAGTGCCTGTGCCATCGTCTTCTTCTTCTTCTTCTTCTTCTTCGTCGGCGTCGCCGTCGTCGTCCGGGCAGCGGCGCGAGCTTTCTGAGTTCGAGATAAGAGAGGCCACTGCTAGCTTTTTATCTCTTTCGATTTAAAAAAATGAAAAAGGAAAAAAGAAAAAGAGAAGGCCCAGTTCGACCCAAAAAAGGCCCAGGCCCAGTGACGTCGAGAAGGGAACATGGCCTAGTCGGCCCATGAAGTTGATGGATCTGGATCCGGGCAGATTGCGGGTTATTGGGTTTCTTGAAAATATGGGTTCGGGTCAGCTTTGTGCCCAAAAAGATTTCTAATTTTTTTTTTATAGTTGAGTCTCCTTAGGGCCTATTTGACAACTTGCCAAATAATTACTGATTATGTTCTTTTGTTCTCAGAATCAGTTTCGGAACAAAAATCCGTTTGTTAAATTTTTTGTGCCCGGGCACAATTGTGTCTAGAATCAGTTTTAGAACAGAATCAAGAATAAAAAAAAAGTAGCTTCTCGATTCTGGAACAATTTTTTCAGAACTGATTCTTCTTGATTTTTTTTTAGTTGTTGTTCTTCGGCCCCGTCACCTGTCGGCCATCGGCCACCGGCTGCCGGCCATTGACCACCGGCCGTCGGCCACAGGCCAAGGCTGGCGAGGGCGTCGCGGCCCTCGTCGGTGGCCGGCGAGGGTGGCTCGCGGTCTCGCCTAGCCAAGGCGAGGCCGACCTTGTCGTCACCACCGGCGAGGGTGGCGGCGAGGGCCGCAACGCCCTCCCCGGCTCTGGCCACAACGCCCTCGCCGGCTCTGGCCTATGGTCAGTCGCCGGTGCCGGAAGCTAGCCATGGCCAAGAAACGAAGGGGAAAGAAAGAAAAAAAAAGAAATAAAAGAAATAAAAATTCAAAATATTATTAATAAAAAGAAATTTTGTGTAGTTACCAAATGCATTTATGTTCTTTTTATATTCTAAGAATAGAAATTTTGGACAGTTACTAAACGCCTTCAAATGCTTAGAAATTATTTCCAGGCACGGAATAAAATAGAATCATTTCTGTCTAGAATCTAATTCTGGGCATAGAATAGTTACCATACGCAACCTTAGTCACATTGCTCCATTACATTTTTTTGGGACTTGAGAACGGTCTCGGCCCAATGGGTCTATCACAACTTGCGCGCGCCGCATTTAATACGGGCAGCTTGTTCAGTAACCTGGATATGACTTAGGATATGATGCGAGTATATTCTACGCATACTGATTCTCGATTTTTGTACACCAATCCCCACGGAATCAAGCATCAACAAAAAAGGTTCCCTCGATATTTTGTTTGACGAGTAGGTTTTGATGAGTGTTGGTAAACAACTATAATTGTTTCGAAGAATCCAGCTAGGTCTAGACCTAATTGTTTATCGTTATGCTAGATGCATGCAAGTGCATGGTTGAGTGCTCGTTTCGTAATGTATGCTCCTGTCCCTTATTATTTTGCCCGTTATAATGAGTCCTTCTACCGTGCCATTGGTCTTTTACACGGACAAATTCGCGTTTGACGGTAGAAGTTCTTGATTCGATGGTGCGGAGCGACTTTCCAACCGCCGGGCTGGCATCACACCTCTTGCATCCGGACGGCGAAGACACGGCACGGCGATTTTATAGCGCGTAGGATCAAGTCACCCTAGAAACACCCATCCGAAGTACCACCACGACTAGTATATTGGCCGGCTCTTAACAGCATGCATGGTTTTTCCACAAGCTTTTAGACTTCTATGTGTGCTTAGTCAAACTCGCGTGCCTTCTATAGTCTTAGAGGGATGGTGCAGTGTGGAAATTAGGATGGTCCTTTCTTTTTTAGTTTTTTGACGTGTTAAAAGAACATATCTAGCTGGGCAAGAAACTTTGTCATCATGATTAAGATGATCGAAGCAACATGCAGTGAACCAATTGATGGACACTTTGATCGTATTGAACAGTTTATTTCCTGAAAAATATACTATCTAAAAGACATTTTCGTCCAAATGATTGTTTATATCACGTGATATGATAAGAAAATGTTTTAGTTGTACATGTCATTATTGATTGTGAAATACTATTTGTTTATTTATTTTTGCAAGCGATAAAGTGATCATTTTTAGGAAAATATATCAAAAGGGAAAAGTGCCAAAAAAGTCCTAAACCTTTTGCATTGATGCCAATTTAGTCCTAAATCTTTTTTTGGTGCCAATTCAGTCTTAAACATTTTGCATTTGTGTCAATTTAGTCTCAAACCTTTTTTTGGTGTCAATTCAGTCATAAACCTTGTCTTTGTATCAATTCAGTCCTTCTGGCCAATTTTGGCTGGATTTTGCTGAAGTGAACGCTGACCGGCGGTCGGCCGGTTACCAGCGCTGACGTGGACAACTTTAATAATATTTTAATATTTTTTTGAATTTTTATTTATTTTTTTACTTTTCTTTTTTTTCCCCTCCCCTCCCTCCTTCCTCCAGCTGGTCGTCGGACCGGCGATTGGCCAGAGGCCAGAGGCCGGCGCTGGTGAGCCTCACCCACATCGGCCACTGGTGAGGATCGGTCTCGCCGACCACTGGCGAGAGCGGCCTTGCACTGGGCGAGGCCTGACTTCGCCAGATCCGGCAAGGTCGGGCCTCGCCCAGTCGCCGGCGAGGCTCGACCTCACCAGATCCGGCGAGGTCGGGCTTCGCCCAACCATGGCGAGGCTCGCCTTCGCCAGTAGCTGGGTGAGGCACAACCTCGCCGAATCTGGTTAGTCGGGCCTCGTCCAGCGTGAGGTCAGCCTCGCCAGTGGCCGGCGAGGCTGATCCTCGCCAGCGCCGGCCTCTGGCCTATGGTCGGTCGCTAGTCCGGCGATCGGCTGGAGGAAGGAGGGAGGAGAGGGGAAAAAAAAGAAAGAAATAAATAAATATTCAATAAAATATTAAAATATTATTAAAGTTATCCACGTTAGTATCGGTGACCGGCCGGTCGGCGTCCACGTCAGCAAAATCCGGCCAAAATTAGTCGGAAGAACTAAATTGACATAAAGACAAAAGGTTTAGGATTGAATTGACACAAACACAAAAGGTTTAGGACTGAATTGACACTAAAAAAAAGTTTGGGACTAAATTAGCACTAATGCAAAATGTTTAAAATTGAATTGATACTAAAAAAAGGTTTATGATTAAATTGGCATAAATACAAAAGGTTTAGGACTTTTTTGGCACTTTTCCCTATATCAAAACCGGCCGATTTTTCACGAAACTAACGCGGCCGACTGATGAAATGCCAAACCCAAGTGGGTGGGTCATCTCAAGAGAACTACACGTACTTGCAAACGCAATGCATCTCAATTTCACGATACAAGAGAAATCATGCGATGGTCGCATCAATGAGCTCATCTTTAGCAACTTGAACAAAATGCCATATTCAATGCTGTCTATTTTTAATTTACATAGTTGGAGAATATTTGAAAGTAGAATCGAGCATTGACCATGTGTAGAGCTTACTTTTGTTCCTTTTTCTCTGTTCTCTTTCGTGCTATTCTATTGACTTCACGAATCAAGTAGAAAGCAAGCGAAAATCCAACAGAAATGGCCGGCGTAAGTGTCAAACCAGTTTTTTTTATACGAGAGGAGATTAACATATTACTTTTGCATTGTCCTCTACTAGACCAAGTTGGCATGTTATCTCCCTCGGATTAGACATATTGACAAGTATAAATACGTGCATTTTATTATTTTTCATTTCTCACTTTCCTCCAACTCAAACTTCTCGCCAAAGGCGTTTTTTATGCCATCATGTTCTGTCTAAGTTAACGAAAACCATGGGAAGATTGAAGGCGCTGTTAGGAGGGACAATTACTTAAAAAAGTCCTAAACCTATTTGACTTGTATCAATTTAGTCATAAATCTTTTAATTTAATCAATTTAGTCCTAAACATTTTAACAATTTATCAATGTAGTCCTCTCGGTTAATTTTGGTTAGAAATCGTTGATGAAGATAGCGACCATCTTACGTGACATGACGGAATCTGGCAATGATTGCCGGGACCTAACCGGGGAGGCCAGGCCTAGCCCATAATTGGGTGAGGGATGCCTTGCCCGCAGTCAGTGAGGCCGCCACTTGCCCAGATCTGGGCGAGAGTCACCTTGCTCCCGGCCTCACCAGCAAGTGAGGCAGCAAAGGTCTTGCCTAGGTTTGGGCGAGGGCCGCTTGCCCATGGTCAGCGAGGACAGGATCCGCCTTAGGTGAGGGCCACCTCACCCTCGGCTGGCAAGGCCAAGCCTTATCGATCACAGTGGAAATAAAAGATGAAAAATAATATAAAATTTCAATTTAAAAAAAATTACAAAAAATGTTTACTTTAGTGCCAATCGTACGCAGAATGGTAGGCGTTTATGTCAACAATTTTCGGCCAAATTGGCCAAAAAGACTGTATTGTCAAATTGTTAAAATGTTTAAAACTAAATTGACCAAATTAAAAGGTTTAAGATTGAATTGGCACAAATACAATATATTTACCATTTTTCTTTTTAATTTCCCTGTCCCCACCATGGTTTTCCATAACAAGTGGCCTATTTGACTATCTTATCTCTAAGTAAAATGAATAGCTTGAAAGAAGAACGAGTCACAAACAACTGCACGAGCGAATTCGAAAATTTTAAAATTGTAACAAGTGGCATTAACAACCTTAGCTTACACAATACACCAAATGCATTCGAACATATTTTGTTATCCACTTCGGCAAGTTGACATTGCGGAATTGACCAAAATTTTTGGGTCAAGGAAGAGTGCCTTAACTTTTGTACGACGCTTACTTAAGTGCTATAACTTTTTTTTTATCACTTAAGTGCCAAAAATTTAAAAAAGTGATCACTTGAGTGCCAAATGTCATTTGGCAGCCAGAAAATTTGATGTGGTTTTGTCAAAGCTGACGTGGATTTACCGGAGCTGATGTGGATAATATTTTAACATTTTTTTTGAATTTTTGAATTATTATTATTATTAATTATTATTAATTTTTTATTTTTGCAAAAAAAAATTTAACGCCAGCGAGGGTCACCGATGACACTCGCCGTCTGTGAAGGCCTCGCCCAGATTGGGTGAGAGCCGCCATGCCCTTGGCCACGAAGTCCTTGGGCGAGGCCGTCGTGGCCTTGCCAGCAGCGAGTGAGGCCGCGAAGGTCGTCTCTCTAGTCGCGGACGAGGTGGCCTCACCACATCTGGAAAAAACCTTCACCGTCGCGGGCGAGGCCTTCGCCACATCGCCCACGTCGGCGAGGCTGTGATGGCCTCGCTAAGGCCTTTCGCGGCCACGAACAAGGTGGCTTTGCCAGATCTGGCGAGAGCCTTCGTAGCTGCAGGCGAGGTGGCCTCGTCAGATTTGGCGAGCGCCTTTGCCGCCATGCCTACGGCCACGATGGCCTCGCTAAGGGTGTTCGCAGTCGCGAGAGAGGCGACCTCGCCGGATTTGGCGAGAGCCTTCGCTGCTGCAGGTGAGATGGTTGCCGGCGAGGATCACCGACAACCATTGCCGGATCTGGCGAGGGTCTTTGCCACCACACTCGCGGCCGATGAGGCTGCGATGGCCTTCCCTAAGGCGTTTGCGGCCACGGGAGAGGCGACCTCGCTAGATTTGGCGAGAGCCTTCGCTGCTGTAGGCGAGGTGGCTGCCGACGAGGGTCACCGGCAACCCTTGCCAATCTTGAAAAAACAAAAACAAAAATAAGAAAGTAAAATAAAAAGATAAAGAAAAAAAAAATTTAAAAATCAATGAAGTAACATTAAAAAAATCCATGTCGTATGAAAAATTAATTAAAAAATTCACGTCATCTCATTTGTCGGAAATGGCACTCAAGTGATCTATTTTCGCTTGAAGTGGCACTCAAATGATCTATTTTACTTCGATGTGGCACTCAGGTGAGCCAAAAAAAAGTTATGATACTCAAGTGAGCGTCGTACGAAAGTTATGGCATTTCTAGTGTCTTTATCCCAAAAATTTTTGTTAGTCGATCGATGGATATATATATTTTTCTAAATATTAGAATAAGCCTTCACAGCTAATGGCGGATCGACCACCTCAAGGCTATGTTTTGCTTAGTGTCGCGATGCAATGCACTCGTGAATTAATCTAATCTCCGCCCGGTCTCTTGGGAGTTCAATTCCAAGCTCTCGAGAATAATTTATTGCACATTAAGCCTACCAACTAACATATCGATCAATCATTTAGCCGTCTGCCTATTGTTGTAAAAAGAGCGGTTGGACCCTCAGCAACCGTGACGTGACCGGCGGAGGAGAAGGTAGATTACTATTCCCGGGTCAAGGCGCGGTCTTAGAAGAGACGTCGGGGACATGTTCTTGTTTTGTTTATGTATCGTTCTTCCGTCTTATCTTTTGAATACTCTTTAGCTCGAGGTGGCGAGACGAAAGATTAGTCCTAATGATTTCATACAAGACATGATCGATGGACCAGCTTGAGCATCACCCAACTTGAACATCTTCTTTCTTATCTTCTGAACATTCTTTTATCTCGATGTTTAGCCCTCGAATCACACCTGGAAAATTTCATCTCTGAGGCCCACTCTTAATGCTCACGAAACTCCATAGTAATAACACTATGGTGGGCATCAACGCTCATTCCATAGGGAGTAAAATTTTTATCTCACGATTCGTGTTCAAATGGACGAGAGAACTTATAATATGGTCTATGGACTGCGCGGACCAATAACCATGTTCATGTTTCATTATGAGACCTTTATCATCAGCGATTTAAATGAATTAGATCGATGAGCTTCAAAGATAATAATAATATTTCTTTTCACCGATACACCCCTTCTCATAGCTCCCCATTGGCTGAGAGAAGGAGGGGGGGGGCTGGTTGGGAAAGAAAAACCGGATCCTCTTTTAGAAAAGTCTATCCATTGAATAGTCATGACACGTATAAGATGATGTTACCCATTTAACCATTATTTATCTTCATTCCCCACTAAATATGGAAAGAAGGGATCGCCGAAAAGAAAATCATTACTTTCTTTCGATGAGTTTCGCTTGATCTTCGTCGTATTTCTCCTCGGGGCTCTTTTCACCCTCTTAATTTTCCTTGTCGGCTACCACAAGGCGTCAACGGGGGCACGTGCCGTGTCCCTACGAAGATCGATGCGATTGGACGATAGTTGACAGAAGGTGACAATATTCAAAACCACACCACGTGGATGAAAGTGAAAGCACATATTCCTCTGTAGTTGGGTTTTCGTTCTTGGGAGACGTGAGGGCTTTGGTATTAATAGTAAAAGGAGAGAAAGAATAAGAGACGGGGGAGGGAAGCGGAGGTGATGATTGATCGTAGGGTTGCGCGCGGCGGGAGAAACAAAGATAAAAACGGCCCTTACCATGCACCAAGCAGCAAAGGAGAGAGAGAGAGAGACCAAGACCGCAAGAGGCCAAACCCATGCACGTGGTTTTTGCACCTTTGGCTCGCTGCAAAAGGCGTCCTCTTCTTCGGACGCGGCGGCAGTCGCTCCTCGCTCCCGCACATCCGCCATGACCAACGCCCACCGCAGCTTGGATGTGTGGTGATCCATTACTTGTGTTGTGGGATCCCCTTGGTCTCTCTCTCTCTCTCTCTCTCTCTCATCATGTCCATCGCTCCGTTTGTGCGGACTATTCTAATACTCTGAATCGACGGTTGTGTTTAACGCCTATCGTTTGACTGAATCTAGTTAATCTAGAGTCGTGGCCCATCGAGAGCTTCACTGCTAGGAACATAGAACATCCATTAGATCTATAAGATTCGATCTCTAATGTTTCATTATATGCATCGCGCAAATCATAGGGTCCTATAAATTTAAATTATCTTATAAGATAAATGGCAATGAGGGATAGGCAGATAACTAACCCCTTTAAACTGAGTTTTAATATTCACAGAACCACAAGACGTGATTACTTAGGACATGGGATTAGGATTTTGTAATAGAGGGAGTGTTGGGGAAAATGGCAGTCCAAAAAACAAGAAATGAAAAACATCGGCTGGAGAATGATAATTAAAAGTTCACTATCGTCAAACTTAGCGCCCAAATACATCAGATTTTTTTCACACGCTGTAAACTAGAATAAAGTATACCTAAAATAACCGCTACACCGAGGAAATGTGAATAACCCGCGCTTGACCCACATGTCGTTTTCTTTTTTTCTCTTTTTTTTTGTGCATGTAACTTACATAAATTCATCACCAAATATATATAATAAACCAAAGAAGAGGTCATTCAAATGGTCACAAGTAAAAGAACCATCACTTGGACAGCAACTTTTCCTTCAAATTGAAAGAATAGTTTTGATACGGATAAATTTTGTTATCCTTAAGAAAGAAGAAAGCTGAAAGCCCCTACCCTCTTTGGAGACTCTCCTCCTTCATTATCACCATAATACATAGGAACACGTACAAGAGATGAACCAACAAATGGCACGTGGCAATATATAACGCTAGTATATTTACATTCTTTCGCTCAGCTCTCTCTCTTTCTATATATGTATTATATATATACCTTTGCCTCTCCTAAAACACTAGCAATGAATTCTTGACGTCGTAATTCATCTTCTCCAAGTGGGGCTGCACCGACTGAATCATTACCGGCGGGCCGCATGCCAGCGCCAGCGCCTCCTCCAATCCTTCGGGGATGTGCTCTCTCAAAATGACATCGGTGATGAACCCGGTGCTGTATTGCCAACCTTCTCGAACCGACTCCTTGACCACATACCACACCTTCAACCGGTCGTGCTTCTTCGACCACCCATCGAGCTCTTCCCTTAGCACGATATCGTCCTCGGTCCGGTTCGCATAGACCACGTACATCTCGGTCTCGTCCTCGGGGTCCTTCAGGATCGCTTGGATCACTTGGTAAATCGGAGTAATGCCTGTCCCGCCAGCCAACATGGCCAGCTTCTTGGCAAACTTTGGCTTGCCATGCACTAGGAAGTTACCACGTCCGGTATATTCAATGTGCCCTAACGGACCCTTCACGTCAAGGGACGAGCCCAAGGGGAGCGACTCCAAATATTGCGACATTAGCCCGCCGTTAGGGAAATTCGGGTGCACGTTCTTGAAGTAGATTTTGACCAGGAGCTCGAAGTAACCGACCTCAGCCACTCCACTCGTCGGCGTGTACGCCCTCATGCAGAGCTTGTTCTCGATGGTGCCGCATACGAATATGTGCTTCCCCACGGGCAACCCAAGCACCTGGTCCTCGGATGGGAGCGCAAACCGGAAAATGCGGACATTGTGAGAGATGGCCGTCTTCTCAACTAGTTTGCACAGGATTTTCTCGCGCGGCATGAGGGCAACAGGGCGAGAGGGCGTGATTTCCTTGATTGGGGCCAAGTGGGTGAAGTTGGAGGACCCATGCGCCGAGTTGTTCGGTGAGGACATGGTGGAGTTGGACGTGTAGCCGGTGGTTATCAGCTCGCCGATGCGGTAGTCCTCGAGGAGCTTCTTGGCCTTGTCGGAGTGGATGGCGTCAAACTCCTCGGTGCAGTCGGCGCCGGCATTGATGAGGATGCTATCGGAGCCGCCCGGGTGGTCCTTCAGGAACCTTGTGCAGTCGTAGACGTGGCCGTGGACAATGATCCATGCCGAGTCGGCCGAGTTGTGCTTCTTGACCTCGGACTCGGACATCATATTCGTGACTGTGTTCATGAAAGGTGAAGAGACGCTCTTCTTGAGGGTTTGGTTGCCCTCGGCCGACTGCTCGAGGTGCTTCTCCCGGGCCATCCAACCGCCGGATTGGTTCCCCGGTTGGGTCGGGTGCTCGAAGACGATCCCGACCTCGCCCTTGTGCGGTCGGCACATGTTGGTCTTTACTCGGAACCAGCAATTGTTCATCATGCCCTGTTCCATCAAGAAGATCCATGAGAATTCTCGTCTGTTGACCAAGTCAATGCGGACCAACCCACTTGTCCCTATCTGAATATTATTACAATATAAATACGGTCCCGTGCGAATATTTACCATGGAAAGCCAGACATCTAAAGAGTGAAAGGCAAATCCATCTTGTCTTCCCGCAGTATAATCTTTACAACCTAGACAAACGAAGCTCAGATTCTACCAAATTATAGAGTTTGGTAGGCTCACAAGTCATCCTTGCCTTACCGTATCAGTCTCGTTTTGACAATTACGTGCAAGATGCGGTCCTTCTCCCAGACTCTAATGCACTTACGTTTATGTTTTAAGTTCCAAGTTTAACTGTCTAAGACTCTTCATAAAATAAAAAACCAATTTTCCCATGAAAACTACATGTGGTGATTTACTAGCGTAACGGTAATTCTTACATTATGATAATCAATCACTTTCATGCTCATAATACTAGTGAATATAAAATAATATTTCATATATCGTCGTAGCATGAGATGTTTTTACCTTATATAATAAATCTCGATTTAGAAAATCGATTTGGGTTCCCGAATACCATTAATAAGTTTGAAAACCCATTTGAAGCTCACCAAGATTATTATACAAAGCAAACTTTTCCTAATCCTTACTTAGCTAAGATTTCTTCACCCAATTATCTGGTTAAAAACTGCACTTATAATTCAGCTCTTTTCCACCCTCGAGATTTACTCTTTCCGCCATTGGTGGAACAACCAACAGCATGTCGGCAGACAGATAGGTCTCGTATTACACCAAAGACGCAGAGAAAGGGACACAAACCTAAAAAAAATCACAAAGTCAATCGAACCTTAAACTTACCATGAGGTTCCAGATGAGCTTCTCGGGCTGGGTGTTGAGGGACTCGTCCCAGGCGCGGACGGCGATCTCCTTGCCCCCGAGCAGGTGCAGCACCTCCACCTCCAGCGACCAGAAGCACCAGCACCAGAACTTGCCGTACCTGCTCGGCTTCTCCGGGTGGTCCAGCGCGCACACCTGCCACGTCTCGCCGCCGTCCAGTGTCACCTCCACACGTGTCACCTTCTTCCCTCCTCCTGCGCACATAAGTCATTCAACAAAAAGGTCCGACGTCAGCCGAGATATTTTTTTCCTCGTGTGTACCATATTTCTTGGCATTCCTTCCACTTCTCCCCTTGAAACAAAACAAAGAAAATCTTTATTTTATATGTGAGTTCGTACCACGACTATTTCGATCCACAAATCGGTCACTATACAGAAAAGACGCATTGAAGGAAGCAAAGTCCAGTCCGCCACTCTGCTGGCTCACGTTTCCCGAATCTCTAATATTTCTAATGTATAATCACTTTATAAAATCGATTAATTATCATAATCCTCCACTGGTTTTGATCAACAAATATTTCTGATGTATAATCACTTTTTGAAGTAACTATTTTGCACGGCGAAAGGTTTTGCCAAGTACTGAAAATTATTTCATGAATTATGAACGTTGATCATGTGAACCGTGAAAATCATTGCATCTAGACAATGGAAAATTTTACGCGTATCCTACTCCCACGGACTCACTTTGTTATAATTCTTAATTTTTTAATCAAATTTCACTGGATGTCTTATACATATACACGAGTTAACTGACTATAATGCATTGAATTCGCATAGACCCGAAGCTAGGCTCATCGAAGCTTGCATCGACATCATTTGTTTTGTACTCCATGCGTGGGGAGTAGATAGACAGATAGATCCGAGCTTGTTTTCTCATGAAAGAGTGCAAACAAACGATCCCTGTGAATAAATATTCCAAGAGGCTCACCGGAATATGCGTAGCCCCTCAACGTGTAGGGCCTCTGAGTCGTCCACGAGTTGATGGGCAATATCTCCTCATGGCACGGCGTGGTTATCACCGAGTTGATGTTCAGCTCGTTTATGATGTACTCCGGCTTGTACCACCATGCTGTCCCAAAGCAAACTCGTGACCGAACAATTCATAAAAAGAAGAAGAAGAAAAAACACATAAAAACACAAGATCTTCAATATTACCCACGATTTTTAACCTCGATATCCGAAAGAGACCGACTGACAAAAAGCCAAAAGGTCGATCTCAATTCCACGACCTAATCGAAACTATTAATTATAACCCCACCAACCTCCCCCCATTGAAATTTGGAACAAGACCCTTTTGTGGTCTGTCCATTTCCAGCTGGGAGAATAAGACTTCACAGAGATTCCCAGCCGAAATTTCTAGAGAACGAATAATCAATTCCATTATTGCCCAATCGAAATTCCCGTCTCTCTCGTCAATGAAAATAATGCATTCCTCGTAACATCGAGGAATCAGGAATCATTTTGGATCTTCGAGCTGGATTCGAAGCATCGTGACGGATCTTAACACCCGTTTTTTTTATACATAAATTAGGCGACCGGACACCGTACCTTCGGCATTAGCGAGCTCGGCGTCCACGTGAGAAGGGAGGACCCTGTTGTCCCTGTAGTGGTAGTAGCTCTCCGATTCCTGCGTCGTCACCACGATCCGCTTCAGCCACTTCACCATCCGCCCGCCGATGAACCCCGGGATGACCATGCGCACGGGGAACCCGTGGTCGGGCGACAGGAGCTCGCCGTTCTGCATGTACGCTAGGATGATGTCCCGGGACGGGTCCATAGCGACCTCCTTCCGCACGCTCGTCCCGTACTTGGACCCGCCGCCGCCGGGGAGGTCCTCCGCCCCCTCGAAGCACACATTGAGGGCCCCGCCCCCGCGGCCCATGATCCCGCACCGCCGCAGCACGTCGCGGAGCGGGACCCCACGCCACACCGAGGTGGATATCCCGGCGGGGCCCCAGTTGAACCCGATGGTCTGCTTCACCATGTTCTGCTCCTTGCGGCGGTTGCCAGCGCACACGAGCGTGACCGGGAACTCGCGGCTCGCGAACTCGGTCGCCAGCTGGTCCATGGTGAACCGGGCGGGCCGCTTGACGAGTCCGGTGACCTCCACGGTCCAGTCCTGCCACGAGGCCCGGGGGACGGGCCCGTGGTTGCGGACGTAGTGGAGCGGGACCGGGGTGATGAAGCCGTGGTGCATAAGCCGGGCCAGCGGGGGCTCGGCGTTGAAGGGGTGCTTCCCGGTGAGGCGGACCATGGTGGGGTTGCGCTCGATCCAGTGGTCCGCCGTGGCCTCGTCCCGCGGGTCGCGGACCGACGACTCGACCTCGGCGTTGCCCTTCTTGATGAGCTCCCTATATGCGGCCCCCGCCTCTGCCTCGCCGTCCTCGTCCTCGCTCGACGAGTCGACCGGCTTGTTCGGTGGGAAGCTGCGGGCCCTGATGGGGGAGTCGGGCCGGTGGGTGGGGCCGGGCTTGAAGGGGCGGGCGACGCCGCCGCTCATGGCGGGCTCGCGGTGGGAGTACTGGCGTTTGTCGACTGAGGCCGCCATTGGAGTGACTTTTTTGGGGTGAGAGAGAGAGAGAGAGAGAGAGAGAGAGAGAGAGAGAGAGAGAGAACTCCTTTTTGAACTGTTTTTTTCTTCGCTTGCAAAGTATTTCTTCTCCCTCAGGAGTGGGGGAGAGCTTGGCTTCCTCACTCTCACTCGTCCGACACATCACGGCGGAGTATATATAGTATAGGCCACGGACCTCGGAGAAGGAGGAGGAGCGACGTGCGAAGAAGAAGAAGACGACCGAGCCCCCACCATTTCTTTCGGGCCCCCACCTGATGCGACTGAGTGATGTCATATTGGCTCCTTTATTATGGACCGAGTGATCTCTCGGTCCGGACATGGTTTTTCGTTTCCCAACAACATTATGACACCAATCTAATATATATATTCAACTAAATTCGAATCTAATTTGGTTATTATACTGAGTTGATGCGACAACTTTCCTGATCCCTTAATTTACATATTTATTTTATTTTTAATTAAGATGCAATAAACATCATATTATTATACCAACTAGTATGATATTTATGAATATTACGCGATATTTTTAAATTATGTTTGTTTAATGAGTGGAGTCGCGAGGCGACTTCAGCGATAGATAGATGTGGCTCCAGAGCGAAACGGGTGCTTGGCAAGAGCCACACACATGCAGAGACGCATAAAGAAGGAAGGGCAGCGGGCCAAAGAATAATGGTCACCACGCCACTTGTTTGTATTCGATATTTGACCACCACCACTATTAATTTTCTTTGTTTTTTATAATGCTTGCATGAGGGCGAACTCCCGTTTTTTTTGTTGTTGTTTAAGCAAAAGCGTTTGCCAGCGGAGCATGCCGCCAACTTTGGCTAAAATTGGACAATCCATCTCGTGCCAATGCGACTCTTGGAGGCTTTACTGTTGTTACATATGGAGTTTTACATATATTTCTATCATATGCCCACGTACAATTTACCGCATCTCATGTCGTAATTTTACGTGAAATCTCGATCGAATGGCAAAAGGAGCATTATGGCTTTTTGAATAATGCCCACGACTTCATCAGACAATTCTAATATTTACCCGAGCTGACATCGAACTCATAATTTTAATCAATACAAGGTTCTATTTGGACTCGAAGCAAGCGACAAGGAGGTGTTTCGTTTCCTCTATTTCAAAGTCTTCTTTTGTGGGCTAACCTTTCATCAACAGTGCGATTGATTCATGTATTAGCTTAATCTAAATAAGAAAAGGAAGAGGCCAATGTATTGGAATTGGTCACCAAATTTTGTCGTATGGTCGAGTATAAATCATCCCACATCATTAGTATTTCCGCCAAGGAAGGATGACCAACACGAAATATTTATTATTTGATAAATTCGGATGTGACCAATTGATATATGTTCTTGGTGCCATAATAACCTAATTTTTTCCCCATTTTTCCCCACTTCACTACTCCGCCTGGGGCAGGGGGAGCGGCTACGCCTCTTCACCCCGCGAAAGAAAGATTATACATATATAAATTTGATTTTTTTTACGAATAATTTGATTATACATAGTACAACTATACTATAGAGAATGACCCTACTAATCATTTCTAGATGTTGGTTTAGTCAATCATGCACTATGACGGATTGCTTGTAAATGTACGTTATTGAGAGCGTCTCGGGTTCAAGGAAATCGATAATGAGAACACATATACACAATAAATAATATACGTACTGTGTGTGTATGTATGTATGTATGTATGTATGTATGTATGTATGTATGCATGTACTTAACAGTTTACACGGGTAGCTACTATACATTTGAACGACGCATCCTGAAAAATACATGTTAATAGGGGGGTGGATGATATGATCTTTTCGGAGCACCTAAAAATCTCTCGCTGCGCACCCGTTTGTGGTTTGGGAAATAATTAAATTGTACATGCATTTACTATGGTCTTTCAATTGAATTTCATTTCTCCCTTGCAATAAGAAAAATAAGAAAAAGAACTAACTAGTAATGGCGCACGTTGGACCACACATTTCTGATTTCGATAGGATGAGCAACCGGAGCACAATATCCGTGAACGGGCATTATATATGGTTTTACAATGGGAGAAACATAACATTATTCAAGTGAAAATTAAAACATTATACAAAATTCTATAGCGATTTTCAGGTGCATATTGAGAAAAAGAAAGAATAATAATATTCAGGATGAACTTTCAAATTGTTTAAGGCTTTCCGATCATGTACACAATGATTAAACTCTTTTATCTAATATTGGGGGAACAAGTTAGCCCCTCTTTCGAAAAAGGAAAGTTTACCAGTCTCTTATTGAACATTGAATTTTAGTTATTATTCATCGATATGATTATTCTTTCTCGAAACGAATATGCTAAAACCATTTTTTTCTAGTTTGTTTTCACATTGAAGTTCCTTTTACAGTAATTGGATTGATGAAACCATATTATAAAAAAAGGTTGAGACAATTTATTTAATTAACGATGCTAATGATGAAGATATCATGAAAATAAGGGACAAGGTGTCTATGTTGTGTTAAATAGGTATAGAGTTTAACTCCGATAGTGCATACATTTTATAATATCAATACCAGAAAGTTGAATTAGCCATCAATGTTTTAAATTCAGATAAAAGGAAAAGGTAATGAACATATAATTCTTTAGAATTTTATAGAAGATTGAATTCGTAAACAAAACAAAAGAAAAATCAACTTGAATGCGTACTGCTAGCTTCTCAATTTCCATCGCTTAATACCCCGTCTCGCATGTAGGCTAGTTCTAAGACAAGAAAACATAAGACATAGACAGGACTACATGAACCGAACATCCCGACATAGGAAAGCAAACGGTTTAACAAGAGTAATGGACAGAATAAACATAAGAGGGAGTGTCGGGATTCGATATTATGATACCCCAATTTTGAAAAACCGGTTCTTTTAAAAAAAATTTAAGCTATCAAAACGCATACTATAATTTATATATAATATACTATTTGACATCCTTAAATCTACCAATATTGACTTCTTTTTGAGGCAATATTTGGTTCAATAGAAACGACCGAAAACCCAAAAAAAAATTATCAACAGACAGTCTTAAAAGTAACTATACTTAGATTTTCAATGGAACCTTGGTAGAACCATAGAACCTCGCTATAGATATGACCTATACGCAATCGATTCTTTCTTCCCCGAGCTGCCGTCGACTACTAATATGAGCGAAGCTTAGAAGATCGGATAGGTTTCATGTCTGACAATTGCAAACTGTAAACTTGATGTGCATGTTACCGTATTGTGTACGACGACATAAATAACTGACGAATTGTCTAGGTTATATTTGCTTATGTAAAAACTTGTTTGGCCTAGAATGGAATGAGTGACAAGGAGTCGGGATGGGATTTCGTTCTTACACTTGAGTGTTTTCCAAAGGATTAAGAGGAAAAAAAATTAGAGGAAGTTGAAAATACGAAAATCCCAATAGAGAAATAGCGAGAAAGACAAGCGAGCGCATTTTGAAATTCTACTACAAAATTTTGGAAAAAAGTCACAAAAAAATCTTAAACTATGCCCACCGCGATACATTTACTTTGAATTTTTTTCGTGACATCAAAAATCCCAAACTATGCCCACTGGGACACATTTACCCTAAACCGTACCTATAAGACACATTTATCCTCCGTCAAGGTTTCGTTAGATAATTTTTCAACTAAACTAATGCCATTTCTATTTCACTTAAGTTACGTGGGCGCCATGTCGACACTGTTTTTTTTTTCTGGTATCCATGTAGGCAGATTTTTAATGATTCTCATTAATGGAACTTTGATGGAGAGTAAATGTGTCATATATGTACAAGTTCGGAATTTTTTGAGTCGCTAAAAAAAGTTTAGGATATTGAGCATAGTTTAAGGTTTTTGGTGGCTTTTGCTTTCAAAATTTATCGAAAACTACAAATTCAGAAATTGGGATGGACTTTCTTCGTGGATCCCTAGCGATGTCATTCCATGGTTTGAACAGACCGTCTGATCCACATATACCCTTCCCCAAAAAATACTAGAGATAGCTAGGGTTTCTGATAACTAACATGCATAATATTAATTTCCGATCGGTTTACCAAAACTACGTGCTTTTTGTTAAGTACAACCATTAGAACATAACCGAGTAGCTGAATCACCTAAACAGCTGTATTGCTCATGTCTCGGTGACGTTTTGTTTTTCCGTTTGTCTCGTCGTTTTGGCTCATTATATGCTTTACGTGTCAAATTCTTCCAAACTAATGATCAGACGAGTCCAGAATTCACCCTGTCTCAGATGCCAACTTTTCCCAAATGCAACAACAACCGAGCGACCATGTCGGAGCCAAAGCCGATGAATAACTTAATAGCTAGGGGCGTTCCATTTGGGGCTAATCACAGTGGGAATTCGCTACGTGAGGCGGCCAAGCAGGGTTTCCATTTCGGAGCATGTAGGGACAAGTTCATGTGCATCTGGGATTAAAAACTAGAGACTATGTGCCACCCATCGATTGATTAGGGTTTTGCTAAAGTGCAGGCGATTAGGGGAGGTCTCCCATTAGAATAAGTAATCCAATCCCAGCTTTAAAAGCTAATTAAAAAGGAGAAGTCAAATTGAAGAATAATAGGGGAAAGGGGAAGGGGGGGGGGGGGGGGGGTTGAAATTGGAAAAAATGGTGGTGGGGGGGGGGGGGGAAGATGGGAAGTGGCGCATGGAGGCTCCAAATGGCCAATGAGATGAAACATGGGGCGGAGTTTCAGCAGGGGAAGGAGAGGAAGATAGTGGGGAAATCCGCAATGGCTTCGTACCATCAAACCATGGGAGGTGGCTCCATGCATCACCAAAAGGCCAACATGTCTCTTTTTACTTACCCCTCTCGCACTTCCATTAGCCGTCCCCGGCTTTTTGTACACTTGCTGACCTCTCTCTTCCCTACATTTTTCTTTACCACACATCTCCATCTCTCTCCCTCTCAATTGTCGTTTGTGTAGTAGGTTTAAATCGTAGGTTTAAATCCGATGGATTCAACCCCATCGCATTGACACATATCGTCTTGCGATAAAGAACTGTAGCTACGCTATTTGAGATGGATTTGGATGGTTCTTCTACGTCTCGACAGAACAAGTGCGCATATCTTGATGCTAACGAAGTAATCAAAAGATATCTTTCTCGCGAACTTGCACGGGTAAGATATACAATGTTTCGGAGATCATCTACGGATCAATAATGCCGTATCCAATGTGTCACTCGATGCAAGTGCTAAATAATTCCTTTAGTTTTCCCCGTTTCATCCATTCGGACGATCGTAGTGCCGAGTAAACTCGATCAATGTCTTACCCATTGTTACAAATAATTGGAAAAGTGTCCCGCGCATATGATTTCGTTGTAGAGGGAAATTATTTAGACACGCCTCCTACATAAGATACTTGGCAAATTCAGGTCCTATACTTTGCACAATGGTAAAGAAATGAAGACCCTTTTCATTGCTCTACTTCAACGGAACCATTCCATTTATTAGCGTCGCGGATGTGGGGATTATCTAATTCGATGCCAAGATTAAAGTCGAGAGTTTCAGCAAATTAACGAAAGAATAATGCGAGGGCACATGAACATATTCTTCCTTCCTCCCATATTAGGCCAGTGACAAAACGAGTCACATGTAGACGAGAGCCCATAGCGCCCCAACAAAGACCAAAAGAGCTAGGGTTTCGTCGAGAGTCGAATCACGTCCATGCATTGTGGGGGGCCGACAGATTGAATTTAATTTCCACAATCCACGATTGGCACGCATCTCCTCTCCTCACATTGGGGCAATGTGACCGTACCGAAAAGGCCATGGGGAGGGAATTTAAATAAAATATAAGGTTTTTGGCCAGCTATCCTTTTGACTATAATAATAACAGCAACGATAGCACGCCGATAGCATCAGTTGTAATAACAATAGTACTTTATAATATAATAGTGATGACAATAATTACGAAAGAAAGGAGGGGAAGCTAGTCAATTTTTGTTTGGCTTTCCTACGTGGGACACGGTTTGTCCACAAAAGAAATGCCACAGAAGCCACATTTTCACTTGACCCCGTGGCGTCGAGATATTTTTGGCTCCTTGGCTTTTGGGAATACCAGCTTGTGGCCTATCGAAAGAGCTAACATCGTGTATATCTATATCATGTAATCTCAAGTTAAGTATGGAAAATTCGAATATATGCTTGAGTAACTGTCTAATGATATATCGGCTTAGAGCTTGATAGATGTCTGTGATGATTGAGTGCCCATCGATGCATTGATAAAAGTTTTGGGTAAAATTATCACATGTGTACTAATTTAGGATTTTTTGTAGTTAAAAAATTATTTTTAGGTAAATTTGTTACAAGTGTATCGATTTGGGATTTTTCGTGGTATTAACCCACAAGTTAAATATGGATAACCCATGTTGTACAAAGATGGAATTATATATATATCATGTAATTAGTGAAAAAAATGTGTCTCACCTCCCTCAAGCTCAAATTCTCGGTATACCATTGACTTTCGTCTTTCCGAATATATGCATCTTGTGAAAAAATTTAACTCGAAAGATTAAGAAATCAAGTGGAGAGAAAATACATGTATATAAGGCATATTTTGACAGCATTTATAAGGATTGTGGGATTATAATTACTATTAAATTAGTGTCTCAAATTTGAACCGTATACGAGACCTCGTTCCACTTGAAGGACGTGGATTGATTCTTTAGAATTTGTTAGGAAATAAATTAGGAGTAATCGGTTCTATGGTGATTAGGTTCTAGACTTGGAACCTGGAACCTTCCATGTTATAACCGGTTCCTAGTTTTTGGAACCTGGAATGTATCATGTTTGTCCTGGAACCTATTTTGGAACATATCCTGTTTTTCTAGTCCAGTTTGAGGGTCTACCTGAGAACTTGTTTTTCTTTTGTTCCTTTTTTTAGTTTCATTTTTCAAGCAAAATAATATAAGCAGCAATAAAGTGATTCAAAGTAAAAAATGAATAATAAAAATCACTATCCACCAAAAGCAACAATCCATACGATGAGTAATAAAAATTACCATCCACCAAAGCAACAATCCAAAATATAGTAATAGTATGATCTACGGTTTTATTTTTTTTAATACAAGCTAAAAACCGGTTCCAAAACTAGTCCGAGTGGATCTTCACTTGGAACTGTGAACCAGACCAATTCCAACCGGTTCTTGGACTTGTTTTTCGGGTGATCCAGTCCAGTTTCTGGATAAACCCGGTTCAGTTGCACACCTCTAAAAGAAATCCACTTTCCTATTTGGATTAGAAAATCAATTTTTGAAGACCATATGTAAGCGTAATACTTGGAGGTTTGAATTTCTTGGAGATAATATCCAAGTCTAAAATTTGATCGTGGGAAAGTGAGACTTCTAAGAAAGAATCCAGTGGACGTCTCAAATACAACTGGCCATATATTGTTTATTCCTTCAAGCTGCACAATGAAGACTCTTTGAGCCGCACAAGAGAAAACACAAAAAGGTAGCTCTTTGAAGAAGGTCGATACGGAACGAAAAGGGGCACACTTATTTGTTTGGCCGAAGAAGAAGGGAACGACGCTTGTAGAGGGGCTATTCAAAGGACTTTAGTCGTGAGTTTAGCTTCTGTTTATCGATGTGTCAGTGTGTCAGTGCAACTGTGACATCAACGTTCAAGCAATTACGTGAGGTAAACACTACGGACTAGGGTGTAACTTAGGTATGGTAAACACTTAAGCAGTGAATGATTATAACACTAAAATCCTTCTATTAGTTAGTGAATTATTTATTGCTAGCCCTTCTCATCGTGGAGTAGGTACAAATGCTCGGACCGAATCACGTAAACTTGTGATGTTTTTTATTGTTCCTCATTTATTTCTATGGTGATTTCGCATTGATTTAATTGCAATAACCTATTAGCACTTCCGCGTTGTATCACAACAATTGGCATTAGAATTAAGGCTAAGGTTTCTAGAGTTGATTTGGGGCTTTTGCTTTGCCTGATCACTGTTTGGAAATTCTAATGTCACAATTATGTCTGGAGCGAAATTTGAGATTGAGAAGTTCAATGGGAGGAGCAATTTTAGGATGTGGAGCTTAAAATGTATGACGTGTTAACAACTCAGGCTACATTTGGTAGTCGAAATAAAATTTAGGATAGGATAAATTTTATCATATCCCGTGTTTGGTATCTGCTCAATATAGGATAAAGTCAGATATAGGAGGGATATAGCCCGAATAAAATTATCCCATGGGGGAGATGGGTTAAAGGTGGATAAGATTTCTAGTAATCATAATATAAACTTAATTTCTCGAATAACAAACTTGTTAAATTAATAAAATTAAAATAATATTTATATATAAATAACATTTGAATTTTAATATAAAAAATTCAAAATAACAAAAAAAACAATAATTTCGTTTTTATTTATTGTTATTTTTAGTTATATCAAAATTTCTTTATATCTTGTGGTATAAATTTCATATATATAAATCAATACTACTGTATTTATATTTATTACATATTTTAGGTATATTATTATAGTTTACTGTTTAATAAAATTTTATTAGAGAATGATGGAAGGGGAAAAAGGAAATAAAAAAACAAAATAATTAAAAAGAGAGGGAAAAATGTTAAAAAAAATAAGCAAATAAAAATGAAGTAGGTAAGAGTGTTGTGAAATATTTTTATCATCTTTGTTTGTGCAATTTTTAGGTTCATTTACATTTATATGACGTTCATAACAAATAATGACATGGTAAGATGTGAAAATATTTGACTTTACTTTCGCGATTCACCAAACAGTATATAGAATATAACAAATCCCTTGGATCATATATCATATCCTATCTAGTCCTATCCTGGCTAGAAATCCAGGCGACCAAACGCAATCTCAAGGTTTGGCAAAGGCGTTGGACGGCAAGAATAAATTGCCAAAAACGATGAAGGAGGCTGATAATGCAGAGTTGATGGAGAAGGCAAAAAGTGCAATCATGTTAAATCTATATCATGTAAATATCTCTGTCACAAGTTAAATATGGATAATCCATGTTGGACAAAGATGTAATAATTATGCTCGAATAACTGATTGATGATATCACATTAGCCTATGGCGAAACAGTTTAACTCGAGTTCTTGGCATACCATTGACCTCCGTTTTTCCGAATACGTGCATCTTGTGAGAAAAGTTTAACTAGAAAGATTAAGAAATTAGGTGAAGAGAAACTACATGTATATAAGGCACATTTTGATAGCATATATAAGGTTGTGGGATTATAATTACTGTTAAATTAACGTCTCGAATTTGAACCGAGACCTTGTTCCAATTGAAGGATGAAGATCAGTTCACTGTTAGGAAAGAAATCCACTTTCATATTTGGATTAGAAAATCAATTCTTGAAGACCATATGTTAGCGTAATATATGGAGGTTTGAATTTCTTGGAGATAATATGCAAGTCCAAAATTTTATCGTGGCAAAGTGAGACTTCTAAGAAAGAATCCAGTGGACGTCTTGATGATATCGGCTTAGAGCTTAATAGACGTATGTGATGATTGAGTGCCTGTCGGTGCATTAACAGAAATTTTGGATAAAATTATCACAGTAGTATCAATTTAGAGTTTTTAGTGATAAAAAAATTAATTTTGAGTAAATTTGTCACATGTGTTCATATTTGGAGTTTTTCGTGGTATTAATCCACAAGTTAAATATGGATAGTCCATGTTGTGCAAAGATGAAATTATCTATATCATGTAATTAGTGGAAAAAATGTGTCTCGCCTCTCCCCAAGCTCGAATTCTCGGTATACCATTGACCTCCGTCGTTCCGAATATGTGCATCTTGTGAAAAAGTTTAACTCGAAAGATTAAGAAATTAGGTAGAGAGAAACCATATGTATATGGCACATTTTGACAGCATATATAAGGGTTGTGGGAATATAACTACTTTTAAATTAACGTCTCGAATTTGAACCGTGTACGAGACCCCAATCCACTAGAAGGATGTAAGGTTCATTCATTAGAATCCGTTGGGAAAGAAATCCACTTTCCTATTTGGATTATAAAATCAATTCTTGAAGACCATATGTTTAGCGTAATATATGGAGGTTTGAATTTCTTGGAGATAATATCCAGGTCCAAAATTTGATCGCGGGAAAGTGAGACTTCTAAGAAAGAATCCAGTGGACGTCTCAAATATAAATATAACTTTTTGCCACATATTGTTTATTCCATGTGTGTGACGTTCAAGCAATTATCCTTCTTCATAAGTCGTTATTTGAGTAAAAAAAAAATGTTGGCGAGAAAGTAAAAACGGAATGATTTCAAGTTTAAATCATGGGTTATCCTTCTTCATAGATCATTATTTTGTATTGCATTTACCTAAAAAAGAATATATGAAATGCACAAGTGACAAGGATCGTCATCTCTAACACCTAAAAACCTTTGGGTTAATACCACGAAAAACCCAAAATCAGTACATCTATAACAAATTTAACCCAAACTAATTTTTTGACGATAAAAAACTCAAAATTGGTACTCTTGTGACAGATTTACCCCAAACTAATTTTTTGACCACCAAAAACCCAAAACTAGTACATTTGTGATAAATTACTCTTTATTAAATTGGATTATTATCGCAAAAAATCACAAAATGGTACATCTATGAAAAACAAAGAGTAAAACCCCAACTGGTACATCCGTCCACTGTCACTTGTCATCCAATTCGAAAATTTGATGGTAAAATTTAACGGAAACCAACAGAGGGTAAAATTGTCACGAGTGCACCGACTTGGGGTTTTTAGTTTTTTTTGGTCGAAAAGGATTTTTAGTTAAATTTGTCACGAATGTAACAGTTCGAAGTTTTTCGTGGTATTAACCCGAAACCTTTCCCAGCTCACTCTAACAAAAACGATACGCAAGTCAAAAAGGCCCATTCAAACGTGGGCTGAGCTTAAGTTGTTCTTGATGGGTCCAAGCCCAGCAATGTAAAACTGAGAACGGCCTTTCGCTTCTTCATTCTCTTTCTCTCTTTCTTTTGGAATTTGGGCTTTCATTGATCTTTCTATCGTGAAACGCGTGACAAATCCATGAACTAGCAAAAACCCAAAGATGAGCTTCGAGGGTTTCACCTGGGAGCTGCACTTTTATCTTCCTATGAAATGATTAGATCGTAGCATCCCCACCGTATCGATCCAATGTATGGAAAATTAGATATCAAACCTCTGTAATGCAGCTAGATTCAATTGCAAAAGCAATTCTAGCATCCTGAGGATGAATGCTTGATACAAGGTTAACAAATTAATCGGTTCTTGCCAGCGACTATCTCTAGGGCACTAATTAATATAATTGATGATAGAAACTATGCGTATCAACCACATCTTTGAAAATCGAGCGATAACGCGTTTCGAAAAAGGTCACATACTGCAGATATAAATATTCATATATCGGAAACACAACCGATGAGATTTAACGAGTGCCCAAAGGGTACTCCATGGCATTTTTTTTTCAAATTAATGAGGCAATGTGATGGATAATGGTTGAGCGCCGAAATGCCTAAATGGACTCACTGACTTCAATGAATGATTTCAATTGAACATGTTGCTTTTGTAAGCCAGTTTGGCTATTAGCATCTTAGCATTACTCAATTCCAAAGTCTTTGGGTGATTGGCGGCAATGACCGTAGATTCGAAGATTTATCACATGTTCAAACAATTGAGGGTGATGAACCGCTAGTACTTGGGGGCTATACGTCCCGTTAACGGGGGCTCGTCGACGACCGAGCCAATCGAGTTTAGCTCCTCCACTGTCGATGGAGCCACGCGGGCCCCAAGCGGAGCCAAATCCAGCTCTCCCAATCCTCAAAAAAGCCAAATTCAGCTCGGTTGATGATAGTGCAGTCTCGGAAGAGCCGTCGTTATTGACATGGATAATTTTTATAAATTTTTCTAATTTTGCGATTTTTTTTTCCTACGAATTTTCTTTCTTTTATTTTCGCTCTTCACTTTCCATTACGTTGTTGCTGCCTGACTGCGACATAACTCCTCCCGCTACATTGTTTTGGATCACGGAAGGGTACAGATAATGGATTAGGTGAAAAGTGCACCATGGTTTGAGTAGTAGTTACCGATCTTGGCAAAAACTAAGACTAAGAGGTCAGTCGTCCGGAATAAGTCCCGATCACTAGGGGACAAAAAGCTGCTATCTAATTCATTTTCCAGCTCCGCTTAGTTTCTAAAAGGGCTGAGATCAATCCAATCAATCGTGGACACATTTGATTTTGATTGACAAATGCGATTACGTTCACTCCTGTAATTGCGAAGGAAACATGAATGAGAACCGTAGAAAATGATATTATCGCCTCATGCATCGAAATGTAATTCACCCTGCTACGACCGATCTCAAGAATTTGCGTCAAACTACATTGAACCTGAAATGAAATTCAAGAATAAGGAATTGAAATAAAATTTCACGATAGTAATTGCGAGAGCTGTATTGACTTTGTAAAAAGATTAGTGTAGTCGCTAAGCATTTGATTCGAATGCGATGCACCCCATGTTCAGATGACATCTTCCGTCTCTAGGAGGCCGCATCGGCCTCACTCTCGTGGAGCCTTATTCGATGCGAACGAATGTAGTATTTCGTATATTTATAGAGATTGGTCGAGCGGAATGTTCGAATATCGGATAAAGTGAACACGAGAGCTAACGTGGTCCGAAGCATAAGACCCGAGTTACCTCAACAGCACTCAGCTAATCCATGAGATTTGCAAACTAAAGCCCTTGAGATTTGCTGGTGTTATAACAACCCTAGTGCTATCGATTTGCCTAGTTGCTCGGTTGATCCTCAACCACTTCTCACGATCCATCCATGAAGAGATCGGCGAACGCCAATCCAGTCATCATCTCAGTCTATGTCGAATCACCATCACCGTCTCCCTCCCAGAAACCTAATCATCCCACCACAAAAACCAAGCCAGACTCATTCTCCAAAAACCCTCGAATCCCGAGAGCAGGCGGTTACGATCGCCGCGCTCAGCTACTCGCCTATGCAAGAGCAATGAGAACCGGCGGCGGCTCTCCGCCGGCAGCACAGCGGACCGAGCACAAGGTACTCGGATTTCTTCTCGAATTTGGCACGGGCTAATCTTCCCGTCGGTTTGATCAAATGATAGGTGAATTAACGCGCGCGCGCGGATAATATCAAGCAAAAAATGCTTTGCTTTTGAGTGCAGAAGAGCAGATGGTCAGCCCAAGCCGGGCCAAAGAGGATCCGAATATGTCTCGATCGGATTCTTCGGCGACGGAACAAGAGTCGGAGATACGAGCGCCTCGGGTCCGACGACGGCGAAGAAGAAGTGGAAGAAAGATCGGCAGCTCCCGAGCGTGCCTATCAGAGAAGTAGAACGCCCTTCTACGTAAGGAAATCTTACAGGATTTCTTCATGATTATTCTTCGCGACGAGTTCTATTCACTTCTCTAATCGACTCGCACTGCTTTCCGGTGACGATGTTCCTGTGCTTTTCTTCCCTTCTCCATGTGTCTCGACAGAGGAAATTCAGTCGTATGCTGCGAAAGTTATCATGCGGATGGAAGTGCGCAAAAGGACCATCATGACGAGATCTGCACACGAGCTGCGGGGAGGAATTTAATCTGATTGTCACGCTATATCCTATTGTTGTAGTAGCCCTGGGGCACGTAATCTGAACGAGATCTACATGTCGATAGATTCATGAACACGCCGAGAGGACGACGGACGCACGCGTTTGTATATAACCAAAAATGCGTAGTAATTTTCGGAGTCTGCGCTTCCCGGTTTCTGCAAATTATCCGTTCGTGCTTGTTGATTAGTCGTTCCCTGAATTGTTTCTGCTGGTTCGTCCTCGTTAGTCACAGATCCACAAACTTCGCAGGCGCGGATTTCTTCAGATTTGGCGATGGATCGGCGCGCTTTTTGCCAACAAACGTATACCAGGTCGAAGAAATCTTTGAAGGACGTTAAAAAGAAGTAAGTATCTTGGATTAAAGACAGCGATTGCTTATAAACGCGTTAGGAAAGAGTTCTCCAATTAACAATACAAATATTGCCAAATCTCGGTTAGCTGAAGGTAGTGTCTGTCATGATTTCGTCAATGCTCTCAAGCAAACCGTCGTTAATTCGCATATGGTCGATGTCTTTTCGTACGTATACGGTGATCGATCCATTTCAACTCCCAAATAGTTTCTTCGTATTTTGCAAATAGTTTGCTTTTTTTTCCTCCAATTATAAGAGATTTAGATCTTTATTTCCTAATGGTAATCGCCTAGTAGCTATATATTTCTAAAGAAACGCATATATATCTTCGCTGAAGAGGGACATGGGGGGAAAAATTACCAAAAAAGTCTTAAATCTATTGTACTTGCGATAATTCAATTCAAAACCTTTCAATATGGCCAACTTAGTCTTAAACATTTTGACAATTTGTCAAATTAGTTCTAAACCATTTAAATATTGCCAATTTACTCTTTTTGGCTAATTTTGGCTGAAAACCACTAACGTGGTGGTTTAGTTAGTTCTAGCCGTCTTACGACCGACACGACCTAGACAATTTTTGTAATTTTCTGAATTTTTGTTCTTTTCTTTTCTTTTTCTTTTTCTTTTTTTCTTTTCTTTTTTTCCGTTTTTCCTCCATCGGCCATCGACAAGGTGGCACGATCGGCGCTGACTAAATCGCCACATCAGTAATTTCCGATCAAAATTACTCGAAAGGACTAAATTGGCAAATTATCAAAAATTTTATGACTAAATTAGCCAAATTGAAAGATTTAGGATTTAATTATCACAAGTGCAACAGATTTAGAATTTTTTTTATAATTTCCCCATAGATATGATATAAGATGTCCATACAAATCCAGAGTCATCGCAGCAAAATGGAAAGAATTATCTTAGAGTACTGTCATTGTCTACTCGCAAATTGATCATCACATAAGAATTTTCAGGCTATGTTCTCCAAACCCTCCTTTCTTTTCATGTGCATTCACTGCTCACAAGTCATTAAGTTACTTCTGAGACTTTCGAATTCGGTCAACAATGCATCCTAGCAGCACGGCTCATGGAATAGATCCATATGATATGACAATTTGGCGAGGAGACCGGGTGTTGTGTTGTGTTATGTTATTTTTTCGTAGGCCCCGTCGTTCTCGTGTCGTACACGGTTTTCTTCTCCCCCCGCGTAGACTTTTCTAGGCCCTCAAGTCAAGTCAATGATGAGACGAGTCGGTCAGATCTCACGTATCTATTGAGGTGCTCGTACAAGCATTTCACCCATAAAGAAAATACAGTGTTCCGTCTGACCAGGACTCTAAGGAGCACAGATGGGGCTGCTGAAAAGTAAGCTCTAATCACAGACGGTGGAGTAATATGATGTTATAACATCAACTGCTGTTCACTCTATAAAAGGATTATACCGTTGAGGCACATTTTGCTCCAATAATTGAACCAGTGAATACATCCATCGAACTCTGAATCAGAGACTTGAATTCACTCAATCTAAATACACGCATTTCATGAAAGATACATATGTACATTTGTCGCCCCTTTTCGTTTTCTCGCCACCACAACAGCAACAGCAACACCTGTCCCTCGCAATCTTCGGGTTTCACCAGTGGAAAAAGAAATCGAGAGAACAACAACAGCAAAAATTAAATTTAATCTAACCCTAGGAATCAAACTAGACATATTTGCAAGGCATGAATTTCTGAACCTAACTGCACGGACCAAATGCATGCTCCTCATGAATCACAGATCTACAGCTAGATCCGCAGCAAGGCTGTGAGAAGTTGACCGCTATGAATAAGCAAAGATGAATTTGGTTTGGCTTATGCAGTTGCTCGTCTACCGAGATGGTGATAAGGAGATGCCGAGCCCGATAATGGGGGAATCGGCCTCTTCACAAATGGGTGATCTAAAAGCTGAGCGGCAGTGGGACGTTCGCCAGGATTAACTTGTAAACATTGCAAGATAAAATCACTGGCATCTCTGGATAACGAATCTGGTAGCGGTGGTGGCTCACCCTTTCCGATCCGAAACAATGCTTGCATCTGATTGGGTCAACAGTTAAAACAGTCAGACATAATCTTTTGCTTTTTACAGGATAAATGTAAGTTCAGTTTAATGGATAACAGGTTTGAGCATAAAACGAATTTAGATGATTCCGTTTTCTACTAAAAAAAAGTAAGAAGGGTACACTATTATAAAGAAAAAGGAATACAGAGAAGGTATCGTATGATTCCACATTATCGAAAAGCTGTTATTAAAAGGAAAACCCTTATCGTCCAAGTAGAAAAGCTGCCTCATCAGAGAAATCTGGCTGGAAAGATTTTTCTTTTCTTGGAACAAGACGGCTGAAAGAGATATTTTAGCTAGACGTGTCGGAGGGAACATACCCATTCCATAGGATAATATGGGAACTGACTGGTCAGCATCTCTAAGACAGTGCACCCAAGGCTCCATATATCAGCTGGAAGCCCATAGCCATGGTTTTTGGCCTTTACAACCTGAATTAGCCAAAGTTTGTATTACAATCCATTCAATAATGTTGTATCAGATGAGTACGAAACTTCTTGATTGGATGACTCGATGTCCAAAAAGAAAGAGACAAACAGTGATACCATATGAAGCATTTGACTAATTTGAAATTTAAAAGTATCCGTTAGTGGAAAATACAGCACAATCAAAGAAAGAAAGTAGCAGCAGCAGTAATAATAATAGAAGATGAAGAAGAAGACCGACGACGACGACGACAATAATAACAACTAGATACCGCTTGAAAATCTGCCACGAACACCAGAGAATGGGATCAACATCATCCAATATAACTTGTAAATAACACAGCCCATGGTCCACCCCTTAATCAAGTTTTGCAAGATGGACAAGTTCCCATCCACAGATAAGACACGGGAACTAAAATTTAGAGAATATCAAGGTCTATTTAACAGTTCGAACACCATGGCATAGCACAAATCACGCTTCAATAAGATTTTCGCTCATAGCACCCCCCTTGGTGGCCAGAAAATTGGCAAGAATGAAATTCCATTCAACCTTCATTCCTTTCTTTGGATGCAACAATTTAAGCTGGAGGGAACATCCATTTTCCACATATTCTTTGGTGTTAAGGGCATTTCCACATCTTTTCTAGAAAATTCCACTTTGACCCTATAAATATCTGGAAACAAACCAATCACTATTTGTTTGCATTGATGATGAAAATAAATATAACTCTCATGAGGATACCATTCTATCACATTCCTTGCCATGCCTTGTACTTGCTGCCTAAATGCTCATAACAGACCTCATTCGAGGCCACTCCACCAAGAAGCAAATTTTCAAAAGCCATGGAAGCAGGGCTTAGGAGAGTTTGCACGGTCATATGCCACATAGCGTGGGAAATTCAATGGCCGCACTCAATAGCTTTTTGGTTATTACAGAGAAGCAATTGCAGGGTGTTCTAACAACATAATAAAAAACTATTGCAAAGTAAAACAGAAATGAGGGCTCCATAATTTGCCAGCAAAATGAAGTTGTAGATCAGATTATGATTTATTTTTTGTGTCTTTGTAATTTATTTTCAAGAAGGAAACGTTTGGAGTCCAAATTACCCAACAAGTACTTCCTTTGAGCACTTACACGAAACCACGATATTCTAGGAAATTAGATATTCAATCACATTTTCTAATATCCAATGGCTCCAACTACCATCCAAGTCCAACCACAATCCATACTAGATCCAAGCAACTGCCCATCCTACCTCCTCTACGTTCTTCATAGCCATCTTTGTCTCAAATACAGTCTCAATTCATCCTATTATATCATATCAGGAAGTGGTAATTTCAGTACAAACACCCCGCACAGGTACAAGGAGAACACAATAAAGGATAATTTCCTATTGAAACCCAATTGAAACGGTCAAATTATCCTAACTAAGAAATGTAGAAGAAAAAAATGGTCTGTGACTATTCTCCTAATGGATAAAAACCCGCACCTATATAAAGAAAAATTTTATGTTCAGAAAATAAGATGAATAACATAGATAACTCTATGTTCGGAAAATCATCAGGAGAAAACAAAATGGAGGAAAAAAAAGATGAAGGAAATAATGAAGAAGCAAACAATTCTCTCTTCCCCTTTGATCAAATTACAAGCATGGCCATAATATTCTATGATCACCGACAACACGAAATTAAATGACCTATTGAGATCAATACGACCTCGTGTTTTTTTTTTCTCATTTTCTTTCGGGGGAGGGGGACCTCTAGATTAGTCCAAAAAGAATAAACAAGCCTATTTTGACATTAACAAATCCTTTGAGATGAAAGTAGTTAATGTAGACAAAACTTTTGCGGTTTGCATCCATGAGAAAATCATCAATGGATAAGAACTACTCCCAGCATAACTCATAGTTAACCATACTAAAGATTCCCAAGTGTAAAATGCTATCCAAGTTCTGATTGCAGTCTAGGGGCATTTGATTTCTTTGTGGCAAAATCAATCAGTGGTCAAGTATCACTCTACATCATTTTGATATTTCAAAACAGTCGAGAAATATCAAGTAACACAATTGGTAGTAAGCTTACAACAAAAATCAAAACCCTGAACAATTTGAAAAAAATCTTCAAGTAATATCAGAAACTCAATAACCTGATAACCCAGACCTTAATGTTTTCAAAGAAAAACACCATTAGATCGATGAGACTCCAAAACTGCCTTTGGTTGACTTATTAGGGACTGGATATGATATTATATGGAGTTCAGCCAAGTTGGCACAAATAGGAAATGTCCTGCCCAGACATGTCCAGCCCTTGTTCACTATCAAACTTTTTATCCAGCTCTACACCTGGTTGGTCCTATATATCTTCTGATCCACTGGTATATGATGATCACATCAACCCTACCATACGGGCCACCAACCATCATTTGAATAAAATAATCTAATCTGAGCCCACTCAAAAACTCAAAGTTGCAGTAAAAGAAAACGACCAGAAAAAGAAAGGATGAAAGACAACCTCCGGTGCCATCCAGAATGCAGTGCCCTTGCAAGATTTGACATCATTTAATTTGGTTGCCTGAGGCGGATGAAGAAAAGGGATTAGCTTGTAGTGTCAGCAGCTCAACATCTATAGAACCGAGTGTCGTCATGTACAAAAAAAAAACGATAATTACCTTTGCTAATCCAAAATCTGCAAGTTTCACCATTCCATTTGCATCGACCAAAATGTTTGCACATTTGATGTCCCTTAAGCACAATAATGAATAAGATGAGGTGCCAAAACAGGTAACACAATTGTGTACAATGAGGAATGGCAATCAACAACCACTAAAAGTGTATCAGACTCATAAATGATTGAACAACTATAAAAGAAAGAGTGAAGAGAGTTAAGTAACGAAATAATATAATTCAAATAAATGTACGAAAGCAGAAGACAAAGTTTAAGGGAAAAAACTGTAAATTTTCCAGGGATTTGGCACTGTAAACCAAACTTCACAATGGTTTGTGTATCATTTCAGAATCAAGAAATATAGATGATGCAGCTTAAGTCAGCAAAGAGAGTCATTACTTCGAGACATTACTTCACTCCATCGTATTAGCAAAAGGCAGAGATCAATCCAAAAGCAGAAAGAGAAGTCAAATCAGTGCATGAAACAATAGGGAATAACTAAGCAGAAGTATGTTTTACTGCACCAATACCACTAGATATTTTTCCAACCAAAGGCAGTTATATTGCAATAACAATAAAGGCAGCCACGATGCAATAACAATATGAGGTAAAAGACAATCTAGAGAAACCTTATGAAGATCAAATTAAGTTTCAAAAGGAAAATCAGTGTTCTAAGACCTGTCACCTATAGATACAACCGAGATTAATTACATACGGAACACACACCATAGGAACACTATAGAAAGAATTTCTTCGAGTAAGACATGATAAAATAATAGGCAGCTAAACCCAATGTCTGCACAACGCATGTAGAGGTCATACGGACACTGCTACAAAAAATAGGCCGCAGTAGCACATTGGTAATGCAGATATAACATACCAATAACACCCGCTAAGAGCACCCAAAATCAAGGATGTGGCACTAATAACACTACAGGAATTAGGGTATAGTAACATCAAAGGTGCTTATAGAGATTGTATAATAACACTACAAGAATTAGGCTAGGTATGCATGTCTCACCTGTGGACCACATCGCGATCATGAAGATACTTTAGACCGCTTAAGATCTGTCTCGTGTATGAAGAAACTTGAGAATCTTTTAGATGATATGTTTGATAGAGACTTGAAAGGGAACCTTTCGTCATGAGCTCGAGAAAAATATAGAGATTGGAATCATCCTGTTCATGGATTTGTTGATTTGTAAGAATGCGGAGAGTCAATTGCTAAGAGACATGTCATCAACATAATAAGAAAGAAAGTTGTACCTTTGCCGTGCCGTAATACTGGACTATGTTCTCATGTTCAAACTGACTTAGAAGAGCAATCTCCTGAAAAAGAAAGCACTCGATGAGATCAAGCCCAGCACTGGTATAAATTGCAGTTGTGACATTTCCAGCGTCTCCCAACTACGTTGATGTTCTAGATACGGCAAAGGAGAAAAAATAATTACCTGTTCCAAATACAAGATACTTTGCCTTCCCATATCTCCTTGATCGAGCAATGAGACTTCCTTTATAGCGATAAAGCAGCCATCACTGCAGGGCAAGAGAGAGGAAGAAGGACATTAATGAGAAGATCCTATTGTATGGATTAGAATTCATTGAACCCATAAAGAACCAAGGAAACCAAGTAATTTCCGGTACAATAAACTCTCTCAGTAAACGGGAATAACATAACGCTGCAGATGTAGGAACAGCAGGAGCAATAATGGCGAGTAAAGTATATGACTTTCACCGACACCAGGAAAAAGATTGACAAGTAAAGGCTTTCTTAGCGTAGGAGTCCTCCATAAGCAGAAGAGTCACATGCATTTGTGATATCAGTCAAATACATCCTTTCTCATTGATTTGCCAATTCGTGAACCTTAAAGGACCAAAATCCACCTATCACTACAGTACAACAATCTAAGTGAGTTAATTTCTCTCCCACAATTAGAGCTAACTACACTTGGATCCATATACTCCTTTCGCTTGCTAATAGCTACTCATCATCGCAAAAGAAACAAAAAACAAAAAGAAAGTCGATAAGAATCCTGGATGGAACAAATGGTTCAACGTAAAGCCTTTTGCAAACCGAATGTCCCGCATGATGATCTTAGACTGGGTTTTTGGAAAAAATTAATAAGGTGGTGAGACAGCTGGGCCGTGTACTGCGCTTGATATCTAAGCAACTCCTAATTTCCACCAGCTGACGTGAATTATGCAGGAAATTTGGAACACGACCTTAGAGCTGCATTTAGTGATGACCTATCAAACGGTTCAGGAATTACGCTAGCAAAACTAAACGATTAGCGTGAGGCCTGAAGAGAATTTTGCACTTACTCAGCTATTCCCTCGTAGACTGATCCAAATGACCCACGGCCCAGAAGCTGACCCTTATCCCAACTTTCGATTATTCGTCTGTATCTCTCACTTGGTGAAATAATTATCGGAGTAGTTGTAGCAGTACTTGAGGAGTCTTCATCATTCGAAGTCGAAAATGAGCAAGACGATGATAGCTCTGCGGTCTCCCCTAACCTTACTCCCTTTTCCTGCTCCTCCTCAACCTCGACCCTAAATGCTTCATCTACCGCTTGTTTCCGCTCTCCTGCATCTTCGTCTTCTTCATCAGAGGAGGGATGAACCCGTTCACGAGCAACGCTAGAAGCTCCTTCTTCGCCAACAGGGGCAAAATTTCTCAGCAAGTCCCATGTCGAGCAACCATCATCGATTACTGGAAGCCGCATTGTAGGTGGAGGCTTAAGCATGGGCGGCCTAACACCCTTTATACCACAACATTCTCTGACCCCAACGGAAATTCGACCCGACACAACAAGCTTGTCCTGACTTGACTGGATCTCATCCGCCCTAAATCTCTCGCGAAGGCTGTCCCCTGAATCCTCAACCACTTCATTGCGCTGTTTCGACTTAGCCGGAGCAATCCAAGTCAATTCAGTCAAGACCTTATCGGACGGCAACTCAGCTTCAACCGCCGCAGCCTCCTCCTTCTCTTCGCCTCCTTCCTTGGGACTCTCCATCCAGTTCAGCCTCGACCGCGGCAGGAGATCGGAGGACGACCTGATCTTCCTCGCCTCCCACGCCGCCGTCGGGATAGCGAAGTCCTCGATCCCGGACAGCCCCAAGTTCCGGCATATCAGATCGATCTCGCCCTCGCCCCCCTCGACCCGCAAGCTCTTCTGCTCGAACAAGTCCAGCGACCGCGTGTGGCGCGAGGCCGAGGCCGAGGACGAGGAGTCGTCGGGCGAGTACGACGAGGAGGACGCGTCGTAGTCGTAGTGCTTCGCCGCGTTCCGGCGCTCGAGCCGCCTCCGCGTCGACCCCCGATTCGACCCGGGCTCCATCGGCTTCGCTCTAGAGAAGAATCGAGGCATGTGGCAACCGCATAAGGCTTTAGGGTTTCCAGCGCGCGGGGGGCCAAGGGCGGGGGAGCGCGCTCGCGAAAACCGACGCCGCGGCGCGGATGTACAGAGGGGGAAGGGCAAGAGGGAGAAGGAAAGGGAGCTCCTCGCCGGCGGCGCCTCGCTTCGGAATTCCGCGGCCGAAGAGAGCGGAGAGCGGAGGAGACGTGATCGGGGAGGGAGCTCGCCGGTCACTTTCCGGGAAAATATTGGGGAGACGGGGAAAGGATTGCTGCGAAGAGAGAGAGAGAGAGAGAGCTGACCGGCGAGACAGAGCGGAAGACTTGAGAAAGAAAAGAGGACGAAGGAGGGAGGGAAGGGAGGAGAGAAGGAGTACGGGTAAAAGCCGCCGATGGGTATTGGAAAAGCGGGACGCGGTGCCACGTGGAGCGATCCGAGCAGCGGAGGGCACTGGCGGTGCGGGGCCCCCCCCCGGTTTCGTGTTTTTGCGCTACGGCTGGCTGCACCGTATGTATATATCTCGCTCCGTCTGGAGCGCACGCGCTCCCATGGCGCGTCGGTGGGGCCCCATCCCCCTCCTCCTCGTCGCCCGGTCGGCGGTCCGGTCTGAATATTATTAATCCGCGATTTTTCGCCGGTCTATGACAAAAGCGAGGGACCAAGTTTCGTACGAGAGGGGATGTACCTAACCAGAATTCTCGGTTCGAAATTTTTGGTCGTTGGACTCTTTTACGCAATCACAGCCGAAAGAAAAATAAACACGGAAAGAGAAAAAATAAAAGAAAATCCGTACGGTCCTTGGAAAATGCACGTTTTTTGAAATATCGAAATGTCTAATTTCGCGAGAGAAAGAAGTTGATTTTACTGGATTTGGAGGTCGCTCCAAAGAGAATCCAGGCTCTAGGATCACCGGAATATCTCAACTTCGATTAGTTAGCACGCACCAGAACGAGGGAGAGGCATCAAACATTGACTTCCCTATTCATTGAATTAGGTGACTTGACATCCTCTTCTAATGGTGCAAATTTGGGATATTAGAATATTTCACTTGTATATTTAACAAATTTTAAATAAAATGGTAATATATATTGTTCAGAAGGAAATTGCGCATGCTTTTAGTCTTTAGCAAACTATTCATGGATAAAGCCAAATCATTTTTTTGGAATGGGTTAATATTACGAAAAATCTTAAATTTGTACACTTATAAAAAAATTTACTCTTAAACTAATTTTTTGACAACTAAAAACCCGAAACTTTTACACTTATGATAAATTTACCCTTAAACTAATTTTTTGACAACCAAAAACCCTAAACTTATACACCCGTGACAAATATATCCCAAACTAATTTTATGATTACCAAAAACCTCAAACTGATACATTAGATTGAGCAATGTAGGGCACTTCCGCACCTGAAATCACCTCATCGCCTATTGTGATATATCATATGTTTACGTCGTTTATATATGAAGACACATTGGATTGAATCCACGCGAGGGCAGCGCTCGAACTCGAAGCTAGATTCTGGATGTCCTTTTTTCAAGTGTCGAGCGAGATGACAAAGGGTTTGCCTATAAACGCTTCCAATACATCTTTCCTCGGTTCGAAGACTCGGACGTAACTTATCCGACAGGTTCCCACGAGGTTGACGACGGCGGTCGGAGATGGGAGGTTGTCTCCATTTAACTCGTGATTGGCACCAATGTCAAAGGTACCCGGATAAACTCGGTGATCAAGTACTCAAAAAGAGCATACCATCTCGGGAAAAAGAGCCATACAAGGTTTGAAAATAATGAATCCGAGAACACGAAAGAAATCTTTCCCCTTTATTTTATTCTTTTAAAATTTTAAGAATGTGCGGGCATGAAGAGGCTTACTTGAGAGAATAACTAGCTAGATTTGTATAATTGCAACCACCATGAGAATTGCCATCTCTTGTGCAGAGCTCTTTATTTTAACTTGTTGATTGAAACTCAAGGGAGGCACTAAAGGAGTATTTTCTGAAGAGACACAGGCTACATTCTATATGGAAACACCCTTGCCTAGTTAAGTGATTATTTAATACGGTGGTGGGAAAAAGCTAAGTGTAATTAACCACTCCGAGGCTAGCCATAACTTCGACAATCCTCGCAATCAGATATGGCAAGTGGCAAGAGGGGGACATTGACCATGCTTTTCGAAAGAAAATTGTATTCATGAGAAATGCATAAACTTTGCAGCAAATCAAATCGAAGCGGAGAAATCCGAGAATACTACGAAACAAAACCAGATCCAGAAAACGAGGAAAATCAACACGGAGCACCGATAGAGTTAAGCACGTACTTGTTCCACGAGAACAGATTTGTCAAGCAAAATAATCAACTGTCGATCACTGAATCTCATGAGCACATGCCATAGGCGAGGTCGCCAGCCACAAGTGAGTGCATCAATCCCTCGCCCAGATCTAGGTGAGGGTGGGGAAGCCCTTGCCTAAACCAAGCGAGGGCGTCGCGGCCCTCGCCGGCCATAGGCTCGCCCACCACTCACCTGTGGTCGGCGAGAGCGCGGTGTAACGTCTTCACTTCGGGGTTATTGATGCAATGTCCCATTCGTTATTATCTTATCGTTATGAACAAGCGGAAATATATACTCAAGATGATCACAATAACATCAATCAAACAACGGGATTAGGGAAAAGCACATCAAGAGCAAATCTTATACTTACATGATTGTATTTTACAAACCTATTTCTACGGGGCCTTTTTTCCCTTTTCAACATACTACACGTATACGCATAGGCTGAGGGAAATTCCTATCTCCTCTAACGTGACTACAACTCAAAAAACCGGTGTGAGTCTTCTATGTCTACAAATCTAAAAAATAACGAAGTGAGTCAAGGACTTAGTAAATAAAACTTACTAAACTCCGGATAGGAAGGCGCCTCGCCATCGAATAAAGCACATGTCATAGCTATATCAATTAATGACAAATCAATAGCAAAGATGCTTCAAACAGCCTTATCTTTATGCCTGAGATGATTTCAACTTGTTTTTCTATTCACGTAACAACAACACCACAAAGAGCATGCATACAAAGAATTCATTATCTCAACCGTTAATAAGGTTCTTCCGGAAATTCTCCAAACAACGTCCCCTGTTCCAAGGGTGACGGCTTTTTTATCCAAAGTTAATCGGATAACGTCCCCTAATCAAGGGCGATGGTTTTTCATCCGAACTTAATCGGATAACGTCCTCTAATTAAGGGCGACGGCTATTTGTCCGAACTTAATTGGGCCATGTCTCCAATCAAGGGCGACAGCTATATTTTTCCTCGTGCAACCATGCCAACTTGAATACTTCACATGAAGTAAGTGTCATGTCATATAGCCTAAAAAATCTCACATCATGCCAGGCATAAAACCAAGTTCATGATCCATATTGACCGGTCATGACGCCGACCTACACCAAGCAAGGCTTGGATTGGTATGCCTCATTACCGACTTTCCAAGCATGGCTCGTTCCAACACGCCTTGACGCCGATCCGAACTGAGCGAGACTCGTTCATGGCCCGGGGCGTGCTCTAAAGCATGATGCCAAACACATGAGCAAACCTTACAAGTGCATACACGTGTGGCGAGTTATATCAAACGTTCACAATCAATGGAATCCACATAAACACAACAAGAACATGACTTGCCAAACAACGTAACATGACACCGTAGCCAAGGTTTAGTAAGTCCACTTACTATACCACACAAGCACAACTAGAATATAACTCGTTCAACCAACGTAACACATCATCGTAACTAAAGTTTAGTGGATCTACTTACTATACCACACGAGCACAATAAGAACATGACTCGCCCAATAACGTAACATAACACCGTAGCCAAAATTTAGTAAGTCCACTTACTATACCATACAAGCAGAACATGACTCGTTCAATCAACATAACATATTGCCCTAACCAAAGTTTAGTTGATCTACTTACTACCTTCTAAGATCGCAGCCAGGTGTGGCCTAGGGGTGAACCGAACGGCAAGGGGCGCGGCGCGGCGCGGCGCGGCACAAGTCGAGCACCGTCGAGAGAGAGAGTGAGGGTGTGAGAAAGAGGTGATGATAGAATTGTGAGCCAAAGGTGGAAATGCAAGAGGGGGCTTATCTATTTATAAGCAAACCTCTCATCAATGCTTTGCCAATTGGACCAATAGGAAACCTTGAAGTGGCAAACCTATTAAGTTGAGTTGGTTAGTCTAATAAGTAGGAGTGGCAAGTCTAATAAGAAGAGGTGGCAAGCCTAAGCCTTGGGTGCGCACTTGTTTTCTTCACGTTGGACCACTTAAGGTGTGATTAGTTTTAATGAAATGTAATGATGTGCAAAACACCTAAGTTAGGTGACTCACCATCCTTCATTAAATGTCTAGATTTGGTGTAATCAATGGCTTTGGATTTGATCTTATCTCTAGCTTGCTCTCCAAGACAAGCTCTTATCTCTAGAATCTTCTATTTTGTTAATTTTCCAAGAAATAAAGTAAACATGAGGATTAGGGCAAATGAAGTGTTAACTTGATCGGGAATAAGTTCATTGTGTCCACCCACGATCGATTATGCCTGCTAAATTGAGGATCGTAGCTGAGTTACCATCGAAAGTGGCGGGTCGTGGCTAAACTTATTTTGAACAACTAGGCCGGTGGCCCATGGTGTGGGCATAATGGCCGGCATTGACCGAGTGCGTGGCTTGGCAAATAGGGCACATGGTCTGTGCATGGCCTGGCATAGGGCCTATCTGCTTGGTTTTCGGCCTAGACGGGCGCAGGGCCTGGCTCGGGACTGGGCCGCCGGCCGAACAAACCAGGTGCATAGCCTGTGCAGACCTAGCACATGCCCCTGCATAACCTAGTGCGTGGTCCATCAATAATGTCCACAAGCCGGACGGGCACATGGTCAACGCTTGAGCTAGCCTTTGGCCTTACTGAAGGATCTAAATTAGGCACATGGCCGGTTCATGGCCCGGCACACGGCTTAAACACACGACCCATTCAGCAAGGTCGTCGAACCAATCCGCGACCGATCCGTGACCCATCCAAGTAGTCCATGGCCAAGCATACTTGGTTCGTGGACAACCCTCGGTTGTCATGTAGTTACGTGGGACTAATCGTCCCCGTGACCAATACACGGTCGTACAAATTGATCCATGGTCGTCCGCGATCGGTACATAGCCATGCAGAATCGCCCGTGATTGGAATAAGACCGTGTGGTACCGATCCATGATCGTCCATTAATCCGTGGTGGTACAAGACCATCCCACGATTAATCCTTATGGTTGAGAAGCCGATCCATGGTCGAATAGCTCGGATCACTTATGTGGTCATTTGATTGATTCATTGTCGATCCCTTGATCATTTCAGGGTCGATCGTTTGATCAGACCATGGTCGATCCCTCGGTTACTATTCCGTTCAGGTTAATTGATCCATGACCTATTCTTGGATTGGTTCATGGCCGATTTTCCCGCGATCGTCAAGCCAATTCTATAGGCATTCCGTATAGCCGAAATCGCGAATGTCACACGCGATGGCCCTCACCAGTGGCCAACGAGGATGCAAGACCAGCTTGTGGCTGGCGATGGTCGACTGGCAACCTCACTGGCCAACCAGTTCCGGGAAAAAAAAAGAGAAAAGAAGAAAAAAATTAAAAAAATCTGAAATAATTTTATTAAAAAATTATAAAAAAATTTCCACATAAGCACCGGCGGTGCCACGTAGGACCATTGGCATCCACGTTAGTGATTTCCGGCCTAAATTAGCCAGATGGAATTTTCTTGGTACCAATATGAAAATATTTAGACCTAAATAGATACAATTGAAAGGTTAATGACTGAATTGGTACCAATGCAATGGATTTAGGATTTTTTTTTGTACTTTTTCCAGAGAAAATGACAAGACTAATGATTTCCGATGAAATTTATGTTATTGTGCAGCGACAAGCAATTGAAATTATAATTAATATCGGCGATTATCGTAGAAATTAGTTTCGATATATTGTTGAAGGACAATTAAGTTTAGTAAAAACGACACTAACAGTCCTTGAACGTTGGCCCTTTTACAATTGACAAACGACTAATACACTTCCGAACGACAATTTTTCTTCGTTTTTCTTCTAGCTACAGCATCAAACAGTGATGAATAGAACATGAACAGTACATGATCCTTGAACTTTTAATTTGTTCGATATAGTTCCTGAACTTTAGTTTAATATTCAACATGATCCTTGAACTTTTAATTTGTTCAATATGATCCTTGAACTTTTGGTACGTATTCAGTTTAGTCCCTGAATTATATGAAAATGTTCAATATAGTCCTTCTATTAATTCATCAAATTACATATTTGATCAAAATTCAGGAACTATTTATGTCTTTTTTCTTAAATTTTACGTAGATAGCATAAAGTGTAACGCGAGAAAGGTGGATATATGTAATTTGTTTCACGCGGGGGATAAGGGAAAGAAATGGAGATAAGGAAGGGAGAATTTATTTTATGCTTTCTCCCTTTTGGGAGCGGGGAAAAGGAGCGATAGAGACACGCCCGAAGGAATTTTTCTTTTCTTTTTTTCCTGCGGAGCCTTTTTGCCACGCAAATAGAAACGGAGAATATTATTTTTCTCCGGTAAATGAAAAGAGAAAAAAAGAGAGAGAAGAAGACCCTCCACTTATTCAATCATTCTAGTTACCAAATTGCCCCTGCTTTTCGCTCGAATAATCTGAATTCGAAGACTGAAAGTGTAATTCTATATATATAGCTATGTTTTGATGGGGGAGGGGGAGGGGGAGGGGGAGGGGGAGGGGGTTGGCGGGGAATGGGAAAATAGACAGCCTTATTCCAATAAAAAAAGCACTAGTTTTGTGTTGAGTGATGATTTTGGCCAGAATTTTTTTTGTTTCGTAAAAAATCACAAACTTTCACTTAAATTTCAAATATGATATGAATAATTTAAAAATTTCACATCACTATTTAATCCCTAATTTCTCTTTTTCTTCTTCATTTCTTCTACCGTGACATAGGCGAGGGCCCCACGACCCTCGCCGGTCATGGACCTCTTGCCTTCACCGATCATCCGCCGGCTACCGGTTACGGTGTTAATTCCAGCAACCATCGAAAGCAAGTCTCGACTCTCAACCTCGCCCCTTTGGCCTCGCCAAGATTTTCGGTAGGAAGTCTCGAGTCTCAACCGACGAAATCCGGCAAGTCTCGACCTCCTGCCTTCTGCAGGTCTTCTCGGAAGCCCCATACCAAATCTTAGTGAACACCCAGACAAGTACCAATGGGCGCAAGTTTGTCGTCAGCTCCCTTCATCACTAGCGACACTAGGTGAGCGGGGGTCGCGCGACCCTTGCCCGGCCTTGCCTAGATCTGGGCGAGGGTCATGGCCCTCGCCAGCTGCCCGCTCGAAAAAAAAAAGTAAAGAAGAAAAAAGAAAAAAAGGAAGATAAAAAATTCGCAAAAAATATTAAAATATTATTAAAAAATTATCTATATTAGTGTCGGTTATGCCACGCAAGACGGCCGCCCTCTACGTCAGTGAATCCAGGCCAAAATTGGCCTTTTGGACTCAATTGAAAAGCTACGAAAAAGTTTAATCGAAAGTATTTATGATCGAATTGGTTGCAATAGATTTTGGGCTATTTTCGGGCCGCAACCGCGTACGCAAAAGAAAGTTTGCAAGGATACACCGCGGCGGTAAAAAGATAAGATTTAGCATGACCGTGAATGCTTGCAAATACAGTAACTATCCCACGAGTCGGGAATCCCCCATTTTTGGGACCGCGCCCTCGCGCGTCGAGATGCAGCAAAAGACCGTCCGTAAATAGGAAAAGAAATCGAGACGCCACGAGAATTGACAGGGAAACGAGTAAAAATAAATTCCCGCGTCACGGGTAAGTCGGAAAATGATCCAATGCCCATTAAAATGAATGGCATTTTCCCCATTGGAGGGAACCAAAAATCTCTCTCTCTCAACGAACCGCCCTTCTCTTCTCTGCCTGCGCAAAACGCGAATCTGTCTCTCTCTCTCCCTCCCTCCCTCTTCCGTGAAAGCAAAATCCAACCGCGAGAAACGCGAAAAAGAAAAAGAAAAGGAAAAAGGAAAAAAATCATCTCCTCCTCCCCTCCTCCTCCTCTCTTCTCTGTCTCTCTCTCTCTCTCTTCTCTTCGATCCGATAAACAAAAGAACCAAACCAGAAATAACTGAAAACCCTAGACCTTCCCAGCACTCTCGACTTCTCTTATCCCCTCCCCTCTCTCTCTCTCTCTCTCTCTCTCTCTACCGCCCCACACACTCTCCCTCTCTCTGTCTCTCTCTGTCTGTGTTTCGTCCAGGTGAGGACTGAGCTCTCCCCGCACTTTGGCATTCGGGGTTTAGGGTTTCGATTCGCGGTCTCGCGAGGGTCGATTGCCGTCGTGATTTCGAGGGGGTGCAAGTTTTCCTTAGGGTTTCCGTCCGCCCGGGAATGGCGGGCCTCGGGGCCGGGGGTCGCGGCCGGCGTCGCCGATGACCGGGGGCCCATGCCAGCCCCTGGAGGAGAGGAGGATGATGGGTAGGGGCGCGGACGGAGGGTGCGGCGCCGGGGAGAGGCCCTGCCCTGTCCCTAGGGTTCCGGCGAGGGCTCCGGCGGACACGGCCGGGGAGCCCGCTCCGCCCGAGGAGGTCGTGGATTTCTTCTCCCAGGCGCGGAAGGCGCTGTCCCAGCGCTCCCCCTTCGACGCCGCCGAGGACGGTTCGGCTGCCGGGGATGCCGTGCCCGTGCCCGGCCTGCCGTGTGGGTTGGCGAGCCTGCTGAAGAATTCCGATAGCAGGAAGAAGCACAAGAAGTCGCATTCGGGCGCGGAGAAGAAGTCGTCCAGGCAAGTGGAGCGGTCCCGGGGCAGTAACATTTGGCTCGAGACCGATGATTTCTTTAGGGGCTTGACTTTGCCGGATATCGACGCGTTGTACGGCGCGTGTTCTGTTAGCTCGATAGCTTCTAGGGAGCGCATGTTGATTCCGGTCTTGGAAGGTGATAATGTCGAGGATATTGCTGTTAGTTGTCAGGATGTGGACAATTGTAGTGGCAGTGGGGTTGTTCTTGAAGAGGAGAAGCAGGGCAGGAGCGAACAGGATATGGAAATTGATAGTGTGGGAGCTGGTGGTACTCCCAGACAAGAAGCGGTGTGTCCTGCGTCGGACTCCTCGGGTAGTTTAGAATGGCTTTTGGGTTGTAGGAACAAGATTTATTTAACATCAGAGCGGCCTTCAAAGAAACGGAAGCTGTTAGGTAGTGATGCGGGCTTGCAAAAGCTTCTCATTGGTTATCCTTGTGAAGGGAACTCTTCTGTATGTAGCTTTTGTTGTAAGACCAAGTCGGGCTTCGAGTCGAATCCATTAATCATCTGCGGCTCTTGTAAAGTTGCGATTCATGCAAAGTGTTATGGAGTGCAAGGGGATGTAGATGGCTCCTGGGTTTGCTCATGGTGCAAGCAGAAAAAAGACAGTGGATGTGATTCGGGGAATGCTTGCGTCCTTTGTCCGAAGGAAGGAGGCGCTTTAAAACCAGTCCAGAGAAAGGAGGGAAGCAATGCAACCTCTGAGTTTGCCCACTTGTTTTGTTCTCAGTGGATGCCTGAGGTTTATGTAGAGGATCTGACAAAGATGGAACCGATTATGAATTTGGAAGGGATCAAGGAAACTCGAAGAAAATTAGTTTGTAATGTGTGCAAGATAAAATCCGGCGCTTGTGTTCCATGCAGTCATGGTATGTTTCGTTGCTTCACTATTTAGTGTCATTCTGCTTCTCTATGTCAGCGGTGAACGTGGGAATTGTGTTGTGGATGTTTTACTTCTCTTATATTGAATCTGTCTTGCCTAGCCAGTTTTGAATGCACGCATGGTAATTGTCACATTTTTTTCATTCTGGAGTTTGAGAATTTATGTATCTTAGATCAATTAACGACGCTGCGGTACTTCTGATCTCTTATATTGGTTGTTCAAAATTGACCTTACTTAATGCCCCATGCTTTGGGAAGAATTGACTTCATGCCCTTTGTTTTGTGAATGTGATAGTAAGCCTTTCCGTGGTTATGCCAAAAACTTGTTTCAACATGGAATCGATATCCAGCAGTCAGTTAAGTGAACTGGCATTTCCTACTTATAAGAAGTCAATTTTTTTTACACGACAAGTTACGAGGGAGGTAGAGCTTTTTATCGGTACTCATCAATTTGATATGCCTCTATCTGCACCAATTCTGGATATACAGCAACTTTTCAATACTCTGTGGACAATCCCAAGACATGGTGACTAGTAGGTAGTCAATCCACAGGCTAGAAGCTATATCACTGTATAAGCACGAAATCTACAGATTCCCCACTCCTTTTACAAAGATAGCGCGAACCGCCACCAATTAGCAATTATAAGTCCTGATGTCTAAGATAAACCTTTGATGTGATGAGAGGCTAGAAGCAACAAGAAGTTAAGAAGTTGTTTCAAGAAGCAACAACTAGCGGACCCTATAGGACAGCAAGAAAGTGACATTAAAAAGTACAAACAATCCCGAGGTTTATCTACACGTGCAGTCTTTTACTCACAATGAATCCAAGAAGCGCCTGCTGCTTGCTAGTGAAGAAAGCTGCCTAGTATCGTATGCCCAATCTTGTGCCAGCTGTCTATATTTGAAAATCTTGGAGTTGCATTTTGAGACACATTTCAAAACATAGGCTGTGGTAGTTATCTTGCAGTAGCTGGTTTCCTTGGAGTTTTCTACTGCACGGGGATCTTCTCTGGAATTTATTTTGTACAGCTGCTGAGATTTATTGGGTTTGAATATCTTACGATATAGTAATTAGTCAATTTTAATTGGGTAGGCATGCCCTGGCTGTCAACTTGTGACAAAAGCAAAGAGGAATCTGCTCCAAGTTGGAAAGTTGATAAAATCAACCTTATGTTGTTGAAGTGGTGGTAGTTCTTTGTTTGTGCAGTTGGAAAAAAATAATATGGTCAATCTGGAAATTTGAATATATGATGCTTGGCTTGGAGAAAAAGGATCATCTGAGGGGTGTTCAGTGGACTTGTCCATGCTCCTCCACATGGCTGCAATTTAGGATGCATTCTTTTTATTTCTAGAGCTAATTTAGGACGCATCCTTACTTTGGTAGGCCTCTAGTTACTGTCCTTTCTGCTGTTAAATGTAGTTAGGCAATGAGATAGAAGAGCAACCAGCACGCACAAAAAAATCCACCCTTCTTCTTCATTTAAGGACTCATGGCATCATGTAGCTTTAGATAGATTAATTGGAGGTGTGACTTCTGTGCGAAGTTAATTGTTTCTTAGTTTAATTTAAAATCTACTTTTAATTTTTGATTAATTTATCTTAACTTGAGGGACATTTTGGATTTATTTTATGCTCCTCGGGCTTTTTCTTTGCTTTATGTTAAATTGGAGGGATTGGAGGATAAAATGGAAGATTTAAAAAAAAAAGGACACTTGAAACAAACTTGTTTAGCCATTCTAGAAGGGAGGAGAGCAGAAATTATGAATTGTTAGTTCCTGTTTACAATATTCATGAAGCTTTTAAATTCCTCTGCACTGGGTGGGTTTGGAAAAGCAAAGATTTTTGCATATCTTCTTTTTGTTTTTATTTTTATTTTCCAAACATCCAGCGAAAGAAAAGATAAATTTATCTAGCTCTTTGTTTTTAACTGTTTCTTTTGGGTTAATTACAAATATCTTCAACTCTTCCAAACATAATGCTACTTATGCCTTGCGAGCACTTTGTTTTCCGTGTATGCATTTAAAAAGTAACGGTTAGACTTTGGTGTTAAACTTGTTGTGTTCTCTTGATCAGTTCATATTTGTTAGCATCCTCGTCTCTGTTCATGTTTGCTCCGTGTCGTGGTTAACCATGAGGTCATCTGACCTTTCATTTAGAATGGTTGTGGATTCAGCTCTCAGCAAGATTTGTGCTGTGAGCTGGTTAACGATACAGAATTACAGTCTTGCTTACGCCATTTGATGCTGGCCACGTAATGAGCTATCTTCAGTTTGTTGATTTGCTCTTTCCTTCTAGGATGATTTTACTGGAATTGAGTGTTCTTTTTTGTAATTTTTTGGCTTTTTAATTATTAGGTGCACCCTGCATATCTGAGATTACTGTTAATGTTTGGTGTTTGTTTTGGTCAACATGGTTGATTTGTAACTGAATTTGTGAGATTGTAATACTAGGTTCCTACTCATGGTATCATTGGCCTTAGTTATTTTTTTTAAAGGGTGTTCGACATTCTGATAATTTTTATTAGTACGTTCATTCTTATCATGTTACAAGTACTTTATTTGTTACTTTTTTGTGTCACATGATGTTAACCCAGGAACCTGCAGAATTTCTTTCCACCCAATTTGTGCCAGGGAAGCCAGCTATAGAATGGAGATTTGGGGAAATTTTGGAGATGACAATGTAAGCTTTTGTTGTAGCTGATGCTGCTTTCTAGTTATCTCATTGGTGCTGTTGTAACTGTGCTTTGCAGCTTTTCTTTGCTCTTTAATGTGAAGAGGTTCTCTAGCTGATGTGGCCTACTTCCTAGTGTCATTCTACAGGTCGAGTTACGTGCTTTTTGCTCAAGGCATTCAAATGTCCGGGCCAGTGGCGTCTCGGGCCAGCCAGAAGGTTGTTCTGGTTGGGCTGATGGCAATCCACAAATAGAGAATCCCGTATCTGGGGTATCACCTACGAAAGAAACCAATAGTTCGAAAGTTGGCTGCAAAAACGGGGGTGATGATTCTCACAAATCAGATAGTACAGATTTGCAAGAGGTGGTGCTTTCAAATGATAGATCAAACATTAATACTAATTTGGAAAGTACTGATTCAGAGGAGCTTGGACAGTTGGAGAAGATACATTTGAGCAACTGTGAAGACACCAATGCATCCGATTCCTTGAACTTTGTGCTTATTTTGAAAAAGGTTGCTTGAATTGTTATGTTGCTCTGCACTATAAATGCTCCTCTCATGAACGATAGTAAAGATTGAGATTGTCCTTGTATTTGCCAATTTGCAGTTGATTGATCGAGGAAAAGTGAATGTGAAAGACGTGGCATCAGAGATTGGCATTTCACCCGATTCATTTTACTCAAAACTTGCTGTAATGCCCCAATGAATCCAAAACTTTATGTTTTCTAGATTAATTTCTTAATAGCTATAGGTGGAAGCTGTTTTTTTTTTCTGCTCTGCTGCTCATATTTTCCTTTACAACGTATTCCTGATGTCTTATTTGCAGGATAATAAATACGTGCCTGATTTGCAGTGGAAGCTAGTTAAATGGCTTAAAAATCATGCATGTATGGGTACCTCGCAGAAGGATCTGAAAGTAAAAAAATCGAGTTTTCCAGCTAAGGCTGAAGTTGGAGGAACTGATACTTCCGATTCAGTTGCACTATCGGATTCTGATATTTCTGATCCTGTTGCTGTTAAATCAGTACCCCCGCGGAGAAGAACCAAAAGCAACATAAGGATATCAAAGGATAACAATATTATTTGCTTATCCAAAAATAGTTTTAATGACAATAGGACGGTGATGGATGGACTAGATCAAGTTGTTGCCGGAGAAGTAGAGAGATCAACTGAATTATCTATTCCTGACGACAGTGAAAAGGTAATGTTGGTTTTTAGATGGTTGTTTAAATGCTTTCGGCATGCGTCCTTTGGGACAGTGGAATATAATGAGTTAGAGTGACTGAAAATTTTCTTACTTATTGTGTATATGAAGAATGGCTCTGTAAAATCTTACCAAAAAAAAAAAAAAAGAATGGCTCTGTAAACATTGGTATTTTGTATTTGCGTTCTGTCTAGCTTAGCATAATTGGGACTTCTGCTGTGGCTTCTAAATTCTGATATGAAAAGCTGTGGTGTTTTTCTGGCTGAAGATAGTAAGATCTGTAATAAAGTACCGATCGGTTTCATATGAGATAAACCAAAAGCTAGTAACATGTAGATGTGAATGTAGAGCAATTTAGTTGAGATAGGGTAACTTTGTTGTGCTTTTGGATATTATTTGTTGTAGCAATGTTTGATTAATCTCATCTAAAGGAAGTTAATCGCAATCATTTAGAGAGTGATAAAAGCGCCACAAAACTTATCTACCTATCCCCCCCCCCCCCCCAAAAAAAAAAAAAACTCTTTGCTAATAGACAGACACATGCATGGATGTGTTTGGTCTTTTAAGAGCTTTTTAAGTAATTGAAGCTATATTATTGAGCAGTAGGGGGTTTAGAGTATCCAAAGTAGACTAGACGTTAAAAAGATGAGTAATTTTTCGCAATCTAAACTGAGATTTCTTTATCCTGCACTTTTGAATTGCTATCCGAAATATCTCTGCTTTATAAACAAATTAACTTTCTTGCCAAGAACTTACTGATTCTTTCATTAGTACTCTCTGAAAGTTTTGAGTTGTCCTCCTGCCAGAAGTAAAAAAGAAAGGGAGCCATATTTCTTATCCTGTTATTTCTCATGATGTTCATTAGAATATCGGGGAGTTAAGATAATACCTTTCGTTTCTTTAACTATGTGATTTATATTAGGGCTGGTTAGCTATTCTGAGAAGAGAGTTCAGCTAACCCCTTAAGAAAGTTTGAGATCTTCCATTTCTCCTTATTAATTGAGCAATATACACCAGGCCATTCTGCATAGTAGGAAGATATGGCGGCTGATCCATATATCTGTCGAGATGATTATTTAAATGAAATAGAGAATGCTTATGAGTGCTGAATCTTCATTCATATATGTATACACACACACACACAATTTATTCGGTAATTTTCAAATTCGAAGCTGTCATAAGAAGTAAAAAAGAAAGGGAGCCATATTTCTTATCCTGTTATTTCTCATGATGTTCATTAGAATATTGGGGAGTTAAGATAATACCTTTCGTTTCTTTAACTATGTGATTTATATTAGGGCTGGTTAGCTATTCTAAGAAGAGAGTTCAGCTAACCCCTTAAGAAAGTTTGAGATCTTCCATTTCTCCTTATTAATTGAGCAATATACACCAGGCCATTCTGCATAGTAGGAAGATATGGCGGCTGATCCATATATCTGTCGAGATGATTATTTAAATGAAATAGAGAATGCTTATGAGTGCTGAATCTTCATTCATATATATGTATATACACAATTTATTCTGTAATTTTCAAATTCGAAGCTGTCATAAATTTTGAACATCTTTTGCCTTTTCAAAGTGGAATTCTTGAATTCATGTTGATCTGTCATCCTACTTTGTATATGGATTCATTTCGTTTCCTGGTCTTTCAGTGACATGTTACGTCTGGGTTGATTTTCGACCTTGCCTTTATTCATCTTAGGACAATCGATGGCCTCTTGGCGTCTAAGCTGAAATTGGTCTGAGCTCGATTTTTAATCTTGCTAATTTACTTTCATTTTCTTGCTTACGAATTTTTTAGTTATCTGCCGTGCATTTATTTCATGGTCACTGTAGAACAGAGAATAGTAGAGGCATCCATAGCTTCACAGAAGAGGCAGTGGGACATCTTGTTCCATCTGCAAGTTTCTTTATGGCTTCTCTTCATACTTTCCTTCCCAATAAAGAAGTTGAGAATGTGAATGGTCTATGATTTGTCATCTTTGCTAGAGATTTTATGCCATTTTGTGCTTATTGAACTCATCTATTTTTTTCTATGGCATTGGCATCGAGATTCTTATGCACTGCTACATTCATTTGTTCTGGGATTATGTAAGGCTATTTGCATGGAGTCTTTCCATGTATCTGAATGGGTACGAAATTGGAAGTTTCTGCTGCTTGTGCTCTATTCCTTTTTATTGTGCAGGTTCGTGTTTAAGAAGGCCGATGAACTTGATGGCCATTCGTTTTTTGTATTGCTTCTGCTTTTGGATTTGTCTGGTCATGTTATCAAGCAATAATTGAAGCTGTTCTTTGTGCAGCTTGAGACTGAGCTTGATAGCTCTCAGAATACTATAGCTAGGGATTCCCCTTCACTGTTAGGTATGTTTCTTGTCTCGGTTTATCCTCCTTTGACTCCAGGGCTTCTCATAGCTCTGTTGTGCTTGAATGATATGTCTATTTGACCTAAAATTCTCTAGAGGACGTGCCATACATGTACCTGTTTATCGGATGGTGCCTAGCTCGTGTTAGTTTCGCCCTGACCTGGTCCCAGGTTGAAAGTGCATATTATAGACAAATTAAGTGAAGGGATTGTTCTATGTGATCAAATGTCATTAGCTTGTCAGAAGGTTTACCTTTGGTATTCATCCTTGGAATGTTTTATCCTTTAGGATAGTAATAGGAGTTGAAAGAAAGAGTAAAGGGATGTTTTTGTGTTGGAATGTACATTAACAAAGAAACTGTCATGTATAGTTGGTAATGTGGCATTTAATTTCCTTTAATAAGCATCATAAGTTGCTGCACATGCCATGACAGAATTGTAATGGTATAATTAGTTGAGTAGCAAATTGGTGTTCTATTTTGTAAATTGTTAGCAGGGATGGATCTAGAAATCTTTCTCAATGGTGGCTAGATTTGGTCAATAATTTTTTTAGTAATTAATGTACTCAAAAAATTGAAAAAATTTAACATCATTTAGGCTCTGTTTGTCTATAAAAATTTACAAAATTTTGAGATTCTAAAAATTGACATCATTTCGCAGCTAGTATGGCGTATGTTTATAAATACCTCCTTTCTTGTCATTGACTCTGTTCCCTTCTTCATCTTGTTGAACTGTTTAGGAATAATAAGAGAAACTAATGTACAAAATATACTTCGCATGTCAGAAATGGTTTTTAGACAGATGCCAGAAAGGAGCATCAAATTGTCTGTTAATTGTGGAATAGTTAATTATTGTGCATGTGACGTGGTTTCTGACGGGCACGATTCACATCATAGAACTGTAAGCAGCATTTTCATGTTTCTCTAGAGGGGTTGTCCTGCTTTGAGAAAGTGGCTGGATATTGCTTTTCTCTATTTACTTGTTGTCAATTTTTTGGTCACTAGCTGCGAATGTGGGCAGGGATTCCGGCAGGACCTCCAAATAGCAGCTTTTCTCAGTGCAGTAAATTGGAAGAGGCCGCAGATCTTGACCCCAGTAACTTAGCGATTCCAAACACTGGGAATCCTGTTTGTCCTCATCAGGAGAATCCTGGACTTTCTAATCCTGTGTAAGTTCCACTAATTCGTCTTTCGAGGAAATTTAATTTTCTTCATTATAGTAAGGATTATATTAACCTGGCAATCGTGAAATTTAAAGGATGAAGTGAGTCCCCAAAGAAACTATTAGCTTCAAGTGAAATGTATAATCTTGTCGATAGTTATTTGCATATCAGGTTGGCATATATTTCTTTTTGGTTTTTTCCTGTTTCCGGAGTTAACCTTAATATTGAGTTCAATTGGTTGCTGGAAGAAGTGTCTGAACAAAATAAACTTGTGTTCATAATTATGACAGTGCAAATTGTTCTATGGGACATACAAGTAAATGGCATGATGTGTCTACAAAAGAGGTTCTCCTGAAATTTGTATCTTAGAGAGTCTGGATCTCGTCTCCTCCCTATATAACATGTGAAAATACCATTTGTCTGAGAATATTGAGATCCTCTCAAATCCTCAAGTGTTAACTTCCCTCAAGGAGTTCCTCCTGGTTTGTAGATGATCCTCTTCTTTCTTTTCTTTCTTTAAACATCTTTCTTCCTTATGGGTAGGTTGAAATTTTCTTTTCCATTTCCTTTTATGTGCATTTGAAATATTTTATGTTTTTTGTCCTGGTTTTCCTGAATTTTTTTGATACTATGGTTGCATAAAACCAGTCTCTAAGTCAAATATGACTACAGAAAATCAGAAGCACTACGAAGTTTCTACATACATCCGTATATCCAAAAGAGTTTGCTGTACATGCAGAGCAGAGGACTTCTATGGAATGTTATGGATGAGAATGACGGTAAAGTCTTTTCAGTTATTTGCTAGCATTTTTTTTTTCAGGTCTTACAGATATTTGACTTTGCAGGTTTAAAAGGAGGAGAAACCTCTCGTGTTGGTTCCTCTTGTGGTGCCAGTGTTTGCTGCGATCACCAAAATGGGCAGATTATTTGCAACACGGTAAATTGTAAATCAGCTGGAGAAGATTCAGAAAGTTTGGTCAATGCTGGGCGATCAAGAGTGCTAGAGATGTCCCCAAATGATGAAGTGGAAGGAGAGATACTCTATTTTCAACGTAGATTGCTTGGCAATTCAATCGATAGAAAAAGATATAGTGGTTTGTTTTTCTTCTCCTTTATCTGATTCATTGCTTGGTTTGAGTATGAACTTTGTTTTTTCTTTCATATGATGTATCTTTATCGATTATGGGACTGTGACATTGACTAATTGTTTCCTTTCTGGAATGTACATGCAGATAATTTGATTAATAAGATTAGAAAGGATCTGCCACAAGAGATTGGTTCAGCTCATGGTCAAGTATGGGATGCCGTGCTTGTCAACAAATATCTTTGTGAGCTCCGAGTGGCAAAGAAGCTGGGTAGGAAGGAGCGGAAGCACAAGGAAGCCCAGGCTGTTCTTGCTGCTGCTACTGCTGCTGCAGCAGCTTCATCTAGGATTTCTTCACTCAGGAAAGATTTGCTTGATGGATCAGCGAATCAGGAGGTTATTGGCATTATCTTGGAAATTACTTTAATGGTTGATGGAGGGGAAAATGATTGTTATTTGGTTGTGGTCTTCATTTTGATTTCTTGTCTCTGCAGAATTTGGTGAAGCTCAATACTACTAGTGGAAGGCCTGGTTATTGTTCTCAACTTATGCCACGAGCAAGGGAGACAATTCCTAAAGTGGGTGTTCATAAGGATTCATTGGAACGGCATTCTGGGTCTATTCAGTCGGCATCGGATTTTTCCAAAGATCATCCCAAATCATGTGATATCTGTAGTCGGCCGGAGACACTGATGAATTCTATTTTAGTCTGTTCAAGTTGCAAGGTTTTCACCTTGAGTTTTACCTTTTCTCCAAGTAATCTTAGTTAGCTGCCTTGGGTTTGACAAGCTTCTCTGGTAACAGGTTTCTGTGCACATGGATTGCTACCGGAGTGTCAGAGAATCCACTGGACCGTGGTACTGTGAATTATGTGAGGAGTTACGAAGTTCTGGAGTACCGGCCGTCAATTTCTGGGAGAAATTTGCTTCTGCTGCCGAATGTGCTTTATGTGGAGGCACCACTGGCGCTTTTAGGAAATGCACAGATGGTAAATGGGTCCATGCCTTCTGTGCTGAGGTGAATGGCTTTTCCTTTGTGGTTTTTGTGGATATTTCTTTGTTTTTTTCTTTATACAGAAGGGAAATTTGAGTTTTGTTTTTAATATTTATGCTCTCGTTTTGTGCTCTAGTGGGTCTTTGAAGCTACCTTTACAAGAGGACAAGTAAATCCAGTCGAAGGAATGGTATGTGTGATGCTAGTTGCCTGAACTATTTAATTCTGTTTTATGCTTTGTTTGTCTCTGTAGACATGTACCCCATATTCATGCCTGTTTATTTTCTCTAATGTCTTAAAGCAATGTATTTGACAAAATGGCAGGATTCAATTTCAAAAGGTGTTGATGAGTGTAATGTGTGCCATCATAGATTTGGTGTCTGCATAAAGGTGAACTTACCTCTATGATTCTATGAACTCTGTGTTCATTTTAAGTAGATGAAACTAAGTCTGGCTCTTATGGCCTGCAGTGCAATTATGGTCACTGTCAGAGCACATTTCATCCATCATGTGCTCGAACTACTGGATTGTTCATGAGTGTAAAGACTGTTGGTGGCAAATTGCAGCACCGGGCTTATTGTGGAAAGCACAGTGTGGAGCAGAAGGCAAAGGTGTGTCTTGCATATTGCATGTTCATTTATTAAGTCAATTCCGGAGATCATAGATATTGAGTTGTATATCTCATATATTTCATATATTGTTTGTATTTCTATAAATTGGACAGGCTGAGTCGCAAAAGTATGGAATTGAAGAGCTAAAGAGCATCAAGCAAATCCGGGTACAGTTATTTTTATGTTGATCTTGATGCATGGGCTAATTTTGTATGTTTAGCAAATCAAGGTACCGTTTAAATTACAGAAAAATGTAGCCAGTGGACGTATGGGTTAAGTTTTCAAAAGCCAGAAGAAGGCATATGAAGTTTAGTATGTGTTATTAAGTTTTCTTTTTGCAAACTTGTTATCATTCACATTTTGTTTTCTCGGACAGTTAAGTATTAACTAATATCATGTAATCTATCATGTATAATGAAGATACGGGTTTTAATTGTGCTCGATTTTTTTACCTCTGACTGACATCTTCTAACTTGTTATGGCAAGTCATGGCTGATTTTCTATTGCATGTGATGAATATGTAACTATTCTGTTCATTTGCGTTTTATATATGTTTGCTGTATATGTTATAATCAGATTGTTGAACTTCACTCAACGCTCTTGCAGGTTGAATTGGAAAGGTTGCGGCTTCTTTGTGAGAGAATCATTAAACGTGAAAAAGTGAAGGTAAGCCAAGCAGTAAGATGATGTCTGTTTTATGGTATGCTCATCATGATGGCAAAGACGTGACTTCAGCATGTTTTTTTCTATGGTGTTAGGGAGCTGCTAATATGCTAATTCACCTCTTTAGAAACTTAGACACTTTCCATAGAAGTTCTTGCATTAGCTCTGCAGCTTATTTTCTATGCCTGCACAACTCTTTATTGGTGCTGGAAGGTTCTTGGCTCTATAAGATGGATTCTTATGCATAACTGATTGTCAGTGCCTTTCTGACAAACAGTTATGCCATCTATCCTCTTTGTGATATATGTGTTAAAGTCGTCTACCTTACATATTAGTCAGGTAGTCGGACCCTGTTAGGTGGGACTTGAACATCAGTTGAGGAGTTGCGCTGTTTGATCTTTCTTGTGACGGTGGGGGATCTTTTTTGCATGGATATGGCTTTACATGCAACAGGAGAATTGTTAAACTCCTATAATTGGTGAAAGAAATTCCTTTGAAACTTTTCTTTCTATTTATTGTTTTTGCGAATTGATACTTGCGGATCTTGTTAACTTAGAATATTTGATATCCTAAAGTTGGAATGTGAGTGTCCTGGGATTATATCAGTCTTTTGCGGCATGCCTACCTTTATTTTTATATACAATCCTGCGGAGTCCATCCTTCATTGTTAACCTCCTAGGATTTGGCATGTTCTCCGAACTGTCCGTCCATGATTTTGTTGGACCTTTAGTTGTGACCCTTTACATTGACCGGATGTTTGCAGCGGGAAATTGTGCTTTCCACGCACGAGATACTTGCATTGAAGAGAAACACGGTTGCTCGTTCTATGCCGGTTCAAGGTCCTTTCTTAGCTACTGACGCCAGCTCTGAATCTGCCACCACATCACTGAACTACAGATCTGGCAATGAAGCAGTTCAGAAATCAGATGAAATGACTGTGGATAGCTCAGTTTCTATCAAGCGACGAAGTAAAGTTCCTTCTCACACCAGCACTGCCCAAAAGACTGATGGCAGCCCTGGATCACAGACTATTGTGATCCGGAAGCCAACAGAAAAGGCTCCATTCTCTGGGAAACACATTCCTCAGAGGCCACCAGTTGCATCTCGAAATATTCTGAATGATGGAGAAGTGAGGTCGAGGTATAAGAAGGTATAATTTCGACTTTGTTTGTCTCACTTCAACTGCATGTTTCCGTAATGAGGACCTGGTTTTTCATTTCTCTCTACGCATTCTGACTCAGCATCCAGAGACTTTCGAGAAAGAGCTGGTAATGACTTCTGATCAAGCTGACTTGAAGAATAAGATGTTACCTAAAGGTTATGCATACGTACCATCAGACAGCATCCCAAAGGATAAGTGGATAAGCCAGGATGGTTCGAGTGAGCCATTGGAAGATGGTGGCTAGTCAAAGAACCGTCTCCTTCTGGTTTGCGAGTCGCTTGCTGAAGGCTTCTTGGTGTCTATCACGGGTAAACGAAGCTTGTGCGGCAGAAGTTATTGCCCTTGGGTGATCATGAAAAAGGAAATCAAGGCATTAACGGTGAGATCATGCCCAGCCTGGTCAGGGATCATTGCACTTACACCCTGAAGGGAGCCAATGGTTTGCTTGGTTTTGACCGTGAAATTTTGGCGCCATTGCTGTACATTCATTGAGAAGAGTTCAGAGTGTACAGGAGGTCAGGGTTTATTCAATTCTTCTTGTCGATTCACATTGCTCGCCTGGGGTATGATGGGTGGTTGGTGGGCGTAACAAAAGCTATAGAGGCTTATCGCCATCCAGTGCTGCTTGTACTTGAATGCCCAAAATTAACACAGATAGAATCCTTTAGTGTGCATGTAAAGTTTAGTGCATGTACATAGTTACAGTATCAATATTCAGCAGTTGTGCCAAAGTCAATTTGCTGGAATGCTCCTTGCAGTACTTTACAATGTGCGCTGGCTTTTTGTGGGATTTGGATGTTGATGTTCGGAACTGTGCTCATTCATTTTCTCTTGTTGACTGAAAGATCCGTGAGTCACTAACATTGGTAACGGAACGAGTTTTTCTGTTCAAGCAGTAAGCTACGATTGTTTTGATTGAGCGTTGCACCTTTTTGTCATGCGAAGCGAACTCTGAGGCACTCAAGTAGAGTTTTTCCGACCAAAAAAAAGAAAGTAGGGTTCATAATTGGCCATCAATCAAGAAAGTGGGGTTAATTGAGTGACTTCTCTCTTCTCACCAAATTAGACTGTAAGCATTCTTAAATGTTTCGGACAGGCTTGGAATAGGGTAATATACATTCTCATTATGAGAAGGGGTCATTTGAGCGTATCGAAATATATACTATATTTACTTTTGAATCCCTACATTGTTTCATTCCATTTAGGACTACGAATAAGCGTAATCGAACTCGCTTTTTAAATATCTCTCATTATTTGGGATCCTATTCAACTCTTTTAGCTTCTATTGAACTGAGAAATGGGTTTTGATCGTTCGTATAGAAAATTTTCAAATGTCCACAACATTTCTATGGTTATGAGGTTTTCCGTCTTTCGTTCCTTTCACCTGGCAAGTTTGTGTTGGAATTTGGTCGCTTTGTGCTGTTCATCCTCCATCCATATAAATAATTAGCCGAGCGAATCGATATAGAGTATCAAGCTTCATATTTGTGGGTTCCAATTTCTTCCGAAACATCGTGTCCATTTTGAGGACAAAAACCATTTACCCCGCCTCGATAGACAAACTGATGATCTTCCCCTCTCCCTTGCCTACCTAGTCATCAAGCATTACCCCACTCACGTGCTTCCGCCAAATTAGAATAAGCATATACCAGACATATGATTTTCCTAGTTACGTGGTATGTTCAAGATCTATGATCAAAAATTGCATATATTCAGGGTATACTAGTGACAAATCAATTCAATACGCATTTAATGAAACAAGCAAAACATACTAGACACCAGCCATTTACACTTCTCAGGGATCCCTCCCTCCCTCTCTCTCTCTCTTCCTATGAATTCTAATTTTCCCCTCCTATCAAACAGTGACCGGCTGCATATGACGCCTTCGATGGTGAATCTGTTGAAGCTCCAGGCTTTTCAAAGCAACCCCACCTAGCCTCCTCTTCCACAGGCTGCCGTCGCCTCCGCTGTCTCCGCTGCCTCCTTCTGTGGCTGGTTTGCTCACTTTCTTGATCACCGGCAATGGGGGATCCATGTCCAAAATACTAACTGATGAACTGACAGAATTCTCAGTCTTTTCACATTTCTTCTTGGCTCCTGCACACCCATTGCTCTCCTTTTGCCTCCTACCCCTGCAGCTGCCTGCGGCGGTTGCCGAGGTGGCTGCGGTGGCGGCAGGGGAGGTGGTGGCGGATGCGAGGAGGCTTTTGCTAGAGAAAAGCCTCTTCAGCTTGGTGTACTTATTGAGACTGCTATTGACATTGGCTTTTGCGGTGATGGCGATCAGCTTGTTGGGCGTCGGGAAGCCGACAACCCGGTTGTTCCGCTTGACTTGGCCCATGCAGCCGACCTTTGGCGACATCGGGTCGTCGGAGAAAGAGGCGGATCTGTCGTCGTTCCACTTGGGGAGCTTCACATCTTTAATGGAGGGCCTCGAGCACAACATGGGCAAGAATGAGCCCTTGTGTCGGAGGCTGTTTCTATGGTGGAGATGATGGTGGTGATCTCTATAACCATTGCCCATCTTGATCCTCTTCTCTTTGATCTCTCTTCTTGACAGTTTGAGAGAGAGAGAGAGAGAGAGAGAGAGAGAGAGAGAGAGAGTTATGTGTGATGGTTGGGGAGTGTTTAAGAGGAGGAGAAGGAGAGTGTTTGAGTTTTGAGGGTGTCAAAAATGGAGGGGAAGAGAAATTCTTCCTCATGCGACTGCAGAACCTGGTCTATGATGGACTTGGTCCTTCTTATACAGCTACACCGTGGATTTTAACAATAATTGGTCAAATATTTATTTTAAAACCTCTGTTGTCCGTCCATTTTTTTCAAATCTACATCTCTTTAACGTGGGTTTTCTTCTAATTACAGATAATGTCTTCAGACACTTGCAAAGAAATTTTTTCATATTTAACCCTTAATCCATCGGGACGCGTTACAACACTTAAAATACGTTACCAGATATCGAAACATGCGAAAACTTTTTTCCTTTTCCCGATTTCTCTTTTCCAAAACTCGTTCCATATGGCTCGACACATAAGCCCGATACTCGCATATGTCTTCATGTACAGCGAGGCAGAGGGATTAAAAAGGTTTAATTCGTAAAACCGGTTTCATGCATCAGTTTCTGTACGTTTTGAACAATTCTAATTTTTTTTCCCCGGGCTCGAAGTGAAACTGAAGCCAAGATTGCTGCTAAAGTTGTGAGTCTTTCGAAGCTTTGTCGCACGCGTAGGAGGAGCAACAAAGCCAAAGTGTGGACAGTAATTATAAGGATAGGAATAAAAGAAAAAGGGATATGGTCCAAACCACTGCATGTTGATTGGAGTTGAGGGGGGAACTCCATCCAAAATGCAATCACGCCTCGTTCACACGCCACTCCATCGTTTTTAATAATCATGGTGGTTTCTGAGGTTGACGCTCCTTCCGTTTTCTCTCCCAGGTTGGTCCACATTTCCTAACCTAATCCCTGAAACTCGCCTTTTTCTATCATTTGAAGTAATGGCTCGTCTCAAATGGGGTCGGGGTTTCAAAAAGAGTTTCCCCGAGTCCCTCGTCGACGGACGAACGCCGCGTTTAGGATCCTTGCACAGAAACCCTAGAGATGATTGTCCATGCGATACGCGTCGTTATAACAAGGACTTGAACACGAGGGTCCGTCCGATTTTTGTAGGACTGGAAAAATTACCGAAAAAGAATCCTGAACTTACTGTGCATATGCTGATTTGGTGGTAAACTTTTCAATTTGGCTAAATTTAGTCTCAAATCTTTTAACGATTTGCCAATGTGATCTTTCTGGCTAATTTTGTCCGGAAATGTACTATCGTGAACACCGGCCGTTTTACATTGCACGGTCGGTGCTCACGCGAACCATATTTACATTTTTATTTTATTTTATTTTTAAAATGAAGAAAAATTTTAAACCGGAGTTAGAATTTCATGTACTATATTTAGAAAAAAAATTTGATCCTTGGGGGCTGAAGGCCACCCCAGCCCCATGCCCTAATGCTTCCTTGCCGGCGTTTTCCTTTGTTTTTTTCTTCCTTCCTTCCTTTTTTTTGTCTCAATATCGATGGACTTTTCTTGCGCTCAATTTGATTGCCGTATTCGACCCCCCAAAAAAAAAATGTGATTGCCGTACAAACCCTTTTTTCTTATATTCATATAAACCCGTCATCCTAAGCCCTAACTAAGGCTAGTAATCTAAGCCGATCGATAATTGCGAGAACATATACATTCGAGGTGGGGCTCCGGCGTACAAGAAAAAACCTACGTGCCGTTTCCGATTTCCCAATCACAATCGAAACCCTCCAAAAAACGGAAGTCAAGCCAAAAGTACCGGAGCTTGACGACTCCTTCCCCTTCGATGTTGGATCCCAACTAGGCATTAGGTGTGCAGACCGTCGCTTTTTGCCTAGGGGGCGGAAAGTCTTGAGCTCGTGGGCGTTTGAAAATTATTGGTGTCGGCATCGACTGATGTAGAATGTGACTATGATCGCTACGAGATCGATTGGTGAAAAAAAGAGAGGGGGGAAAAGAACAGGAATTTGTGCTTCTTCTCTTGACGATGTTCGAGACTGATTGGACCAACTTCTAACTGGGAGAAAAGTATATCCGTATGGGCATAAGCCGCGGCCCCATTGGCCATCCGATGGTTATCTTGGATCGCGATTATTGAATTCGGATGTAGATCGAGGTCGCATATATAGTTGATTAAAACCTCGGAGGCATTGAAAATTGGATCGCTTGAAAGCGTGCATAAGGTTTCGATGGTTCGGTATCGTGTAGGTAACGTGCGGCATCCTAAAGAAGAGAGTTTTGTGAAAGCTTGAAGGTCAATAATAGGTTGGGTGTTTGACCAAAATTGGGGTTTGGTAAGACCCTTCTCTTATCGGTTAGCCGTTAATGTTGAAGTTAAGAGTCAATGATGAGGGATGGACATACAATGATGAGCCACATCCGCGTAAGGTTTTAGAATGCTCTTTTGGAGTCACTTATAGCAATCATGTTCTTTCTCCTGACCCCGTTTATGATTTTTATCGTTTTGACAAAATGGTCCGAAGAAAGAAGTTAGAATCAAACTAGCTAGTCATGCCTCTATTTTCCACCACACTAATTAAAACTTTATCCATCCACGTAAGTTAAAGATCATGCGAATTCCAAAACTAATGTGACGAAAAGCATTCTTTATATTAGCGTGCCAATGCCCGACACCTCGCATCTCCCAATTTTCCTCCGTATCTTTGTCTTCCCTATGAGAAGGAAATATCCTCTCTGAGTTTTACATCTCGATGATCCCGAAATTCTAACAAGAACCGATATGGAATCTTTTGAGGACTTGCTCGGGACCTAAATTCCAAACCAATGTGGGGAAATAATGCTTTATGGTTTTAGTTATATCTTCCTATTAATAAAAACATTGGGAGGCTTGAAATGCAAGAGCGACCGCTTCTTTTTTTTTAATTTATTAATTTTTTTTTGTGGTTTATGCATTTCAAGCTAGAATAAAATAAGATAATGAACTTTAACCAACAACCCACATGACAATTCCCGAGCTAATGTTGCAGGAACAGTACCCTTTTCTGGTAATTGAATAGCCTTGACTGTTTAAGCTTGGACCAATAGCAAATGTGATAAATGTAAAGTAGATGAATTGTAGAATATGACCATATATCAGTTCCAAAGTGCTAAGTTGCTTGCTTTTAATCCCTACTATTCTGAACACAGACAGTCATTACCCTTAAATCATCATCAGCATAGGTTCCATTATTTCGAGTATTATGGTACTTCAAATTGAAGAATCTTCGAAATGTAAATTTCTTCGCGCTATAGCCAGGATTCACTCGATCGAAATTCCCCATCCTTTTCTTTTCCGAATTTTCCCTCATTATTTTTAGCCACAAACCTATAGTCACAGCCGAGCCGATTGCATGATTAAGATCACCGACAACAATTTAGACTCGATAAGGGTTGGTTCCCCCTTTACTAATTTTACTTGATTATGACTAATCCAATCTCTTCAAGCTCAAAGGATGCGATTAAACATATCAGTCAAAATGAGAGGAGTGGGTGAAGACCAATCGATCTCCTTTGGTCCATTAGGTACCGACCAAGCACATGCAGGTCACGTGCGGATAACATCTTGTCCGGGGCAACGGTGAAGTACACATCTTTGTTGATATCGGCCGACACATAGCGTGTGTCTGCACGTGGGTGGCACGTGAAAGGTCGATTTGGCAATCTCCCTTTCGCCATCACTCACCAAAAAAAAAATTGCATAGCCAAAATTAGATGAAAAAAAAAATTAAGTACTTCTATGATTAAGCGTTATAGCCCTGGAGAAATCCTCTTAATAACTGGGTTGATGTTTTTTTTTCTTTTATAGTTGTTGGATAGCGCATGAGGTATTCAAATCTTTAACTCGATATCTTCATAAATGCATATTAATTGTGGAGGTTAATCGTTTAGACGACCATATTTTCGAGGCACGAAATCTTCACTTGTGATTCGTAAATGATTAATCAACGTGAGACCTCAGAAGGAAATTTTGTTTATCTTTCAAACGGATTTACCGATGACGAATTAGTCCTAGAGAATAATTACATTCAAATCGAGATGGTCTCGTCACAAATTCGCGAAAATAATAATCTGTGTTCTTCTTGTTCTGAGTAAACAAGAAGTCAAGAAAGTATCCACTCGCATAAAGAAAGCAAGGAGTGAAGTTAAGAGTGCCACCGTCAATGTCCGAATCATTAGAAGATGCCATGGTTTTGTGCATTGCCGCACATGCTTCACGATTAAGCAATTATATGTGGAAGACACAGTTGTCGTTTTGTAATTGAAAAATCGCAGGTTGTGGAAGTGACCATTGATCTCTTACCCATCCAAGTGTCTCTTTTTGCTGTTTCTTTTGGCTTAAAGTTAACCTTAAAGAAAGGGGGGCACTGCTATGTCGAAGTCGCTGCATAGGAGAAGGTGGCCTCACATCGCCCCGGCCAGAGATTGTCTTGGCACAGCGTGACATGCTTGTCTGTAACTTGCAACACCCCCTTCTTTCTAAATCATTAAAGTTCCCATACAATAAAGAAACAGAGGAAACCCTAGACCCATCTCTCTCTCCCTCTATCTCTCACATCCACTGCTGATCCAAAGCACAAGAAATAGGGTTTTTACCTGCCAGTTGGTATGCCCGGTTATGCAAGGGCAATGACAAGTCAAATTAAGAAGGGCTACACCCCCCCAGATCCAGAAAATCACCCCCCCAAGAGGACACTCCCCCTTTTAAAAATAGTACCACTTTCGGGGTGCACTGCAGGCTGTCCCAACACACAGAATAACTCGAATCTTGATCCCCAGTTCTTAGGTGATGTCACCTGTGTAAGCACTACGTGGTTCAAGGAATTTGAGAAACAAGAAAATGCAAGCTAGCCGCGCGAGAGAATACATTGGGCGACCGCATACCAACGAGGGGATAAGGACAAGGGTAATGGGTGTCATCTCCAGTTGAGCTTCGCGTTCCTTTTTTTTCAAAGTGTAAAGGGGAAGTTTCTTCGAAAGAGAGAAAGATGAGTACCTAAGGTCCTCATGTGTTTGTCTGTTGGGGGGGGCCTTTTGCACGTTCCTCTTGATGGGAATTATTGGTCAACCTCCGTTATTTCGAGCAATGCAAATGTCTTTTCGCGGAAATATGTAGGTCCACGTGACATTATTTTCCTGGACGTGGTTCGCCATCAAAGGCACGTCGATCGCGGACCGTCGGCGATGACGAGACTGTTGATCCTACGGCCATCATGCTGTCTGGTTTCACTTAGGTCTAGTCAAAAAAGTATGGAATTATTTAAAAAGGAAATGCAGTTTTAAGTTCAAACGGAAAGTTAAGGCATTAAGTGGTGGAGGCAGGTTCTTTGGCAAAAAAGAAAAGAAATCAATAAAAAGATTGGCGAAAGAGAGTTGAGCTTAGTGGTTGCCAGGGTTCGATAGTGTCAAGATAGTCTTACAACAGAAAAGTACTAAAGAATGCACAGAAACTGGTGACATGTCAGTCTCATCTGCATAACTACATGATCATCTGGCTTGTTTCAGAATGCAGAAGCCCTGCTTAAGAATAAAGACAGCACGCGAAATGCAATGTAAGGTGCCAGATTAGATGCAACTTCACGACTTCGCGTGATACTGATGAAGCAAATCCATGAACCAGCATTTTTCAGTGTGCAATTCTTTGATTTTCTGTGAAACCACACTAAAATGTGAGTAATTTATTTCTTCACAAGTTAGCTTACTAGCCTTCAACCGACAAATGATCGCACTTTGTATCAGAATCCTCGAAAACATATTGCCCTATTCTGAAAAGAGGATTCAGAAGCATGAATTCCTTTCAAATATCTTCCTTCAGGATCTCTGGCTTATAACTTCCAACAGTAACAACCGGAATGACCAGAATTTACCGAGAGATTCATTCTTACCTCTACATTCCCTCAACACATGAAATATAAAATTTGTATCCATTCTTATCATGGATCATACCAAAATCTTTTTATGACTATGCAGGCCAGAATTTACTAAAATCCTTACGTGGTCAATACAAGGCACAATTCAAGAACAAAGCATCACAGGTGCGGAACATTGAAGCAAGCATTGATCTTGAAACTCTGATCAAGAGCGGAATATCCACATCTATCACACGAATCAAAATGCACATTGAACTATCACCTATCCATCACTGTAACCTGCTGAAAAAATTTTTGCAAGTGGTAAAGGAAGACGTGAGCTAAATTTGACGACGAGGGAGTGATGTAGATGCTCTTTAGATCATTCCTCATTACCTTAAACAGGACTGATCGACTGCTAAATTCTACCAGAGGACAGGAATTAACCTAACATCTTGTCCATTGTCCCAAATATATGACCTCCGTAGGGCAGTGTTCTCTACCTAAGAAACATATGAAAGGGACCAAAAAAAAAAAAAGAAGACTTGACCTATCATTGGGATGTCTCGCTAACGGGGTTGCCTTGTGGTTCCAATGGCTCATTTGGCGGCGACTTTGAAAGAAGACTCTCCTCTTCGAGGAGGGAAACTCTATCATCCGTCCTATCTGTATCTTCTTGTGGCTCAGAGTGTATATCATGAGATTTCTTCGCTGTTTCCGTTTGGTTTGGGCCTCCGGTTTGTAATTTGGAAGGAATTTGTGGGTTGGAAACACTCATCCCTTTGGAAAGGCAAATGTACTTGAAAACTATCCTCTTGTAATTACTTAGCAGGTCTTCTACATCATTTACTGTCAAATCACCAGCCTGGGCAAATAAGTATGGGAACTCCTGAAAGGTTTTGCTCACCTCATCCTCCTTCAACAGTATCGCTGCCCCCTTATTCTCCAAATCTGAGAGGGATGGAATTTTTTCCATCGATGCCTGATTACTTGTATATGGTACTGACTTTGTCTTCAGTTTCGTTTCAGATGTTTTGGGTGGTGTTGCAGGAATTCTATAAGAACTTTGATTTCTCGTTGCCATCTGTTCTGCTCTTGGCGCATAATCACCAGCGTTATCAGTTCTATTAGAGAGACCATCGGCATCAATCGAAAGCCCAGATAAAAGAGATCGAGCAGATTCCATGTTGCTCAAGAACTCAGTTTCATCCATTGAAAGTGCTTTTGCATCAATGTTTGAGATGAAGGACTCTGCGGAGAGCATGTTCGTAAAAAAATAAGCTGCTTCAGCAACTAATCGAGATTGTCGTCTGTATCTTTGTATATACAACAAATTTGAGTGCAGTTGCGGGGGGCTTGCCTGCATGGGATGTATACAAGGGCAGATTATAAATGAGAATAATTTCAGCAATAAGCAGATAAAGCAGCATCCCAAAATACTCGTATCCCCAAAAAGATTAGAATAAAATTTGGAGCCACGAAACTACTTAATCTTTCCAAAATTTCCATCGTCTCTAGGCTTCATTCAAAACCTGGCCTCTGTGCCCCATATATACATTGGAAGATCAATTTTTCCTTTTGGGAAAATCAGAAAAGAATTTGGACTATCACCAATTATGTAAAAACACCAGCATTTTTATAAACAACAGATAGAAATCCTCAAAATGGCTGGCCGACAAACTTCTATGGAACATGTTCAAAGACAAAGTGTCAACATATGTGATTATTCCACGTTAAAAAAACATGATTGTTGGAATAGTAAATGTCTCATTAACGAAATATGTAGAACTGCTTGCAGGTTAGATATGCACCAGACGGTATCTAAACTACAGTACTGCCCCCCTTCAATTTCGCTTAAATTGCAAGATTACTCCTAGTGTTCCCAAATCAATACAACATTGCTATCCTCATTTTGAGCCTAGTAAAATGTTCTTTTTAAGAAATAAATGCACTTTCCTTAGCATGAGCCAGCTGAGACTGATGAAGTGGCTATCATAATTTCCGGTTGCCCACCTAATTTGCCATGTAGGAATACATATCAGCAAAGCCGAGATGAATTATGTCTACTTCATCAGTCTGAGCCACTGGGGTGAAAAGATAATACTTCAGGCCGCCTCAGCATTTGATGCCTTGACAATGACTCGCGGGGAGTGAAGTGTCCACTAAAATACGGTGTCCATTAGTTTGGGCCAAAGTCAGAGACATGACGGTAATTTATCTTAACATTTGGAAACATCAAGTTACGCTCCTCCATAGGCTGAAGGTTATCCATATTATCCATCTAAACGCCTCAATGAGGCAGAGGACTGTGGGCTTATGGTGGTCCAGCCTTACCAAGACCCAAGATCCCCTTCCCAACTTACCTATAAACATCCAAAGAAAAAGTTCCACACCATCATTGTAATTAAGATTCTCTTCATTCAGAAGATTGAAGAAACTAACCAACATTGCCTGTCAGTCTGGCATCCAAAGCTCTGGCATTTCACCAGCAGAAATGTTTACTAATGACCAGCAAACCACAGTATGTGAAGGACTCTAGAATGACGATGAAAGCCAACACTTCTCCTTTCACTATCTAGACTGTGGAGTAGATTATTACAAAACAACGGTATAGATTGTTGTCTGAGTATTACGCACAATGCTAAAAGTAGTGAACAAGGCATCAGTGTTGCAAACCAGAAAAGTTACCACAAACTTCAAATCTAACATCATGTATATTTTTCAGAATTTTGATATTTACCAATAAATCTGCCAATGAATTTAGATAAAAGAATTTGGATACAATGACAGAATTTCGGTAAGCATTCAATATATCATGAGTCATAAAGAACAGGACAGGTATCTCAAACAGCGAGAACACGTACCTTAATGGTAACAAAAATTAGAACAGGGAGAAACTCATCAGCCCCCGGTGGATTCTCATTGGAAGCAATGGAAGCATTAATCAACAAGTTATTAATAACTTTGCAACAATTGAGGATGCACACTAGCTTGTCTCTTGGCGCCTTGCACATGTTGATCTTTTGTAGTTCTTTCTGAGCAAGCTGTCATACCAAAGTAGAAGATTAGTCAGACTAAAAGATCTTTAGAAGATAATATCAGCAGCTAACCCATTCAAAACAAGATCTAAAGAAATGCATTTTCAGTACCAAAGTAGGAATAGCCAGTTCATCTATTTATTGGCATAATTGTCAATGAGGTCCAAAGAGTTGACTGTCTAAAGTCTAACTGAAGGAAATAATCCAGAATTCCCTTAAACGAAACTGTTTAAGAAAGTGCATGTAGACACCCACCAGCCATGACGTTTCATTCTGAAAGGTCGGTGTGATGTCCAGGTTTTCTGGCCGAATGAACTGTTGAACCAGAGCCATCTTCTCAGAAAGGTCATCATCAAGTTTAACATCATCTGGATGTGACGCAAACACACGGGAATACAATTTTGTCATTACATACTTCTCCAATCCCTGTATAGAAAACGAAGCCAGAGAAACAGGATGAAACCAGTCAAAATTCATCGACTGCCTAAAGAATAAATCATGATGGAGAATTCTCAGCATGGACTACTAGATTAAAGTTCCAAGCAATAATATTATTTCCACCACTTCCAAGCCTCGCTGCAAATGGCTTGAACCTTAAGCTGCATATATTTGCAGCCAAAATAAAAAAGGGAAAAAGAGAGTAAAATCAACATAACCAGTTTATTTAATTCCAAGTATAGAAAATCTACTCCATTCTAAGGACAATACATTCGCATCCACCCAAAGCAACAGGCTGTTTGAGAGAAGTTCACCATTTTTATGAGGGTAAGCTCCCAGCTAATTCAGCAAATAGTGTTGAAATCTTCTAAAAGTCCAAGGGAAAAAGAGAAGGGGAGGAATAATGTTGCAAAATTCCACAAATATGGACAGTGCTTCTATTTGCCTATTATACTTCTCTCATTTCTAGAAGCATCAGAAACTTCACAGACTCTACTTATCTCATCAAAGAATCATGTCCATGCCATATAAATCACTTGCGGGGGTCCTTTCTATCAAACCATGGGATTTTATCATACCAGCTGCAAATGTAAGTTCACAGTATCAGTTACTGTTCTCCAGTTATCAACCTATCAATCCTGCTGAACTGCAACCACTATCTACACATGCTTTATCCCATTTCCCCTTTTGGGGCTCTTTTCCTTCGCTTATAGCACAATAAGAATTTGGGTGGCGGAGCAAGAAGCCACTTTTCAGGTATATCTTTATTTTGTCGTCATTAATGGCGAAGTCAGCCTTTGTCCCCTACAAATTAGAATTTGCGTTGATACTCTAATGCCAGTTGCCCAGCCCAGAACTGCCTTCCCTTTCCACCTTAAAGACATGGTCCTAGGAAGCTAGTTGAGATCATTTTTTTTTCATCGGCTAGTTGAGATTTGGAACATGTCTAATTGAGAGAATTTAGAATACCATTAATGACGGCGAAGTGGAGTGCTTTGTCTGGAGGCAACTTTAATGATCTCATGTATACATGCCTTCATGTAAAATAAGCATACAGGAAACAAAGTTAAAAAGCAATCTTCTGGGGAAAAATTGTTGTGATAGTGACTCACTTCACCAGCACTCTCCAGTTCCTCCTCTGAGCAACCCGCCCACAATGGATGATTCCTGAAGACTCCTTCCATATTCTTGAGAAATTCTTGCACAATGGCACTATCCCTTTCTGGATCCGGAGCATTGTTTATAAACGAGACAATGAAACTGCAAAAAGGAATGCACTTAGCTCACAGGTCAAGAACCTTCACATATTAATGTCAAACAGAAGTACGGAAAACAAGGTTATCCGCATATGATCTAAAGGTCTTCTATTTTCGCGACTAGAAAAGGGGAAAGCTTCAAAATCAAAAGACTACATAATCCTTCATTGTGCCTGACTTGAAGAGTGGACTTTGATCGAGCAAAATCCTGATCATGCTGCAGCATCAGCAGTTTTTAACAACAAATTTTCAGAGTCAATCCACCTCATGTATCAGAACGCGCAAAAAGGTTCGATTGCTTCCGCGATTCCAGTTTTCTTGCTACGAATCCGATCCTTATAAAAAAAAAAAAAGATTATTCGCAACTTTCCGCTTTCAACATCGAGGCCCCTTTAGTAGACTAATCATCACATAGTTAACTTCGGCTTTGGCTTCCAATTCAAACTAGAACTCGTCTCCAGAAGCACGGAATAGTGCTAAAAACCAAGCGAGAGCAGCCGAACACCAAGAGAGCCCCCCCCCCCCCCCCCCGGCTCCTTCTCGCCGTTGACTCCGGCCCTCGGGATCAACGCCCCGGAAGCAGCAGCTGACGGAATCGGGGCCCCCCCGGCATCGAGGGAGACCGGGGAAAGCTAAGCGAATCGGAAACGGACGCCATGAAATCAAGCGCACCTCTTGATGGACTTGACGATGTCGGAAGCGGAGGGCTGGCGCATGCGCTCCAGGAAATCGTGCAGCCCCAGGACGACGTCGGCGTTCTCCATTGCCGGCGACCGAACCCCCAAAGCGACGCGAGCCCCGCTTGACTTTTTTCGCCTCTCCGCGATCGCTTCTCTTCTCCGCCGTCTATCTAACGCGCCGCGAGACGGCCGCTGCACTCGTCGGCTTCCATCGAAGGAGAGAGCGAGGGAGGCAGGCGGAGATGCAGAAGAAGCTTGGGAAGGTGGCGGCGGTGGCGGTGGCGGTGGTGGTTGTGTGCGGTGCAGGACTGCGGCTGAACTGAAATAGTTTTTCCTCTCTTTTTTTTATTTCCTTTTTTTGGTTTATCTTTTTGGAATGTCTGATAAGTTATGATGGGGGACGACAGAAACAGCGACCGGGAGGGCAGACCGATTACAGTTTTTTCTTCTTTTCTTTTGTTTTTTCAACAATTTGTGGAGTAATTTTTACGTTTAAAAAATATGTCGTTTATTTAGATGCTTCCTTTGGAAGACCTCAAAGGAAAGAACAGCAAGAGAAATATTTCGAATTGTATAAACTTTCCTTTCTCTCCTTCTCACAAAATATATTATAATTTGTTTCACCCTCACGCCTCCCTTGCAATTGGAATCGGACAGGACCGGCCGGAATTGGGCGGTTCCCTCAAGAATCGATCCACTTCTTCGATTTTTAAAATTTGAAATCGGTGATTGTCGATCCGGCTCCTGGTTCCAGGTGTGGATCGAACTGCCGAATCGAACCGATATTTTTTTTTATTAATAAGTCAATGATACTTGATCATATTTTATTACACATTTAGCGTCTTTCTATCGATATTTTTGTGGATTAATGATCCAAAATACTAAAAAATAAGAGTTTAGGGAATAGGAAAAAAAAATCACCACCATTTTTTAGACTCACCCGAGAATCGGACCGATCAGTCCAATCCAACTCCAAAACTAAGTGAGCTAATTCCACAAATTAGAAATCAATCTACCCTTAAATCAATTACCTCTACTTTCTTTCCTTTCCTTCCGTTCCCATCCCTTTCCCCTTCCCCAACAAAGCAAAGTTAGAATCGGGGCAAAATCCGATATTTAAAGATTGGAACAACTTCATTTTTGGTCTTTTCTAATTTATGTGAATTATGCAAGTAAATTCTACATCTCTTAATCGGTACAATCATATCGAGACAAAATCCGATATTTTCTTTGCGACATTGGTCCAGTATTCGATGTAGTCCGACTAATCAGAGATCCAATCCGACTGGAAACATGAACAGTGATTGATTCGACTCGATTAAAGACTTTCTGTTTGGCTTGTTTTAATATTAAAATTCTTTCTTATTCCTTTCTATGTCTTATACAGAGAGGAACATTCTGCCCCGCCGGTGCCGGCTTTGGGGAAGGTGACGCCTTACCAAGCAGGGTCCTTCACCTGGAGACTCTGTGTACATTTCATTTGTTGAAGATGCTTTTTGGCCCTCATCTTTTGCTAATGAAGTGTTCCCATCACAATTGGTAGCTCACTCCAGCTGGAATACTGGGAATTTCACAATCTTTACCAACTTCGAGCGCACGCAAACATAGTCCACCCAGGAAAAAATGCAACGAAGATCTTGACATTTCCATTTCAGCTGTAAGAAGAAAAAACCGACACAATGATGCAAAGCAATTCACTTGACTTCCTTTTGAACAAAAACAAAATCAGTTCCCGAAATTATGACAGGGGGTCAAAAACATGGGACCCAGGCGTGTAATATCCTAAAAGCCTAAGTTACACTTAACTAAAGTGGGAAAAATAAACAAATAATTTCACGTAAAAGTCACCATATATCTCCCCAAAATCTAAGTGGGATCAATCTTCCTAGCCCATGAACATGCAGCAAACAGGCACTGCGACGACATTTTCCAGCTCGATAGCGCAGCTGCAACCGCCTCCTTCAGACCACACATGTGAATAAAAGATGTTGCGACCCCGGCAAGAAAATCTCTTCTCCGCAAGTTGCATGCTCGATTAACTTGCAAAAGTGCCTCCGTTACTTCAGCGCGCACCATGTTTTAAATGATTATGCACTTCTCTTTTACCCAACTTACTATCCGCCGCTACAACTCTACATCAAATTAAAGCATCCCAGACAGCTCCATCCCCTTCGCCGCACCTTCTGTGGACATCTTTAATCTTCTCCACTGACTTGCAAATACCACTACAACTCCAGTCAAATGAAGCAATGCACACATTGCCAGCCTGTGCCTTCCATTCACAATCTGATGCAGCAGAAGCTTTATGTTAACAAAGAAGAAATTATGAGAACCCTAAAACTTTGGCATTACATTACAACATCAAACCCCAGGGCATGTTTCCCATCTCCAATTTCAAAACATGTCAAAGATTGAGACTTGTAGTCTGCAAACAACAGATGGCTAAAAACTATTGTGAACTTTCAGTTACATGATTACATTAGCAGTGATGCTGTCATCTAGAGGTTGTAAGTATGTGCCTTTCTCAGATCTTACAAGTCTTTCTGTGAGATACGTATATTTACCTGGTGGAGTCCCACAACACATGTTGCGGTCATCAATGTGCTCAACTTCCAGACCAATAAACCATGATCCAAGCGACACATCTTCATTGGCATACTTGTGCAATATGGGCCTGCAATCACAATCCAGACCAACTCTTATTTCACAATCTTCTGAAATGCCCAATCCACCACATGCACTCAGTACCTCAAGGGACCAAAGTTCTCTAATCTTGATCTTAATTAGATAAAATCATAATAATCCAACACCAAGACTAAAGCTTTCAACAAATTCAATGTTCTATTCTGGTATGAAAACAGAAGGGAAAAGTCAATACAGATATTTGATTCGCAATCAAGATCAGTCATAAATTTTCAATGAAACAGTGATGCCAAGGAATGGTCCTTCTGCACACATAATCCGAATTTTTCTAATTACGTAAATCTTCTGAATAGTAGTTAAAAAATTTACCGATAATGTCCTACAAAAGAATGATTTCTTACATTCAGGCTCATTTGTTGAGAGGAATGGATAGACAACTTCTTAATAAATCCATCAGCACCCCAGTCAAGAGGTTGGGCACGAAGAGAGTTTTACATTTACATCAATATACTAAATGTCAAATATCATTTTAGTTATAAAAGAGTGAAAATCTATTAGAAAGTCTGAAAGCAAGTGATCTCTACTGAAGATTGAAAAGGATGTTGTGCAAATAGCAATCAGTCAAAACCCAGATTAAATTGTACTCCTTACTGGTTGATTGAGATGTAGGTAGCCAGATCCTTTGAGATGGCATAGATCTGTCCTGTTGCATGGCGGAAATACTTATTACCCTCCTCTCCAAATTTCCAGTACTCTGGTTCATGATACTTGACATTCCTATGAAACACAGAGAAGTGTAAATAAGAAAGAAAATGCAGGCTTGACACTGATACTTCTCAAGTGAAAAGATCTAAAAAGGTACTTTTGAGAAAGCACAGGTCCAGATTTCATGCAGCCAATATAAACCCTCGGCTTTGAACGATGCCGGGCAAGTGTTGTCGCCAGCATACCTACGAAGTAAGCACGCGTTAAATAGAGTTTGAACAATAATGACAGGAGTTAAGTGAAAAATGATAAGCAATGAAACTAACTGGAGTAGCTCATACCCAAATTAACGTGGACATCATCATCCACCTTGATATAATAATCAGCATCCCACATAGCAACAGCAGTGGAAAAGAAGATTTTTGTTTTTGCAGATAATTCATGATATCCTTCCACATGTTCCTACAGGAAGAAAGGTCGTATTATAGAAGACCAAATTTACGAACAAGTTATCAGATTTCCAGCAGCAAAACTGTGGCTTTCTTACCAGCCTTAGGAAGTCTTTGTGCTGAGCATCTTCTGAGTCAATTGCTCGATCTAAAATGCTATTTGATGTCGCACTGGATCCATAAAGCGGTCGTAGTTAGATTCAGAAATCCAATGAAGTCATTGCTCAGCGAAATGGGACTACATTAAGGATTGCAAATACTGTTGATTATAAGCTACTCTACTTTTAGATACACAGCAACGGAAATTCCAGTAATCGGAGTTTCTGCAATGCCAGAATTACTCCAAAATGAATACAAAGTGCAGCTAAATATATGTCAGTTTAAGGTTCAAAACTATTCTCCTATACTTTCCATCTTAAACGACAAGCCTGACATATGCATCCCCCCTCTAATTCACCAAAATCTAGCTGGAATTTTTCCAACCAAGGTCGTGAAAACAAAAGGTAAAAAAGTAAAGACCTACTAATTTAATATCTGAAATTGCTGATGAACAAATTCCCGATTTCATTATATGATGTTTTCATTCCTGTGCATAGAGGTGTGAAAGAAGTAAGTTATGCACAACAAACACAGACTATTCTCACAGGTCCTTCCCCAGAGACCTTTCCCCTTTTTAACTCTGTAGCTTCGAATTTCCCATGCATAAACATTTTAAAATTCCTAAAAACGCGTTCACTTGTCTAATGAAAGAGAGCTTTACAAAGAGAACTACCTATGCTTGTCTCTCATCAAGAAATTTCATTTACGGCTTTTGCCAATTATTGGCAGAACACGGCACTTGCAACTTGCGAGAGAGTTGTTTGTAAAGGTCTCATATGCATCCATCATCGAACAGGCAACAGAGAATTACAAAAATGAAAAAACAAGATAACCTTATCATTGGTCAGGACATTGCGTCGAGGTAATTCAAAAGAAGCACTATGGAAGACCAAAGGACGTTACTCTTAATTTTGCAAGTTAAATTATGTAGATTATGGGGATTCAAGATATCCTGAACTACTATGTTGGCACTCACAGCTTTATTAGAGCGTGCATGTACGAAGGAACTCATTGCACAAAACTCCGCTCTCGTATTCCATCTAGAAAAAATTGTCTAGTCATTACTCACAGCATTTCACAAGGTATAATGCTAAGCATGTGTGCCAATAGGGAGGGGAGTAACTGACCTATGTCCGATCATGAACCGTACAACAATCCCTTTCTCGCGCTCCAACTGAAGAAGCTTCTCTCCTGATCAATCGCGACCACGTTCGAATCATTAGACAACAAAAACATAGGACGAGGTAACATCAGCCAACCCGACAACGACTTCTACTAGAATTCTAATACCTTGAGGCATCCAAGTCTCCCTGACAGAATCCCGCCGCTTCCTACTACTGAATGCTGTATTAATTCCGATGACCATGAACATTTTCTTCATCGCCTTCTGATCACCCGATCCACTCCCCAATTCCACTGAACTCCTAGAAGCAGCTAGTTCCATCTGAAGCGACTCGATCGACTTGTCCAGAGATCTATCCGGCCTCCACAAGAATTTCAAAAGAAGCAAACGACTTAAGAACAAAATCTCAAATCGAGACTTTTCAACAGCTAGAAAACCTCAGCCATGACACTCACTGGATAGCTTCGTGAGTTTTGTGCACTTGCTGCATCACATCCTTATCATCTGCAGGCTTCTGGCACGCCAAAAAAAAAAAAAAAAAAGAGTTAAAGTCTCGACGTTAACGCCAGCTCAAAGCTAAACTAAGCTCGAAATCAAATCCGCACACGCCACGAAACATACAGCAACAGAACCTTCACCTTCTTCGATTCGCAATCCTCCGAAAGCATCCTCATCTCCTGCTCCCGCCGCGCCCGCGACACGAGCTGGCCACTCGACTCGGGCGGAGACCACATCCTGCGAGCACGATTTCCCCGAACCATCAAGAAACAATACCGCGACACCGGACCTGCTCTAAACACCGATCGCACGCTCGAATCGAGCTCCCTCAAACAACAACACATCGCGGCCGCCGCCGCCGCCGCCGAGATCAAACGACCGCACGGCGCTGGCGCCGGCACGTAGAGATCACGGCAATCGGCGGGCGCGGCGGGGGCGGGGGGATCGAGAAGAGCACGGACCTGTCGGAGAAGAGGATGCCGAGGAGGAAGAAGGAGACGCAGAAGACCGGAATCCACTTGGCGGAGATCCTGCTGCCGCCGCCGCGGCTCTTCATGGCGAGCGCGTGAGGGAGTGAATGAATTGAATTGAATTGAACTGAACTGAAAATTTTAAACGGAGGAGAAGGTGATGAAGAAGAGGAGAGGCGATGTTGTTGTCACTAATTCTTTTTGGACTTTGTATTTATGGGAGAGCGGGGGGAAGAGGAGGGGGGGAGCAGCAAGCGCGTGGACGCGGACCGTCAAACTTGGGACTCTGGGTTAGGCAGATGCAGCGCAAAATCGGAATATTTTGGTTTTTTCTTCTGTAATTTTTTATTTATTTATTATTATTATTTTTGGTCGAATTTAATGTTTTTTTATTTATTTTGGGAGGTGGGGGAATGTTTGTGGGCCTATTGTATGGCGGGGTTTGATGCATTTTGTCGTCCCGGTCTCCTGCGCCGGCGGCGTGAGGTTCACGTCGACGACTTGGACGCACGAGTCACGCCTCGAGTCACGGCCGAGAAAATGCATAGAAGGATAAGCGCGCGTAGGAAAAAGCGCGAGTATATCACGTTTGAAGCCCTAATACTTATCGTGAAAGTGCAATCGAACTTTAAGACTTCGAAAAATGCAATCGACGGAAGGGCTTGATTTAATCGATTCGATAGATTTCAGGACGTGATTGCACCGTCCAGAAAGTTTTAGAGTTCGATTGCGCTTTTATAACAAATTTTAAAATTTTATCGCATTTTTTAAAAGTTATAAAACTCAATTACACTCTCGTGACAAGTTTTAGGAATGCACTTATCCCAAATATATATATATATATATATATATATATATATTCATTATTTTTTCCTTTTTTATTATTCACTTTATTAGTTAAATTCTGGCGCTCCTTTGCCTATTATTTTTCATTTGATTAGATTTTTGCAGCCGACCACTTTGGTTCTTCTTTTAACTTTAAAAATTCCAAGACTTCTACGATTTGAAATGATGATATAAATATTTACTTTTTGTTCGTGGTTTTTTTTTAATGTTATCTAATATTTAAAATTTCGATGAGAAGTGAAAAAGTACTTTATAATTAAACTTAATTCGAAACAAACAAACCCGGATTGATTCGGTTTTAAGAATTCTAATCGAACTCTGATAAGTACTCACGAAAAGATAACCACTCGCAGTTTCAGGTAAGGACACATTACCGTCGTTCTCTAGCTACCTGATTTCTTTTTGTAAGCTTTAAAGTTCAATTTGCCACGTGAAAATTTTTCATAATTCACACACTACTCAATCTTATTTACACTTTCATTTGCACATTTTTTTTTTGGGTGTCGATGTCGATCGAAAGATTTTGCATTGCAAACAAAAGGCACGAAAGTAAAGCGTTTTCAAGACCTAGTTATTTACACGTAGAATCTCATTAAGTGTCTCGGGATAACTGCTATCTGCGTATTCTGATCGTTCATATCATTACTAGATGTAATGAACCTCACGTCGTACCGGTTAGGAGCAATACTTTCATAAAGCCCGAAATTAAGTTAACAAACTATAATTCCTTGGAAAAATCTAATCCTATTAAAGATTGAAAACCGTTATCACCCCGCCATAGATTCTATCGGCATCCTGCAATATTTCAAATTCAAGAAGCTCGACTTGATTGCATGACAAACGTGTACAATCTCGAAATCTCGAGAGACAATTTCGGCAGACCATAGAAACTAACTTATGCGCACATGAAGTTGTAAGAATACTATTTTGACATGTTATCTAATGAGATGAGATGATCAAATTGAATAAAGTTCGGCATCGTATTAAAATCCGAAATCAATTCACTTAGCGGCCCACCTCGTGGCCCTTTGGTCCCTGGGATTGACCTTAACGCCTAACGATTCAAACTCGCGGTCGTGATTTCCGCTACGTTAAGTACGCTAGCCTATGCATAACTAGAACATATAGCCTTAGGCATTGATCCGAAACGTGTTTCTGATTGACCGATCAACGCGTCCTTAGCGGCCTTTGGCTTTGGACGTACACGAGCTAGCACACAAGGTCAACAATGTACTCGCATTCGCGTCATGCGGTACCGAACGACGGTAGGATTAAGTCCGATCCCGCCAAACACATGCTTAGTATGATCCCCACGTAATTATTGCCGGTTCCACAAGTCGCTAACCCTTGCACTCCCAGCCCCTGCAGCCAACAATTGGCCTCGGCAGCCCGCGTGATGAGTTTCAATTAGGCACGGGTGCGAGTTTGGTCTAGGCCTATCCGGTGCACGCGGCGAACGGCCTCGCGAAATGATCGGCGTGCGAGTGAATATGTAGGTCGACCTCATTCACGGTGTACGAGCGAGCATTCAGACTAATGACTTATGAGTTTGTTGGCCCAAGGTTAGTTCACATGTTAACTAAAGGGATTTGGGTTCACAGAATGTCCACAATTGAATTCCTAACGGCTTGGTTCGACTCCATTCGAGCCTAACAACCCAAAAGAGAGCTCGAAAGGTAATATTCGAGAGTAGATTCCCAATTTAATTATCGAGGGTATCCACCGGGTCTTGTGCAATTTGGAAACCGCCTTGGGCCGGCCTAGTTGGTCCGATTCCTGCATAAATTTCGTGCTAATACTAACTTATTTTCACGAGTACGTATGTGCAATTAGAGGTTTTTTTTTAACAGATCTATTTTACTGTACTTTTACATTTCAAAGCTCGCCTAGACAATTAATTTCGTGGACCATGTTATTTCCTCTTAGCCAAGTTATTCTTTCTACTTGTCCTTAAGATTCCATTTCACACGTAGAAACAAGCTGATAAGTGTACGTAATACGTACAATTCATAGCTATGGCTTTCCAAAGCCATGCCTATTGAATGTCTTAAAAGAAGCTCATTATTAGGCACGTGCATTTGCATATAAAAACAGATATAAATTTTTTTTAGCAAAAAACAAAAACAGATATAAATTAGTGCTTTGAGTGATAGAAAAAATTCAAAAAGATGTGATTTAATTTGGGAAAGAGATTTAAATGGTTGTCAAACGGGGCATATTTGAATTCCATTTTTGGAAAGTGATATAATCAAGGATAAGTTGGTTTTAGGGTAGGTCGGTTATGATTATGAGGCCACAACCTAGAACTGACCATGTAAGTCCCATTTCGGATTTTTTGGAATGGGGAATTGAACCGGTTACTCTAAGAACTGGTCCGAAACTGAATTAGCCGGTTCTATAATGATTCTTGAATTTACCTGAGAATCAAGTTTATTCTATGAAATCAACTTGCATAAATTTGTAGCTAGTGTTAAATGGGCTTTCGTTAGCTTAGTGAAAATGCACTCTTGTCATACCATGAGACCATGGAGTCGACTGCTTGAAGTTGCCATTTAATGGAAGATGTCAAACCGATCCAACCCGGGACCTCATCGGCCAAGATTGGTCATGGGTTTAAACGATTTGGTCCAGTTTTTTAGTTGAATGGGGACCGATAGTCACCCCCATTACATTACGATTTTATCAGTTTTGTTATGACGTGTTAATGTAAAAAATTATGATTTTATGAGTTTTGTTATTTATTCAAATGATCTTATTGGATTAATAATAGTTTCATATTTCGGCGAAAATAATATATTTCAATATTTAGATCATTATAAGTGAAATATAGTCATTTTTCATGATGAATCGAGCCGAAGTCCGGACTTTTTGCTAATATAACTTTATGTGGGGTTTCGTAAATTTTGAGTTTAACATGAGAAGGACAACAAACGCAAAAGAATCACGAGAAGGAAACATGCAAATACCATACTTGCCTCCAATTCGGATAGGTAGCTGTGACTACTAAATATTCTTATTATCAACCTGTGAAACTATGAAATAAAAGGGAGCACGGTAAAAATTTCATTTTCATTATATTAGACTTTGCACGGCTGCTTTCATAATAGCGTGACGCTAGAGATATTAAGGACCCGTTCGATAACTTAATTAAAGGTACGTTTGTTTCGCAAAAAGCTTAATGATAAAAAAAAATGTTTTCCAGAAGATCATTCTCTAGGAAAATATTTTCCGGAATGGTGATGCACAATGAAAATCGTTTTCTTACGTTTGGATTTCATTGGAAATTGATTTCAATCTCATGACTTTATTTCAGGAAAAAAAATCGATTTTTATTTATTTTTCTAAAAATAGATTTTTAATTATTTTTATTTCTCTTTTTTATTTTTTCTTCTTTTTTTTGAAAAATTGGAAATTTTTATTATTTTTTTAATTTTCTTCTTGCTCTTTTCTTTTTCTTTTTTCTTTCCTTTCCTTTTCTTTTTCCTCCTTCCTCCGCCATGACCGGCCAACGATGGCCACCGGCAAGCTCAAGGCTCACCCAACAATAGCCACATGCGAGCTCCAGCTCGTCGACCTCAGTGGAGCTCGGGCTCCCTTGGATCGCCTAAGCCTTGAGCTCGCCGGCCTACGTCCCAGTGGTCTTCGGGCTGCCGGCCTAGGGCGAGCTCGAGGCTCGCCGCCAAAGGCCGATCTTGAGGCTCATTGCCAGAGGCCGTGACCTCGCCGGCCTAGGGCAAGCTCGAGGCTCGCTGCCAAAGGCCGCTGCAAGCTCACCGGCCTAGGGCAAGATTGAGGCTCGTAGCCAAAGGTTGTGAGCTCGCCGACCGTCACCATGACCGGCAACCAGCAGAGAAAGAAGAAAAAAGAAAAAGGAAGAACATAAAAAGAAAATAAAAGAATAGATAATTCAAATTTAAAAAAAATGATTTTTAAAAAATAAAAATAATAATAAATATTTTTATAAGAACAAACATTTTATTAATTAAGGACCCAAGCTCGAGCGTTGAGGACTTGCGCACAGTCTTTGTGGACTCGGGCTGAAGGGTCGGGACTAGAGCTCAAACATCAAGGATCTGAGCACAGCCTTTATAGACCCGAGTTTGGGTGCCAGAGCATCGGGTAGGAGTACCGGGGGTTCGGGCTCAGCCTTGATGGACCCGAGCATATGCGCCGGGGGCCAGGCCCTGGACACCGAGGTCTCAAGCCCAGTCGTCGAGACCTGGTCCTAAATGTAAGGACTTGGCAACCAACGTTGGGGTTTTCGTGCCCAAGCGTCGAGTTTCGGGTCCAAGCGCCGATAGCTAGTCATACTTCAGAAAACGTTTTCTAGTTCTTTTATAGAAGAAATCATTTTCCTAAATTTAAGTTTTGGTAAGGAAACCTTTTTCATTGACTAGGAAAATATTTTCCGTTGACTTATTTTCATAAGCAAACCCAATGCTTGGAAAATGAGGAAAGCAGTTTCCCAGAAAAGGCTTTCAGTGAAACAAATGGACCCTAAGTATTGAAAATCAACTCCTCAATGAGATCTTGTTTGATAACCCTCATTAGAATTGACTTAAAAGATTCGATTAAATGAAAATTCGCTTAATCTGGAAAGTACGAAAGAGGTACTTTTCATTTAATAGAAATAGCAACTGATGGCAATTATAAACCTGCCAACAATAATGGTAATTCTATGTTTGGTAAGAAATATTGGAGGATCAATTTTCACTCATCATTAATTAACCTTTTATTTCTATCTTCAAGGCTAACACTATCCAATTTGTAAGTTTTCAGCACTTAAATTTTTCATTATATCAAACAAGCCCTACGACTTCTTACTAGGCCTCCGTTTGTTTCACAGAAAATGAATGATTTGAAAAATATTTTCCTAAAAATGATCGCCTGTATCGCTTACAAAAATGAATGGACAAAAAATATTTTCATCGTCAATGAAAATATTTTGACATAAATTGTAGTCGATAATGAAAATATTTTTTATTTGACTACTTATTTCAAGAGACAAAAATAATCATTTTTAGGAAAATATTTTCTAAGTCATACATTTTCTGAGCCCTAAAAAATATTTTACAACTTCTCTATTGGAAAAAAGAATGGGAAAAAGACATAAACAGTTCCTGAACTTTGGGCTAATGTGCAATGTGATCCCCAAACTTTTAATTTGTTCGATATGGTCCATAAACTTTAGCCTAATATTCAATGTGGTCCCTAAACTTTTAAAACGTTCAATGTGATCCCTGAACTTTTGGTATATGTTCGATGTAGTCCCTAAACTAAATGAAAATGTTCAATGACATTGAACAAATTAAAATTTTAGGGATTACGTTGAATATTAAGCTAAATTTTAGAGACCATATTGTACAAATTAAAAGTTTGGGGATTACGTTATATATTGAGCTAAAATTCGGGGACTATTTGTATCATTTTTGCAAAAAGGATCGAGAATCGGAAAGTGGGCCTTAAGCATTCGCGGCCTTTGCGGGGGAGGCGAGCACGATGATGAAGTACTCTAATATTGGTAAAGGGCCGTGTCATGTGACCATCTGGGCTGGACTCCCCTGTTGCCGGGTAGAGAGAAGAGAGAGAATGGGAGAGACGACGATTTACTTTTGCCCTTTTCTCCACGTGACTTTCAGATTTAGATTTTTTGATGGTAAATTTTTTTCACACTAGGGTCTGGACGCAAATATCGAAATCTACTTATCGTATATGATAAGTTTCCAATTTTTGCCAAAAGCATGGCAATTAATAAGGTGTAAAGCCGCACGTTCAAAATAACTTCTCAAGTTGTCCGTGTAATTCAATAGATGATAACTTATTTATGCTTCATTTGTTTCGCGAAAAATATATTCTAAGAAGTCATTTTTCAGGAAAATGATAAATATTTTTCAATATTTGGCTGAAACCTCTAGCTATACTAAAAATTATTTTCCGTTATTTGGTAAGAAATATCGAATTTTCCTAAACAAATATAGACTATTTTGAGTTTCAGTAACTTGCGCATGGGCAGTTGAGGAACTGGGCACAAACACAGGGGCCATGGGCCCAGATCTTGAGAATGGACACTAGGGTCTTGGGCCTGACATTGATGGGGTCGAGGACTTGGCATCGATATTGATGGTCCTGAGTGCAGGGGCCGAGAACCCAGGCATTAAGGTCCCAAGCGAGGCCTTGATTGGACCTAGGCCTAAACATCGAGGATTCATGCACAGGTGGGCTTGGCATCATGGCACTTGGCACGAGCAGCGAAGTTTGTGCCTGGCCTCGATAGATTAAGTCTAGGCCTGGGGTTGAGGTCTTAGGCCCAGCTTTGATGGATAAGGGCACAAGGGTCGAGGACCTAGGGCCAAGCTGAGTATCTTGGCCCCTGGCCTTGATATACTCGAGCTCGGCCTAGATGGACCTAGGTTGGGGTGTTGGGTTTACGAGCACGGGCATGAGAGTCCTGGGCTTGATCTCGATGGATTAAGGCCCAGGCGTCGGGGTCTTTGGGCCTTCCTCAATGTGCCTGGGCTTGCCTTCGGTGGACCTCGATAGACCAGGCCTCATTGTCAAGGGCCCATGAACGAGTGTTGGGGTTCCGATACCCGAGTGTAGAGTTTCTGGTCCAAAAGCTGCCGTATAATCATAATTTTCGATGTTTTAAAGAGGAAATTGCTTTCTCGAATTTAAGCATCAATTTTCCGTTGATCAGGAAAACCTTTTCTGTTAATTCATTCTTTTAAGCAATCTAAACGCTAAAAAATGAAGAATACGTTTTTCGTGAAATAAAACGGCTCCTTCATGTACACGTAAAAATACACATGGAGCGCGACAATTACATACATCTATAACCCGCGTTGCTAATCCAAAACGAGCGATTGCAGCGCGGACCGACTAAAGTCGAGCGCAATAAAGAAAGATATAAATCATTGATATTTTTGGCACGACATGTCATTACTCTTCCCAACATGCCCATGCCCATGCCCATGCCCAGCACCTTTCCCTGTTCAATCAAAGATAGCGATAAGCTTCTAGATTCCATTTTCCTCCGCATATACTTTTGGCCCCTTTCCGATGAATATCTCCATCACTTCACAAAATACTAATAATTGCCAAATTACACGGCACCCCGGATATTTCCTTCGATGGCCCCCTGTCGATTGATTGGTCAGTTTCGGAAAGTCCAAACCGAAATAATAACGAGCGCAATAATAGAAAAAACGACTAACGAAGGCGTTTATTCTCCATATAGTGTGAAACCGTGGACTCTGTCACGAGGTTTTTAAAATAATATTGTCGGGAAAATTTTAATTAGTACATAACCATTTACTAATCGCTTTCTCGAAAAATTTATCCACCGTTCTTCCGGTACATTAGACATCGCGTCACCTTTAGATTTATTGCATCGAAAATAACTTCTTAAAATACTGGGTAACGAAATTGATAATGATCGATCAAGTAAAGGAAAAGAAATTATAATGACTGATATCTAAGCTGGGTATTGTTTATAATATCTTCTTATTCATGAGTTCGGATTCACTTGCTTAAAAATGAGTTTACGGTAGTGTAAAAAACCTGTTTTTTTCTGATGAAGATGATTCCAGTTAAAGCCAGAAAGCCCCCAAAAAAACCCATGTCAAGCAACCAGTTGGCCAAGGAAAAAAAAAGGGCAAAAATATAATAATATGTATTAATTAATATGTAAAAAATGTTAGGCAGCGATCCCCTTTACTTTACAGCAGGATATTAAACGTCCCTTTCTCATCGTAATTTTCGCGGACCAGCTCCGACCATATCTCCAACGGAGTGAAATGCCGAGAAAAGCCCCGAACAAAGGCGAGGAACACGCATCCAGGAGGGGCATAATCGTAAATACACCCACCGGGCGTACTTTCTTGCAAAATAGAATTAGGGGTTAGAAAAGTCGGTCGGATTATATTCATATTCATATTTATTTTTTTATTTTTATTTGCGGGAGGATGAGTTTGCCCTAGTAACCTCTCACGCCTCCTATATAAAATCCAGCCTCATCGCTCTTCCGCAGAGCCCCGGAATTCAGAAGCCGAGCAACGCCTGCGCGACGCAAAGCACAGAAGCGAGAAGCGGTCGACGACGAATCCCTCTCCCATCGTCAAAGAAGGTATCGTGCTCGGTTCCTCCTCTTCCTCCTCCTCTTCCTCCGATTCCTGCTGGTTCTGGTGCGGCGATCGGTTCGATCGATGCTCGTCGCTCTGCGTCGCCGGGTTTGATCGCGCCGGTTGCTGTCTCTTCAGCGATCGGGACGGTCGATTCGGCTCTCGTCGGTGCGCGATTCGTCTGTTTTCATGTTAGATCTGGCGTTTCTTGTTGGGGATCGAGAGGTTTCTTGACGGTTTTTGGAGGCGCGACGCTGTTCCTGGTCGCGGTCTGGTCAAACCTTGGATGGATTGTTGACGATCGATTGCGAACTGATTTGATTCTAGCTGGATTTGTTGCGTATGGTGATTGCCTGATGGAGTGGATGCTTGTTTGTTTCTAGTACTAGAGTGATGGATCTTTTCTGATCGATTTACGGAGCTAACCCTTGCTGTTTGGGAATTAGGTGGATCGTGTGTGCTTTGGGCTGATATATCTTGTTGATTTTATTGTGTATATTTATTCGAAGCTGGTGCAGGTCTTATATCGAGGGTGTCTTATTCACTCTGTGTTTCGATTCCCGTGATTGCTTACGTATTTGGATATTCAAAGGAATGTGTCTAGCTTTTGTTTTGATGAGTGAATTCATCCATGAGATTTAATCATGCGATCACACTCTCATATCAATGTTTAAGATAAACCTTGCGTGGCGATCTTTTTTAGAATACTGACATGGCTTTTGCAGGAAAGATTGAGTTAACAGTTTTCATTCGACCAAGTTGTCTGTATTTTCTGAAAAAGCTTGCCACTTGTGGAAGCAGAGGCCCTTCATTTGTTCCAATGATGGAAAGTGAAATTTGAGTAACAGAAAAAGGAACTTCTGGCATGGAGACATGCATTTGTGGAATGGTGATTATTAGTTTTGCATAGATATGCACCCATCACTTTTATTTGATATGATTTTAATAAAGAATGTTATTACTGCCTGAGTGTGAGATGCTGGGCCTGAACTACGGTTGATGTGAGGTGTTTTAGTGTGTTGAAAGTAGTACTTGTTGGATCTATGTCAACTGCTCGTTGGTTTACGCCCAAAATGGCTAGAGCTGCTATCGTCACTATCCATCAAACATCTAGGATGTCTAATATTGTTTTAACTGCTTTTGTTGTATTTTATTGCTGTCTGGAAATTGCTTCTGTTGTATTTGACTCAACAATTACAGTCTTGTCGAGAAAATTTCAGATACCTACTTGCATGTTCATATCTGTGTTTTATTTTGTTTTGATGAGTTCTGTCACTAATAAATTGGTGGTCTCCTAAATTTTGTCTTGTTTACCTGCATGAAGTTGGTGCAGGCAATCTGTGACGCTTGGCCTGTCAAAGTGGAGGGTCCTCAGTTCGAAGCTTCTTTTATGTCTGAACCGGCCTCACTTTTTCTGTCATCACTTGGATTACTTGGGGAGTACTGTCCTACGTCTAGAAAAAAGAACATACATCCATCTGAAATTGTTGGATGCATGCATCTTGGAGCCATTGAGAGCTGCAGGAGTGAAGTTCTAGGTTGCGGGTCTATGCGACCTTTTACATCCGAAGAGAATTTTGCCATAGCAGATAAAGCTGCCGTTACCTTTTGTTCCTTCTGATATAGATTCGTGACTTTGCGCTGCCGCGACAAGATGGCCCTCCAAAATATTGGTGCTTCGAACCGTGATGATGCCTTTTACAGGTATAAGATGCCAAAAATGATAACAAAGATAGAGGGTAGAGGCAATGGCATCAAGACAAATGTGGTCAACATGGTTGAGATTGCGAAGGCACTGGGCAGACCTGCTTCTTACACCACAAAGTATTTTGGTTGCGAGCTTGGTGCTCAATCGAAGTTTGATGAGAAGACTGGAGTTTCACTTGTTAATGGAGCCCATGACACTGCGAAGCTCGCCAGCTTACTGGAGAACTTTATTAAGAAGTATGTTCAGTGCTATGGTTGTGGGAATCCTGAAACTGAGGTTACCATTAGCAAGACCCAGATGATCACACTGAAATGTGCTGCTTGTGGGTTTGTGTCGGATGTTGATATGAGGGACAAGCTGACGACGTTTATACTGAAAAATCCACCCGAGCAGAAGAAGTCATCAAAAGATAAGAAGGCTATGAGGAGGGCTGAGAAAGAGAGGCTCAAAGAGGGGGAGGCGGCAGATGAGGAGCAGAAGAAACTGAAAAAGGAGGCGGCAAAGAAAAAGGCTTCTGCAACTTCCAAGGACGCATCAAAAGGTGCATCGACTAAGAAGAAGAACAACCTGTCTGATGAGGAGCACTCTCCACCAGGGAGCCAGGCCGATGAGAATGATCATCATGCTGCTGCGGACGACGACGACGACGACGTGCAGTGGCAAACAGACACATCTTTAGAGGCGGCCCGGCAGCGCATCCAGGAGCAGCTGAGTGCTGTTACTGCTGACATGGTCATGCTCTCCACCAATGAGGAGAAATCAAAGTCGACAAAGAAGCTGCCGGAAGAAGCAGCAAAATCAGAAACCAAAGGGCATGGCAATGGCACTGAAACTGCTGAGATTGAGGATAGTCTTGTTGACGAGATTAAGATATTCCTGAAAAAGGGCTCCTCATCTAGCCAGCTAAAATCATTCTTGAAATCTCTATCCGGGACCCCGAAAGAAATCATGGATGCTTTATTTCAGGCTCTCTTTGATGGTGTTGGGAAGGGGTTTGCAAAGGAAGTGACCAAAAAGAAGAGTTACCTGGTGGCTGCCACTGAGGAGGATGGATCACAGATGGTGCTGCTGCAGGCTATTGAGTCTTTCTGTGGAAGGGCAGGTCAGGAGGTCACGAAGGAGGTAGCGCTGGTTCTGAAGTTCCTGTATGACGATGATGTGCTCGAGGAGGAGTTCATAATGGAGTGGTATCGGCAGGGTCTGGCTGGTGGAAACAAAGCTTCTCCAATTTGGAAGAATGTTAAGCCGTTCATTGAGTGGCTTCAGAATGCTGAGTCCGAGACCGAAGAAGAGTGATGGTGAACTTGCGTGCACGCATCAGCTGCTGCTGGTAGCATCAAAGATACTGTTGAGTGATGCTTATGACGTTCTGTGTTTGGCTTTTAGCGGCGTAATCACGTCTCTCTTAATTTATAATAAGAGGGAGGCAATGAGAGGGAGGGTTTATTCATCTTCCCTGTCACGAGCCTCTTGGTTTGGTTTGCGTTCTCTCAGGTTGTTGGAGTCGGTACCTTTGAAGGTCTATGTTTGTCGTGGTTTTGGATCTGTTGGAACCTTATCTAAAGTTGCTTTGCGTTACTGTATTGGCTTTAAACTTCAGTTAATGTTCACAAGGGCCCGTTTGGTTCAGCTTTTGAGAAATATATTTGGCAAAATGCAAAAATACATATTTTAAAATCACATTTGAAAGTAACTTTGGCCTAAATACCGTTTGATAAAAATTATTTGTAAAAGACTTTAGCTGATATTAAAAAAAAAAAAAAGTTGGCCACCGACCACCATTGCCGGCCACCACCGCTGGCCAGCCTTGCCTGACCTTAGGCGAGGCGGCTTGAGGTTGCACGACCTCCAGGTGGCTGCCGCCTAGGGTCGCGCGATCTCAGGCGGCGGTCGTCGGCTGCCGGACTAGCTACTCGAGAAGAGGATGAACGTTGACGATGAATAATACCCGATTGCATTTCGAAAATGCCAACTAGCCAAGGCTCCTCACAAGCTCCCTTTAATCAAAGGCCCTTGGAAAGCTTTTGAGATGCAATTGTATCTCTACAAAGCTTGTTAAATAACGTTGCATTTGCTCAAGGGACTTTAGATCTCTAAAGCAGCATTTAAATGCTGAACTAAACAGCCCAGATCATTTATCTAAAGTTGTGGTGGCTGCGAGTGTTGGCGACTGTGTGCCTTGTTACCGGATGAGTCCGGTGAATGTCTTTCTGGTTATTTCTTCTTGGCAGGGAAAACAAAGTAACTTTCGTTACCCGATTCTATGCTATCGGCTATAATCAAGGACTCTCTCCAGTTTGAGTAGCTGTAGATGTAAGGTTAGCAATCCTAATTGCTTGTGTAACGTTTTTTCCAGAGAGGAAGAAGAGGATGGGTTGTGCGTTATAGGACGGATAAACCTGGCCAGTTGAAACCGGTTGGAGAAGCACATTTGTTACGATATTGAAATCTCGACTCCCTTTTCTCCTTCTTTCTGGATTATTTGTCCAATACCCCGGTCCTTTTAGTACATTGTAAGGTTTAATGTGTTCCTTTTTGTGTGTTAATGTTGGCCTTGTAGTATTTTTGGATTCGGAAGGGTTTCTGCTGGTTATGGAATTTCGTTCTGAAACAATTTATGCAGTCAAACGGAGATGATGAACGAGCCGGCCGCGCGCGTTTCCTTCTGCCCAACTTTGATGTTGCCAAGCATGACCATTTTTCGTCATGGCAATTGGCAAGCTGATCTGTTTTTCAGATGTTGATATTTCCTTCTTCAGAATGATTCTCACAAGTAAATGCTATGTGCCTATGCCTGCTGAGCTTTGCAGAAAAAATTATCAGGGCTCAAATGCAGGACATTTAGGAGATAATGAGCTCGATTAATTGAACTGGAATAGTAAAATATGAGCATTTACGGTTCGGAAGGTAACATCGAATTGTAGCGAGACAAGCACCGGGCACCAGCTATGTCATATAAGCTGAAAAATTTCTCCATTCAACACGCCTGCTGCTTCGACCAAAAAAAAACATGCCTGCTTAAAACTTGCTAGCTATACTGCCATTGACATTGATTTGACGCGCATAAACTTCGTGTAAATTTGGACTGGATAAGAGATGGAACAGAATATGCACTTAATTGCATACTTACAATGACGAGATGGAACTGAATACGCACAGAGCGAATAATTACACCTGTAATGTATTAAGAATGTTGATCTACAAACCGGACGATCTTCAACCTTTCAGACCTATTGACACCTTTAGAGATTGGGTGTGGAATATCAGCATGTCTCCGGCACAGATTTCTGAGGTTCCTCATCCTTGTCAAACATAGTGACCTAACAAGCCTGATTGCCTCCCTCATCCGAGAGTTGCTCGATCTGTCTGTAACAAAAGAACACCCAAACAGTTGGTTTGTGCAGAATCAATATGCAAAACTATTGCATTTTGTCTTCAGCATGTTCTTAAGCAGAAATTTTTTTAACAGATAGTGTAGCAGCACTATGCCATTGGGAAATTTCTATCTGAACTCAACCAATCATGGAAAATTCCAGCATTCACGATGCATTGAAGAACAAAAAGGTTATTAACAACAGTCTGATTCTGGTGTTTAGCAATAATCTCTGCTCTCATGGCCAAGAAGGAACAATTTACACCAAAACAATTCATCATTCTTTGAATGTCATCCGAAAGCTATTCAAGTTCACGGTAAACAGCCAGAACATCTCTAGTCCATAGTTACATGCTCTAAAACTTGCCAATGAGAGGATGGAAGGAGAAAATAGCCCTCGCAGAAAGGATGACATGGAAATTGAGATTTCACGCCCCATTTTCCTTGACATGCATTATCATAAGATCCTTAGGATGCCAGCTTTACTATAAGCACATCTCATACACAGAGGAGAAAAAGATTAAAGCTTTCCTATGCCATAGTACCATCTTTGTATTGCCGAATTTGGCAATGTTTGATAAATGTAAGATGTTTTCACACTTGGGCATTAGATATGTAACCCCTCATGGAAGCAGGGCAATTTAGAGTTTGACTTTGCTGCTAAGTGGCGTGTACCTTAAGTCATCTCTTCAGCAAGCTAAATAGACCACACAGCGGTGATCTTGACTTAGACATGAGCCAAGTGTCATGTTGGCATCTGAGCTTTATACTTGTATGAGGAAGATCATAGCTCATATTGTTAGTGAAATATGGTAACAGATAGGAGATTATAAGTTGTTTTTATATGGCGAGAAGCTTTACATATTTGAGGTTTATAAAGTGATGCAAACCAACTTTTCAGTCTTTCATTTCTTGGCTGGATGATTCAAAACAAAATGAAGACATAAGATCTCGGATGGTTGATGAGGAACAGGAAAGATGATTTTCTTGATCCTGTAACCAGTTCGGTTAATGTGGACGGGGAGGAGAAATTTAGCCAGTCCAGGAGGAAAAAAGCCAGAATAAGGAGGAGAAGGAGAAGAAGAAGAAGAAAGAGGGATGCAAACAAAGATTTTCCAGATTCGATTCAGCAGAAACCCTTTGTAAAGAGCCGCTGGCTTTTGGTGCTTTGCTAAGAAATCTTTCAGCAGAAAGTGTTTTGCTATTGGTGCCGTGAGTGGATTTTGCTGAGTAAATGGAGCAGTGGTAAAGGCAGGCCACCTCTGTCATTGTCAATAACTGCTAACCTTTCAGTCATTTTAAGATATATCAACCAGAAGAAAAGGTGTATCCTTCACAAATCAAATTATGTTCCAAGAAATTTTTTACTATAAGGCCACCAGTATCGCAGCAGGCTACGTAAACCATCAAGTCAGGCCGAACATTATTTGATTATTGAATAGAGTTTCTCTCATCTTTCCTCTTGACAAAATCATGACTTTGCAGTAACAAGGCAGTGAATTCCAATCCCGTCATTGAAAGTGTCACCCCTGAACCTCATTAAAGATTAATGAACCTAAAACATTTACCGCTTACTTAAAAGAAATTGAACAGCTTCATAATCTACAACCAGGATGATGCATTCATATAAAATCTTGATTGAACTGATTGACAAGAGCAGGAAACTCTCAAGAGTCCTTGACATAAGCATAAACAAGACACATAGCAGCCGTCAAATAAGTTTCCTAATTAGCAAAAGCTTTTTCTTTGTACAATCTATGGAAGATGAGTCTAGTCCCGAGCCTGTCATCATGCAATGCGACATCATCTCACTACTGTACCAGCTTAATACACTGGAAGCTCAGCTGATTGATTTTGACTCAAAGATACTCACAAGGATCCTTAGCACAATTCCAGTGCAAACTTAATATCTGCGTCAAAAGTGTCCAGAACTCTAATTTTAGCACTAAAGCCTCACAGACGATCACTAGGGTGACTTCTTACATAATCAACTCGTCATGGATATCTTGCATCGCAGACAAGCTATACATAAATCTCACAAAAGGTTGAACCTTTGAAAATTTGCTGGTTACTTCAGCTAATTGAAGCACCAAAGTCAAACAAATCCGGATAAGAAAACCCGCCTTAAGCATACCGGAGAGATTTACCAAAACACATCACAGTCCATTCGAAGTCAGACAGCCTCAACAGATGCAAAATTACCATCTTAAAAGGTTTGCCATTATAGGTTGCCATGCCTAACCTGGATAAACGATCTCAAATCGGCTTTTTAGAGTCAGGGTGTTGTTGGGGATCACGATTCATGCTACTATAGAACTTCGAAAGCCGATGGCGAGTCGGGGGCTTCGGCTTGACAGTCTTCTTCCGGAGGCCGAAGATCTCCTGAACCAGAGGAACATGAACCAGAACTAGCTTCCACGCCAGATACCAACCTACAGAATCGAAGACCCACAGCAAAAAAAAAACACCATTACCAGAACAGCACAATTCCAAGAATCATCACGTATACATAAGAAAGGAAAAAACATCAAAGACCCACATAGCGTTAATGGAACAGAAGAAGAAAAACAAATCGAAAGACTTCGCAGAAACCACAATTGAATTCGGAAGGGGGAGTGATCAAGATACCCAGAAGGATGAAGGAGAAGACGAAGGAGATGGCGAGAAACGGACGGAGAAGAAACAGGTTGAGGCAATCCCAGTAGGAAAGAGGACGCAGGGGGGCCGTCGAAGAAGAAGAAGAAGAAGACGACGACGATTCTTCCATGGACAATCACGAAGCTAATCTCAAAGCAGGAAGATTTGGAACTCGATGGGACTCTTGCTTTCAGCTTTGCCCACGGGAAGAGAAGTAGAAGACCGGGTCCGACATGAAGACTCTCCGCGGCATTCGGTTCGGCTTGTGAATCGGACCGGACCGGGCTATGAACCGGCATCTTCAAAGATTAAATTTGGGGGGGGGGGGGGATTGACATTCCTTTGCGTGTAAGCTTTAACTGTAACGACCCGGTCCGACGAGGGTGGGAAGTGATCGCCGGGGCCAGAGGACCTGGACAACGAGCGGCTCCTGACAGGCTTTTAGAATGGCAAGGGGGGCATATCTCTGTCCCACATCGCTTAGGGGGGAGTCTTGGGATTGCTTATAAGGCTTGGCCCCTAATTCTTGTGTAACGAGTTTTAAAACTGTGAGGACTTAGTGTCTAAAGCGGATAATATTACACAAGGAGTGGCACAGCGAAAGTGTGGCGGGGCCGAGGTCCTTACATTAACTTAGTGCCTCATGCGATTTGCATGATCATCTCTAGTTTAAGGATGGATGTTACATTTTTACATCAAACTCTATAGCTGTTACTAAAGTTGTGATAAATTACACGGCAGTATCAAGCGATCACGATAGAGCATATGATGACAATATCGGTGAAACGATGAAAATGACGATAGAAACATTAATAATGTTAAAGATGATACGCGATAACGAAAACGACAGCTACCGATAAAAGTAATCAATCACGATGACTCACAATCGACGCAAGCAAAAGCAACGAATCCAACACAAAATCGCTACTTCGATGCCCATCAAACTCTACATCTCAAGATCTCCATAGTCAGAAAAAAAAAAAACCCACGAAAGCAAAAAGAAAAAAATGAAAGCCCGTTCTTTTCAATTTATTGAACAATAGAGTAGGCTTGAGCGATTGCGCAACCACACTCACCAGCTTAAAAAAACCACTTTCGTTATATAATGCTCGGTTTGAATTATAACTACGCGATCCGCCCCCGAGTGTACAGACCCGTCACCCCAGCGCTACGGTCGCGAGAGAACATGAAAAAGTCGTTGGCTAACAAACACACCCGGGAGGACATAAAGGAAAAAATAATTAAAACCGAAAGGAACAGTAATATTCTTGCCGGCCGACAGGCAATTTGGGCCAGCCGACGATCCAGGCCCTTATTTGAGATTTTTTGGGCACTTCGAATCTAATTGAGTACTTCATGCCCTTATTTGGTACCGTAATCACTTGAGGTACCAAATTGAAAAAACGTTCCCACTTGAGTTATGAAAATGGAATTTTCCCTAAGCTCGGTGCCATGCGATCCCCCCCTTGTTCCGCAATTGCTGCTTTGGCATACCCGGCACGACCCACGTTCGCGATATTCAAGGTAAACGCATGCACCTGGACGCCCTTCGTATCAACGTTGTCCCAAGCTTCTTTTCGCCCCTTCCCCAAGTATCCAACCGCCAGTAGGCTCCCGCCACGTGTCCACCGACCGGGACGACCGACTCTGTGTGCGCGCTCGCCCTATCGGCCGCAATCGCGTCCGTGTTCATCCGCCCCGCCTTCCTCATCAGCCAGTCTCCGTCAATAACGTCTACCCATCATCGTTCTCTCTCTCTCTCTCAATCTCAAAAGCACACCCATCCATCGTTCTTGGGTCCTTTCAATTACCGATTTTGGAGGCGATTTCAGAAGCAAAATCCCATCTTTACATGGAAGCGCCTGCTGCTGCGAGCCCAACGAATCGCCAGCCGAGGCTTCGCTTCTTCCGCTGCGCCTTGTTCAGGAATTGCTGTCGATGCTTCTGTTGTTGCTACACCTACCCATAAGTCGTCTCCCCCAGTTTTTCTACCCCCCCGGATCGCCGTCGCCGTCGAAGACCCGGAAATCCCTGCAATTCCTTGGGGGGGTTTGACTGGATGGATTTCTCTGATTGTCAGTCCGGTCTCTCCCTGGCCTTCCGCTCTCGCTCCTCCACGCCGGCCCCTCTGAACCCTAGCGACGCCGTTCCCGGGGAGTTCGTCGCGAGCCGACGCGGCTCGTCGAGCCCGTTCCCGCTGCAGTTGCTCGAGCCGAAGAATGACCAGTCGAGGGAGAGCGACGAGGAGGAATTGAGCGAGGAGGAGGAAGAGGAGGAGGAGGAGGAGGAGGAGGAGGAGGAGTTTAGGATTCTGGGGCACTCCATGTGCTTGAAGAGGCAGAGGGACGGGCAGTTGTTGCTGAATTCGAACGGAGTTAAGCGGGTTGCGGTCGAGCAGGGGGTCGAGGCCCGGCGAGCCGCCGTCAAAGCGTGGGGGAGCAAGGCTCTGTCCGTGGCCGACCCGGAGATTCACGAGATCATGGAGAAGGAAAAGCAGAGGCAATTTAAAATTATCGAATTGATCGCTTCCGAGAATTTCGTGTGTAGGGCGGTAATGGAAGCTCTAGGCAGTCATTTGACTAATAAGTATTCGGAGGGGATGCCCGGATCTAGAAATCACACGGGCAATGAGTATATTGATCAAATCGAGTTCCTCTGCTATAAGCGTGCGTTGGAGGCATTTCATTTGGGTTCGGATAAATGGGGTGTGAATGTGCAGTCTTATTCGTGTACCTCCGCCAACTTCGCGGTTTACACGGGTCTTTTGCTTCCAGGGGATCGGATAATGGGTTTGGACTCGCCTTCCGGCGGTCACTTGAGTCACGGTTGTCATACACCAAGTGGGAAAAAGGTTTCTGCTGCTTCCATATTCTTTGAGAGTCTTTCTTACAAAGTCAATCCGCGGACGGGGTATGTCGATTATGATAAGCTGGAAGAGAAGGCTCTCGATTATAGACCGAAGATACTGATTTTCGGCGGGAGTTCGTACCCTCGAGAGTGGGACTATGCAAGGTTTAGGCACATAGCAGATAAGTGCGGGTCCATTTTGATGTGTGATATGGCGCACATCAGTGGTCTTGTGGCAGCAAAGGTTAGACCCTGTGATCTTTATGAGATTTTTTTCTTGAATCCGTGATCTTTTTCTAGCGTTGGTATCATTGTTTTATCGTGTTAATCTGAATTGAATTATGAGGGATTGGTTGGATTGTGAATATAACTAACACTATCACTCTACATGCTTGTTTTATGATCTTATGCCTTAATTTTAGGTGTTTGCTTATGATATATGCGCGTGCTATTTTTCCTAAGTAAGTCCTTAATTCGAGTTCGATTGCATTCATTAAGCCCCTTGTTTGCATGTATGCGCATAGACAGGCATGTCAAGTTCAACAAATTATTCGTGTAGCACCATTGCCATGTACCTGTGGTTTGACTAACCATGATATTATCTGATTGTAAGTCATAACCTCTCAAGTCCAGGGATGTTTTAATTGTTCTATAAGCAACGAAGTTTGAGACAAGCTTTATCTTTTAATGAGGTACTTGGAGATGGTGCTGCTTTTTCTTATCGGAATCTTCTGTTTGTAAGGGTTGGATGGACTCTTTTATGGCACTATTGTCCATACTATAACCCCTGCTGAAATTTCTGTGATTTTTAATCTGCCTCGACATACAACATCTGTTTTCTTGCTAGTCGACCCCAACGAAAAGCTGCATGCTCTGAATAATGTAATGTTTTCCAACTTTTAAGTCTCCAATTTTTATTCTCATGACAGTCATTGTCATTTGCAGGAATGTGAAAGTCCATTTGATTATTGTGATATTGTCACCTCAACAACTCACAAAAGTCTCAGAGGTCCCAGAGGAGGTATTATCTTTTACAGAAAAGGTGTAAAGTCGAGGAAACAAGGCTTGTTGTCTAGTCATGGTCATGATACCGCGAATTATGATTTCGAGGAAAAGATAAACTTCTCTGTTTATCCGACGATGCAAGGAGGCCCTCATAATAATCACATTGCTGCTCTTGCCATAGCCTTAAAACAAGTGGCTAGCTTTGAGTACAGAGCATATATTCAACAGGTGAAGAAAAATGCTCAAGCTTTAGCGTCTGCATTGTTGAGAAGAAAATGCCGGTTGGTGACTGGAGGCACGGACAATCATTTGTTGGTCTGGGACCTGACTCCGCTTGGCTTATCAGGTAGAGTTGTTACTTATTCCAGATTTTACAAGGTGTCACGAATTTATTATCCTGTCATCCCCTTGCACGCAATGAATTTTAAGCTGTCATTCTCTGTGTGAATGTGTGAAACATCATATATAGTGACTGTATCAGTGGAGGAATAGTTATTTTGAGCTAGCACTTTGCTGAACATCCTGGAATGTTATTGAAATGTTTATTAATTTGATTTTTTCCTTGTGATGTATGCTTCTTCAATTGAGTTGCTTTTCTGCCATTTTCATCATTTGAGATATAGGAGAAACCAAAGAGTTCTTTGCTGAAAATCTTTTAGTCGTTTTTTAGGATATCACTAGCTCTACTACATATGATGCTATCAAGTAGGTATTCTTTGAAATGACGAAACCCCCTCTGAAATTTATTTCAAGGACTCTTCATATTTAACAATTGCTGCTAGCTAATCTTTTATCTTATTTACTTCAGCTTTGTGATAGCTCTAACTGATAGTTAATCAGGCAATTTAACTCTTCTAACTTATGTAATGCAGATGAACAAGGGCTTGTTTATATGATGGAAGTAAATAACTTGCTGATTTGAGTGTTGGAGCTCTCTGCTTTTCATATACACCAAGGATTTACTCTCGATATTTGAAATGCACTTTGCTATTTTACTATGACAAAACTTTGAATAGAACTCCTCATGGCCCTTAATTATTTGGGGACAAGTGGTTCATAAATTTCTTCCCTGTTCCCCCTTCTTTCATAAATTTATGGAAAAAGTTGCATCCATAAATTTCTTTTGACCAAAATAACTGTTCTTTCAGGAAAGAATTATGAGAAGGTCTGTGAGATGTGCCACATTAGTGTCAACAAAGCTGCTATATTTGGTGAAAATGGTGCAATTTCTCTGGGAGGAGCAAGAATCGGTAAGTTTTGACCTACCATATATGGTGATGGAGCTTTTATAAGCTGAATTCTGAGTGTATCCATGTTACTAAAACTGAAAGTAGAATAACTCTGTGAATTGATCTCATTGCTATTTCAGCTTCATAGTGGCTGCGATATCAAACGTGAGCACCTAAATCTATTCTTATCTAGGTACTCCTGCCATGACATCGAGAGGATGTATAGAGTCTGATTTCGAGACGATAGCTGATTTTCTCCTGAGGGCGGCTCAGATTGCCATTGGCGCGCGGAGGGAACATGGAAAATCGCAGAGGGATTTCCTCAAGGGTCTTCAGAGCAACAAAGACATTGTTGCGCTGCGGAGTCGAGTTGAGGCATTTGCTTCCCAATTTGCTATGCCAGGAATTGACAGTTGACTCTAGAAAATCAGCTGGAGGCATTTGTTGCGGAACTTCTCGGTTCGCCTCCATTTGTATGCCCTCCAGCGCTCTTCCCAATTTTTGGCGTTATGTTAGTCTGCTGTGTATATTACAGAAAATTAGTCTCCATACCATGTGGAAATATCGAACACCGCAGTCTGAGTCTGTCCATTTCTTCACACAAATGATTAACATTAGGAAGCATCTTACTTCATTTTGTTTTTCTCAGCGTTCATGTTCTCGACATATTTCTGGAAGTGCTGGGTTAATGGTTTAAGTTTGGGTCGTCGTTTTCATCAGCCTAATTCCTGAGCATTTGTATGACTTACAGCGTGAGCTATAGCTATGACTTAGCTTTTGCTTCAAGTTAAATGAGGTTGAGAATGAATACACTTTTGGGTTCCGTTCGTTTCCAGAAAAATATTTTTTCGGAAAATATTTTCCGCATTTTCCGGTGTTCGGGGGCGGAAAATGTTTTATGTGGGAAAATATTTTCCTTCCTCACCCTTAAATCCTTCATTATTTTGGGGAAAATGATTTTCTCTTTTCACAAAGAGGAAATCATTTTCTCCCAAAGTGAAGGTAAAATTGTTCATGGGAGGGAAAATATTTTTCGTAAGAGAGAAAGTTGATCGCCGGTCACCGCCATCGCCCGCCGGTCGCCGGCCGCCGGCCGCCCGCCGCCGCTACCCGCCGACACCGCCGCCGGTCGCCGGTTGCCACCGCCGATCGCCGGACGCCGCCAGATCGGCGGTCGCCGAACACCGGAAAATATTTTTCGAAACTTTTTTAAATTTTAGCCGAACACCAAAAAATTATATTTTAAGAAAATACTTTTCAGGAAAATGACTTTCGAAAAAATATTTTTCAAAAGAAAAATATTTTTCGGCAAACGAACGGAGTTTTAGTGAGATATAACTATGACCATGACTCCCAGAATGCAGAACGAGATATAACTTCTCTCTTAATCTTTGAGGCCTTTTATCTGTTAAAGGCACTCTGTTTCTATTGCTGAAATTGATTGTGCTTCCTAGTCATTATTGCCTGAGCTTAAATGAGCGAAAGAAAAATAAAGAGGAAAAACGGAAAAGCTCGTACGAGATTCTTGACAGCTGTGGTTACCTTTTTCTTCTGGTTTGCTGATTTGTTTGGAAATCCGAGAGCAAAGCGGTGGTGTTTCTCACTGAGGATGTGGGGGGGATGGAATGATGGTGTGGTGTGGTGGGGTGTGGTGAGAGAGACGGTCACAGACTCACAGTGACTGTCCCCTTATTATTGTTCTTTTCCCGGTTTCTGCTGCCTAAACATGATTTTGGCAAAAACCCCAAATTATGATTCTGGGCACTTCCTTTGTCCCGTATGCTCTCTCTCCCCCTCTCTAACTCTCTCTTACTTATCTTTCCCTCACCACCCAGCCCGCATTTGTCATCATCATTATTATATTCAGATAGCTTCCTTTTTTTTTGGTATTTGGTCGAAAGGTGGCTTGTTTAGTAAGCAGTCTCTTTAGGGGGAACCCTTGAAGAGAGGCAAGGCATGAATTCCCGGCACGGGACAAAAAGCATGCATGAGTTTACGGTGTAAAGATTCAACCAGGTCTTTGAGACAGCGACCCCCACGCTCCTCTTCCTTTTCCTTCATTTTTCAACTCTACCCCTCAAACCCCCCAAAAGAAGGGCAATAGAGATTTGGCTACCAAATTTGTTCTGAGAGAGAGAGAGAGAGAAGGAGAGAGAGAGAGAGAGGGCTGAGGAGCTTTTGGTAATCAAAGCTCCCATGGCTTTCAAAGGGGAAGAAGAGGAACCGGACCAGACAAAAGCTTCCCCGGAAAGCCCTCGAAAAGAAGCTGCCGTTCTTGCTGCTGCTGTTCTTGCTGCTGCTTCCGTGCTCAAAGTCTGATGCGACGATAATTAAAGGTTCACTCACTCATAGCCCACCAAGGAATCTCCTTGTCCCTTCCCCTGCACATCACACTGCACTACACAGTACACTCCCCCTCCTCTGTTCTCTTTACTTTCTTTTGCCCGCCCTCCTTTTCTTTTTCACAGCTATAACAGCCAGCCCTATGACAACTTGAAAGAAGCGACGCTCTCATGATTAAAATAACAGCTGAAACCGGACGAGGCGAGATCACACTCCCCCACCCCCTAAATAAACTAAACCCTGAAAAAGATTAATTTGACTTTAATGGAAAACTCTGCATTCCCCCAACCCATGAAGGACGACGACAGACAAAGGAAGCTCCCCACCCATTCATTGGTCCACGTTTGTTTTACCCCGTGTTTCCTGTTCGCATACAATCTTTCGCGGCCTTAATGCGTTTCTAGGTGGCGGCAGTGTTCCTAAATTTCTGCTCGCGTTCTCCCCCCATGTTGACCAGTGCATGCATACCACTGCCTTGTCTTTTATATATTTGATATCTCCTCGACACATAAAACTCTAAACTTTCGAGTCGAACCCTCTTAATAACATATTCAAAACTAGGCCGGCGAATCCCACACGAACCGGAAAGAAATATACGTACACAAAGAGAAATCGAGTAGCCAACTGAAAAAGAAAAAAGGGAATTTGATTAACGCAACAAAAAAAGAGAAAAAGAAAAGAGAGAGAGAGAGAGTGGAAAGTGTTGCAACTTACAAAGGGAAAAAAGGAAAGAAAAGAATAGGTACAACCGCCCTAGCATCTTTCTACTTCTGTAAAATTCTCTTGCGCTCTCATTTCACCGCGCCACATTCAAAAACGTTCATGACAACTCCATCTCCTCCTCCACCTCCACCTCCACCTCCACCTCCACCTCCACCACCTCCTAATCATCTAAATGTCTAACGACAATAACGCTAATAACGATATTAAACCGAAAATCCCACCAAAGGAAAGAACCCCGTCTTGGCTGCCACACAAAAATGTCAAATTCATCTGTGGCTGCAGAAATCCAAGAGCTTCTTCCTCCCTTCCACGATCTCGTCCAAGAAGTCATCCAGCTGCCCCACCGCCCCTTCCACCCCATCCCTCAGCGCCCCCAAGCACCCCCTCATCTCCTCCACCCTCTCCCTCAGCCCGGCCCCGGCCTCCTCCGCCCCGCCTTCCAGGCACCCCCTCATCTCCTCCATTCCCGCCCTCGCCCTCCTGTACTCCTCCACCATTATCATCGCCCTCCTGCCGCTCCCCCTCCGGTTCATCTCCTCCCCTATCCTCTGCTCCAGCCGCGCCGCCGATATCATTATCCCCGACCCGAACAGCGGGCACGGCCGCTCGTACTCGCCGCCGCCGCCGCCGCCGCCGTAAGGCCGGGCGGAGAAGAAGCTCTGCTCCGGGCAGTGGTAGACCAGCCCCGAGAGGAGGACGGTCAGGAGGAGAGAGCTCACGTTGCGCATCGCGTAGAGGACGCCGCGGAACCCGTTGAACCCGTTGAGCCGGGGCTCCACGGCGGCGGCGGCGGCGCGGTCGTCCAACCGCAGCCGAGACAGCTGACCCATCCGGGCCTCCACCAGCGCCCTGTTCTCCTCCTCCAGCCCCGCCGCCTCCCTCCCGCACGCCGCGATCGCCCGCGCCAACTGTTCAATCGATCCGCCAATCGGGAGCCAAATATCAGTCAAAGATTGAAACGGCAATGATCGCGACGATCACCGGTCGATCAGAGCCCCGCGCGATCCGAAAACGATCGGAGCGCCACGGTGCCCTGGCACCCGCGCGGAATTTTGCGGGATCAGCGTGCGCAAGGAACCCGCCGAAACGGGGAACAGTCGCAGAGCATATAATCCGGGGAAATCTCTTTCTGTCGTTGGGGGGAATTAAATTACCTGGCGAGAGAGCTGGGGGGAGAGGTGGCGGTGGAGGTCGAGGGAGGAGACGATGTCGAGGGCGGTGGAGTAGAAGGACTCCAGGGCCGAGACGCCGGACTTGAGGAGGTGGCAGGCGTCCCACAGCTTGGAGCTCTCGTCCATGTACTCGTCCAGCCACCTGTCGCCGACGGGGAGGTGGAGCTTCTGCACCAGGAGGGTGAGGCTGGAGTGGAACGACCGGAGCAGGGCCAGCGCCGCCTGCAGGAACTGGATCGACGTGGCCCCCCCGCCGCCGGCCCCCCCCGCCGCCGCCGCCGGTGGAGGCGCAGCGAGGTAGGTCCGCTCGAGGTCGTCGATCCCCCGGGTGAGGAACGTGTAGAACCCGTTGACGGAGCTCGTGGACGAAGGATCCATCCCACCAGAGATGGGTCTTACGACGACTCGGCCGATGAAGAAGGAGGAGGAGGAGGAAAGAGACGGTGGGCGTTTTAAAATTTGGAGAGGCTTGAGGGAGGAGAGAGGAAGGCACGAGATTTTCGAAGCGAGCGAGTACCTCCAGAGAAAAGCTCAAACACCCTCCATTTGCTCACGCACACGCACGAAGTACAAACACAGACAGAGAGAGAGAGAGAAGGAGAGAGAGAAAGAGAAGGGGAGAAGAGAGAGGAGTTTCGTGAGGGATGAAAAGGGATTATAGATGGTTGGGGGGAGGGAGGGGGAGCAATGATGCGTGTTTCCTTCGGAGGGGGAAAGGATTGTTGTTTAACATATATGACCCCCCGTTTTTTCCCCCCTTCCTTTGTTTACCGGGCAGAAAGCGAAGCCCCCGAAAAACAGGGCTTCGAGGAATTCGAAGAGAACAAATTTTCGGGCGATGGGTTTTTTTGCGTTCGACAATTTCTCGAGGGTGAATAATTTCCGGGATCGTTGGCGTGCATGGCGTTTCCGTCTCTAAAAGAGATGCTCGCATGGGCAAAATCGGTGCGAGCGTGGCAAGCCGGATCGCGCGTTTTAACCCCCGCGGCGACAGCGACGGATGACGGCGAAGGAAACCGGCGCCGCGGCGAGACGCCGCGAGGCCCGAAGAGGGAAGCGGGAGGCTAATGCATTTTTTAGGGTGGTGATTAGGGTTAGGGGTCTAACCGTCTAGGTTTTAGGGGGGGGGAAGAAATAGGGGGAGAGGAGAGAATTTCACGAGCTCCCTTCCAATCTCGTGCTTTTTCCCTCTCCTCTTCTTTGCCTTTTGAGATAATGACATAAACAGTCTCTGAACTTTAATCGAATATGTAATTTGATTTCTGAACTTTTAATTTATTATAATATAGTCCTAGAACTTTAGCTTAATGTTCAATATGATCCCTGAACTTTTAATTTGTTCCGCATGATCCATGTACTTTTGATACGTGTTCAATTTGATACCTGAACTATATGAAAATGTTCTATGTAGTCCCTAAAATTAGGGACTACATAGAACATTTTCATATAGTTCAGGTATCAAATTGAACACGTATCAAAAGTTGAACATTTTCATATAGTTCAGGTATCAAATTGAACATGTACCAAAAGTCTAGAGACCACATTAAACAAATTAAAAATTCAGATACCACATTGAACATTAGACTGAAGTTCATGGACTATATTGAACAAATTAAAAGCCCGGGGATCAAATTGCACGTTCGATCAAAAGTTCAGACGCTGTTTGTGCCATTTTCCCTCGCCTTTTTCTCCATCCATGCCTCTTTTCCTTAAGGAGCAAAGCAAACGAGCGCCTCCCTCCCATTTTATTCGCGCGCGCCCCCAAAAGACAAAGAAGGGATTTGATCCGGAGAGAAGGGCACCTGTGGCTGGGGTTTGGTCCCTAGTGCTTCGGTTGGCAAACCTTCCTAAAGCCTTCTCTAGCTAGTTTTCCAATCGGTACCGCACGAAAAAAGCTTTCCACTGCATTGACTCGAATTCTGGGGGGCTTTTCTCTAATGCCCCGTCCTGGATTTGGAGTGCTCCATTCCGTTCATTTCCTCGAGCAACTGACTTTTAGTTCCCTTCAAATCCCGCCTTCCAACTCCATCGAAATTCGCGGCATTTCCTGTTCTCTTCTCCTCGACATTCTCGGATTGAACTTAACCCCTTGTCTCTCTCTCTCCCTCTGTCCCCGCGATACCCCATAAAGAAACGCACGAATCATCATCACCGGTCTTCTTTCTAATGCCCACGATCGCATACATCCAAATAAACAAATCAGATTTGCAATCCTCCTAAACTTTTTCTTTGTCGCAAAGCAATACGGACGGTGCCATTCATTTGCCGTACAAGGAACAATTTTGGGGGTTTGGGCACTATTATTCAAAACCCTAGAAAAATTCTCCCAATTCGTAATCTTTCTTTTCAAAGGGGAGGGTCCATTCGACGTCGCCGGACCCCATCGGCCGTTGATTCGAATGTAAATACGAACCCCCCTTTTCTAAATCCGCCCCTTAAAATTTTTTGCTGCTGTTTTAATGAAATTTATTCGTCAACCGCGATCGACTGGAAAGGAAGGGGGGTCCCGAAAATTAGTTTTTGCCCCGTAACCCAATCTGGGGTCTTCAATGATTGATCCGAATTAGTCGAGTAATCAAACGAAGGCCACACAGAATGTGGGGAGCTGGTTTAGTGCAGATCCTGCTCTTGAATCTTAAATTTAATGATAAACTCCCAAGATTAACAAAAAGAAATATCGTACACATGATGAATGAGATGTGGTACTCCTTTATCTTAGCTGGGGTGTTGGGGGGGGGGGCCACCAAGAGATCTCACCACTTATTTTATTGATTTTAATGTTGTGGACTATTGAAAAAATATCTCTATAAATGAATAAATATATTTTAGTCGGGGGGGGCGCTCGTGGGCTCTTGGGGGATGGGACGTTTGAGAGGATGTTGGTCTTTTGAGGATTGGAAAGTTACGAAGAAGGAATGCAGAAGAAGATGGACCAAATTTCCTCCTCCTTTTCTTTTGATTTGTTTATAAAAGGGCATTGATTCGGACGCCCTTGTCCTTTGATTTGGGGGTCTCCCTCCTAATCATCGGATAGGATTGCTGCCTAATCCGGTACTTCTGCCACGGAATTTACTCGCAAAAGAGCGATTCGTTTCGATTTTCCCCCTTGATCTCCCTGGCCCAGGGAGGGTCCCTCCCACCCGAATAAAGGGTCATCGAGTCGGTACCGCGTTAAGCTCGAGCTCGAGCTCGATATCCAAGGCTCGACACTCGGGTTCGAGCTCGATCAGAACTGAGCGATTATGGAACTCGAGCCTTGGCTTTAAAGCCCCAGGAAAGGGTTTTGCTGTCAACCCAGTTCGATTACGGGTATCGATGTCACGCATGCAGCTGAATCTGCTCGTCTTGACCTATCCCCTTCGCGAAGAACATTGGATGGGTAAAGACATCGTCGGCAGATAGGCAGTGGAGGATCCTCATGACTTCGTTTCCCTTCAATTTCGCTTTGAGATTCCAAATTCAAGTCGCGAACGAGAAGATCATTTGACCGGGTCAATCGTAACATTAGGAAACGGGAAGAATTCGGCAGCATCTCATCATGGTGATCCTCCGATCTTTTCGGTCAGATGAACAGGAAGTTGATCTTCTGAGAATCCCAACATGGCTCAGCATGCTGGGATACCTGTAGACAGAATCTCCACGTGATAAGTCTGATGGATTTTCTTCGTGAAAACCTACCCTGTGAATTGGACTGTTCCAAAGGTACCATGATTGCATTGCATGTGTCCAAAACTAAAGATCATCGTACATTCGTGGTTCTCTCATGGGGGAAGGAGTAAAATTGCTCTCGATGCCTCGATCGATCCCTCCAAAGTATCTTACCTAACAATGCCTATGAATTAGGCAAAATTCCAATTAAGGACTTCTAGTAGGGTCTTTTTCTTAGTAAATATAATGTCATATAAATGTCTTAAGTGTCCAATCAGTCTCAAATAAGAATTCGAAGTATCCGATTAGTTTCAAATGAGGGCCTGAGCTCGCCGGTTGATCAAATGCTCACCGGCCGGCGATCACGTTACTGTTCCGGCAACCGGAACAAGGGCAAATTCGTCTTTTTTCTTTTTAATTTTTTTTCTTTTCCTTTTCCTTTTCCTTTTCTGTTTTTTTTTTTCCTCTCTTCCCCCGCTAGCCATAACCAGAGCCGGCGGAGGTCGTCGGCGTTGGGCGGAGGCTGCCCCCGCCAGCATCGGGCGAGGTTCACCCGACGCCGGCGAGGGTCCCCCGACGTCGGCGAGGGTCTCCCTCGCCTGCCCAACCCAATCGAGGGCTGCCCTCGCCGGCTTCGAGCGAGGGCGAGCGAGGGCGACCCTTGCCAACCTAGGCGAGGGCGGCCCTTGCCCGACGCCGACGAGAGCAACCTTTGCCCGACGCCGACGACCTCCGGCAGCCCCGGCTATGGCCGGCGGGGGAAGAGAAGAAAAAAAAACAGAAAAATGAAAAAAAAAATTAAAAAGAAAAAGACGAAACTGCCCTTATTTCGGTCGCTGGAACAGTAACGTGATCACCGGTCGGTGAGCATTTGACCGGCCGGCAAACTCGGACCCTTACTTGAGACTAATGGGGCATTTCAGGTCCTTATTTGAGACTGATTGGATACTTCAGACCCTTATTTGACACCATATCTACTTATGATCATTTTTTGAGAAAAAGACCTTACATGGGGTCCTTAATTGAAATTTTCCTTATGAATTATGTTACGGCGATTAGTAACTTTTAATGTATCGAGAAAATTGCTAAAAAGGGAATAAAAAATAAAGGAGTTGAACGGATCGACTCTACGTATAATATGACGGATGACACTATCTACAGTTTACAGTTAACTTGAAAGTCTGACCTTTGCTTGTGTACTGCGATGCGACTTGACATTTTTTTAAACGGAATTGACCCGAATCGTCAGAATAGGTTCTAACCGAGAATTAATCAAGAGAGAATATTAATGGGTTATCACGCATCGAATCACCAGCTAGCACGTTTTAATGATCGATTTCTAATCTTCCCTCACGCCATTTGGAAATGTTGAGTTCGAGTTCCGCGATACCCATCAAACAGCATGTATCATCGTCGTTATTGGTCGCCATCCGCCGTTCCATCTAATGACATGGTACGTGACATTCGGCAGATATCTCAATTGGAACGCTCACGCGTCGGTCGATCTATGGACGCTCCAATTTTGCAGGCCCCCAAAACAGATCATTACTCAGAAGCAAGCGTCGACGAGCGGCTCGATCCGTCCCATCGCGGCATCAACCCCAAAAGGGCTAGGAGCAGAAGGCTCGTGCAGAGGAGGAGGAGGGATGTTTCGTTTTCCTCTTGATGAGGGATGGATGAGATGGATACAACTGGTTTGGTCCAGACCCTTAACACATCCACGCGCACGCACATAGAGAGAGCGAGAGAGAGAGAGACTCGCAACAAATCCGAAAGCGAACACAGCAATAAATGGGGAAGAGAATGCAAAGGAAAAGAGTGGATAAAATTGCACGCTTGGTCACCTTCTAATTTCTAATGGGGAGGAGTGTGGATTGGCCTGTCGATCTGGCCCCTTGGTTTTCATATTTATGAGCATTTATGCTTTTTGAGTTGCTTGTCTTGGGGACCATTCGAACAGCCTGCTAAGTATGCTTCACAAGAAAATGTTGTGATTTTTAACGGAGAGCCCTTCGAGCCTCATGAAGGGGTTAAAGAAGCCTATCCGACTCAAAGCAGTCTGCACGCAATGGGTAAAACTTGAACATGTAGCCTTTAGAACCGAGCTATAGAAATCCTAATGAGCCCCACTCAATAGTACCGACCTCCAACTAGAGCAATTCCGTGGGACTAATTCGAAGGATGATGACTAGCTTTCGAGGAGGCCCACTCACTCGTGCCAACCTCCAACTAGAGCAATTCCGTAGGACTAATTCGAAGGGCGACGACCAGCTCTCCAGGACTTAAATGACTCATATAAAAGGTCTAAGATTAGAGTGACGGATCGATGCAGGTTTTGGGATTTTCATGATTATTATCTCAAATAAATTGAATAGATCGGACTAGTTCTCCCTGAATCAATGAATCATTGAAAGGGTGATGAGAATATAATATCCGTATGCTTGTTCTTTTTTCATAGACCATGATATGTCCATGCACCTAATAACGGTAAAAAAAATTATATATTTCACTTAATGACTATATAGTATATTGAGTTTTAAAAAATACCATAACTGTGTACTGATCTTTTTATTTCTAGCAAAAAAAAGCACTTATCGTTTTATAGAGAACATCTCATCACCATCAATTAGGATAGTTAATTTCGACCAAAAAAATTGGGATAGTTAATTAATTACCATAAAGCATGGCTACTCTTTATCTTATTCCTTGATGCTTCTACAGCAGAGTAATGTCTCAATACCAGGTTTAGGATAAGAAATGAAGTGAATGTGACGTAAACTGGATTTCCGATCCACCTCACTTTATATCAGATCATGCTTTAAACCATAGGTTATTTCACAATGATGCACAAACTTGCATCATATGTATGACCACCACCCCCCCCCCACCCCCAAAAAAAAAACTTGCATCGTATGAATTTTTTTGGGTCTAAAAGAAATGTTTTTCACCTCTGATGTAGACTATGAAAAATCAAAGTTAATCTTTGTTTTGGATGGTCAAGTGGTATTCGAATGAATTTTGGTGTCCAAATTAACTATACTTCCTTCATAAGCAGACCATTCAAAATGAAATTAGGAGATTAGAATGACATACTTTGTCGAGGTCAAACCCGACACTATCGAAACAATTGAAACTCCATGCCCTTTGGGATAAACAACTTTGATCACTTTACAAAATCGAGTAATCTTTTGACTTTATAAATTGAAAGTAGGCCAAGAAAACTACTAAATCGAATTTCACGAGACAATCCAAGTTAATATATCTCAGACGATGTCCTTTAAGAGATTAAGTAGATTAACTCTCTTGAGATCGACCACAGTATGTTACTTTGCAAAATTCATCGCGACTGTCCATTTATGGGCAATGCAAACACGCCGCAATCTCAATGGCTGTATCAAATTTAATGGCTATTTGACATCGTTATTGGCACCATCATCTATACCTCTCTTCCAACTCACTTTGGAGTTTGGTAGCAAATAACAGACAATGTACCCTCTTGCGTGTGGTTAATCGTGGCTAGCTTTCTTCTAATGAAAAGGGAAGTTTGCCTCGTTCACACATCCGTGATCCGCAGCATGAACAGCACCCAAACAAATCATGATTTGAAAGCATCAGTCTAAATGATGATTAAGTACAGAGAGAGAGAGAAAAAGAGAGAGACTCGAATCAATCATCACAGACCCTTCGGGCCTACTCATCTCATGAATTGGCCCGCGAGAAAACAATCACAGGACTCACATTGACATGACTGAAAGAGCTTGACATCCTAAGCATATACGCCACTGCTTGTAGTGGGGTGTGAATGAAATTTTGCCTTTTTGCTCTTGATGTAATATAGTTGGGTAATTGAAACGAAGAAGAAGAAGTGAAGTGACCCTCCAAATAATTACACTTCTGCTCCCTGAATTATTACCCATGATGTACAGTTGATGCAAAGTCGTTTTTCAAAAGTAAATCTGATCTTGTAAATCACGCGCCATCTTCAACCCTTATCGCAACAATACATATCTTCAGAGCTTTCAAAACATTTTCGGTGTACAGGTCCATGCACATCGGGAAACGCTGAATCATACCTCACCTTCACTTTCAGTCGAAAGTGACCTTGTTATGTGGTTTACTTGGGCGGATGACTAGAAAGATCTTTTCCGTCGGTAAAAAGGACCACAATTAATAATCCCTTGCTTGTTTTTGGAGGAGCTCTGCACTCATGACTAGTGGTGCGGTTTAAGTTATAAACACTGCTCATTGTGAGCTAAGATGTCGCAGCTGCCCTGTCATAGTGCTAGTGGAAGTAAAGTCGAGGTTATTTTACGTCTTGACACGGTCGAACCCACCCCGCAAACGAATCAAGGTTTCCAATGCCGAGGAATGACTAGGGATCCGAACCCGTGACTTAGGGTTTCAAATTACTTGGGAGTAAGCCCTATACTATAAAACCAACCATCACAACCCTGAATAATAGGGATGATCACACGAGAAGAAAGGACCCCAAATCAATCAGTGCAACTTAAAAAGACCAAATTCTTGTTCTTTAGGCCCTCCCTTCTCTCTCTCTCTCTCTCTCTCTATAGCCCACATTTGACCAGCAGCGCTAGCGAGAGGGATACAAAGTACTCTTTTTTTTTTTATCTATTTCTTGGGTTGAGGCTTGCTTTTTGGTTCAACAGCGGAAAACCCACTTGAGGATTCCCCCATTCCTTCCCACTATGTGACTTTTCTTTTAATCTTTTCAAGTCCCTTGTCATCCCCTAAAAGAGGAGTTTCTAAACTCAATACAAATTCTGGAACCAATCTCAATCCCTCAATGTAGCATCCATAGTGAACGAAAGCAGGACAAAGTGCTCCATAGGCTTTATAACTACAAAGGGGCATCTAGAGAGAGAGAGAGAGAGAGAGAGAGAGAGAGACTTTAGGGTAACTTTTCATGATTAGGATTTTGATTCAGAGAGACCCCCTTTTTATAAGGCAAGATACTGAAGACTTTCTTCACCTTCAAATAGGTGCATGCGTGAGTGGGGGGCATCATTCCTCCACATCCCCTATAACATTACAACCAAGTGGATGTAACCCTCCAGTAATGTCTAACAGTTGTGGAGATGCCATGAGTTCCCTTCAACGTGTCTTGACAAGTGACATGCCTCCTTGTTGATGGTGACCAGGAGGACATAACGTCACCCCACTCAATATTTGAGTCTTTTTTTTTCCTCTCTTTTTCCCACTCTTTAACGGCTAAGGATTACTATAAATTTTCCAACATAAATAATGACTTCCTTTCGCAACGAGTCTTTCATGTTCTTATCGTAGTTTCTTGATTATATGATAATCTGACTAGGAATGATAATTTCATACATTTCACTACACACCACATGGTTCTATCAATTTGAGATTTCTATGGTACCACTCTACAAGGAAATTTCTAGCTTGTAATGCTTTGGAAGGTGAAGCTACAGAGTCAATGGAAACTTATAATGAGTACGGTGACTTTCGGATGTGTTCGGAACATCTGAATGACCACAACATACCTTCAAAGCCACAGCAATTTACTTTATATAGCTTTTAGGGAACTGCTCGACTCAATTTTAATATAACACAGCTTTATAACATGTGTTACCAAGTACGTAACTTCACCATATAGCTGCTTCCGGATATTACAATTACAGTTCAGACTTTAGAAGTAACGAGAGTTGTGCATAGCATTCTTCTTTCCCTCCTCGAAGATTTGTCTTAGCCTGGTTAACTTCGAGTCGCCATGAAAGACTGGCCGACGACCTCTTCCGTAAAGAGCACCAGCTAAAAAGTGCAGCCGCATGCTGATGATGCAACACACAATGTATGAGCCCGCCCCTCCAAAAGAATCATGGTCATGAATTCAAAAGCGATCCCGCATCAATTATTGCCAAAGGGAACAGTAGGTTCGCTTCATGTGTCTTCTTTTCCGGTATTTCAGAATCTTCCTTACTTCCTAAAACTAATTCTCCGGATAATTAAATAGATCTCTACCCAATTAAATCATCCCTAATCTATCTTATATCTCTTATTCAGTCGGACCCTTTTTCACCGATCCATCTTACATTACGAGTCTCGAAGTTTTGTTGGGTTCAATTTTTCCTTTTTTGTTGGGTTTTTGATTAGCGCCGAGTTGCGAAACTTCGAGGGAGCCAAATCCTAGATAGGGATTAAACCTTGGTCGAGCTTCTAATGACTAGCCGCACTTCGAGGGAAAAAAAATCGGTAGGAAGTATCTGTTATATTCTCTTATTTTATTTTTCGATTTCCTTACCCTCGTTGACCTATTTGATGACCTAATCTACGTCCTAAAAATGGAGAAAAAAAACAGAAGAAAGAAAATAAAGAAAAAGGGAAAAGAAGGAAAAGCTTTGCGAGGTGGAAGTGTTGCGGCTTTGATGGCCCTAGGAAGGCGGCTCCTCGCGGTGACCGGTTGGCGCCGGTAATCGTTGCTCCTATGCTCTTCCCAGCTGCAAAAGTGGGCATGAAAAAATAAATAAATAATAAATAAAAAAATAAAAGGGCCTTCATTTTTCATTTTAATTTCTGATTTTTTTGACACCAAAAAGGCAGGAAATAGGGAAGGAGATGGGGAGTCACAATTGAGCAGCAATGAAATTTCACAAGACCCAAAACCAAGCGATGCCACATGGGATGTATGCATCGCATATAAGCCCAGTTCCAATGTCAGAGAACATAATGAACACGTGTAATTATAATTAGACAAAAGTTCACTTAAAAAGAAACCTAATAATTTAATTGCGAACTTACAGAAGTCATCACGTCGCATATGAAGCTTAAAATAGGACCACGAATATAAAAAAAAAAATTAGGTGGTTCTATACTTTAAAATCGAATCCTTGAAGCATGAGGGTCATCAAGTATTTTCCATTTTTTGCTTTCATATTTGGAACGGTGATAAGTAAGTCAAAACATCAAAATCATGCGGTCCCGTAACAATTCTCCAAAAATTCGGGGGAATCGGCGATCATCTAGAAAGTCAAAGATAAGTTCTTGTTTAGAATAAAGTATCTGGACATGATAAGGACTTGCCTTGCCCGTTACTAGAATATTAGGTTTAAGGCGTCATGAGATGCGAGTAGGGAAGCCTAAGACCCACAATGCACGTAACTCTAATCCCGTCTTTTGCATATCAATCAAGATTTTTTAAGATCGACGATATATTGGAGAACGGAATTTGTGACTTTCGACTTGGAAATTAAATTTCAGGTCTTAAATCACTCGACGAATCACCTGATCAATGAAAGTAAAAATATGAGTGGATGAATGAAGTGTGTGATTTGCGTTTCAAAGTGGGTTCTATTCGCCCAAGGGTAAATATTTATGCAACATAGCTCGGAAACGCAATTTACTGAATTTTGGATCCCACATCCATAATCGATCTTCTTTTTCTTGGGCGGCAGAATATTTATATTCGATTAATTAGGGAAACGAAAAGGAAGGCCAAAATATATTTGGTTAAATAAAGATGTTAAGCAGCTCTGACACAAGTGGCGGATCCGTGGCGCAATGGTAGCGCGTCTGACTCCAGATCAGAAGGTTGCGTGTTCGATTCACGTCGGGTTCAATCCCCCGATGGCCGCCTCATGTTTTTGTCTTATGTTATGTTACGACAACGCTAATTTGTTCTTAGATTTGTGTTGATCCTTCTTCTTATTGAACTTTTGTAGTAATGAATCTCTGTGGAGCACACGGGCGATCAATGTTTTCCTGGAATGAACTTTACTGGCAATCATCCGACACAATCAACCTGCATATAATACTCCCCTTCTGTGTGTTTGCATCTGCTTCTTTTCTTTTCTTTTCTTTCTTCTTCTTCTTCTTCTTCTTTTTTTGCAAATTTCAAATGACTATCAAGATGTTAATAAAAAATCAACCTTGAATGAGTTCATGGGAATCATTATGATCCATTTCACACTTCATGCCTTACCCACGATTAGATCTCACCCGGTTTGGTTGAAGAGTGTTTCCTGATATCATCCTTCAGTGCAACTTCTGCTGTTTTGGACTATCAGATCTTCCATGGGTACTTCCCACTTTTGTCCTTCGACAAATTCAAAGTGACGGGATGCAAAATCTCAACACTTGATATAGACGAATTCTTCCTTATTTTCATTTCTTTATTACCCTTTGATATCACTATAAGTAAACATTGATCTTCAGTAGAAGGAACAATTACATACATTCTACAGCGACTTTTACATAAATTAGCCAACAAACAATTTTACTGTGTTTCGTCATCATCCGTGTCAAGCTCGAGGCCCTCCGCTGCTAAGAGCTGACTGATAACCTTCTTCCGTTCCTCTTCTGCTTTCTTTCTCATCAGATCTCTCTTCTTTAGGACGAGTGTATGTCGTTTAAGAGTGTTGGTGAAATATTCCCTGGATGCCTTCTTTTCTTTAGCCAGTATTCTTCTCTCCTCTTCTGGGTCGATCTAGATATGCATTGGAATGTATATACATCATCACTTGGCAAAGAGCAATATTATCAAACAAAATCACCTCTGACCCAAAAATCGAAAGGAAAAGAGAGAGCAGCCCAGCTGAAAAGACATCCACAGAAGTTCTGGTAGGGGGATCTGAAGAAAGAATTGGACTTTAAAGGATTAATCTCAAATCCTTTGTTTCAGATCTTCTGAGAGTCTTGGGATTAAGAAAAAGAGCTTCCAAGAGGAAGATGGGAAACTGAACTATTTTAGCCACTCCTCCCACTGCCAGACAGCTTTCAAATTGCTGGATGAAGGATTTAATCGACTATCTTTTTAATTACCCATGTATTCCCAGGTCTAACCATATTTTAATCATTCCATCAGTTGAAGCATGGTCTAGTTGACATTGTACATATAAATTCTATCCTTGCTGTCGTACACTGCGGAATCCCCTGTTTTCCTCATATAAATTGTCCCCTTTACCCGAGGGTCAGTCTGCTCACGTGTTGATTAAATTACTCAAATACCTTGGAACGTGCAAGCCGTCGTGCTCGGAGATTCATCTCACGTTGCTGCTGCTCAGCCCAAGCTGCAATTGCCATATCACCACGCTGATCAAATGCTTTCCGCTTCTTCATAAGCCACTCCATCCATGCTTGAGATGCCTGGAAAAATAAAATTCAACTGAAATGGCTAGTACAAAATACCAAAGTTATAAAGTACCCTATCACTCAAATTCCAACAGGCAGACTTTAAGTGAACTAACGAGGGAAAAAGGATCCACCAAATTGCCAATGACTAACATCCTGAAGATAAAAATTGACAGAAAGCAAAATGATCCGCAAGACATTTTTCTTCTCTGCTTACTTTCAAAAGTGAAACAAAAAGAAATGCTGTATTTGGCTTAGCATTGAAGCCATCCAGAGCGCAAATGAACTAAAATTTCAGGATCTGGTCTGCTGCCTCATTGATATATATTGTTACAGAGACACAGATCACGTGCTATTAAAAAAGAAAAGGAGATACAATTTTAAATTTAATCACCATCTGCTAGTATAAGCTTAGAAACCAATGACAGACAACCACAGAGTGAAAAAATCTTAAACCACATGAAGCCTAGATAAAGTCACGGTAAACAAGTAACTTGCACATAGAACTCTTACCTTCATAGGGTTGACCCAGTTGTCCATATCATACTTCCTGCGCTTCTCCTCATCTATGAGCAACTCGTAAGCAGCTTGGATCTTAATAAATCTAGCTTCTGCAGTTTCTCCTTCTTCCAGGGTGCCTCTACCATCATAAACTTCACCAGAAAAGAAAATCGAATCAGTTCAGACTTCCGATCACTGGGAGAAAAAGCAACCAACTCACTAACTTGTGGAAATGATGCATCTGAGCGTCAAAGAATTGATCAAATCACACTTATAGCTACTCAGTGAGCTACCATCTTATCATTTCTAATGGTGCTTGTAGAATTGCCGCTATGACTGATCTTTCTTGTGAAATGTAGCTGCTAACAAATTATTCAACCATACCAAGCAAGCCCTCATGGCAATAAGCAAGGAACAAAACCGTAGCAACACAAAATAAACTATCAGCTTGATAATTCCTTCTAAGTTCGTTTAGCCCATAAAAGTTCATAACCAAAAACGAATTCCACAACTTTGTAATGATTTTCTTTTCTATCTTACGCATTAGGAGCATTATGAGACGCCCAATCAAGACAAAGGAACAAACCATCCGGGTGATAATATTTTGCCAACCGTCTGTAGGCAATCTTTATCTGCTCGTCATCGGCATCTCTTTCCAACTCTGCAGAGATCAACAAATAGCAATTCATCACCGAACCCATCAACTGAAAAGCTCAGGGCCTAGCATTGCGAAGAATCGCTTCTGCCGCTCGCGAAGTACACCGAAAAACTCCAAATTTAAATTACCCAAGGTCTCGTACGGCGATTTCTCCTCGGCCCAGCTCGAGGCCTTGACCATGGTCCTCCTCTGGTTGGCCCTGAACCACGTCGGCTCAGCTCTCTCGGAATTGCTCCAAGTGAACACGAAGGACGACGGGGAATTCAACCGCGGAGGCTCGCCGCTCGAGCTCTGGAACGGGACCCTGGTCACCTTCGATCGAGCTCGGGCTTGGCTTCGGCAACACGCGATGGAAGCGACCACCGCGTGGGGACGACAGATCGATCTCAGATTGCTCATGCTTCCCACCCCAAAATCGATCGAATTTCTCGATCGGTGAATTAGGGTTCCGGAGCTGAAGGCGATGAACGAATGAACCAACGGAATCTAACTGAATCTAATTTCCCTTTTTTTTTTCCTTCTATTTTCTTTATTGTATTTTTCCCGGGAATTTTGTGGATGGTTTGCTTCGCGAGGGTTTTTTTTTTTGTATTTTTTCGCCCAATGTGTGGCATTTATCGACTCTTGGGAAATTACTTCTCTTAATATTCTCCCCATCCTTTAATATGGAGAAAATGAAGAAATCATTTTGAAGTCAATAAGATAATTTTACATCTAACTGAAAGTGAATAAAAATAATAATTATCCAGCCATTTCGATTGCGATTTAAAACGATCCACAAGTCCCTTCTAAATTTCTCGCCCCAAGAACAAGAACGTTATTATGATATTTCCCAATGAAATTATGAAAAGCTAATTCATATATTCGAATGGTTTGAGATTCATGGTGTCGATTTTAAGCTCGAAATAACAAGAGCCAAGAGCGAAACCCCCCATCTTTGGGTTAATTTCTTTATCACTTTGTCAAGCTATTAAACTGATTTTTCTAATTTATAAAGATCTCTACATGTTCCATAATCTCTAAAATTAAGAAATAAATTGAACTTTCTCAACGGCCCATTTCCTTTCCATTAGGGGTGAGCAAGGATCCAGGGTAGAATCGAGAATCGATCCTATCGGTTCTCCGTTCTAAGGAGGGAGGTTCCGATTCCCTGTTTTATTTTTTTAGGAGCCGCCGGTTCTAGTTCGGTTCCTAGTTTCTATATGAATTGGAATCGGGAATCGGAATTTAGAACTGGGAATGGAACCAAGAACCGAGAACCTTGAATCTAAAATCCTTAATTTTCCTTCTACTCTCACTTGTCACTTCTTAACTCTCAAATTCTCATTTTTGTCCGCATGCTCATTGCTTTGCTTAACTTGTTTGTTTAGACCTTTGATTTATTGTGGTTTTGGAGTACCCACCATTTACATACTCATTGCTTTGAAAACTGTTATTAAGTTATCAACTATGATTATTGTTTCTTTTGATTTTGGGTAGTCAGAATTTGGAACAAATTTTCATAAATATTTGAGGACTAAAAGCTCATCTTTCATTTCTTTTTCTTGCTTCCCATTTTGTTTATGGTCCTGGATATGGATATTGTCTTGATCAACATGCTAATTTCTCGTGAATTTCGTTACGCACCGGTTCACGTGATGACTTCTCATTTTAGTTGTATTTATTTGAACCGTAATGCTAGAAAAACTAGTCTTTTGTATTCTTTTTGGTGAATGATAAGCTTGTTCAGTATTGTTGCATTCATTTTTATTTTGTTTAACTAAAAATGAAACTAAAAAAAAAAAAAGAACCTATTGGATTCTGAAACCTGTAACAAGGTAGGTTCTAGGTTTCAGGTTCTGACGGGTAGATTTTAGGTTCCAAAAAATAAGGAACCTATACTCAATGGTAAATTCCAGGTTTCAGATGAAACCTGTAAGGAATCTGGAATCGTAAGAAACCTGAAATCACTCATTCCTGCTCTCCACGTTCAAACTCAAATTTAAATTTACTCTCCCAGAATAAAGTTGTACTCAATATAATGATTGAGAGTTTCCCTCCTCCAAATACCACAACACTGGGCAACTACTTTCCAACTTAACAGAAATTTACGCAAGCTGAATCATGCTGCAAACTTCATTCAAATGAAGCCTGCAATGCAAGTGTCGCTGGAAAGACGCGTACTATATATACAATAACGTCACGTGCTGCGGAAGAACTAACGTGCCTAGATATTAATCGCGCGAGCGGCTTATCTCTATATTCACAATGATCAGAACTTGGGAGTCCTTTATAACTGCAGGCATATCCGTTGGACTCTATAGAACGACAGCAGCAAGTTTTAGTTCCGGCCTGCTTGCCAGTGAGTCTTTTCTAGCTACGAAGGCCTACTTTTCCTGGTGCGGCTGTCCTGGTGTTGATTGCCTTAGGCAGGTTCGTGAGGACGGGCAGCCCACAGAGAGCTCAGTGCACGAAGACGGTGACAAAATTCTCCGAGGGCAAGCAATGCGCGGGCCGCTTGGCGGGTGGTTAGAATGCGAGACATTTGCTGCATGGTCTGCTGCCGGAGATGATCCGCCTGTTAATGTGGAAGCGAAAAACGGCGTGTCAGCAGATCAAATGCGGTCAATGAGCAAAGCAAACAGAACTGGGGAAAACAGAATAGAGACTAGGCATTAAGCAATCAAATCCCTTGCTACTCAGATTTCTGGCACAAGCATTTCTGAGTTCGATTTCGTTTGAATTGAATGAGATCGTCACGTCAAGCCCTGCACCTTATGACTTGAATTGGTTTGGGTCGGATCAATTCCGCCGATAGACCTGCCTACTAATGTAATAAATCAAGAATCCTCCCAGGAGCGGCACAAGTTCAATAAGTGGAGATCACCTGGTTCACAAAGTCCTCCAATGCTCCCAATTTCTCCATAGCAGCAGCCACCTCGGAGGCGTAATGCCCTGTGCCTAGTTGATTATCGGCGACTTCCTGAATTAAATTCTGCTGAAGTTTTTCCAGTCCTTTAGATAGAGCCTCTTCGGCTTGCTGGGACAAATGTCGGAGGTTGCACACTTGCAGCATCTGTTGTTCGGTCAAAAGATCGATTTGCGGCAGTAGAACCTGTCGAATAATCGACGGACCTAAACTGAGGTTTTGATAGCGATTCTTTGTTACACAGGCAAACGATTCTTTGGATTGGAAGACACTTTGTTCTCGTAATGGAAGCGTCGAATGGAAAGGCAAGAGGGAAGGAAATTCTTACATTTAGCAGCTCCGACGGACGAAATCCTCCAATCCAAAGGAAAAACCGCTCTGCCGATGTCCTCCATGCACCGGACATCAAAAAGAATATGTCGGCCTTGGCAGCTTCTGCTTTCATTCGGAAAAGATCGTAATAGTGTTTCAAGCCGCTCTCTACCAGGAATAGAAGCTCGACGTCGCCTACTTGGCCTTGCAGCGCCGTCCTAAGTTCACAACTCTTTCTACATTGCTCTTCGACCCAGTGCCCATATTCCATCTCGAATGTGGCAATTCCTGGGAGATAAACACTAACGTTAATTTCTTTGAAGAATGTAAGTATCGGGAATTACATCTTTACTAGATGGTCCATCCATCTATTTGGCAGCTGAGAGGCGACATCTTATGTTTGGAATCATTAAAGGCCTTGAAATGGCAATCAGTTCTAACTTGCTTAGTGTTAAGCAGGATTGCCATAAATAAGCACCGATACAGTTGCCAGATCCAGGAGAATACGAACCCGAGTTGACTGTTTGGGAGAATCCGAAATGATTAGCATCGTATGAATTTCCCAAGAACACCCCCTAAATAGAGAGAATTTAACCGGTCCATTAGAAAGATATTACGCAACCAATGTTGCGCTAAAAAGCATTACGGTAGAAAGAATGACGTTATGAAAAGCTCTTAAAGAGTCGACATAGGCCTACTTGCTGCCTAGCTCTCCCGATTTCCAGCTCCAACTGTGCTAGCTTCAAGCGGCTTGATTCTAGTTGTTGTACATATTTCTGAAAGACGAGACTTAGATCCAAACCTATAACTTGAAAGTCCAACAAAACTACAATGAAATGAACAGGACTGCACTTTCTTTTCTACCTTTTTCCGAAGACGACTTTTTCGAGCAGCTTCCCGGTTCTGTGCCAGACGTCTCTGTACCTGCACAGTTGATGCCCATGTTTTGAATAGGTTGACACCGAATTATGTTGCATCGAGAGTTTATTCTAGGCAAAGCAATCTTAAAATAATACTTAAGGTTGCTTGACGCAAAATCATCTTGGATCTAGAGAAAGCTTGCTCGACTGTGGTTTAGATGGAGCATGAATAATTAAGCACATCCTGGAAACCAAGTACCGTTCATATCTGTAAGATGTAGGCAACACTGTTCACCTTGTCAGGTCTATTTGCTTCCTGATCGCTTCTGGAACTGGAATTTTCCGCCGATTCATGAGAAACATATTCAAACTGCGAAATTCAATGCTGAGAGAAATCAGTCATGACCCAGAAATACTCAAGGCACATAGTCTTATGAGATTAGTTCACCTTCTTGTCTAATCCATCATCTACTGCATGCACACTCATAGATGACGATGCTTCGAGATTTTTGACCTTGTCACCTTTGAAGGTGTCTCCCCACATGTTGAACTGGTCAAATGGCTCGTAAATGACCATCTTTCTTGGGTTGACAAGCTGGGCTAAAGGCGAGTTCATACCTGACCAGAAAGGAAGAGAAAAAGAAAGGTATATATTCACAATTATAAACAAGAAGGAAAACATCGGCAGTTATAAACAATGTCCTACACTTATGATAAGTAGGCATGCACAACTAATTTTCGGAGGAGCCCTAACAATGCTTTGCTGGTCTGGTCAATCAGAAGCCAAAAGCGTCTCTGAAGCTAATATCACAAAGCGCACACAATGAATGGGACATTATGCAAACCGCATTGCCAATTAAGCTGTCAACGGAGAATCTTCAACATACAAGACGAGCAAAATTAGATACTAAAGTATGAGATTTATTCATCTGATTGGAAAATTTTATTTATTCTCAATCAATTGACAAAATTGATGGCATCAATCATTGCGGCGACTTAGCATTATTTTCTTTTGTGAATGATGGTAAGGAAACAGTTTCTGGCTCTTTTAAAGGGAGTTTCTGAGCACTGCACAAGCTTCCTTGTTTCGTGAAAAACCAAAGTCATCTGCTAAGTTCCTTGTTCACGTACACATATGCAAAGACGGGAGCTAATGAAGGAGATGCAGTCCATCTATCTTGTTTATATCTTCGCTACATGTTATAAGTGGATTCCAATGCCGTGCCTATCTGAATCATCAGATTTACAACTAAGCAACGATGTCAAATCTTTTGAACTGCCTGGAAACAAGGTCGCATAGATCAGATTTCAGATCCTTGAAAGAAAAAGATTCTAATGCTGTCATGATTTTCGTCCCTTGCAGGTAAGACTTTAAGGCTCTCATAGGAAACTAACATTGAACTCAACCAAGAGAATAAGATGATCTGCAACATTCACTTGAGATCTACCGATTCTCTTTCCAAAATCCACTCAAGTTTGCAAGAACTGCAAAACGCTACAAAGCATAAAGAAAAAAAGGAAAAGAAAACGAACTGGCGATCAAGTGAGTTATTTGTTCAGATATCTGTTTGGAAGAGAATGAGGAGACAGCTACTATCTCACTAAACACTCTGGTCACGCTTCAGCAAACCATTTGTTCTCATTTTCTGCAAAATCAAGTTGAAGGGAAGGATGAAGCAATAGTTTGTGAGATTCAAGGGATAGATAAATTCTCAACCTACTGAAGAATCAATTCACGAGGATATCTGGACAGGTAATCAAATCACAAATTTAGTTAGAAACAGAGAACAAGAGATCTAGAGAGGAAACTTGGCTTCGCAGCTTCATGATTTTTGTCAACGACCCATCAAAGGACCCATTTTGTTATCCTATGGTTCATAATAGCCAAAGATTGCGTAACTTCAATTCTTCCAGCACCACCACAAGAAAAATCTAACTAGAGAGAGCATGCAACTGTATTCTCTAGTAGTTTAAAATTGTCATAGAACATTACCATATATATAAGACAACGTACATGTTAACGACATACATCATCGGAAGGATGAATACGAATCCGATTTGGCTTACCTCACTGGAACTGTTTCACAGCATCCTTCAAGAATCTAGCGCCCCGAAACAATTCGCTTACTGAACTGAAGCAACAGAAACAAAGCCAAACAAACAAATTTTCATTCATTAACGATGAAGACCGTAGAATATTAATAGCAAACTGGTGTAGTATCAACATAAGAACTCTGCAGGGAAGAGCCAAGTTGAACAAAAGTTGCTGAAAAACATTAAGCTATTTTCCAAAGAAATGTCTGGAGCAAAGTATGATCACGTTATCTTCAGCCGAATTCTCGAACACAAACAAGAAGAATACGATCCTCGCATAAACAGTTAAAAGCTCAAGAATCAGATTACCTCCCACTTTGACTTGATTGTTGGAGAGCCAGAAACTGCTGGACTTGACCAAGAACTTAGCGCCTCCTCGCTCGCAGCTACAAACGGAGAATATCAAGAGTGTGCAAGTGCTGGTGTGGACTGCGGCGTACTGAAAGGAGGCTTATATTGGATCGCTCTCTCAGGTCTTCTGAGGGTCGCTGTTATTGGTCCCTCCAAAGCAAACAAAAACCGTAAAGCAGACGCGAGACCGACAATAAACAATGACCATAACAACAATTATCAAGAAAGAAACAAAAGGAGCGATCAAAAAAGCAAGATTATTCTTTTAGCCTTTCCTTAGCTTATCAACTGATAAAAAGAAAACGCCTTGGTGTTCCCACTGTGAGGGGGAGTTTTATAAGGAAGGAAGCGAGCAAAGCAAAAATTACAGACAAGCGCACCAGCCACAAGCCACAACAGCACAAAACACCCCCCACATCTTTGAAAAGCAAAAGGGGGAGGCTGAAAACGACACCCTCAAACGTGCCCACCACCACCAAACGCTTCGGAGCATCTTGGAACGACGATCACTTCACTGACACGAAAAGAAAGGGGCGGGGGAAAAATCTATTTTTTTCTTGATTTGATGGAAATTCTTGCATGTTGACTCGACTAATTACATGCAAGAATTTTCGCGGATGAAATGAGAGATTTTCTAATGTGCGCATGAGGAAAAGGCTTCGTCCGGACCTTGGGACGTAAAAATAATAGGGTATTCTTGTTCTCCCTCAAGAAGAAAAACAACATTAGGGAGGGACACGAGTGTTATGGCAGGGGACCAAAAACAAGGCGTTGTAGCCATAACAGGTGGAGACACCCTCCTCTGGGACATGGGATCGTGATTTTCTTGATTGATTTAAGTGAAGTAAATTAAAAATTTATCTCTACTACTTTTAATAGGATAATTGCAAGACAAATATAGAACTCGTCAATTTTGTGCACTTCAATCCAAAAACTTTAATTTCATTCGTTTAAGTCCCGAAACTTACAAATTCGGATGCACTTTAAAGTCCTTGGATTTGCCTCGTGATTATCCTCTCCTGTCTAATTAAAGGGGTACATGGTGATTATGGTCCTAAAGTTTTCGTCCCTGAAGATTTCATTAAGTAAAGTCAAATTTCATTTTGGTGGTTATAGATGCTTTAATAATTGGATGTGCGCCGTAATTATCACGCCGTCGCACTTTCTTGACAATCAAATCATCCACCTTCATAGTTTTTACCTGTGAAAGAAGACGAAAGTGGAAGACCGAGTGATTTAGCAATTTAAATTGATTTTGTGAAAATATGTTTTGCTTAAATGTATTCTACAATCCTTTTTCGGCTTAATCCCTTTAAAAAAAAACTCGATTTTAGATTCAGTCCCAATTCCGTCCCGAACTTTTTGTTTTGTTTAAAACAAGAAGGTCATGGAGAAAGATTCTTATGTAGATGAGGGTGAACTTACTTTAGTCAACAACAGAGACTGATGTAAATTTACTTACACTCTTATTTCAATACCGACATAACCATAAAAAGAAAAACATACATATAAACAACTTGTCATCAAAAGGAGTCTTTGTCTGGCACAAACTAAGTAGGAGCATCTTTGTGCTCTACTGTTTGAGAAAAAAAAAACAGATAATCAATAAAAGGTTCGAATATCTCGCGTTATAAAATAAACAAAAAAAGAAATTCATTTTAATCGAAAAAGCTTTTTTGGGCAGTCAAAGAATAATGAATGTTTAGATTCTTCACGCCATTTTTAAGTCCAGTGGTTGGGAAAAGAAAGAGTCCTCGATCCTCAGCTGAAAGTATCTCCGCAAATTGCACGCACAACTTGTACAATATTCCAGAATTTTTGGACCCATTCTCACTAAGCTTTTTTAACTTTATTTTTTTGGATAAGTGTACTAGAAGTTCTAAAACTTATTACGAAAGTACAATTGAGTTATTAAACTTTCAAAAAATGTAATCAAGTCCTATAATTTATCACGAAAGTATAATCGAGTCATAAAAGTTTCAAAAAGTGTAATCAATTAAAAGACTTGATTCAGCCAATCTGATAAGTTTTAGGATTTTATTTCATCTTTTAAAAGTTTTAAGACTCGATTGCACTTTCGTTACAAGTTTTAGGATTCAATTTCACTTTTTAAAAATTTTAGAACTCAATTGCACTTTCGTGATGAGTTTTATGACTTCTGGTGCACTTATCCCTCATTTTTTTTGTTTTGTAAATCTCTCGATCTTCTTATGTATCATGAAGCCCACTGAAATCACCATCACCTTATTATATATCGAATGCCACCTTTGCAAGGTCTCACTTTACGTGTTCCTTGTGCACACCTCTCTTTGCAAATGCAATAAAAAATATATTTTGCTGGGTGGGAAAGTGGAAAAAAGAGGCATGGTCAGTCCAAAATATATAAATTGCTTTTTCCAAAGTGGGTGTTGCTGCAAAGATTCATCCGTCGATCTTTTTTATTATCCAATGGGTTTGGTTTGTCAAGGAATTGCAATAAATTTATTACTAGAAAAAGAATTTACTCAGATTCGATGAGATATTTGTGATGGGAGCCAGAAGAAGAGATGCCATTTCATTAGAGGAAAAAAGTTGAATTGTGATATATATAAATTCAAAGTTCCCACCTTGAAGCATTAAAGCAAAAGTGACCCCCAATAAAATCGAAATTTTAAATAAGAAAATTGTAAAAGTGCCATCCCTTTTCGAAGAAAAGCACGTATCATGAACGAGTGCTCTCTCCTGTGAAACCTAATTTTGCTGCTCAATGAGAACATAATCATTGGATCTTGTAACCTCATCTCCATCCGACATCGAATACACAATTTGAAATGGTTTGGAACATGTGAAAAGCTTTCGTGGTCGGGAGGCCTTTACAATCTGTTCTATGCGATTGAAAAGTCGAGTTATAGAAACTATATAATTTGACTATAAGCGTTGAAATTTTTTATGAGCGTCGAAATAGGCAAGCGAGCGTGCTTGACATCCTCTTGGTTTTAGATGCTAAATCAATCAAGGGGGCGAGATGAAGTAATTACATTCTTTTTGAAAAAAAAAAGATGGAAAGTAAATAGATTTATGAATCATGGCTACCATAATCCCAAATTGAACAACTGTCTCCAAAAGTATGCTAAAAGAGCGAGGTAAAGATCTTAGGCTGCGGTTGATCGTCTAGAATTCTAATTAAGAGAGGACTAGATGGAATATAATATGAAATTCAGGGATTTTGCTATATTCTATTTACTAAACCGAATGTTTTCATATTTTATTGTCATGAACTGTGATTCTCTTGTACTCCCATACCCTTATAAGTGGAGCTTGGGATTATCGAGTAAAGAGTGAAGATGCATAAGGGATGAAGAGAACTGGGTCGTGAGAGTAGTGTTAGGACGATTGGTATCAAGATTTATACGATAGAAAGGATATACCCTTAAGAGCTATGAAGGTGGGGCTGGCCTCTCGTGGACAAACTGATCGGGAGCTAATGTCGCTCTCTTGATGAGGTTATGGCAGGTCAAAACTAGTTGTGGTGCCTAAAGTATTCTGCGTGTATCGCTGGATGGACTAGACGTCCGGGCTAAACTGGGCGTGATACAATCCGATATGAGAAAACTATTCGCTGCATTGTTTTTTGGAACAACTAGAGAACGACGGCTGGTCTAGTGTGAATACCCATTAGGTGCCACACAAGCTATTCCGTGGCTAAAGAACTGTAGGCCCGTGACACTATCATGTCCACTATTTGGTACAGACAATGTATGTATATAATTTTATCCTATCTTGAATAGGAACCAAAAACTGAATACGATAGATTATCCTGATTTCTACTCTGGCTACTAAACATACCCTTGCAAACTCCGTGATACTTCCGTGATTGATAACTATAGGGATCAAGTTGACAAGTGTGTTAATTGCACCAATTAACTATGCCTCAATAAAGAAAACCTCATCGAAATCACCGCTCTAAACACACCATAGGGAAAGAAAAGCAGCTCCTTTTGGCTGCGTCACCAAAAAGCCAACACCAATCACATGACGCCGCGAGCTGAGAGCCACTTCAGTTCTTGCCCTAAAAAGATTTTGGTTTCGTGACTCGGAAGAACCAAAGCTTTGGAACAAAAGAAGATCGGGTGAGTCAAATTCGGTAAATTCTCTAATTACATCGCCAACGTTTATGATGAAAAGGAACCCTTGCTTCACTTCGAATTTCATAGAATAATATAACCTGAACCGACATAAAGAAACAAAGGATAAGCAAAACAATTCCTTTTTATCTGTAAAGTGAATTTCTCGTGAAAGGCGTTTGATGTGTTAGATCAAGATGGGTTAAATTGCCCAAAGTTGTCACCTTGCGCTGGCCTAATTTCTTAAAAACACCCCTAATTTTAGGTCACATCCCTAATCTGCCCCGAATATTTTTTTGTTTCAGAAAAAACCTCAAGCTTTAGGTCCAGTCTCAAATCTGCCCCGAACATTTTTTTTGTCTCAGAAAAAACCCCATACTTTAAGTCTAGTCCTAAATCTGCTCCGAATTTTGTTTTGTGTAAAAAAATCACCAAAATTCAATTTATTTTAAAAAATATATTCCCGTAATCCGATCCTAATTTGATGTGGCAACAAATCCACATTAACAAAGTAATTGGGGTTTTTTTTAGATAAAGAAAAACTCAAAGCAAATTTGGACTGAATCTCAAAATTAGTTTTTTTTAAGTAAAAAAAATTTGGGGTGGATTTGTTATCATCTTTAACTTTTATATCCTAGAATGGTTTTATTTTGGAGAATTTCAACAATTTTTATATGGATTGATTTGTTATTGAAGTGGAAATGCGACGTCGGTATGTACCTATCATCCAATTACTTTGCTAATGTTGATATGTTATCGACCTGGAAGTGCCATGTCAAGTTGAGATTAGATTACGAGGGAATATTTTTGAAAATAAAATGAAATTTGCTGTTTTTTTACCTAAAACAAAATTTGGGGCATATTTGGGACTGAACTTAAAGTTTGGGTTTTTACTAAGACAAAAAAAAGTTCGGGGTAGATTTAGAATTGAACCTAAATTTTGAAATTTTTTCTAAGACAAAAAAAAGTTTCGGACAGATTTGGGACTTGACCTAAAGTTTGGGGGTTTTTTAGGGAATTCACCCCTTGCGCTCGCTAGGACAGATGATACAGAGCAAATCTCGTTTTCTTTCGACCCCCCCCCCCCCAGGGCACCCCCCTTTTTTTCTTTTTTCTTTGCAGCCGAGGCAGCCCGACAGACCGATAGATTAGATTCCTAAATTGGATTCCTAGATTTAGACGGGTTCAAATGGTTATTCCTTTTGCCCTTTCCGTTTGGTTCTAATGTAGTTTATGTTTAGCATTGTTGATTACGTAAAATATACGAAACGCGATACTACTTGTTGTAATCGGAAAATATAAACAGAGATTATAACTCAAAAGCGATAACAAATATAATAACGACCAAGCCAATGTTTCTAAAATCTCAACAAATAAAGATTACAGAATTACGAACCAGATATAGATTTGCTAGATGTTATAAAATCGCAGAGGAATTAAACCGGAGGTATTCGATCGAAAAAAAAAAACCAGAGGTGAGGTACGGATTACCAAATCTAAGGCGATTAGTTTAGTTTTTGCTAACGGTGCTAAGCATATCCGAAATATACCTCCCAAGATATAACATCTAGAACCCGTTTGTATTAGCACTATACGAACAAGACTTTGTCGAACACTTATCAAAACCGGCACACTTAAAAAACGACTTATAGAGAAAACTCGAGGAGTTCTTGTTTTTGAACGAAAGAGACGTTTATTTAAAGATAGAGTAAACAGCTGCAGAAAACCGAAAGAACACGAACTCAAGAGCCACGTCAGTTATGCTCACATTTGTTGAACCATTAACCCTTGATAACAACGATATCAAAGCCAAAGAAAATTGCAGTAGAAAACTGAAAAGACATGTGAACCGAAGAAAATTACAACAGTTTACACTCATTCATCATCCAATTTTATTTTATTTTTTTGCCTTTAAATTTCTTCCCTGGGTAAAGCTTTTCGCAAAGTCGCATTGATAAAGGAGGTTACTAAGATAGGCAAAAGTAAAGAGAGGAAAGGAAAGGAAAGGTAAGGAAAGGAAGGATCGTGGTTTTGCAACATGGTACTTGAATAATTGGTGGGTCTTTCTTTCCGGAACTGTTTTGGCACGCATCGGATGAGCTTTGAAGCCAAAACTGGCTAAGCATGTGACGAGTCCATTGCCTTTAGCTTTTCAAAAGATTTTAAAGTTCTCATCGTCATCCTATATGCTGGGCAACCTGGATTTGTCTGGGCTCCTAGGCATTAGAGCCAAATTAATCCTTGCACTTTATGTTATAAAGTTGTACAATAGAATGTATTATTCTAAAATGAGATGGTTTATTCCCATCGGTTAAATTAGATGTTTCTTTCTTCGACAAAAAACAAAATAGTGAGTTCATGGAATAAACACGCGATACGTGCTAAATGGAGATGTAGATTTTTTTGCCTTCTCTAGCAGCAAAAGTCCTTAATTGCCTTTTGTGTTTCTATTTTTTGTTTTTTTTTTGTGGGTAGAATGTTTACGCGTCCAAAGCAACTTTAGATGGTCCAAGAGGGGGGATCATCAAAAGGTGGAGCTGGAGACATACCCTACAAGAGATCAATCAGGCAACATAGATTCTTAAGGATAATCCCGAAAAGATTCATGGTAAATCTATGTGATAAGGAAAAAGGGCGACACAATTATTACCGATATTATCGTTGTCACTGCCATCAAAATTACACGATTAATTCAATGTGTTATCCGAGCTTTGGTCAACTAATATACTGAACCAGAGGTGCTAATAAATCCGGCCCCTTTTTTCAGCTATCAAAGCAAGGTATGAGCGATTCAACATGAACGAATGAAGCATAAATTGAAATTCAATCTCACAGCTGATGCATTGTATGTGTGGTTTAATGAAAGCCCAGATTCTCGTTCCTTATAGCGTCTCACCAGGTGATTTCGTACCACGGCATGGGCCTCTGTATTCAGGTTCAAAGCAAAGAAATCGATGATGGTCCAAAATAGACATGAAATCACGAGAGTGACCTTAAATTGGGCCAAGAAGAATGTCCCCAGTCGAAAGCCCCACCCAAGAAAAAAAGGGTCAAAAATCTTCCATTGCAAATCACGAGAGAAACCTTAAATTGGGCCAAGAAGGACGTCCCCAATTGAAAGCCCCACCCAAGAAAAAAAGGTCAAAAATATTTCCATTGCCGGGAATCGAACCCGGGTCTCCTGGGTGAAAGCCAGATATCCTAACCGCTGGACGACAATGGAATTCTTGTTCTGTCGCCTCCATTAAAAATATATAACCCAATCTACCGCAACTATACAGATCCGATGTGGCAACCTCGAGCACCGGCTCATGATATTGTCTCTTTCCGTGTTTTAGGCTCCGTTCATTTGCCGGAAAATATTCTCATTTTGAAAAATATTTTTTCGAAAGTCATTTTCCTGAAAAATATTTTCCTGAAACACAATTTTCCTGGAACATCGGTTTTGATAAGTCCAAAGGGATGTAATGTGATAGTTGATGATTTCTTTTTCCTCTTGAAAAAGGGCTTATCATTAGTGGCTCTTAAATAACACCATCCCCACATTTCGCCGATTGCGCACGCCCATATGAGCCAAACTGATGTGTTGGATATCTGACTGTCTTGCGATATCGGTAGCTTTTTTCGGAAAGTTCGTCTAATGCAAACGATTGATGAATTCTTCTTTTATGCACGACCCATAGGTGATATGTGCGCATGGAATGTGTTGCTACAACTAACTTGTTGCGCTATGAGTTTGACCCGATCCTCATTCTCACGGTATCGAGCGACAATTGGGTCTTAATCGCTAAACAATGTGTTGAGAATCTTGAGATACACGTGCGAGTTGTGTTAGATAAATCTCACATCTGAGAATTGGTGTGATGTGGAGCAGTTGACCTTTAACTTATTGACTTAAGCTTTTAAGTGAAGCTGGGTTCAACCGGATATATTGACGGGTTCGGACTTGAGTTCGGCCTTGGCGATCTCCCTGGGTGAAAGTATCGGGTTTCTATTGCGCGCTCCCAACAAATGGTATTAGAAGCGACGGTTGATTGGTGCTTCCTAATCTGTTCCGCTGTTTGGTGAATATCTTGAGAAAAAAAAATCTCATGATCGTAGAAATGGTCATTGCGGTTGGTTCGGCAAGAACAGACCATGGATAGTCATTGTGCGCTCCTAAGAAATGATATTAAAGCCGATAGTTGATTGGTACTCCCCAATCTGATCACGTGTTTGGTGAACATCTCGAGAAAAAAAAATCTCATGATTGACACTTGTTTCAGGTGGAAATTGCTATCACTATTAGTTTGGCGAGAAGAGATCATGGACAGTTGGTCTGGTAACTCCTAACAAATGGTAGTAGAGTCGATGATTGATTGGTGCTCTCCAATTTGTTCCGATATTTTGTTAATATCTCAAGAAAAGAATCTCATGATCGACCCTTGTTTTGGGTGGAAATTTCTATCACGGTTGGTATGGAGAGAAGAGACCATGGACAGTCAAAAAAATCTCATGATCGACGCTTGTTTCGAGTGGAAGTTGCCATCATGGTTGGTCTAGCGAAAAGCGACCATGAACAGTAAAAAAAATCTTATGATTGACGCTTGTTTCGGGGAGAAGTTGCCATCACAGTTGGCCCGACGAGAAGAGACCATGGACAATTAGTCTGGTAACACAAGATAGAGATCATGGTTTGCAATTGCAAGTGCATTGTAACGACTTGGAGATTCAACTTGAGATAAGTTAATGCAGAAGAATACCTAAATTTAGGGAGAGCAAACCTGATACTGTGTGGTGTTGAGCAATTAATATATCAAAGTTGGCTCATAACTCATTGGCTTAAGTTTTTGTGTGAAATTAGGTTTAAATGGATATGTTAACGGGCTCGAACTTGAGCTCTCTTTGGCGATCTCTCGAGACGAAGGTATTGGGTTTCTGCTGCAAGCTCCCAACACAACGGACCAAAACCGACTATTTCGACACGAACAAAATTGAGGTCTTACTTGAAGGAGCACGTGTCGTCTTTCTAGGATCAGATCATTTCATTTCTCAAATCGCGGCTTTAAGGTATCCGGTTCATTTAGTCGTTCAAATCAATTTCGTGTTACCGGATCATCTGTTGGGCTTTCCTCATTCTTGTCAAGCTCAAGATATACTCCCACGTCATGAACAATATCGAACCAAAGTAGGGAATATTATTGGTTAGAGAATGGAAAAACTCGACTGGTTGACCCATCGCAAGGGCGAAGTTCTATTGCATGTCGACGTCCGGGAATGTCTGCTTTTTGCAAAAAATTGGATTCGGTTTTCTTTCATCGTATGATGTATCCAACAGAGTCACAGAGAGAGAGAGAGAGAGAGAGAGAGAGAGAGAGAGAGAGAGAGAGAGAGAGAGAGAGAGAGTATTCGTCCATTGCTTTGAATAGAATCCATACTTTGGATTCCTTGTCTTTATCTTGAAAGGACTTTTTCTGGGAATCCCAGAAAAACCGCAAACGTTAACAATTTTTGCATAAAAGTTAGAATAAAACCCTACCAATGTCTCATTCCTCAGGGCAAGTGGGCTTTTTCGGACGATGTACATTTATCAGATTTTCGAAATATTTAGTAGATTTATCGCAAGAAAAGTCGGTGCGTGAAAACTCAACGATATTGTCCTATTTCATATCTTAACGAGCGTGTGTGAGACATTCTCTAACAAAGTTCTACCATGTTATGCAATGGGAAGAGATATATCACTAGGGTTTGCATGAATCGACCTGGGAAGTTGATTTATGATCTTGAGCATTCTCTTATTTGATTCGCGTGTTTAAATGATGCGGCTAAATGTGAATTAACATGGAGTGAATGGGCTAATATTTAACTGTCAACAAGACTTGTGGTAAGACCAAAAATAATCTAATCATCAATAAGCACATGCCTAGCACGTGAGTGAGAATAAACATGTGCATGGCACATGAGTGTCACTACACATCGCTAGCTTATTGACAGACACGGAAATTGACATATGGTAATCAACATTAGTATTCATCAATGACACTTATTCAGTTATCGAAATACGATGACGGATGGTCGGTAGCCACTAATGAGAGCTTGTGCGATGAATGATTTGAAACTTGAAATCAGCAAAACAATTGAGGTCAAGGGCACACATATTTTGAGGGAGCAGTTATCACTTGAAAGTAGGATTGTGGGATCGTTGCGAGAAAAGAGGATCTTGGAGCAGTTCACATACAACAATAGCAACCATTTGAGAACATGGATGCGAGACTTGTAGAGATAAAAAAACATGGAGGCGATCGACGAGATTTACTCAAGGGAATGCAACCGTTGGAAACTGTCAAAAGGCGGTTACTTTAGAACCATTATAAATATCACTAATCGTCCATCAGAAACACCCCCGCACAAATCAAATATAATGTTATCTTTTAATTATATTTAACTTTCCTGCAATGTACTTTAAATTTCCTTAGCTTTAGTTTTCCAATTCACGTCGCCAATTAAATTACAGTGTGTGTCTCTATCTTAGGTGCTGCGTCGTTGATTAAATTCTGACATAGTGTCTTTACTTTCTCATATTATGTCTTTGATTAAATTTTGGTAGAATCTAGTTATGTTTGGTTACTTAATTGAGTTTGTACTTTCCGGACCTTGTTGTCGATTAAATTCCGATACAATTTCAGTTTGTACGATTCAGTTCGAATTCGAAGATATTGATTCCTTTCACTCGTGCCTGTGATATTTTCTATCCAAAGTTAGAACCTTGGTCTTCTTACGTAAGAACCGAAGAGCTACTTTCGGTAAAGATGTTTCGTTGTGGAAACAATTCTTACGAAACAATTTGGACGCACATTTCCGTGAGCTGATTATTTCGATGAGAATAATGATTTACGAGTTTCCATTTTCAGAAAGAGCGGCGTCCGACGCGTCAACTGAACACTACTGACACGAACATGGAAGGATTTGTGCTGGTTCGGTCAGGGTGGAAATGACCGGAGCCCGTTCAAAAGTGATCCCCTTGTCCAATCTTCGGCACGACCGAAGAAAGTGAGTTCGACATCGTGCTCCATTGTCCGACCAAAACAAGGAAAAGAACCTCGCTTTTTCGCAGCAGAATCTTATTCTTTTCCTCGTCAATATTACCATGAATGGGATTTGCGCGTCGGGGACGAGGATATTCGTGGGTCGGGTCCAGTTCTCGAAAAAGACGGGTATTCCCTCGACCCGGTTTTGTTCGATTCAGATTTTTACAAAGCAATTTCCATTATCAAACTTGTCGTCTTCCGTTGCTACTGAGAGGGCAGTGTTCGTGCCAAGAGCGATTCAGATTTGTTTTAAGGTGCACCATGAATTCGTATTTTAGATAGTGAAACTTTTCAAATTCTTCTTGTCTAATGTCTCTTCCGAAGGTCTCTGCAAGGCCTAGGTTATGGAACGATCTTGACTGAGTATCGTATCTCCTTAAAATTGAATGAATCTTCGAGTGAACTTAATTTAATGAAACTAAGCATACGAGAGGTCAAGCTCTTTCGGAGTGCTGGCCCTTGCTATGAACTCAACGTAGCTAACGTTTCGCATGATCCGAATTACTATCCAGACAAGATCGTTTCATGCTCTTTCTCGATCATTTAAGTTACAACAACTCTTGCGGGCGACCATTCAAGTCTCGGGAAGTGAAGAAAAGTATTTTGTGCGCTTTCCTTCCAATTTTTTTTTGGGTGTGAGGGAGAAAGCACAGTGATGCTGCCAACAGTTTTTCTTTATTCTCTGTTTTTTGTTTTTGGGTGCTCTTGTAAGGGCAAAGGAGGAAGATAGGTCAAGGGAGATAGAGGAAAATAAGGTAAAAAAAATGAGAAGTGACATGGTTGTTTCTCGTCCCTGTACAGTTATAGCCAAGCAAAGATGGTCCCTCCAAGCATCCATCTTTATCTTCCTCCCACCACCATCACCCCACCTTATCCCCTCTCTTTACGGAGAAAAGGCGACACCGTACGAGGTATATCCACTCTTTTTTATCATATTCAAAACAACAGAAAACAAGAAAGCATCTCTCTCTCTCTCTGCCTGAGGACCTGTCAGAACCAGCAGGCCCCCGGCTAGTCTGAATCGTGTTGGATTTCTCTTGTTCTCTTTTATTGTCCAACGCGTGGTTAGGCTTTTTGCTTGTGCTTACTAAAATGGGGATGTGAGCGTTCTTCGGAGAGATTGCTTTTTGGGAAGCTGCGCAGCTGCTGCTGCTGCCAAGAACTGCAATACCAAAAAGGACAAACCCCCAACGTTTTAATATTACTGCTTGCGAAAAAGAAAGCAGGATAATACAGTAGATAATGTTGATGGGACACGTTTTCTAATATCTTTTACGGTGTTGAACGGCCGAACATCATCGAAAGCACTCGTCTTATCATCAGGTGCACAATATACGGCGGTCCTCCTCCAGTCTCAGAGCAACCGGAGGATTATATGACAATTCGAGGCTCATGACTGATGTATCAACTAACTTAACTAACGCTTGTTTGGAAAAGAGACCTACATGAAACAGGAAACTTACAGTTTTAAAGCATACTAGACGGGTCTTATCTATTGAAAAGAACAATTATGATTTTTGCTCTCAGCCATAACGGCGAAAAAGAAAAGAAGGAAAAAGGAACGCTCAACTTGGAAGGTCATCATGAAGTGAAGAGCTGGGAGTTACCTGATTTTGTTCTCTTCTGAGTCTATCATTCTCTTCATGCAAACGCTCAACTTCATTCTCCAACTCCATCATGTAAGCCTGCAATCTCCCCCCCAAAAAAGAACAATGGAGAGTATTGGAAATCCACGCGTTAAAAGAAAGGTTTTCCTACATCAAAGTCAGCATTAAAAATGACCTAACTTTTGTTTGAGACACATATATTAGTATAATCATCGTCCATAATGTTCAACACCTTTTTACTATCACAACTGGCCTTTACCCGAATACATTGTCTACCGTCATTTCGCTACGAATAAACTTATCGCTACCCAATAGAAGAAAGAAGCGATTCATCACGATAGGGAACATTTGGAAAATGTTATTGAGTTCTCATCAATGCTAAGCTGTAAAGTTTATCTAATCGATTGTCTGTTCATCCCAAATCTCACGATGAACTGAGTGTACTTGATCCGAGGGCCAAGATCAGGTGCATCGGGCACCTGATAACTGTCTGCTTACAATAATAGTCGGACACATACGGTGACAAGGTGTCTGGTGCACCTGATAAGTTGGGAAGTAATGTAATCAGTGAGAGCGAGAGAGAGAGAGAGAAATAGAGGACCTGCTTTCTGGCTCGGGAACGTTCTGCAGACTCGCGGTTCTTCATCAACCGCTGGAATCGCCGGTCACTCGATTCGCCGTTGTTCTCCATCGAGCTCTTCCTCTTTAACGGTGGAGGGACTGTCGCCAGCGCAGGGGGCTTGACATGCACGTAGGACGGCGTCTTCGTGGTACAGACATTGCACGCTGGAGATACTCCCCCGCCGGCACGATGACTACGGGCCTGAGAAGTCGCCCTGACCCGAGGCCCCTTTTTCCTGTTCTGAAGACCCGACCCGGAGGCCAATCCCAAGCTGGACGATGAAAGGTCAGGGTCATACGCATTTTTTCTCGAACTTGGTGTTGGGTCCTCGTTGAAGGGTCCACCACTACCCCCACCACCACCCAAGAAGTCCTGGAGGTTTGCGTCGCCGTGGACGGTGGAGGAGGTGGTGGCGGCCGGTGGGCAGAGGGAGGACAAGTTGATGTCTTGCCAGAGGTCGTCCATGGATCTCAAGGAAGATGGAGGGCCGGTAGAAGTTGGAGATGATGGCAAAAGCAACAGTGAAGAAGAAGAAGAAGACGAGCGTGTGGAGGAGGAGGAGGAGGAGCTCGATTTGAGGGAAGATGAGCAAGATGATCTCTTGCTCTTGCTGCTGCTGTGTTTTTCGTCAGCAAGACCAGGAATTGACCCCATTTTCGCAATGTTTTAGGCTTGAGCGAGAGAGAGAGAGAGAGATTGGTGCACGGGAGAGGAGGACATGGATGGATCTTCTTTTAAAAGCCCGAGTGTGTGCCCAAAGCATTGCGTGGACGGTACCGCTGTTTTATAATATAAATAACGGTGCAATTCTGGCCATGTATTTGATTCATAAGTTCATGGCAACCGGTTGGACTTGTGGAGGAATTTAATTGGGAAAATTCTAATTAAGTGCCCCAAGTGCGGTCAAATTCTCAAAAAATGATCCAAAGTGAATATTGTGTCAAATAAGGACCTGAAGTGCCCAATCAGTTTCAAATAAGGACTCAAAAAATCTCAAATAAAGACCTAAGTCCCCGGCCGGCCAAAATACCTGCCGGCCGGTGAGAAAGTTACTGTTCCGATTGCTGGAACAGTAACTTTTTAATTTTTTATTATTTTCTTTCTATTTTTCCTTTTCTGTTTTTTTCTTTTCCTTTTTTTTTCTTCTTTTCCTCCGCCGGCCTTAAGCGAGGCCGCCCTCGCCGGCGTCGGGTGAGGGCCGCCCTCGCCTAGGCTGGGTGAGGTCGCCCTCGCCAGCCTCGGGCGAGGCCGCCCTCATTGGCCTCGGCGAGGCCGCCCTCACCTGGGTTGGGCGAGGTCAAGCCTCGCCAGATCTAGCGAGGGCTCGGCCCTGCCGGCGTCAGGCGAGGTCGGCCTCGCCAGTTGCCGACGGGGCCGAGCCCTCGCCAGATCTGGCAAGGCTCGACCTCGCCGGCAACTGGCGAGGCCAGCCTCGCTCGACGCCGGCGAGGTCGACCTCGCCTAGCCCAGGTGAGGGCAGCCCTCTCCCGATGCTGGCGAGGGCAGCCTTGCCCGAGGCCGGCGACCTCTGCCGGCTCGGCTATGGCCGGCGGAGGAAGAGAAGAAAAAAAAAAGAAAAAGAAAAGGAAAAGAAAAAAATAGAAAAGGAAAAATAGAAAGAAAATAATAAAAAAAATTAAAAAATTACTGTTCCGGCGACTGGAACAGTAGCTTCTCTCGTCGGCCGGGGACCCAGGTCCTTATTTGAGATTTTTTGGGCACTTCGGGTCTTTATTTGAAATTGATTGGGCACTTCAGGCCCTTATTTGACACAATGTTTACTTTGGATCCTTTTTTGAGAATTTAACCTCACTTGGGGTCCTTAATTGGAATTTTCCCGAATTTAAATATCAATTTCATAAGATACACAGACCTCATTGACTCCTAGGTGGGAGCTGAAGAAAAAAATGGGCAATGGCACCCTAAATTTTTTGTTCAACTTGGCCATTACGTTAAAGAAGTAAATAAAAAATACTTATGCGGTCGACTAGTCACTATTAAATAGTGACGTGGTGCTGAAGTGGCGCCTCACGTCGCTTTTGAAACTTTTTAACTAGTGTAAGACAGAACAAAATGTAGAAGAAGACAACACCTAATCGCTAGACCCACGGTGGCATTCGAGAGAATTTTAATGATTTTCACTCAACTTGGGAAATTGGATCAGACCGGTCACTATAGCTATTCTCAAAATATGATTTGCAATCACGGAAGTAGCGGTTGAGTAAATAGAATGAGGAGCCGTTTGAATGCATAATGATTTCTTTATTAGTCTCAAAGCCAATATTTCTTGTGCTTTTTCATCTTGCAACTTGATTGATCTTTCTAATGACATTAACTATTCCTTTTTGTTAGAGATAATATTGTTCTATTTGTGATTATTTAAACTTTGGAATCTAATTTATTCTAAAAATTGTTGGTTTCCTTATGTTATTTTTCCTTTTCTCATATTATGGAATCTCATGGGATTTATAGGAAATCCACCAAGTAAGATTTTCCAATTTAAAATTTTTCAAGGAAACCTGTTATGAAAAAAATTGAGGTGGAGAACGTCCCAATTGGATTCGGAATCTAACAGAACCGTTACCTACTTTTTTTCCCTTATTCCGTCACCCAACTTCATTTAATTTGGGGAAAATTCTAAGAAGGATCCAAAATGAAATCAATTTCTCAAATAAAGGTCCAAAGTAGGCCTATTTTCTCAAATAAGGATATGAAGTGCCATCATTTTCTCAAATAAGAGCCTGAAGGGAATCTTGTCTTAAATAAGAGCCTGAAGTAATCATATTAGTCTCAAATAAAAACCTAACCTCATCCGCCAAAGAGTATTTTCGTCTTTTATGTTTTTTGAAATTTTTTCTTTTTTATTTATTTTTTCCTTTTTCTATTTTTTCCTTTTCCTTTTCCTTTTCATTTTCCTTGAAGAAAAAAGAAAAAATATACTTATAATTTTTTTGACTAAAATATCCCCTTTTCCAGCGATGGAATAGTCATCGGCCGGCCAAAAGTCCTTATTTGAGACGATTTGGCCACTTCAAACCCTTATTTGAAACGATTTGGCCACTTCAGGCCTTTATTTGAGACAATGTCCACTTCAAGCATTATTTGATAAAATGACTCCACTTCAAGCCCTTTTTTGGAATTTTTCCTTTAATTAGGTTAGATGGAGAGATGTACGACCGTGATATGGGTGGATCGAGCCAGTTTGGTGTAGGGGTGAGCATGGTTCCAAAGTAGAATAAAAAACCTGAGAACCGAACAGGTGGGAACAGGTCCAATTCCTTCCACTGATCCAATTCTAAAAGAGGAACCTGTTCCAGCGGTTTCAGGTTTTAGAACTTAGATCAAGTCTTTGTGTTTTTCTTATTTTATGTTTTCGCGCGATCCTGCGGCATTCCATAGTATCCAATGATTAGGGTGTGATATGAAACAATTAGTATGAGCTTTCATTTTCGGCAATATCCATAATTGAGACTTATACATTGTTAATATTTTATATTCTTTGTATGCCTAAGTATGACTTATGATCAGTATTGAATCAAATGATGGTCATTAGAGATGATGATTCACTGTAATTATTCAATTAAGAGTACAAGTGGAACTTGAGTAGATCCCATAACTTGTGATAGGGTGGGTTCCGGATTTTTAGGTATGCAAGGTAGGTTTTAGCTTGAAAAATTAGGGAAACCGTTTTGATAGGTAAGTTTCACGTGGAAACTAAAACCGCTCACTCTTAGTTTTGGGCCGGCTAAAAAATAGTCCTACTTAAATTGACCAACTTATATGCAATACAAATTTATTAACTCATACCCGACCCAACACATAATATTAAAACACAACAATATTTAACTCAACTTAAGAAAACTAGTATCCACTTATTTAAAGCTTAGTAAAACCCATATTTACGATACATATACGTTCTTAGCTAAGTGGGAATGTACTGAATTGAACACTGAACATAAACAGTAAGGTAAAATATGGATTATCTAAGGGCACGAATGATAACCATTCTGTTTTTTTGTTTTTCTATTTTTTTGTTCCCAGGAATAGATTTGGAACAGAAATCCGTTGAGTAAAATAATTTCATTTTTTTTATTTTCGGGATAAATTTTGGCCCAAAAATAGATTTGGAATAGAAATGAGAAGTTAAAATTTTCTACTTATATATTTTTCAAATAGAAACATAAATAACAACTCTCTTTTATTGCTCACCCTTGCCGCCCACCGTTGCCCACTCGCCGTTGGCCGTCGCTCGTCGACTGCCCGCCATATGCTACCACCACTCACCAATCGGCAGAAACAGAAATTTTGTGTTGTTATCGAACGAATTTCTATTTCAGGAATAGAAATTTTGTGTCATTATTAAATGCTAATTTTTGCTCAAAAACTTGTTCTGGAAAGATAAAATATTTTTCTATTTCTAGCCAAAAATAGGGTCAGAGAAAAGAAATGTTGTCATTCGCGCTCTAAACAATCCATTTAACCATGCCTTGTTTTTAGTGTTAACCCATTCTGACCAACTTTGTTGCCAAACGAGTTACCCACTATTTATGGGCCATTAAATATGAGTTGCGATTTGAGATTGCGACCCATTTTGTGACTCTAGAGAGATGTAGATAGCGAAATACTTTTTTCTCGAGTACGTTAGATTTGGGGTTTGATCCGAGCTCGCATGAGTTGATAATTCACGTTTTGTCATGCCATATTCTTGTCACGTTGAAGCTTTGTGTCTTCCATCTAAACACGATAGACTTGTTGATGGTGTCACGACAAGCATATTATATGAAAAAAAACGAAACGAGGTATTAAGTGCATTTAAGAATGACTCCTAATATACATACATAAAAAATACGTATTTGGAGGGATATAAATTTGTTCAAACAAGTGTCTATTTATCTCATAAAACAGATTAAAAGAATCGACCGCACCCGATCGGTTGATATTCACGTACAGTTCAAATGGGCCGTTCATGACGCGAATTAAACTTTGACTTGAACGCCTTCTGTGATGTGCCTTGCCAGTGATTCTGTCAAATTTCAGCCTAACTCAAATAACTTCTGGACAAATCCGATCACGAGGGATTTCTTGTTGGTACCTCCAAAGTATTAACGAATGACCTACCCACAGAATTGGAACGTGAGGCAGGAGAAGTTTGAGTCAGAGGTGCTGCCTCGTTCACCCAATGCTGTAGCTGTTTGTTCACATAAGCTGACAGTGAAAAGCCAGAGCATGGTTTTGAATGAAATTATTTACTTTGCAACCTGTGCCTATTGCATTATAGATGTGCTATCTAACGGCCCCGGAATCATGGAATTGTCCCTATTGTTGCTTTGTGCGCGCACCCGGAATGTAGCCTAGGTTAAGGCGATTGAACTCCTCACCGCCCACATGCCCAAAACATGCGTAACCATTAGGGCACGAGCCTAGCGATTGTCCCGTAAACTCAAGATTGTCACTCAAGCTCGAATTGAGCAATAACGCATGAATATTCGATTCAGGCTAAGTTCAAGCAGCAACTGCATCGACTAAACCCGGTCCGTTTGCACCCCTTTGTTCGTGCCCTGACTAAATCATATCAGTGCAAACTTTATATTCTGGTGAAGAAGTAAGAGCTAATTCTTCAGTTCTCTGCGATTCCTTGACAGACATTTTCCATTTCTAGGTCCGTGCCACTTTCCTCATTCATGTATAGTTCTCCTGATTTTTGTGAATGATGATTTCCCCATTTTTTTTTACCTAACGAACCAGTAAACAGAGACACAGCGTCAATAGGACTGTGTACTATTCGCTGTTTTGAATTTCTTCTACTAGTCAGTGTGCAAACTCCACTGCTTTTGCTCTCCTGTAGTTTCTCTTGATCTCTCTCTAAGTAGGGCGAGAGAAAGTCAATATGATGTTTGCGTCCGTTTGCTCATCTAAGTGCACCCACTGTCTTTCCCCAAGAAGAAGTAACTGTGACCTGCCTCCACCATAACGAGTATAGAGTCGAACACACAATTTGAAGCAAGGGGGTATCGAAAGGAGAAAAACAATGAAACTGGACAACTCATATGAACTGACTCGATGATCAAAAGGAGAAGATATTTCTACAATAAAAGAATCGCGTATTGTTAACGGTCTGCCAAAAGATGAGTACAGAAAAAGACCCACTCCTGCTCAAGTAACTGCAGAACTCAACGACATTGATCCCACAGCAACCCTGAAAAGGATGCACCTCGATCTGAACCAACGAAATTTAAGAATCTCAAAAAGGTAAAAATGCTCCCCAAGAAAACACCTTAAAACAGGTCCTCCACCGTACCATAAAACCATAAGTAATACAAAGAAGCATCCAAAACAATCTAAGCACCAAAACAAGCTGTACAACCTAGTCACCTATAGTTCTTTTAAGCTCTTCTTTCCATTTCATTCAAAGTTTCTTAAGCCTTAGTGGAGAAAACCTGTAGATGTTTGTTATGCTTCCTCCAGCCACCTCATAAAACTGTCATTCAGCCTCTGACGGAAAAGATTAATATAAATAAAAGGAAGATGATGTCCACCTGGCATTCCAGAACCCTCAACGAGGCACCTTTCCAATAGCATTATGCCTACTTTTTGTGGTTCTGTAAGCATCAATTCTTGCTTGAAGACGAATGCTCAGTAACCTCCCCATTTGGGAGTTTCAATGTGCCTGTCAGTTCAGAAGAATTTCTTCCAGACACATCCTCAGAGTGCAGATCTGCCCTACCAGCGACGTTATTGTCTGTTTCTACAACTGCTTCCTCCATTGTAAATTTCTCCAAAGCAGTTGCCAGCTTGTTGTGACCATATCCGCTACGGGAAGGTGAATCAGTCTCAATGGCAACCTGCTTATTTGGCTCGTCAATTCGGAAGAATTTCTTCCAATCACCACGTCTCCTGACTTTCCGATCCTGCACAAATTTCATGGTGGGAGACACCTTTCAGTAATAAATTGTCTGTCAACTATATCCAAGCAGAACCAACATCTCTAACTCATAACACATACTGCAAAAGTAATGCTGAATCTAAGTAGATAGGTTACTTTAACCACGGTTCATCATGCTTATCGCTGTGCCAAGTTGGTAGATGCACAATGGAACTCACATATGAAAAACTTACCCTCACTTCAACAATTCTTGAAGCTTTCAATGAATCCAGTATCAACTTTACATCTCTGGTCCTATCGTGAACCTGCAAAATACAGTGTTTAACAATAGACTTGTCTGTATAGTTGAAAGATGACATTCTGAGAAAAAATAAAGGGCGAAAAACAAACTCTTAAGAGCTGAATCTGTACCAGAAGATGACATTTCACAGAAGTATCTAGAACATGAACATATCATAACCTACCAACAGAAACTTCCATACCCAAGGTCACCAGGCTCAAAAAGATCCTGCACTAGCTGAGCAGATAAAGCAGATACAGACCAAAGGTATACTAACAATGGAATTGCCAAGAAAATCATGAGAGCATACTTAATATGGAGAGTACAAAAGAAAATGTATAATTTCACATGCTGCTTAAGAAAAACTTGGTTCCCAACATCTGGAAAAATCCAATGACAAGACTATCTGCCATAGCTATAACAGCGCCTCCTCCCTATGTTTTGAGGACACTAAGTAAAAACACTGATAAAGCCCAACTCAATAAGATCATGAAATCACAACAACCATTGGATAGCACAATGGGAGCTGGCAACTTACTGATTTTACAAAGCACACCCCCCCCCCCCTCCAAAAAAAAAAGAAAGAAAGAAAAAGACGCACAATGACCACTAACGAAAGAAACAAGGAAGCACCCATTGCTTTGTCACAAACAGATTCCAAAAGCCATGAAGGCTCACAAAAAGGAAATTACACCTCTCAGAAAACTCAGACAGCTTCAAACAAGTTCCAGAGTCGCTTAAGTTGAAAACCTACCTCAGGTATCAGCTAGTCAGGGCCACATTCACAACCTTTCTGAAGCTAGATGTATGGGACTAAGAAATTTCAGCTTATTTAATCTAAACCCCCTTGGGAAATGGCTCCAGGATATACTTATGCAGAATAGCCTTTGGAAAGGAAGTACCGTTTTCAAATATGGCAACTACGAGCAAGGATGGCACACCGAGTTAAAGAGCTGTATGGTATAGAATCATGGGAACCTATGATCAAGTGGTTGGGGTAAGTTCTATGAGTTCACCAGATACAAAGTCGAAAATTTTGCATAGATTTGAGGAGCAGTGACAGACTTTTGTCAAATTCCAGAATCTCTTCATCACAGCAGCAAACAGGAACCTTAAAGTTTCTTCTCATTTGCAGAGCAAGAAAGATCTCATCCACTAGAAACCTGTTGCTTGACAAGAGATTTGATGATTGAGGAGAATCTGAAGTCTTCTCCCTTTCAAATGTCTTTACTTTTTAAATTTTTTTAATAACAGTGAAGACAAGATGTTCTGGACAATGTTCAAGTGGCAGAAAATCCAGAATCAACAAATTTGCTTGATCAGGACAAAGGAAGCATTCTTATCAGTATAGCGTATTATCCAAACTAAGACATTACCCATACGGTGATTTGTAATTATGCAAGTCCAGCTACTGAAATGACTTATGATAAAACCAGTTAAGCTTAAGCCAAACTAGCTCAACAAGCACTTCAATATGTGGCTTCAACGATTTACCAGTCCCAACTAATACTAAACTCTGACACTGTTTCATAGCACTTGACAACACATATATCGAAATAACAGCATCCAACTTTGGGTCACAAGCTACGAAGGCTTGCACAGTACCACATCAAAGTCGATGAAGTACATTAACTACTTAACATATGTTGTAGAGCCCATATGAAATGTGCATCGAATTTAACTCAATTCAAGTTGTATACATTAGTACTCAATTAAGTCAACTACTCATTCATCAATACATCACTGGTTCAGCTCGTTACCCGTTAGTACTGTACATGAAGCATAACATTGGTTTTCTGAAGTATTGAAGGAAAAGAGCGACAGCTGTTACTGATAAGCCAGTTGGCCTTGAAAGCCCTGCATAGCTGGCCCAAACTCACGCAAACCAACCCGTGTGAAGAAAAATTACGTTTCTAGCACTGGAAGCCAACACACATGCACGTGCACACACAGAGAGGACTGTGATGGCTAAATGCGAACGGCTAACTTTCTAGACTCTGTAGACTAGGGCCTAATGTCTCACTTGCTCATGGACATTTATTTATAACAGAACATAGCATAATTTTCCAATGTAACCTAAGCTGCTTGAGGTGATAGAGGCGAAGGATATTTTACAGTTTTGCCACACCACAACATATCGATCCACGGAAACAATAAACTATCATAAGTTGGCCCATAAAAGTGGTCAAAGCAACTATAATAACGTGTCATTAGAAGATATATGCATTTGAACGAAATAGAAAATAATTGACAAGGATGTGTAATCAACGAAAGCAATGAAATCATTGATAAATGAGCGAATTATAATTGAAATAGAAATGAAAGTGGCATCAATCAATTAACATGGACTTCTAGCCTTTTCATTTACAAACTAAGTAAAATAGGCTTCTGGACTGATGGATACTGGAAATCAAATATACAGGGGTAAATGAGCAGAATCCATATGTGAATAGATATATATATGTTTGATTAAAAATGCCAGTATGCCTCCCTGCTATTAAGAACTGCCTGTATCCAACTATGCAATTGAGGCAATGAGAGAATTATTTTAATTGATACATCGCGCCCAATCTTCTATTTGTGCTAAACAGTTAAATCAATCCTCAAGTAAGTCAAGCATTGTAAACTGCAAAATTTTATATAGGCAATCCAATTATGCTGGAACAGTGAATATTACATACCCGTTTGAACTGTGCTATTATTTCAATAGAAACCCAGCCTTCCTCGTCCATTTTACTTCTCAGAAAAACGTCTTTAACCAAGTTATCGTCACTGAGATTAAAAAATAGGCATGACAAGTATTACTTTTCCTCAAACTGAAAAAAAAAAAAAAGGCATGACCAAATCAGTAGCCAACTATGATACCTGAAATAGTACTCTATTTGATCAACCAAAGATGCGGGCAAAGTGTTCTCATGCCCGGCTACAGGCACATTGCTCTCAGGGGCAGACACAGGCAGAGTGTTCTCTGGTACGGCCATGGGCGTAAACATGGGTGCGGTTGGCGTATGAACCACATATTGCCAACCCATGTAGGGCTCCACATGCAATGCAGGAGAATAATATTGAGACGGCATCTCTGAAAACAAAAGCCCCAATAGTCAAGAAGAAGCAATCCCATAAAGGCTTACTTAACATACCTAAAGCTCGACTTACCAGCATAACCCATTGGCATTCCAAAAGGTCTCATAGGCTGCGGCGGCATATACACCATAGAGTTTACTGGTGGAGGTGAAAGCCTCCTGAAGCCCCTCGGAGCACCACCATGTGGCTGAGAGCGAACGCCTCTTGCATCTGGGTAATTTCCACGGTCATGATCACGCCTATTCCCATAATTATTACGAGAGGAATGAACCCTTTGAGAAGATTCAGGGTGACCATTCATGGCCTGTGGCCGAGATGGAAGACCTCCAGTTGGTCTGCTGTCCCAATTATTCCCCCGATAAGGAGGCTCTCCACTGGAAAAATCTGGCGGTGCGGGACGAACAAAGTTTACGTAAGGATTTGGAGACATTTGAAACATAGGGACTGGTCGTGGTAATGGTTGTGAAGGAGGAGGAGGAGGAGGAGGAGCGAAGCCACTTTGTGGTCGCCAACTCCCACTGCCGTTGCTTGCTCCAGTGCCATCACCTCGTTTATTCGGCTTTCGACGAACCTGCTGTGTGCGGTTCGGCGCTGTCCTCGGGCTTGCATTGCCGCTGCTACCTTGTCTCTCAGGTAAGTTAGGAATAATTGGCCCCTATTCGAATCATATAGGTAGCATTCACAAATCAACCAATATATAACGTGTGAGTGAGACAAACCTTCATCTTTTGCATCAGTAACAACTCAAATTCAATCTAATGGCACGCAACACTTAATAAGCGTGACGTTATTCATTAGCATGATGAGGTAAACGTTTAAAATTCCAACTGGCCTAGTGAAAGGTAAAGGGGTAAAAGTATTAAATAATGTGGATCCAACAGCTTTAGTTGATTACGACGTTCACAACACTGACGAGTGCCAAACTTAGGACCCTGCAAGTTTCTTTTGCACATCGTGAACGCTATAATCACAGAGCGATCGAGAGCTACCAAGACAAACCTGAGCAGTGGAGTCCGATCCATTAGGGACGGCTTTGGGAGTCGATTCGACGGATAACGATTTGACCGGAGCTCTAGCAGACTCGGACAGAGCAGGCCAAGCCACGGAATCCCCCATCACGGGACCCGCCTCCACGACGTCGCTCTCCGCCGCCGCCGCCGGCTTCTTCCAAGCCGGCTTGCTCGGCCTCGACGGACCTGCATTGCCCTCGTTCGCATCGCAACCCTCCGCCTCGGCCGCGGGATCGTCGGGAGCCGCCGCCGGGGCCGCCGTCTTCGGCGGAGGGGAGGGGGGCTGCTGCGGCCGCTGCTCCGCCGCGGCGGCGGCGGCCGCCGGGGGAGGGGGCGGCGACTGATCGGCGGGCGCGGGCGGCGGATGCTCGCCGCGGACGACCTGGGCCCACGGGGAAGGGAGGCAGCCGTGGCGGAAGCGGGGGCTGCCGCCGGCGCCTCCGCCTCCGCCGCCGCCGCCGCGAGGGGAGTGGTGGTTGGAGGGAGAATCGGGTGCCGTAGGCATTCGAGAAGCGGGAGAGCACAGGAATCGACGGGGAGGGGATTGATCGCCGGTTCTTCGATTCGACGACGAGCGTTTGCGCGTTGCGGCGGCGAGAGAGGAGACGGAGGCTTCTTGTTGCGGGAGGTTGAAGTCAGGTACACACACCCACGCAGAGAGAGAGAGAAAGAGAGAGAGAGAGTCTGAGTATGCTTAGGTTTTCATTAAATGATGACCCAGTGTCGTTATTTCTCGGGGAGATTAATTGTAAATTAAATTATGCTTAAATACGTTTTTAAATTCGCTCGCCCTTAATATATACTTTCGCCTGTAATTTGTTCTCCTTTTTTTTCCCCTACGTAAGAGGTTAAATTGCTTCGTCGGGGCCTTATGCGAGAGGGGGTGAGAGTTTACAGGTTTCACTTGAAATCTTTCCGTGAAAACGGATTCCTCATTTTTTGAAACTCGAAACCTACTTTGCATATCTTGAAATTGGAAGTCTGGAACCTGCCTCGTCATAGATTCCAAGGTCAGTTTCAGGATCTATTCAGGTTTCACATGTATTATTAACCAAAAGATTGCCGTAAATCATCACCACTTGCTATTACAATTCACCGACTAAAACTTATATATAGACACATGAAGAATATGAAGCATTAACAAAACAAAAGTGTTAGTCATAAAATGAAAGCTCAAATTAATGATTATAGATTATACATTTATCATCGGACACCATTGAATACCACATGATCGAGCGAAGACATAAACTAAGAAAAACACAAAAATTTTCAAGTTTTAGATTTCACCTGCTTAGAGCTTGGAACCTACTCATCAAAGTAGGTTCCCCAATTTTTGGAACCTGAAACTTACTATGCATATCTTGAAACCTAGAACTACAAGTTTCCACTGGTCCAATTCTCAGGTTGCAGGACAGAACCTGGAACCATGCTCACCTCTTTCGTGCAGACCTCGACATCTCTTGGATGTTAAACAATAAGAGGGTATTCCTCTCCTCCCAGGAAAGAAAAAAGATTCAGAGGAATCAGGCATACGGGGAGATAGTGTCATGTTAAAATAAGGGGCACATCTGTAGAGCTCGGCATTCCTGCATGTTGAACAGGACAGGCCGCAGAGGTCCCCGTAGGGAGCTTGCTCCCCTTCTGCGTTGAGGAAACTCCTTAACCACTCCAAAGATCCGAGGGAGCCCATGATTTCATTATCGGTGTTGATAATTCTTTTGTGTGTGTATATATTATTGGGATCGTGACCAATTGAGTGTAGGAAATGAAAGACAACACAATGTGTGAGTTGGACATATGAAATGTGACTTAACAGTTTAAAATCAAAATTTTGTTGAACGGATGTATGGCGAAAAGAATGAATGTACATGTCTTATTGGCATAGTTCGATGTGTTGTTTTTGTTTTTGTTGGCATATAACTGGTTTCACTTATGATCTTGACACTTGCACGTTTTTCGTGAATGAAATAGACCTGTAATTATGCATACATACAAAAAAAGAAAAAAAATTATAAAGTTGAACATACAAAGGATGGAAAATGCTTGAAGTTAATTCATGTGGATTTTTAAGATTATGGTTTAGTTAATTTGGATATATGATAGAAAAATTAGAAGAAGAGTTTCCTGTCTATTAGCATAGTTGCAAGTTAAGTTTTTATTTTTATTTTAGAATATTTATATACTAATCCACTGCAGTAATCTTTATATGAAAGTTATGTTTAACTAAAATATCTAATTACATTGTTGAATAGTATCGGTATAAGTGATCATTTTTTGAAAAATATTTTTCAAATAATTTATTTTCTACGAAACAAATAGAACGTTATAATATGCAAGTTGAAATTTTTTTTTGTCTAAAAGAGTAAGTTGAAACTTAAGACTCTCTTTCTTTGTCCTCATCTGAGGTGAATCGCTAATTTATAATAAATGGATGTCAATTATAAGGGTGAATAAATAAAAAAACAAAATATTTCAGTCCATTAGATATATAGGCGTGCGCGTGTGTTAAATTGTCTATCATACTTAATTAATAGGAAACATAATAATCCATATTTAAAATAGCTGAAATAATTAATTTGTTTGGGTTAACACCACGAAAAACTCCAAATTGGAACACCTGTAATAAATTTATCCCGAATTAATTTTTTGTCCATAAAAGATCCCAAATTGGTACACACCTGTAACATATATATTTATCCTTTGTTGGTTTCTGCTTATTGTCAAATTGCTGGGTTGGATGAGATATGACGGTTGATAGGTGTACTAGTTTAGGATTTTACCTCTCCGTTTGTCATAAATTTACCAATTTGTGATTTTTCGTGGTATTAATCTAATTTAACATAGGATAAATTTATCACAAGTGTACTAGTTTAGGGTTTTTTGTAGTCAAAAAATTAGTTTAGAATAATTTTATCATAGATGTATCAGTTTGAAATTTTTTAATGGTCGAAAAATTAGTTCAGAGTAAGTTTGTCACAGGTATACCAGTTTGGAATTTTTTGTGGTATTAACTCGATTTGTTTTAATGAAGTGGATATCTTTTTAAATATGTCATACGTTTTTATCTTTTATTATTTTAATTTCATTTCGACTTTAATTGAAACGGATCGAGAAAGGGAAACAACATGACTATGAATAATTTAGGGATAACGACATAAACAGTCTCTAAACTTTGGCTCGATATACGATTTGGTCAATGAACTTTTAATTTGTTCAATATAATCTCTAAAATTTAGTCTAATGTTCAATGTGATCCATGAACTTTTAATTTATTCAACATGGTCCCTGGACTTTTGGTATATTCAATATAGTCCCTGAATATGACTACATTGAATATTTTCATATAGTTTAGGGACCAAATTAAACATGTACTAAAGGGTCATGGATGACATTAAATAAATTAAAAGTTAATGGACCATATTACACAATGGGTTAAAATTATGAGACTATATTGAACAAATTAAAAGTTAAGGGATAATATTGTTTATTGGGTCAAAGCTCATGAACTTTTTGTGTCATTTTTCCAATAAATATTACTCACAGCGTAGGCCCGTCTAACTCAGGCCGGCCCAATCGGGCCCATATGAATTGGCATCAGTTTAAGGAGGTTGGTCGCCGTTACCAGTGACGAGGCAACCGTACCGGAAAGCAAAGCATCAAACCTGAATGTCCTCTATTAAGGCAAACGCTCAAAGACAACTGATCTGAGCCCAATCTGGTGTCCGAAATTGAGTTTGGCAACGTTTTGGTTTTGGAGGAGGACCGACCGAGAGGGATACTAGTTTGTTCCTCGAACCGAACGATCGGACCGGTCTTTCGGAAGGGTCCATTTATGGTCATCGAAATCGTGACGGACATCTTAGAACAATAACTCGAGTCTGGCGGCTCTCTCAGTTGACCACGCAAATTTATATTGCGGCGCAAATTCCCTTTGTTGCTAGAATTCATTTGTACATACTTACTATACCGTTATACAATTTAGAGAGGGATTGTTGGAGACGGCATCAATTGCTCCGTATGGCCATTCAATGAACTCGTAGAGTCAAGCTGATCTGTCATATCTTTTTCACAACCTCGTTCGAGTATCAGTCATGTGGCTGTGTATGCTGCAAGTCTTGGCTCCTTTGCCAATTTTGGTTCGCAGTGTTTATGGTGCATTTGGCCACGATTCCCATCGCTGGCACCGGGATAAACCCCCGCTCGAAGCCTCGGGCCGACCGTCATCTACAACCATGGCGAGCTAGGCTTGGGATGATCGGGTTGGTGTTTACTGGTCTACTTTGCGTTAGAGGGCAAATTCACCAACTTAGATTGAAACACAATTTTCAGAATGTATATGTTTTAGATTGAAGTCGGGTACACACGCGCAGACAGAGAAAGAGAGAGAGAGAGAGTCTTGACTATGTTTAGGTTTTCATTAAATGATGGACTCAGTGTCGTTATTTCTCGGGGAGATTAATTGTAAATTAAATTATGCTTAAATACGTCTTTAAATTCGCGCTTAATATATACTTTCGCCTGTAATTGTTGTCCTTTTTTTTTCCCCTATGTAAGAGGTTAAATAGCTTCGCAGAGGTCTTGTGCCGCATCATCTCTTGGACATTAAACACAAAGAGGGTATTCTCCTCCTCCCGGGGAAAAAAAGGATTCGAGGAGAAAATGCGGGTATTGGCACGTTAAAATAAAGGGCACATCCGTAAAACCCGCAATCCTTGCACCTTGCATGTCAAACGGGACAGGCCGCGAAAGCCCCTATAGGGAGCTCGCTCGCCTTCTGCGGCGAGGAGACTCCTTAAGCATTCCAAGGACATGCAAGATCCCTCGATTTCGTTATTGGTATTGATAATTCGTTTGTGTGTGTACATATATTATTGGGATCGTGACCAATACAACACAATGTGTGAGTTGGACATATGAAATGCGGCTTAACAGTTTTAAATTCAAAATTTTTGCAGAACAGATGTACGGCGAAAAGAACGAATGTATACGTCTTATTGATGTATATCAGCAGTTCGACGTGTTATTTTCGTTTTTGTTGGCGTATAACTGGTTTCACTTATGATCTCGACACTTGCGCGTTTCTCGTGAATGAATTAGACTTGTACGTATGCATAAATAATAAAAAAGGAAAAAAAATTATAAAGTTGATCATACAAAGTCTGGAAAATGCTTGAAGTTAATTCGTGTAGATTTTTAAGATTATGGTTTAGTTAATTTGGATATACGGTAGAAAAATTAGAAAGAAGAGTTTACTAACTATTAGCATAGTTGCAAGTTGAGTTTCTATTGTTATTTCAGAATATTTACATCCCGATCCAGTGTGGCAATCTTCACATGAAAGTTATGTTTAACTAAAATATCTAATTACAATGTCCAATGGTATCGATGCAAGTGATTTTTTTTAAAAACATTTTTTAACTCGCAGCGTAGGCCCGTCTAACTCGGGTCGGCCCAGTCGGGCCCATATGAATCGGCATCGGTTAAAGGAGGTTCGTTGCCATTGCTAGCGACGAGGAAACCACGTACCAGAAAGCAAAGCATCAAACCTGAATGTCCTCTATTAAGGCAAATGCTCAAAGACGCCCGATCTGAGCCCGATCTGGCGTCCCGAAATTGAGTTTGGCCACGTTTTGGTTTCGGAGGAGGAGCCAACCGAGAGATACGGGCGCTGGATTGTTCCTCGGACAGTCGGACCGGTCCATTTACGGTCATTAAATCGATGACGGATGTCTTAGAACAATAACTTAAGTCTGGCGACTGGCTCAGCTGATCACGCACATTATACCGTGACGCAAAATCCCTTTGTCGCTAGAATACATTTGTACGTACGGACTGCATGGTTATTCGATCCAGAGAGAGATTGTCGAAGGACAGCATCAATTGCTTAGTTTGGCGATTCGATGAACTTATAAAGTCAAGTTGATCTGTCGTATCTTTTTCCCAACCTCGTTTGAATATCAGTCATGGGGCTGAGTATGGTGCAGGTTTTGGCTCCTTTGCCAAATTTGGTTCGCAGCGTCAATGCTGCATTTTGGCCATGATTCCCATCACCGGCACTGGGATAAATCTCCGCTCGAGGCGTCGGGGCGACCGTCATGTACAACCATGTGGAGGCTTGGGATGATCAGGCTGGTGTTTACTGGTCTACTTTGCGCAGAGGGCAAATTCACCAACTTAGATTGAAACGCAGTTTTTAGGATGTAAAGCTATTGAATGGCAGGCTAGGGTTATACGAATCAAATGCAATGCAATGTGGCTCGTCATTTATTTATCGTTTCCAGACCTAGGCATTGTCTACGCGAATCTGAATTTTTTTTTTACTTTTATGGCCGGGGGTTGTGTGGCTGCTTGAACTGTGGATCTTCTGGGTCGGGCCGTTGCTGCTGCTATCTACCATCAATACATTTCGCGGGCGACTGCGGGAAAGGCTTTGCATATCAGCCGGCTGGATTATTTCTGGAACTGTGACCGGGCCGGTTTCTGGGAATTGGTTTAGACAGTTCATAGAAGTTCATTCATAGTCGTGTCCGCAACAAAGACCGGTGCTGTGTACAAAGTTTTCGTTCATCTTTAGTTTCTGCTGAAAACCATCCCTGGGTACCGAAGTCTTGTTGAGTGTTGCCCGTTTTCACGGTTACTTCGAGAGTTTCTCTATGTACCGATGACTATGGATTCATGCGTCTAATGTTAGCGCGACTCGCTGCAAGATATCTCGTATAAGAAGTGTGTGCTCGTATATGTATGATCGATGCGATAAATGACAAACTCAAACTTTCAAAACTAACTGATCGCGAGAAAAAGATAATCGAAAACGTAAACGAGAACCTATACCAGCTTGAGGAGCTCATCATCTATCGCACTCCACCGATTGTTTGTTGCCAATATTTATGGTCGTGAACGATCCAACTCATTGAATCAGGAAGCCGATGATGGCTTGTACCGCAACGTGTGATCCCTCTGACTATGTCTGGTCTGTATCTGGAGTTGGACCTAACTCCAATCTTGTGCATGACTTAGCTAAATTTCTCTAACGGTACATACTTCATCTTTTCTATCAAAAAACAGAGAAATGAGAACCAGTTTCAAGCGCCGTACGAACAAAAAAACAAGGATACCTGGTCGTAAGAGGAATATAACGCCAAGCTGAACCTTAAGAACAGGTCCCACGCCTTTACGTTGAACCGGTCTAAATCAGGCAAGGATGGACTCTTTGCAAACATGCGGAGGAGGAGGTAAGCATCTCTGCAAGCTAGTTGATCGAGTCAAGAACATGCACACTCAGATCCCAGAATATTGTTCTATATCAAGAGAAAATTTCAATCTTTCACGAGTCTGTTTTCTTTTCCATTGCTTTTGCTCACGCCTCGCGCTTCCCAATCTATTTGTAGAAGGATATTTCCATTCTGCTGGGGCAGAGAACATTTCTGACAAATGTAGAAAAAGAAAAGGCCAAAAAAAATGTAATTCTTAGGTGCCTATGGCGATTTCACCGTGGAGAAATCACAACTCTGAGGCGGCGACACGTGTCCGAGCGGCCCACCGTGTCAGGCTCCACGTTCCCCCTCTCTCTTCTCTGTTCTTCCTCACAGGTTGCACGAAAGGCCTCAAAACATGTTCTCCCTCTCTCTTTTTCAAATTTCTCTCCCTCCCAAGAGCGAGCCCGCCGGTCCCGAGCTCAGATCCGCCACCTCCGCCGTCGCCTCCAGGAGCCACTCCCTCAAGCCGAGAGCCCACCGGTCGAGTCCCGAGCTCGGATCCGCGCCTCCGCCACGTCGCCTCCAGGAGCTAGCCCGCCGGTCGCAAATTGACTAGACTTTTGCTGCGCGAATTATCTTGGAACGAGATCTTTCTCGAGTGAACTTTTGAATGCAATCCTCCTACCGTGACCTGCAAGTTGAAGTCAAAACTGAAAATCAAAAGTTGAACGGAAACTTCTAAAACCTGTCATTATTACCAGTTACTTTCTGAACTCACTCTCGATGGAATAAAAATGAGCAAAGTTCCATACCATAGAACATATACAACAACGAGCATTAGACCAAGCAACCTACACTGAAGCATCCCATTGCCTTAATAATATTAGTCTTAACCTTTGGGTTTCTAACACTCACAGCAGCTGCGACCGGCGGGCTGGTTCCTGGAGGCGACGTGGCAGAGGCGCGGATCTGAGCTCGGGATGCGACCTGCGGCTCTCGGCTTGAGGGAGTGGCTCCTGGAGGCGGAGGCGACGTGCCGGAGGCGGCGGATCTGAGCTCGGGACCGGCGGGCTCGCTCTTGGGAGGGAGAGAAATTTGAAAAAGAGAGGGAGAAAATGTTTGAGGCCTTTCGTGCAACCTGTGAGGAAGAACAGAGAAGAGAGAGGGGGGAACGCGAGCTGAAGAGAGAAAGGGGAGGCCAAACTTAAACTCCGTGGAGCCTGACACTCTCAGTGTTGTGATTTCTCCACGATGGAATCACCGGAGGCACCTAATATTTTCTCGGAGACAGGCGGATGGGTCAGCATTCAGCTCGGTTGGACCACTCATTTTCAACGCGGGAGTCACGGACGTTTCATATTTGTCGTGTGCTTTCCAGCTTGATTTTTCGGACGGCCCACTTCGTCATCGATCGAATCGATGAACCAGTCGTGGGAAATTCTTTTGCGGGTTGCTTTTGGTTTCGATGGATCATCACTTCCCGTCGAGTGACCGAAGAGGGACCAAGAGAGCCCCGCAGACGAAGAGGGCCTCCGTGATCTGCTGGTTCGTCATCTTGCTGCTCTGTCTCCTCCGCAACCAAGGAGCCACCTCGCGCTGTTGCCGGTGCCACTGCCACGACCATTTCTCCGATGGCATGATATATGTTTGTTGTCGCCTGGCTGTCAAATCTGGTGAGCACCCTTCTCGTGTCGACGCCGAGCTCGCTAACGCCGAAGCTCCGGTGCATCGTCGCCTAATTTATTCACTAGCGGTGTTAAGATCCCTCACGTTCTTCCAATTTAGCTAAAAAGATCTACAATGATTCCTAATTCCTAGGTTTTACGAGGAAACAAGTGGTAAATGAAGCAAATAGGGTAAAGGTTGAAGTGGATCAGGACAAGGGAGTCTGGTTATGGTTAGGGGAGACTGCAGTGCCGTCGTCGTCTATCTCCTTTTTCATCATAGATGATGAAGACTCTTCAAGTACGACCACTGCACCGACAGATATTTCACCAGGTGGGACTTACCGACGAATCACCACAAATTTGTATAAGGGTCAGCTTCTGGGCCGTGGGTCATTTGGATCAGTCTACGAAGGAATGACTGAGTAAGTGCAAAATGCTCTTCAGGCCTCATGCTACCCATTTAGTTCTGTTAGAATAACTCCCGAACCAATTCATAGGTCTTTACTTAATGCAGCTCTAAGGTTATGTTCCGAATTTCTTGTATAATTCACGTTAGCTGAATGTCAATTAGGAGGTGCTTGGATATCGAGCGAGGAACACATTTCAGCTGTCTCACCGCCTTATCAATTTTTGCCAATAGCAAACTCTAAAATCATCGTGCAGAAATTTCGATTTGCAAAAGGCATCGTCGCACCATTTGTTTCGTCGTGGAATACTATTGACTTCCTTTCTGTTTTTTATTTCTTTTGTGATGGCGAGTTGCTATTAGCAAAGCCAAAGGAGCATATGGATCTTAGTGTTGTTAGCTCTGATTGGGGGAGAGAAATTTTTGCAGTTACATCAATGTGCTGGGGTGATAGGTGAGGGTTGGTCCATTAAGGTTTACGAACTGGCAAATTACTGAAAAAAGATGACACAAATGTATGTGAGTGTTCCTTACCAAAAAAAAAAAAAATGTATGTGAGTGTTCTTATATAGGACTCCTACATTAAGAAAGCCTTTACTTGTCAATCTTTTTGCTGGTGTCATCGAAAGTCATGTACTGCACTTGGCATTATTATTGTTGCAGTTCCTACATCTGCATCATTATCTCATGCCCCTTCACTGAGAGAGTTTATTATACCGGAAATACTTTGATTTCTCGGTACGCTATGCAGTCATCACATTCTAACTTATACGTTAGGATCTTCTCATCAATGTCCTTCTTCCTCTCTATTTCACTGTAGTGATGGATTCTTTATTGCTATAAAGGAAGTCTCATTACTCGATCAAGGAGATTTGGGAAGGCAAATTGTCTTGTATTTGGAACAGGTAATCATTATTTCTCCTTTGCTTCATCTAGAACACTAGCGAAATTACGAGAGGCTGAAAATGTCACAACTGTAATTTGTATTATTATTTGCTCGATCTCATCCAGTGCTTGCTTTTCAGGAGATTGCTCTGCTAAGTCAGTTTGAACATGAGAACATAGTCCGTTTTTTCGGCACAGCAAAGGTACAACTTTCTTTCTTATTATGTCATTGACGCACCTTTTAGCAAGTGACTCTCCGCACTCTTAAAAATCAATAAATGCATGAACAGGATGATTCCAATCTCTATATTTTTCTGGAGCTCATGACGAAAGGTTCCCTTGCAAATCTCAATCAAACATATCATCTTGGAGATTCTCAAGTTTCTTCATACACAGGACAGATCTTAAGCGGTCTAAAGTATCTTCATGATCGCAATGTGGTCCACAGGTGGGACATGCCATATGCATTTTTCCTTTATAAGCTCTTTTGATGTTACCATATCCTAATTCCTGTAGTGTTATTGGTGCCAAATCCTTGATTTTGGGTGCTCTTAGTGGCCCCTGTTGGTACGTTATATCTGCATTACCAATGTCCTACTGCCGCCTTTTTTTTTGTAGCAATATCTGTACGATCTCTACGTTCTTTGTGCAAACAGAAAGTTTTCCTGCTCCAATAGAAAACTTTTTTATTTTCTTATATGTCTTACTTGAAGAAAATTCTTTTAATAGTGTTTCTATGGTGTGTATTCCGTAGTGTAATTAATAATTTTTTTTGGTCGAAATAGTGTAATTAATGTTGACTGTATCTTTAGGTGCGAGGTCTAAGCTTTGGTTGGAAAAATATCTAGGGGTACTGGTGCAGTAAAACATTCTTCCACTTAGTTAATCCTATTGTTTCATGCACTGATTTTACTTTTCTTTCCAGTTTTGGATTGATCTCTGCTTTTTGCTAATATGATAGAGCATTTGGTTAATGACTCTCTTTGTTGACTTAAGCTGCATAATCTGGATCACTTGACTCTGAAATGATGCACAAATCATTGTGAAGTTGTTTGATCTTACACTGCCAAATACTTGGAAAATTCGGACTTTTGTATGGCAGGACAATATGTTTCCCTTCCCCGGTTGGATGCATCTCTTGTCCTTGCCTTTTGGTGCTCTCTTGTTGCTTTGTTGAGTCGACACACCTTTAACCTATCGGGACACCCCTCTTGTCTCCTCAAGTTCGAGGTTTTATGTTTGAGCTCTCTCATTGTAAATTGCGTTAGAAAAGTCAATATACTTCTTACCTTACCAAAAAAAAAAAAAAAAGACAATATGTTTCCCTTCGACTTTGTCTTCTGTATTTTGCTTTTGATATGTATTTGCGCTAGTATTATTTTGTATCTTTAACTCGCTTGACTCTTGCTTTTATAATTGTTCAATCATTGGTAAGTCTGATTCACTTTTAGTGGTTGCCAATTGTCATTCTTCATTGCATTATTATGTTACCTGTTTTGGCGCCTCATCTAATTCATTCTTCTGCGTAAGGGACATCAAATGTGCAAACATCTTGGTCCATGCAAATGGAATTGTGAAACTTGCAGATTTTGGATTGGCAAAGGTAATTATCGCTTTATTTGTATGTGACAACACTCGGTACTATAGATGTCGAGTCAGGTAAGACCATTAGGTAATCCTCTTTCTTCTCTCACCCCAGGCAACCACATTAAATGATATCAGATCTTGCAAGGGCACTGCATTCTGGATGGCACCGGAGGTTGTCTTTAATCCTTTTCTTTTTCGATCGTTTTCTTTAACCACAATTTTGAGTTTTTGAGTTGGTGTCAGATTAGATTATTTTATACAAATGATGGCTGGTGGCTCATATGTAGAGCTGGATGAAAAATTTGATGGTGAACAAGGGCTGGACAAGTCTGGGCAGGATATTTCCTATTGGGCATAAATTGAAATTCCTTTCTGGCCTCAGCTGCCAACTTGGAAGCACTCCATATAATATCATATCCTGTCCCTTATAAGTCAACCAAATGCGGATTTGGAGTCTAATTGACCTACTGATACTTTTCTTGAAAACATTAAGGTCTAGGTTATCAGGTTATTGAGTTCCTGATTTTCCTTGAAGATTGGTTTTCCAAATTGTTCAGGCTTTTGTTTTTTGTTGTAAACATACTACCAATTGCCTTGCTTGATATTTCTCGACTGTTTCGAGAAAACAAGATGATGTAGAGTGATACTTGACCATTGATTAATTTTGCCACAGAAATTGAATTGCCCCTAAACTATGATCAGAACTTGCAAGTTTTTTTATACTCGGGAGTCTCTAATATGGACTGAATATGAGTTATGCTGGGAGTTGTCATAAAATTTTTTTTAGTCAATATCCATGGATGATTTTCTCATAGATGCGAACTGCAAAAGTTGTCTACAATGACAGGTTCATCTCAAAGGATTTGTTAACGTCAAGAATACACTTGTTTATTCTTTTTTGACTAATCTAGAGGTCCCCCTCCCCCAACAGAAAAAAGAGAGAGAGAAAAAAACACACTAGGTCGTACTGACCTCACTAGGTCATTTAACTTCTTGTCCTCGGAGATCATAGAACACTACGACCATGCTTGTAATGTGATGAAAGGGGAAGGGAGAATTGTTTGCTTCTCCTTCATTTTCTTCTTCATCTTTCTTTTCCTTCATTTTGTTTTTTTTATCTGAATGTTGAGTTATCTATATTATTCAACTTCTTTCTGAACATATAGTCTTTCTGCATTTTGGTGGGGGTTGTTATTCATTATGAGAATTGTCATATGCCTTTGTCTTCTACACCCCGTAGTTAGGATAATTCGAAGGTTTTGGTTGGGTTTCAATGGGAAGGAGTCCCTGATAGCATAATCTCGGACATCATCTTGCAATCTACTTTGGACTTTTCTTCTTGTTACCATCGCAGGGGAATTATCCCGATAGACCTCCTCTATGTAGGTAGCTGGGTGGTGTGTAGATTCTAGTCTTTTCCTTTTCAGTTTGCTGCTTGCCGCTATCGTCTTGGCTTTAAGTGACTCTACTTTATATCCCAAGCTTAATGGGTTTTGTCAGAGGGTGAAGTATGAAAACATATCCATGTATATGTTTGGTTGACAGTCATTGTCAATTTGGAGATTGAAGAAGCTACATACATCCTATATTCTGTTCTCCTGTCCCCATTATATCACATCCTGACATGATGAAATAAGATGAAGTGAGACGGTATTTTGAGACAAAATGGGTTGTGAAGAACGTCGAGGAGGTAGGATTGGCAGTTGCTCAGATCTAGTATGGATTGGTACCGTCGGATATTAGAAAATGTGATTATATTTCTTATTTCACAGAATAGTGTGGTTTAATGTAAGTGCTCAAAGGAAGTAATCATTGGGTAACTTGAACTCCGAGCATTTCCTTCTTGAAAATATTGAAAAGGGCGCAGGAAAAATAAGTCGTAATCTGGTCTACAACTTTATTTTACAGGCAAATCATGGAGCCCTCATCTCTGTTTTACTTTGCAACAATTTTTTCTTATGCTGTTAGCACACCCCGCAATTGCTTCCCTGTAAGAATGACAAAAGTATCCAGTGTGCAGCACCCACACTATGTGGCGTACGACTGTGTAAACTCTCCTAAGTCTCACTGCCATGGCTATTGAAAGTGTGCTTCTTGGTGGAGTGGCCTCAAATGAGGCCTTCTATAATCATTTAGGCAACAAGGTACCAGGCATGGAAAGGAATGTGATAGGATAATATCCTCATGAGTGTTCTATTTGTTTTCGTCATGATTAATAAATGCAAACAAATAGTGATTAGTTTTCCAGAAATTTATAGGGTCACAGCGGCATATTCTAGGAAAGAAGTGAAAATGCCCTTAACATCCAAGTAATATGTGAAAAGTGGACATCCCGTCCAGCTCAAATTGTTGCATCTAAAGAATGTAATAAAGGTGAAATGGATTTTCATTCTTGCCAGTTTTCCGACCACCAAAGGGGGTGTTATGAGAGAAATCTTTTTAAAGCAGTGATATGCACTAGGTCATGGTATTCAAACTGTTAAAAAAACCTCAATGTTCTCCGAGTATTAGTAGTTCCTGTGTATCAGGTAACCTGGATGGGGAGTTGTCTGTCTTGCAAGACTTGATTAGGAGGTAGATCTTGGGTCGTGTTTATTTACAAGTGATAGTGGATGAGGTTCATCCCTTTGTCTGGTGTTTGTGGCAGATTTTCAAAATGCATCTTCTGGTCGTTACTATAATTACTCTTCTTCTTCTTCTATTATTATTATTATTGCTGCTGCTGCTACTTTTTTTTCTTTAATAGTGCTATATTTTCCACTATAGATCCTTTAAACTTCAAATTAGTCAAATGCTTCATATGCGATCATTGTTTTTCTCTTTCTTTTTGGACATCAAGTCATCCAATCAAAGAAATTTCCTACTTATCTGACACACATTACACTAAAAGGTTGTAAATGCCAAAGACCGTGGCTATGGGCTTCCAGCTGATATATGGAGCCTTGGGTGCACTGTATTGGAGATGCTGACCCGTCGGGTCCCATATTTTCCTTTGGAATGGGTATGTTCCTCAAAACAATCTAGCTTAAATATCTCTTCCAATTGTCATGTCCCACAAAAAGAAAAATCTTTCCAACTATCTCTCTGGTGAGGCGGCTTTTCTACTTGGATAAATGAGGGTTTTCTTTTAGTAAGGGCTTTTTGATGATGTGGAATAATATGATGCCTTGTCTGTATTGCTTTTGCTTAATAGTGTACTCCCTTTACTTTTTTTGGTAGAAAACGGAACCATTCAAAACCGTTTTGTGCTCAAACCTCTGTTATTGCTTGAACTGAATTTACATTTATCCTGTAAAAAGCAAAAGATTATGTCTCTGTTTAACTAGTTGACCCAAGCAGATGCAAGCATTGTTTCGGATTGGAAGCGGTGAGCCACCACCGGTACCAGATTCTTTATCGAGAGATGCAAGGGATTTTATCTTGCAATGTATCCGAGTTAAACCTGACGACCGGCCCACTGCAGCTCAGCTCTTAGATCATCCATTTGTGAAGAGACCAGTTCCCACATTGTCGGGCTCGGCATCTCCTTATCACCATCTCAGTAGATAACTGACTGCATAAACCATATTGAATTCATCCTGCTTGTCCATAGCTGTCAACTTCTCACATCCTTGCTGCGGATCTGGCTGGAGACCTGAGATTATGGAAAGCATGTATTTGGTCCACATAATCAGGTTTATAAAATCGTGCTCTGTAAAGATGTTTCAGTTTGATGCCAAGGGTAGATAACTTTTTCTTCAGTTTTGTTTTTCTCTCAGTTTCTTTTTATGCCAGTGAAACTGAAGATTGCAAGGGACGGACGTCCCTCCTGTTGTTGTTGTCGTGAGAAAATAAAAGGGGAGACAAATGCATATATATCTTTCAGGATATATAACTAGTTTGTGCTAACTAGTTACCTTTATCCGGATAGTATATTTTTAGATTCACAACACAGAAATTACTACTTAATAAATTTTAAGGATAAGTGTATTAGAAATCCTCATTCTATTGTTGTTCCATAAAATAATACGGATTGCATCACACCTAGCATAACTCGGGCATATAGTCCATCAAGCGAGAGACACATAATACTTTAGACACCACAACTGGTTTCAGCTTGCCATGGCCTCATCAGGAAAGCGGCATCAGCTCCCGATCAGTTTGTGCACGAGAGGCCAACCTTTCCTTCAGAGCTCCAAAGGGTATATTTAGAGTTCCTAGCATCAATCATCATGACACCACTCTCACGACCCAATTGTATTCATCCTTTTTGCATCATCACTCTTCACCCGATAAGATCGAGCACCTATCACAAGGGTACACAAGTACGAGAGAATTACAGTCCGTGACATTCTCTTCCACTCAATTCCGCAACTCCCTCGCTGTAGGTTGTTTTGTCGTTTCCCTGCTTCAATTCTCATTATTGATGCTGCTCTTTCGGGTCTTACATGGGTGGTGGACACTCGCCCAACAAAACAACTTTGCTCCACTAGTGGCTTTTCTCAATCAAAGCCGTTCGGCACCCTCGATCACTTATGCTTTCCCTGACGTGTGTGGCATTTTTCGCCAACTACACCATTTTGGCAACAACATTCTTCGCCTACTTTTCGGTTTCTCATTATCGCAGTAGACCAATGGAGGTTTTTATTCTTATTGATAACGTGGTAGCAAACCCAATTTGAGATTCGCCAAATTAATCCAGGAACGTTTTCCCTATTCAGTGAGGAATCAGTTCTTTCCTGTGTGCCCCCATTGTCAACTTGGAAGCTGGTCGAGAGCCGCATTTTGTATGAGCATTCTTTTGGCTCTGGTGATTCACTCTTCGCTCTCATAGGACTAGGTAGACCATAAGTTTTCTTCGACTCACTCACCTACTAAAGTGATCCTACTTTGTTACCATCTGTCACGGGCCGGCAGTTCCTTGGTCGCGGAATAGCTCGTGTGGCGCCTGACGAGTCATTTACACCAGGCCAACCCTCGTTCTGTTGTTGAATATCTTCTTTGTATTGGATTGTACCACACCTAGCATAACTCGGACGTTTAGTCTATCGAGCGAGACACATAGAATATTTTAGGTACCACAAATGGTTTCAGTCTACCATGGCCTCATTAGAAGAACGGTATCAGCTACTGACCAATTTGTGCATGGGAGGTCAATCCCGCCTTCAAAGTTTCTAAGGATATATTCATTCCATACTAGAACTCCTAGAATTAACCATCCTGACACCACTCACACGACCCGATTGTGTTCATCCTTTCTGCATCCTCACTCTTCAGCCTTTAACCCCGAGCACCACTCGTAATGGTACGTGAGTACGAGAGAACCACGGTCTGTGACACATGCATGTAGATACCCGTATATTTTATGGGGAAAATCGTCCAAAAAGTCCTAAACTTATTGTACGGCGGCCAATTTAATCATAAACCTTTTAATTGTATCAATTTAGTCCTAAACCTTTTGACAACTTGCCAATTTAGTTCTAAACTTTTCAATTGTACCAATTTAGTCTTAAACATGATGATTTTCCAATTTAGTCCTAAACATTTTAACGATTTGTCAATTTAGTCATTCTAGCTAATTTTGACCGGAAATCGCTGACGTGATGGTCTAGTCAACACTGATCATCTTATGTGGCACGACTGGTGCTTATGTGGACAATTTTTGCAATGTTTTTAGTTTGTAAATTTTTTCTTTTTTTCCTCTTCTTTTCTTTTCTTTATTATTTTTCCCTCCGTTGGCTATTGCTGAGCCTGAGGGTGACGGCAGCCCTTGCCAGTTCAAGTGTGGGAGTCCCTCACCTGAGGTCAATGGACTCTGCCGGCTATCGACAAGGCCTGACGATGAATGTGCACGAACTAATTGCGAGGGCTAGAATGAGAGGTTTTCTTCTAGTCTTCCATGACACACACTTTAAAAATTTCTTAAGAAAGGCAAGTTCCTTATGTGAATACCCTTCTTTTGCACTAATGAGGAAAAAAGAAGAAGAAATCCTTGCACCCAAATTCATGGTTCTAATTTGATTTATTTTACACAAAATGAACATTATTAGGAAATGCTAGAGATACTAAATTATTTATCGATGGTCAATTGATTTGGTAAGATATTACATTACATTAAATCATGTGTCCCATTTTATTCATGTGATATTTCCATATCATTTAAGAAGAAGTTTTTAATCGAATGGTATATCTAGAATTAATCGTCATTATCTATACCAGGCCAATTGCTTTTCGTTACGTGAAAAGATGTAAAGTAATTGAAGAGGAAGAAGCTCTTCGATTTTTGCAGGCCCTGATGCGGAATGGATAAAAGAAAAAAGAATAAGGAGGGTGTGAATATCGTGGCTTTTCCATTTTCTTCGTCTTTCCCGAGTTATCTTCCCTCTTTTAGTTTGCCTACTCATTTCTTTTTTTTGGTACGTCTCTTTTTTATATTTTTCGGGTTCATGTGGGATCCGCTTGCTTGGCCTTCGAATATGGCATTTGTGCATGGATTACTACTACGAAAAACCCTAAACCGGTACATCTGTGATAAATTTATCCCAAACTAATTTTTTGACCAAAAAAACCTCAAACTGGTACATCTGTGATAAATTTATCCTCAGTTTGTTATCGTTAAACTTTACTGTCAAATTATTTTGTTAAATGACATACAGTAGTTGACGAATGTACCGGTTTTATGTTTTACCTTCCGTTTGTTACAGGTGTACCAGTTTATGATTTTTTGTAATATTAATTCAATTTAACGAAAACTAACGCAGGGCAAATTTGTCACAAACGTATCAGTTTGGAGATTTTTTATGGTCAAAAAATTAATTTGAGATAAATTTATCATAAATATATCAATCTGGGGTTTTTTGTGGTATTAACTCTTTGTATATTTTTTCGAGACCTCGGTTGGAGAAGAAGTGGAATGGGAATGCATGCATGCATCGGTCGGTCGACGTGGGAGGAAAATGCATGCAGAAGTTTTGCTAGCTAGAAACGCATGAGCCCACAAAAAGAAATATACAGAAAACGTAGGGAGAGACGTAGACCAATAAATGGATAAGAAAACTTTCCTTTATTAGTCCTCCATGGAGAGGAATACATACATCAAAGTCAAATATTCTTTTTATGGTTTAGTTCGTGGGGGAGCTATCTCGACTCGTCCTGTTCACAATTTCATGTCAAGTTGAATACTAATCCAAATCGGGTATACTAGCATCCGAACCAAAGAGAAAAAAGTTCTTTCGATCCTTAAAAAGTCATCAACGAATGAGACGTGATATGGCGATGCTTGATGTTTAACAAAATAATCAGATCACGGTCAAGGAAAAAGTTTCAGAAGCTGGTATCAAACCCGCCTGTAATATGCAAACCTGAAATTGCACGTAATATTATTTTCGCGAAAAGGGAGCACAAGACAAGAAATCACCCGGCCGTGAGAGGGAACAGAAAACCAAACCGAACCAGAAGAACTGGTCCCAAACCTTTTCTGCTGAACCGGTCTAAATCGGGGAAGGGCATGGACTCATTGCAAACGTGTGGATTGAAAGAATGACGGCGCAGCTGTGACCATCACGAATCGATCAAATCCTATTCTCTGAAACTTCCATCTTCTGAGGAACGGGGGAAAGGAGCTGACCTCCGGAAGTACCAAGGCTTTCTTCTTAATTAATCCAAAAGGCAAAACACAAAAATGGGTCAGAAATGTAACTTCTGTTTTTTGTTTCTATTATTATTATTATTAATTAGGGTTAATATCACGAAAAATCCCAAACTGGTGCATCTGTGATAATTTTAACAAAAACTAATTTTTTTACCACAAAAAACTCTAAACCGGTACACGTGCGATAAATTTAGCCAAAATTAATATTTTGACCACTAAAAGCTCCAAACTGATACATTTGTGACAAATTTACCCTCCGTTAGTTTTCGTTAAATTGAATTAATAGCACAAAAAATCACAAACTGGTGCAACTGTGACAAATGGAGCGTAAAACATAAAATCGGTATATCAGTTAATTGTCACATGTCATTTAACAAAGCAATTTGACAATAAAATTTAATCGAAACAAACTGAGGGTAAATTTGTCACAAATGTACCAGTTTGGGGTTTTTGGTGGTTAAAAAATTAGTTTTTGATAAAATTATCATAAATATACCAGTTTGAGATTTTTCGTAGTATTAACCCTTATTATTATGGCATCGTAAACCATTTTTATTTCTTTTTTGGCAGATAAAATCCACCCAACATAATAATCTCCCTCCCACAAAACATGGGCAGAGGAGGACCCGGACCCATTCAACGCGAGAGGGGGAGATTGACGTTGTCGCATGACGAAATGGCAAACGCTTTCTGGGATTGGCGACTGGTGTACGATTCCGTGTTCGGGACCGAGTGTTCTTCCATGTATCTTCCTCTTCATTTCTCTCTAACATGATTCAAGAACTACCTATATATATACGCACACGTAAACCAGAGACCATCGAAAGATTGCTAAAGCCAGATTGCTTAAACATTCACTTTCGAGATAGATAAGCTCCAAGTCTTTCTCTCTCTCTCTCTCTCTCTAGCTCTCTCTCTCTCTCTCTGGCGCATTTTTGCAGGCATGCTTCAGACGCCTCAGCTCAGAAAGATTAGATCTTCCCTTTCGAGTGCAGGTGAGGGTTTTCGTTCTTCTCGTGATCGTTACTCTTTTTTTCACGCTTCTCTTTATGCTTAAGGAAAATTTTCGCCCCCAAACAGTTTCTTTTGTTCGAGTAAATTTGGTTGTCGAGGATAGTTGTTTCGGTTGTTTACGCCTTCTGCAAACATACCTTGCTTCGATTCTTGATCTCAGCACAGAATTGATCTTACATCAAACTGACCAAATTTTGACACGAAACAAACGTTATGAAACCAAAGACAAAGGCTTGAATGAAACCTTGCAGGTGGATATTTGTGAAAAATACAAAGGGTAAGATTAATTTTATTCAAATGCAGAAGTGGTCGGTAAAAATTACCCTTATGGAAGGCGTCCAAAATATGAAGATGTCAACATAATAATAGTCTACGAATTTTAGCTGACTTGATCACTAAGATGATATAGCTCTCTGAATCTCAGGAAGATACGCAAAGGAACGCGCGAATAGCCTGTGCAGCGATTCAAGCATCAATGAGCAATACAGGAGAGCACTCAGGACTGACTCTTATGTGAGAATCTGCGACAAAGTGCAGGACCAGCTCGAAAAACAGAGTGCTTTAAAGCTGCCCTATGCCCCATCTAAGAGCCGGAGCTCCCACTTGCATCTATCCCAGAACCTACTCTCGCCTAGGCAAGAGACCCTGACAGATTGGATCAAGACGTTAGATTTGCATCCTCTCATCGTCGACTACTTCGAAGACAGCCTAGAGACGTGCCGAGTGTGCGAACTACTCATCCTAAGTGTCCATCAGACCCGTGCTAATAACCGATGGATCAAAAGGGCGATCAAGCTAACCAAAAAGCTAAATGATGCAACGAGCAATACTGATCATCAATGCCGAATGATATGTGAAGAGTTATCTGCATTTTCGCAACACACAAATCCATTTTACCTAGTCAGCAAGGAAAAAATCCACATCGTCTGTCAAGCATTTGCCATGCTGCGTCAGAAATTAAAAGCCAAGCACAAGAAGACAATGAGGAGGGCGAAACTGAAACGAATTGCAATTTCGATTGCAACCAGGCTGATGGGTTGCACACTGGGACTACATAATAAGAGGACCAAGCTGGTCCAAGGATATCCTAAGATGACTAGGCAAGAGGTACTTGGTGCGCAGCTTGATGAGGCTGGGAGGAGCCTCTTTATTCTGATCAAGCACATAGATACTATGAGCGTAGCGGCAGGAAGCTTATACGACAAGGTTGAGAACATGAAAGAACTTGCCAACATGTGTGTGCAGAGTGGGAAGAGCGAGATGTTAAAGGAGGTCGTGAAGGAATTCAATGATCGTAATACCCGCTTCCTAGAGCAGTTGGAGGAACTGGAAAACCTTGCCTGCCTTTGCCTACATGACATTAATGCATCCAGGAGGTCCATCATGCAAAAAATAATGGTTCCTCAACAAGGTAGATGATAGTGAAATGGCATAAGAAATGACATTGACATTTTTGGCGCAATAAGCTTTTGTGCAAAATGCATCTTCCCTGAATCAGGCAAAATAGCTGTCATCAAGGCTTTGGCAAGGTGCCTGGCTCTGCTTCTTCTTTGAATAAACAAGCATCATTCGCCCACAGGAAGTACAGCAGATGTGTATCATAAGCATCGAAATACTGTAAATGTGGTAGCTGTTTTAGTTGATATTGTTTATTGTAAATTCCTCATGATTGATCACTAATACAAGCAAATACATCTTCCATATACTATTAAGCCACATTTGGCCTGACTAGTCTTTGGTTAATCTGGTCAGTTCATTGATGGTCAGCAATAAGGGATATAAAAGAACCATCAGGCATAATATTCTGGTTCTCGAGAATCACAATTTAGGCCAAACAACTTCTTAAAATAAAAATCACTTAAGTACACATCAGTTCATGTTACTCTGCTTAACTTTCTCCTAACGAGGTTGCTCATAAGGCCATCAAGATCTCCATTTAAGCAAAGACTTTGACACCAGAAACTATAATGGACTTAAATGTCTGCCCAAAAAGGTAAAACAAACTGACCATCCAAGAGTTCCAAAATTGGTTGTTTCCCATTTTCTTTAAAATCAAGAATAACACCGGCTTCCCTAGGAATGTGGGAATAGATGTCAAATTGGAACAACTCTGCAGACTTTCCAGTCTGAAGAATGAGTTGCTATTACTACTTCTGCCTTGATCGGAATTTAAAAAGAAAATGCAATGCCCGCCATCACTTCGACATGGCAAGAGAAATAACAGATATCAATCTCACCACCAAATCCAATGTCTAACCCGGGAGGAACCCTGGTTGTCAAGAATCACATGCTTCAGCAGATGGAGACTCATTTCCATCTCCAATCACCAACCCCCGTCCTCAAAGTTTCAGTTCACCCATTTTGCCAAGTAACATGTCAATGAAACTTGTCCCATTCTTGATAACTTAGCATTGCTCTTTTAATCTTTTGTATTCTTCCAGCCCCAGCAATGTAGCCTTCACCTTGAGCCAGTCTGCTGGTTTTGGCATGATGATTGCAATGTATCCTTCTCTGCCTGCCTGTTCATTGTCAAAAAGCATCATGTGAATGGAAGTGAAAATCAAACGACACAGTGAAAAGTAAAACAAACAAGACAAATCTGAAAGAGAACCCTTATAGATTATTTCAGGTAAAAAGAAAAGGAAGATAAGTTTATCCTTACCGATGAATTGAGCAAGTCAGGCTGCTTGATTAGTCTCTCGTTCACCTCCAGTAGAGACCCTTTAACACAACACCTGTCAAAACCAGGATGTCAACTGGGAGTCTGAACGTCGGGTGTAAATAAAACAGATAGCTTTTGAAGAAGACCGCTAGAAAAGATGTTACCTTACTACATAAGAACCACTCTTGGTGCAAACTTTACACAGCATACTGTTGGATTCCAAGTGCTGGGCGTTCTGGAGGAAAAAGAAGGAGAAAGAGAAAAGCTCAAATGCCACAATTAACAGGACATTGAATTGGCAGAGTCACGTGCAACACAAAGTATCATTTTTTTTTCTGTACAATGTACCTCTTCATTAGTGCCGAAATAATTCAAAAAGGTAGGAAACTATGCCGGACATCTATTCACATCATTATGACCAAGAAAAAAAAAACTATTCACCTCATATATAACCCGATGAACCCACAAGAAAGAGAAGTGCATAGGCGATATTGCATCAAACCATTCAAAATCATCTGCATTGCTGTTGTTTTGAAGAACCAAATGCCTATTCAAGAAAAATCTAGAGAATTACAGAATTTTTCATGCATCTTATTTACCCTGTATTTATCCTACATTTAAAGGAATTCAAATCACAACATGCATAGTAGGCCTGCAAAGTGAAAACAAAGAAACTCCAATTGGACCAGCAGCCAGATAGGGGAGAGAGAGAGAGAGAGAGATGCTATGTTTCTCACAGGTATCAACTGCAAATTAGTTTCTTTTACAGCAGAGCAACTCATAAATATATGATTGAGTCATCATACTCTCTTAAGGAAACAAAAGTACCAAAATTCACCTATTTCCAAAATGATTGGCCAATTTTTTTTTCCGTCTTGGTAGATGCATCAGTCAGCTTCTTCAACAGAATGGTGCCGTGGAATCACACGAGACCAAACTCCATGCCCAAAGATTACATAAAAATTAACCTATTGAGAGTCCCCAATCAAACCGTTCGGATATTGGACTATAACACTCTACACTATCAACAGCAAAATTAAGTGAAATGCACAGGATCTAAAGAAAAGCACCTTCTTTCGCTTCCCAGTGACCTTAATGGCGCTGCGATCGGACTTGCCCACATTGAAGTCGACCCCCGTCACACCTCCTTCATCTCTAAACGCCACATGAGTCGGAGCCAGGCCTACCACGCACAGACTTTCACACACCAAAGCAAGAATCGCACAGGAGTTAATAAACCGCTCTCTTGAATTCACCTTCCAGCATGCAACACGTAACCAAAATACTCAAAAGATAAACAAGTTTCGGAATTTTACCCATTGGGATGTCGGTAAACGTACTGATCATGCTCCGGCTTCATAAAATCTGTCACAGAACAACAGATTTCAAAACCCAAAACGTGACGGATGCTCCTAATATCTCAATCTCAAGGTAATCTCAATCTTGGAAGTGGGATTTGAACCTGGAGCGAAGTAGGCGACGAAATTGGACTCGACGGCGGAGGGAGGGGCGAGAGGGAGATCACGCACGTCAGGCATTAGAAGCCCACGCAACTCCTCGTCTTCGTCGTCGCCGTCGCCGTCCACCTTGCGAGCTCCTTTGAGCTCTGCTGAACTGCCGTTGCTCTGCGCGGCATCAGAGTCCGTGCTTATGGACGACGGCAGCGCGCTCCGGTCGGTCATCGGAACCTGAAGCATCGACACGCTTCTCGTTCTCGGCCGCCGGAGAATCAGAGCGAGAGCGTTCCGATTCCGGTTCGAGCTCAACCAGACTTGGTTCGCAGCACGTGTGTGTGACGGCGGTTCGTCGACGGGCGGTTCTTCGACGCGTCCGGGCGAGTCATATCATGGTACGAGTGAGTAAATGGGTCGGATCCGGGCCGAGAGGATCCGAACGCGAGGCCCACGGGTCGTACAGTAATTATTTGATTTTTTTTTAGGGAGATTAAGACGTACTCCGTATAAAAGCAAATGACACCAGGGAAGATATTAATTTCCACGTGTCTGGATTGTAAGGTGGGTGCGTTGGGAATATAATTTTGCAAGTGCAATTACACGATTTTCCTGTATGACCAACATGAGATCGTGGACAAAAATTTAAATTCTCAACGATGAAAAGATTCTCATTTTTAGAGGATTTAAAATTCATCACGAAAATGCAATTGGATCGTAAACCTTCAATCAAATTTTAAAACTTGATAAATTAGTGTAATCAAATTCTTCATTTAACTCCGTTCAAATTTGGTTAATAAATTAGCCAGGAATATTTACTTTATGATTTTTCTCGCTAATAAATTTGATCTGAATAAAAAGAGAAAGAATTGTTGCCATTCACTATCAAACCAGCCAAAGAAACAAAAAGAACCAAAGAGAGAAAAATGAAATCACGATTTCGCCACACAAACACAAATCACTCTGTCTGCAAAATCAATTAACTGCTCTGCAATTGAGCCTAATCTCTTGGCCGCCGCCGCCGCCGCCGCCGCTCAAGCTGCTCATCTTGATCATGGAGTTCACGAACGCCTTCTCGAACTCCTCCCTGCTCTCGGCGAACTTGGAGACCAGCGCTTTCGTCTTCGGGACGGTGAGCAGCGCCTGATCCGAGGTGAAGATGCTCTTCCCTTGCAGGAGCATCTTGTAGTACACGTTGTCGAACTTTGTCGCCGTCGAGTCCAGCGTGGACCCTGCGCCCTTCACCTTGTTGTGCGCCGGGCACGCCTTCCGCAGCTGCGCCGCGAAGGACGGGCGCATCGACGGGTCGACGTCGTTCAGGGCGTTGAAGCTGTGGATTCGGTTTTGGAACGACGAGCAATGGGCGAAACCGAGGGTGTGGCCACCTGTACATGGACGCCATGTATCAATACTTAATCCAAGGAAGAGTATGCAATAATGTTTCCGCTCAATACTGACTTACGTGTTTCAACCCCTTCCAAGAATGCATGAGCTTATGCACGCGTACGCACATACGAGTGACGAATACGGAGCGATCATGCGTATACATATGAACAGTCGCGAAAAATTGTACCGGAGAGAGCCACCAAGTCTTCCATGGAAAGGCCTCTTTGAGAGAAGCTTTGTTGTAGCTGAGAGATGTTGAAAATTGGAGCTGGTAATTGCCTCGTATCAGTTGCTTTTGATATCCTCCCATCTTTTCTTCCCTTTGGCACATCCCAATGTGGTCCTCCAGACTGTAGAGATCAGGAAAAATCATGCTGAATTATTAGAAATGATAGCGAGATAGCATCACGAATCGAATTACGTGCGAGTTCATTTTTACGATGTATACTGCGGGGACACGTCGATAACACGCAGGCGAATATAAATTATAGTGTACTTTCTAAAGAAGAGTGTATATGCAAAACGTAAAGCACCAGAGCAACGGCATCCCGAGCGGCCAAAGCCAAAATGTCGGCGCAAGAGACGACCCCAGGACACAGAGCTTCCGCTGCTTCCTTCGCATGGTCGATCACATAGAATGCGTGCAACGAGATGTTTGGTGGCCCGTCTTTTTCGGCCGTGTTCTTTGCCGTCGAGTTCAAGAGCACGGAACCATCACATCCCTGGAAATAATATCAGGCTTCAGTCCCATTTTATGAATGCCCTATAAATTCAAACTTGAGTTATTCTGTGTCGTTTAGTTGAGTCATTCTGTAGAAGAAGTCATTTTTTCTCTATTTCGTAGTAGAACTACCAAGAAGTGAAGATATATACAGCAAGCCCCACCTCACGAAAAACAAAACACAGGATTAATAAGTCATTACTCTGATGAAGCAGTCGTGGAAGTGCATGCGAAGCAAAGCAGCAGGAACGGTGTTGTCATTCTTCATCGCTTTCTTCACCGCCTTCCTCACCGAATGCTCGAGCTTCGGGCACGTCCGGTCATAGTAATCCAAGCTCAGCGCGCTCACTCTACTCGCGACGAACGCCAGCAAAATAGCAGAACCGAGGGCAACCACAGTGCCTTGCATCGTTCGTTCGAAGCGTTGGAACTCTTCTTTTCTTCCGTTTGGTGGTGGTGAGCTGATATAACTGCTGATCAAAATGCTTAATGTTTTGTGTGCAGATTCAGAGAAAGTGAAGATGGGTTATTTATAGTAGCGAAACGAGACGCAGAGCTACAGGAGTCGTTACCAAAAAGACGGATGGAATGGCGGGGGTTAGTGGGATTTGGTGATTAAGAAGCTTGTCTATTCTTTGGTGGAGTTGCGGTCTCGACGCAAAGCTCGCAAGGCAGGACAACCTGTGATGTCGTTCTATGTCGTATAACATATGGCCTCTTTGAGCAAGGTAGTCAACCACCCTTTTCGCTTTTCGACTAGCCGGAATGTTCTCATCAACGACTACCTCCTAACCTTAACTGTTTCTATGTTGCTTCTTTTTCCTTCCATGGGACGTTGAAATACCCCGCATCGCTTCTCTACAATACATACGATCTCCTCCTCGTGTTGCTCTTAAACTTTTACGTTGAATTTCTAACATGAAGTAGGAGTAAGCATTTATCCAGGATTGACTTTGGACTAATCCTAGACCAGCCCAACCCAACTAATCTTAGTCCGATTCTTAGGGAAATTGGGTCAGTCCCTGGTCTTAGGGCCACTGGAACCAGTGCTATGTGGATTGTCCTTGGTCTTGAGGTTTTAGGAATGGTTTAACTCGGACCAACCCTATAAATTTTTTTCTTCTAAACCCCATGAATATAACCTAAAGTGTCGAATCCCTCCTCTTCTATTGCCCTTTTCCTCTCCCTCTCTTCGAGTCTCACTTTCATTCTCTCCCTCAATCTTAGATTCTTCTCGATCTCTCAGTGGCTCGATCTCTCTCTCTCTCTCTCTCTCTCTCTCTCTCTCTCTAGCAATGACTCTCTCTCTCTCTCTTCCTATTCGTTTATTCTTCACCAATGCCAATTATCAGCAACAAGACTCTAGGATTTCAGCAATTTAGATGGATCATTGTTTGCAATCAACATCTACATCTCTAAGGTAACCACCTCCATATTCGGTTCTAAGAGAAACTGAGGCCAAGAATCTTAACTTGAATGGCCATATTCATTTTGCATCTTTGTCGACAATCACCGTGACAATTTATTTTTGTTGATGTTTCTTCAATATGAATAGCATTAACTTGAACAAACATGTTAACATTTGAAAAAACAATAAAAAAACGGGGCTTGTAACTTGGTCCCTATCAGAATCTGTAATATAAGAATCTCCCTTCAAATGCTCAAAACAAATATAATAAATTTGTGGATCCAATCGTGCGGCATTATGGGTCCTCGATTCAACTCACACAGATGATTTGACAATTTCAGCAACTCTGATTCTAGCAAAGTTAAAGACTCGTTCAAGAATAAGAAATGCCACGTATTATTGATTGTTAAGTAAAACATGAACAGAAATTTTGACAAGTACGTTTGTCTTTTCAAGAAATACAAAAGAGGAAATAAAAAGAGAATCGATTGGTCCCTAATTGACTTTGGAACCGAACTCACGAGATCGGTCCAATCCTCGGTTCCAGGCTCAACAAGATCAGTCCTCGGTCCCAAAAAGTGGGGACCAACACTTTACGAGGTGGTCCCTGGATTAAGTATTGGACCGGCCCAACCCGGACCATACTCACCCCTAACATGAAGTGCGATATGCCAATGGATCTAATTTCTAGGGTCATTGAAAATTCGATCGAGTAATTAACGGAATGCCGGTCCACTATCCTTAGCCCATCGGAACTCGGCCGACCTTAATACATCTTCCGGTTAGAATTTAAAGAATGTCACTTTGGATTTGCACGAGGAGAGTGGCACAACGACAAGGGCAAGTCACCTACGTGCATCACGACCCGTCGTTTGGCTTTTGTCCAAAGGAATATTAGGTAAATACGACATTCAAAAGAGGGGGAAGTTTGTTAGCAAAGGTGGCCATCCCACAAAATTCGGATGAATGATGTTTGGTCGGACAGGAATAGAGGAGTTCAACCAATGAAGTTGTCATATCCTAATCACATGACTAATGCCCGAAGGAAAGTACAGCTATTTAGGAACGTACCACATATTGCTTCATGGACTCCAGTCCTCCTTGCACGAACGTCATCTTTTGATCGGTCCCAAGTTAGATCCATCAGAAAGTTATCAAAAAACTATTATATTTGTGCCAATCCTAAACCTTTAAATTTGACTAATTTAATCTTAAGCCTTTTGACGATTCATCTATTTAGTCTTTTCGACCAATTTTGATCGGAAATCCGACAATGCCATGTAGAACAGTCAGACTGACGTTGACAACTTTTATATTTTTTTTTATTTTTTTTCCCATCTTTTCCTCTTTTGTTTTACAAAATCCAGCGAGGGCCTGCCGACCCCAGGCGAGGGCCGCGAAGGCCTCACTCGCAGCCAGCAAGGGCTTTGCAACCCTCGCCGGGCTTAGAAGGGAAAAAGCAAAAAAAAAAGAAGGAAAGAATAAATAAATAAATAATATTAAAATTTTAAGAATTTTTTTAAAAAATTTGTCCATGTGAGTGCCGGCTGTGTCACGATGGATGGCTAGTGTCCGCGTCAGGATTTCCGATCAAAATTGGATAGAATGGCTAAATTAGCAAATCATCAAAATCTTTAAAACTAAACTGGCACAATTAAAGATTTATGATTGAATTTACACAAACGTAATAAGTTTAAGGCTTTTTAAATAATTTCCGCCGAAATTCTGGGTCTCCAAGAAAAGTTGGGCGGTAGCCTTATGAAACAGCTTTCCATACCTGACGACCTCAGCCCTATGCATTGTTATCAATGGATCGGGCTGAGCCCATCAAGAAAAATGTTTGACCAGAAATTCTCCCATGAAAATTTTACAATTTCTAATACTTTTTTCCTCAAGAAAAATTTCTAATTTTCTTTTCGTTAATCGAAGAGATTTGGACAAGAGATAGGTCCGCCGCACCAATCATCGAGACGAGGAGTTCTGGACTTGTCACTCACTTGCTGGGACGGCTTTTTCCGTATAATTGTGACGACACGACATGACGACACGACACGAATCATCATATAATCATAAGATAAAGATTTCGATAAAGGTTGACATGAGGGGCGGGAAAAACGTCTTGGAATTTCTCAAAAATCGAGTCGGCCGATCTTCCTTCCGTCGCAAGCAAGCTTGTACAAAGCGAACTTACATTATTCCAAACGAGCAAGCTACTATTTCATTGTGCTTTTTATTGATTTCTGGATTAATAATCCAACGAATTAGAGTAAAACTCCAGGCTGCATAAAATTGTCCCTCAGCAATTTCCATCTTCCATATGCTATTGTGTGCTTTCTTTAGAGCTCAAAAAAAAAAAAAAAGAGGAAACAAGAGCAACAGCTAAATTCACTAATTTGATCTCTCAGTCTCATCTCCGCATAGATTTGAAGCTAAGTACTTCTCCTCCAAGCCATGGCGGGCTGCTTCAGCAAAGCATTGAAAGCAACAAGCGCGCCTCTGCCAACAAGTGAACCCGACTTCCTGAAACTTTCAGGGCTTCCCTCTCACACGGCCACACCCTTCTTTACTGAATCAAAACTGCACAGAGCTCAAAAATGTTTGGCCGAAAGCCCAGTTCGAAGGCACGATGTCTTCAAAGACCCGAGTCTCTCCGTCGGTAGTGGTGACCCTGAAAGATAGGGACTGGCCGTTTAGATAGGAATTGGACTGCCAATTGGCCCCCCAGTTCCTGGACATCGCCATCCAGCCCGCTTGCGTCCCTTTGATCGAAACAGATTGGATCGATCCACTTCCCGCGACGTTGGTGATGAGGACGAGCTCGAAGTAGTCCCGACCGTTGATGGTGAATCTCACGCCCCCGTGCTTCTTGCAGGGGACCCTGCAAGATTTATAGCCCTAAAGCATGAGTTATAGAAAAGATGAAAGTGGCAAATTCAAGTTTCATCTCGAACTACTTAAAAATCTTGAAGAATGTGGAGATGTGTGAGCTTGAGCTATTTTACTTAAGCTGTCGCAATGGTTTAGTAGAATTATGACCATGCGGTGCACCAGTCAATTCCCAGAAATCATGATTTCGTTTTCATCCTTGTTAGGACTATAATTTTGTCTATTACCAAGAGACGCTGCCTTTCAGTGGCATTGAAGTTCATTAATTGGACTGATTAACATCTGTATTCTCTTACCATACCATACTAATTTCGTAAGGAATTAGCTCAGAAAAGTTTATATCGCGTGATTCATAAAGAGTGATCAGTCATCAGCGATTGTGTTTCCTACTGAATATGCATCACTAGTGCTTGTAATTTCATCAAGTGGTTTATCTTAGATTCCGACTGGAAGACTAGAAAGCAGCAAAAAGAACATGCCTTTGGAACAAGACGGGGACGATCCCGCCCCTGTAGATGCCGATCTTTTCCCACGCGGGCTCAGCCATGTCGAAATGTTGGAGGGGAGGGTTACACCAGCCACCATTATTGCTCGGAAGAGCAAAGTTTGGGGGGCAAAAGTTGGTCGCAGTGACCGTCACGGACACTCCCTTCCTGCACCACTGCGTGTCTGCATTGTGGTCACATATGATTTTGTAGCACTGTCCACACGAAGCACCGTCATTGAACAGAGCAGTGCTCAGAGCAGCTGTTCTAGTTCCATACCCAGCCGAATACAAATCCCCATATCCACATGCTCCTCCTGCAAACCAAAACACAAATGAGAAATAGTATACCAAGAAGCCCCAAAACTACCAGCCCGCCAAGCCAGCACAATATTGTCCGTGCCCACCAGGCTTTAAAGTGGGTCGCCCAAGTCTAACGCAAGACGAAGCTTATCCACCGCCGGGACATCCCAAAAGCAAGCGACGTGAGATCAGAGACAAATCCGACGTCCAAGGGGATCTTCCGGATTATCTATGTATCCAGAGAACTACATTCTTCTAATTCTCGAAGCATGAAAGGCAAAATGAAGGGTGAATTACCCATAGTTCCTGAAGCATCGCTCCCTCCATAGAAGGTGGCATGGGCTTTAGTCCACCCTGAGGGAGAGAAGGCATTGACAGTCACGGCAAGGTAAGAGCACGCGAGAAGAGTCGCTACTGCGAAAGCGGGTTTCGCCATTTCTCGATTGCCCAAGATGGGGAGAAACAGAGAAGAGGAGGGAGGTATGAGCAGAGCAAGGAATTGGGCAATGAGGGATTCCTAGGGACCAAGAGCAGCTACTATAAATAGGAAAGTCTTGCACATCAGTGGAAAAACCAAACATGTGATCCCAACATGAAGAGAGAGAGGGCATTAATAAAGATTTGCCATCAATTGGACTGTGTCTCCCTGCAAGTCTGGTGATTTCTGATTGTCGTTCAATCATTCCCACGTTCTCAGTGCCCATCGGCACCAAAATCCACATGCATCTTTCCCCAAGAAGAGCCGTGAACAAATCAAAAGTGCCACTGGCCCAATTGTTCTTGTTTTTTTCCGGAGTCCCTCTTACTACTACAATGAGTTTTGTTTTTAGATATCGAATTTTTAAAGTCTAACCGCATAGTAAAGCGTTTGGTTCAAACACGACAAATTTTTATTCAAGTCATAACATCTCTCGCTCGAATTAATCTTGAGAAGTCACGTTACCCAATAGTCACCCTATAGACGGAGCCTAACATAATATATGTGGCGGGAGCTATTGCGTATATTTGCAGGATTAATCGAGCTGGAGGTTAGAACATCCGTATTATCTGAAATAAATGAATATTTTATTGTCAAGTGAAAGGATAAAGATCACGTACTCGATTTTCTTTTTGAAGAATTGAATAATGTAGTTGCCTAGATCACCGCTTGGTGCTTCACATGGACAGTCCTGTGATGCATATGATGCAGATTACAGACAATTATTCTGGCCGAGTGCACATGACCCATTTTTGGCATTTAGATGATGGATGAGTTGTTTATGTGTTTTTCCAGTTGGGATTAGGCTCGTAAGGGATTCTGGTTGTTTCCACCTTGAGACTTGAGAGCATCTCTTTTCTTCTCTTTTTTCTCTTAATTCTTGCAGATTAAATCAAACTTTTTTAGCTCATTGATCAACAAGGATTAAGCCCAGCCAGACATAAACATTGCATTCGTGATCGACCGACGGGAATTGGAATTTCTTTGAGCAGTAAAAGAGTGACTTTGATCCTTCTGGCCCCAAATAACAAAGAGACGAAATTTTATCACACACAAATCCAATTGTCCATCCCTTTCCAAAATGCCCTATCACTGGGAGGAAGTAGCATTTAACTTCGGCTTTCTTCTTTTATCGTTGCTACCTAATGCTTTTTCGTGAATGCTGACTCTGTTTTGCAATCAAGGAAACTTTGGAAGCGCAATGATAGCCTTATCTGACAGATTCACTCCTAGACATTTAGACCTCTAGCCACACAATCTTGCACATGCTTGCACGTAAAAGACGAAACATCCAGGAGAAAAGAAAGATTAAAAAGGTTCCAATCACGTATGCCATAAAAATACAGAAACGTCTTGGTAAGTTGTCAAGTAAAGGAACCGATAAAAAAACGTAAGACGACAGAACATAAGGTTGTTAAAGTAACGCAGAGTGATGAATCCAATAAAGTGCCAATTCAAGCATTCTAGCTCCAACATCATGCTACCTAGTTTTTCCTACCTCCTTTCCCTCCGAGTATTCGCACCATAGTTTGCTCCTGCTTGCAAGGAATGAAAGAACATAATGCGAACAATGTTTCTAGCAGAGTACAGAGAGTATTCCCAAAAGCACATCACCACATGAACTAAAGACTTCAAGAGCAGATAAATGAAGCTCGCCCCAATAGCAAAGCACCAAGAAACATCATCCTGTTCAAAAGTCATCATCTTCCTCCTCGGCGATATGCTTGGCAAGCTCCTGCTCCTGCTGCTGCCTCTCGCGCCTCTTCTCTGCACTCTCCTTCTCCTTATGTGTGTTTGGTGGAAACCGCAGGGCCCTGACAGCTTCATTGTGCATGTTGAGACAAAATGCAATCCGAGAGTTAAATGCCATCTGAGGCTCATTTGTGGAGTAAATGTCTCCAGTCTCCTTTGATACCATGCACCGATTAGTGTGGTCCAAAGTGGCATCAATCGCTCCATCACGGATGGCCTTGGACACAATGCTCTCTGCATCTGCCACAGGGTTTGCTGAATCCAGACGCAGCTTTTTGGCTACATCCTCAAGAGAGATTCGAGAATAAGAGATGCTAATATTGCGTAGACCAGTCCTGATGACATTATGCCTCAGTCGTACAATCAGATTGTGGGTTCGGTCTGTGTTAAAAGTTGCAGCAAACTTCTCTGCAACTGCCCTAAAGAGCTCCAGATCACCAATCCGAACAGCCTGAATAAGTGAGGAACGAGGCTACTTTTACTAATTGTTGTAAAACAGAACGTAGTTAAAAAATTCATCAGGCAAACTGTATAAAAAGTTAGTTCAAACAGTTTTGACACAAGTCTCTTTTGGGGAGTAAACAAGACAAAAATGACAATTTTCTGCCAAGCTTCGTTACTTTCAGAAATTGGAACCTGAAAGACTGATGCTATTCAATTGTTTCAAACTTCCAATAACGATAATAGATGGTCATTCTGTCTAGTGACAAGTAGCTTACAGTAGCAAACTAAAAATTGAAAAAATCCAGTCCATTGATGGCAAGCACTCTCCATATATCATAACAACTGAAAACAGTTCTCATCATCCTCTTTCTATCATGCTTTCAAGAACAAATCCTAGAAAACAAGGAGAGCAAGAAAGAGTGACATTATTGCGACTTGCTAATAGGCCATACTGCCCAGAGGTGGCATGTGGTTCTGAGCTAGCATACTCTTACCTCTCTACTCAAATATTTCTGTAGTTCACAACCAAGGAAAAAGACCGAAAACATGCCATACTACTATATCAATAACATAAGTTCAGTCAAAAAAGCAGATGAATGTGATCATTGGCACGATTCCAGATATGCCAAACTCATACTTACATTGGTCAGTTCAAAGTACGGCCTCAAAGCCTTTTCCATCCCTTTCTGCATAAAGATAGTCCTCTCTGGTATTTCACCAAGCAACAAACGGACCAAAACAGACCACTTGTTACACTGGATTCGAAATCCTCGAGCTGAAATTGGCGCTTTCCGAGCAGCCTGTTGGAGAGCCTCTTTTGCATCGGTGTACTCCAACTGAATTGTACGTATTTTCCCAAGGTAAAAAAGATAGCGACAAAACTGCAGAGGGAAACAACTCCATCATAAACAATAGTCGCCGCATGCATTTTTAGCCAACACCACTACCTAAAATAAGGACCAAAGTAAGTAGACAGTACGCAAAAGCAAGAATAGATAGGTCACATAAGACGACCGGTAAAAACAGAATCAAAACGACTCCCTTGTTAAAAAATAGGCACCTAGACAGGATTCTCTGATCAAATGAATGGAAAGAAAAGTTCGCAAAAAATCTGCATAAAACATGCAACAGACAGAGAAAGATAAATAAATTCTCATCATGGCTGGATATCTCTCTGTACCTGCTGGTTTGAATGCGCTTCAAACCTTGGTGCCTTAGAACGCAGCTTCTCTGCCTGATCGTAAAGATTGTAATGGAGATAGTTACGAAGTAATAGGTTGAGAAGAGTTTCCTGTACCATGACATAAATCATATGTAAGTCTCCACATCCCAAACATCGCATCCTTATTTACAAAGTCAGCGACAAACCTGCCCCAGCTCATCATGGCGCAATGTTGCAATTCGATGCAAAGCAAGAAGGTTCCTGAAAACATAAGACGCACCTGGTAAATCTCATTAACATACCCACTCCTCGATATTTCCTGCTGTCGGTATCAGACAAACCCCTAGTCATCTGATAAAATCTATCATTGATCAAGATGCCCCATCAGCCTATACTGCTTGTATCTCATGTGAACATATATATATATATATATATATATATGATGCCATAACAATGCATGCAAATAGAAAATACAGTCTGTATAGCTAATAAGAGAAGGCATATACTGCTTGTATCTCATGTGAACATAATTAATCTACTTTGAGTTTTGGTATAGTCAGATATCTACTTTTATTCATGCAAACTTCATGTAAATTAGACTTTCCCAAAATATAATGAATCTCCCAAAAAATTGAAATACCCGATTATTATGTCCAAGCAGGATGACGAGACAAGGATGCATAAAATATACACACACAGGTCAGTGCAGTGAGCACAGAAGTCCACCCAGAGAGGAGGGCAGGATTCCAGATAATTAAAAATATTGAGCTGACATACCCCCGAATTTCTGCAAGATCACCCGTAATCTCATAGCAGTACGAGTAGTAAAAGTACAATCTGGAAGCTAACACATCAATGGTTCTCCTGTTTAAATTCTTCAGCCGAACGATGCTAGCAGAGGAACAAGCTTTAGCCTGAAAGTATAAATGGTAAGGGACTTTCACAGGTACAAGGAAATGAGGCCAGTGAAGAAGCTATTGCTACCTCGTTGTAGCGTTTCTGATCAATTAGAAAAAGCAGCACAAGCAAGTAGCAGTAGATCTCAAGCTCAGGCAACACATGCTTCACAGGAGCCTGATTAGCCGATGACGCGGTATCGACTTCCATGTCATGCTCATCTTCCTGCAAAACCAATATCAGGAGGAAACTTATTCTGTGTCACCTTTTCAAGACCTAATATACATACCACAACGCTGCTCCTTCGAAACAGGATTTCCACAATCTGGCAACTAATCGATTTTGGAAAAACAAGTGAGTAATTAATCACGGGTTTCAAAAGACAGCTCAGTGCATTATTCTGTTGACAGCTCCCGCTACCAAAAGAAAAGCAGATCAACTGCTGAGGACATTCAAAGGTGCTCTCACAAAGAAAATACAACAACTTTCATATCGATACTATGGTACTTCCAATCTCAATCCTAAGGTACTTCAGTTTATCACACTCACAACTCACACAAAACAAATCGCTAGATTTAATTCGTGCAAACATTACTCGGAATAATAACATCAGAAGCGAAATCAACATCAGAACTTGTACAGCTTTTCAATTTATTGTCTATAACATTTTTCTTCAATCAAAATGGACTAGAGCCTCAACTTTCTCCGAATTAACATACTTCATTTTCTTGAAACAATCTCTAACCATCCAAATCAGCACTCTGATGGAATTAAGTAATGCTTTACGTCTTTCGATAGATTATGTGCAAGTGTTGTGTGAGATTTGCTTTAGGAGCAAAAACCCATTCACTCCCTCTTAAAATGCACAGACCAGGAATAAAGATCATCCCAAAATTCAATGTAAGCGCCTACTGTAAACTTCTATTTATTGTTAAAGAAAAGGATAATTCTCTCAAGCACATAACAACTTAACCATTCACCGTCATCTGAGTACCATGTAATAATCACCAGTCTTCTGAAAGCTCTGGAAAATCGACTAGCCATTTTTAACCCCTGTGAACTACTTGATAAAGGATAGCCAATTTTCTGCAACTTTTGCACAGATGTGTTTTTAATAACATCAACTGCTTCAGCTAAGAGATCCAGTGGACCTTATAAGTAATATCTGGTATCAGGACTACTTCTTACATACTGCATTTGGTCAAAATAAGATCTACGAGTCACAGTAACAATTGACCGAAGCACCTTATAATGCAATTCCTGATAAACCTTCTTCTTTTGGTTTTGAATTCCTCGTTATCCTAGTCCAACTACCTCAGCAACACAGCAATCTCCGCTAAAGTAATGAGCATTATAGGTTAACCAAATGCAAGATTAAGAATCCAGAAACATCTTGGACTTTGAGCCAAATCATTCACCTTCTTCGCGGCCCAAAAAGGACAACACTTTCCCATACCTAACCCGCCTACCTCATGGAACAGCAACCCGAGCAAATATTTCAAAATCAAACAAAACTCCAGAAAAGCTAAGCTTTAAGCTAAAGTGGCATGAGTTCAGGAAAGTTCAACGAAACCGAGAATCCACCAAAATCGTACCTTGGGGAGATAGACAGACAACCGGGACCGCGCTTCAGAACCCGGCCCCAGGGCATAATCGAGGAACGCGGTGAGCACCGGCGCGGTCAGCTTCTTGCGGAAAGCGATCGTGAGGCGCACGGCGCGAGCGATTCGGCGGACCTCCTTGGCGTAGGAGCCAGTCTCGATCAGCGAAGCGATCTCCTTCAAATCTGTCCCCCCGCAAGTTAAGGACACGAAGGAAAAAGCCCCTCCCAAGCGAACACCAAACTAAAAAGGAGCGGGGGCCTTACGCTGCAGGGTCGAGGGCACGGCCGAAGAGACGGAGTGCGACGGCGTCGGGTGGTCCTTCATTTCCACGTCCTGCGTCATCTCGGCGGAGCTCGCGACGGCCGCGAAGTCAAATTCGATCCGCCGGGTATCCGATTGCCGCCCCTGAAAGAGGGAGAGAGAGAGGGAGAGAAATCAATCGAGATCGATCGAATCGAAGAACAGACGGAGGCCCTCGCGCTTACGAATCTGGCGAGGGAGACGGGGGGAGAGCGGAAATCTAGGGTTCCAAGCTTTGGTTTTTTGCCTCTCGGAGCAGCAATGTTATCAGTCTCGCTCGCACTTCCTTTCTTTCTCTGCAAGTCAATTTTCTCCTCACTTTTTTTGGTTCTTTTTGATAATTTAATATATAAAAAAAATGGCTTGGCTTGGGTCGGATCGGACGGAGCGGACCGAAAAATAAAAGAATAAATGGAGAGAATTTAAGGGTTAACGAGACTTGAATTTTTGTTTTTCCTGATTTCGTTTTGCTGGATTTGGAGGAAATTGTGCGAGAAAATGAAAGCGATCTTTGGTTTTTGGCTCCTCTGTTTTCCTCGTGCGGATTGAAGTTAATACTTGTTAATGTTGAATATCTACGGCCTTTCAAATTAGCTATAGAATAATTTAGAACTCTTTCGCAATTTTTTAAACCTAAAATGCGGGTTTTTTTTTAATTCGAAAAAAAAGTATTGAATTACTTTTCCATCCATGTTCAGTGGCATTTTAATACTGCTTCTGCCTTCCGCGCTCTGATTAATTTTGTTAAGAAAAATTAAATTTAGAACTTTTGTGGTGGGTGCATTTAAGTGGGTGGGTTATGACCGTCATGGGTGGCTACGGCTGAAAGTAACCGCGGATCAACCGGTTCAATCGGCCCGCCCATGACATTTGAAGGGCAAATGGCTAGCTTTTGTAAGCATGTTTGAAGGCACGACCAACCAATGCTTCGCCTATTTGGTTCGTGCCGACCAAAAACATTCCAAGGTGTTTTTTCAAGTTATTAATGAGTCTAGACAATGGTGAGAAATTAGATTCAATTTTTTGGGCTCAGTGCAACCTCAATTCACCTATTGCTCACCCTATCGTGGCAAAGGCGTGATTTTTAGCACAAGGATATTCTAACATATAATACTAAAAGCGACTTTTGCACGTTAAATGCATCAAATGTTAATGAATGGAGTTTTTTTTCTTTTTCAAGTGAAAATTTAGGAGCTTTTCCAGAAAAAAAAAGTGAAAGTTTAGAGAAAATTGATAAAATGTAGTAAATTGACCAATAAGAATAAAGAGAAAATTTTCAAATCTTTAACGTAGTTATGGATATCACATATGGTAAAATTAGCTCTACGAGACTCATATACAGTTCACGTAAGATTGACTCTCTTATGCATGATAGGTAATATGATACTTTCAAGGAAATATATATTCACGTATCTATTGAACCATATGCAGAGAACAATTGACTTTATCACTTACGGTATAATACAAAGTAGAAAGTAAAATTACCTCGATGCCATCCATGTACAAAATAGAGTTAATATTACTTGGATTATAATTACTAAAAAATATAAATGATCAAACGATCGAGTAAAATTAAATAGAAATTGTTCCAGATAAATTCGATTCGAAAACTACATATAACGCAACTGATCTCGTTGTTTTTAATTATCTTCCAAATGATATATATTTTTTGAATGATATTTCTCTTACAGTTTTATGATTATTGTCAGTTGTCACTAACATAAATCCGAGAATACTGTTTGCATATAAGCTGAATGTGCAAGAGGAGAGAAGCAATCTTGATAAACATAAATTTTAAAAAATATAAAAAGAGCTTCCTATCAAAACCAATGCGAAACGCGGGCGAATATACTAAAGATGACACGAATTCCCCGAGCACTTTCCTCCAACGTCAATTAATTCAATTATGTTTCCCAATGTACGATTACATCCCCAAAAATTTTTATTCAGTTGCGGAGCTATTGAAACATTCAATTTCACTCAATAGCATAGTTGATTGGAACACATGGATTTCCTACATATAAAAATGAAGAAAATCCCGCACGTCAATTCCTCACCTATATTCGACCAAAGAAAAATTACTTACCTATAAAAGAAAATACTCACTTTCAATCGCAAAAGCAGTGCATGCTAATTTTCTGCACATTGTCACTCAAACACTTCAAACATGCACAACATCGAGTTTCATGAGCAAGGGCACATCGCCCAATGAACATGCCCTCTCATCAAGTTTCAAGAACACAAATTTCAGATTGAGTGCATGCACGACTGCTCTTTAATATGTCAGTTTCCACCAATGCGATCGAAACTTAAAATGACATCCAAGCATATCGAGCACTCCACCAAGTCATATTCCAATCCCAAAATATAGGGCCCCATTGAGCTCAAGTTGCCTATTCACTCTAGTGACTCATGCTTTGAAAAAATCAAATCAGAGTGCAGCTAACTTACTTGGCTTCTGCTCATTTCAAATTTGGAAAGGAAAACAGAAACAACCCCACGATCAGATTGTAAAAGATGACTCAGCATGCACCACCCCGCATTCCACGTGCTTCACAGGAAATTAAAGATACCAAAGCATGCAGGTACGAAGGAAGAAGGATCTCCCAATGCTCCCAACACTTCCTTGTAATAAATTTTCTTCTTAAAAAAAGCAAGAATCAATTAAAAGAATGTGCCACTGATAAATAAAGATGGGAAAAAACAATAATGCTCACCATATAACCTAACACTTCGGCGGAAAAAAGGGGGTAAAAACAAAGGAAGCTTGGGTGAGTTCTAAGTTACGAGTGTGTCCGAAACAGTTACACAGCGACATCCTACATTTGCTGATGGGAAAAAAAAACCCTAAAAGATGATAAACATAGAGATAGAGTAGGCATCCACCCTTGCTCCTAACTTCCAAGAGAGACATCGAACACCTTTAGGCAGCTGCTTGGATTGGTCGATTTGATCTGAAGCCACGCCCCCTTCCACGAGTCCCCCTGCCACGACCACGACCTATCACAAAGCATAATGCAGGAGTGTCAAGACTCAAATCCATAATAGACAGAATATAGATCTCCCACTTAACTTTAACTTGCGCGCGTTAAAAATTTCACAGGAGGCCTTGCAAAAGAAACAGCGTGACAATCAATTAAACAACCCAATGGAACCAGTAAACCGCAACAGAACCGAGTAACAGTGCATCTTTCTGCGATCTTCATTTTTTCCAAATTTTGAGGACTGTGATGAGGAAAAAGGAATATATGGAAAGATATGTCTCAATATGAAACAATTTACACGAAACATATCATATACCCAAAGTTATAAGTTTGAATCTTTTATAATTTAGAATATGCAAGATATCTAATGCCAACCAACTCCAGCAACCAAACAAAGTCACTAACAACCGCTTATCACAGTATGTTCCTAAGAAACACAATTTACAGTGCAATGAAATAAGTCTTCACACAATGTCAACTGATTAAGAGCACTTAAGGGGGCAAATAAATTAAAATTATACCGCGGCCTCGAGCAGGCTGCTCCTGATAATATCCGCCATCTTGCTGTATATCAGCTGGAGGTCCATTATATCCTCCTCTTCCACGTCCACGGAAACCACGGCCTCTTCCTCGACCCCTGCCTCTAGCATATCCTCGGTTGTGTTCCCAACCCCCATCATCATAATCAGCATTCATGAAACCATTACCTAAAAATGACAGCACAACTATTCACATCATAGATTTCCAACCACACAGAGTGAAAACACCTTCAAGAATACCAGATATTTAGGTAGATTTCAGCAAATAACGAGAAGAGATTGCTTCAAAAACTAGACAAAATCTGCTAAGAGGTACACCATCACAGAAAAACTATATTTACCTCTACCCCTTGGCCTTCCTCTACCACCGATGACCCTTTCTCGACCATTTGGATAGCCCTCTGCAGTTGAGAAAAATAATTTTTAAATGATTGTAATGAGCAAAAAAGTATCGACAATCTACATCATTAAGTATCAAATAACCTCCTTCATTTTCAAATTCACCCAAGGCCTTCACTTGTTCTGCAGGTAATGGAGGCTGATACCTGAATTAAACAGCATCCGTGGGCTAATGAGATATGGCAGATACAGCAGATGAAAATTCCATTTCAAGGAGTAAATTCTCTGACTAAGCAAAGACCTTTCAAGAAAATGCTAACAGCGTGCTTTTAATGAAATATGTAGCCAAGACATATAGTGTAACACTAGAAGGGGAAAAGCTCCTTTCAGCTATATCCAAAGAGAACGAGAGCATCTTCATCATAAAGAAATTATGAGCTGAGGTTACTTCAAAGAGATTATCCATCCTATTCCAAAATGTCACAGAAACTTCTTTAGACACAGTGACAATCCAATCCCTCGACGGAAAGGGAAAATTACATTCATGAGGCAGAACTCGCAGTCAAAGTGAAAATTAACTTTGTATACCAACTAAGTAACAATTATAATATCTTGAAATACGGAAACTCCGTAATCAAACAAATAAGTTCTATTAGAGCGCTGAGCTTAACCATTAATTCTCAAACATTCCTACACAGAGCGTTTGAACTATTTAATGCATCCTCAAACCTCAGATATCTCTCTCGCATGATATGACGAGATCAGGTGGGAAAAACAGAACAAGAAAACCCACAAAAGATGTTGATCAGATCACAGTCCTGTGCTTGCATTTCAGAAATTATCAATGCTCACATAGGCTTTAATAGAATGAACTTTACAAGAGTAGTAGCCTTAGTAAATATTGTACAAGAAAGTTCACAAAAAAGAACAACCAATATGCACACTTATAGAGTTTCATTACTGACAGTAATGCAATAAAATCAATCAATGCTCACATAGGCTTTAATAGAATGAACTTTACAAGAGTAGTAGCCTTAGTAAATATTGTACAAGAAAGTTCACAAAAAAGAACAACCAATATGCACACTTATAGAGTTTCATTACTGACAGTAATGCGATAAAATCAATCAAAGCACAATGGATTCAGACTCACCCAACAGATGAAGTATCCAATTCGTTCTTTGACAGGGTTATTGTAATCATCGACACATGCCTTGTAGTCTCCAATCTACCCAAACAACCAAGAACACCCATAGATAAAATGTGAACACGCAGGTCATAACCGGTGTAAAAACTCAAAAATACGACTCTCTCATTTTCAAATCGATAATGATCTTACGGGAGGAGTCCTTCCTCGAGGGGTTCCCAGGTATCCGTTATATCTGTGGATCCAATAGTGGTTATTTGATGAAGACCCACAATTCTCCTCTGCACACAAATTGTCACAAGGAACAATCTTATCTCAATAACAGAATGAGAGAGGTACATTTAAGGGAACACCTAGCCAAACACGTACCTTGATAAGCTCCACTATGGTAACAGTCTTGTTAATAGCTCTTCCCATTGCCTTAAAGACAATTTCATTTGAACCTTTCTCCTAGACAACACGATGCAAAAGATAAACCAATTGAAATAAAATATATCGCACAATGGCCTATAAAATGATAGTTTGATTTCGTATTACCAACAGTATCGTTAGAACATGAACTTAATGGTCACCCAAAAAAATGATTTCAATGCCTGCCCATTACAAAAGGATGCCCGTACGAAATCATGCTAACATAACTGCACAGATTTTTTCCCAAGCATAACTTACACAGATCTTCATAGACAGTGAAGAACGTTAAACTATCAGCGAAACCTCCATCAACACATCAAAACACGACGGTAAGATCTAGCTTAGAAATATAATTCTTGTACTGATGCTTTTAACTAGAACAAAATGTTCCCCCGACTTCCTCCCTTCCGCTCGTACTTCATAAATAGTGCACAACAACATCTTTGGACATCCTAAACGTTATTGTCGCATGCAACTTCAGAAACTAACATAATGCATTATCAGAATACCCACATGCATCACATTCACCTAAGCGCATATTACCTAATCAGCGCACACGGAACATAATCTCACACAAGCACATTAAGCGCCAGCGCCAACACGTCCAAATGCCGCTAATACTGCAAATCTCGAAGCAGGAACCCCAAGAAATGGTTTCAAACAGGGAGAAACCATCACCTTCAAAGCTCGCAAAAAGAAAAAAAGAGCAGGGAAAAAACCACAAGTTACCTGGAGCAGGCCCATGGCGTAGGTGATGTAGCTCCGCATCCTGCCCTGGCTGGTGATACGAATCTCGTTCTCGTCAATCGGCGTGTCCGCCTTTGGTTTCTCCACTCTCTGGTAACGATCCATCTTTCTTCTGTCACCATCCCCCCACCCCCCAAAAAAAAAACACACATCAAAAAAGAAAAACACGAAAACGGAACCTTAAAAACCAAACATCCCGAAATCGCAGCCGAGAAACCCTCGATCTGCGCACGAAACCGAGCTCGACGGAGCACCGCCGCCTCTCAAAAGCGGCCGGCCGCCGATTTCGAAGCCGCGACGGCCCCCCGGAAGAACATCGCCACGACGACGACGGCAACAACGGAGGAGGATGAGGAGGAGGAAGAAGCTAGGGATCGAGACAGCAAATCGAGGGAGGCGCGACGGAGATCGAAGAGCGAAGCCATACCTCTCGCACGGATAGAGGTTTTTTTTTTTGGTGCACGGATAGAGAGAGAGAGCCCTCTTCAACGGCTTGTTTCTTCTCTTTACGCCCTAAGCCGCCCGCGGATGGAGTGCCGAGCTTTATATAGAGGAGGCGACCGAAGTTACCTACGCGTACGCACACGGGACTCGGCGATATCTGCCCTCGAAGAAAAATGCTATTTTTCCACGCCCCCTCAAAAATCGCTTAAATCCGGGGATCGAAATGGCTATTTTTAATTTCGGGGGAGCTGAGTAAAATAGTTATCCTCGATTTCTTCGATTTTATTGTGGAAGGCAAAAATTTGTCGTGCGCTGTTTATTTTCCGTTTGCGCAACTTGTGTTGAAGCATTATGAATTTCTCATGGGGTTTCTAGTGTTTTTCTTCTTCTTCTTCTTTCTTTTTTATTGGTCTGATTTGAACATGAGCGGGACGAATATTTTTTTGGTATTTTATGATTTTCGCGGAATAGAAAAATCGAAAATAGTTTATCGACAAATTTCCTGGCCGATTTTTCTTAAGGTAGAAAATCGGAGATGCAGTAGGGGTGAGCATGGTTTGGACCGGGGGTTCCTAACATGAAACCGGAAAACCGCCTACCAAGGATCGATTCCGAGAAATTAGAACCGGAAATCACCCGTTGGTTTTATGGATCCACCCAACAACCGGTCTCATTAAGTTTCACGCAATTGAAGGTGATCGAGAGTGAAAGAGGGAGGCGATGAACGGCTAGAGGCGCAGCCATAAGTTGATGGGAGTTGAGAATTAAGCTTCAAATTAGGGATTTTATGATTTTCATTTTTCTAAAAATATTTTCTTTTTTTTTGTTGAAATTTTTCTTAAAAGTTATATATATATATAATATTACCGGTCCAGTCCAGGTGGACGATTCCACGCCTAGAATAGGAAACCGGACTGGTCCTCATGGGAGCTGCCAATTCCAGGTCGATTTGGTCAAGTTCCGAGCAGTTCAGGCAGTTCCCGATTTCTTTGCATATCCCTAAAACATAGTTCGCTCTCTCTTCTTTTCGTAATTGAATTGAATTGATGGGTCGACTTTCAAAAGGGTAAATTGAGTTAATCTTTTTGATGCGAATAAATTAGGTTACCATTTTTTTGTATTAGAGTTAGTACTCGCTTCGAGCAAGTTATTGAAAGAGTTGTAGATAGGGATGCAGTGGACAAATGTGACTATGATAACTCGTTTCAAACTTGAAACATCGAAGGTGGAGTAGTGTAAGATCGAAAGGTAACAAACAATAATAGTGGATAAGGCCCCATTTGTTTCATGAAAAATAAATAATTTAAAATTTATTTTTTTAAAATAATAGTTTGCGTAGCTTAAAATAATTAGTCAATGAAAAAAATTTTCCTTATTGATAATTATTTATGTCTAAATATTTTCGTGGACAAAAAAAATATTTTTCGTTCATTCATCTTTATAAGAAATATAAACGATCATTTTAAGGAAAATATTTTCTTAATCATTTAGGCGGCAAATGATAACCATTCTATTTAAAAAATCAATCTGTGATCAGAAATTGATTTTTCTATTTCTGTTCCTAGATAAGTTTCTAAGCAAAAAACACATTTGATAACGATACAAAATTTCTGTTTGCGAAACAAAAATTTGTTTGACAACGGCACAAAAATTCTCCCTCTTAGGTGACTGGTGAGTGGATAGTGGGCGGATGGTGGCGGCGGCAGATGGGGGCGACGAACGGTGGGCGGCGGGGGGAGGCAGCGGCGGACGGCGACACGACTAGTGCAGAGGACGGCGGTTGACGTTGGGTAGCGGCGGGAGGTGGGCGACGGCAGGAGGAGGGCGGATGGTGGCAACGAACAACGGGAGACAGCGAACGGCGGGTGACAGCGAATGGCGGGAGGCGGCGGCTTGCAAGTGGGCAACAATGGGCAGTTGGTGGGCGACCGGCTAGTAGAGAGGACGAGATGAGAAGAATTTTTCGTTTTTGTTCCAAAAATAGAAAAGTAGAAAAAAAAATTTGTTCCAAAAATTAAAAAATGAAATTACGTTATCAAATGAATTTCTATTCCAAACTTATTTCTGGGCAAGAAAAATAGAATCAGAATTATTAACATTTGCAGCCTTAGTTTTCTCGCAGAAAATATAACATTTCTGAGAAATAATTTCCAAGAAACCTTTTTTCAGGAAAATGGCACAATTTTTCAGTGTTCGATTGAAATATGAAAAAATCCCAAAAAATATTTTCCGCCATTTGGAATGGAAAATCCGATTTGATTTTCCTCCATGCACTACTTTTAATAATTTTTTTATTTTTTTAAAATTGATTTTTAATTATTTATTATGTATTATTTTATTTCTTTTTTCCCCTCTTCTCCAGCGCCACCGTGGCTGACGACCGGCCTAGGAAGAAGAAAAAAGAAAAAGAAAGAAAATAAATAAAAAAAATTAAAAACTGGATTTTAAAAAATAAAAAATGAAAGAAAAAATAAAAATAAAAATAAAAGGAAAATGTGTTTGGTGAAAGAAAATGAGGTGAAATAAGATATGGATTCTGAAAAGCGAAAAATATTTTCCCCACTTTTAAAGGTGTTTTATCAAATGGTGAAAAATATTTTTCTTGATTAGTTTATTTTTCATGAACCAAATGCCAAAAATCTAAAAATTATTTTTTAAAAATTATTTTTCGTAAAACGAACGGAGTCTTAATACTTTGAAAAAAAAAACACTAAGACGGCCGCAACAATTGAATTTTGAATCTAGAACCCCATCTTTGGGACACGCTATGATTACTTTCACTTAAAAAATATCAACTTGATTCAAGAGAACTCATTTTCGCTTGGTAATACGAAGGAGAGGAACCATATTCCGAGCTTCCGGATTTGATTCATATTCTGTGCAATCTCTCAATCGTAAGGAGTCCGTTTATTTTTGGTGATACTTCATAATCTACAATTGAGTCCGTTCATTTCACTAAATATTTGATGATAAAAGAAAATATATTAAGTGAAAATATTTTCATTTGTACGATGATTTAAGGAAAGTGATTTCTTTTTTATTAAAAGGGAAAGTCGTTCTTCCCTAATTTAAGCTTATTATTTTCAAAACGCTAACGATAAATCGATTAGCTTTTCTTTTTCCAAACATCAGATAATCGAAAAACAACTTCCCCTAAAATAGGCGTACAAAAGCTGGCTCATGGCGTTCCTATCTACCGAATCCTGACACAAAGCAGCAGTGACCTTGCTTCCTTGCGCGAATACGACTGGGACAATTTAGACAGCACAAGTGCTCACGTTCCCGTTCAAATAGGATCGACTCTTTTTCAAAGAACTTTTTGTCCAAGGGACCCAAACAAACTCCAGCTTTTTGCTCCATCGTCCATGTGGAACTCACGTGTACAGTTTGCACACGCATGTGATTTCAACACCCTTTCTGATACACGGGCCCTTCTACACTTTAGGGACGAAAATTGGAAGGCATTGAAATGATAAGTCCCACAATAAATTTACCCATCAAAACATGAAGTCCATCATCATAAATTCTTCGACGGATTTTCATGCATCGTTCTACGTTTTCTGCCTCCCAAATCGGTGCTCGTAGTCCATCTATGCGCAGTTGCACAGAGCCAAAGACTAGCATTGGCTCCAAGGTGCAAAACAGTCCGCTTATAAGATATGATCTTGTTCTTTTGGTCGAAGCTTATAAGATATGATTGGAAATGTGACTTTTTCACTACTTGAATTAGCTTTCTTATCAATGCCTAAAGCGGTTCAACACGCATTCTTTTCTATTATCTAGTAATACGACACTTGTTACTAAGGACCTGTCTATGTTAGTAAGATATTTCGCAAGTTGGAGTGCGATAACCAGAATTTTACCCAGCGATTTATTGACTTAGTCAGATAGATGGACCGCATACAGCAGAGAGATACCGGAAGCTCTGCTTCTCTGCAGAAACAGAACTCAATGCACACCGAGGAATGTAAGACACAGTGTGTAATACTGTAGAACCGGGTTTTTTCACTCCGCAAAGGGAATGCTTTCCTATTTCCTTTGTCCCTGTGCAGCAATCAGTGGATCGATAAAGCTCCTCCATCCCTTGTAATCTATAGGGGAGCCAGCATCGGGCAGTAAGAATCCGTTTAGGAAGAATGACGGAGTTGCATATACTCCTTTTGAAGTACTATACTGCACGGCCAAAGCGTCAATGGAAACGTATCAGGAAATGATGAACCCAATATAATAAACACGAATCTTTCAAAGATAACGCGAGTTGTCTTTTTAGGCTAAAATTTTGGTTATTAATAGCAAAAGAAAAGGTGGTTGGTCTGTTCTTACCTTGAAAGATACCCTTGTTTTGAGATCAGTTTGCCGGTCGTTGAAGCCTGCTGCAATGCTAGAGTAGTAGGAGTTCCCAACCGCTTGTGCGGCAAATTTCACAATAGAATTCACAATAGCAGCCCTTGACATGTTCTTTGTCTGGTCATTGTAGAATCTTCCCTGTTTGATTGTATGGATGAAATTCAGTCAATGTCATGTTATGTAGGGAAGCACTCTTTGTGCTTACTGCATCGAAGCACGATGCATTTATCGGCAGCAACATCATCAACTACCGCTTTTCGACTTCTCTCACGCACTTGATTCAATCAGGCTCACGACAAAGATAGTGAGTGCAGAAACAGGTGTATTTGAAGAGGCAGAACTGAAGAAGGAATTATGCACCATTAGATCTGCCAGATGAACACATGCTGGAAAATCAATCATAAAAGTCATGTGGTGGGTAGAACTTGCTAGACGCCATAGTTATGCATCTAATGATCTTCTCCTCTTCAGTTCTTGTTGACTTACATGTACACCATGAGACTTCCGCAGTAACCTCATTCTCTAATCTAACCTCAACTCTCGTCAAAGGAACCATTCGATCAGCATAATAGGAACTCACTAAATCTCTGCAGAAACCCAGAATTTTAGCAAGATAGGTTTAGGGAAACAAAGTCCAAAGAGTCCAACAGCACCATAAGGATCTTGAAGCCTGACTTTAGAGTTTTGACAGCGGTATGTCCAACGCATACAACGGGAATAAGTTGTTCTACTAAAGCTACTTCAAGGAGCGAAGTCCATAAATTGCAAATAGTGTCAATCAAACTCAATGCATTGATCATGGAATAAGTGCAATAAGAATGACTAGACAATGATGCACAGTTAAATAACTAAAAAATGGGGTTTCACGTCCCCGCAAAGCAAAGGAAGAGCAGAGCTTCCCCTAATGGATAGCCAAGGCAATAGTGTGAGTAATACCAACCTGCTGCATGAAAAACATCTCCAGCAAATGGAATGTAGCAGAAGTATTCAGCGCGTTTACGATGTGCAAAGCACGAGATGCTACATATGCATTGTCGTGGTAACTGCAAGCACAAAAAATAAAAACAAATGTCATCAAGCATTTTAATATATCAATTATTCAACCGCTATCAAAATCATTGTTGTATATCATACTTGGTCCATATATGCATAACAGGGAGAAAAAGGTGAACTTATAGATTCCCACCTAATATCGCTATTACTGATTAATGGTAAGACATTACAGATTCCAGTCGGTTTTCCTGAATCGGAGGCATCATCAAGGTCAATTCCTCCGGAATTCATGAACACAGAACGGATGGTGCAAACCACAGACTTCTGCTATCTTTCTTTATTTTTATCTGTTCGTTTATATTTTTTGCTCGAGAACTTTAGCTTTCATGACAGACTGGTGGCCAGTAACGAGACTGCGAATGGAGGCTTGTAAGCCTGGCCAATCTTGGTACTTCCTTTGGTTTTACTGGAACGATGCATGCACTGCGAATTCACTGACCCCGTTAATGAAGGCAATGTGTCAGAAAACTTCCCTTCATTCTGGGCCAGCCAAACACAAAATGTAAAGCACAAATTCAAATTGAACCCCTCCCGGGTAGAATTTAAGAACCTCGACATGAATTTGCTTTTTGGCTTTCAGTGCGAGGGACCAGTAAACTCCAAATGTCAGAGCAGCTCCCAAAACAAAGTAAACACCCAAAAAAAAAAAAAAAGGACAACGAAGCAACCAGCCATTTTTAGCGATGATGCAAGTTGTGATCCGATCAGGTTGAAACACAGTAATTCTCGGTGCTTGCGCGATATTCAAACTCATCGGTCAATCAAATTCGACCTTCTCGAGCACCACGAGACTAGAACTAGCGACGAATGAGGTAGAGCCAAACGTAAAGCGGAAGCTAAAGAGGAGCGACGCTCACGCACGGTAAGGGGAGCAAGTGAACGACGAGCCAGACGCGAGGGCCGTAGTACCGGAGCGCCTGCTTGAGCGGAGGCCAGGCGTCTCTGCTGTCGGGGCAGACCGGGTCCAGGAACGCCTCGACGACGACGGTGTCCGAGTCGACCGGGCCGTCGGTGTACACGAAGCCGTCTCGCCTCGGCGGCGGCAGGGACTGCGCGGCCACGCCCGACGCTGCGAAGGAGGCGGCGGCGGCGGCGACGGCGATGGCGAAGAGGACGGAACGGAGAGCGCTCGGCGTCGTCGCCATGGCTTTTTTCTGGGATCGTTTTCTGGTGCGAGTGGAGACAGTGGCGCTTCCGTGGAATCTATACTTATTCCGCTGCCGCCAACTTTGTCTTCTATTATGGTTTTTTGCAACTTTTCTGATTGGATCCCGTGATTCCGATGTAGATGCACCCGGATGGACTGGCGTTCGCTCTCGGTAAATCCGAGCCGCTGGATCGCTGGTTTTAATTTCATCGGACGGATCACGACGGTTTGATGTGCACCGAGAGCACTGTGTCCACAGCATATGGTAATTGATCCGTTGAGACAAGATGCCTTGGATTGGAAGACAACCGCGAGAGAAAGCGAGGAATTCAAAAGTCTTGTCTGATTTTGAACGTGGAAAAATAACGTGGGGACGAAAAATCGTGTGGTTCTACGAGAATCCTCGAAGTAAATTACGAGGAAGGTCGATCGAAGGGATTGGAACGGATGAGGAACGGATGATCTTTCGAATTGAGCAGCGAAGACTCGGGCGGTCATGTCGATTCCGAATTTACGATCCATACCATGCGCGCTCGTTTGGAAAAAATCACAAAAGGGAAAGCTAGTGAAAAGATTGGACAAGATAAGAAAATCTTTCGAGCGAAAAGAACTAATGGATCAAATTAGGTTAACACTTCGATAATGATAGGAATAAGATCGTGCAAAATAAGGACGAAATAGATTGTGATAGAAAATTGCGCAAATTGGTGGATCCTCTGTTTGCTACCAAAGCCTCCTAACATCGACCTCCTCCCCGTAAAGAGAAAATCTTGGTAAAATGACACAAACAGTCCTTAAATTTTGACTCGATGTGCAATTTGATCCACGAACTTTTAATTTGTTCAATGTAGTCCCTGAACTTTAACCTTATGTTCAATGTGGTCCACGAACTTTCAATTTGTTCAATATTATCCCTAAATTTTTTGTACATGTTCAATATAGTCTTTGGACTTTGTAAAAATATTCAATGTAATCCTTCAATTAATTCAAGTTCAGGAATTATATTGTACATTTTCATATAGTTTGGGGACTAAATTAAACATGTACCAAAAGTTTAGGGATCACATTGAATAAATTAAAAGTTCAGGGACCACATTGAATATTGGGCTAAAGTCTAGGGACTACATTGAACAAATTAAAAGTCCGGGGACCAAATTACACATTGAGCTAAAGTTCAAAGACTATTTGTGTCATTATCCCGAAAATCTTCGAATTTCGATCGCTTAGGAAATCGAGAATACTTTGATACTTAAGTCGGTAAATTTTTTTTTGGTTCAAAAAGTCGGAAAATACATAAAGAGCATAGAATTTAAAGGAGGAGAGAGAGACGATATTCTATGCCTTGGCAAGTGGCCTTAAAAAGTATTTAGGTGGGCTTGCCTACTAAGCTTCGGGCCATATTCCCGCAATCTACAGGTGAGTTGCCCCTAATAAGTAATATTTATATTATTGGCCCACGCAATTGTTTTGTATTGAGAAAATGATACAAAGAGTCTCTAAATTTTGATTCAATATGCAATACGGTCCCTAAACTTTTAATTTATTCAATATAGTTTATGAACTTTAACTCAATGTGCAATGCGGTCCCTAAACTTTTAATTCATTTAATGTCATCTCTGAACTTTTGGTACATATTCAATTTAGTCCCTGAATTATATGAAAATATTTAATATAGTCATACCATTAATTAAAGTTCAAAGAGTACAATGAATATTTTCATATAGGTTAGGGATTACATTGAACATGTACTAAAAGTCATGGGACCATATTGAACATTAAGTTAAAGGTCATGGATTATATTAAACAAATTAAAAGTTCAAGGATTAAATTGCACATTGGACCAAAGTTCAAGAATCGTTTGTGTCATTATCCCTTTTGTATTCGTTTGGTTTGCCGTCATAGAATTAATAAATGGAATCCCATTCTAAGATCGCATTAATCGCCTCGCGCGGTTCTATCAATATTCGAAACCACGGTAACAAATGACATGTCCATGCAGATTATGATCCCTTGTCAATTTTCATTCATTATTGTGTCCACATCCCTTTTGAATTCCCTCAAGATAAAAGCCTTTCGCCGTCCGGAACGTCAACTTAAAGACGGAAGCCTTTGATAGTCAATTAAATGATTCGAGGTGAAGAGCACAGGTTCGGATTAGAACGTCGCTTAAACCCCGTATAAGTAATTGGCAACTACAACGGTGTCTCTACTAATGCAAAAGCCACGCGTGCATTGGTCCACGGAACGATTTGATCGCGGTGGAGCACTACATAATGTCGAAGCGCCAAATGTTCTCAATAGAGCACATTAGTCCACTGACCAAATCGTCATCGAGCATTGCCATCTGTCAGTCACGACCCGACGGCCCGTTAAGGAAACTGTTTATACGGGGTAAAGGGTCCGTCGAGATAAGAATCCCAGTTTGAATACTTTGCATCAGGGCAAATTTGAATCCTAAGCCCGGACGCATCGACCAGGTTAACTCTCGGCAAGGTGGCTGTCCAAAGTTCAGCACTAACACGCATATTCCTGAACGAAAGGTCATGTCGTTTTTAAGTCGTTGGGATGATCAAAATTTAAAATGGGATATTCCTCCAGCCGAAACAGCATCATCCGCGATCGTTTTCTTTTCTCTGCCTCGCCAATTGCATAATCATTCCACATGTTTTCGCCCCGCTCGAATCGCTGTCGTGGACCCATCGATGAAGTTGCCGATTCATCCACGTGCCGATCGATGTTGGACACAATAATTTTTTTAGGCAATCGATTATCCCCACTTTTGTCGGTTGTGGAAGCATGACAATATGATGGAAACGGCCTTTTGTCAATTACCCCTTTATTTTCACTTAGCCAGGACTGACACTGGCGGTAGAATGAGGTCCTGAATTGAATTTAACACACCCTCTCGTTTGTTCTTATGTGATTGAGAAGAAGAAATAAATAATCCTTGAATTTTAATTTTATGCAACGTGATTTATATACTTTTAATTTGTTCAATATGATTCATAAATTTTGATCCAACGTTCAGTATGATCCAAGAACTTTTAAATATTTTTATATAATTTATGGACTATTTTGATATTTATCAATAATTTATGGACCATATTAAATAAATTAAAAGTTAATGGATGACATATCAAATAAGTAAACGTTCAGGGGTCCTATTGCACCAGTTAAAAGTGTAGGGACGATATATCATTTGTGCTATTATTCTTATGCAATTCGTTTTTTAGGAATCTCACATGAAAGATCCAAATACCAAGTATTACGGAGTTGCGATTGAATAGTACTAGAAGCCAATTAAGGGCACATTTCCCTCGAAAGGAAAAGACCAAGGGCACCTTTCCATATTCGTATTGTGTGACTCAAGAGCAAGAGATTCTAAACAATTTACTTTAAAAAAATAGCCCGTTCCGTGGATAAAGTATTTATTATTTCTACACGTCGATATTTGAAGCTTGAAAAATTACATATCCAGTGCGATGCTAATATCAATTTTTATGTACTTTTTTTTTGGTTGGACAATTTTTATGCACTTTAGAAGCTTCCAAACAGAATAAAAGCAAACACGAAAACTCCAATATTCTGAAAATTTTAAGTCTTTTTGAGAAATTCGATTTTATCCGTAAGTACTTTAATGTGAATAACCAATTGTTTTTGCTTTCAAAAAACGAAAGAAAAATTTTATATGAAGGTAATCAAACAGTCTCTTATTTACCATCCAAATTTAATTAAGATATTATTAACTCAATTTTTACTGCCGTGTTTAGGAAGTACATGGAATGGTACTCTTACCTTTTCAATTTGGGATAATGACATGAATGATCCAGTAACTTTGACCCAATATGCAATGTGATCCCTAAATTTTAGTCCAATGTGTGATGTCTGAAGTTTTAATTTGTTCAATTGGTACTTGTTCAAAATATTCAATGTTATCCTTCCATTAATTCGAGTTTAATGACAACATTGAATATTTTCATAGTATATGGACTATATCGAACATGTTTCAAAAATTCATGAATAATATTAAATAAATTAAAAGTTTGAAAATAATATTATATATTAAATCAAAATTTATATATCACATTGAATAAATTAAAATACCATGGACTCAATTTCTCCTGTGGTCTTACTTTTTCTACTTTCTTTTTCAAACTTTGCCGGTAATAAAACCTTTCGTAAAACCGCTCATCACCACCTCCGGAGAAAAAGGCACGAGAGAGAGTACGTGACCGTGGGAACACTCCCCTCGTTCCGCGACAAAGCGGGGACTGAAGCAGCCAATCAAACTACCAAACAAAGCGCTTGGTCGGGCGACGAAGCTGCCTGATCTCCTCCATCAACGACGACATTTGTACCCTCGTCGGATCTCTCCTCCTCCTCCATCTCGACGCTTCCCACTCAGTGAGTTCCGAGCCTCTCCATCACCATCGCCATCGCCTCCTCGGTGCCCACTGCCCTCGAGCTGAGTTGGTCGCATTCCACCCGCTTTTCTGCGCGAGTCTCGCCGCCGCCGCCGATTCCGTCGCTCGCCGTCTTTAGAAGCTCTGGTGATCTTCTATCTCTCTCTCCCTCGCTCGCTCGCTCGCTCGCTTGCTTTTTTCCTCCGGTTCGAAATCGAATCGCGTTTTCGTCTCGTGGATTTTTTTTTACGCGTGTTTTGGACCGAGGTTTGAATCTGGTAAGCCTCGACCGATTTTTTTTTTTAATGCTCTTGTCGTTTTGCCCATCAATGGAGTTCATGGCGGTTTTTTTCGCTTTTTCTCGTTTCGATCGTGACGAGGAAACGAGTGGAGATTGAACTGGAAACGCTGTTGGAAAAAAAAAAAACCATCGCCAGCGGGCGAGTACGGGTAGTACAAAGTTAACGCTCGGTCGAGCAGCGGTTCGATCTTCCTGTGTTTCGGCATCCTTCTAGTCACTTCCTGATTCGGTCGTGGTGCGTGGGTGGCTCGCTAGGCATTCCTGATCGGTCGCTTCGGTTAACGCTTTTTCTCTGCGTAGGTTTCCGAGCATCTCGGGGCTTTGAGGATGGGAGCGGCACCGAAGAGTTTTGACATGGAAGAGGGAACTCTGGAGATCGGCATGGGTACAGCTTTTGGCCCTCTCCGCTTTCTTTCCATTTGAGATACGGACGATAGAAATCTGCCGGTGATTAAGCTTTGTTTGTATCGTGGGGAGGAGTAGCTTTGTCTCATTGTTTGTGGCTTATTGTGCCTTTAGCCATTTCAATTCCGCCGTGCTGGGAATCGTAACTCTTATCGTGGGATGTTGTTTGCGACGCTTTCCATGTGGCTTTCTTGTTTTTTTTGAAAAGCTTATGCTGCCCCTGTCATGACAACGGTTAAAGCACGTAATGCTTAGATCTATGCAATGTCTGTCGTTTCACATGTATTGGTAACGAGGTGAGGAATTATATGGCTATCGTCCAAGTCCAATTTCTAGCATGCCTTGGTCGCTGGGTCATAATTATCAGTTGTTCAGACAATTGCTTCGCAAATTGCAGAGTATAGGACTGTCTCTGGTGTTGCGGGGCCGTTGGTTATACTCGACAAAGTCAAGGTAAATTTCACTGGTTATAATTTTACGGATTTCAGTGAACTCCTCTACTGAGATGTTCGATGATTTGTTATGTTATATCAGGGACCGAAGTATCAAGAGATAGTAAATATCCGCTTGGGAGATGGAACGACTAGACGTGGGCAAGTCCTTGAAGTTGATGGAGAGAAAGCTGTTGTGCAGGTTCAGTCTAAGTTGCCAGCCTCTTCTTTTTTCCTTAGCTATCTTGATACTGCATCTTTGTTGGTTGGACTGTATTACTTGTGTCGCTTTTGCGTGCAATACTTTTCAGCTAATGACCTAGTGAAATCTCTGTCGTGCATTGCAAGCATCAGAAAAAGCAGAACATGAAGAATGTTTTCTTGGGTATATGTGATGAAACGTGAGAACATCATATGGGATCAAAAAATTGTGATCGAGTTTCTTGAGGAGAACAATGTTAAGAGTCTAATTAGCATTCCGTGTAGGCAATTATAGACCTTATCCGCTCTCGAGTGATGGAAGTCCAGTTGCGGTTTGGGTTATTGGCTTTGAAAAAGGCTAATAATCTTTCCTACATGTCTATAATTTTTTGCAAACCTTTGTAGGTTCTGTGATTTGCTAGTTTCTCTGTCACTAAAATTTGGATATGGGTTTCTACTCTTGCTCATGTGACCAGTGGTCGTTCATCTTAGACTTCCAGTATGTAAAGCTCTCTGGTCATCCATGTTTCACTCTCTTGTCGGTAGGTTTTTGAAGGGACTTCTGGGATTGACAACAAATACACCACTGTGCAATTCACTGGCGAGGTAATTATGCATCGTTTTAGTTTTCCGAGTAAAATGATGTTTCAGCTTCCTGTGGAAATAAAGAGTTAGATTTCTCCGTTCCGTACTTGGGAACAAAATACTCCTACATGTTGGCAACAAGATTTCACTTGTAGCATGAGACATAATTTGGTATATGTCAAGGCCTTGGCCTCTTGAAAGAGCTGTCAAAAGTGCATTGTTTTTCTGCCTTCACAAATCTCTTCAGCTATGCCAGCATCTACTCTCTTTAATCTTAGATAAATTGAAGAACCTTTAGAAAACTTTCATGGAGTTCTGACATTTTTCTTCTAATGCAGGTTCTGAAAACACCTGTATCCCAGGATATGCTTGGGCGCATATTTAATGGTTCTGGGAAGCCCATTGATAATGGCCCTCCAATTCTGCCGGAGGCTTACCTAGATATTTCTGGTGAGTTGTGTCATTGTGACAGTATTTTTGATTGGCCATGAAGCCATTTATATTCCAAGGCACCTGCGGCAATCCGAAGAACTTTCTTGTAGTCTCATATGAACTTTCTCTTTCTTAGGAAGTTCTATAAATCCCAGTGAAAGAACCTACCCGGAAGAGATGATACAAACAGGAATTTCCACCATTGATGTAATGAATTCCATAGCTCGTGGACAGAAGATCCCACTTTTCTCTGCTGCTGGTCTTCCTCATAACGAAATAGCTGCTCAGATTTGCCGTCAGGCTGGTCTTGTGAAGCGATTGGAGAAGGCTGACGGTATTACTGAGGTATATGTAGCATTTTTGCCGTATACCGATGTTATGATACCCTGCTCTAAGAGTTCTATTGCCTTGATAATTTAATGAAATACCGTTAATTTCACAGAATTTTTGTACGGTTATGGAATGAAGGTTCAGAATTCACCTAAAATGTATTTTATCGTTTGACTGACTAGCACCACTATTATATGCTGAACTTCTCAATTGCTAAATACATTCTTTAATGAAGATTTCTCATCTTATTTTAGTTGTTGCTTTCTTTGAGAATCGATTCTCTAAGTCTTCATTTTGCTCTACTATTCCAAACACTCTCTTTCAATATTATTTCTGAAGGATGTGCTACAAATTTATGTAGGATGGCGAAGAGGACAATTTTGCCATAGTATTTGCAGCTATGGGAGTGAACATGGAAACTGCACAATTTTTCAAACGTGACTTTGAGGAAAATGGATCAATGGAGAGAGTGACCCTTTTCCTTAATCTGGTAATTTCTAATGAGCTGATAGTTGATTGTCTCACAGATTTTTTCTTTCTGGCAATTTTTGCAAGTTTGTGGATTGAGTTTGTGATATAGATATCCTTGCTGATTAAAGGGTTGTATGGGTGCCTGTATTTCATTTTTCAAAGTTTGCTCTTTTGTTTAGGCCAATGATCCAACTATTGAACGCATCATCACTCCTCGAATTGCTCTTACAACTGCTGAGTATCTGGCTTATGATTGTGGGAAGCATGTCTTAGTCATTCTCACAGACATGAGTTCGTATGCAGATGCCCTTCGTGAGGTAAGGATAGTCTGAAAAAAAGTTTCCATAATGACCATATTATGATAGTTAGTCTTGCTGCTAATTGTTCATTAACGAGGCAAGCTCTTGGTTCTTCGTTTCTCCTTGAGCACTGGAAAACTGCAGCTGGACTTGCAATCTGTTTGGGGCCAAAAAATTCTTAGCCCTTTACAAATTCTGACTGATAATTTTGAGCTGTAATCTCCCTGTAGGTATCAGCTGCACGAGAGGAAGTACCTGGAAGGCGTGGGTATCCTGGGTACATGTACACTGATCTGGCAACGATTTACGAGCGTGCTGGGCGTATTGAAGGGCGAAAGGGCTCCATCACTCAAATTCCTATATTGACTATGCCTAATGATGGTGGGTTTAATGCTTACACAAGGTCTGCATTCCAGTCATTTCTCCACACCTAATATAGTTTATTCTTGTTATGCTGATGGGATGTCAATAATTCACTGTTTATTCATTAGATATTACGCACCCGACTCCAGATCTTACTGGTTATATAACTGAGGGGCAGATATATATTGACAGACAACTTCACAATCGACAGGTTAGTTGGGCTCAAACGTTAGGATGCGGAGAACTTGCCCCGACTTCTTGTACCGCGTTTTGTTCTAAATTGCTGTCTCAAATGCATTTTATCGTCCCATAGAGTGGTATAATCGTTTTACAACTTTTGTACGCCTAAAGAGATAAGTACTTTGGTGCATGGAAGCAATCATTTTATGAGGTGGTTTATATGCTTCTCTTATAGGAGAAATTAATGAGCTAGTTCAGTGCAGACATAATTAAACTATATTATGTTCGATGACATTTACTGCTTATGTGATTGATCACTTAATTTATTACTTTGCTAAATACTCTGGTTGTATGGCTGGAAATGTAATCTTTCTGACTATACCAAAGGGTGCTTAGCTTTATCTTGAAGGCTTGACTACTTATAAGATCATTGTTTATACATTATTTCTTTTCTGAAACAGATATATCCTCCCATCAATGTGCTTCCCTCACTTTCTCGACTGATGAAAGTAAGACATTTTTTACTGCATTTGAACTTCCCAGTTCCGGTTTGGATTAACTTCAGGTGTTTAATCTGTACCCTTTACCTTGCAGAGTGCAATAGGTGAGGGAATGACTCGTAGAGACCATGCTGATGTCTCCAACCAGGTATTTCTTTGTGAAATAGATAGTTTAATCTTTATCAAAATGCTAGTACTTGGTATTAAGCTTTTACTGGTTTTCCTGCAGCTATATGCAAACTATGCAATTGGGAAAGATGTTCAAGCTATGAAAGCCGTGGTTGGAGAAGAAGCTCTGTCTTCTGAGGATCTGGTTTCTCTCTCTCTCTCTCTCTTTTGTTCAAACCATTTGGATTCTCCTGCTTTGATATTCTTCTCCTCTTCCTATTGTTTGTCTTCCCCTTGATATTCTAAGTAGTAATACGTGATTTCTTTTCGTTATATTTCAGCTTTATCTGGAGTTCCTCGAAAAGTTCGAGAGGAAATTTGTGATGCAGGGGGCCTACGACACCCGCAATATTTATCAGTCTCTTGACTTGGCATGGACTTTGCTTCGCATATTCCCTCGCGAGCTCCTCCACCGTATACCAGCAAAGACACTGGACCAGTACTACAACCGCGACTCCACAAACTGATCTAAAGAAGTCTGCTTGTCACCAATAATCAGTTCATTGCAAAACATGACAGTCTTGGTGCTGTTCACTGGTGCTCTGTCATCTTTTGTTGGCTTGTCTGAATCAACCCCAGTTTTGAGGAGCAACTTATGATGGCTCACTAGCTTCTCCAGCCAAATAAACGGAATTCATCCTCATATGCTCCTCCCTTACACATTGTCGCATAAAAGTGTAATTCCTCCCTTATATTTTCAGGGCTGTATTTATTGAATGAACTGTTTCAGAAACACGCAGAATGTTGGGAGAAAGATATACTTATAATCCTCCTTGTCTGAATCGCTGACGGTAGATACAGAAAATTTGTTTGCATCTGTTTGATGTGAAGTGCAGCTATAATTTCTTAGTTCTCGTCTTTTAAGTGGACACGTCATGAACGCTCAATTCACCTGTCAATATAGTGTTCCCAGCGAAACTAATTCAGGAACCATAGAAGCTGCATTCAGCAGATGATAATTGTGAGATGGTGGCTTGTCGCGGCATGATAGGCAACACATGGCTGTCGTGGTTCAGCATCCTTGGATATATGTTAAAATATTTTGGTTTGTTCCAAAAGGATAAGAGGGAATGCGCATATGACATGTCGTCGGTTGCTAGAGCAAAGTCCATGAATATCTTTGACAAGTCTAGACATGTTAGCTTGTCCTAACAACGGGTACATATAAAGGGTGCTGCGTCTAAGTACAATTGATGACCCTTGTGTTTGGATTGTTTACAGGTGTTGCATTTTGAATGCAAAAGCTCTCTTATAAGCATATTGACCAGAGTTTTGCAATGTCACAATAGACCAAGAATCAATGAAAGAATGGGCGACCTGTTTAAACTACTTGAACGAAAGAATGCATAACCAGATTAATTCACTCGAACTATGGGACTTCTACATAATGGGCAAGACCTCTGCTTGGAAATCCACTTATCGATGCAACGCAGATGAAACAAGTGGCGACAGCTAGGCAGTCTTTTCGCCGTGTCTTTGCATTCGAAGTCCTGGATCAGTAAACAAGAATGAGGATTAAGCAAAGGAATGGAGTTTTAATACTAGGTAAAAGCGAGTCATGGGTCGAATTATCCAAGTCTAGTCTAAAAATACAAACCTGAAGGCATATCGAGCAGGAGTTTCTGTGTCCTGAAGAATCCATCAAGTGGTCCTCTGTTATTCTGAACCTGCCAATCCTGTCGAATGAATTTTTCGATACTTTGGCGCGGTCTAACGTGATTTCGCTGATCATGTTGTCGGCATGTGCTAGAGTTTGCTCTATTCTCAACAGGGCGAGATTATAAAGGAACTGTCGAACTAATTCTCCGGCATCAAGTTCTGTCGTCGAATCAGTCTACCAGGAGCAAAAGGGGGATTAGGAAGTAAATATCTGAGACGTTATAATCGACCCAAGCTCGAGCCATGAGAAGCCGAGAACTTACCCATTGAAGAACGTCGTGGAACGAACCATCATCAGAGAGCCAGATAGAAACGGACATTTTGAAGGCGTTAATCGAGAGCACGCTGCCTGCGACAGCTCCTACCACCACCCTAGAGAAGAGGCCGCCCTGGCTTTTCATGCCGAGCAGAACTCCCGTGAACGCTCCCAACGTACTTCCGACTGCAAAAGAGTGATATGTCCCCACGGTGTCATCGCAGTTATCAAGATGACGGACCATTACGGGTGGTCAATGAAACTAAACGGCGGAATCAAAATCGGCGTCCTACTACATAGATCATGGATGACTTAGTGAATAGAATCATTCGGTATTCAGTTATCCGTCTCCCTGGCTCAGAACAGCGAGGAAAAGACACCGGAAAGCACGCCATGAAATGCTATCAAGAAGCCAAATGATCTGGAGCAGAATAAAAATACAAAAGGTGACCAACAGCACAACATCTGACCTACCAATAGCTAAGAACAAGACGGAGACAGCATAAGAGGCGCTGAAGATGATCGCAGAGACTCCATAGCAGCACCAAACCCACACCTTCTCCATCTACGAAAGCCGAAGACCCCCCCGCGGAACAAAGCTCTTTGAAACTAAGCCTTGGCATTCAAAGTTGGATCCCTTAATACGAAGCCGCCGGTGGAAACATCGCGGAAACAGAGGTGACGACGTTCGAACGTTCTCCCTCGCGCGGGGATTCGGTCAAAAGTCCAAGAGCCCAAAAACACGAAACATTCGAGAAGAAAGATGGCCGAGTCGAGGCCGGAGGCGATGAACATGGAATTCCATGTGGTCAGCTCAGATGGGTTTGTTTTCCTCCCTCCTCCATGCAAATTCGTCCTCGAAAAGGAAATCAAAATCCTGTTGCGTCCTAAAGATGGGAGAGACGTGAACGGAACGGGAGCAGAACTTTTCTTGTCCGCCTCCTCGCTTTTTAGGTGGAGTGTTGGACTTTCCTTATGTCCTGTGACAGTGAATTTGTTAATCGCATCGTTCCAAAGAAAAGAAAAGAAAAGAATTCGAGAGATTCGCATCCGATTTCGATGGACGTTTTGCCGTAGGATCGAGTCAACCTAGGAATCTGAGCAGTTGACTTGACTTCGTGTTCTATTCATCCAGCTTTTCTTCATAAGTCTTTGACTCGAAACTCCGCAATCCGGTGAGTTTTTTGAGGGCTCGAATGATTAGAACCTAACGAGCGAGTTCACGGGTTTCGATTAGCCCGTCGGAATCTACCGGGTCGATTTGGACCCCAAAATTAAAGTCCGTTCGATGCGTGATCAGAGCCGACAAAATAGGTTGAGAGCCCATGTTTTGGCTCGTATTTGATGAAATGGACGAAATATCGGTCACTCCAAATTTTGAGGAGAGGTCGGGATGAGTTTAACGATATAGAGCGCAAGTTATATAGATAGGCTCTAACGGGTCTGTCCCGTCGCGTCGTGAACCCATTTTTATCTCACTAATAACTCGAGAGTCCGAATGCTTACCGATCGAAAGCGTGCCGGCACCCTCTGGGAATAATCATTGGGCTGGGCCTAAGCCTCTGAGCAGCTTGAATCTTGGGTTCCGGTGGGGTGCGCACGACCTTCGTTCTAATGGACCACATGCCCTGCTCCTTGGGCCGAACATGTGTGCCACTTCCGTAACACCCGTATTGATCCTCCCTTTTTTTCTTTTCCTTCAATACCATGAAGAAAAAGAAAATTAGTGAGCAAACCCAATTTGTTCAAATTGACATTGTGCATGTAATAATTTTCGGAAATCTTCTCTTTGTGTATCCTTCGTTCATGCATATATCTATATGCTCGGGAAAAATCATTTTGTTGAATATTTTCGTATTCACAGGTGCGTTCTGTCTAGTTCGATCGATAAGTCTGTACGGTTTTCAGTGTATGATTAATTAATTCATCAATCACGAGGGATGTTATACTTACCATATAATGGGCCAAATCAGAGCATCGTAGGTGTCGACGACTAAGAAATTAATTCCATGCCAATTTAGACTCATATTTTCAAATATTTCAGTATATTCAGCCCTTTTTAGTGCTTACGAGAGTAGAAGTTTATGTCATGTATATCTCCTTAGGTATGGTCTCTTTTGCTAAATTAAATCAAATTTAGCACTAAAAGAAATAACAAGAGATGCGTTTTAATAACTTGATTTATCAAAAAATTTTTAGTAATTGCTTATTTGCTCTTTTTTTCATGTTTAATTTGTTTTTAATTGGTTAGTTTATGCTATCATTCATAATTAGGGGTGAAATTACTAAAAGAAATTGATGCTTGGGTCCGAGTCCGGGTCAGGTATGGACCACAAAATATGTATTGCGTAAAAATGAATTAATATGGGTTGGATCGTTTTCGATTCGAGCTGACCCATCTATTTGATGGGCCTACGCATTATACTTATGAGTAGTCTTGTTAGGAAGAAAGATTAGCCGATATTGGCATTATTTGCATTCTAACATTTAGTTCATTTTAGTACTATAAGTCATTTCTAAAAACATAAAAATCATAATTATATGCAAGATTCTAAATATTTTTTTATATAGAGTGTAATTGAGTTTTAGTCATTCTCTTGGAAAAGAAAAGTCTAATCATTTTGGTTTGTGATATGCAGACTTATAATGTGTTTGCTTCATCGATAATTAGTAACTTCGAAAATATTTTTTGAAAAATGATTAGTTACATCATTTGAAAAATTAGTTAATGACAAATATTTCTAGGATCAACAATAGTTTATGCCGCGTTGGTTCATTTCGTTACTAAACACAAATAATCATTTTAAGAAAAACGTTTTTAAAATTATTAATTTTTGATGAAATAAATGCGCTCTTTCAACTTTTGCAAAAGTCAGAATGAATTCCTCCGCATCATCACTTCTCCAACTTTGCTGATGTGGCGACTATTTTGTGCTGCCATGCAGCTGGTGATTAGAAGATTCTTGTGTGGAAATCAAGAAGGCATTGCTACGAACGACTATACTGCAAAACTATGCGCAAAACTTCTTGTTTTTCCCCTGCACCTATATGCAAATTATGCAACTGGGAAAGATGTTCAAGCTACGAGAACCGTGGTTGGAGAAGAAGCTCCATCTTCTGAAATTCTGGTCTCTCTCTCTGTCTCATACAAACCGATGGGATTGTCCTGCATCGTTTTCCTCTTCCTCTTCCTATTGTTTGTCTTCCACTTGATGACTTTTTTATTTTAAAGTAATGATTCGTGATTTCTATTCGTGATGTTTCAGCTTTATCAGGAGTTTTTCTTGACCAGTTGGACAGGAAGTTCGTGGCGCGGGGGGTCCTACGACACCCGCAGTATCTATCAGTTTTGGGACTTTGCTTCGCGTATTCCCTCACGAGCTGCTCCACCGTATACCGGCAAAGGCACGGGACCGGTACTACAGCATTGACTCCACAAACTGATCTAAAGAAGTTGCGTGCTTGCCACCAAAACCAGTTCATTTGGAAACATGATTAATCTTGATGCTGTCACCCCTCATCGGTGCTCTCTCATCTCATTTGTTGGCTTGCCTGAACACACACCAGTTTTGAGGAGCAACTTATCATGGCTCCCTAGCTTCTCCAGCCAAAGAAATGGAATTTGTCCTCGTATGCTCCTCCCTTATACATTCTCGGCTGAAAAAATAAATCCCTCCTTTTATTTTCAGGACTGTAATTGGTCAATGAACTGTTTCTGTAATATGTAGATGTTGGGAGAAAGATATACTCATAATCCTTCGTTTGAATCGCTGACAGTAGATACAGAAAATTTGTTTGCACCTCTTTGATGTGGACTTCACCTAGAATTTCTTAGTTCCCACCTTTAGAGAAGACACATTTATGAACACTCTACTCGCCTCTGTCAACGGAATGTTCACTGCGAAAGTAATTAAGGAAGCATAGAAGCTGCATTCACCAGCTGATAAGTGTGGGACGGTGGGTTGTCACAGTGTGATAAGCAACACATTGCAGTCTTGGTTCAATATCCTCTGATATATGTTAAAATCTTTTGGTGTGTTCCAAAAGGATCAGAGGGAATGCATTTATAACATGTCATCAGTTGCTAGAGCAAAGTTCATGAATTTCTTTGACAAATCTAGACATCTTAGTCTATTCTGATAACAGTTACATACATATAAAGGGGGTATTGCCTAAGTGACCCTACTGTTTGGATATGTTTACAGGTGTTGCATTTTGAATGCGAAAGCTCACTCATAGCATAGTCACTAGAGTTTTGCAGTGCAACAATAGACCAAAAAAATGAAAGAATGGGTGACCTGTTTAAACTACTTGATTGAAAGAATGCAGAACCTAATTAATTCACTTGAACTGCGGGACTTCTACATAAAGGGCAAGATCTTTGCTTCGAAATCCATTTATCGATGCAACGCAGATGAAACAAGTGGCGACAGTTAGGCAGTCTCCTCGCCTCATCTTCACATTCGAAGTCCTGGATCAAAAAACGAGAATGAGGATCAAGCCAAAGGAGTCGTGGGTCCACACGAGTCGTGGGTCCAATACTCTCAGTCTACTCTAGAATACAAACCTGAAGGCATATTGAGCAGGAGTTTCTATTTTCTGACGAATCCATCAAGTCGTCCTCTGTTATTCTAATCCTAGGAATTCTGTCACACAAATTCTTTGACACTTTGGTGTGGTCTACCGTGATTTCTCTGATCATATTGTCGGCATGTGCTAAAGTCCGCTCTAATCTTGACAGGGTGATACTATACAACAACTGTTGAACTAATTCTCCGGCATCAGGTTCTGTCGTCGAGTCAGTCTACAAAGAGCAGATGAGGGATTAGGAAGTAAATATCTGAGAAATTACAATTGACCCAAGCTCAAGCCTTGAGAAGCTGAGAACTTACCGATTGAAGAATGTTGCTGAACAAACAATCATCAGACAGCCAGAAAGAAATGGACATTCTGAAGGCATTAGTGAAGAACATGCCGCCAGCAATTGCTCCTACCACCACGCTGCAGAAGAGGTTGTTCCGGCTCTTCACACCGATCAGAACTCCCACGAATGCTCCCAATGTACTTCCAACTGCAAAATAATGAGGTCCTATGGCGTCATCGCAGTTGTTAAGATAATTGAGTGTTAGGGAGTCAATGGAAATTTAACACTGAATCAAAATCAACGTCCCACTATACCAGAACACGAAAACTTAGTGATTAGAAACATTTGCTAGTCAGATATTTTGCGGAAACTAGAAAGCATTATATGAAATGTTATTTCTGATTTGGTGATTGGATGATTGCCTTAACACGCTCATATAGCCCAATTTAAAATTTCAATTAGCAAAGTGTAACTAACCAAACGAAAGAGTCTGCACGACCTCATAGATTCACGAAAACTACAAAAAATAACTACGAAAGCCACACCGATTTATATTTTCAACGGAAAATTCTCGAGTGCGATGCTCTTTCCTCTTTCCTTTTACCCGAGCCGTGTAACTTTCATGCGATCTTCCATGTTTAATTTATAACTTCTTTCGACTGGACCGAAGGAAACATCACAAAGCAAAGAATCTGGACGTACCAATAGCTAAGAAGAAGAGGGAGACTGCATAAGAAACAGCGAAGACGATTGCAGAGACCCCATCGCAGCACCGAACCCATGCCTTCTCCATTGCAAAAGCCGAAACCCCGGAGCGAAGCTTTAGAATCGAGCCTTTGCGTTCGAAGTCGGATCCACGGGGACGAGGAAGCGGAAGAGCTTTTTATACGAAGTCGTCGGCGACTGTGTAGAATTTGCATGGAAATGCCGCAAACGACACTGTAGCGTCCCCTAGTACGGGTCTGGTAAAAAAGGCGTCATCCAAGATGTGAAACACGCGATAAGAACGAGCTTTGACAAGTCGTCGATCAAGTCATATGATAATGAGACTGAGAGAGAGAGCTAAAAGTTAAAACCAAAGCAGATGGATCTCGATTTCCAGGTGGCTTCTTCTTTTGTTCAGATTGGTGGAGTTACGTAAGAATCTGAGTAACTGACTTCTTCTTATTGAAATCGAGTTAGTTGACTTCATATGTCTACCGAACTCTCTTCCGTTTTCGCCACGCGGTGATGTGCATTTACATCCAGCTTTTCTAACTAATTTTTTGACGCGATAATGATAGAAATAATCCATGAACTTTGGCCAAATATATAATTTAATCTCTGAATTTTTAATTTATTTAATGTGGTCCCTGAACTTTATCTCGATATGTAATATGATTCCTAGACTTTTGGCACATATTCAATTTAGTCCTTGAACTATATGAAAATATTCAATATTGTCATTCTATTAATTCAAGTTCTGGAACAACATTGATTATTTTTATTTAGTCGATAGACTAGAATGAACATGTATCAAAGGTCCAATGACCACATTGAATAATTTAAAAATTCAGGGACCACGTTGCATTTTCGGCTATAGTTTAAGGATTACATTAAACAAATTAAAAGTTCAAGGACCACATTATACATTGTGTTAAAGTTTAAGAAATCATTTGTGTCATTTTCCCTTCTTTGACTCAAAATTTCCAATCCATTAAGTTTGAGGTTATAATTAGAATGTATTAAGCAAATTCATGAATTTTGATTAGCCCATTAGAATCTACATTCAGTCAACTCATACTCGAAAATAGAGTTCATTCGACGCATGATACATATGAAGAGTCTTATGATAAGAGTGAGATTAGCTGATGTTGATATTATTTACCCTCGGAATATTTCGTTCATTTACTATTAAGAGTCATTTTTCAAAATAAAATATCGAAAACAAAAATATATGGAAGGTTGTAAAACCTTTTTCATACATAATGTTATCATTTTTGTTAAAAAGAAAAGTCCATTTAGTTTGGGGAATGTAAAGTTAGAGCTTGCTTGTTTCATGGATTATCAATGATTAATATTTTATGAAAAATGACCGTTTATATTATTCACAATAAATCAATAACAATTTACACCAAAATATTTTTGTTGACGATGAAAATATTCTTCGATAATTCATTTCCATAAAACGATGAAGACGATCATCAAAAAAGAATATTTTTTCGAAATAATTGATTTTTGGTGAAGGAAAAAAAAAGAAAAATAACAATAAAAAAAGAAAAGAAAAGAACAAAAAATTATAAAAAAATCAAAAAATAATTAAAAATATTATTAAAAATGTTTACGTTAATGACGGCCATGCCACTTAGGATGGTAAGCATCTATGTTAGTGATTTTCGGCCTAATTAGCCAGGTGGACTGAATTGATACCAATGTGAAAAGGTTTAGGATTAAATTAGTCAAATTGAAAAGTTTATGATTGAATTAATATCAATTCAATATGTTTAAGATTTTTTTGGTACTTTTCCCTTTTACAAAGAGTACATGTAGGGTTTTTATAACCCCTGTACAAATGGTGGTTACTAATTTTGAAAGAAATAATAACTCACTTTTGGTGGTTACCAGAAATTACTTCACGAATGGATATGACATAACCAACCAACGGTTATCTTCGTTTCGATTATTCGCCATCGATATCATTGAGTTTGTTAAGAAACTTCAAGACTCTTGCCAATAACTTCATGTTGTGTTGTCGATGACTTCACTGGCAAGTTGTCGATTTCCTTTAAGTTATCAATAATTCTGTTCATAAATGATCAAATTCTACTCTCATCGAATAAATCTATCACTTGTCGATAATAACCAAAAGTTGATCATTTTTGCTATAAATATATGCCCTCTTTTAAAAGAATCGAATCATTAATAATGCGATTCTTTTATATTACATAATCATAAGTCATAACGTGGCCCTTTGTCATTGGCAAATTCGATTTTTCTTTGCCGAATGTTATCTTGGTCAAATTCGTCATGTGACACGTTTTTTCGCCAAAGCTATGTTTTGTGTAAAATTTTCATGTGGCTCTCTATCATTGTCCTTAAGTAGCTGTGCATACTTAGACACTTGCGTTGCCAATTGAAATAAATCGGCAAAGTTTTGGCCTTTGAATTTTTCTCTTAGGCTCTATTCGTTTGGCGAAAAAAATGACATTTTTGGAAAATATTTTCCGGGAAATCATTTTCCTAGAAAATGGCATAATTTTCCAGTGTTTGTCTGAAATTTGAAAAAATTTCGGAAAATATTTTTCGGTGTTTAGTGATCGGCAACGGTAGCGACCAGCAGTGGTGATCGGCGGCAACCTGCGGCAGTGGCCCCGATGGCCTAAGGGGAAAGAAGGAGGATGGCGGAAAATGTTTTCCGCTTTTCAAAAGAGTAAAACATTTTCCTTACTTTTCTTCATGTTTTCACTTGTTGAGGGAAAATGTTTTCCGGAGTTAGTTTATTTTTCGCCCCCGAACACTGGAAAACTCAGAAAATGTTTTCCTGGAAAACATTTTCTGCGAAACGAACGGAGCCTAGATTGAATTTCAATTCATCAAAAGCCAAATTTGTGAATTCTTTCTCTAAGACGGAAGTAAAACATCTATTTTTAACCTTTTAAAATCAAGCAACAAAATGATAGGCCAACTTGTTATTGTATTGATAGAGCGTGGCTAAATCAGTAATCGATACTTTAGGTATCGTTCTATAAAATTAAGGATGAAATTGTTTCTCCATCTATGCACAATCACAGACCAAAGTAGGTGGTAAATGAGTATGTCGGGTAGAGGCAGTTTTTGACCAAGAAAAAGAAAATAACCTAAGTTTTAAAAATTCATTTGTCCCTACTTCTCTGCATTGGGCTATAAATCTACCATTGTGTTCAATTGTTGATTGTTCATTTTTGCTAGTAAAATTGGCAAATTCAAGGAAAGTCTCTTGGAAAATGTTGGTTATCGACACATTCAAGATGTGGTTTCGCAATTATTGTCGAACTTCTTTGATATACTGTACTCGGTTTAATTGTGGATTTGGTTAGCCATTTTGCCTCTTAGGAGGTAACATCGGTCTTACCAGATTATCAATGATAATCGGCATGTTAAGCGTAATAGGAATATTCACATTGAATATAATTGGCCTTATATCTTCAACATTCGGCAATTGACTTGCCCGTTTACCAATTTGATTTGCCATATTATTGTCATCAATTTTGTTATTTTGACCAACGTTAGCTTGATTATTCTCATTAATGTGACATTGATTAGAAAAATCAAGCCTTTGCATAATTCTTATAGAGGGTTGACTACTCCAACAATATTAGCATTAGGAGTGTAAATGGTTCAGTTCGGTTTTCTTGAAAAATCGAACCGAACCGAACCGTTAGGGGTGCACTTTTGAACCAAATCAAATCTCGCTCGAACCGAATATGAACCAAACCGAAAAATCGGTTCGGTTCGATTTTCGGTTTTCTCTTCTTTTTTATTATTTTTTCTTTTTTTCACAGCTTGGTTTTCGGTTTTGGGGTCCCTCATCTTCCTCCTCCTCGTCTCCTTCGTCCTCTTCTCCTTCTTCTTCATCCATGGCTAATCTCTCTCACTCCTCCGCCTTATTCCTCATCCTCCTACTCTTCATCTCTCTCAACCCCACGAGAGCAATCACCCCACAGCCCACAGCAGACCTTCATCATCCATGCCTCATCCTCCCACAAGCCCTCCCTCTTCTCCATCCACCACCATTGGTACTCCTCCCTCCTCCATTCCCTCTCACCCTCAGACCCTCCTTCCCAGATCCTCTACACTTACCGAGTCGCCGGCGGCAGCTTCTCTGCCCGCCTCACAGCCCCCCAGGCCGAGGCCCTCCGCTGTGCCCTCGGGGTCCTCTCCATCGTCCCAGACAGCATCCGCCACCTCCACACCACCCGAACCCCTCACTTCCTCGGCCTCACCGAGAGCACCGGCCTCTGGCCGAATTTGGATTATGCGAACAACATCATAATCGGGGTTCTCGATACTTGGATCTGGCCCGAGCGGCGAAACTTCTCCGATTCGGGCCTCCGTCCTGTCCCCTGTGCATGGAGAGGCACGTGTGAGGTCAGGAAGAGAGAGAATAAAGCGGAAAGCAAGAGAGAGAGACGGATAGAGGAGAGAGAAAAGTGAGTGAGAGAAGAGTTGCGAAGATAGAGGAAGAGAGAGAAAAGGGAGAGCGAGGGAGAGGACGGCTCCTGACAGTGAGACAGGAGAGAGTGAGGAGAGAGAGTGTACGCGTAAAGAAAAAGATGTACAAAGAAACTGAGATTCGATCCGAACCACACCAAACTGAACAATCAATTAACCAAAATTTTTTACTTATTATCCGAACCGAAAATGCACGAATTTTCGGTTCGGTTCAGTTTCAATTTCGGTTCGATTTTCAGTTCGATTTTTGATACCCCTAATTAAACGGTTTGGTTTAGTTTTCCTAAAAACCCAAACCGAACCGAACCAAACCTTTGATAATTATAGCTGCCATTTGGATCATTACCGCAACATTGTTACGTTCTAGATGATTCCTTGTTCTTAACATTGTATTTCCTCAAATCGAAGCACAAGTTGTCACACCCGGCGTAACAAAACGATATTCGTCTAAACTAGTTCGTCGACAAAATGCCTTTCAGTGAAATTGGTTCTTTGATTTTATTAAGAAGAGACGAGTTTTGTGGCGATTCTAAACACGAGTCTCAATGAATCACAAGGAACAAATATGCTTCGTTGAAATTTAATCGACGAAGATATACAAAACACATTACCAGAATTTAATTGACGTCAAAGTGCGATAATACAATGCTGAAATTTAATCGACAACGATGAACTAGGTATTAGAAATTAAATTGCAAAAAAGTAAAGATAAAGATAAATTTGCGAGGATGTTGACTTATTGGATTGATTGAAGGGCTTTACAAAGAGTACAATTGGGGTATTTAAAACTCTTACAATTGTCGGTGGCACATGGCGATTACTAAATTTGAAGGAAAATATAACTCCTTTCTGTGGTTACAAGAAGCTACTTCACGGATAGATGTGACATAACCAACCAACGGTTATTTTTGTGTTGATTGCTTGCAGTCGATATCGACGACTTTGTCAAGAAACTTCAAGACTCTTGTTGATAACTTCATATTGTGTTATCAATGATTTCGCTAGCAAGTTGTCAATTTCCATCAAGTTATCGGTAATTTGTTCATTAATGATTGAACTTTGCTATCATCAACCAAGTCTATCACTTATCGATAATAACTAAAAGTTGGTCATTTTCAGGCATAAACAGTAAGCTTGCCTGAACCCACACCAGTTTTGAGGAGCAACTTATGATGGCTCACTAGCTTCTCCAGCCAAAGAAACGGAATTCGTCCACGTATACTCCTCCCTTATACATACTCGGATGAAAAAATAAATCCTCCTTTTATTTTGAGGGCTGTATTTGTTGAATGAACTGTTTCGGAAATATGTAAAAGTTGGGAGAAAGATATACTTGGGATCCTTCGTTTGAATCGCTGACGGTAGACACAGAAAATTTGTTTGCAGCTCTTTGATGTGGACTGCACCTAGAATTTCTTAGTTCTCGCCTTTAGAGTGGACACATTATGAACACTCAACTCGACTGTTAGCGGAATGTTCACGGCGAAAGTAATTAAGGAAGCAGAGAAGCTGCATTCGCCAGCTGGTAAGTGTGAGACAGTGGCTTGTGGCCACGTGATAAGCAACACATTGCTGCCGTGGTTCGATATCCTCTGATATATGTTAAAATCTTTTGGTATGTTCCAAAATTAAGGATAAGAGGGAATGCATATATAACATATCATCCGTCGCTAGCAAAGTCCATGAATATCTTTGACCGGTCCAGACATCTTAGCCTATTATGACAACAGTTACATATGAAGGGAGTCGTCTTTCAAGTACATTTTATGACCCTCCTGTTTGGATATGCTTGCAGGTGTTGCGTTTTGAATGCGAAAGCTCCGTCGTAGCATATTGACTAGAGTTTTGCGCGCAATGTAACAATAGACCAAAAAAATGAAAGAATGGGTGATCTGTTTAAACTACTTGAATGAAAGAACGCATAACCTAATTAGTTCACTTGAACTACGGGACTTCTACATAAAGGACAAGATCTTTGCTTGCAAATCCACTTATCGATGCAATGCAGATGAAACAAGTGGCCACAGTTAGGCAGTCTCCTCGCCTCATCTTTACATTCGAAGTCCTGGATCATGAACGAGAATGAGGATCAAGCAAAGGAATGGAGTTTTAAAACCAGGTAAAAACGAGTCATGGGTCAAATTCTCTCAGTCTAGTCTAGAATACAAACCTGAAGGCATATTGAGCAGGAGTTTCTGTTTCCTGAAGAATCCATCAAGCGGTCCTCTGTTATTTTAATCCTAGGAATCCTCTCGCACGAATTCTTCGACACTTTGGCATGGTCTACCGTGATTTCGCTGATCATATTGTCGGCATGAGCCAGAGTCTGCCCTGATCTCAACAGGGTGAAACTATACAACAACGGTTGAACTAATTCTCCGGCATCGAGTTCTGTCGTCGAGTGAGTCTACGAAGAGCAGATGTGGGATTAGGAAGTAAATATCTGAGAAGTTACAATTGACCCAAGCTCGAGCCTTGAGAAGCCGAGAACTTACCGATTGAAGAATGTTGCTGAACAAGCGATCATCAGACAGCCAGAAAGAAATGGACATTCTGAAGGCATTAGTGAAGAACATGCCGCCTGCAATTGCTCCTACCACCACGCTGTAGAAGAGGTTGTTCCGGCTTTTTACGCCGATCAGAATTCCCACGAATGCTCCCAGTGTACTTCCGACTGCAAAATAGTGAGGTCCCACGGCGTCATCGCGATGTTTAAGATAATTGAATATGAGGGGGTCAATGGAAATTTAACACTGAATGAAATTCAATGTCCAACTATACCAGAACACGAAGACTTAGTGATTAGAAACATTTGCTAGTCAGATATTTTGCAGAAACTAGAAAGCATGTGATGAAATGTTATTTCTGATTTGGTGATTGGACGATTGCCTTAACATGCTTATATAGCCCAATTTAACATTTCAATTAGCAAAGTGTAACTAACCACACGAAAGAGTCTGCACGACCTCATGCATTCGCGAAAACTGCAAAAAATAACTACGAAAGCCACACCGATTTATATTTTCAATGGAAAATTCTCGAGCGCAGTGCTCTTTCCTTTTTCCTCTCACCCGAGCTGTGTAACTTTCGTTTGATATTCAATGTTTAATTTACAACTTCTTTCGACTGGACTGAAGGAAACCTCAAAAAGCAAAGAACCTGGACGTACCAATAGCTAAGAAGAAGAGGGAGATTGCATAAGAAACGGTGAAGAGGATTGCAGAGACTCCATCGCAGCACCGAACCCATGCCTTCTCCATTGCAAAAAGCCAAAACCCCGGAACGAAGATTTAGAATCGAGCATTCCCGTTCGAAGTCGGATCCACGGAGACGGGGAAGCGGAAGAGCTTTTTATACGAAGTCGTCGGCGACCGTGTGGAATTTGCATGGAAATGCCGCAAACGACACTGTAGCGTCCCCCAGTACGGGTCTGGTCAAAAAGGCATTATCCCAGATGCGAAACACGCGACAAGAACGACCTTTGACAAGTCGTCGACCAAGTCATATGATACTGAGACTGAGAGAGAGAGCTAAAAGTTAAAACCGAAGCAGATGGATCTCGATTTCCAGGTGGCTTCTTCTTTTGTTCAGATTGGTGGAGTTACGTAAGAATCTCAGTAATTGACGTCTTCTTATTGAAATCGAGTTGTTGACTGCATATGTCTACCGAACTCTCTTCCATTTTCGCCATCGCCACGCGGTGATGTGCGCTTTTTCATCCAGCTTTTTTGACTAATTTTTTGATGCGATAACGATAGAAATGATCCATGAATTTTGGCCAAATGTGTAATTTGATCTCTAAATTTTTAATTTGTTTAATGTGATTATTGAACTTTTCCCCGATATGTAATGTGGTTCTTAGACTTTTGGTACATATTCAATTTAATTCTCGAACTATATGAAAATATTCAATATTGTCCTTCTATTAATTCAAGTTCAGAGACAACATTGACCATTTTTATATAATCGATGAGCTAGATTGAACATATACCGAAGGTTCAGGGACCACATTGAACAATTTAAAAATTCAGGGACCACGTTGCATTTTGGGTAATAGTTTAAGGATCGTATTGAACAAATTAAAAGTTGAAGGACCACATTGCACGTTGGGTAAAATTCAAGAAATCATTTGTGTCATTTTCCTTTCTTCGATTCAAAATTTCCAATCCATTAAGTTTGAGGTTATAATTATAATGTATTAAGCAAATTCATGAATTTTGATTAGCCCATTAGACTCTACATTCAGTCGACTCATACTCGAAAATAGAGTTCATTCGATGCATGATACGTATGAAGAGTCTTGTGATAAGAGTGAGATTAGCTGATATTGATATTATTTACACTCGGAATATTTGAGTTCATTTACTATTAAGAGTCATTTTCCAAAATAAAATATCGAAAACAAAATTATATGGAAGGTTGTAAAACCTTTTTTTATAAATAATGTAATCATTTTTGTTAAAAAGAAAAGTCTATTTAGTTTGGGGAATGTAAAGTTAGAGCTTGCTTGTTTCATGGATTATCAATGATTAATATTTTATGAAAAATGATCGTTTATATTATTTAGAATAAATCAAAAACAATTTACACCAAAACATTTTTGTTGATGATGAAAATATTCTTCGATAATTCATTTCCATAAAACGATAGAGACGATCGTCAAAAAAGAATATTTTTTTCGAAATAATTGATTTTTTGTGAAAGAAAAAAGAATAATAACAATAAAAAAGAAAAGAAAAGAACAAAAAATTATAAAAAAATAAAAAAATAATTTAAATATTATTAAAAATGTTTACGTCAATGATGGCCATGCCACTTAGGATGGTCAACCTCCATGTTAGTGATTTTCGGCCTAATTGGCCAGATGGACTGAATTGGTATCAATGTTAAAAGGTTTAGGATTAAATTGGTCAAATTGAAAAGTTTATGATCGAATTGATATCAATTCAATATGTTTAAGATTTTTTGGGTATTTTTCCCTTTTACAAAGAGTACATGTAGGGTTTTTATAACCCCTGTACAAATGGCGGTTACTAATTTTGAAAGAAAAAATAACCCACTTTTGGTGGTTACTAGAAATTACTTCATGAACGGATATGACATAACCAACCAACGGTTATCTTCGTTTCGATTGTTCGCCATCGATATCGTTGAGTTTGTTAAGAAACTTCAAGACTCTCGTCAATAACTTGTTGTGTTGTTGATGACTTCGCTAGCAAGTTGTCGATTTTTTTCAAGTTATCAGTAATTCTGTTCATAAATTATAAATTTCTGCTCTCATTGACTAAGTATATTACTTGTCGATAATAACCAAAAGTTGGTCATTTATGCTCTAAACATATGCCTTCTTTTAAAAGAATCGAATGATTCATTGATCATGCGATTCTTTTATATTACATAATCATAAGTCATAACGTGCCCCTTTGTCATTGGCAAATTTGATTTTTCTTTGCCGAATGTTATCTTGGTCAAATTCATCATTTGACACGTTTTTTCACCAAGGCCGTGTTTTGTGTAAAATTTTCATGTGGCTCTCTATCTTTGTCCTTAAGTTGTTGTGCATACTTAGACACTTGCATTGCCAATTGAAATAATGGCAAAGTTTTGGCCTTTGAATTTTTTTTTTAGGCTCCATTCGTTTGACGAAAAATGTAACATTTTTGAAAAATATTTTCTGGGAAGTCATGTTCTCGGAAAATGACATAATTTTCCGGTATTTGACCGAAATTTGAAAAAGTTTCGGAAAATATTTTCCGATATTTTGTGACCGGTGGCCGGTGGCGGCGGCGGGCGGCGGGCGATCGGTGGTGGGGACCGACGACTAGTGGCGACCGACGGTGATGGCCCCTTACGGCCGGCGAGGAAAGAAGAAGTCCGGCGGAAAATGTTTTCCACTTTTCAAAAGAGTAAAACATTTTCCTTACTTTTCTTCATGTTTTCACTCATTGAGGGAAAATGTTTTCCTAGGTTAGTTTATTTTCCGCCCCCGAACACCGGAAAACCTGAAAAATGTTTTCTTGAAAAATATTTTTCGCAAAACGAACGGAGCCTTAGATTGAATTTCAATTCATCGAAAGCCAAATTTGTGAATTCTTTCTCTAAGAGTGAAGTAAGACACTATTTTTAGCCTTTTTGAATCGAGCAACAAAATGATAGGCCAACTCGTTATTATATTGATAGAGCGTGGCTAAATCAGTAATCGAGGACCAAATTAGGTGGTAAATGAGTATATCGGTTAAAGGCAATTTTTGACAAAGACAAAGAAAATAACCTAAGTTTTAAAAATTCATTTGTCCCTACTTCTCTGCATTGGGCTATAAATCAACCACTGTGTTCAATTGTTGATTGTTCATTTTTGCCGGTAAAATTGGCAAATTCAAGGATTTCAAAGTCTCTTGGAAAAGGTTAGTTATCGACATATTCAAGATGTAGTTTCCCACAAACAAGTGTGATAACACCCCTGTCAAATAGCAATTATTATTGAACTTATTCGATACACTGTACTGGGTTTAATTGTGGATTTGGTTAGCCATTTTGCCTCTTAGGAGGTAACATCAGTCTCACCAAATTATCAATGATAATTGGCATGTTAGGCGTAATAGGAATATGCACATCGAATATAATTGGCCCTATATCTTCAAACATTCGGCAATCTACTAGCCCGTTGCCCAATTTGATGTGCCATATTATTGTCATCAATTTTGTTATTTTGATCAACATTAGCTTGATTATTCTCATTAATTTGACCTTGATTAGAAAAATCAAGCCTTTGCATAATTCTTATAGGGGGTTGACTACTCTAACCAACATTATTAGCATCATCATTAGATGAAGAGGGACTAGGAATGTACCTTGTTACAACTGGAACGAATAATGGTGGTTGATTGGACGATGCTGACCTCGAGAAAACATCATTCATGGCATTGAGGACGATTGGCCTGATCACGTCTAACGTGTGACTCATAGTGTAATTGGCTATATTATTTCGTCACTCTTCGAACAATCTCTTCATAGTGGCCAAACTATGAGGATTTGGTGCAACTTCTTTCGATTGATCCTCATTAAGAGTCGGGAAAAGTTTGCCCCCTCGCATCTGGAGTGCACAGACCCATCATTGCCATTGACGGTGTAAGAATTGAACTGAAATCGGAACCAAACTGAAATTTTGTGCATTTTCGGTTTGGATTTCGGTTTGGCTAATGAAAAATATTTAATTTTTATTTCGGTTCGAATAGTTTCTATTCAAACTGAAAATTGCCCCTCTTCTTAATATTACAACTTAGACAATCTCTCTCCTTTTTAACTAAACCTCTTCTTAATATTACAAAAAAGGAAACAGAAAAACCAAACTGAACCGAACCGGTCAAGTTGCGGTTTGGTTCAAGGTTAATGCACACCTAAACGGTTTGGTTCAGTTTTCCTGAAAACCCAAACTGAACCGAACCAAACCTTTGATAATCCTAGCTGCCATTGGGATCTATACCGCAACATTGTTACGTTCTAGATGATTCCCTGTTCTTGACATTGTATTTCCTTAAATCGAAGCACAAGTTGTCACACCAGGCATAACAAAATGACATTCGTCTAAAATAGTTCGTCGACAAAATACCTTTCAGTGAAATTGGTTCTTTGATTTTATTAAGAAGAGACGGGTTTTGTGGTGATTCTAAACATGAGTCTCAAAGAATCATAAGGAACAGATATGTTTTGTCGAAATTCAATCGACGAAGATATACAAAACACATTACCATAATTTAATTGACGTCAAAGTGCAATGATACAAGGTTGGAATTTAATTGACGACGACGATCTAAGTATTAGAAATTACATTGCAAAAAGTAAAGAAAAAGATAAATTTGCGAGAACGTTGAGTTATTGGATTGATTGAAGGGCTTTAAAAAGAGTACACTTGGGGTATTTATAACCCTTACAAATGTTGGTTACACATGGCGATTACTAAATTTGAAAGAAAATATAACTCCTTTCGGTGGTTACTAGAAGCTACTTCACGGACGGATGTGACATAACCAACCAACGGTTATCTTTGTGTTGATTGCTCGCCGTTGATATCGACAACTTTGTCAAGAAACTTCAAGACTCCTGTGGATAACTTCGTATTGTGTTATCAATGATTTCGCCGGCAAGTTGTTGATTTCCATCAAGTTATCAGTAATTTGTTCATTAATGATTGAACTTTGCTATCATCAACCAAGTCTATCACTTATCGATAATAACTAAAAGTTGGTCATTTTCAGGCATAAACAGTAAGCTTGCCTGAACCCACACCAGTTTTGAGGAGCAACTTATGATGGCTCACTAGCTTCTCCAGCCAAAGAAACGGAATTCGTCCACGTATACTCCTCCCTTATGCATACTCGGATGAAAAAATAAATCCTCCTTTTATTTTGAGGGCTGTATTTGTTGAATGGCCTGTTTCGGAAATATGTAAAAGTTGGGAGAAAGATATACTTGGGATCCTTCGTTTGAATCGCTGACGGTAGACACAGAAAATTTGTTTGCGCCTCTTTGATGTGGACTGCACCTAGAATTTCTTAGTTCTCGCCTTTAGAGTGAACACATTATGAACACTCAACTCGACTGTTAGCGGAATGTTCACGGCGAAAGTAATTAAGGAAGCATAGAAGCTGCATTCGCCAGCTGGTAAGTGTGAGACAGTGGCTTGTGGCCACGTGATAAGCAACACATTGCTGCCGTGGTTCGATGTCCTCTGATATATGTTAAAATCTTTTGGTATGTTCCAAAATTAAGGATAAGAGGGAATGCATATATAACATATCATCCGTCGCTAGCAAAGTCCATGAATATCTTTGACCGGTCCAGACATCTTAGCCTATTATGACAACAGTTACATATGAAGGGAGTCGTCTTTCAAGTACATTTTATGACCCTCCTGTTTGGATATGCTTGCAGGTGTTGCGTTTTGAATGCGAAAGCTCCGTCGTAGCATATTGACTAGAGTTTTGCGCGCAATGTAACAATAGACCAAAAAAATGAAAGAATGGGTGATCTGTTTAAACTACTTGAATGAAAGAACGCATAACCTAATTAATTCACTTGAACTACGGGACTTCTACATAAAGGACAAGATCTTTGCTTGCAAATCCACTTATCGATGCAATGCAGATGAAACAAGTGGCCACAGTTAGGCAGTCTCCTCGCCTCATCTTTACATTCGAAGTCCTGGATCATGAACGAGAATGAGGATCGAGCAAAGGAATGGAGTTTTAAAACCAGGTAAAAACGAGTCATGGGTCAAATTCTCTCAGTCTAGTCTAGAATACAAACCTGAAGGCATATTGAGCAGGAGTTTCTGTTTCCTGAAGAATCCATCAAGCGGTCCTCTGTTATTTTAATCCTAGGAATCCTCTCGCACGAATTCTTCGACACTTTGGCATGGTCTACCATGATTTCGCTGATCATATTGTCGGCATGAGCCAGAGTCTGCCCTGATCTCAACAGGGTGAAACTATACAACAACGGTTGAACTAATTCTCCGGCATCGAGTTCTGTCGTCGAGTGAGTCTACGAAGAGCAGATGTGGGATTAGGAAGTAAATATCTGAGAAGTTACAATTGACCCAAGCTCGAGCCTTGAGAAGCCGAGAACTTACCGATTGAAGAATGTTGCTGAACAAGCGATCATCAGACAGCCAGAAAGAAATGGACATTCTGAAGGCATTAGTGAAGAACATGCCGCCTGCAATTGCTCCTACCACCACGCTGTAGAAGAGGTTGTTCCGGCTTTTTACGCCGATCAGAATTCCCACGAATGCTCCCAGTGTACTTCCGACTGCAAAATAGTGAGGTCCCACGGCGTCATCGCGATGTTTAAGATAATTGAATATGAGGGGGTCAATGGAAATTTAACACTGAATGAAATTCAATGTCCAACTATACCAGAACACGAAGACTTAGTGATTAGAAACATTTGCTAGTCAGATATTTTGCAGAAACTAGAAAGCATGTGATGAAATGTTATTTCTGATTTGGTGATTGGAGGATTGCCTTAACATGCTCATGTAGCCCAATATAACATTTCAATTAGCAAAGTGTAACTAACTATACGAAAGAGTCTGCACGACCTCATGTATTCGCGAAAACTGCAAAAAATAACTACGCAAGCCACACCGATTTATATTTTCAACCGAAAATTCTCGAGCGCAATGCTCTTTCCGTTTTCCTCTTACCCGAGCTGTGTAACTTTCGTTCGATATTCAATGTTTAATTTACAACTTCTTTCGACTGGACTGAAGGAAACATCGAAAATCAAAGAACCTGGACGTACCAATAGCTAAGAAGAAGAGGGAGACTGCATAAGAAACGGTGAAGACGATTGCAGAGACTCCATCGCAGCACCGAGCCCACGCCTTCTCCATTGCAAAAGCTGAAACCCCGGAACGAAGCTTTAGAATCGAGCCTTCTCGTTCGAAGTCAGATCCACGGAGACGACGAAGTGGAAGAGCTTTTTATACGAAGTCGTCGGCGACTGTGTAGAATATGCATGAAAATGCCGCAAACGACACTGTAGCGTCCCCCAGTACGGGTCTGGTAAAAAAGGCATTATCCTTATCCCAGACGTGAAACACGCGAGAAGAACGAGCTTTCACAAGTCGTCGATCAAGTCATATGATACTGAGACCGAGAGTGAGAGAGAGAGAGCTAAAAGTTAAAACCAAGGCAGATGGATCTCGATTTCCAGGTGGCTTCTTCATTTGTTCAGATTGGTGAAGTTACGTAACAATCTGAGCAATTGACTTCTTATTTAAATGGAGTAGTTGGCTTCATATGTCTACCGAACTCCCTTCCATTTCCGCCGTCGCCACGCGGTGATGTGCGCTTATTCATCCAGCTTTTTTTACTAATTTTTTGATGCGATAATGGCAGAAATAATCCATGAACTTTGGCCAGATATGTAATTTAATCTCTATATTTTTAATTTATTTAATGTGGTCCTTGAATTTTACCTCGATATACAATGTGATTCCTATACTTTTGGTACATATTCAATTTAATCCTTGAACTATATGAAAATATTCAATATTATCCTTCCATTAATTCAAGTTTCGGGACAACATTAATCATTTTTATATAGTCGATGGACTAAATTAAACATGTATCAAAAGTTTAGGGATCACATTGAATAATTTAAAAACTCAGGGACCACGTTGCATTTTGGGCTATAGTTTAAAAATCGCATTGAACAAATTAAAAGTTCAAGGACCATATTGCACTTTGGGTTGAAGTTCAAGAAATCATTTGTGTCATTTCCCATCTTTGACTCAAAATTTCCAATCCATTAAGTTTGAGGTTATAATTAGAATGTATTAAGCAAATTCATGAATTTTGATTAGCCCATTAAAATCTACATTCAGTCGATTCATACTTGAAAATAGAGTTCATTCGATGCATGATACGTATGAAGAGTCTTATGATAAGAGTGTGATTAGCTGATATTGATATTATTTACACTCGGAATATTTAGTTCATTTACTATTAAGAGTCATTTTCCAAAATAAAATATCGAAAACAAAATTATATGGAAGGTTGTAAAACCTTTTTTATACATAATGTAATCATTTTTGTTAAAAAGAAATGTCTATTTAGTTTGGGGAATATAAAGTTAGAGCTTGCTTGTTTCATGAATTATCAATGATTAATATTTTATGAAAAATGATCGTTTATATTATTTAGAATAAATCAAAAACAATTTACACCAAAACATTTTTGTTGATGATGAAAATATTCTTCGATAATTCATTTCCATAAAACGATAGAGACGATCATCAAAAGAGAATATTTTTTTCGAAATAATTGATTTTTTGCGAAAGAAAAAAGAAAAATGACAATAAAAAAAGAAAAGAAAAAAACAAAAAATTATAAAAAAAATAAAAAAATAATTAAAATATTGTTAAAAATGTTTACGTCAATGACGGCCATGCCACTTAGGATGATCAGCGTCCATGTTAGTGATTTTTGGCCTAATTGGCCAGATGGACTAAATTGGTACTAATGTGAAAATATTTAGGATTAAATTGGTCCAATTGAAAAGTTTATGACTGAATTGATATCAATTCAATATGTTTAAGATTTTTTTGGTACTTTTCCCTTTTACAAAGAGTACACTTAGGGTATTTATAACCCCTGTACAAATGGCGGTTACTAATTTTGAAAGAAAAAATAACTCACTTTTGGTGGTTACCAGAAATTACTTGATGAACGGATATGACATAATCAACCAACGGTTATTTTCGTTTCATTGTTTGCCATCCATATCGTTGAGTTTGTCAAGAAACTTCAAGACTCTCATCAATAACTTCATGTTGTGTTGTCGATGATTTCACCAGTAAGTTATCAATTTCCTTCAAGTTATCGTTAATTCTATTCATGAATGATCAAATTTTGCTCTTATCGACTAAGTTTATCACTTGTCGTTAATAACCAAAAGTTGGTCGTTTTTGTTGTAAACATATGCCCTCTTTTAAAAGAATTGAATGATTCATTGATCATGCGATTCTTTTATATTACATAATCATAAGTCATAATGTGTCCCTTTGTCATCGGCAAATTCGATTTTTCTTTGCCGAATGTTATCTTGGTCAAATTCATCATTTGACACGTTTTTTTACCAAAGCCATGTTTTATGTAAAATTTTCATGTGGCTCTCTATCTTTGTCCTTAAGTAGCTGTGCATACTTAGACACTTGCGTTGCCAATTGAAAAAGATCAGCAAAGTTTTGGCCTTTGAATTTTTCTCTTAGATTGAATTTCAATTCATTGAAAGCCAAATTTGTGAATTCTTTCTCTAAGAGCGAAGTAAGACATCTATTTTTAGCCTTTTTGAATCGAGCAACAAAATGATAGGCCAACTCGTTATTGTATCGATAGAGCATGGCTAAATCAGTAATCAATACCTTAGGTATTGTTCTATAAAATTAAGGATGAAATTGTTTCTCCATCTATGCTCAATCACAAACCAAATTAGGTGGTAAATGAGTATATCGGGTAAAGGCAGTTTTTGACAAAGAAAAAGAAAACAACCTAAGTTTTAAAAATTCATTGTCCCTACTTCTCTGGGTAAAATTATCAAAAAAGTCATAAACATTTTGCAATTGTGCCAATTCGGTCTTAAACTTTTTTTTTGCCAATTCAGTCCTAAACCTTTTATAATTGTACCAATTCAGTCCATCCGGCCAGCTTGCGCCGACGTAGACGTCGGCCAGCACCGTCCAACTGACGTGGCAATATTTTAATAATTTTTTGATTCTTTTATTATTTTTTTCTCTTTCTATTTTTTTCCCCTATCTTCTACCCCGGTCACCAGTTCGGCGACCGGCGAGAGGCTAAGGCTAGCGAGTTTGACCTTGCTAGCCCTGGATGAGGTTGGCCCTCGCCAGCATGGGCGAGGACGAGCCTCGCTGTCACCGGGTGTGGTTGAGGTCGCCCCGCGACGGCGAGGTCTCGCCAGATTTGGGTGAGGCTTGACCTCGCCCAGCAACGGCAAGGTCTCGTTAGATCTAGGCAAGGCCTCACCATCGCTGGGCGAGCTCGACCTCGCCTGGCCATGGCTCGTCCTTGCCCGGCGATGGCGAGGTCGAGCTCGCCCGGCGACGGTGAGGTCTTGCCAGATTTGGGCGACCTCACCGTCGCCGGGCAAGGTCGACCTCGCCATGGCTGGGTGAGGTCGAGCTCGCCCAGCGACGGTGAGGACTCGCCTAGATCTAGAAAGACCTCGCCGTCACTCGGCGAGGTCGACCTCACCCTAGCCATGGCGAGGTCGACCTCGCTCGGCGACGGTGAGGTCGACCTCACTCGGCGACGGCAAGGCTCACCCTCGTTAGTGCTGGTGAGGGCCAGCCTCGCCCATGGCCGGCGAGGTTGAACTCGCCGGTCGCCGGACAGGCGACCGAAAAAGAAGATAGGGAAAAAAAATAGAAAGAGAAAAAATAATAAAAAATTTGAAAAATAAAAAAAAAAATTATTAAAATATTGCCACGTCAGCCAACCAGCACCAGCTGGTGTCCATGTCAGTACTGGCCGGAGTCCAAGTTAGCGCTAGCCAGCCAAAAGTGGCCGAATGAACTGAATTGGCATAATTGCAAAAGGTTTAAGATTGAATTGGTAAAAAAAAAGGTTTAGGACTGAATTGGCGCAAAAAAAAAGTTTAGGACTTTCTTAGTAATTTTCCCTACTTCTCTACATTGGGCTATAAATAGACCACCGTGTTCAATTGTTGATTGTTCATTTTTGCCAATAAAATTGGCAATTTCAAGGATTTCAAAGTCTCTTGCAAAAGGTTGGTTATCAACACATTCAGATGTGGTTTCCCGCAAACAAGTGTGATAACACCACTGTCAAATAGCAATTATTGCTGAACTTCTTCGATGCACTGTTGATAACTCTATAAAAATAGAGTTATTTTATCTATTTTAGGCAATAAATAATGCAATATTTGTTAGAATATATTTGGATTTGCTTTTATTTACTTAATATTTCCTTGTTTATGCAGAATATTGAGATATGGAGAAAATAAGGAAAATATGGCAAAAAGAAGGAAAGGAATATGCGACCTAGAGAAGAGTTGGAAGGTGGATATCACGTTGGGAATTCTGCGATTTATTCTCTAATTTTATGTGAAAAAAGAAGTAATTGCCTTGTGAGAGGAGTCTTGGATGTTATTATATAAATAGGATAACTTGGGGGAACATTGAGTTTTTTTTATATAAAGAGAGAGAGATCGTTTTTGTTTTCAGTGTTCTGAGAGTTTTTCAAGTATTTTGAAGAGAAGACAAAAGTGGTGACAGAATTCTTGTTCTTTGATTCAAGATGTTTGATTTAATTTCTATTTTCGTTTCTTCTTCTATTATGTTCTAATTTTCTTTGTTAGAGCTACGATGTAGCCTAACCATGATGATATGAATTTCATGTTTTTTATGCTTTGCAAGTAATTTCATTCATGTGAGTTATATATTATTGTGCTTAATGCGTTTAGGTGATTGGCCACCACTTGAATGATCTGATGTGCATGTTTGAGACTGAGAAGTGATAATATGTAATTGCTTCTTATAATATATAACCATGAATTAAATGTGGATAGAAATATACCATGTTATTTGTGTAGCTTTCGGTGATAAAGTGGTCCAAAAGATTCATTGTAAACCGGGAATATTCACAGATTTTAATGCGCTTATGTTTATTTAAATTCACATAGAAATATAGTGAATTGATAAACTGAGTAGGTTTGCTATACCTAGAGATAGGATAGTAAATAGATTAGGAAATTCCGCTATCACATGCTTGATATCTTTCTTGTATGCATAATAATCCGAAATTCATATCTAGTGGTTACGGTGAAATCGGATGCTCTAACATATTTTACCTGATTGATTATCTGCCTTTAGTTTATAAAATTTCGTTTTTAAAAATTGTCAGTTTTTATTTATTCTCAATTATATTTTGATCTGTTAGATAAATTTTAGAATTAATCTATTTTTAATATTTAATTGGTTTATTATCATCAATCTCTGTGGGACGATACTCTTCTCATCATTGTATTACTTGTTCAACACGTTCGTTGACACGTGCAGAATTTTACGAACAAGTTTTTGGCGCCGTTGCCGGGGATTGTTTATTTAATACCAATTAATATTGATACCGGATAATTCTAAGTTTAATCTAGCTTTTATTTATTTTTTTTTCAGATTATACATTGGTGCATGACACGTAGCCAACAAGGAAAACTTACTGAGTTTGATCCAGAAATCGAACGCACATTTAAAAGGCGACTGAGAGAACAGAGAAATCACATTAAAAAGATGGAGGGAGTTGATGATGGTAGAAATCAACGTAGACTCTTGAAAGATTATGCTGCACCAATAGTTGAAGGCACCACATCAAGTATCAGGAGACCTGCAATTCAAGCAAACAACTTTGAGATCAAGCCATCACTGATTCAGATGCTTCAACAATCAGTGCAATTTAGTGGACTACCAAGCGATGATCCAAACGCTCACATCGATGCTTTTCTTGAAATCTGTGACACAATTAAATATAATGGAGTTTCAGATGATGCTATTAGATTGAGGTTATTTCCATTCTCTCTTAGAGACAAAGCTAAAGGTTGGCTCTCTTCTCTTCCTGCAGGATCGATCACTACATGGAATGATATGGCCCAAAAATTTCTTGGTAAGTTCTTTCCACCTGTAAAATCTGCAAAAATGCGTAACGATATTACTAATTTTATGCAGATGGATAATGAATCATTGTATGAAGCATGGGAAAGATTCAAGGAGTTTCTTAGGAGATGCCCACATCATGCATTACCCGTATGGATGCAGGTACAAACTTTTTACAATGGGTGTAGTACAAATCTCCGTTCTATGATTGATGCAGCTGCAGGGGGAACTCTGAATAATAAAACACCAGAAGAAGCCTACAACTTATTAGAGGAGATGGCATCCAATAGTTATCAGTGGCCTACTGAAAGGATATCAATGCGAAAAGCTGGCGGGGTTCACGAGATGGATGCTTTCACGGCAATCACTGCACAAATTGAAGCACTCAACAAAAAGATAGATAATATGAGTGTTTCAAGCATGAAAATTCAGAATGTGACATGCGATTTCTGTGGTGGAGGACATGTTAGCACAGAATGTCAGGTAGGTAATACTTTTGCTCAATCTAATGAAAATGCTAACTTTGTTGGGAATTTTAACAGATCACAGAATAATCCCTACTCCAACACGTACAATTCGGGATGGCGCAATCATCCAAATTTTTCATGGAATAATCAAAATGTGACAAGATTGCCATTGGGATTCAAACAACCAGAAGAGACAAAGTCCAGTTTAGAAGATATAGTCACAAAACTTGCCAACACTACTCAAGACTTCATCAAGAGCACAGATGTGAAATTTCAGAACCAAGAGGCTTCAATCAGAAATCTGGAGATGCAAGTGGGGCAGTTAGCAAACATGATGTCTGGGAGACAACATGGTTCTTTACCTAGCAACACAGAGAAAAATCCAATTGAAAATGTAAAAGTTATAACCCTGAGAAGTGGTAAACAAGTGGGTGATGAAGATACCAAACAAGAGATTTTCAGAGACAAAGAAGAAGAGGACAAGAAACAACCAAAGGAAGTAGGCAAGAGCAAACTTTTTCCAGATAATCCCAAGCCATACGTGCCGCCAGTTCCATTCCCTCAGCGACTACAGCAGCACAAAATAGATAAGCAATTTTCTAAATTTCTTGATGTTTTTAAAAAATTACACATTAATATTCCTTTTGCAGATGCTTTAGCGCAAATGCCTAGCTATGCAAAATTTTTGAAGGAGATTTTGGCAAACAAAAGAAAGCTAGAGGATTATGAAACTGTGAAATTGAATGAGGAATGTTCGGCCATCCTACAAAATAAATTACCTCCGAAGTTAAAAGATCCAGGGAGTTTTACAATTCCTTGCACTATTGGAGATTCTTACTTTGAAAAGGCATTATGTGATTTAGGCGCAAGTATTAATTTGATGCCTTTCTCTGTTTTCAGGAAATTAGGATTGGGTGAAGTAAAAGCAACTACAGTGTCGCTTCAATTAGCTGATCGATCCATTAAATATCCGAGAGGTATTGTGGAAGATGTATTGGTAAAAGTTGACAAGTTTATTTTTCCTGCAGATTTCATAGTTCTTGACATGGAGGAAGATTTTGAGGTACCATTTATCTTAGGTCGTCCTTTTCTAGCAATAGAAAGAGCTCTTATTGATGTACAACAGGGGAAGTTGATTCTTAGAGTTCAAGATGATCTTATTTCTTTCAATGTTTTTAAAGCAATGAAATATCTCTTTGATGATAATTCTTGTTTTAGAGTTGAGACAGTTGACAAGTTGGTGAATAATATTTTTCAAGAAAATATTTTTAAAGATCCACTTGAAGCATGTTTGGTTCAACCAAAAGACAGAGAAGTTGAGAATGAGGAGATAATGGAGTACGCAAATTTTATGGAGGCAAATCCAACATATTCAAGGCATAAGACAACAAAATTTGAGGAGTTGGGACAACACACAACAAAGCTTAAGCCATCAATTGAAGAGTCTCCTATTTTTGAACTCAAACCCTTACCTTCTCATTTGAAATATGCTTATTTAGATGGAATTTCTTCTTTACCAGTAATTATATCTTCTTCTTTAACAGATTTGATGGAGGAGAAATTGCTCAGAGTGTTAAGAGAACATAAAGGTGCAATTGGATGGAAAATAGCTGACATCAAGGGAATTAGTCCTTCAATTTGCATGCATAAAATTTTGATGGAGGAACAACATAAACCCACTATCCAACCTCAGAGGCGTTTGAACCCGAAAATGCAAGAAGTGGTGAAAGCTGAGGTAATTAAGTTACTTGATGCAGGGATCATCTATCCTATCTCTGATAGTTCCTGGGCAAGTCCTGTGCAAGTTGTTCCAAAAAAAGGAGGTATGACTGTTCAACTAAATAATGATAATGAATTAATTCCGACTAGAACCGTTACTGGATGGCGTGTTTGTATGGATTATAGAAAATTGAATGATGCCACCCGTAAAGATCACTTTCCTTTACCTTTTATTGATCAATTGTTGGAGAGACTTGCAGGGCATGAGTTTTACTGCTTTTTAGATGGATATTCTGGTTATAATCAAATCTCTATTGCACCTGAGGATCAAGAAAAAACTACTTTTACTTGTCCTTATGGTACTTTTGCTTATAGGAGGATGCCTTTTGGTCTTTGTAATGCGCCTGCTACTTTTCAAAGATGCATGATGGCTATTTTTTCTGACATGATGGAAAAATATATTGAGATATTTATGGATGATTTTTCTGTTTTTGGCTCATCTTTTGATTTGTGCTTGAATAATTTAGCTTTGGTATTACAAAGATGTGAGGAGACTAACCTTGTCTTGAATTGGGAGAAGTGTCACTTTATGGTGCAGGAAGGGATTGTGCTAGGCCATAAGATCTCTATAAGAGGAATTGAGGTGGACCGAGCTAAGATTGAAGTTATTTCAAAACTACCGCCTCCTACCTCTGCAAAGCTTGTTCAAGGATTTTTGGGACATGCAGGATTTTATAGGCGTTTCATTAACGATTTTTCTAAAATTGCTAGACCCCTTTCTAAATTGTTGGAAAAAGATTCTAAATTTGACTTCTCTGATGATTGTTTGCAGGCATTCAACACATTGAAGGAGAAGTTAATTTCGGCCCCTATCATGACTGCGCCTACTTGGGATTTGCCTTTCGAGTTGATGTGTGACGCTAGTGACTCGGCTGTTGGAGCCGTACTTGGACAAAGAAAGGATGGAATTTTTCAAACCATTTACTATGCCAGTCGAACCTTGTCAGGTGCACAATTGAATTATTCAACAACAGAAAAGGAACTTTTGGCGGTAGTGTTTGCTTTTGATAAATTTCGTTCTTATTTAATTGGCTCAAAAGTTATAGTTTATTCTGACCACTCTGCTCTTAAGTATCTGCTTGAAAAGAAAGAATCAAAACCACGTTTAATTAGGTGGATTCTATTGTTGCAAGAATTTGATTTGGAAATCAAAGATAAGAAGGGGACTGAAAATCTAGTTGCAGATCACTTGTCAAGAATTCCGAATTTAAAGGAAGAGGTAAGTCCAATTATGGAAGAGTTTCCTGATGAGAAAATTTTTTCCATCAAATCCACAAAAATTCCTTGGTATGCTGATTTTGTGAATTATTTGGTAAGTAATATTCTCCCTCCTGAATTGTCATATCAACAGAAGAAAAAATTCTTTTCTGATGTTAAAAATTATTTTTGGGAAGAACCTTTTCTTTTTAAGGTATATGCATACCAGGTCATAAGGAGATGTGTTCCAGACGAAGAAAAGGTAAATATTCTGCATCATTGTCATAATAGAGAGGCAGGTGGTCATTTTGGTGCCACCAAAACTGCAGCTAAGGTTTTACAATCTGGATTTTATTGGCCCACACTTTTTAAAGATGCTTACTCCTTTGTAGCTTCATATGACCGGTGTCAGAGAACTGGAAATATTTCTAGAAAAAATGAGATGCCTTTAAACAACATTATTGTGTGTGAATTATTTGATGTTTGGGGTATTGATTTCATGGGACCCTTTACATCTTCTTATAGTAATTTATATATTTTAGTGGCAGTGGAGTATGTGTCTAAGTGGGTAGAAGCTGTAGCATTGCCAAAAAATGATGCTAAGGCTGTTGTCAAATTCTTGAAAAAAAATATTTTTACGCGATTTGGCACTCCTAGGGCAATCATAAGTGATAGGGGGACACACTTTTGCAACAAACAGTTTGAAACACTTTTGAGTAAGTATGGAGTCACACATAAGATTGCAACCCCTTATCATCCTCAGACTAGTGGTCAAGTAGAAGTTTCAAATAGGGAAATCAAGAGAATTTTAGAAAAAACAGTGAATGCCTCTAGGAAAGATTGGTCAATGAAACTTGATGATGCACTTTGGGCCTATAGGACAGCATTCAAAACCCCAATTGGGATGTCTCCTTTTAGGCTAGTGTTTGGGAAGGCTTGTCATCTACCAGTGGAATTAGAGCACAAAGCATATTGGGCATTGAAATTTCTGAATTTTGACATGCAGTCTGCAGGTGAAAAAAGATTGTTGCAACTAAATGAATTGGAGGAATTCCGCAATGAGGCCTATGAAAATGCTAAGATGTACAAGGAGCGTACCAAAAGATGGCATGATAAACACATATTCAGAAGAGAGTTCGAAATTGACCAAAAAGTTTTATTTTATAACTCTCGTCTTAAACTTTTTCCAGGAAAGTTACGTTCTCGATGGTCTGGTCCTTATACAGTCACACAGGTATTTCCATACGGAGCAGTTGAAGTTGCACATGATATCGAAGGTACATTTAAGGTGAACGGTCAACGTTTGAAGCCCTACTTCGAAGGTGGTTACAACAAGCAGAAAACCACTATTGAACTTCATCCTCCAGAATATCGACATCTGAGATAGTTTGGCTGAAAACTATAAAGCAAGCGCTTCTTGGGAGGCAACCCAAGCATTTTTATTATGTTTCTTCATTAATTTTTTATGTTTATTATTTTTTTTTTCAAAAAGAAAAAAAAGATGAGTTTTTTTTTTCTTTTATCCAGATTAATTTTCTTTCTTGAAGGATCACTTTTTGGAGTTTAGTCATCAAGACCATCTAGGGACACATTCCACTGCAAGGGGAGTTTTCTTGTTCTTATTTTTCCTATTTTTCTTTTGTTTCTTTTATTTTTCGCATTGAGGACACTGCTTCATTCAAGTTTGGGGGGAGACAAAATTTTTGCTCAAAAAAAAAATTTGCTAAATCTGAATTTTTTTTTGTTGCATTCCTTGTTGTGAATTTTTGCAATTCTTAGGAAAATTTAAATTTTGTTCAAACTTGTGAATGATATGTGAGTTAATTTTGATTCTGCTGATGTTGATCCACTTACTGAGCACTATAAGTCCTTAATTTTTGAGTAGTGTGTACATTTAGAGAACATTCATATGAAGTATGTGCTTTTCTTAGATCTCACCCAAATCTTAGAATTTGTTTGATTTTCTCTTGAGGCGAAATCCTAGGCTACATCTAACTGAGAAAATGATTTAGGCAATTTTTGGATCGATTGAGCCTTTCAAGCCAACCTTGTTTATTTATCCATAGTCATCCCGTTGAGCCTTAATTATTATCCAATCTTTTATTGGCACCCACGTACTTTTTAGCTTACCTTTTGCCAAATTATATCATTGTCCCACGCCCCATGAACAAGTTGATTTTTTTAGGATAAAAGTTTATTTGAGCATAATAGCAATTTGGGAGGAAGGGTGGAGCATGGAAATAATTTGATTATTGTGGTTGTTTGGGTGTATCTTCTTCTTCTAAAAAAAAAAGGAGAAAAAAAGAAAGAAAAAAGAGAAAAAGAAAATATTGCTTTTATGGTTCCCTATCCAACTTTCAATTGAGTGAGCCTTTTGGATACTCAATGGGTTGGGAATGCTCACGTTATATTAGGAGGGACTTAGGGAGGAACTCCACCATAAAGCAATGAAAAAAAAAAGAAGAAGAAAAGAAAAAAAAAAAAGGAAGAATGATGATATGTAGTGGCAGAAAGATTATTTTGAAGATGTGAAAGTGGAGATAGTGGCATGTGCTCTAATTAGATCCTAGAAATCAATGTGTTCATGGGTGATTTGAGCCTAAATTTACCATTATCTCACCGTTAGCCCAGCCTTACATTACAATCTAAGGAAAGTCCTATTGATTTTTGGTTCGATGATTAGCTTACATTAGTGGAGAGAGGAATGAAAAGCAAGCCTATGAGATTTGGTTATAATTATAAAGAGTTTTTGAGAGGTTGCATATCAATGTGAACTTATTTGGATTGCATATAATTCGAAAAGATGAGGGCTCACACACACACTTGGATCACATAGTTAGAATCGGTTTTAACTTATGAATCTATTTCAATGTTTGGATGAAATTTGTGTTTTTCTTTGAACTGTGATTTTGAGCAATTATGGAAGAAAGTCATGGAGGGGACTGTTAGCTTGAGTATGTCTTATATCTTGCTTTTGCTCGAGGACTAGCAAAATGTTAAGTTTGGGGGTTTGATAACTCTATAAAAATAGAGTTATTTTATCTACTTTAGGCAATAAATAATGCAATATTTGTTAGAATATATTTGGATTTGCTTTTATTTACTTAATATTTCCTTGTTTATGCAGAATATTGAGATATGGAGAAAATAAGGAAAATATGGCAAAAAGAAGGAAAGGAATATGCGACCTAGAGAAGAGTTGGAAGGTGGATATCACGTTGGGAATTCTGCGATTTATTCTCTAATTTTATGTGAAAAAAGAAGTAATTGCCTTGTGAGAGGAGTCTTGGATGTTATTATATAAATAGGATAACTTGGGGGAACATTGAGTTTTTTTTATATAAAGAGAGAGAGATCGTTTTTGTTTTCAGTGTTCTGAGAGTTTTTCAAGTATTTTGAAGAGAAGACAAAAGTGGTGACAGAATTCTTGTTCTTTGATTCAAGATGTTTGATTTAATTTCTATTTTCGTTTCTTCTTCTATTATGTTCTAATTTTCTTTGTTAGAGCTACGATGTAGCCTAACCATGATGATATGAATTTCATGTTTTTTATGCTTTGCAAGTAATTTCATTCATGTGAGTTATATATTATTGTGCTTAATGCGTTTAGGTGATTGGCCACCACTTGAATGATCTGATGTGCATGTTTGAGACTGAGAAGTGATAATATGTAATTGCTTCTTATAATATATAACCATGAATTAAATGTGGATAGAAATATACCATGTTATTTGTGTAGCTTTCGGTGATAAAGTGGTCAAAAAGATTCATTGTAAACCGGGAATATTCACAGATTTTAATGCGCTTATGTTTATTTAAATTCACATAGAAATATAGTGAATTGATAAACTGAGTAGGTTTGCTATACCTAGAGATAGGATAGTAAATAGATTAGGAAATTCCGCTATCACATGCTTGATATCTTTCTTGTATGCATAATAATCCGAAATTCATATCTAGTGGTTACGGTGAAATCGGATGCTCTAACATATTTTACCTGATTGATTATCTGCCTTTAGTTTATAAAATTTCGTTTTTAAAAATTGTCAGTTTTTATTTATTCTCAATTATATTTTGATCTGTTAGATAAATTTTAGAATTAATCTATTTTTAATATTTAATTGGTTTATTATCATCAATCTCTGTGGGACGATACTCTTCTCATCATTGTATTACTTGTTCAACACGTTCGTTGACACGTGCAGAATTTTACGAACAACACTGTACTAGGTTTAATTATGGATTTGGTTAGCCATTTTGCCTCTTAGAAGTAACATCAGTCTTACCAGATTATCAATGATAATCGGTATGTTAGGCGTAATAGGAATATTCACATCGAATATAATTGGCCTTATATCTTCAAGATTCGGCAATTGATTGGCCCGTTGACCAATTTGATTTGCCATATTATTGCCATCAATTTTGTTATTTTGACCAACATTAGCTTGATTATTCTCATTAATGTGACATTGATTAGAAAAATCAAGCCTTTGCATAATTCTTATAGAGGGTTGACTACTCTGGCCAATATTATTAGCATCAATAGATGAAGAGGGACTAGGAATGTACCTTGTTACAATTGGAATGAATAATGGTGGTTGATTGGATGATTCCGACCTAGAGAAAACATCATTCATGGCATTGAGCACGATAGGCCTGATCACATCTAACGTGTGACTCATAATGTAATTGGCTATATTGTTTCGCTGCTCTTTGAACAATCTCTTCATAGTGGCCAAAATATGAGGATTTGGTGCAACTTCTCTCGATTGATCCTCATTGAGAGTCAGGAAAAGTCTACCCCCTCGCATCCGGAGTGCGCAGACCCACCATTGCCATTGATGGTGTAAGAATCGAACTAAAACCGGAAGCAAACTGAAATTTTGTGCATTTTCGATTTGGCTAATGAAAAATATTTAATTTTTATTTCTGTTCGAATAGTTTCAATTCAAACTGAAAATTGCCCCTCGTCTTAATATTACAACTTACAGAATCTCTCTCCTTTTTAACTAAACCCTTTCTTAATGTTACAAAAAAGGAAATAGAAAAATCGAACCGAACTGAACCGGTTGAGTCGTGGTTTGGTTCAAAGCTAATGCACACCTAAACAATTTGGTTTAGTTTTCTTGAAAACCCAAACTGAATCGAAACGAACCTTTGATAATCCTAGCTGCCATTGGGATCTATACCACAACATTGTTGCGTTCTAGATGATTCCTTGTTCTTGACATTGTATTTCCTCAGATCGAAGCACAAGTTGTCACACCAGGCGTAACGAAACGACATACGTCTAAAATAGTTCGTCGACAAAATACCTTTCAGTGAAATTGGTTCTTTGATTTTATTAAGAAGAGATGGGTTTTGTGGCGATCCTAAACATGAGTCTCAAAGAATCACAAGGAACAGATATGCTTCGTCGAAATTTAATCGACAAAGATATACAAAACACATTACCAGAATTTAATTGACATCAAAGTGCGATGATACAAGGTTGGAATTTAATCGACGACGATGATCTAAGTATAAGAAATTAAATTGCAAAAAACTAAAGATAAAGATAAATTTACAAGAACGTTGAGTTGTTGGATTGATTGAAGGGCTTTACAAAGAGTACACTTGGGGTATTTATCACTCTTACAAATGCCGGTTACACATGGCGATTACTAAATTTGAAAGAAAATATAACTCCTTTCGGTGGTTACTAGAAGCTACTTCACGGACGGATGTGACATAACCAACCAACGATTATCTTAGTGTTGATTGCCCACCGTCGATATCGACGACTTTGTCATGAAACTTCAAGACTCTTGTTGATAACTTCATATTGCGTTATCGATGATTTTGCTAGCAAGTTGTCAATTCCCATCAAGTTATCGGTAATTTGTTCATTAATGAATCATCAACCAAGTCTATCACTTACCGATAATAACCAAAAGTTGGTCATTTTTTGGGCATAAACAGTAGGCTTGCCTGAACCCACACCAGTTTTGAGGAGCAACTTATGATGGCTCACTAGCTTCTCCAGCCAAAGAAACGGAATTCGTCCACGTATACTCCTCCCTTATACATACTCGGATGAAAAAATAAATCCTCCTTTTATTTTGAGGGCTGTATTTGTTGAATGGCCTGTTTCGGAAATATGTAGAAGTTGGGAGAAAGATACACTTGGGATCCTTCGTTTGAATCGCTGACGGTAGACGCAGAAAATTTGTTTGCACCTCTTTGATGTGGACTGCACCAAGAATTTCTTAGTTCTCGCCTTTAGAGTGAACACATTATGAACACTCAACTGGCCTGTCAACGGAATGTTCACGGCGAAAGTAATTAAGGAAGCATAGAAGCTGCATTCGCCGGCTGATAAGTGTGAGACAGTGGCTTGTGGCCACGTGATAAGCAACACATTGCTGTCGTGGTTCGATATCCTCTGATATATGTTAAAATCTTTTGGTATGTTCCAAAAGGATAAGAGGGAATGCATATATAACATATCATCCGTTGCTAGCAAGGTCCATGAATATCTTTGACCGGTCCAGACATCTTAGCCTATTATGACAACAGTTACATATGAAGGGAGTCGTCTTTCAAGTACATTTTATGACCCTCCCGTTTGGATATGCTTACAGGTGTTGCGTTTTGAATGCGAAAGCTCCGTCGTAGCATATTGACTAGAGTTTTGCGCGCAATGTAACAATAGACCAAAAAAATGAAAGAATGGGTGACCTGTTTAAACTACTTGAATGAAAGAACGCATAACCTAATTAATTCACTTGAACTACGGGACTTCTACATAAAGGACAAGATCTTTGCTTGCAAATCCACTTATCGATGCAATGCAGATGAAACAAGTGGCCACAGTTAGGCAGTCTCCTCGCCTCATCTTTACATTCGAAGTCCTGGATCATGAACGAGAATGAGGATCAAGCAAAGGAATGGAGTTTTAAAGCCAGGTAAAAACGAGTCATGGGTCAAATTCTCTCAGTCTAGTCTAGAATACAAACCTGAAGGCATATTGAGCAGGAGTTTCTGTTTCCTGAAGAATCCATCAAGCGGTCCTCTGTTATTTTAATCCTAGGAATCCTCTCGCACGAATTCTTCGACACTTTGGCATGGTCTACCGTGATTTCGCTGATCATATTGTCGGCATGAGCCAGAGTCTGCTCTGATCTCGACAGGGTGAAACTATACAACAACGGTTGAACTAATTCTCCAGCATCGAGTTCTGTCGTCGAGTGAGTCTACGAAGAGCAGATGTGGGATTCGGAAGTAAATATCTGAGAAGTTACAATTGACCTCGAGCCTTGAGAAGCCGAGAACTTACCGATTGAAGAATGTTGCTGAACAAGCGATCATCAGACAGCCAGAAAGAAATGGACATCCTGAAGGCACTAGTGAAGAACATGCCGCCTGCAATTGCTCCTACCACCACACTGTAGAAGAGGTTGTTCCGGCTTTTTACGCCAATCAGAATACCCACGAATGCTCCCAGTGTACTTCCGACTGCAAAATAGTGAGGTCCCACGGTGTCATTGCAGTGTTTAAGATAATTGAATATGAGGGGTTCAATGGAAATTTAACACTGAATCAAAATCAACGTCCTACTATACCAGAACACGAAAACTTAGTGATTAGAAACATTTGCTAGTAAGATATTTTGCAGAAACTAGAAAGCACGTGATGAAATATTATTTCTGATTTGGTGATTGGATGATTGCCTTAACATGGTCATATAGCCCAATTTAACATTTCAATTAGCAAAGTGTAACTAACCATACGAAAGAGTCTGCACGACCTCATACATTGGCGAAAACTGCAAAAAATAACTACGAAAGCCACACCGATTTATATTTTCAACCGAAAATTTTCGAGCGCGATGCTCTTTCCTTTTTCCTCTTACCCGAGCTGTGTAACTTTCGTTCGATATTCAATGTTTAATTTACAACTTCTTTCGACTGGACTGAAGGAAACATCAAAAAGCAAAGAACGTGGACGTACCAAGAGCTAAGAAGAAGAGGGAGATTGCATAAGAAACGGTGAAGACGATTGCAGAGACTCCATCGCAGCACCGAACCCATGCCTTCTCCATTGCAAAAAGCCAAAACCCCGGAGCGAAGCTTTAGAATCGAGCCTTCGCGTTCGCAGTCGGATCCACGGAGACGAGGAAGCGGCAGAGCTTTTTATACGAAGTCGTCGGCGACTGTGTGGAATTTGCATGGAAATGCCGCAAACGACACTGTAGCGTGTCTACCGAACTCTCTTCCATTTTCGCCACGCGGTGATATGCGTTTATTCATCCAGCTTTTTTGACTAATTTTTTTATGCGATAATAATAGAAATGATCCATGAACTTTGGCCAAATGTATAATTTGATCTCTAAAATTTTAATTTATTTAATATGATCCTTGAACTTTATTCCGATATGCAATGTGGTTCTTAGACTTTTGGTACATATTCAATTTAATCCTCCAACTATATGAAAATGTTTAATATTGTCCTTCTATTAATTCAAGTTCGTGGACAACATTGATCATTTTTATATAATCAACGAGCTAGATTGAATATGTACCAAAGGTCCATGGACCACATTGAACCATTTAAAAATTCAGGGACCACTTTGCATTTTGGACTATAGTTTAAGGATCGTATTGAACAAATTAAAAGTTCAAGGACCATATTGCACTTTGGGTTGAAGTTCAAGAAATCATTTGTGTCATTTCCCATCTTTGACTCAAAATTTCCAATCCATTAAGTTTGAGGTTATAATTAGAATGTATTAAGCAAATTCATGAATTTTGATTAGCCCATTAAAATCTACATTCAGTCGATTCATACTTGAAAATAGAGTTCATTCGATGCATGATACGTATGAAGAGTCTTATGATAAGAGTGTGATTAGCTGATATTGATATTATTTACACTCGGAATATTTAGTTCATTTACTATTAAGAGTCATTTTCCAAAATAAAATATCGAAAACAAAATTATATGGAAGGTTGTAAAACCTTTTTTATACATAAGTAATCATTTTTGTTAAAATGAAATGTCTATTTAGTTTGGGGAATATAAAGTTAGAGCTTGCTTGTTTCATGAATTATCAATGATTAATATTTTATGAAAAATGATCGTTTATATTATTTAGAATAAATCAAAAACAATTTACACCAAAGCATTTTTGTTGATGACGAAAATATTCTTCGATAATTCATTTCCATAAAACGATAGAGACGATCATCAAAAAAGAATATTTTTTTCGAAATAATTGATTTTTTGTGAAGGAAAAAGAAGAAAAGAATAATATCAATAAAAAAGAAAAGAAAAGAACAAAAAATTATGAAAAAATCAAAACATAATTAAAATATTATTAAAAATGTTTACGTCAATGATGGCCATACCACTTAGGATGGTCAACGTCCATGTTAGTGATTTTCGGCCTAATTGGCCAGATGGACTGAATTGGTACCAACGTAAAAAGGTTTAGGATTAAATTGATCCAATTGAAAAGTTTATGATCGAATTGATATCAATTCAATATGTTTAAGATTTTTTTGGTACTTTTCCCTTTTACAAAGATTACACTTAGGGTTTTTATAACCCCTGTACAAATGGCGATTACTAATTTTGAAAGAAAAAATAACTCACTCTTGGTGGTTACCAGAAATTACTTCACAAACGGATATGATATAACCAACCAACGGTTATCTTCATTTCGATTGTTCGCCATCGATATCATTGAGTTTGTCAAGAAACTTCAAGACTAGAGTCAATAACTTCATGTTGTGTTGTCAATGACTTTATTGACAAGTTGTCAATTTCCTTCAAGTTATCGGTAATTTTATTCATAAATGATCAAATTCTGCTCTCATCGACTAAGTCTATTACTTGTTGATAATAACCCAGAGTTGGTCATTTTTGCTATAAACATATGCCCTCTTTTAAAAGAATCGAATGATTCATCGATCATGCAATTCTTTTATATTACATAATCATAAGTCATAATGTGCCCCTTTGTCTTTGGCAAAATTCGATTTTTCTTTGCCGAATGTTATCTTGGTCAAATTCATGATTTGACACGTATTTTCACCAAAGCCATGTTTTGTGTAAAATTTTCATGTGGCTCTCTATCTTTGTCCTTAAGTTGTTGTGCATACTTAGACACTTGCGTTGCCAATTGAAATAACGGCAAAGTTTTGGCCTATGAATTTTTCTTTTAGACTCCATTTGTTTGGCAGAAAATGTAACATTTTTGGAAAATGTTTTTCCAGAAGTTATTTTCCTGGAAAATGGCATAATTTTCCAATATTTGACTGAAATCTGAAAAAGTTTCGGAAAATATTTTCCAATGTTTTGCGATCGACGACGGGGACTGGCGGCTAGCGGTGATGGCCCCGACGGCTGGCAAGGAAAGAAGGAGGCCGGCGGAAAATGTTTTCCCCTTTTCAAAAGAGTAAAACATTTTTCTTACTTTTCTTCATGTTTTCACAAATTGAGGGAAAATGTTTTCCGGGGTTAGTTTATTTTCCACCCCCAAACACTGAAAACCCGAATAGTTTATTTTCTACCCCCGAACATTAAAAACCCAAATAATGTTTTCCTGGAAAATATTTTCTGCGTAACGAACGAAGCCTTAAATTGAAGATTGAATTTCAATTCATCGAAAAAGCCAAATTTGTGAATTCTTTCTCTAAGAGTGAAGTAAGACATCTATTTTTAGCCTTTTTGAATCAAGCAACAAAATGATAGGCCAACTCGTTGTCGTATTGATAAAGCGTGGCTTAATTAGTAATCGATATCTTAGGCATCGTTATATAGAATTAAGGATGAAATTGTTTCTCCATCTATGCTCAATCACAGGCCAAATTAGGTGGTGAATCAGTATATCGGGTAAAGGCAGTTTTTGACAAAGAAAAAGAAAATAACCTCAGTTTTAAAAATTCATTTGTCCCTACTTCCCTACGTTGGGCTATAAATCGACCCCTGTGTTCCATTGTTGATTGTTCATTTTTGCCAGTAAAATTGGCAAATTCAAGGATTTCAAAGTCTCTTGGAAAAGGTTGGTTATCGACATATTCAAGATGTAATTTTCCACAGACAAGTGTGATAACACCCATTTCAAATAGCAATTATTATCGAACTTCTTCGATACACTGTACTGGGTTTAATTGTGGATTTGTTTAGCCATTTTGCCTCTTAGGAGGTAACAACGGTCTTACCAGATTATCAATGATAATCGGCATGTTAGGCGTAATAGGAATATTCACATCGAATATAATTGGCATTATATCTTCAACATTCGGCAATTTACTGGCCGTTGACCAATTTGATTTGCCATATTATTGTCATCAATTTTGTTATTTTGACCAACATTAACTTGATTATTCTCATTAATGTGACATTGATTAGAAAAATCAAGCCTTTGCATAATTTTTGTAGAGGGTTCACTACTCTGACCAATATTATTAGCATCAATAGATAAAGAGGGACTAGAAATGTACCTTGTTACAACTGGAATGAATAATGGTGGTTGATTGGACGATTCCGACCTCGAGAAAACATCATTCATGGCATTGAGGACAATTGGCCTGATCATGTCTAACGCGTAACTCATAGTGTAATTGGTTATATTGTTTCATCACTCTTCAAACAATCTCTTCATAGTGGCCAAACTATGAGGATTTGGTGCAGCTTCTCTCGATTGATCCTCATTAAGAGTCGGGAAATGTCTGCCCCCTCGCATCCGGAGTGCACAGACCCATCATTGCCATTGAGGGTGTAAGAATTGAACTGAAACCAGAACCAAATTGAAATTTCGTGCATTTTCGGTTTGGCTAATGAAAAATATATAATTTTTATCCCGGTTCGAATAGTTTCGATTCAAACTAAAAATTGCCCCTCTTCTTAATATTACAACTTACACAATCTCTCTCCTTTTTAACTAAACCTCTTCTTAATATTACAAAAAAGGAAACAGAAAAACCGAACCAAACCGGTCGAGTTGCGGTTTGGTTCAAAGCTAATGCACACCTAAATGGTTTGGTTCAGTCTTCCTGAAAGCCAAACTTAACCAAACCGAACCTTTGATAATCCTAGCTGCGATTGGGATCGTTACCGCAACATTGTTACGTTCTAGATGATTCCTTGTTCTTGGCATTGTATTTCCTCAAATCGAAGCGCAAGTTGTCACACCAGGCGTAACCAAACGATATTCGTCTAAAATAGTTCTTCAACAAAATACCTTTTAGTGAAATTGGTTCTAAACATGAGTCTCAAAGAATCACAAGGAACAGATATGCTTCGTCGAAATTTAATTGACGAAGATATACAAAACACATTTCCAAAATTTAATTGACGTCAAAGTGCGATGATACAAGGTTGGAATTTAATCAACGACGATGATCTAAGTATTAGAAATTAAATTGCAAAAAAGTAAAGATAAAGATAAATTTGCGAGAACATTGAGTTATTAGATTGATTGAAGGGCTTTACAAAGAATACAGTTGGGGTATTTATAACTCTTACAAATGTCGGTTACACATAGTGATTACTAAATTTGAAAGAAAATATAACTCCTTTCGGTGGTTACTAGAAGCTACTTCATGGATGGATGTGACATAACCAACCAACGGTTATCTTTTGTGTTGATTGCTTGCCGTCGATATCGATGGCTTTGTCAAGAAACTTCAAGACTCTTGTGGATAACTTCGTATTGTGTTATCAATGATTTCGCCGGCAAGTTGTCGATTTCCATCAAGTTATCAGTAATTTGTTCATTAATGATAGAACTTTGCTATCATCAACCAAGTATATCACTTATCGATAATAACCAAAAGTTGCTCATTTAATTTTGGGCATAAACAGTAGGCTTGCCTCCTGAACCCACACCAGTTTTGAGGAGCAACTTATGATGGCTAACTGGCTTCTCCAGCCAAAGAAACGGAATTCGTCCACGTACACTCCTCCCTTATACATACTCGGATGAAAAAATAAATCCTCCTTTTATTTTGAGGGCTTGATTTGTTGAATGAACTGTTTCGGAAATATGTAGAAGTTGGGAGAAAGATATACTTGTGATCCTTCGTTTGAATCGCTGACGGTAGACACAGAAAATTGGTTTGCAGCTCTTTGATGTGGACTGCACCTAGAATTTCTTAGTTCTCGCCTTTAGAGTGGATACATTATGAACACTCAACTGGCCTGTCAACGGAATGTTCACGGCGAAAGCAATTAAGGAAGCATAGAAGCTGCATTCGCCAGCTGATGAGTGTGAGACAGTGGCTTGTCGCCGCGTGATAAGCAACACATTGCTGTCATGGTTCGATATCCTCTGATATATGTTAAAATCTTTTGGTATGTTCCAAAAGGATAAGAGGGAATGCATATATAACATATCATCCGTTGCTAGCAAAGTCCACGAATATCTTTGACCGGTCCAGACATCTTAGCCTATTATGACAACAGTTACATATGAAGGGAGTCATCTTTCAAGTACATTTTATGACCCTCCTGTTTGGTTATGCTTACAGGTGTTGCGTTTTGAATGCGAAAGCTCCCTCGCAGCATATTGACTAGAGTTTTGCGCGCAATGTAACAATAGACCAAAAAAATGAAAGAATGGGTGACCTGTTTAAACTACTTGAATGAAAGAATGCATAACCTAATTAATTCACTTGACCTACGGGACTTCTACATAAAGGACAAGATCTTTGCTTGCAAATCCACTTATCGATGCAATGCAGATGAAACAAGTGGCCACAGTTAGGCAGTCTCCTCGCCTCATCTTTACATTCGAAGTCCTGGATCATGAACGAGAATGAGGATCAAGCAAAGGAATGGAATTTCAAAACCATGTAAGAACGAGTCATGGGTCAAATTCTCAAAGTCTATTCTAGAACACAAACCTGAAGGCATATTGAGCAGGAGTTTCTGTTTCCTGAAGAATCCATCAAGCGGTCCTCTGTTATTTTAATCCTAGGAATCCTGTCGCACAAATTCTTCGACACTTTGGCGTGGTCTACTGTGATTTCGCTGATCATATTGTCGGCATGTGCCAGAGTCTGCTCTAATCTCAACAAGGTGAGACTATACAACAACTGTTGAACTAATTCTTCGGCATCGAGTTCTGTCGTCGAGTCAGTCTACAAAGAGCAGATGTGGGATTAGGAAGTAAATATCTGAGAAGTTACAATTGACCCAAGCTCGAGCCTTGAGAAGCCGAGAACTTACCAATTGAAGAATGTTGCTGAACAAGCGATCATCAGACAGCCAGAAAGAAATGGACATTCTGAAGGCATGAGTCAAGAGCATGCCGCCTGCAATTGCTCCTACCACCACGCTGCAGAAGAGGTTGTTCCGGCTTTTTACGCCGATCAGAATTCCCACGAATGCTCCCAGTGTACTTCCGACTGAAAAATAATGAGGTCCCACGGCGTCATCGCAGTGTTTAAGATAATTGAATATTAGGGGGTCAATGGAAATTTAACACTGAATCAAAATCAACGTCCTACTATACCAGAACACGAAGACTTAGTGATTAGAAACATTTGCTAGTCAGATATTTTGCAGAAAATGGAAAGCATGTGATGAAATGTTATTTCTGATTTGGTGATTGGATGATTGCCTTAACATGCTCATATAGCCCAATTTAACATTTCAATTAGCAAAGTGTAACTAACCATACGAAAGAGTCTGCACGACCTCATACTTTCGCGAAAAATGCAAAAAATAACTACGAAAGCCACACCAATTTATATTTTCAACTGAAAATTCTCGCGCGCGATGCTCTTTCCTTTTTCCTCTTACCCGAGCTGTGTAACTTTCGTTCGATATTCAATGTTTAATTTACAACTTATTTCGGCTGGACTGAAGGAAACATCAAAAAGCAAAGAACCTGGACGTACCAATAGCTAAGAAGAAGAGGGAGACTGCATAAGAAACGATGAAGACGATTGCAGAGACTCCATCGCAGCACCGAACCCACGCCTTCTCCATTGCAAAAGCCGAAACCCCGGAACGAAGCTTTAGAATCGAGCCTTCCCGTTCGAAGTCGGATCCACGGGGACGAGGAAGCGGAAGAGCTTTCTATACGAAGTCGTCGGCGACTGTGTGGAATTTGCATGGAAATGCCGCAAACGACACTGTAGCGCCCCCAGTACGGGTCTGGTCAAAAAGGCATTATCCTTATCCCAGACGTGAAACACGCGAGAAGAACGAGCTTTCACAAGTCGTCGGTCAAGTCATAATGATACTGAGACCGGCAGAGACGGAGACAGAGAGCTAAAAGTTAAAACCAAAGCAGATGGATCTCGATTTCCCGGTGGCTTCTTCTTTTGTTCAGATTGGTGGAGTTACGTAAGAATCTGAGTAATTGGCGTCTTCTTATTGAAATCGAGCAGTTGACTTCATATGTCTACCGAACTCTCTTCCATTTTCGCCATCGCCACGCGGTGATTGGCGTTTATTCATCCTGCTTTTTTGACCTTTTTTTTTTTACGGGACAAGGACACAAATAATTTTGTGAACTTTAGCTCAATGTATAATGTGATTTTTAGACTTTTAATTTGTTAAATATGATCATTAAACTTTATCAAAATATGCAATATGGTCCATGAACTTTTAATTAATTTAATAAGATATTTAAACTTCTGGTACATGTTTAATTTAGTCTTTAGACTATATGAAAATTTTGAATATTCTCCTTTTATTTATTCAAATTTAGCGACAATATTGAACTAGTCAAGGGGTTATATTGAATATGTATCAAAAGTCCATGGACCACATTGAACAATTTAAAAGTTCAGAGATCACGTTGCACATTGGGCTAAAATTCAGTACCGGCGTTAAACAAATTAAAAGTTCAGAGATCACATTACATATTTGAGCCAAAGTTTAAAAAAATCATTTGTGCCATTTTACCTTCTTTGACTCGAAATTTTCAATCAATTAAGTTTGAGGTTGTTTTTTGGTCATGATTAAATTTGATGTTTAGATGATTATAATGTATTGAGCAAATTAATGAAATTTGATTAGCCCATTAGAATCTATATTTGATTCACGAAACAGAGTTCATTCATTGCATGATTCGTATGAGCAGTCTTATGATAAGATTGAGATCAGCCGATACTAATATTATTTACACTTCGAATATTTAGTTCATTTACTATTAAGAATCATTTTCCAAAAAAAGTATCTAAAATATAATTACATGGAAGGTTGTAAATCTTTTTTTTATACATAATGTAATCATTTTTGTGAAAAAGAAAAGTCTAATCATTTTAGTTTATGGAATGTAAATTAGAGTGTGTTTGTTTTACGAATAATATATTTCGATAATTTATTTTCAGAAGTAATATAGACAATCATCAAAAAAAATTTCAAAATAATTGATTTTTCGTGAAAGAAACCAACTCTTAAATGTTTTTTGAATCTCATCACTTCTCCGACTTTAATTAGGAGGAAATCAAGAAGGCAATTTACGCAAAAGATTATATTGCAACTCTTTTGTTGCAAAAAAAAGGAGAGTTTAAGTACAATGAATAAATAATTTAATGGCATTCGCTTAGCGAAAAAAAAAAAAAACGTAGAAGTGGATGGCATTCTTTGACGAAGGCTCTATTTGTTTCACTGAAAGCATTTTCCTCATTTTTCAGCGTTTGGTTCGCTTAAGAAAATGAGTCAACTAGAAAATATTTTCCTGGTCAACTGAAAATTTATGCTTAAATTCTGGAAAATAATTTCCTCTTAAAAAAATTAGAAAATATTTTTAAAAATATGATTAGGTATCGGTACTTAGACCTGAAACTCTACTTTTGGACATGAAGGCCCCAATGCTCAAGTCTTGGGCACCTGGGCTCAAGTTTGGATATATTGAGGCTGGAATTGGGCTCCTAGTGCCCACGTCCAAGTCCATCTAGGCCCCGAAGCCTTGGTGCTCATGCTCAATGACCCGGCACTTGAGCCCGAGTGCATAAAAGCTGTGCTCGGGCTTGCGATGCTTGAGCTTTGGTCCTCGGCACTTGAGCTTACATCCACGAAGGCCATGCTCGAGTCCTCGGTGTTTGAGGTCGAGTCTTTAGTTAATGAAACATTTGTTCTAATAAAAATATGTTTTTTTAAAAAAAATCATATTTTTATTTATATTTATACTTCCTTTTCTTTCTTGTTCTTTTTGCTTGGGTCCCGGCGAGGGACGAGCTCTCCCTGGGCTAGCAAGGCTTCACCTCCTCGACCTCTGGTGACCTTAGGCGGCTTGGCCTTGTCGAATCAAGTGAGATGAAGCTTTGCCCAAGGCCGGTGAGGTTGGCTAGGTTAAGCCTCGCTGGTCTAGGGCGAGCTCATCCCTCGTATGTGATTGGTCGCTGGTGACTGGCCAAGGAAGAAAGAAAAGGAAAAATAAAAATAAAAATTCGAAATTTTCAATAATTTTCCCGGAGGAAAATATATTAGATACCAAACGTTGGCAAGTATATTGTAGTTCATTTTCATGTTTCAGTCAAACATACAAAAAATATATATATTGCCATTTTTCTGAAAATAAAATTTTGAGAAAATTTTCAGAACCGTCACATTTTGCGTGTCACAAAACCCAGCCAAAATTTAAAGATTTTTACACCGCAACATTCTTTAATTTAAATTGAATAAAAAAGGAAAAGAAAAGGAGAAATTGGAACCAGTATGAATATCCGACGAACAAGCAATGCGGTTTGCCAAAACAACAGAATGTTGCTCGGCAATGTAGCCTCCTCTTCCTCAGCGTCTCACTCCGCCATCTTCTCCTCCTCCTCCTTCCACCGATGCCCTAGCCTTCGATCTCGCCCCAGCTTCCTCACTGCTCTCCGAGCTCGTTCAGCTCCGGCGGAGCACGACCGCGGCCCTCTCCAAAGCCGCCAGCCGGTCCCCGCGCCGGCGAGCAGCTACGCCGGCGTCAAGCTGCAGGAGACGGTCGACGCCGCGAGGTCCGGCAAGCTCAGGCTCGACGCCTGGATCTCCTCCCGGATACAGGGCGTCAGCAGAGCTCGCGTCCAGTCGAGCATCCGTTCGGGCCTGGTCTCTGTCAACGGCCGCGTCGTCGATAAGGTAAAAGAAGGCACCGACCTCGAACAGATTTTTCCCTTTTTTTTTCGTGCCGAGAGCATTTCGGTGGTTGAAAGCCGTGGATTGCGCGCTTTCCTCCTTCTTCTTCAGGTCTCGCATAATGTCAGAGCTGGAGATACGGTTGATTGCACGATCTCGGAACTGCAGCCTCTGAGGGCGGAGCCGGAGGATATACCTGTGGACATAGTGTACGAAGACGAGCATGTGCTTGTTGTCAACAAACCTGCACACATGGTAATTTCTCTCAATCTCTCTGTCCATTTGGATGTCCAATTATTATTACCATAACTTCGTACTTATAAAAGTCGGGTGTCATACTCTCCATACTGTCCCTAAAGATACGCACGCGACAAGATTTTTTGGATCATTTGTTTCTCCGTGTGTATCTTGTCGCTGAAAGAGCATGGCGTAATTCTATCCCCCAAAATTTTCAGTTTGCAGCATATTATAGTGCATTAGCAATTTAGGCTCGATAGCATCTCAAACTGAAGTCATTGAGATTCAAATCTGTCATTGGGAATAGTTTAAGCAGCCTATCGTTTAAATTTTGGTGATTTGTAAGCTTGAAACTGATCATAGTGAGGTAAAAACCTGAGAGTTGAATTGGCATTGTTGTTTACCATCCAGGTTGTTCATCCAGCGCCCGGAAATGCTTCAGGAACTCTTGTGAATGCCATTCTTCATCATTGCAGTCTTCCAACAGTTGCTTTTTCAGAAACAGAACTTTCTGAGGGCGAGGAGGTGTCTGATGATGACTCTAGTAGCTCTACAGCTTGTGAAACTTCTACTAAAGGATTTAACTCCTCTGAATTTGGAGGTTCTGTGCGTCCAGGCATTGTTCATAGGTTGGACAAAGGAACTAGTGGATTGCTAGTTGTTGCAAAGGTAACAGTTCTTTCAGATATTTCCACTTCACTTTCATTAGTAGTCCTGCTCAGTATCTTCCACAATGATGTAGAATGAGCATTCACATGCCCATTTGTCGGAGCAATTTAAGATGCATACCATCCAGAGGGTATATGTCAGTCTTACATCCGGGGTTCCTTCTGCAACATCTGGCCGCATTGAGGTTCCAATTGGTCGTGATACAAACAACCGTATTCGCATGGCTGCTATTCCAGGACCAAGCAACGGGGGTCAGGCACGTTATGCTGCTAGTAGGTGATTCATGGACGCTCTAATTTGGTAGTTGTGTGAATTGTGATAATTACACTCTAATTGCTCGATGATTATGTCATATTTTAGGAGAATGTTGGGTTTTAATCAGTTAATAAGATCCTCGTAAATGACCCCTTAAACTTTTAAGAGGTCTATTGCTTATTGCAATTCTTGAATTATGAGCTTTTAAGAAAGTCATAGGTATATAAATTTGGTTAGGCAGGTTGAAATTTGTGATAATTGTCATTCGAAATCACCTTTTGTGTTCTGTTGGCTTGGTTGGAAGTGGTGAAAGTTTGTTTTTGAGACATGCTTTCTATGTAGTTCTTCAAATATCATAGCTGTAGAGAGCATGGTCATTGGTCACCATGGTGAGTTCCTGGTAGGGCTTTCTAACTCATGAAATAGGTCTTATATCTATTAAGTTTTACAGGTACAAAGTAATTGAAGTGCTTGCCGGTGGAAGCTCCGCTTTGGTTGAATGGAGATTAGAAACTGGGCGTACCCATCAGGTATCGCATCAATAAACCCGCTTTAAGTGGCATCTTATTCAACAATTTGGTATTCCTGGATCAGTGAGTTTTTGCTGTGCATTTTCAGTTTTTATGCATGTCATAAAGTTCTCATCTCGCCTTCTCTCTCTCTCTCTCTCTCTCTCTCTCTCTCTCTCTCTCTTGTAGCAAGTAGGTTTTATTGCTTTACATCACAGTTCTTTGTCAAAAATGCAATCTTTTCTTTAATTGTTCTTCAGCTAATATTTGGTTTTGTAGATAACCCTCCTATTTTTTGTATTTTTCTTTCGAAAAGGTGGTGCAACCTGATCCAGAGATTAGAGATCAACATCACTACAGCTGCTGCTTTAGTTGTATTTCTTCATGCTTTACATAGACAATCTCCTACTGGGACATAACAGTTTTCGACCAACTTCTACGTCTTCATGCATAGTTACTTTTAACTAGCTTAATAGCAACCTCTATATCTGCATAGCAGATTCCTGCTTATAGCAACTTCTCTCTCGTTCTTGCCCTGCTGCATACTATTTTGAATCTACCTGTTGCATATGTCAGCTTTTGCATTTATTTGGGTTTCTCGTTATCCTCTTGACCCACAAGTGCTTTTTGGAAGCAGATCCGTGCCCACGCAAAGTATCTGGGAATTCCTTTATTGGGTGATGAGGTGTACGGAGGGACAAAAAACATGATATCGTCACTGCTGCAAGCCAAATTACCACCTGGTCGCCAAAGCCACCTTTCAGAGTTGGTTTCTAAACTGGAAAGGCCTTGCCTCCATGCTTTTTCTCTTCGGTGAGAAACTAAACCATTGTCAAATTATGTTTTGCCTCAGCTGATGGTGACTTGTCACAGTGGGTTCACTCTAGCATGTTGCTTTTATAGGTTTATACATCCTCATACAGGGAAAAATGTGCAGTTCTCATGTCAACCACCTGAAGATTTCTCTCTAATATTGGGTCAACTTCGCAAACTTGCCATGAAGAAGGTAATTGGTCACCTGTTAGGGATGGCGTCAACCATATTATCGCACCTCTTGTTTTTGTTTTCTTGATTAATGAGCTATATCATTTTACTTGTGCCATGAATAGAGTGTGATTTGCATGCATACTTCGCCCATTCCCTGAGGCTGTATGTGCGAGTTGTTGATCTAATGGTAATGGGGTCAGGCGTTGGGATGGGAGGAATTGTAATATATTTAATATATACATGCAGGAATCAATTAGTTGGAATCTAACTGATTGGTGTGATCTTTTCTTTGTATATTGCCGTTTTCCTCTGTTAGTAACGGTCTAGATGCTCCAGGTCATACTGAAACTCTGACCCAAGTTTGCACTTTTGGGTTGTTGAGCTGTCGAAGGAGCAAAGCAAGGTCTACAGTTGCTTTATGGGATCATTTTAATAGGCTTTTGTCCTGATTGATTGTGCCTAGCAACTTACCTGGAAAATGCAATTTGCTTTAAGGATGAGAATTCTGTTGACATCCAGGGCGTCTTATTCTCTTTTCGTCAGCCTCGGGGTGCTAGAATTGGGTGCTGTCATGTATGTGAATGCACTACTTCGAAATGTTGTTTGATATGATCAAGCACCTTGAATGTTCATTATTCTGCTTGCCTGAGATGCAGGCATAGCAGATTGCAGTTATCAAAATGGGTGCAATTGAAATATTTTCAATTATCCTCATAATGTTTGAAGCATGGATCGATGGATATTGAAGCGCCCTTAATTGTATGTGAAATGGTCACAGTACTGCTGATTTAGCTGGTTGAATAGACAATAAATTCCTGTTCTTCTTTAAAACCCAATTCTTCCTTACTCTATCTCTCTCTCTCTCTCTCTCTGATCGCAGCCTACCTTGAAGACAGATTAATCCCAGCAAAAACTTGAGTTTAGTGAGTGCTCGTATTATTTTGGAGAGAGCAGGCATGAGGTTAGCGAGATTTTTCTTGAAGTTGGTTATTTCTGCTGAATTTTTTATGAATATGACAGGCCTACTTAAATACGTCTGTCTCGTTATGCTAAGTAGCTGTCCTCCAGGAGATGTATGGAGATGTATGCTGTCCAGTATGAGTTGAATTGAATTGTGACTTGTTGACCATTATGATTTTGTATTCTGTGCTATAAGATTAAAGGTTATTCACTGCACTCTGCGACCTGGATACAGTGGCTCTGAATGAACTGTAAGAACAAGCTTCTATCCTGATCATGGAATGAAAATCAATGCATCGATATTTTTTTTTCTGCCGTATATTGGAGAATCAACAATTTAGCCTGTTATGTAATAGATATGGGCAATTTACACTCTGAATGTCAAAACAAATTTCCTGATAAACATGTACAGGAAAGGTAAATTGTAGACGTATAGGAGATGCTTGAGTTGAGTCTGCAAAGGCAAAATAGGAATCGTCAGGCTACATCCAAATTCAATGTACTTGCAAGAGTTAAATAGTTATTCTGCCTAAGTTTGTCAGTAGCAAACTGCTAAGAAGGTTGCATAATGGATTCTGGATGTGAGGGAAATGGAAAAGATAGAGCCTACGGCTTATGGATCTTTCGGCTGAACTTTGTAGCCATAAGTTCAATGTAACTGAGGAATTTCATAATACTCCCCATGATCGAACAGAAGTACTTGCTATTATACAGGAATTATTTGTAGCATCCACTACTAGAGGATGAGTGAATGCTCGTTTGCTTGTTTATGAGTAGAAAAATGGCCCAGAATTTCTGTCAACTTTTGAAGTGATCAAGTCTGGCCCACTTGTTTGTGAGAGTTTTTAGCCTGACCTAAGTGGTAGCATCAGATTGAACTTTTGGATCAGCAGCATATTTTACAGAGAAAGAAGTAGTTTAACTTTCTTCAATATTTAGGACAAAATATTATGGTAAAAGGACCATATACCGCCTCCAATATTTAGAGTGAACGCATGTACTTTTAAATTAATGATACTGACCCTTAGTTGCATATTTGTCAAATTAGCTATCCTTATAACTTTTGCTAGGTTTCCTACGGAGCTAGGTAGTGTGAAAACCTCTGAGGCTGTCTTGTAGGATGGTTGCATCAGAAATCCTGATCAAAGTTTTTTTTTTTGGTCTGATTCTAATCAATATCACCCACTTGAAAGTACAAGGGAATATAAAATAAAACACTGTTAAATACATGGGAGTACATGAGAATCGCATATGATCGTGACAGCAGTATTTTCGTAATTAGCTTGAAAATTGAAGAGTACCTGTAATAAACGATGGCTTAGACCTTGTACTCCTGGACGTGCATCCACTTAGGAGCTGACCACTTTGTCCCTTTGATCACGGGGCATGCACCTGACATAGACAGTAGAGTATATCGAATGAGAATATGCTATTTTGGCATTTTTTTTAGGGAAATTAGTTAATCGAAGGCTGATTTCAGTACAGGTTGTTCACTCTCCCATGCGACACAGGGCTGGAGCTAAATTGGGAACTTAATCACCAGAACAAGCAACTACTAACCATGCAAACTTGCTGGATCAAGCGACCCGTCAGGCTTCATGCTCCAGAAGAGTACTGCATTCCCCATTTTCGGTTTTACAGACAGTCCCTGTTTGCCACATTCTGATAACTCGTTCCACCAAGGCACGGCGCTGAAGTTTGCCTTAGCAGCTGGAAACACCGTCTCTCCCCCTTCCTCGACATCACTCCTGGATTATCATCAAAAGGAACTCAATGAAGAACATGAAAAAGGAAGACGTACTATTTATTTGAAAGGTGTTGAATTTTGTGTTTATTATCAAATGCATTGGAAAAAAAGAAAACGATCCTTACAGATACATAAGCATTGTTGCCATTCTTTGGCCTCCATTCCTAGTGTTGAAAGGGTCGGAAAAGTAGTCATGATGCGCGTCGTATTTTTGCCCATGCCCATATTGCAGAATTTGAAGTCCTTCCCCATGTTCTGCAAATGCATAAGGTCACTCTTCATCAGTCGAACTATACCAACAAAAAACCAGTTGATGGGCAGGTCATGGAAATTGGCATAGAATGGCCGAAGATGGACCAGAAATTTCAATTTTGGAGATGGATTGCAAGGGCCATGTGAGACTGGCAAATAATGCTTAAAACCAGCTTTTCATTCTGAACATTTTGCACGCAAGGCTTGGCTTACCTGCGGGAATGTGAGTGAAGTCAGCTATTCTTTTCTCTATTGCCCTCACGATTTTGTCTTGCCCGCGGTTGAGAAACATTCCGAAGCTTGTGCGTACCCTGCGATTTCCATTTTAGTATAAGCGAAGAATCTTAGAGCTTGCTCATTCTTGAGCAAAAACTAGACGGTGACGAGGCTTTAGAGCTGGGAGACATCTAACCCGCTGTCCATGCTCTTCCCGGTCGAGCCATCAACGACAGTCGACTTGCTGATGCGAGGTTTAGCAAGACTTACCAGGTACTCGCACTCTTCCCTGGACTGTAAATAAAAGGATCTCGACTCAGCTTAGCATTTGACAAAGATTCATCATATGTTGGGAAACACGACATCATAATCCCGTCCAAGACTTGGTAAAATGGTAATGCTCGGTTGTGAAAATCGAATAGTACTACTGACCAGGAAATTGTGGTAAAGAAAAGCGCGGGGCTCCCACGAGAGCACCTGAGTCCACTGCTTCCCTCTCTCTCCCAACCCTCCAAATGCAGCTCTGCACATCATCAAACGACACAAAACTTTTGTCAGCATACATTACCGCGCCGTGCGATTCATTAAAATGGCGTGCAAAATCTCGTTTACCTCTCGACGGCGTGGGCATGAACGGGGGTTGCTCCTTCCCGCGGCGAAATCTCTCTTCTCACGGGAAGGGACACGAGCCCGAGAGCGAGCAAGATCAGAAGGACCACCGTGAACGACAGCAGCAAAGTCAGAGCGAGCGAGCGGTTCCATGCCCTTTGCGTTTGCACCCGCGCCACCTTGCCTTTCGCCATCTTCGGACCGCCGTACGGCCAAAAGAAGGCCTTCTTGACGAGATCCCACAGGAACTGAACGTACAAACCGATCATATGAGGCCTCATGGAGGTATGGAGATGCACGATACTGAAGCAAAAAGAAAGAGGAAACGAAATGAAGCGATGCTCTTTAGTCTCGTTCTTACTGAGATTAATATAGAGGCCTCGGTTTGTGAAGAAACCGTTGGGTCAGAGGAGTTGAAGTGTCGATTATGGCCTTGGAGCGTCTTAGGTGGTGGTCGTGTTGTTTTTGCTAAAAGCGCGTGGGAGGGGTTGCAAGTCAAACCGAGGGTATATTTGTCGAAGTGGCGTCGCTCATGGTTTTTCTGGTTAGTTTGTGGGCAGCTCCAAGGTTTGTCTGGAGATCAGCAGGCTGTCTAAAATATTCTCAGTTCGAAAAGTCTTCTTCTTCCCGCTGGTTTTCTCAAAAGTAAACGCGGGCCGGGCAGCATGTTCATGGAAAAAGGAATTTTGATCAAATTGATTAAATTTATTTTCTCCGCTTCAATGCCATAGGAACGTATATATGTAATAGACCCATCAAACGGGTGGATTGAGTCAGATCGAAAATGAACCGACCCAAATTGACCTATTTTCTTACAATGCATATTTAGTGGCGTATACTTGACCTAACCAATACTCTAATTCATATCCGATCCATATTATTAAAATACTTTCATATTTAGTAAAAGTTAGGAAAACTTATACTCAAACAGAGTCAAAAGCGAGGAGTGAGTAAGTGCGAGATCAAACGAGAGAGAGAGTGAAGAAAGAGTTTTAGAGTGGGTTGTGTCTAAATATGTTATGAATCCATTTAACAGTATATTATTCTAGGATTTATTATTTTAAATTCATACGTGACTCATTTAGTAAATATAACTAATTAATATAATAATTCAGTTCATTAAATATGGATTCAAAAATGAGTCTATAACGTATTTTGACATATCTGATCCGTAATAAAGTGGTGCCCGATAATCATTTATCTGGATAAGTCAATAAATCTTTATTTCGATGGGAAAACATGGTATTGAGTAGTAGTAGCAGAAGTAGGACAGAGGGTCTAGTTTTGGGCACTCAAGGCCAAGGAAGAGAAATTGCTGGAAGTACAGCTGGAAATCCACTATTTTGTACTTTCTGCTCCCTTTTTTGTATTCCATGGAGATAAGATGCGTCACCCACAATGAGTGGGAATGGTCCATTTAAGCTGGGACAAAAAGGGGTCGCTTCAAAAAACGGTGGGGAAACGAATGTCGTATCTAAAAAATGTGCAATTTGAAATTTAGTCCTCCCGTGATTCTCGGGCATGCTAAATGTGCGTAAGTCGTGCATAACACGATCGGAAAGATACAATTAGCCTAAGCGAAATCAAGCTTTCTTAATCGCTATAAAGAGTTTCGCGTCCGACACAAAAACATTCCGAACTAAATGGGATATCCCTACTGCAGACGAATCACTGCAATCTTGTCGATATGCTAGCGAAATAAAAACTTCCAGCTTCATTGGCATACTGTGAATTGTCTCTCTTCTAGACTTCCGACCCGATCTTCAGGGATTTGCGCCTTAATTGTTCGCTCACTTCCGTCGTTGGAGAGATGATTCTAACTTAATTATCGATGATTGCAAGAGAGTTACAAGAGCCGAAACTATGGACAAAATTTTCTTGTTAGCGCGAATGAATCGAGTGAGACCTAGGCATGCCGACGCTAAGTTTAAATACCGGTAGCTGATTTCAAGACCAATCGACATAAACCGAAAAAAAAAAACAGCCGTTCCCGTGTGATTAAGTATACCATTTCTAGGTATATTTGTGAAGATTACCCAATGGCGAGTACAACGAATAAAGCATTTGCTAGGAGGGTGCTAATCCATACGAAATTTCGTCATTGACAGCCGCAAAAAATATGTAAAGAAAGACCCCGGCTGGTTATATATAGTCCCCCTACGGCACCGCTCGCGCACGAAAAGCCCGGGGCAAATTGCGCAAATACGAGGAAATTCTGACCTCATCAGGGCAATTATTCCCGAAAAACCAGCTCACACAGCTCCTCTCTCTCTCTCTCTCTCTCTCTCTCTCTCTACTGGTTCAGACTTCGAGTCCACGACCGTCCCTCTCTCTCTCTCTCTCCCTCCTCGCCTCCTCTCCGCCGAACGTACTCCCGGTCACCATCTCGACCGTCGATTCCCGCCTCCCTCCCTCCCTCCCTCCGTCGCGTCTCCCGTCGGCGTCGATCGCGACCAATCGGGCGCCCTCATTTCCGGCCTTCGGCGGCGGCGGCGGCGGCGAGGACACGGGCTGGACATGGCGGCGCAACCCGCGTGGCAACCCCAGGAGGAAGGGCTCCGGGAGATTTGCGCCCTGCTCGAGCAGCACATCTCCCCGACTCCCGACAAGTCCCGCATCTGGCAGCAGCTCCAGCACTACAGCCAGTTCCCCGATTTCAATAACTACCTCGCCTTCATCTTCGCTCGCGCCGAGGTAGCCTTTTCCGTCCCCGGAGAATTCCGCGGCGGCTTTTTAGTGGCGTGGGCGGGGGGACGGGAGTCGATGAGTTTTCCGATTGCGCTGTTTGGGTTCTCGTAGGGTTTAGTGGGGCCGACAGATGGTTTTGAGTCTTGTTTACTGGCTTTGATTGTCGCATGCGATTTTTTGATTGTTTTCCGACTAAGTGAGCTCTTTCGTTGATTTCGGGGGGGCTGCTGGTTTTCGGAATCTATCTCGTCGTCTTTTGAAATGAGACAAGCTAATCAGTATGGGCTTGAACCCGTAGCACGGCTCGTTCTGCTTCTGTAACGCTTCCTTGCTTTTTTGGTCGAGGTTTCCCTCGATCATGGATTTCTTCTTTTTCCTACCTGATACGTGCAAAGTGTTGCCTATGTAGTTTTTTTGGCTTCATCTTTGGAGGAGGATGATTCTAGCAGAGAATGGCCTTTCACAAACTCCCCTAATACGGTTCATCTTTTGCTGGATGTTGATGGTCCCACTGTCTTATTGGGAAATATTCATTCGTTCCCTTCGCTGTGACAGTCTTGCCCACAATAAGCTGATCATGCCTGAAATGGCTGGTGTGCAAGATGTCTATGTGAAATTTGGAGCTGTCGATTGTTAAGGGTGTTTAATATCTGTGTTAGTGTCGGTGCATGGTGTCAAATTCCAGCACAGTTTTCATATGAATACATTAAGTTGTGTGTATTTGCTTTTGCCTTCTGGTTATCGTGTTTATAGTAATTTGAATTCAACTTCTTGGTTCTGACTGCTGCCTTCGACGTTGCTCATCTGTGTATTTCCAAAGCATTTGTGTACAACTAGCCATCAAAATCTTACTTGGTGGCTAGTTGTCAAGTAGGATTTTAGTGGCTAGTTTAACACAAGGTGCTCTTTTATTGTCTAACAAGGAGAAATATCTTCTTGCAACCATGAGGAGTTTGAAAGCTTGAATTTACTTTTTTTCATTAGAGGGTTCAGTAGCTTGTTGATTGACACCAATCTCCTAAACAGAGTAAATCAGTTGAAATTCGGCAAGCAGCTGGTCTACTTTTAAAGAATAACTTGAGATCTGCTTTCAAATCATTGGATCCTACCTATCAGCAATATATAAAGACAGAGCTACTGCCTTGTCTGGGAGCAGCCGATAGACACATAAGATCGACAGTTGGAACAATCATTAGTGTTGTAGTTCAGCAAGGGGGGATTTCTGGGTGGCCGGAGTTATTGCAGGGCCTCGTACAATGCTTGGACAGTAATGATCCAAATCATATGGAAGGTGCCATGGATGCTCTGTCAAAGGTATTTCTGAAGATGCTTCTTACTTTCTCTTAACATAAGCAAACATCCCTTAGGGTGATTAGCATACATAAAGCAGTGGGGTTGTGAAGAGTATGTGATAAATTTTTTGAGCAGATTATGTTCTTAATCCAGATTCCTGAAACTTTTCTCACCTATGTATCTAAATCACATGTTACAAACCGAGTACGTTTAAGGGTTGAGTTTTAATACCATTTTCATGAGTCCGTAGAGCACATATTGGTCGGTGATTTTGAGCCTTTCACATGCATTGCCCCTCTTGCGCATTCATCTTATCAATTAGGGAGACTTTTACCTGCGGAGGCCTTTTAGATTCAGAGTGTCAGGCGATAATATTTACTTGTAGTAAGCAAAATTGTCGATATAAGCATCAACTGAATATGAAATCTCTATATTCTTGTCTTTTCTAGATATGTGAAGACATTCCCCAGGAGCTTGATGCGGACATTCCTGGATTAGGAGAACGCCCTATTGATATATTTCTACCAAGATTTTTCCAGGTGACGTGTCATACTCCTCTTTTGTCATTTTGGCAGGAGATATTTTCTCCTGCTTTATCATCTGTGAGGTCATTATATTGATCTTTTATCATGCTTTCCACATTTACTTTTTTCCTTCACCAGTTTTTCCAATCGCCACATGCCTCCTTGAGGAAGCTTTCTTTAGGATCGATAAATCAGTTCATTATGCTGATGCCCGCTGTGAGTATTGGTCGTGCTTGCAATATATACTCTCTCTCTCTCTCTCTCTCTCTCTCTTGCGTGCGCACGCGCGTGGCATTTACTCACTCATTTTGCCTGTGGTCAGGCATTATATAGGTCCATGGATAAATTTTTGCAAGGCCTGTTTGTCCTTAGTCACGATTCTGTTGCAGAAGTCAGAAAGTTGGTAAGTAGTTTCTACATTCTTGATCCCCGTATTCCTATATCAGTCAATTGTAGTCTCTGTCCTGGGATATGACTGGTTGTAGTATGGTTTGTAATGCATTTTTGCAGTTGGAAGAATTGCTATTGGGCAGTGCTTTACTGCTTTTTCGCTTTTGTCTTTGGATATATCAGGAAGTGTTTCAAGTGGTGTTCACACATTTTGATGGATGAAAATGATGCATATGGATTTTTTAGTCTGTTCATATTTTGTTAAAAAAAAAGTATGTCTTTATTGGATCTGCCTTACTATAACGTGCTCTTAATTATACGCAGTTGAGAGCTTTTGTTCTCTATATGAGTTGGCGATGTAGGAGAATCAGAATATGATAGGATAGGAGTCAAGGCAGGAGGTACTCTTCCTGGGCTGTGAACATTATCTGTTTGGGCAATTATAGCCAAAAGGAGGGTCGAAGATCTTAGGCACTAAACTCAAAACTTTCTGAGCATCAATCATTATACCTTGGGTCCTGTGGCATTACTTTTAAGCAAAGAATTGCATCACACAATCTAATATCAAGCAAATGCTAGAGTCCACACTTCATTATTTTAGTGAATCATCTATTGCGAAAACATCATCTTCATAGACTAATATCCTAGTCTCATGGAAGTAGTAAATATTAAAATCGTTAATTTGACTGGACAAAGGAGAAACAATTTCCAAATGAACTTCAAGCCTATGTAGAAAGATTCCTGGTGGACCTTAACTAAATTTGGACTCCCGAGATATCAAGGAGAAGAATGATAATCCTATTAGGACCCTTATTTGACTTGTGCATCAATTCGTCGATCACTATATACTTGTTCAAATTTGTGGGCTGCATAAGTTAGATAAGTTGTTCATCTGGTATTTACTTTGGTTTGTTGTACCAACAGGTTTGTGCAGCTTTTGTCCAGCTCACTGAAATTCAACCATCTGTCTTGGAGGTAAATAATCATGCTCGTTTATCTTCTTCTCTGTGATTTTATTTGTTGTACATCTTTGGATCTCTCCGAGAGTCTTTAGAACATGAAAGTTATATGATGACACTACTGTTTAGATAAGCAGCCAGAATATCTATTTTTAACTGGAAAATCTCAATTTTCTGTTTATTCAATTTTTTGATTCATTGAATCATAGAACTGCTGCAATATCCATCATTATCTTCATTTCTCATATTCTCGATCAACTTTAAGGCCCTTTTTGATGCAATTTCCATCATTACATGACAGCCGCATCTAAGGAACATAACTGAGTTCATGTTGCAAGCTAACAAGGACCGTGATGATGAGGTGGCCCTTGAAGCTTGCGAATTTTGGTATTGCCTTCCACTATGTTTAAATTTTTTAATGGCTTTAGTTTTTAGTCTCTATATCCCATCCTCTTGCTGAATGTGTCCTTTTGCTGGAAGTCTTCTTCCGGAAACACTAATGCACCATTAGCCATTGTTTAGGATAAGTTCACATGCTTTCCCATGCATCGGGGTGAACTTTTAGTATTCAATGTAGTTCTACCCTATCAATCTTATGGGCGACAATTAGTTGGTTTGATAAGATTTTCTGAGGCTTTGCTCTAAAAAGTGAAGAAAAAGGATCAGAAATATGAATATTTTACTAACTTCATGTTGCAGTTAATCTTTTATTGCCACGTATTTCTCATCCCTTTAATGAACCAGCTGGTGGCTCCTAAGCTTACCCAATGATTCAGATGGACCAATTTGAATTAAGGCCTATCAAATTGTACCATAATGTGACTCCATTCTGCTGTACCTTGTATTGTACTTTAATCTTGTTAAGTATCCTTTCGATAAGATAATGCATGGTTTCTCTATTCTGTGTTTGTAATCTCCATAACCAGTTATTTTTCCTCACATCATGCCATTTAGTTTGGGGGGAAAGCTTTCCTGTTGTACTTTTGCTACACTTAAGAAATTTAGCTTTTTCAGAGCTAAAGAAGTTACAAGCTTAAGGCAGCTCTTTTTGGTGTTAGGTCCACATACTGTGAAGCTCAGGTGAACCTTGAACTACTAAGGGAGTTTTTGGAACATCTACTGCCGGTATAGTTCATCCTTGAGTTTTGCCATTCTTTGAGTGATTTATGCAACTGTATTATATTTGATACTGTGAATTGCCATTCTTTTGATGTTCTTCAGATCTTATTGACAAATATGGCCTATGCAGATGATGATGAGTCACTTATTGAGGCGGAGGTGAATTCATCTTCATCATGTCTATTGTTTCCGTGTGTTCATGCTTGCCAATTTTGACCAAATTTTTGTTTGTCATTAATTTGCATAACATTACTTTTAAGTTCTCTGTTTGCAGGAGGATGACTCTCTTCCAGATAGGGAACAGGTTTTGTTTCGTCGCATATGCTTTAGTGTCATTTGACAAATGTCATTTGAGGCTTCGTTTCTTAATTATTAAACTATTAGGTCTACTTCTCTCTTATGTCAATTCCATGCAGGATTTGAAACCCCGTTTTCACACATCAAGGTTTCATGGATCGGATGAAGTGACGGATGATGTAATTGCATTATTCTTGTAATCCATACGTTTCCTGCTTTATTCGCAGCCGATATTTTTGTCTGTTTGATGATTAATTGCATGCCGACCTCGGGAAAAAATGTTGATATCATCATTAGCTGCTGATAATTTTTTTTGGGCATTTCTATGTAGGATGATGATAGTTTCAATGTTTGGAATTTGAGGAAATGTAGTGCTGCTAGCCTTGATGTAATCTCAAATGTCTATGGGGATGATATCCTTCCAGCATTGATGCCGTTGATTCAGGTAAATGTAATCATTGTGATTTTGTATTTGCTGTTCATATACCAATACAACTACCTGTTTTACATAGCATTGTTTTGATTTGAGTGGGGTGCATATGCATCATTGTTATACTTGTTTCTTCTTAGATTACTTTGGGCTTGTAAAGGAAGCTATTGTTTCACGGTAAAAGAAATCACTTAGATGATACCACTTCTCTTCTGTTCTTTTGGCTAATTTGCAAGACAAGGAAGAGAAGTGCTTTTCTACGATTTGATATTTTGTCTCTCACTCTTCACTCTGTATAGTGGGAGAGTATAGTTTTTTTTGTACAATCTCTTACAGATGCTAGAGACCATTTTTTTATCTTAATCTCTCGAACATGGGTGGCTCCTCTTTGAAGTTGTTCTCCATAGAGTTATACCCTCCTTGGTACCTTCATAGTGGAGCTTTGTTTTAAATATAAGGGCAAATACCACAGAAAACCCTAAACTATACCCGCTATGACAAAAATACCCAAAAAATTTTTGTCACCAAAAACCCTAAACTTGCTCACTATAACAAAAATACCCTCGAAAAAACCCGAACTTATACATGTGTGACATACATACTCTCTATTTCAGTTTTATCCGGGTGTATTTGTCACATTGGTATAGGTTCGGGTTTTTTTATGACAAAGTTTTGAGGTATTTGTGTCATAATGGGCAAGTTTAGGGTTTTTTGTGACACAAAAACAAGTTCGGAGTATTTATGTCACATGGGCATACTTTGGGGTTTTTTGTGGTATTAACCCAAAATATAGAAAAGCACTTATCTACCTACTCTCTCAAGCTGCCCTACTCTTTCGCTAGTCTTCAACTGATCTGTTTAACTTAAAGGTTATGATGCTGGATAATTTGGCTCAATGAACTTCACAACTCAACTTTGCTTTTTGTGTGTCCTAGAACCATCCTGAAGTTTTTTCAAGGAATGGAGACTAATCATACTGTGCTTTGACCTGGTCTGAAGTCTGTGTTTTGTATCAAATTCCTTTATGTTCGCCATCAATATTAGGTTGAGCTTATTTATATGCCTTTCCAATGGCAATGTAAAATTGAAAAACATGTCTTATATTTTTCTCCTTAAGAAGAGGCTGTGAGATTTTGGTGGACCATTGCCAATTATTCTAAAAGCTTAAGCTGTTAAATGAAAGCGTGGTTTGATATTTAATTATTCTAACATTCCCCCTAACACTTAGTCTAGTCTTTTTACTTAGTACTAAGCGTGAACATATTTAATTGGGGAGGCAAATGGGTCAGGAAGATTTGAATTCAAGATCTTCTGCTTTGATATTATGTGAGATTTTGGTAGAACCACTGTTAACTATTCTAAAAGCTTAAGCTGTCAGATGAAGGCGTTGTTAACTATTCTAAAAGCTTAAGCTGTCAGATGAAGGCGTGGTTTAATATTTAATTACTCTAACAGAGGCCCTGTGTATTTTGTACTACCTTATTCCAATTAAACCCTTATTGACAAGAAAAGGCTGTGGGAATCCACTCATTGATCGAAAATTAATCCCAGAACTTATCGGTGACTTTTTCATGTAGACATTATTTTGTGATTGTGCATTCTTTACTTGCTAATTTTACGATTCCTTTCTTGATCCAGGCTAAGCTGTCCTCATCTGGTGATGCAAACTGGAAAGATCGGGAAGCTGCAGTTTTGGCTCTTGGTGCCATAGCAGAAGGTTGCATCAGAGGTCTTTACCCTCATCTGACTGAGGTACCATTCCTTCTATACAGCAAATTGTTGGAATGTTCTTTATCTTACTGAAGGAATTAACTAGAGTGATGTTTCTTTGCATTTGAACACAAACATGTTTACTGGTTTGATCCAATCAGGTGCTTATTTCACATTTTTGCATTTTAAGTCAAACATGTTTACTCATACTTTTTATGAAACCCATGCATGTAATTCATTCAGCATATGTTAGGACAGCAAACTGGTTCTGTCTTGTCTGTTAAAATCGTTGTTCTTTTTTAACCCCCTTAGCAGGGAGATTATGGTTTGCTTTTTCATTATTGCAGATTGTGGAATTCCTTGTTCCTTTGTTGGATGATAAGTTTCCTCTGATTCGGAGTATAACTTGTTGGACACTTTCTCGTTTCAGCAAATTTATTGTTGAGGTATTTGATAGGTTCCTTTTGATTTGCTTGGGTGATTATGATATTGTATGAAGAAACAATTTCCCCCCCTTTTGTTTTTTTGATCAGTCTGCTTTTTCCTCATTTTTTAAAGCTTAAAAACAGTTTGGAAAGGAAAGAACATTGTATGTCTATTTTTCAAAAAATAGAAAAACGAAAAAATAGATTGTACTGGAAATGAAATATCTTTCTCTCTAAAGAAACCATATTATCGTTTCAAATTTTTTAAGAAATAGTTAATCGGTGATAAAGAAAAAAACAGATAGATGGATCACATAAACTTGAAGGATTGAACTTTTTCGGAATGAGGAACATGTGTTCTCTTCTCTTGGAAACATTTGTTCAATGTATCTAGCTAAGAATTTGGAGGGATAAGGTCTGCTTCAAGTTGATACGATAAATGGCCCATTGATTGTTTTACAATCTGCTGAGACCATAAGTTTTGCCGTACCCTTAATACGTGTCTTTCAGGGTATCGGGAATCAAAAAGGCCTTGAACAGTTCACTAAAGTACTTAAGGGCCTTCTGCAAAGGATATTAGATACTAACAAGCGTGTCCAGGAAGCTGCTTGTTCAGCTTTCGCCACACTTGAGGAGGTACTTGAACTGATGTTTCTTAGTCTTTCAGGTTATAAGTGCACATCTTTTACGACTTACTATTTGCTATCTGCTATTAGGAAGCTTCAGATGTGTTAATTCCACATTTGGAAACTATCCTCCAGCACCTCATGTGTGCTTTCGGAAGATACCAGGTTTAATATACACGTCTCTGTTTGATTGAAGCTACTTGATTTCTGTTCCAGTTTTTTCAAGAGACATGTAAGCTTTTGGTCTCATCTTACTGCGTACATACGTTCTATTTTTTCTTTTGTTATCATAGAGACGAAATCTGCGAATCGTCTACGATGCAATTGGTACTTTAGCTGATGCAGTTGGAGAAGAACTGAATAGGGTATAAGCTCATTTTGCATGGTTTCATGTTCTTTCTCTTTCCACATACCTGTTGCAAGTCTTGGTAGTTTCTATCTATTTTGATTCTTATTTGCCATAGTCGACAGAAAGTTAATTCATAGTCTTTCTTCCTGGTTGTATACAGCCTGGGTATCTTGATATTTTGATGCCTCCACTAATATCCAAGTGGCAGCAGCTCTCTAACTCAGACAAAGATCTTTTTCCATTGCTCGAATGCTTTACATCTATTGCACAGGTACGTTAGCCTTGTTTGGTATTGCACGTGATCTTTCACTGGTTGCATATTCATTGTTGATGAGCTATCTAACGCTGTTGTCTTGATGTTGTGGTAAAAGGCTGGTGTAATTAAGGCCCAGAAAATTGGAAGTTTGTGAGACCCAGTGTTGTTGGAAACACAAGTTTGTTTTTCTAGTTTGTTTAACTTGTCTGATGAGTAGCTACCTTGCATGAATCTGCCCTTTCGTAGGAATGAATGCACTAGTTTCCCAGAAAAATCCCAATGCCTCTTAGCTATGAAACTTAAGCTCTCTCTCAATCACTTAAATGTCTTTGCTGGGTTTGGATCTATATATGACGTGAACTATGATAAAATGACCTTGTGGGGATGCTTCTATTAATTTCTATGGTTAAAATCTTTTTCAGGCGCTTGGCACTGGATTTTCACAATTTGCTGAGCCAGTTTTCCAGAGGTGCATGATCATAATCCAATCACAACAACTGGCAAAGGTTATCAGTTACCTCTGTAATCATATCATTTTAGTATGAAAATATGGTGGTTTGGAAGTTCATTTGTGTAACGTGCCAACATTGGGGTTGTCGATTGAGTTTTCACTTTGGTTTACCAAAGATAACTACTCGAGTTTTCACATAAGGTGCTTGAGTTTGCATTTACATTGTCAGAATCAATGTGTGTCTTTGAGAAGTGTTATGCCTATTTTTTTTATGATATTGGGTGGGAGACTACGATGGCAGCTTCAAGGAAGGCCTTGTCTATTTCGATGTTACAGAACTATGTCATTAATTTTCTTTTGTATTAGTTAGCCTGACCTTAAAAGTTTGTGTAGCTTCTAAGTCTCTCAATAATTGAAATAAGATGGAGGCCAAAAGATGTGGGGGGAGAGTTGTTAGGGTGGGGAAGGGGGACTAATTTTTACATCTGCAATTGCATTTCACATAATCTTATCCATTTTCCCCCTCTGTTTTAATCTAGAGATCTGTGATTATGTGTAGGTTGATCCTGTGTCAGCAGGAGCTCAATATGATAAAGAGTTCATCGTATGTTCGCTGGACTTGCTATCAGGGCTCACAGAGGGTCTTGGTAGCATGATTGAGAACATGGTATAGACCTGTTTATTATCTGTAATTTAATACATTATTATCATTTGATGATTTTGTTTCCCTCTGCAGAAGCTTCTTTCTTCCGCACATTTCTTTGTTTGATAATCTGGCTGTGTTCTAGTTTGATTTTCTTGACTCTCACGTGCACGCATAGAGTCAACTAGTGAGGAGGGGGGGGGGGGCGGGGGGGGGGAATTTCAAGCAAAAGACCCATGGGTCTTGATGAGGACAGTCATTGGTGTTATTTTGGTGAATTCGAATGGGTTAGCACCTTTTTTACATTCATCCTCAGTTTTATATTTGCCTATGGTAAAAGTTGCAAAGCATTGAGTAATCAAACAAATTTCCAGATGATTTTTAAGTTGGTAATCTAAATAGCCCTCATAGGAAACTGCCAGTCAATCGAAAAGAGATGTACCTGATTAATGTGCATTTTGAAGAACTAGCACGTGGTTGAGAATTCTGGATATATTAGGTGAAAAACCAATGGGTAGCATTGACATCCTTTTGCAATGGTATTATGGGACGCTTCACTTTGTCAAGTAAAGTATGATATTTAACTGTCCTCTTTCAAGATTTTGATGCCAGAGAAGGAACGTTGAGGATAAACCATGTAGGCAATCATTCTTTTCTTTCTTACTGTAAATTGTTAGACAACTAATTACATGACAGATTACTGTACCTCCCCACTGGGGTATTATGTAGTTTGTGCCTTTTATGAATATGGTGTTAACAATTTTGTCTATTCTAGGTTGCACAAAGCAATTTGAGGGACCTGCTTCTGCAATGTTGCATGGATGATGCTCCTGATATCAGGCAAAGTGCTTTTGCTCTCCTTGGGGACCTTGCAAAAGTTAGTCTAAATTTACTATCCAAAAGTTCATTGTTATGTATTGAGATTTCTATCTTCATCTGTAAGGCATTTTCATCACCTATTCTGGTGTTTGTGGCCAGGTGTGTCCAGCATATCTGCATCCACGCTTGTCTGAGCTTGTTACGATAGCTGCCAAACAATTGGTTAGAGGATCTTCTTTGTAATGTGACGCATGGATGCATTCTTGTATATTTTAGTCGTGTAACAAGCTAAAGGAACTTTTTATGCAGGAGACTAGCCAGCTGATAGAATCCATATCTGTTGCCAACAATGCATGTTGGGCCATTGGCGAATTAGCTGTTAAGGTGGGTTTTTCTTCCCACACTTTTGTGCTGTTGCCAATTCAAGATCATTCATTCTTAGCATGTACAATGACGCATAGACGCTTCCTTGTTTTCAACAAAAGTGGGGAACCACTATTGAGGATAAGTTGAAAGAAGCTTGTATTTATGTTTTGATTTGGAGATGTGAGTCGAAGGCCTGCATAAGGGTTTAGAAGATGTAACTCTACAGTGGCGATGAAATTTGAAAAGGGAAGACCTAAAAGACATGGATGGAGATTTAAGGCAATATTTTGATTTCTCGGATTTTATTGGAGAATTTATGCAAAATTGACAGCAATAGGGTTAAGAAATCATCCTACGAAGTAAGAAAAAACTATATTGGTGTTATATATCCGTTTAGCATTTGTTTGGAGTGATTTTTACTCTAAAAGTTTTTCGTTTTAGCATTTTAGATATGACTTTGCTTAATATTGAATGCCCGGAACCTTTAAAAACTCTACATGTAGGCATTTAAGGTCATTTTCGTTCCCATATAATTTTTTTTATAGTTTCTTTTACAACTAAAATAATATTTCTGGTTTTTGTGGGAAGGTGAAATTGATACTTTTGCTTAAAGAAGATGGAACAAAATGGTTAATAAAACAATGTTGTTCTTCCTAATTTATGTGAGTTGGGTGCTGTTCGTATACTATCATCGTCCTGGTGCATGCACATGCATTGCCTGCCTTGGCCCCATCCACATCCCAAACCCCCATTAGGCTCCTGCTCCAGTCTAGCTGGATCACGTAGGTTTCCATCAGCAACTCATCTACTGATAGATGTGGCTCTCATAAGTGTAAGTAGAGTATTGGTCTAGTTGAATGGAAGGAAAGGTCGAAATATCAAGTGGTTTGGCGGATTGGACTTCAAATTGATTCCTTTTTCATGCTTTCCTTTTGGGTGGTTATTTTCTGTCTTTGTTTGAGATTCCTGAATTGCTCCTGCTGCTAATCTCTTCTTAAAGATGCTTCAACGAAATAATGTGGCTATGACCTTATTTGAGTGGGCACTAGGCACAGTGTTTCAGTATTTTATTATTTGATGCATTGTCCTGTCTCTCTGAGTGTTAAAATTGCTTGCATTGAGTAAGAATTGTTTTAGTTTTGGCTATAGCATTTGTTGCACATGTCAGCTATTCTTGTGGTCTTAGTGTGATTATTCTTTTTGGTTTCGGTTTTGGTTGATTCTGCATATTGGAAGTAAACAAAAACATTTTGTATGTAATTATTTTGATTTTTGGTAATAGCTTTGTGCATCCGATTATCAGGTTCGTCAAGAAATTTCTCCAATTGTGATGACTGTCATCTCATGTATTGTGCCAATCCTTCAACGTTCAGAGGTATTATTCTATATTTATCTGAGTCTATTTGGAATTCACTTCTTTGTCATCGAACTTTCTTTTTTGGGCACTCTTCATCCTAACTTGCATTGATGTTTGGCAGAGCCTTAATAGGTCACTCATTGAGAATGGTGCAATTACTCTTGGGAGGCTTGCTTGGGTCTGTCCAGAGATAGTATCGCCGCACACGGAGCATTTCATTCAACAGTGGTGTATTGCTCTCTCCATGTAAGTTTATCTTCCGCTTGAAAAAATTGTGGCCCGCTAGGCATGTGACCTCAACAATTAGCTATGGCACAAAAGCCTCCTTTTTTTAGTGAAAGTAGATTGCTGTATACAGTGTACAGTATTTCATGAACGTCATCTCCTTTGAATCAGAAGTGTATGGATGTCACAAAGCTTAGTCATGTGAATAGTAACTTGAAAAGCAGCATTTCTGGGAGCAATGTAATTAAGATAATTTTGACAAGGTAATATGTGCTCAAATTGTTGGTCAATACATTTTGATCGACTTATTGCTGTCGTCATCATGCCTAGTCTGGAAATTGAGAGTCTTGATGAATGCAACAGGAAATGGAAATGAGGGTATCTAATTATATATTGAAGTTATGCTTTTGAGCGACCTGTGATTTGAAATTCTTGAGCCCCTGAGATAGTTCATTTGATCTCGATGAGTTCAGGCAATTAGCACAAGCTTCCAGTATTCTACCAGCTTGTGATTGCATATCATTAAAAGCATTAGTGAATCTTCACTCTTAAGATTGCAGAAGCTTACAAATTTCCAGTTGATTTTAAGAAATATGGTTTGATCCTCCTATCTCCATTCAATAACCAAAATCTATGTGGCAATATTGATCAGGATTCGTGATGACATTGAGAAAGAAGATGCTTTCCGTGGTCTCTGTGCTATTGTAAGTATAATCCCTCGATATTTCTCTGTAATGCTTCTGTAATCTCATATATTTCTCTATATTACTTCTCCATAGCCATCATAAGCATTTCTCATGCAAAATGGATGTTTTCGCAGGTTCGGGCCAATCCATCTGGGGCCTTGAGTTCACTTGTCTATGTGTGCAAATCTATTGCAAGTTGGAATGTAAGATTTCCTAGACCAACGCAAATTCAAGAGTCTAGATGATGTCTAATTTTCTTAGCCCTAAGTCCTCATCTGATTTTAGGTCATAAGGAGTCAGGATCTACGTGATGAAGTTTGCCAGGTGCTGCATGGTTATAAACAGGTTCTCTTCTCTCTTCCCCTTTCTCCGAGTCTCATACAAAGCTCATGCAAGAGTTTGAGATATGAGTTTTCTGCCTATTTGTTCAAGATTCTTTTATGCTTCCTCCTGATCATCTGCAAATTTTTTTTACAATTGGATCTACATTTTCTTTTTGCACCTATGATCACTATTGCTGAACATAATATTTACTAGGTATATTATGACATATATATGCCTACAGATGCTAAGGGATGGATCGTGGGAGCAATTCTTATCCGCACTGGAGCCCTCTGAGAAGGAAAAATTAGCCAAATACCAGATATAGCATCTATCGGGTTACCTGTTACCACATCTGTGATGCTGTCTGCTTTGTCATGTTGGCACTTTCAGTTCTTGCAGTATGAAGCTGATAATTGTTCTGAGGTTGTTGGAGCAGATCCATGTCATTGCATTGGGGTGTTGGTCAAATGTGCTGCCTTTCGTTAGATTTTTTATTGAGATTAAGGCAGATCAATTGAAGTTTTGAGGGGGAGATGAGTCTAAAAAGTGCAATTTTTGTAGCACTTTGTCATTGCATTGAAGTGATGTGTTTGTCCTCCCCCAGACTTCAGATTCATTTGTTTAGAGTAGGGACGTCTGCATTACATCCCAAATGGTTTTGTTATCTTGGGTTTGGGTAGAGTCATAGGGCTTTCAGTTTTGAAGTTTTTTGAGTCATTTCGTCGCAGTTTCCTTCTTATTACTTGAAATTAATTTTTGAAGAAAGATGAGGTCGTCCTTTTACTTGTGTTTCTTCGTTCTCTTTTGATTTCCTTTTTCTATTTCTTGGGATGGGAGAGGTTTGAGTTGGGGACTGGGGAGGTGATTGGTTGTTTCTTGGCTATCGCATGTTGCCCTTTATTCAGGTATCCAAAGGATTCATGTATTGAAGCTGCAACCAACAAGTTACTTGTATAATACATTGTTTGCACCATACTTTGTTGGTATTGTATTGTAGCTGGTGTTTGGTTTTGTTGTAACGAAATGAACAGATCTCACATATCATAATGGCTGAGCACAATAAATTTCCTTTTTTAACGTATCAAAAAACTTCTTTCTGGGGCTATTGATAACAATACGAGAATTGCACGACAGCACAATGGCGCAATCGATTCTGCATTCTTATTATTTTGAATCAAGTAGCTTGTCATTTTTGTTCTTGATGAACGGATTTATCAAGCATGAAGTGAAGGTGTTCTATAAATTAAAATGGGGTGGAGATCAACAACGGATTGAAAGCCATGGAATGGCATTGTTGCCACGTGGTTCGAGATACGGAAATACTTTTGAACTAATTGAATGACTGTTGCAGTCTGCGAACGGTTCAAAGGACTCAGATCAGGTATTCTAATTGTGAGCATGGTATGAGATGCAGGTTCTGGAAATTAGTAACAAGCTACCCAGTTCGCCAACGAGTGAAATTCAACCGAACAACCCAGTAGTCCTTTGTAGGGTCTATTTGAAGTACAGATTTTCCTTGGTTGGCCACCTTTTAGACTTGTCCGAGCGTTGCGCCATTGCGTGTTGGCTTTCGTTCAAAGATGGTGGAGCTATGGTAAAAGTTGCTGGAAAAGTTACTGGAGTTGCGTAAATTTTAAAGATGGACATTTATGATGAAAATGTTACTATGACAACTTGCGCATGAATTTGTACATCTCTCGATTTTTTACCTTTTTATGAAAGGATTAATCAGCCGCACGCTTAAGAGCACATGGATACAAATCTCCCATCTCTATCAAAAGTTACCCAATGAGTGGAGAAATTACTAGATTGAAATGTTCAAGTTTACTCTTTTATGTGGAAAGATACTATCAGTTACTGACTATAGATTGCGCGAAAATGGCCTCTCTTAAATGCAAGTTATTAATCGAATAGTGAAACCATCAGTTACTGATATGTACGAGCAATAAGTAACGGCTAATAGATTGAAAATCACGTTCTAGGATAAGAGTGAACTATAATGAGTGACTTTTTCAATGCAATAACTATCAGACTTGAATAAACAAGTATTTACTTATCAGTAATTAGCAGTTTTTACCTATATTTCTTTCTTTATCAAAAGATGAGTTTTCGACATCATAACGTCAGCAATTTTTTCACAATAAGCCAATGACCAGCATGGCAAATTTCATGACAATCAGCTTAATCAGTTATTGATTCTATGTAAACAATTTCATCAATGTATGATCGCACAACGCGATAACGCTCTTTCATTTTGAAAGCCCAGCAGCACGGAACCACAGTACCTTTTTCTCATGAAACGAGGCCGAGGCTGCCTAAGCTGGGATTCTGAGTGCGTTAACTTGTTGGAAGGTGGAGACTAAATCCAAGAGCCCACGAACAAATATGCGATTCCTAAAGTAAAACTTCTAGTACTTTAAAAGCAATCACAACCATCATTCTGAGAAAAAAGACTTCATTTCGAAAGCATCTAAAATTTTTCTCGAGCTCGGGTTTAGAAATCGTGCAAAGCTAGACAGACCATGCATACTTGCTAGCATAAACGATAAATATAATCGGGATATTTCTTATATAACCATGAGGCAAAAAATTTTCCACACAAAAGATACAGTATCCCCAATGAGTCAGGTCTGATCATAATGCTTCACCTTTTTGATATATTAGGATATCTGGGTCACTCTTATGTTAGAAGGTATCATCAGCATAGTATCAAGTCCATACCTCAGATCAATAACAAGCTGTATAGTAACACATTCCAGTCGAATAAAGAGAAGCAAATCTAGTTCGAGGACCCTTTCGTCCCCGACCAATTGCTATCTTAGCATCTGCTGCAGTTGCTACCTCAAGTAAGTAGCATAAAGAACTGATTTGAAAGCCAAGTTTCACATAATGGATCGTGACTCATTGGAGAGGTATTTCAATAGTCAAAAGTCTACAGTATACCTAGATGAGTTGGGTGTTGTTGGCTAGGATCTACCTCGACTTTCCTTGGGCTAACAACATGCCTAATCTGATGATCCATAATCTGCAATGTATAAGCATTTCAGAAGACGAGAAACTTTCCACATTTTGGACAATACTTCTCCCTCAGAAAAATTGAATTGCTGGTACAGGCAAGACCACTATTCAATCCACTATCAGTGACCTTGCATATCAAGCATCTCATCGAGCTCTTTCACTCTCTCCAATCCCTCGCTGAGCAAGAATCGGATTCTTTGCTTGTCATCGCAGTACCTGTTCTTTTCAATTTCTTGTCTAATTGTCTGCCTCAGTTCAGCTGTAAGAAGGGCACATCATAGATATCATAATCATACCACGGCATATGACACTGCTTGAAATCAGCACAAGGGAAGCTACTGCTAGTTCATGGTGGTCATGAGCTTTTCATAAACTGATAGGCCAATTAAGCAGCAAGAGTTTCGTAGAGCAAGATGCTAGCTAATATTACTGTCATGGCCACACATGCATTCACTTACAACTTAGACAGGCCAAAGCGGATGGGCATTTTTACGAGACAAGACCATGGGACTAGCAAGTCTAGCAAATTCACCTCATAACAAAGAAAATGCACAAGGAATTTCTTAAAATGATGGAGTAGCAGAAGCACATTTTCAAAACCAGACTGCCAAAAACTTGTACCAGCAATTTTATGTTGGTCCAAAAATTGCGAAAATGTCCTCGTATATTTAACAAACAAATTTTCAATACAAAAGAAAACCCTCTGCATAGGATGCACCTGTTCATACCCATACGGAAATCACAGAAATTTGGCAGAAAGACGGATGCTATTAAATCTATAAGATCCATTCTTCTTTTTCTCCCTGCTATGGTCAATAAGATCAAGTCGAAAAACATATTTTCATGAAGAAGGAATTACAGAACGTCCTAGAGCCGACCAATTTCTGTAGAGTACATATTAAAACTCGGTCATTGCTAGCTAACCTTTTTCGGTCTGTCATTCTGTAGTTAAACGAAAGGTCATCAAAGCAGATAAGCTACTAAACAGAAATAATATTCAGTCAATTAGTTTGCCATGCAATGAAGCCCAAAACAAGTTAAACCCGTTCGGATCCAGATACTTCACCTTGAGCATGATCAGGTGCTCTTCGAGCAATCCTCAGAGCTTGCCTGTACAGCTTCAGAACTCTAGCGCGGAGGAGAAAATCCTGCAGGCTGAAGGAATGAACCATAACAGATTCCTCCTGGCACAACAAATTCCACATGAGTGTCTCCTTCAAATAAGGGAAAAAAGAACGAGCTTCATCACAAACGCGGCTCGCTTTCAAAACACGAGCATTTGCAAATTTCAAGAATTCCACACATGGATCGAGTTGGAGGAAAGAAATATATGTTCTTGACAAGGAACCAAATGGCCCAAACAGATTCCTTTTCTTCTAATGAAAAAAACAAGCATGGATGATTCACTGTCCTGGCAATTGGAACAGCACGAGACACTGCAACTCCACTAAACCTGCTCAGATTTCATCGCATCGGCTTCCCCAGAGGGACTCGAACCTCAAGATCGATAACCCACATTTCGCAATGGATCCAGGACGACGGACTCCACGAGCAATACCGCGTTTGAACCGGAAAAGCCGGACAAATTTCAAGAACTCAAAATTTACCAAGGTTCCGGCGAATCTAGGATGGGAAAGTCGGCAATTTGGACGATGGGCAATGCAAGAAATCGACCCGCGAGTTCGCAAATGCACGAATTAGAGAACAAGATTCGAATTACCGAGGAAGCAGAAGCATACCTGGAGGCTGGAAAGAGACTTGATGTGTTGAGCGGGCAACGAGCGTAGAAGTGATTTCAGTTTGTAGAGACTTCTCTAGAGGCAATACGGAGCAAGCGGAGTGGCAGTAGCCTTTTTTTTTTCATTTTTTCTGTTTCCTTTGTCGAATCTTTTTTAGGCGTAAAACACAATTTTTCTTTTTTTTTTTTGTATATGATAGGTAGCTAGTTTGTCAAAGGAGAAAGTATATTGGGCACGTGTAATACCGTTTGCATGGGAAAAAAATTCGATTTTCAATATAAAGATTATATTTTGATAATAATAGAAGAGTAATTTTTCTCATCGAATGAGTTATAAGTTCTCCCTTACTTATTAAGATGCTATTCTTTTCGATTTCGTTTTACAATGTATATTATATCGATAAGTCTTGCAACGTTTTCGGTTGTGCAATCAAATTTCTATCACCACGTGTCATTTTAGGGTCCGTTTGTTTGAATGAAAATTGTTTTCAAACTTTTCTATGTTTGGCTAATGGAAAATTAATCGATCTACGGAAAACAATGAGCTTAGATTGGGGAAAAATAACTTTACCTTTTACAAAAAAGAAATCACTCTCCTTAAATTATCAAAAAAAATAAAAAAATTGATTATTTTCATTGAAAATGATTTCATGGAAATATATTTTCCTTTATGATGAAGTTTTCAATTACACATACGAACTCTTTTTTTTTTGTCGGTCCTACTCTATCTCTCACTCACGATACACACTCAGACTTATGCCCCGCCTCTTACAGGGCGTGGGCGTCGAAACCCACGTTTTAAATTACGCGGCCCCACCCCTACCCCCTAGCGTGACTTTAATGATAAGGCAAAAAGATTGGCTGTGTTGCCAATGGAGTCTACAAAATGCAAAAGTTTTAAAAGAGGAGTACTCAACAGGTTTGAGAGTTAATAGCATAATCGCCATTGCTTGCTGGAGGGTAATGCAAGATAGTCCTACCTTGAAAGCACGGGAACATTGCCCGAGTGGACCTAAGTGAGGGTTTGGGTTAACTCGAGCGAGGGCGAGGGCGACCTCCGCTGGCACGACCCAAGTGAGGTTCGCCCTCTCCTAGATGCTCCGGCAGGGCAATCTTGCCCTAGTTCATGCACGCAGGCAAGGGTGGCCAACTTTTTCGCGGATCGGGCCGCTAATTCACTACCTTCAAATTGGGTTGTTTCACCTCCTCAAAACTCTTTTAGACCTTTTGTACACCGAAGCCCGTTTACAGGGCCCGTTTGGATTTCCTAGTTGAATGAAACGGTGCTATGAACAAAAATGGATGAAATTCCCAACAATGAAAAGTGGAGTGAAAAAAAGGGGGCCTTCCTTTGTTGGATAAATGGAGTAAAAAATGATAATTATTGGGTCCGCACCTGTGGTTTAGGAAAACCTAATTCCTTCCCTCCTCGGAGTTTGGCTAAAACTCATAAAAAGAAAACTGAATCCGAGGAATTAAACCCTAGTAAATGTCTGCCTAGGATCGAGTCAATCCTTTTTTGAACGCAAACCTCATTAAATTCGCACGAGGAGACGCCCGTTCCCTCCATCCTACGACAGGTCAGCGTCATTCAAGTTCCCCTCTAGGTCTAGAGCAAATCAAGAAGGTTTCACGTTCTCACCTGTTTTGACCCAAAGAAACAGCTTAGACCCACCAAAGATTAACAATTAATGGCGCAATGAAATTGCAACACCTGCATAAGATCAAACACCAATCTCCATCTGTCTCTCTCTCTCTCTCTCTCTCTCTCTCTTTGATCTTGAAAGAGTCAGAACACTCCACCGAGACGGAACTCGCCATCTTCCTTCTCCCACCATATTAAAAAGAGCAAAAAGAGAGATCAGAAACTCTACCAAAAGGACAAGTTTTGATCCTTTCTTGGGCATAATTCCAATGGAGAAACCGCCCAAGATGAAGGGCAGCATCAAGAAGAGCCTTTTCAAGTTCGTCACTTTCCAGAACCCTCCTTTCAGCCCCACCAGAGACAGCAACGCGCGGTCGTCCACGTCGGAACTGTTCGGGAAGATCAGCGGCACCGCCAAGACTCACGCCCAGAGGGGCTCCTTCTCGGGCCCGATCGTGCCCCTGATCCCCAAGGAGGCCAGGCTCGGGAGGAGATTCCAGAACGGCGGCGGCGCCGATCAGGACACCCCGCAGGAACCCACTTCCCCGAAGGTCTCGTGCATGGGCCAGATCAAGCACAAGAACAAGAACAAGAACAAGAACAAGAGCGAGGAGAGAGCGCGAGTCGACAAGCCTTCTTCTGGGTCGTCCCGCGGTGAGGCGAAGAAGCCAAAGTGGAGAAATTTCGGGAGGATCTTCAGCGGGGCGAGAGCAGAGAGGAAATCTGGTTCGTCCGGCTGTACCACAGAGAGCCGCGGGGAGGGAGAGGCCGACGGCGTCTCCGACGAGAGGGCGCCGTCGCTGGGTCAGATGAGGAGGTTCGCGAGCAGCCGGAACACGCTGGCGAACTTCGACTGGGCGGCGCAGGTGGCGCCGGTGGACGCGGCGGAGCAGAGCAACTGCTACGCCGACGACGACGACGACGACGAAGACAGAGGCAGAGAACATGGAGACGGCGGCGAAGCGAGGATTCCATTCTCGGCCCCCATTTTGGTAGGTGGAGGAGTGGAGTTGAAGGCGAAGCAGGAAGTGAACCTGTGGAAGAGAAGGACGATGGCTCCCCCTCAACCACTCCGCCTTCAACACCCCCACTAGTTCTGCAAATGCGTGATCGTGTGTTCTCGAATGGTTCTGCGTTCATGGGATTCCAAATCTCTCATCTTCTTCCTTCCTTTTTTCTTGGGTGTTTCCAGTTTGTTGTCGGCCCTCGCCTCTTCATCCCGCACTAGGAATTGATTTTTGTCGTACAAAGTTTCGATTTTTCTTGTACAAAGTTTCGATTTTTGAAGGATGAGGCGTAATAAGTTGCATGCAACATTTTGCTCTGTGCAGAGCACACACATGTAATTACTCTCTCTCTACCCAATTCCTTCTTCATGTTATTGATTTCAATCTTAGTGCAATGTCGTGCAAAAATTGGAAGTTCAGCAAAGATTGAATGAATAGTGCGCTCCCAAGTCTTTGGTCTGAACATCGAACTAAGTAATTATGTTTACTGTATTATCAGTGTTTAAATGTTTAATGTCCCGTGTCAATGTTCGACTCACCGGCGAGCAAAACCTCGATGACACTAGAGCTAAACTCCAAAAACTTAAGCTGTTAGATCTCTTGTGGGGACTGGTTTTCATTTCACTTGGTCGAGTTTGATTGCATATGGGTTCTTATTGATTCTTCATTCCTTTTCGTCTTTGTAATTTTTTTTTTGTTGAGAACAATGGGTATTCGATTAGGTGCCTCTAATCCGGTCTGTCGCCATCTTTGTTGATTAATTTGTGCCTTAAGAGTCGAGTCGCCAGCTTTCTTGATTTGTACCGAGAGAGTTGAAGCGGTATCTTCTTTTTCTATGGTGAGCAAAATCAAAACGACAACGACAGCTTTACACATTATCAGTTACGGATTCATCATTAATGTATTGATCGAGCAAGCATGTCCAAACGCATGATGAGTTGTCTGCTCACGTTTCGCCCATTTCATTCATGCATTCGATAATTGCCGTTCCCGATGTATGTTCCATTCTTTTGGGAACTTGATGCCTCCTCATTTGTGCTCCCAAGAATTTACAGTGCAACACTCTGCATCGGCGCAATGACATTCCCTTTTGACCGGGGAGATTCAGCCCTCCGGTGCATGTGATTGAGAAGAACCGATATATTATCATTCGATATACATTAAGTTAAAAAATTATCTAATTGATCAGTGATATCGAGCAAACACGACGCACTAAGCGAGAAATCGAATAGGGGCGAGCAAACACTTTTCTCCTCAAGATATATAAAAGAGGAACGAGTCACAAACCGGTGGCTTTTGTCTCGATTGCAAGTGGGAAATCAAATCAAATTGGAGGTATCTTCATGCTGTTTTCGTGGACCAGCTACCGGATCTGACTAATTTGTTCGTCACAATGTCTTAAAATATTTTGTTAGGTTGGTTTTTTTTTTTTTGGCACGTGATGGTGGAAAATCTCAACTGTCAAACCGACGAAAGCCACGGTTCAACTTAGAATCTTCCAAGACATATATACGGATTCAATTTTAAGGAGGCATATGTGTATTGAGTTTTATATGCGTATATGCGTTCTTGGCATCTTCTTTTTACCAAGTCATAAAGTTAGAGGCATTGGTTAGGGATAGGCCGAGCATACTTTGATTCAAGCCGCCAAACCGAACTGACATTGTCAATTCAACTTGATTTGGTGACGTGGTTTTAAAAATCCAATTCATAAATTGAATCGAACTTAAATTTGGCAATTTGGATCTATTATATTTTTTATTTTTCAAACCGAATTATAATTGAAAATTCGACTGTTTTTTTTTATGAGTTATTGTTCTCGTGCTTTTCGAATTGGAGATCTAGTTGTAAGTTGGAGTTGCGGCAATTAATTGTGCATCGAAACTTCACTCTACTGTGCAGCTTGATCATTAACCGATGCAAGGTTGAGAAAGTACAATACCATATGAAATCCAAGAATATTAGGTAGCAGAAGGGGAAAAAATGACGAATCTAATTCAATTCTATTCTAAACCGACTGAAAGTTCCGATTAAGCTCAATTTAGTTTCAATCTCTTATTTAATTCAGTCCGGTTTCGAAATTGAATTGATACATAGACGAGTTCAAGCTCACCCAATGATATATACTATACTAAAATTTCTTTGCAGAACGATTGGGTCTCGACGGGGTTCAAAGGGACCCGTGTGAGCGGACCGGGTCCAAGAAGGAATTTGCTTAGGCTTTGTTCGCTCGGGTGGGCTCACGTGCCACCCGATGCTTTCGAGTTCGCAGGCTGTGTTATAAACCAATTCATTTCCCTTGATTTTTTTTTTTGTTGGTATTCTTGAGAAGTCAATCTGCGTACGCCACTCGTGCTCTCAAAGATATTTTTCCCCTCACGCATTAATCATATGGGAAAGGGACTCGAAATCATTGTCAAAACTTGACCATCTTCTTGGATATCAAAAGAGCATGAAGAAAATATCTTTGCAAAGAACAAACGTTCACCAACAAGAACACGTAATGCAAGAAGAGTTAAAATCCTTTTTGAGTATACGAGGTCATGGCCTCCTGTCGACAAGTAGTAATTTTGGGGGGGGGGAAGCATCCTCCTCCAAGTAACATAACCACCGACCTTCGGATCAAAACTCAATCGGTAATCTCACGTTCGAATTAACCCGGAATCAGTAGGTGACGCGAACCCCTTGGTATCTGAGGATCTCTCCGATGAGCTCTCCCTTGCCGGAGCCGACGTACCTCCCCTGGATCTCGCCGTCTCTGATGAACAGGAACGTGGGCACCTCGATGACGTCCATGTCCTTCAGGAACTGCATGCAGCTGGCGTTCTCGTCGCCGTTCATCCTGGCGAAGACCACCGTGTCGGACATCTGCCGCGACAGCTTGAGCACCGTCGGGTACACCTTCACGCACGGCCCGCAGTGCTTGAGGCCGACGTCGAGGACGATCAGCTTGTGGTCGGCCTTGTGCCCTTCGATCAGCTTCTCCACATCTTCCCTGCAAAAATTTTAGGAATCAAGATCTGTGCGAGGAGTGTATGATGTTGCGGACTCCAATCCGCTTTCATGTACTAATCTTATTTCATCGACCCGAAACGAACCCAGCTTAAATTTACTCTTGAAATTTCATCTAAAACGCCTTTAATTTGCCGGTCTTTTTCTTATCGGGTGATTCCTGATGTAAGTTTCTGGGTGCTGTTACCTGGAATGGAGCTGCTCGACGGCGGAGTGGCTGTCGCCGTAGTAGAGGACGTCGCCGACGAGCCGGTCGGGGCCGATGCCCTCCTCGTCGTGGACGCGCTCCATGGACTTGTAGAAGGAGAAGTGGGGCGCCTTCTGCACCTTCTCGCGGCGGCACAGCTCCCGCGTCGCCTCCGACTCGTCCCCCATCACCAGCAGGAACACCACGTCGCTGCACTGCCGGCTCAGCCCCACCATGAAGGGGTACATGCTGCTGCTGCTCGCGCTGCGGCTGGCCGCGTACTCCACCACCACCAGCCTGTCCTTCGCCGCCCGCAGCGCCTCGTCGAACTCCTCCGCGCTGTGCACCTGCTGGACTCGCTCGTCGCTCGCCGGCGGCGACGACGACGACGACGACGACTTCTGGGTGGCGGCCGCGGCCCGCAAGGTGAATCCGCGAGGGCGATCGGGCCCCGCGGCGAGCGGCCGGTTGGGCTTCGCGAGGCTTGGGGAGGAGTAGGTGGTGGGGCGGAAGAAGAGAGGGTTTGGTTGTTTGGGACGAGAGGGTGATGAAGGTGGTTTGGAGAGGAGGAAGTTGGTGGTTGTAGCCATTGAAGCTAGAGAAGTGTTGGAGAAGCGGGAGGTGTTTGAACGGAACAGAGGAAGAACAGAGCAGGTTGTTCACTTCGGATGGAAACGAGGGGATTGTTAGGGGAGATACCGAGCTGGGCAGAGGAATCACATCCACTCATTTTCAAGGGGATCATGTCATCCACATCTTTTGGTGCACTTCGTGTCAGATTTTTTTTCGCCCTGATAATGTTCCCACACATTTGGATGTTGATATAGAGAGAAAAATTGGATTGGGTCGTTGAGAAGCATCCGTTCTTTTCCGTGGTGATATTTTTATAGGGTGCAATTAAAATTTCCGAAACACAAAATATCTTGAAAAAGAAAAGTTCAAACAAAGTGTGAACCGAAAAACCCGAACCGGACTGAATCGATTAATTCCGATGATCGGTTTAGCCTAGACAGTTCATGCTTAAGCTTTTCGTCTCGGATTGGGTTTCTTGGAAAAAGCCCGTTGAGACCCGTTGAGGTCCAGTCCAGGACCACCACAACACAAAAATAATTGTTTTGAAGCAATGCGACTCCCATTAGAAATCGCATCGATCAGTAGTAGGTCGAGCTGAAAATTCCCCGTCGAAAACAAATCATGTCGAGTACCAGACAATTTTGAGTCCTCATCCACGCATGTTTCATCCGAACAATGAATTCCATCGCGCATGGACTTCTCTATAGGGAAGAGCTATCGCATGAACGGAGGTACATCTATACCGTAGCAGCAGCTCGTCGGATTTGTCATTGGACCAACAAAATTGAACGATTGAGAAGAACGCAAAGGACACGCGCTAGTTTCAAACAGTAGTTTTGGTAGGTATTTTTACCCGTGTCAAGCTAGATCCTCCTCTTCTTAAGGAAACCCTGCCCTAGATTTTCATTTTGGGTCGAGTTAGATTTTCTTTTTGGTTGCCATAGAAAGGTTTTCGTATACATGTAACTGGGAGAGTCAAAGTGCCTACTCAGGGAGGACGTTCCCCCACATCAGAAGCTAGCAACAACTACAGAGGCGATGGGAGTTCGAGATGCCAATTCACTGGTTCCATCTTCCTTTTCTAGTGTTGAAGCTACCCAATGGGCACGCATGTTAAGCTTTCTAGGGAAACACAGAGAAAAAGACTACATGAAAATGCTTTCATTCCATAGAAATGGCAGCTAGGACAGGATCCAGCTTCCAAGACTTTTTACCCTGCTGTCGTTTTAGCTCATTGCACATAACATTAACATGTGAGTCCATCTCAAAGCAGATGTGGCCCCAGGATTACTCCTTAGCCAGTTGAATGGAGTTCCACGCAACAAGAGCTTCTGCTATGTCAACTGAGTCTGCATCAACTACTATGCCTCTGCCACCAACAAGCTCTCCATCAGAATTCTTAGCCATCGCAATTTATGAAAATAAACATCCCCCATAGCTAGGCTTCTTCCATTTCTGTAAAAGATCTTAATGTAGCTTTAGGAGCACTATTCCTAATCTTGCTTGTCTCTTCCACAAACATAACAACCTTCTTCAAGGCAGAACTAATCAGGGAGACCACAACTTGGGGAGGTTGTACAACCTGGTTAAAAACCAGCTCATTTCTACTCTTCCAAATCTACCAGCAACAAGAGGCTACTTTTGTCAATTTTCTAGGCTTAAAGGACAGGTGATCCCTAATTCATCTCCTTTAGCCACACATCCAAAGTGGTAATTTGCTCTTGAATAATCCTGATGCCAGCGCTCCCAAACCAAATAGTTCTACATCTAACACATGTTCACAACAAATGCTCTACAGTCTCCGTTTTCTCTGTAGATAGCACAACAAGAATCCTGCTTAATCTTCCTTAGGGATATTTTCTTGTTGGCAGGAATGGCTCTAGAACACACTTTTTATAAATGATGCTGCATTTTGGTGGGCATTGGGCTTTCCAAATTGCTTTCCACACCTGCTCCTCAGTTACACGAGAACTGGAGGCTTTTAGTCTAACCATACGTCTTTTTTGAAGTTGTCTTGCACAATGATAATCAGTTTTGACCGAAAGATTTCCATCTCTGTCCCAGGGCCATCTTAGTCTGTGCTCACCTTTGCTACAGTTAGCTTTGATTATTGAATTCTATCCAGTCCCTCATTTTCCACTTGCTGTCTAACTGGTTCCATATTCTGACTTTTGGATTCCTAATCAATGATGGGTTCCACCTCCAGAACAGCGATAATGTCTGTGTCAGGTTTGGGGTGCAGCATAGGTCATGACTTTGAGGTATTACTCATCTCCCCATACCTATACAGATTGTGCATTGTCGACCTGCCACTTTTCTTCACAAGCTCCTTCCCTTCAAGTATACTTTGCCAACCCTAAGAATCTCTGCACCCATTTTTAGCTTCCAGGAATTTTCTATTTGGAAAGTAAAAGCCTTTCAGAACTGGTATTTGGAACTCATTTGGTTTACAAAGCATTCTCCAAGCTCATTTAGCAAATGACGCACTAATAAGAGAAACAAGTCTCTAAAACCCTAACTCCCTTCGATTTCGGCTCACTGAGGCTCTCCCAGCTCTGCTAATTATCTTTCTTTCATCCTTTCTCTTGAAATGGTGGCATCAACCTCCACACACCATTTTCTTGGAAAGTTAAAACAGGCTATGGAAGAAGAAGGCGATGGACGATGAGATGATATACGTCATACTTTGATGCAAGAAATTCGAGAGAAGAGAGGGAAAGCTCTCACTAGAGGAGAGGGTTGAAACGATAAAAAAAAAAAAAAGAGGCCGACCAAGATTGAGGAGCCATAATCTAGGAAGATCACGTTATGGCAAATGGGCTGGGCCGTGGTGGATCTATGACATGCATCATGTTCACGTCGCATGTGATTGAGGGTAAATCCCATACTAAGAAGAAAATATTCAATAGTTACTAATCACCATGTCATTAGCTCTTGTGGCATGCGTGATCCTAATAGCTCAACTCAAAGACGACAAGTGTCCTCTGACATGAACTAACTAGAAAATATAAAAAAAATAAAAATCGTAGGCTTTCTTTTCTCTCTCTTCTAGCTGGCAGACTCTAAAAAAAAAAAAAAGTTAATACCACGAAAAATCCTAAACTGATACACTTGTGACATATTTACTTCAAACTATTTTTTTTACCATAAAAAATCCCAAACTGGTACATCTGTGATAATTTTACTCCGAACATACCACAAAAAACACCAAACCAGTATACATGTGACGATTTTACCCTGAACTTACCACAAAAAATCCCAAACTGGTACATATGTGACAATTTTACCCTGAATTAAAATTTTAATAATATTTTTTTATTTTTTCGAATTTTTATTTATTTATTATTTATTTTTTTCATCTTCAACCTCTAGCCGGCGAGGGCCACCCTCGCCTGAGTCGGGCGACCCTCGCCAGCCGCCCGACGCCGGCGAAGGCGGCCCACGCCGGCTTCCGCCTTTGGCCAATCGCCGAGCCGGCGACTGGCCAGAGGTTGAAGGTAAAGAAAAGAAAAGAAAAAATTTCAAAAAATAATATTAAAAATTAGTTCGGGGTAAAACTATTATATGTATACCGGTTTGGGGTTTTTTGTGGTATGTTCGAGGTAAAATTATCACAGGTGTACCAGTTTGAGATTTTTTATGATAAAAAAAATAATTTAGGATAAATGTATCACAAATGTACCAGTTTAGGGTTTTTCGTGGTATTAATCCAAAAAAAAAAGAACTGAGCACAAGCAACAATTAATGCTCCCGCTCAAAACTCTCTCTCATCTTTTCAATTTTCATGGGCTTTTTACATTCTCTCTTGGAGCAGAACAACAAAGGCACATCCTCTCTTTCTTTCTCTAATACGTCCCACTGTCTTTGCCTCCCCCAAAGCCCCTGTCGGTTGCAACTGCTGGTCAAATTTGCCTCTAGCACATCACCTCCCACAAGAGCCCCATCGGTTGCAGTTGCTAGGTCCCGAGCCCCCTCCTCCTCGCTGCTGCCTCCAGAGCCCCATCGGCGATTAGGATTCATCAGCTACCTCCTCTCTCTCTCTCTCGCACAATCATGCCGACACGTCGGATCACGTGGGCTGATGACGTGGTGGTTACGAATCACCGAATATTTTCTCCATATTAGGACTATCTACTACTATTGCCACATAATTGAGCCCAGAAGCTCAAGAACTGGTACGAGCCCAAAAACAGTGGTTGATTTGATTTGAAGAAGTACTTCGTATATTCGTTTCGCATAAAATCAATAACTGATAGATATTCTCCCCATTCGCCCATTGTATCTCTTAGGAACATAAGCCAACATTAATTATTTTCACCCATCAATAGAAATGCTCTAGCATAGATTAATGTTCATGTTAAAGCATTTCGATTCACGCGTTTTCCTAAACAAATAGGGAGCAAACTTAGGTCACCGATACAATTATAGAAGTGGCTTTCCGCACCAAATCATCAATTCACAATAGCTATTAAGTTCCGGGTCAATTTGCTGTTTAACCAAAATTTGATGTACTTTCATCTAGACTTGAGACCCGCCTTCATCATTACCCATGAAGACGCGGTTTAGTGGTTAAATATTGCGACAGTAGGGTTGAAACTGAATAGTTTGATAGAAGTAGTTGTATTTGGAACTCGTGTGTTCAAATGTCCACCATCCTTCGTCAATCAATCGTCCAATGACCCGAGCAGAGCACATTCTCTCTCTTTATCCTTTCTCCCCAACCCCCTGTACAAGAGATCGCGACAGAAAACGAGTGCCTCATCAACAAGTTGTGAAATGTCGTTGGTATGTCCAATCCCACCCAACCTCATTGATATTCGTAACATTCATGGTCCGAAATCACATCATGACATCGTATAATAAATGATTGAATATCACGAAAAGCTCCAAACTGATATATCTGTGATAATTTTATTCCAAACTAATTTTTTGACCATAAAAAACTCCAAACGGGTACACTTATGATAAATTTACCCTTAGTTTGTTTCTGTTAAATTTTACTGTCAAATTGTTTTGTTAAATTGTCACAAATGTATCGGTTTGGAGTTTTTACTGATCAAAATATTAGTTTGAGGTAAATTTGTCACAGGTGAACCGGTTTGAGATTTTTTATGGTCAAAAAATTAGTTTTGGGCAAAATTGTCATATGTGTACCAGTTTAGGGTTTTTCGTGATATTAACCCTATAATAAATTGATCGGACTCTTAAACTCGATCAAATCGATGTCAAACTTAATGATTTGAAAGACATTTGCCCCGGTTTGTGATAGAGATCCTCGCGTGCAAGCTCTTAAGGGAGAGAAATCACGCCTATCCCAACGCATCCACCGTGCTCGAATAGAAGTGAGACAAACATAACATGATCCGATTGACATATAGAGTTTATAACATATAATTATACGAGTCATGACATAGTTTGACGTTGAAATATATGTTCGTGGACATCGATGTCGTCGGGGGCAATTCATGAGGTTGTGTACACGTCAGGTCCAGTCCACATTGCTTTACTAAGTCGCTTGCGTATTTGCTTGATCCGACTTTCGCTCCCGGTATTCCACGTTCCCCCGACTCCCCCAGCTTGCATGCCAATTTTTGGGGGTAAAATTAGAACATCTATCATAACTATTTTTTTTTCCAAGAAAACAGAGGGTATTATGGAGCGGATAATCCCAAATTGATACATCTGATGACAAATTTATCATAAATTAATTTTTTGATCACAAAAAACTCCAAACTAGTATACTTGTGACAAATTTACCATCCGATAGTTTTTGTTAAATTAGATTAATACCACGAAAAATCACAAACTGGTAACGGAGGGTAAAACCCCAAACTGGTACATCCGTCAACTATCACATGTTATTCAACTCGGCAATTTAACAATAAAATTTGACGGAAATAAATGGAAGGTTAATTTGTCACATGTGTATTAGTTCGGGATTTTTCTTGGTATTAACCCTTATATTTAAGTGTTGAAGTCAAAAGTGTGATTTATCTCTCACTTTTACATTTTCTGTTTAACTCTTATAAACTTTTTTTTTCTAGTTGTGTAGAGAAAAAAGAAAAAAAAAGGGTAAAATTGATAGAAGGAAAGGGACAGAAAGGGTAAAACAAAATAATTAACTACCCTTTTTTTATTAATAAATTTCACTTCCTAAAATTACTTAATTGTCCTCGTGGTGCGATAATCCACCTCATACTCTGTTTATTAAAAGAATAGCAACGTATTTATTTAATAACTTATTTCTACTTCAGAAATTGTACAGTGGTAATAAAGAAAATGATGTTGAGTTTATTTTATTTTTCAGTGTTGTCGCACAATGAAGGAAGACTAATGTCAACTTTTCAACCCCGTCGAAGAATTTGACCAAGGAAAAGAAGACCTTGATCTCAAGTCGGAATTAGAAAGATTTGGAGACCTAATTTCCAGTAGACTCGGTCTGGAATGGTCGCACCAAAGATGGGTCTGCTGAGCGGGGTTGACGGGGTTCGCCCGAGGTCAAAAATTTCATTTATTAGCATATCGAGTTTTTCCGGAAAATTTAGTTTTGTCTTCTTGAATTGAAATTTTCTTGCATCTTCTCGATTAATACGAACCTCGCATCTACTCTCGAATAGAAGGTTTGAGCTTAAGATTTGATCTTGATGTATAAGGAAATGTTGAGTTTGAGATGCCGCTTTGTTTGTGATTTTTAATGGCATCTTCGATTATGTGAGAACCAAGATCTAATCGCAGGATCCTCTTCGTAAGTTTTTATCGCAAAATGAAGGGAAAATTCCAAATAAAAGCATGAGGTGAAGTTATTTTCTAAAAAAAAAGGCTCAAAATGGACTTTGTTTCAAATAGGACCTAAAGTGACAAAGTCAATCTTAAATAACGACTTGACTCACCGACAGGCGAGCACTTGATTTTTTCAGTGGCAAGAATAGCATTCGTTGACCTTGCTTGATTGATCGCTAGACTTGACCATAGCGGCCATAGCTGAGCCTCCCTCAACTCCTCAATTTTTGCTCTCGAGATCTCCATAGTTGAGCGTCTTCAATCTTCATTCTCGTCTTCCTCAATCGTCGAGCACCATTTGGACCGAAAATGATCTTGAAACAGAATGGTCTCGCTAGTTTGGCGTCGAACTAGGAAGCAAGCTCACCTTCCGGCCATACTTCGAGCTCAAGTGGCCATGACGGTTGCAAGCTTTGAGGCTAGATTCGACTTGAAGCTTGTAGCCGCCATGGCCAGCAGCTACGGCAAGCGCTCCCGAATGTCCATGCGGTAATGGGCAGGGACAAATGTGCGCCGGAGGAGTTTGGCCGAGCGATCTTGAGGTCGAAGGTGATGAATAGTAACTTCATCAAACTTTTCTTTTTAATTTTTATGCAGAATTTTTTTTGACAAAATTGCCCTACTCCGGTCATCAGAAAGATCAAGTGCTTGACGGCCGGCAAAATTTTGGCTGACCGGCGATCTTAGGCCCTTACTTGAGACCTACTTATCCACTTTAGTCCTTTATTTGAGACTCGCTTTGTCACTACATGTCCTTATTTGAAGCATCATTTATTTTAAGAGAATGACTTCATTTCATGTCATTTTTTGAAATTTCTCCGGAAACAAAAGAAGTCTCTCTTTTTGAAACACGTTTTTCTGGATGGGCTCTTTCCTTAGCGTGGAAGAGCGCTTCGCCACTTGCCCCAAAAAGAGACGGCTCGCTTTGGTCGAACTTTTTGCCAGATCCAAGACAAAAAGATCATGTATCTACTAAAGGGGGAGAGGAAAAAAGCCACTTTTCAGGTAAAGATCCAATGTTCCAACAAAGGATAAAGATCCGCCATGCCCCCCGTCCCAAAAAGGAAAAAAATTAAAAAGAGAGAAAAAAAAAATACAAACCCAACATGATTTTCCCACCGAACTCCCTCAAGCCAGCAAAATCCCCAGATCGCCAGTTGACTTTTCACGGTCGAGCGTTGACTTGGGCAGCGAGATCGGATCGGTTCGTCCGCGTCGCGGATCTCGCGGAAGAACTCCCCAAGCATCTGGCAGCCCATGAAGGACGCTTCTTCGAATCTGAACTGAATCGGGACAGCCCCCAATTCCATTCTTGCACCGTGAACGCAAAAATTTGCTCAAGACCGTCAACGCATTTTCTTCTCAACCGCGGTCGTTAATCGCTCCCCACCCCCTCCCCACTTCCTTTTCCGCCTTTCGGACAGAACGGCGTGCGCGTTCGTGCGCGACCGACGTGCGACGACTCCGCAGACGGAAGGGGCCGGTTTTTCCGCGAACGGAGCGCACGTCGCCGTCACCCTCGCCTCCGTTGCGCCGACTTCTGAGAAACCAACGCCACCTCTCTTCACCATTTTCCTCCGCCTAATCTCTCTCTCTCTCTCTCTCTCTCTTCGGCTCCGCGTCTTTCCGATGGCGGAGGACAGCAAATCCGGCGCCGTCCTCCTCATCCACGGCGACCTCGAGCTCCAGATTCTGGAGGCGCGGTGCCTGCCCAACATGGACATGGTCTCGGAGCGCCTCCGCCGCATCTTCGCCGCCTGCCGCCAGCCCTTCGACTGCCAGCCCCCCGCCGCCGGCGGCGGCGGCGGCGGCCAGGGCCAGGGGGGCAGCCGCCGCCAGCAATCCCGCCGCCACCACCACCGCGGGAAGGTGATCACCAGCGACCCTTACGTCACCGTCTGCCTCGCCGGCGCCACCGTGGCCCGCACGCGCGTCATCCCCAACTCCCAGGATCCGGCGTGGAACGAGCGGTTTAAGGTCCCCGTCGCGCATCCGGTGGCCAGCATCGACTTCCACGTCAAGGACAACGACATCTTCGGCGCGGACATGATCGGGATCGCCTCGGTCCCCACCCGGAGGTTCATTTCCGGTGAGACCGTTGAGGATTGGTTCCCCATAATCGGCGGTAACGGTAAACAGCCTAAACCTGATTGCGCTATTCGGGTCCAGATTAAATTCACTCCGTGCGACGAGAATGCTCTGTATAAGGTCGGCATTGGCGCCGATCCTGATAATTTCGGCATCCGGAATTGTTATTTTCCGATGCGGAGAGGCTGCGACGTGACGCTGTATCAGGATGCGCACGTGCCGGACTCGATGCTCCCGGAGATTAAATTGGAGAATGGGAAGACGTATAGGCACGGGCAATGCTGGGAGGATATATGCCATGCGATTCTGGAAGCTCATCATTTGGTGTATATTGTTGGTTGGTCGGTTTTTCATAAGGTGAAGCTCGTCAGAGAGCCGACCAAACCTTTGCCTAACGGTGGGGATTTGAATTTGGGGGAGTTATTGAAGTATAAGTCTCAGGAAGGGGTACGAGTTTTGCTACTGGTTTGGGATGATAAGACATCCCATAGCAAGTTCTTTATTGAGACGGTAGGATCATGAATCTTCTCTGAACTTTTTACAGATGTTTTTGTTGTGAGAAACATTGATGTGTTCTGGTTTCTGAACAAACTACCGGTGAAAGAACTGTCTGGTTATCGCCTTGTTAGTGTTGATTAAATCCTATTGAAGAGTCATATTCATACAATGGGACAGATTTAGCTGAAGTTGAAACTTGCAAGGTAATGCGAAGATGGTATACGGAATTTAGCTAAAGGAGAACGTGTCAACTTTTGTTTGCATAGATCTTAGGCAATTTAAGTTCTTACTGGAGGGAACTAGTGGTCGATGAGATATAATGACAGCAGCATGACAGTGTAACCAAATTTGTGCCTTGAGGAAGTATTGGGCTGTCATAGACTAGAAAAAGCAATGAATTAGCTTTGATTTGTTATCTAAAAGAGGGGTGTCACCATGCCGCAGGCTCCTGCTATTTGGGGTTCGCGCTTGGGGAGGGTTAGATGTATGCAGCCTCACTTTTGCTTTGCATATAGGCTATTGCCATGACTATATATTGAATATGATTTAGAGGATACTACTGCTAGTAAGTAAGATTCCATGCAGTATCGTTGTAGTTGTTATGACATACCCATGACGGTCTCTTACCACAAATTAATTTTATGTGCTTGCAGGCTGGGGTAATGCAAACTCATGATGAAGAAACCCGTAAATTTTTCAAGCACTCTTCTGTTACATGTGTGCTGTCCCCTCGCTATGCCAGCAGTAAGCTTAGCATTTTCAAGCAACAGGCATGCTTTACACCATGGTCCAGTATTGTTACTCTTTTTCTGCCAATTCCTATTTCGCTGTTCATGTTATATATCTGTTCACCAATGAATACGCATAATCACAGAAGCATGTCATCTCAAATTCGAAGCTAGAGAGTCCCCTAATGCATGCCCAACAATTTTTGTCATGATTATTTCAAGTAATTCTCTAACTTCTTAATTTGCTCAATCTCTGACCTTAAACAACAAAGAAAGCGTCCAAAAGCCTAAGTCAAATGCAATTAGAAGTTATACTATAATGATAAGGATCAGTTTCTCAAGTATACTGGAACATTCGCAGTGATGTCTCTACCTGCACTTCACCACTCTGTTCTGAGCTCTTTTCTAAGTTAATGTCACTGGAAGATGCATGACCATATCACTTCCGTGACTATTACAACCATAATGGCAGTGGCACGCATTATGTTATTAGAATGCTCATTCTAATCATTTTGTTTTACATCTTTTGCATCCTCATCAAACTATAGAGTTGTGCCCAATATTTTTTCAAGTAGCTAGCACTTCTTTAGTTATCAAAGAAAAGATATAGGTGGGAAGTCCCCTAGGTTAGATAAGCGCAATATCAGTATTCCAGTGAAAGAGGGAGAATTAAGCTTCAGAAGCCCCTTTTATCAGCTTCGTCCAACATGGCATACCTTTCAATTTAAATGGATGTAAAATTGGCGATGCTGAAATATAGGTGCAACGAGGGTGTTTTTTTTTTCAATTTGACAATTACAAGGACAGTTGTTGACCTCGCAATCATCAATTATATATCTGATGAAGCTGACATAACTAATATTTCATCACTATGCTTGAATGGTTGAATGACTACGGGACTGCCCACAATTTCTATTTGAATAATGCTAGAGATACTAAGATAATAACTTTAGAATACAAAATTGGCTTACAATGTGATGTGCCGGTTTCTTATTGGGTGTTTGAATATGGTCCACTTGAATTTCCTCTCATAGTTTGCCACATCACTTGTAAACCAACTTTGTGTGTCGATTTTGGTTTCTCTAGCATGGCCTTGTATTATTTGGGCGTCATGCTTCACTTCATTGCAGATTGATTAGGCTGATGGGTTGTCCTTTCCCTGCTGAGTATTTTAGTTAGAAGTATTACATTGATTTATGTCTGCATTGATGCCAATTTATAATCCTTTCTTGCTCCATCTACAATCAGGTTGTTGGAACCTTATTCACTCATCACCAAAAATGCGTCATCGTGGATACACAAGCTTATGGAAACAACAGAAAAATAACTTCTTTTCTTGGTGGCTTAGACCTTTGTGACGGGCGCTATGATACACCCGAACATCGACTATTTCGGGACCTTGACACGGTCTTTGAATATGATTACCATAATCCAACTTTTCCAGTGAGTGCCTGTGTTTTGAACTCCTCTTCTTTACAATGCTAGATAATCCCATTTTGTTTGGGTTAGAAATTTTCTTTGCATAACGATTCTTTAGAGAGATTCTTTGTTAGTCAAGGAGACAGAGAATGTTCAACTGATCTATTTCAAAAATTAATGTATGTCTAACCAAAAATAAAAACTTTAATAAAAACATTATCTAGGCTTGACAGATTGAATTATTTTAAAAATTGTGACCTGATTTTAGACTAAGTGAAACTTTAACTTCACTTTTTGTTTTTTTTTTCCTTTTGTATAGGTTGGTACTAGGGGTCCAAGACAACCATGGCATGATTTGCATTGCAAGATTGAAGGCCCTGCTGCTTATGATGTACTAAAGAACTTTGAGCAGCGATGGAAAAGGGCCACAAGATGGTCAGAGTTTGGTCAACGGTTTAAAAGGATATCTCATTGGCATGATGATGCATTGATAAAGATAGAGCGCATCTCATGGATACTAAGCCCTTCGACATCAGTTCCGGATGATGATCCAACTCTTTGGGTTTCCAGGGAGAACGATCGTGAGAGGTGGCATGTGCAGGTAATATGCATCATTGAACCCGGTTGTCAAATGACGAATTTTCTGGTGCATTTATTCAATTTTTTTTTTTACTTGACAGATATTTAGGTCTATAGATTCTGGCTCACTGAAAGGTTTTCCAAAAGAAGTATATGAAGCTGAGTCTCAGGTAAGATTTTAGCTAAATAAGTAACACTCACTGACATCCTCTTATCCAATACCTCACTTTGCATACATTTATAGTGGTCCATCATGGTACTTATTTCTTCTGCAGAACCTTGTCTGTGCAAAAGATTTGGTGATAGACAAGAGCATTCAGACTGCCTACATCCAGGCAATCAGATCAGCTCAACACTTCATTTATATTGAAAACCAATATTTCCTCGGATCATCATTTGCTTGGCCATCTTACAGAAATGCAGGTTTTGGCACCATCCATATGCTTTTTATTTTTCACTGTGATAAATGCTACAATTTGGAATATCATGGATGTTTTTTGGGGAATCAATATTTATTGCTCACGTCATATTCCCTCAATATTGGGATGTGTTTTTGTTTATTGTCTATCTAGCAATTTCTTAGGTATGTACTGCTGGTTACAGGCATATATATTAGCTTACGTTGCAATTTTTTATTGTCTGTGGCATGATTCTTTTGGTACTTGAGGGACGTCTATCTGAAAATATGTTCTCTTATGTAGTCTGCAGCATTTCTTACTCATCAAGCTGTGCATCCTTCCCCTCCTTTTCATTTGATTAGGTGCTGATAATTTGATCCCCATGGAACTGGCCCTAAAGATTGTCAGCAAAATTAGAGCAAATGAGAGATTTGCAGTTTATGTAGTAATCCCGATGTGGCCAGAAGGGGTCCCTTCCTCTGCCTCGGTGCAAGAAATTCTATATTGGCAGGTAATTTGATTCCTCCAGTCAGCACTTGTATGAAGAAGTGCCGCGCCAATATATTTTACTTGGGGGGAGCATACTTTATGTTTTTCCTTCTTTCATGTTTCTTTTTCTTTTGTGTGTGTGTGTGTGTGTGTGTGTGCGTGTGTGTGTGAGAGAGAGAGAGAGAGAGAGAGAGAGAGAGAGTCTGTTTTGCATTACGCTTGGCATTGTCTTTTCACCTTTGGACGGAAGCTGCAAAAAAAAATATCAAGGCTACGGGGAAGAACCTTTGACATTGAACTTACTCACTGTATTTGCAGAGACAAACGATGGAGTTGATGTATGAAATTATAGCAAAGGAGTTGAACTCCATGGGTCTGGAGAATGCACATCCTTGTGACTACCTGAATTTTTACTGTCTTGGTAACCGCGAGGAGCTTCCCAAAGAATTGCCAGAGCAGAATCAACCGCCCAGTGATGGTGTTAAGGTAGCTACTGCAGAAATGTCTACCTCTGTTTAGTTAAGGAGTCTGTGATGCTACCACTGCCCGCAACAACAAAATCATAATGTAGTTCTATGACCTTTTTCCTTAAAGACATATAGTATCCACATCTGAACCCAACTTTGACTGGAAGACAAATTTAATTGTGAAATGTGGAATGCAGACTGGGCTGGCTAACTTTGGTCCCTCTCAGGACCAGATCACCTCTGCTTTTTTTTTTTTTTGTGTTTAAGTTACCATGCACCACTTTCCAATTTTCACTTAAACAAACAAAGAAGTCAATGACCATGAGCATTATTTCCATATTGATGTCTCAGATTTCAGCATCTCAGAAGTTTCAGAGGTTCATGATCTATGTACATGCCAAAGGAATGATTGTGGATGATGAGTATGTGATACTTGGATCAGCAAATATTAACGAACGATCAATGGCTGGTTCAAGGGATACCGAGATTGCCATGGGTGCATATCAGCCGCATTACACATGGGGTGAGAAAAAGAAACATCCCTTGGGCAAAATAGAGAAGAAACATCCACGTGGCCAGGTGTGTAATCTCAGTTTCTCCATTCTCCAATAATGCCTTTTCATTTAAATCTCTGCTTTTCCTTGCATTTCATTTTGATACGAGCAGTTTATTTTTTTTTCTTTTTTTCCTTTTCTCACTTTTCGGGTTTTATAATTCTCAATATTAATGTTGACATTAAGTGCACTTCTTTGAAAGTGATTTTGTTGAGACATTGTTAATATGTTTCATTCCTTCTAAATGATATTTACAGATATATGGGTACCGCATGTCACTATGGGCCGAGCATCTGGACGTGGTAGATGATCGCTTTGAGGAGCCAGAAGACTTGTCGTGCGTGAGAAAAGTGAACAAGATTGCTGAAGAAAACTGGAAGAAATTCACTGTAGAAGAATTCACGCCATTGCAAGGTCATCTTCTGAAATACCCTATAGAGGTGGATACAAAAGGTAAAGTTGGTGCCTTGCGTGGACAAGAGTGTTTCCCGGATGTCGGTGGTAAGGTGCTCGGCACTCGCACTAACCTTCCCGATGCTTTAACAACATAGTTCCTCCTGGCATGTACATTGTGTTCTGTTGTACTCTCATGCCTCACCATCTCAACGGGGAAGATAACCGTGAGATGATTCAGTTTTGGAGCGGATGGATAAAAGGTGTGTTCGGTAGATGGGAGGGTCATACATTTCTTTTTCCTGTTAAGTTATTCTTCTTTCAAAGTTATTGGAGCTTCCTGAAAGAAAACTTTTCAGTGCCGTAACTTAATCAGTGTGAAGAGGAGGGAGTTCTATCGTGTGAAGAGCTGATTGTAGCTGCTGTTTTCGAATTGTTGTTGTCGTAATTGAAGAGTGGGAGGCGAGTGTTTGCTGTTGTATCGTGTATTATTTCTCCATAATAATCAACTATATCTTACAGAACTTGGGAGGAAAAGTTATCAATGATAATACCGATTTTCGAACGGATTTTTGGCGTTCAATTTTGGCTGTTTAACTGCTAAAGGAGTACATAGCTCCTGGAATTCCTCTCTGAATACGGCAGCATTCTACGCGGATAATGCCCATGGAAGTGAAGATGAGACATGGCTAATGCTCAATGCTATATCTATGGTAATCACATGGAAACATAAATGTATATGTCCATGTGTTTTCCTTGTAAGTGCTAAAATTAGACATGAATTAAGGTCGAGAGCATCAATGGGACTAAGCTCACAGATTTGAAGGACGTAGGTGACTGCATGTAAAGGAAGATGATTCCATGTTGATCGTTACTATAATTCATGCCAAGTATCTCTGAAATATGTCCAAAAGTAGGAACTAACTAGTCGAGTCCAAACTACGTTTCTTCAGCCTTACAGGGTTCGAGCCGCATCGCAATCACAGCTACTCATTTTCCTAGAGAGTCGGGTTCCAATTTCTTGAAATTAAATGGCGATTTGAGGCGAGATTATGCCTAATTTTTAAATGGCATGGTGCTAACCGTGTTTGCATTTTTGAAAGGAGCTCACTCCGGTTCTAAAAACCTCTCCTGCCATCACACTTAGCATCGGAGGTTGCCTGAGCTGTTCTTGAAACTCTCAAAATACTAACGGACTCCATTATCTTCAAGATGGAAAACAAACCAAAGGGTTCAGGAGTCATCAAAATGCACAATTCATCCACATCATTCAAGCTGAGCAAAATGCAACACGTGAGACGTTATCCTGGTTTTCATGATCCCCGTTCACTCCCTCGTTCTCCAAAGTAAACAATACATCGATTCCTCAAACTCAGTTGACAGTCTCATCGATATCATCAAACTCAGTTGACGGTAACCTTTCCTATCATACCGGCTCCTTGGTGGGGCGAGCAGTAGAAGGCGTACGTGCCTTTCTCGGTCAGGGTCACGGCGTAGGTCTCGCCGGGGCCGTTCAGCAGTTCCTCCTCCGGCATCGAGATCTTCGTCACGTCCACGCCGCTCGGGATCTCGTCCTCGTCGAACACCACGTTGTGCGGGAACCCGGCGTTGTTCTTGAACACGATCTTCTCGCCGGAGCTCACCGTGAAGTTGCTCGGCGCGAACACGAGCTCTCCCCCGTCACCCCCCAGGAGGACGTCGATCGCCATCGCGTTGCCGGCCAGGAAGGCGCTCGCGGCTGTGGCGACGGCGGCGGCGCCGATGGCGTCCTTCAGGGAGGCCCTCACGGCCAGCCTGGGGGCCAGGGGGGTGGCGGCGGGGACCCTGGCGGAGGCGGCAGCAGGCTTGGCGGGAACGGCGGCCTTGAGGCCGGTGAAGGAGGGGATGGCGACGGTGGCGGAGGTGACGGCGGCCATCACTTCAGTCTACTGCGGTTGAGTTGGTGTTACCTGCGGTTGGTTTTTTGCGTGCTGAGGACGATGAAAGCAAAGGGGAGCGAGGAGGTGAGGAGGGTTATAACGTGATGAAGAGGGGGAGAGTTTGAGAGCGAGAGATTGTGATTGTGTGGTCAAGAGCTGGTGGCCATGGACGCGTGAAGATGATGAGACCATGGATGAGAGAGAGAGACCGTGAGGTGGAAGATGACCGTTATCTGAGAGGATCTCTCTCATTGGCTGAGTATCATGATACCTCCTTCTGACGTGGCATGGGATGGATATGAGGACAAAATTTTTGGATGATGAAGTAGAATAATTATCTTACTCAGAATAAGTGCACTAAAAGTCCTAATGCGATTGAGTCCTAAAATTTTAAAAAAATACGATCAAGTCTTAAAATTTATCGCGAAAGTACAATCGAGTCTTAAAATTTTCGAATAGTGTAATCAAGCTATAAATTTGTCAAATTAGTCCAATCAACTTTCGCGATAAATTTTAGGATCCGATTATACTTTTTGATAATTTTAGGACTCGATTGCATTTTCGTAACAAATTTAGGACTTCCAATGCATCCCTACAACAATTATCTTACCAAGTTGTTACGTGAGAACCATGATTAATAGGGTTTATTAGAGGGTTAGGTGTGCAAGACTCATTTTTCATGGGACAGTCTCGAAATGTGATTTGAATACCATGACATGTCCGAATTCGATGATTAGGAGCACACGATGCTCCAGGACAATCTCATATATTCTCGTAAGATGGATAAAATCGAGTAAGGCATATCACAGATTACGCATAGATATCGTACTAGAAGATTAGTGGCAGAAATAGGGCTTCTCTCAAGGAAAATGATGGGTTAGGAAACAGATATCGCAATTTTCTCTCTTTGTTTCTTTTTTTTTTCTGTCAATTGGACCTGATGGACAACCTCAGAGAATTGGCATGGCTCGAATGCATCGGGGTCCATTCGTTGGTACCGGATATTTTCGACGAAGAAGGTGACGCATCGCCTCACGAGGAGCACATATGATTGGGTTCGTCTCTTTCTCGAACGTTGGATGGGGACAAAAAAAACGCTAAAGCTTCTTTGGATTTGGACAGACAACTTAGAATCCGGAAATTAGAGAGTGTCTCACGGCTTAGGATTGTGTATGCCAGGATGAACACGAACAGAAGGGTAAGTAGCATATGATAAAAATCCCTATGTCACTCGCTAAGAACCCAAATAGTTTTTCCACCATTCAAGGCAATACCATGCCTGACAAAAATCCCAGACTCTTGCACATTGAGCTTTTACAGTATGCAAATCGTAGCGTGGCCATAAGAGGACTACGATGCAGGTCGTGTGCTTGAAGTTCAGACACAATCTTCTTCGCATCTGATGTGATAATTCATCAGCATTTCCGCACTCAAAGCATGCGAGTGCATTCACAGTGCGTGCACGAGATGACAGGGAAGCCACAAAGACATGGACAATGGCAACACACAAGCACATGCCAAAGGGATGCAACCAATGAGGGAACCGAGCATATAAAAAGAACTTGACCCAGGCTGCAATGCAAGAACTAGTCATCAGAGATGGCACAACACAAGTCCCATATAGAGGATAGGTAGTATGAAACTCCCAGCTCAATCTGTCAGGAATATAAGTTGATGACCTTGCCTCGAGCGCTGGGGAATTTTCCGAAGGATGGGTGGGGAATCAATGCTCTTAGCTGAAACCAGGCTCGAATGCTATGTGCACAAATAGACACGAATAAACATGCGAGTGAGGGCAAGAGTGAGGAATGGTAATGACTGACACTTCCAGTAATGTTCCTGAGAGTTTCAGATATTTTTTCATTGATGAAAAACTTGCTCGGAGTTGATCTCATCACAGCTGAGGCATCTCATACCACGAGAAGTGAATAAAAGGCGGAGCATCTGTAATGATATTAGTTTGCCAAAATATCAGGTATACTAAAACAAGAAAAATGGGTGGCCAATGTAAAAATGAGAAAAGCCTCTTCTTAAGCACCACAAGCATAGATAGTTATCTGGAAAAGGACCAGGAGGTCCAAGCAACATTTTACAGCAGTACTAATTTAACCAAAACAAAGAGATGATCCAGCTGAAAACATGGAGGATGAATGATCCAGCAATCAGGAATGCAGGAAAAAAAAAACAATCCTACCACAAGTGAAATTGATCATACTCACTCCTTCTCAGTCAACAAGCAATGGAAGAACCACAGATGATGCACAGCCAAGCATCAAGATGTCCATGTGAGCTAATATGCTAACATTCTGTATCGTACTGCCATCTCCCAACTAGTTGTAGGCATCAACCAAGAGACACAAGTTAATCTCTAAGGGCAGAATTATAGTAGCCAAAGCTTGTGGTAACTGCACATGCAACTGATTTCCACAAAAGAAGGCTTCCTTCTCAAAGTGGAATGATTTCCAATATGAGATGGAAAGACAACTAAAGATTGGCTTCTAGTATGAGACTGGAGAAAATTTGCTACTTCTGATTTACCAAAATCAAGAACTTCGCAGCTCATAACAATGCAAAACATCTGACTTGATGCCTCATCTGAGACTGGTAAAGCTGAAACCAGATTTGGGTCCAGCTCACCGGAGCTTTTGTTAAATAAGTTCATGCATACAACAGTACGTATTATGGCTAACCAGCTGAGAATATTGACTGTCTTGCTGGAGGCCAAACATTTCTAGCTTACCAATAATTATGAGGAAAACATTTAGACAACCGATAGAAAGTGCATTTCCAGTAAAAAGATTGAGCAGTCATGGAGCGTTGAAAAGGCATCATTACATCTTTTTATGCTGTAAATACATTTACAAATGGAAAAGAAAAAGACACAAAGATGGACAAAATAGCAAACAGAGATGCTGTCACAGTAGCCATTAGTTATAATTTCAGAGAGAACAAAAAAGCAGCATCCACAGAGACTTCATTCTTGATCAACCACATACAAATCTTTGTAAGACATCTGAATTCATACATAAAGAGTTTTGAGCTAGACAAATCATTTCGGATACGAAGAAGGAAGACTACGCTAAATATCCTGATAAATACAGAATTCGCCAATTTATAGTAAACACACTATATGATAGATTAAGCCCAATGTGATATCGGCAATCTGACATCTCCATTCCAATAATGATGGAGTACTATCTCCACCCTTAAGGACAAGGCAATCTTAATCTCTAACTAAATATATTTTTTATCAATAAGAGTTTCATTGATGATGAATAATGTAATTATAAATACATAGAGCCCATCAAAAGTGAGGATGCAAACTATATACACAACAATTCACAAAATCGCGGGGAGAATGTACAATTTGGCACTGCTAATCCCACTAGACTGGAAATACATCATTGATCTCATCACCATCATCAGTAATATTCAAGTAGTTGAAGCCAACATCCCACTTGGGTTCCCTGTAGTTAAAGCTTGGGTTCACGTAGCACTTCATCTCATGAAACAGGTTCAGATTGTCCACCAGCTTGTGAAAGACATTGCAACCACAACACTGCAAAAGACACCGCAAAGCCCATTTCTTTATCCTAAGCTAAATGATCAATCACGCTGAAAAATCAGCTATGTGATAAATATAGCAAATTGCCCTTTTCTATCATGCAAACTCGTCATCATCAGCTGAAAAATCACGTCTTTTTATTTTTTTTTTTGTTTCTCTTCGGCATCAGCAAATTACCTGAACAAAGACGGTGCCATCGGTGTAGGCATGCGGATTGATGGCGCGAGTGGTTCGCTGACCGCAGACGTTGCAAGTGAAGGCGACTCGCATCCGCCGGCGAGGCGATTTGGTGAAGAGGGACCACGGGAAGGTGGACACCCTGTCCGTACCCGGTCCTCCCTCGGCGCCAGTAGGAGCCACGGGACCTTCCATTCCAGAATCAGTGGTCCAGCCTCTCACGGAAGCCGCACTCAACACCAATCCAATGGCCGCCTCCTGGTTCCGATCACAACCAAAACCGTGAGCCACTCAATCACACCGATCGCTCCGAAATTCAGCCAATATCGAAACTCCCGTCACCGATCAAAGCGATCGCCGCGTGAAAATTTACCTTGGAGAGAGTGCGATTGCTGAGGACAGGGAGCAGGTTCGGCTCCCCGGAGTCCGAACGGAGGCCGGAATCGCCGTCGTTCCCTGTCGGAAAACAAAACAAGAGACCGCCCTCGTTAGACGGAGACATGGAGGACGACGAACGGGAACGAGGCGGAGATGATGAGAGCGACGAGGGGGAAGAGCTCTTTACTCTTGGAGGGCGCGAGGAAGCGGACGAATCTGGCGGGAGAGTCGCTCGGTCTGGCCGGAGAGAAGATGGAGAGAGGCGGCGACGGCGGCGAAGCGGAGAAGAAGACGGTCGCGGCGGCGGAGGAGGCGAGAGCTTCCATGGCGATGGCTCGTCGGAGAGAGAGAGAGAGAGCGGCCGGAGGGTGCTTGCCTTGCCTTTGCTTTTGTGGTTAATTTGATTCGAAACTGAATTTTCAGAAGCAGGAGGAGGTCCAGAGGAGAGGAAAGCCACTAACTTCAACGTAGGAAAATTTCAAATAAGAATATAAAGTGAACATTATTTCAAATAAAAATTTAAAGTGTTAATTTCAGTTTTCAAATAAAGATCTGAAGTGTCATATCTCAATTTTAAATAAATATCTGAGCTGGTCAGCTGGTTAAATGCTCGCCGATCGGCCGGCCTTTGAAGTGCTGAGATATATAAAAGAAAGAGAAGGAAATTAAGAATAGCTAAAGTGGGGTGTCTCCTGCCTACTAATCTTCGATTTTCTTAATCACAACATATAACATCATAAATATATAATTATCGAACACTGTTATTTTCTCTATTGTTGGGTATAGATTATGAGATAAGTATAGATGACGCGACTAAAATTGACCATGGCAATCCTCAAAATGCGAATATGTCGAGTATACATATGAATCTTTTATAAATTAACAAAGTGCGTGAAATCTATACATATTTTTAATAAAAAGAAATTACGTGCCGTCGTAATGTATAAATTTGTCATAATATTTAAATATTAAACATGAACATCTTCGTGTAGCGGTTTAAATTTTTCGGAACATGATACCAAAGTCGGGCCCATCTGTTTTTCAAATTCCACGTGTCCGCGAGAGAGGGGGTGTTAAACTGCCGCGGCTGCTCGTTTGTCTATGAAGTTTGTGAACACACTCTTTACGCTCGACGGTTGATTACGGCCTTTCGGAACGGACGTTCTGGCAAGATTTCAGATTCCTAAGTTACTATTTTCCATTTGGTTAGTGGGTTGTGCTAGAGATATTTGGAAGTGTCCGAAGATATTTAGGATATTTGTGAAAGCAAACAGGCTATGTTAGTTTGGGGCTAGTGGGAGGATCATGATCACAAGTCTGACTCGCCCGTTGGTCACGAAACAGCATTCCACCTTCCACGACTTGGCTTCATCGACATTAATGTCGACAATGGATAGGATCGGATCGGATGGTCGCCGCCGACATACCAAATTCAAATGTCCGCCAGTAGAGAGGTGCCGAGCTGTCAAGCAACGAGCATACGTTTGACCCCGTTTTCGCAGAAACAGGAGGAGGAGGAGGAGTCTCTTTGAAGAAGCGCCACCAATGCAAGTGCGTGCTTTTTTTGTCTCCCATGCACTTTCCTCTCCCTCCACTTCCCTCTCCAAAACCCCACTCATGAACCTCCCGCGTTCTCTCTCGCACTGCATTCGCCAACTCCTTAACCTCGTCGACGTTGCTCGATTCTCCATCCTCCTACTCATTCTTCAACCTTCTCGCTCTCAAGCCTCGAGCTGCTTCCGTCGAGCATGGCAAGTTCCGTCGACGCCCATTGGGTCCTCAGGGAGATCGAAGTTGAGGAGGTCGATGTCAAAAACGTTCCCTCTCAGGGAAATGGGGAGCTCGAACCAATCATCTCCGGCATCGGGCTGAAAACTCCCGGGAGCAGCGCCGGACGCTCGCCGGGGCAATCCGCGGCCTCATCCCGAGAAAGCTTGGCTGGAAACGTCCGCGAATCGTGCAAAGAGTTGCCCGTCCACGAGAACCCAAGGGTTTTGTCGAGTTCGCGTGCAGAGGAGGCGTTGCCTCCTGCCTCCAATGCTCCGTCTCGTTGGAATTCGCAGCTGCTTGTAAACAGGCCGAAATCGAGGCTTCTGGATCCTCCCGAGGACCAATAGCAGCAGCGGTTAAGGTTCGCGGCAGATGGCGACGATGATCGTGAAGAAGAAGAGGACGATTTCGAGGACATTCCGGAGGAGTACAAACACTCGAAGCTCGGCTTGTGGACGGTGCTTCAAGTCGTGAGTCTCGTTTTGATGATCGCAGCTCTAGTTTGTAGTCTCTGGATAAATGCACTAAAGAGGCAAACACTGTGGGATCTTCCTCCGTGGAAGTGGGAGATCATGGTTTTCGCGCTTATTTGCGGAAATTTAGTGTCTGGTTGGTTGATCAGATTGGCCGTGTTCTTGATTGAGCGGAGTTTCATACTGAGGAAGAGAGTTTTGTACTTCGTCTACGGATTGAAGAAATCTGTCCTAAATTGTATCTGGTTCGGTATCGTCCTGCTCGTGTGGAACTGTGTGTTTAGTGATAAGGTTGAGAAGGAGACTAAGAACAGGATATTGCCTAGAGTAACAAAGATACTCGTGTGCATTTTGATAAGCGCAGTAGTCTGGCTCCTCAAGACTCTGCTTGTTAAGGTCCTCGCCTCGTCGTTTCACGTGAACACATTCTTCGAGAAGATTCAGAAGTCCCTCTTCGATCAGTACTTGATCGAGATGCTCTCAGGCCCACTGCTGTTTGAGAAGTTCTACAATGAAGAGGAGGAGAGGGCGATCCCTGAGTTCCGAGAGCTTCAGGATGCAGGGGCCAACATTCCTAGCGATATCAGGGAAACTCTTGTCCCGAGGAGTGACAAATTCGTGGGGAACAGAAAGAGCACCATTGTGGGGAAGAGCCCTCGGCTTTTCGAGAGAGGCTTCACGCGAGCAGGACATGAAGATCCCGATCAAGCAACTGCACAGGCTGAATCAAAAGAATGTATCGGCTTGGAACATGAAGAGGTTGATGAATATCATAAGGGATGGCACCTTTTCCACTCTGGATGAGCCCATTCATCGTTCTGATGTGAAGGATGAGGCCGCGTTGCAGATAAGAAGTGAACGCGAGGCAGAGAAGGCAGCCAAAAGGATATTCCGGAACGTTGCTAAGCGGGGTTCGAAGTATGTTGCTTCTTTTGTATACTTACCAGTTACTAGGATTTTCCGAGGTAGAATGTCATGGCCGCTCCAAAGGTGACCTGTACAGATGAGGCACGGCACGCGATAGAATGAACTGCCTTTGCTGCTTATTGATTCCAATAGACGAAGTCAATGCATCAGATGATGCTCAATTAATTAATTGGGGGACCTTTAAGAAATAGTCCAGGTCAAAGTACTATGTGTGGGATTGTACTGGTTGTCATGCTTCGAGTTATACTACAAGGGGATAAAAAGGGTTTTCCATTTATTAATTTCTTGATCTGCTTACGTATCTTAGTATCTTGCAAGAGTAAAGTGAGGCTGTATAGAGTAGACAAGCTAACATTTGCAAGCAGACAGTATTGTAAGGTTATCCTGCCGTGCCACGATTCTATCACGGGACAGATTTTCTTGTTCCAATATTAGGTTTGCTTTAGTTGCTGATTATTAAATTGTAGGGGTTGATAAATCTTACGCATCTTTTAAATAGGTGCATTTATTTGGAGGACGTGATGCGCTTCATGAGTAAAGATGGAAGCTTACATGGGAATGGATCTCTTCGGAGCAGCATCTGAACGCGAGGGAATCAGCTGGCAGTCTCTTAAAAGCTGGGTGGTAAGAGCTTTTTTTCCTTCACTAACATATTTTGACCGTCTCTAGTTAAATAAGGTTTCTGTTTCCCTTCGTTCTGTCCAATGATACATAATGTCTTGAGACCCATTCTGATTCAGTAAACGGATCATCCAACCAGTAAAATTTTACGAAATGGGATGTTGTATATGCAAAAATTGATGGAAGCAATTGTCGGTTGGTATGATTTATGTCGTGGGTTTTTTGGTCATTTGAAACTTATCTAATGCCTTTTGCAGGTGAATGCATTTAGGGAGAGGAGGGCCCTTGCGCTGTCTCTAAACGACATTAAAACTGCGGTGGACAAACTCCAGAAGATGTTGAATGTCGTCATAGCTTTCATCATCGTGATTATTTGCCTCGCTATACTACCAAGTCGACGTCACCTACTTCCTTATTGTCATAAGCTCGCAGCTTCTTGTCATGGCATTTGTCTTTGGGAATACCTGCAAGACCATTTTCGAAGCTATCGTCTACCTATTCGTAATACATCCTTTCGACGTGGGTGATCGCTGCGAGGTGGATGGAGTACAGGTAAAAGACCCTTTTCTACGTAAACTCTCTCTTTCTGTCCAATGGCAATCTTAATCTCTTTGCTTTGCTCACAGATGGTGGTGGAAGAGATAAATATACTGACTACAGTCTTCCTGAGGTATGACAACCAGAAAATTGTATACCCAAACAGTGTCTTAGCTTCCAAGCCCATAGGTAATTACTACAGGAGCCCAGATATGGGAGATGGAGTTGATTTTTCTATCCACGTCTCGACTCCGGCCTAGAATGTTGCTATTATGAAGGAACGAATAGTCAGGTAGGGAAGAGACATCCTTTTTTTTCTAGGTTCATCACTTCCATATGTTTCTTTTGATGTTGGTTGATTCATGGAATGTTCAATCAATGAGAAAATGCCCTACGTAAATTTCGATTGCAATTGCCTATGTAAATAGACGTTCTAGTCAAAATGATTTGCTGTTCTTGGTGTTGTAGGTATATTGAGAGCAGGAGCGACCACTGGCATTCAGCACCGATGGTGGTGACAAGGGAGATTGAAAGCCTGAACAGAGTGCTGATGTCAGTTTGGCTCGAACACCGAATGAATTATCAGGACATGGGCGAAAGATTTATCAGGAGAGCTCCTTTGGTTGAAGAGATGATCAAAATCTTCAAAGAGCTCGACATCGAGTACTGGTTGTGGCCTCTAGATGTGAACATCCAAAGCTTACCCAATCCAAATTCAACTAGGCTTCCTTCAAATTGGACAGCGGGCAGTAGCTGATCATACTCTCAGTATGGACAAGCACCAGCTAATTTTCCCACAAGACTCCCAGACTCAAGGATGTCATACTGCCATAGTGACTGAACAGTTTTTTAACCGTGACACCTACGTGCAAAAAAAATTTGTATAATTCCGCTATGAATGTAGCTTCGCCGATGACAAACTCCGAATCAACAAAAGAATAGCTGGATAATATTTTGCTTAGACTCGGTGGCATCATTTGACTCCGGTCTTCTTTACTCGACTTCTTTGCTTCCAACTTCATCTTCCGTGGCCTTAGGTGGACGGAATACAAGATACGTGGAAAGTTATGCTCGGGTTAGCGAAGGTTAAAGGGGACAACTTTGTTCTGGTGTTTGATTGATTAATGGGCAGTAGTTAATACAGAACTGGATGCCTGTTAGCTTCTTGTCAAATCCCTCCTTTAGTGCCGCCCTAGTTTCTCTTGTATGTTGGTGGACCCAACTGAACCACCCTCATCAAGTAAAGGATCAAATGGGCGAGTCAAGTCCATTTGTGTGGCCGGAACTTGAACCAGGAAACAACTAAAGGAACAATCTCGCTCTCTCGCACAACACACACACACAAATGGCTGCCCTGGTGAAGGTGTACGGACCACCGTTGTCGACTGCAGTTTCGAGGGTACTTGCTACGCTTATCTGCTCGAGAAAGATGTGTAGTTTCAGCTCGTCTCTGTTAACTTCCCCTCTTGTATACTGTGAACAGCCCTTTGGCCAAGTCCCTGCTTTCCAAGATCAGGGCATCACCATTTTCGGTACAAACGCCCACATCCTCATTTGTTGCGTCTCCTCAAAATTAAATTCAGTTCTCATGTCATCTGATTGGTACCGCTAATTGGTCGATTGATCTATGCCAAATTACAGCATTTATCAAATTTAAAAAAGAGCCAGAAGAAATGGATCATGGGATTGGTTGAGCAAGGAAGCCTTGAGTTGGACGTGTAAGGTTTAGGCTGGTGTGGGTTTTAGATGGAATTTCGCTACCTTAGAACCGTTATAGTATAGCTTCGGCCACCGTTCAACGGGGATTCGGTGGACGGCTCCAGTGACGGAGTATCTTTTCTGGTTCGACTGTGAGAATACAATTACTTGTACTGCGATTTGATACCTGAATGCTGAATTTTCAACTTTAATCGGGAAGCTTTTCCATGATTCATTTGTTTGAATGGTATTACTAGTGTTAAATTTGTACCATGACAGCTACTTAATTCCACGGCATCATTTCGCTGACTTGCTTGATTTGATCAATTCGCTTGTAGAGTCCAGAGCGATCTGTCGCTACATATGCGAGAAGTACGCGGACAAGGGCAACAAGAACTTGTACAGCACGAAACCACTGGTCAAGGCCTCCATAGAGCAATGGCTAGAGTCCGAGGGCCAGAGCTACAACCTTCCGTCCTCGACTCTGGTTTTCCAGCTCGCGTTCGCACCACGGATGAATATAAAGCAAGCCGAAGCACAGATCAAACTGAACGACCTGAAGCTCCCGAAGGTGCTCGACATTTACGACCGGAGGCTGGATAGCAGCAGGTTCCTGGCGGGCGACGGGTTCACTCTTAGAGGCTTTCAGCTCGAGGAAGAATTTGAACCCGTGGTGGAACGAGATCTCAAGCCGAGACTCGCGGAAGAAAGCCGTGGAGATGAAGACGAGCAAATGAGAATCCTGGTTTGGTTGGCTTTAACGCAAAACGGGATTTGCTATCGAATTTGAGTTCTTGCTTCTGGCGTTTTTCGTGGCTTTCGATCGTGCTGTTTCTGCAATTTGAGATTTCTCTATGTTTCCAATGGGATCAATGTTCATTTCGATTTGATGAATGAGAATTTGCATGTTCTTCATTAACAGTTGATGTGCATCTGCTATATTAGAAGAGAACCCTGCTGAACATAGCATTGAACAGCAGACTTGTGCAGTGGAATAGAGGAGAACCTCATTCACCAGTATTGAATGGATCCATAGCATGTCTACAGAGTGTCCACTTTTTATGTAATAAAGTGTTGACAAGATCTTGAAGTTCAGGGGAAGTGAGATTGTAGATTTGATTTCTTGCTTCTGCTAGATATAAACACTCAATTTAGACTACGTTTGTTTCGCGAAAAACGAATAATTTAGACAACATTTTTCTAAAAATAATCATTTGTATTGCTTTAAATAATTAGTCGATGAAATTTTTTTCATTATCGACAGCAATTTATGTCTAAATATTTTTGTGAACAATAGAAATATCTTTCGTTGATTCATTAATATAAGCAATACAAACCATCACTTTTAGAAAAATATTTTCAAATCATTTTTTTTCTCGAAATAATTGCACTCTTATTATACAAGAAAATAATCCATTGCAGATCTGATAATATTAATACGGTTGAGTTACCTTTGTTTAGATTAAAGTGATGGATATTCTGGATCACGCTACCATATCACTTTTGGAAAAAAGTGTACACTTAGGTGCTTTTTTTTTTCTGGATAATTAGGTGTGTTTATTTTGTGAAAAATGAACGATTTAGATAAAATTTTCTTAAAAATGATCGCTTATAACACTTGACATAATTAATCAATGAAACATATTTTTATTATTGACAATAATTTATGTTTATATATTTTCATGGATGATGAAATATTTGTCGTTCATTTATTTTGTAAGCGATCTAAGTGATTATATTTTTTGAATTACTTATTTTTCGCGAAAGAAAAGGAGGTTAGTAATATTTCGTTGTCGTTTTCAATAAGTGGTCATAGAAAAAAGGGTAAATACCATAAAAATCCTAAACCAGTACACATGTGACAAATTTATTTTAAACTAATTTTTGACCATCAAAAACCTCAAATTTGTACACATGTGAAAAATTTACCCTAAACTAATTTTTTGATCACTATAAACCCCAAACTAGTACATTTGTGACGGATTTACCTTAAATTAAATTAGATTAATACCACGAAAAACCACAAACAGATACACCTGTGACAAACGGAGGATAAAACCCTAAATTGGTACGCCCGTCAACTATCACGTGTCATCCAACTCAGAAATTTAATGGTAAACATAGGTTTTCCATTGATCAGGAAAATATTTTTCGTAGACTCATTTTCCTAAGCCAATTGAACACCAGAAAATGTTTTCCGCGAAACAAACCGAGCCTCTGTACTAACCAAATTTCAAATTACTAGTTACTCCACAATTTGAATTTTCCATTGGATTATTGAATTAATTATGGTAGTGAAGAATGACATATATTTGATTTTGTTTTTGGTGGGTGAATCATAAGTTGACTTGTCGGCCACGTAGCAGCATTTAAATTTTTCGATTCGGTTTTAAGGTCACGAATGATAACCATTTTTATTATCGAGAAAAATTTCTAGCCAGAAATATTCCTTGGACAAGTTTTTGAGTCACAAGTAACATTTGATAATAACACGAAATTTTTGATCTTGGAACAAAAATTCGTTCAATGAATTGGGATTGAATATCCTTAATCAATTGAATTGAAAGCATCGTTGTAGAATTCGTATATCGAAGGGTGGCAACTGTGAGCGGTGAGGACCAGCGACAAGAAGAGTTGTTATTTCTATATGTTTCGGGAATAGAAAATCATTTTCTACTTCTCATTTATGTTTCAAACCTTTTTTTGGGCTAAAAATTTATCTTGGAAATAGAATAATGAAATTATATTATCAAACAGATTTTTGTTTCAAATTTGTTCCCCGAAACACAAAAATAGAAAAACAGAGAAACAAAATGGTTATCGTGCATGTGTTATTTAGGGTGATTTGTTTCAAGGTGGGTTGGTTCCCACCCTGGAATCAAAACCGAACCAAAAGGGTCGGTTCCCTATTTGTGGAATCAGGAAATTGTCCACCTTGTATTCAAAACGAACCAGATGGGGTGAGTCCAAGAATTGATGGTGATATCTTTCTTTAATGTTTTGGATTTTTAATTAATGAAAATATCGATGGAAAGATGTTAAAGGTGTGATAAAATATAATCAAGTATCATTAATTTGTTAATAAAAAAATATTGATCCGGTATGTGTGGTTGGGTCTACACCTGAAATCGAAAACTGGATCGACATCCATCAATTTTTGCAAAAACCGTCCAAAACTAGCTGATTCAGTCCGATTTCAGCGGTTACCCTTAGCTTCAATTATGGTTAAGCATTGGTTCAGGGTCAACCCTGGACCGGCCCAACCCTGCTGATCCTAGTCCGGTTCCCAAGGGGAATGGGTCAACCTTTGGTCCTAGGACCCTGAGATTCTATATCATGCAAGTTAGTTCTCGCTACTAGGAGTTTAGGGTTGACCTTGTATATATTATATTTTATATGCTTTTATCTACTCTAAACTCTAGCTCTCTTCCTCTGTTCTCTTCTTTCTTTTGCAGTTCAGTTTGTTGTGTAAATTAGAAAATAGAAAGGGGCAAAAGGACATTAGAAGTGCCATAAGTTGTGTACGGAGGACACTTTGATGCCATAACTTTTTTTCGAATCACTTTGGTGCCAAAATCGAAGGAAAATAGATCACTTTAGTGACTCTAGCCAAAAATTTGATGTAGCATTTATATTTTAAAAAAATGGTCTGATTTGTACACGTGGAAATTATGTGGTTTTTTTCGAATTTTTTAGTCTTTTTAATCTTTTTTTTTCCTAACTTTTTCTTGGTCGCCGATCCGGCGAGTAGCCAAAGGGGAGGGCCGGCGAGGCCGACCTCGCCGGCCTCTAGCGAAGCTCGCCCCGTCGGCCACCGACGAGGGCAAGCCTCGTCGGCCCTGGCTGGGCGAGGTCGCCTCACCTAGCAAAGGCGAGGCCGACCTCGCCGTCGCCTGGGTCGTGACGGCAAGGTCTCCCCTCGCCCGACAAAGGCGAGGCCGACCTCGCCGTCGCCTTAACCCAGGCAACAGCGAGGTCGGCCTCACCTTTGCTGGGCGAGAGGAGACCACCAGCGAGCTTCGCTAGATCTGGCGAGGCCGACCTCGCCATCGCTTGGGTCGCGACGGCGAGGTATCCCCTCGCCCGGCAAAGGCGAGGCCAACCTCGCCGTCGCCTGGGTCGAGGTGACGGCTAGGTCGGCCTCGCCTTTGTCGGGCGAGGCGATCTCACCCAGCTAGGGGCCAGTGAGGGCAAGCCTCGCTGGTGGTTGGCGAGGCGAGCTTCGCCAGAGGCCAGTGAAGTCGGCCTCGCCGGCCCTCCCCTTTGGCCGGTCGCCGGACCGGCGATAGGGAAAAAGTTAAGAAAAAAAAGATTAAAATATTCGAAAAAAGCCACATAATTTGTATGTGTACAAGTCAGATCATTTTTTTAAATATAAATGCCACGTCAGCTTTTTGGCCGGAATCACTAAATTGATCTATTTTCCTCTGATTTTGGCACCAAAGTGATCCGAAAAAATGTTATGGCACCAAAATATCCTTCGTACACAATTTATGGCACTTTTGGTGTCCTTTTGCCGTAAAAAGGAAACCCTCTTCGCTTGCCTCGGCCTTGCTCGCCTCACGAGCGCAACTTAGCTGAACAAACATACTTTCTTAAGTATTAATTATGTACGTTGTTTGTTTTGTTTTCAAGTGTTCAGAAATTGAATTGATCATTTAATAATGAACAAGATATGAAATTGTAAAATTCATGGTTTATATTATGTATTTTGAACGGTTTAATTGTATTTCAAATGTTCATTTTCATGGTTTGTTGCTTTTAACAAGTGTAAAATTTATGTTGTTACCTTATCTTATGTATGTATGTTTGATATGTACTGATGTTCATAGTTTAGTTTTTTAATATCGCATTATTGATGGATATGTAATTTGAAATAATATATTTGTCCTTTTAGAGAATATAAACAACAAAAAAATAATCTGTTGGTCTTGAGTTGACCCTGGAACTTGACCGACCCTATGGGTCTGGTCCGGTTCTCAGTCCTAGGCTTAACAGGATTGATCCTCGATCCCAAAAATTGAGAATCAATACTGTACAGATTGGTCCTTGGGTTAAGCGTTGGACCGGCCCAACCCAAATCATGCTCACCCCTAACTTCAATGGATCATATCGTCGTCATGAGGGGTAATCGATTCCTCTGGTCTGGTTCCAAGGTGGAATCAGGAATCGGACCGGGGGAACCAGTTCGGAACTGGGGACTGGACCGATCGGTTCTAGTATTGGGAATTGGGAACTTTTTTTTCCCACTACTTGATACCATACGTTTTAAAACTAGAATTGCGTTCCCCATGCCGACTACATGTAATCACAAAAACAAACGTGCAATTCGAGCCAATGCGGTGACAAATTGTGTTCCCCATGCCGACTACATATATGTTCTAAAATTAAAATTGTATTCTCCATGCCAACTACACATAATCACAAAATATATATATATATATATATATATATATATATATATATATGTAGTTGGCTCGATTCGGCTCGGTTCCTCTTGGAACCGGGAACGGGACCGCTTGGACACCAGTTTCACTTTTAAGAATCGAGAACTAGACCGACATTCACGAGAATCAGACCCAACCGATCGGTTTAGTCCGATTCAATTTGGGCGGTCCAATTTTGAACACCGCTAATCGTGGTGCCAAAGTTCAGTGTCGAGTCTCTGTGCTCTACTAGTCTCTACCAGTAGAGAGCTGCCGAGCTGCGGCACAACGAGCACACGCTTGTTTTGTTTTCGCAGAACACAGAAGAAGTTTCTTGAAGAAGCGCCACCCCACCACTCTACTACCTCTCTCTCTCTCTCTCTTCCGCCAGTGCATGCCTTTTTGTCTCCCATGCACTTTACTCTCTCTCTCTCTCTCTCCCCAAAACCCTCTCGTAAACCTCCGCGTTCTCTCTCTCGCATCGCATTTACACGTTTTGCTCGATTCTTCCTCCTCCTCCTCCTCCTCCTCCTCCTCCTTCTTCTGCAACCTTCTCGCTCTTCAAGCCTAGAGCTGCTTCCGCTGAGCAATGGCGAGGCCCGTGGACGCCCCTCGGGTTCTCCGGGAGATCGAAGTCGTGGTGGTCGACGTCGAAAACGTTGCCTTCCGGGGAAATGCGGAGCTCCAACCGATCAGCTCCGGCGTCGGGCGGGAAACTCCCGGGAGCTGCGCCGGGCGCTCGCCGGAGGAACCCGCGGCCTCGTCCCGAGAAAGCTCGGCCCGAACCGTCCGCGAGCAGTGGGAAGAGTTGCCCGTCCACGAGAACCCGAGGGTTTCGTCGAGTTCGCGTGTGGTTGAGGCATTGACTCCGGGCTCCAACGCTTCGTCTCGGCGGAATTCGCGGCTGCTCGTGAACAGGCCGAAATCGAGGCTTCTGGATCCTCCCGAGGAGCAATGGCAGCAGCGGTCGAGGATCGCGGCGGATTCGGGGCCGTTCTCGGCAAAAGGCGGCGATGATCGCAAAGAAGAAAAGGACGATTTCGAGGACATTCCGGATGAGTACAAACGCACGAAGCTCGGCTTGTGGACGGTGCTTCAATTCGTGAGTCTCGTTTTGATCATCGCAGCTCTAGTTTGTAGTCTTTGGATAGATGCACTAAAGAGGCGAACACTGTGGGATCTTCCTCTGTGGAAGTGGGAGATCATGGTTTTCGCTCTTATTTGCGGAAATTTAGTTTCTGATTGGTTGATCACATTGGCCGTGTTCTTGATTGAGCGGAATTTCATACTGAGGAAGAGAGTTTTGTACTTCGTCTACGGATTGAAGAAAGCTGTCCGAAATTGTATCTGGTTTGGTCTCGTCCTGCTTGTGTGGAATTGTGTGTTTGATGATAAGGTTGAGAAGGAGACTAAGAGCAGGATATTGCCTAGAGTAACAAAGATACTCGTGTGCGTTTTCATAGGCGCGGTGATCTGGCTCCTGAAGACTCTGCTCATTAAGGTCCTTGCCTTGTCATTTCACGTGAACGCCTTCTTCGAGAGGATTCAGGAGTCCCTCTTCAATCAGTACTTGATAGAGACGCTCTCGGGCCTGCCGCTGTTTGAGAAGTTCTACAATGACGAGGAGGAGAGGGCGATTGCTGAGTTCCGAGAGCTTCAGGATGCGGGGGCCAACATTCCTAGCAATCTGAGGGAAACTCTTCTCCCGAGAAGTGACAAATTCGCGGGGAATGGGAAGAGCCCCATTGTGGGGAAGAGCCCTCGACTTTCAAGAGAAGCTTCACGCGGGCAGGACATGAATATCCCGATCGAGCAACTGCACAGGCTCAATCAAAAGAATGTATCGGCTTGGAACATGAAGAGGTTGATGAATATCATAAGGAATGGCACCTTATCTACTCTGGATGAGCACATTCTTCCTTCTGATGTGAAGGATGAGGCCACATTGGAGATAAGAAGTGAACGTGAGGCAGAGATGGCAGCCAAAAGGATATTCAGGAACGTTGCTAAGCAGGGTTCGAAGTAAGTTGCTTCTTTCGTATATCAAACCATTAACATTGCCAAATTCTAAAAAAATATTTGGGAGTTAACAGGATTTTCCGAGGTAGAATGTCGTGGCTGCTCCAAAATTTTCCATTAACTTGGGTGACCTGTGCAGATGAGGCACGGGAAAGAATGTACTGTCTTTGCTGCTTAATGATTCCAATAGACGAAGTCAATGCATCAGCTGATGCTCAATTAATTAATTGGGGACCTTTAAGAAATTGTCCAGGTCAAAGTATTATATGTGGGACTGTACTGGTTGTCATGCTTCTAGTCATACTAAAAGGGGATAAAAATCCTGCTTACGTATCTTAATATCTTACAAGAATAAAGTTAGGCTTTGTAGAGTAAACAAGCTAACATTTGCAAACAGACAGTAAGATACGGTTATCCTGTTGGTGCCTCTGAGAAGTAGCATACCCATGCCACGATTCTATCATGGGCCAGATTTTCTTGTTCCAATATTAGTTTTGCTTTATTTGCTGATTATTAAATTGTAGGCGTTGATAAATCTTATGCATCTTTTAATAGGTGCATATATTTGGAGGATGTGATGAGCTTCATGAGTAAAGATGAAGCTTACAAGGCAATGGATCTCTTCGGAGCAGTATCTGAACGCGAGGGAATCAGCTGGCTATCTCTTAAAAATTGGGCAGTAATAGCTTTTTTCCTCCACTTATGTATCTTGACTGTCTCTAGTTAAATAAGGTTTCTGTTTCCCTTCTTTCTGTCCAATAACACATATATGGTTTATATTTCTAACCATGAGAATGACTTGAGACCCTTTTTGATTCAGTAAAAGGATAATCCAACCATTGAAATTTTACTAGATCCAGGCTTACATATTGCTTTTTACTTTTCACCAAATGGGATGTTGTATATGCAAAAATTGAAGCAATTGTCGGTTGGTATGATATATGTCATGGGTTTTTTGTCATTTGAAACTTATTTAATGCCTTTTGCAGGTGAATGCATTTAGAGAGAGGAGGGCCCTTGCTTTGTCTCTAAACGACACTAAAACTGCAGTGGACAAACTCCATAAGATGTTGAATGTCATCATGGCTTTCATCATCGTGATTATTTGCCTCGCTATACTACAAGTCAATGTCACCCACTTCCTTATTGTCATAAGCTCGCAGCTTATTGTCATGGCATTTGTCTTTGGGAATACCTGCAAGACCATTTTCGAAGCTATCATCTACTTATTCATTATACATCCTTTTGACGTGGGTGATCGCTGTGAGGTGGATGGAGTGCAGGTAAAAGACCCTTTTCTATGTAAACTCTCTCTTTACGTTTGAGGGCAATCTTTATCTCTTTATTTTGCTCACAGATGGTGGTGGAAGAGATAAATATACTGACTACAGTATTCCTGAGGTATGACAACCAAAAAATTGTATACCTAAACAGTGTCTTAGCTACCAAGCCCATAAGTAATTACTACAGGAGCCCAGATATGGGTGATGGAGTCGATTTCTCTATCCATATCTCGACTCCGGCCGAGAAAGTTGCTATCATGAAGGAACGAATAGTCAGGTAGGGAAGAGACATATCCTTTTGTTTCTAGGTTCATCTCTTCCATATGTTTCATTTTATGTTGGTTGATTTATGGAATGTTCGACCGAGGAGAAAATGCCTTACATGGACGGTGATTATGATTGCCTATGTAGATAGATGTTTTAGTCCAAATGATTTGCTGTCCTTGTTGTTGCAGCTATATTGAGAGCAGGAGTGACCACTGGCATCCGGCGCCAATGGTGGTGACAAGGGAGATTGAAGACTTGAACAGAGTGCTAATGTCGGTTTGGCTCACACACCGAATGAATCATCAGGACATGGGCGAAAGATTTGTCAGGAGAGCTCTTTTGGTTGAAGAGATGATCAAAATCTTCAAAGAGCTCGACATCGAGTACCGGTTGCGGCCTCTTGATGTGAACGTCCAAAGCTTACCCAGTCCAAATTCAACTAGGCTTCCTTCAAATTGAACAGCAGGCGGTAGCTGATCATACTCCAATATGGACAAGCACCAGCTAATTTTCCCACGAAGTCTCGGACTCAAGGATGTCAGTCTCCGATATCGACAGAACAGTCTTTTGACCATGGCATCTTCGTGTGAATGACATTTGTATAATTGCCCCGCGAATGTAGCTTCGCCATAAAATGATAAATTCTAATGAAATTAACCTTACAATTGCTTGGACTTGGTGGCATCATCCGACAATGGTTTTCTTTACTCGACTTCTCTTCTTCCTACTTAATCGTCTGCGGCCTGTAGCTGATGAAACATGAGAAACATGGAAAGTCTTGTACCGGTTAGCGAAGATTAAAGGGAACAACTTTGTTCTGGTGTTTGATTAATGTGCAATAGTTAATACAAAGCTAGATGCTTGTTAGCTTCTTGTCCAATTCCTCCTTTAGTGCCGCCGTGGGTGTTCCTATTTACATGTTGGTGGACCCAGCTGAGCCACCCTCGTAAAGTAAAGGATAAAGCAGGCGAGTCCAGTCTATATGTGTGGCGGAAACTGGGACAAGGAAACAAGAACTAAAAGCACAAATCTCACTCGCACGCACAACACACGCACAAATGGCTGCCCCGGTGAAGGTGTACGGACCACCATTGTCGACGGCAGTGTCGAGGGTGCTTGCTTGTCTGCTGGAGAAAGATGTGGAGTTCCAGCTCGTCCCTGTTAACATGGCAAAAGGGGAGCACAAGAATCCTGACTATCTCAAGATCCAGGTTCTCTGTTAGTCTGAGTTTAACTTTATCTTCTCCGTGTTCGATTAATTTGGTTCTCAATATTTTCGGGAATTCTTTTTAACATCGGCTCTTGTATGCTGTGAACAGCCCTTTGGCCAAGTCCCTGCTTTCCAAGATGAGAGCATCACCATTTTCGGTATAAACACCCACATCCTCATTTGTTGTAACTCCTCGAAATTAAAATTCAGTTCTCATGTCATCCGATTGATTGGTACTGCTAATTTTTTAATCGATCTGATCCAAATTACAGCAGCGGCGGAGTATTTTTTTCTGGTTGGAGTGTTAGGATACAATTACTTGTACTGCAATTTGATACCTGAATGCCGAATTTGCATCTTTAATCAGGAAGATTTTCCATGATTGTCATCACAAATGCCTCTGTTGCATCAGTTCACTTGTTTGAATGGTATTACTAGTGTTAAGTCTGTACCGCGACAGCTAGTTAATTCCACGGCATCATTTCACTGGCTTGATTGATTCAATCAATTCGCTTGTAGAGTCCAGAGCGATCTGTCGCTACATATGCGAGAGGTATGCGGACAGGGGCAACAAGAACTTGTACAGCATGAATCCGCTGGTCAAGGCCTCCATAGAGCAATGGCTAGAGGCCGAGGGCCAGAGCTACAACCCTCCGTCCTCGACTCTGGTATTTCAGCTGGCATTCGCGCCACGGATGAATATAAAGCAAGACGAAGCACAGATCAAACTGAACGACCAGAAGCTCTTGAAGGTGCTCGACGTTTACGACCAGAGGCTGGAGAGCAGCAGGTTCCTGGCGGGCGACGAGTTCACTCTGGCCGATCTGTCGCACTTGCCGAACACGCACTACTTGGTGAGCGTGGGGAACCGGGGAGAGGCTTTCAGCTCGAGGAAGAATGTGGACCGGTGGTGGAACGAGATCTCGAGCCGAGACTCGTGGAAGAAAGTCGTGGAGATGCAGAAGAGCAAATGAAAATCTGGGTTTGGTTGGCTTTATGCAAGGCTAGGATTTTTCTATAGAATTTAAGTTCTTGCTTTGGGAGTTTTTCGTTGCTGTCGATCATACTGTTTCTGAGATTTTTTTCATGTTTCCTATGGGTTCAATGTTCATTTCGATTTGATGAATGAGAATTTGCATGTTCTTCATTAATAGTTGATGTGCATCTGCTATGCTAGAAGAAAACCTAGCCGAACATAGCATTAACAACAGATTTGTGCAGTGGAAAAGAAGAGAACCCCATTCACTTCAATATATCCGAAGATTCAATGTAGGCAAAAGGTAAAACACCACAAAAAATCCCAAATTATGAGACTTGTTATAAATTTACCCTGAATTTTTTTTTGTGACATGAAAAATCCCAAACTATGTCACTTATGACACATTTATCCCACAATACATTTGTCTATGGGCATTTTCGTCTTTTTTTCTATTTTTTTTCCTTTTTTTTCTTCTCTCTTCCCCTCCGCCGTGGTCGGCGAAGGGAAGCCGGCGAGGGCAGCCCTTACTTGCGTCGGGCGAGGGCTGCCCTCGCCTGAGTCGGGCGAGGGCCGCCCTCGCCGGCTTCCCTCTGCCGACCACGGCGGAGGGAAAGAGAGAAGAAAAAAAAATAAAAAAAAATAAATAAAAGAAAAAGACGAAAATGTCCATGGACAAATGTATTGTGTAATAAATGTGTCATAAGTGGCATAGTTTGAGATTTTTCATGTCACAAAAAAAATTCAGGATAAATTTATCACAGATGGCATAACTTGAAATTTTTTGTGGTGTTTTTCCTAGGTAAAAATTCAATTTAGATTTTCCTCTCCTAATATTTTGATTGCTGCCTTTTCCTTTCCTAGAATTTGGCTTGTGCTTTTGAGTTTTGATTAGAGCCATAATGCGTACATAACGTCCACTTTTCATGTAATAAAGTGTTGACAAGATCTTGTCAGTCAAGGGAAGCGAGATTCTAGATTTCATGTTCTACTCGACATAAACACTAGATTTAGATTTAGATAGCAATAGAATAATCCTCCCCAAATCTTATAATCTCGACGTGATTGATTTGCCTTTATCTAGTTTAAAAAGCTGAATATGTTTAATCATAATACCGCATGATTTTTGGTAAAAAGTATATACTTATTAAAATTTCACAAAATACAATTAATTTGTTATCATTTTCAATTACTTAATTTTATCACCTTACGACATATTTATCTTAAATTAATTTTTGTCATTCAAATCTTGTACCTGAGATTCAACCTACCCGTCATTGACATACCACCCAATATCCAACACATGTGGATTTCTACGTCGGATTTGCCATTCTCCACATCACTTGTATAACAGCCATCACCGTCTGTGTGTGTTTTTTTTTTGGTCGGAATTTATGTTGTGTTGACATGTGGGCATTTTAGCCTAGGGTACGTCGGACGAAATACTAATGGAGAATAGATACAGAAATGAATTTTGAACTAATGTATCATTTATGCCAATTCGAGATATTTACTGGTATTTTCTGGTAGATACTCAAAACAATAGTTCGCTGCTCTCCCCCCACTCTCTCTCTCTCTCTCCCTCTCTCTCTCTCTCTGTCTCCCTCTCTCTCATATTTCCGCCTTCCTGAGAAAAAGTGAAAATCCTCAAAACCCCCAAATCGCCCCAGAATCACCCAAAGAATCATCATCTCTGGAGGTCTCGGTCACAGCGAGTTTGCTAGCGGCAAAGGTTTGATAATGGAGTGCAGCGGCTCCAAGGGAGAAGATGGGTTGGGGGACTACAACAGCAGCAACATCAAGAGGGCGCGACTGCGCTCCGCCCTCTCCGCTCTCCTCCAGGACCCCATCCTCGCCGACGTCCCCAGGAACCCCGCTTTGTCCGACGTCGACACCCTCATCAGCCTCGAACTGGGCAGCGCCATGCGGGTCTCCGTCCTCAAATTAGACGGCGCCAGCTTCGGTATTTTGTGAACTTCCTTCGTTTTCCGTGTTCATGTTGTCTTGGCGTTTTATCGTACACCTGGAGTGCATGCTCCGCGCTCAGCTCTGCCTCTCTTTCCGTTGGTCGGCGAAGTGTAGATGTCGCGGTTATGAATTCGGCCACGGTGAAGGAATTGAAGCTGGCTGTGAAGAGAAAAGTGAGCGACGCGGAGCAATCCAAGATGGGTCATCGTCAAATTTCGTGGTTAGTTGTTAATCGTTTGCTCGAAACTCGTCCGGGTGGATTTTGTGTTTGCAAGTGCGGAAGCTGCTTTTGAGCTGAGAAATTTAAGTGTTGGTTGAATTAGTGGCCATTCCAATTCTTGTGAACGGTGATGCCCGGCGAAGATGAAAGGGACACAAGTTCTTCCCCTTCTGTTAATCTGCAAAAAAATATAGTTGAATAATACAACAATACCATCAATGTCAAGGTTCGTTTTTTTTTTTTTTGAACTAATCCTGCCTAGATGATGTACCATGCGATGAATTTTCCCCGCTTTTGTTCGGCCTCGATGACTTCTTGAACTGCTTCTGAAATGTAAACTCAAACGGTTGGTATGCTTAACAAAAGATTCTATTGGATTTTCAGGAAGCACGTGTGGGCGAACTTTTGCCTATCATACCATAATCAGAAACTGCTTGATGATGATTCCAAGCTTCAGGATTTTGGCATCCGAAACAATTCTCAGGTTCTGATACCCTGTCTCATTCTCTAGCACTTTTTGTCTATAGGCTTTTGTAATGGTCTAGTAGCTTTGGTTCTCTTCATCCGTATTTGATTTAGGAACATTCATGTGCTGATCAGTGGCTTTAAGTGAAATGCCTTAAAGTTTAAGCTGCAAAACTATACTGGAGATTTAAATGCTTACTATATACTAGGGTCAACCTATCCTGAAGCATCACGCTCCGACACTCGAGTGTTAAGCCCCTTGGAGACGTGATAGAGGCGATCACTTTGTCAATAGGAGTGATGTCTGGAAAATCCAAATGCTTTTAACTTTAGCACACTTCACATTGATGTACCAATAACATGAACATTTTTTATTAGACTCGACATTGGTATACCAACTGGGGCATGGTATCCTCAGGGCCCATATAACTTCTGTGCATAAATTGGTCGTGACAGATTGTCGACACACTTATGCTTGACATGAAAAAAAAAACGAGGATATTTTTTCGGGGGTCCATGCAGTGAATTGTCTTGCCTGCAATAGCATTCACATGCCTGTATCCTGTAAGCTTGAAGTGTTCGTGCCATGTATGTGTATGCAGGTGCATTTTATCCCCTCTGTCATGTCAAAGAACGCCGGAAGACATTCTAAGAGAAAGAAGCACCGCTTCTTCCATGGCCTGAGCAAGCATGCTTAAGACGACCCATGCAATTTGTTTTTCCGGTGCTACTGTATTTTCGTCAGAGACCATATCCTCTGTATACCAATTATTTCTCTGATATTCCTCATATTTTCCTTGCAACTACATTTTTGCTTTCTTGTTCATTTATGCTTCGGTCCTTGAGCTAGGAGCTTCACGTTTGCTGCCAATTCTGAAACTATTCATCTAAAAGAGAATGCTCACTGTATAGAATTTTTGCCTGAACTAAAAGCTTCCGAGTTGTCAGTTTCACGAACTGACTCTCAATTTTCCAGGATTATTGGTCTTTTAGGAGCTGACTCTCGGTTTCATCTTCATTTCTTTATCCAATACTTCTATCTATATCTGCATCTAATGTGCAAAGCTGGGCTCGGAGAAGAAAATTCTTGCCAAAAATAAGTGCGGTCTGGTAAAGAGAGCAATTCAGTATGAATGTTTCTGGGAAAAACAAAGTCATTGGACGTAATAAATGCCTCTGTTTCGCTGAAGCTATAAACACCATAAGTTTTGACATTGCACTGTACAAAATCGTATTCAATAAGCCAAAATTCCTAAAGTTTGTCGATGCAGGCAATAAACTGCTCGACGAGATTTGGTCTTCAGTTCTGCAGTCCATGGATTTTAGACGGTATGTATTCCCTTGACAAATAGGAAAGTGAATGGACCGAGAAGGCTTCAATCTCGAATTTCACTCCCCTGTGCAGCATCAACTCTAGCTCGAACCTTCCTCAGGCAATGGGCACCGCTAATTTAGTAATGGCAACTATCTTTCTTAATAGCAAATTGAAAATTCTACCTCCAATCTGGCGCTTCGCGCTGTAGGTAGCATCTAAGTAATATTGCCTGTGTCTTTCTTTTATCTGGCAAGTGTGTAGGAGCATAAGCAATTATTCTCTGGCAAGCATAAGGTGTGGTTGAAAAGCATCATGTACTGAGACAGTAGCATCAAATGGGAAAGCCTCACCTTCTGCTGTCAAAGGAAGGAGACACTCTGTTGGAAGACCGTACTTCTCAAAATCTGAAGGAAAAGCTCCTAGCCAGCTCATTTTGGGATTGCGCATAAATTTCGCATCGTAAGCCATTTGCTTGCGTAAGGAAATAAGGGAACAGGAAATTGAGATATGTAAGTAATAACATTGAATAAGCTGAAAAATTTGCTCATGGGATTTACTTTCTGCAATTTAACTGATTATTCACACGGTGTAAGTAATTGATGATTAAATAAACTGACTCGAGAAATAATATCAGATTTCTAAAGTTGAAATTTTCGAACCATGGAACCAAATCGGTAAGTGGACAGTATGTCAAAGCCATATGGATCACAATCTACCAGACAATAGGCAGGCAGATGCAATGTCTCAACGAGAAGCCTCAAGAACCTGGAAGAAGGGAAATGACGCATGTGACGCCCGGTATAAAACCAGGGTCAGGTAACAGATCGATGATGCAAAACATCGCTCCAAGTTCACTGAGTACAAATATCTTTACCTTCTGGTGGGAATATCTGGGTAACCTCTTCCCTGTTGAAACAGGGTATTGGAAGATAATCAGGGCAGAAAAAGTAGAAGGTATACTTGAAATTAGTTAGTTTGCAAAAAATGTATATCCACTAACAGTAATAACAATGCAACGGTTTGCCCTGCAGAACTGGTCATTCGCTAGTCGCTGGAACACTGCATGTCGAACATTCAACCGTTAATATCTGGTCAATAAGAAAATACGGACTCAGAAAATTTTTGAAACTTGCTGACCTGATTCCTTCTCCACGACTAGAATGTAATCAGCAAAACTTAAAATATCTGTGAGAAAGAACAATAGAGAAACTACCTATCTCAGCATGAACAAAATTGAAATGTTGCAGCATTTATGAGAGACATTGAGCCACATCATGAAATTAAGATTTTGAAAGCAGGGTGAGGCCAGAATGACTGAAAACCGCGTTTTGACTTTCTGCACTCTTAGGAAGTATGTGATGAATAGAGATTCAAAAGAGAGTTCCGGAAAGTGCTCTTTGCCTAATTAGCAATCAACAACATCGGCAATCACTTTTTTCCTGTAACATTTGTGTAATCAGTTATATACCTTCAACTTCTTCAACGTGCACCGGAACAGGTTGGGCCTGCCACAAAATGAGAAGCCTATGCTTGGATATATAACTTTTCCTATATTTGTAAAATGATTACTTAAATTATTATGCATCTGAAAATGTACAGTTCTTCAACGCACCGAATTAAGGTTGTTCATGCAATCAAACTTTGCCCCAGCTTCAGTGAATCTTAACCAGCCCATCACCAACCTGAGAAAAAGTCAAATAATCCAAAATTGTCATCAGAAATGTTGAACCATCTCAAATGCCCCTTAAGCAGTGAGGTTACTAATAAAAGCCTAGCTCATAGCTGTAAGAAATCTTGTGAGGTATCAATAGACATTGAAAACTACTTTTAGCCAGCCTGGTGGTAGTAAAGATAACATAACATCAATGGAAAGTTAGAATCTGATAGTGGGATAGGACTAGCAACATTCAACTACTTTTCATGGGCACAATCCGATGGATGAAACAATGGATAACAGCGAACTATTTTGACATGCTTCAGATTAGTCTACAAAAGTAAAGTGAAAATTATGCATGCTTCTCTACTCAACTCCCAAGAAGTCCCAGGAAAGTTACATACCCTTTTCCTACAGAAACCTGCCAAAAGTAGACAAGAAGAAGTTATCATAACGTTAATGTAATTATGAGGTCGGTAATACAAAAGCAGTACGTTAACCATGAAATGAGTTCTGGGTTCACTTCAACCTACTTTCCAAGCGCAAAAAATCAAAATTTCCGCTACATTCAAATTAAGAAACTGAAAAATGGCTGAACCCACTGAGAGATGCAATTGCAAACTACTAGTGCAGATCCAAACTTTATCTGGATAGCAGAAATCCCGTGCAAACTCAAAAAAAAAAAAAATAATCTTCCAAGATAAGAGACTACTAGCAACTTGTGGGAACCATGCAAAGATACCATTTGCCAACCTAGACCAACCAAAAAGTAAACAACTCGACAAAATTTCGCTTCTATTCTGGAAAAAGATGCCAGCAGGATTCTTGAGGAGGGCCTTTTTCTTTATTTGCCTCTAGAGAAGTTTTTTTTTATTTTTATTTTTTGTAAATTTGATGTCCTCCAGAGAAGTGGTCATAATCAACTGCTCCACTAAAAAAATGACCAGTGCTAATGTTCATCATGCTGTCTTCTTCCCACAGAACTTCCCCATCAAGAACCAAAAAAAAAAAAAATCATCTCAAAAATGTTTACCACATTTAAGTTGTGGCGACTGCAGCCGAGAAGGATACACAGGTCGTTTATGGCCCGATCTACAACTGACTGATCTGGATGACAATATAAAGGAAATTACTGTAAGATTTAAAGCACACTACAAGAGAAACATGAATTATTACAGAAACCATCATCTATAAAACAGGTGAATGGTAGATTCATAGGTCATCTAATGCCAGATAAGACTGATGTTCAATTTTTTCTTTATTTGGGTGATCAGCTAAGACTGATGTTGATAATCTCCTTTCCTTTCTCTTCATTTTCCTTGCTTAACAAGTCTGATGTTGAAACTAGAAACATAACGAAATGTGTATGCCTCCTGAATAAAGCATGAATGACGACAGTTTACATTTCATGTAGAGTGAACTTGAAAAGGCATGGGCACACTGACCCGTGATCACTTCATCATTGCATTCATTGAAGGAGCTCGGTCCGCGTAAAAGTTTTCATTAAGAGATTAGATTGATGATCAGTAAGAAGTGATGTATAATCTAATTTCACCTCTGAATACAGAAGGATGCATGTAATATATATCTCTCTTTGATCCATGTCTGTTTTCTTGCAGCAGTTGCTGAACGATCAGCAGCACTCTCAGCAAGACATCTGAAAGCGCCAATGGATAAACACAAAGTTGGGGACTACATATCTTCCACAATTATTCCAGAATCCAATGTCTGTAAACTAATAATTCTCAGGCAGATGACCACATACCGAGCCTATGCACATGCGATTCCTTACGAAAAGTCACCATTTCCTTTCCCTTTGGAAAATCGGGCTTGCAACTACTGCACACAGCAACATCAAACACGAATAAGATCTTTCGGGCATAACGCTGTAGCAAAGGCTGAAAGATCCGGGGATCGGTATGCATGTAATCCCTTTTTTCCCTTAATTTTCTGGACATCAACTTCATCTTGAGCCAAAAGTAATTGCTCTCTATTCCCCTTCACAACATACCAAGTCTTGAATTTTCCAAATTTTCAACGGCTACCTAGCAATGTCAGCAAAATGAGCAAATGCAAGAACTTTATGCTTTCAATCTGCACTATGAACTGCACCATTCAACGTAACCTATAGATGGATCGCGGCAGCTCAGACACCGCCTTGTCTCAGATTCCGAAGTTAAACGATCAACGGTAAAATCACTCTTCAAGTGCGAATAACACGATTCGTCCGAACCAAACGAAGAATCCTCCGACGGAGAGATTAGAAACGCAAAGACGGAACCAGAAATCTTCAGAAACGTGAGCTAACCAGCTTCCGTTGGGGTTCCTACAGTAACTCCGGAATACGTCGATCGCGATCGACGGAGATCGACCGTTGCTGAGATCGCCGAGTATCGATTTCGTGAGCTCTGCAGATGAGTTCAAACCGAAAATCAAACGGCGGCTGGCGACGAGAGATGAAGAAACTTCAAAGCGAAATTAGCCGAGCGCCGTCGACGATGAACCTCTGATCTTGCTTAGCAGGTGAGGGGTTCGTGAGCTCGAGCGGTTTCTGATTCTGTTTCCCTCCATTTTTTTGGTAAAACTGAACAGCTTCGACGACGGACTCGGTTTTTCTCTTATGGTGGGATCCGAATGGTGTCGACCCGATAAACTGTTGGAGTCGGGTCATGCAGGGGTGGGAATTTCCTTGATAAGGAACCATTACGGCAACAACTTCTTAATTAACTTGATACAGAAATTCAAAAAAAAAAAAAGAAGACTTATTTTGGGGAACTGTCCAAGCAAACTCGTTGACAAGAGTTAAATAAATTAAGGTTTGGTTTGATCCGCAAAAAATAACGTAAAACGAATGATTAAAAACACGTTTTCTTCAAAATGATCGCCCTGTATCACTTGAAAATAATTAGTCAATGAAAAACATTTTTATTATCTACAACAATTTATGTGTAAATATTTTTATAGATGTTGAAAATATTTTTCGTTCATTTATTTTTATAAGCGATACAAGCAATCATTTTTAACAAAATATTTTTCAAATCATTCATTTTTCGTAAAACAAACAAAATCTTGAAGCCCTAGCTAGGCCATAAGCTGCCATATATGAAAATTATATTTTCAATCGCTTGTTTTCCGAAATTTATTGGTATCTTAAAAATTATAGTTGCATGAGTCTTTTAAGTTGGATATTTCCATTGGATATAAATGAAGTTTCAATTTCCAATATTAGATTACCTTATTCATCGCGTTCATGGAGGACACAATATCAAGACTAAACCCCGAGCTATCCGTAAACAGAATGTTGAATCCTGCAGCATTAGTTTAGCAAAAACAATCTAAAAATACAATTTAGAATCCATGTCCTCTCATGGGTTAATTAGCCAAAATTCTTTTTTTCCCCCTATAACTCCCCAAAAATTACAATTATTAGATGATGATCCCCAGAAAATTCAGATATTGACACTCTTCTTCATCTGTGAAAAAGAACTTTACAGATAAACAATCAATCGTACATTCACTTCCCTTGGTCCACTCTTCTCTGCCCCTTTTTCAAGGACTTGCAAACAAGAAGAACAAATGGGGGAAAGCAATGCGAGGTGTTATTGTTCGCTGACAGTGTCGTCGCTTCCATTGTGAACCCTCAAAGGAGCATCGGAGAGACCACTCTCAGGTGGTAACGCGTCCTCATCACTTTTGTCTAAGTCCGATTCCGCATCGCTGCTCCACTTTCTCTTCATGATTTTAGGAACCAAGCGAGTCACTTTGGTCTCTAGGGCTGCTGCATCATCGCTGTTGATACGTTCAAATCTGACAGCGCTAACCTTTCTTGCGTTTCCTTCTAGTATCTGCAGCAAATAGGAGACCGCAGAAAAATCATTCGCAAATGTCACTGAAGATGAACATGTACCTCAGACTTCTTGAAAGTGGATTGGTGGGAATGCCTGTGCCAGTACGCTCATTCCACACTAACGTGGTCAGAAATGTGTGAGATCCTTGTCAAAGTAAAGCCCAATGTAAATACACTTTTCTTGAAGTTTGGTCTCTTCTCTAGTGTGCCATTTTACCTAGGATTTTGTTAATAAGTGTCCCATTAAACAAACAACGGAGGAAAGTATGTCATTTTCAATAAACTGTCTATCTCGTGTCATGTGGAATTAGTAAATTGAAAATAACATTTCTTTAATGAGTACGGTCAACAAGTTTTCCGCAGACACTCGTTAACAAAATCTTTTTATTTCTCACAAATCACAAGGGAAAGCATTCAACTAGAATTCCAATCCAGGTCAGCCACGAAAAGCTACGTACATTTTAGTTCATAGTCCCAGTTGAAGCATAAGCTAGGAATTGGGTGTTTGAAACCATTTATTCAGAAGAATAGGTGCTTTCAGATCAGTACCTCGAGTTTGAAAAATTGATGTTTTTCCTTATCCTTTTGATCCTTTCGGTCAGATTCAGTTTCCACATAGTCATCCTCCTCTTCTCGGTTTTCCTTCTCAAGAACCACTTTGATCATCTCACCTGTCCGAGGTATATATCCAAATGCTTCACATATAAAGCCAGACACAGTCTCGTATTGATGACCCTGTCAAGATAAGATGCATAAGCCAAACAGGGATGTCTACCATCATAAGAAAAACAGTGCTACAGCAATAACGATGAATTCACAAATGCCCAGGCACATCCAAAAGAAGTAATACAAGAAGAGAGCTTTAATCAAGATAAAGGAGACAACTAGAAAAAAATTGTGGATCTCCATTTGAAACCTAGAGCTCTAATCGTGTACAAAAATCTATTGGAAACAACCAAACCAACCCCAAAAAATAAATTAATTAATTAATTAAACAAAAGGTTCACCTACTGATGAAAACACATCTCTTGACTCAGATAAATCCCCGCGACTATCTAAAAGGCATAGAGAGCTAGGGCAAGAATAGGTACAAACTTCACAGACTATAACGAGAAATAGTGTTTCCATGATTATCTCATACAGACATTTAACCAAGATTGTGACAAATTTATTGCGTTTCTCTAAATTGTTTCCAGCTAGAAGTGGATTGAAGTGCTAAATTCAAGTGAAATCACTAGGCTACTAGTAGTCATCACCGAACCATTGCTAAGAGACCACCCCTGCTATGGAATAGATGGATGAAGTCCAATTGTCTACACAAAGGAGACAACATGAAGACGACGCACGCCGATCCCACTGGAAATGTAACTGGAATCCTAGAAATCAAACAATTTTATACCTCAGGCATTTTGATATTTAGGTCTTCAGAGAGTTGATCAATTGATGTGTTGGCATCCACGTCATATACTCCCTCTGCTCGCATGACAATGTAGCCAGTTTTCTTCTGGATCTCTTCCTGTTTCAAACAAGAGCAGATAAGAACACGGATGAGAATCAGGACATAAACTCATTTAACATACAGAATAATAAAAAATGCCAGCTGACAATCAGCTTGGCCTATGCATTTCTTTCAACGCCTAGATGTCATTCAAGGTGGCTTCAAAATGACATGGACTTGATTCAGAACTCCCTCTAACACAAAGTCATCCATGAAAACTGTCCTCTATCTGGTGCCATGAAGGTAGCACATTTATCTAGACAAACGCCAAATGAGCTATTGTGCACACTGTGGGTATTATTGTTAGCATGCTTTATAAATGACTATGAAAATATTTTACCCCCCTCATGGCTATGAGGCAAATTGGAGATTTATAATTTCTTAGACAAACTTTAAACTCTATGCAAGCCTATATCAGTGCCATGAGATGCTTTTTGGGCCCAATAGTGCAATGTCATATGAATGGGGTCCTCTGGCCAGATAAGATTACTTATGATCACACTATACAGGCACAAGATAACACATTCCACAGCCCACATAATCAAAACACAAGTAGTAGTGAAAGCAAAAGTTGATGAAAACTAAGGGCGACATTCAAGAGCAAACATTTTGCTCACCGAGTGATGAAAACCAATTCAATCAGAACAAAGTATCAAACAAATGTGAGAAACAAGAAACAAAGGCATCATGTGAACCACCAGAGAAAACATTATACAAGGTCATTAGCTCAAGCATTGAAATATCCCAAAACTAATAAAAGACCTTGCACATGACCCAATACAAACATTTGCACAATAAAATAGGGGTGAACTTACTTTTGAATCATTTTCATCAAAAATTTCGCCGACAATTTCCTCCACAACGTCTTCTAGGGTAACTATCTGTCTCACACAAAAAAAGAACAAAAAAGACCAGAATTCAAAGGTAAGCATCTGAATACCAATAATCACCCCAATGTTCAGAACAGTAATGACCCCTGACATGATTACTCAGCGCAAAATTCTTTCGATCACTACATAAAAAGCCATCGTGCATACGCCTTTCAATTTTATTATGTGAAGTAAGCATCTGACAAAAAACTATATGCATTTCTTTATAGCAAGTCCTTGATAACTCAACCCAAGTGACGTAGATGCCACCACTCACTCAACAATATGCACAGTCTGGACTTCTCATTTCAACTTTTACCAACTCAAACCCCATCCTGCTCTGAACAACCACGTCTGTGAGCATGAGTGAGAATGTAGATTTAGATATGCATGCATGCATAGTGAAACTTGACAGTATTTTCTGATTTATGATTAAAGCATCTCTGCAACAGTTTCAAAATTGAGCAGTTCACAAACATCTCTGGCATCGCATAAAAAATAATGGGTGCATAGTAGCCATTAGCTAGCTGACGAGATATGTGTCATGAAGCAATCAGAAAAATCAAGTCAACGATAATGACATACTCCCACGGTTCCGCCATATTCATTGAGGACGACAGCCATGTGAACCTTTCTTATGCGGAACTCTCTAAGAAGATTCCAAACTGACATTGAGTCTGCAAGACCAGTCACAGAACATGATAAATGATGATGCAAAGAAACAAAACAATTTAACTTTAATGTACACAAACTAAGGAATTTAGGGTGCATTGGAAATCAATGTTTCTGTTAACTTGAACTGCAAAATAATATGTTCTAATCAAGTTATCAGTTTCAAAAAGTTTTACATATCTTTGCATTTTAGGCAAAGCAGGCTTGCACTCTCAGATGGTTAGGCCACAGGCCAGAAGTAACTTTTACTTGGATCGGTAGGTTTCAAAGTCTATAATTCTAACATGTATAGTATGCGCATAAAAAAAAGTTGAGTATAGTAAAAGAATATCAATGGCGGTCCCGACTGATTGTCATGCAAGCTCAAACCAAAGAATATTACCAGGCACAAAATAGGCAGGTTTGTGAGCCATCTCTCCCACAGTAGAACTTTCTAACAGTTCACCCTTCAAAATTAAACAGATCATAAATCTGCATTCTATGAGAATGTTGCAAAAAATCAATAATCAAATCACCCATGGGCCAAACAGAAGAAAACAAAATAAGAACTGCCTGACCTTTTGGACATAATCTAGCAGATCCATTGCGTATGCAATTCCCACTATATTGTCAACGCGCTGCTCAAAAACGGGCACCCTGAAGAGTAACCCATAGCTTTCAGCTACTTCATGACCAAATTTCTGTTCATGATTCGTGTGTTGAGAAAACAAGTTCAACTTGCCTTGAATATTGATGAGTCACCCACAAGCGGTGAAAATCAATAAGAGTCGCACTCGCATCAATCGCAACTACATCTACAAGAGGTGTCATCACCTCTCTCACGTGGGTATCTTTAATCTCCAAAACATTTTCAATCATATCCTGCAAGAGGTTTCCATCACAGAAATGTCACATGAAGCAATGTATGCCTTTTGAAAGCTGGGAACAATTCAAATAGAGGATATCTAACTTCTCTCTAAAATATTTTCAGGGAGGTATGTACACACCCCTGAAAACAGACACTCGAATTTATATGCCAAAGATGCGGTCAATTAAGAGACCTAAGAAGGTGTGACCAACACACAGAGAGCTCAAAGCACATACAGCCAAGATGAAAGTAAAGCCTAAATCTCTATGTGTTTCCTTTAGCTAACAAGCAGATTAAATTGGGCGGGCATATTCAGTTCTTACAAAACCGAATGTAAGAAATGTATGTTACACGAAGAAGTAATAAGGAAAAGTGGTGTGCAAAAGCTCCAATCGATCTAATTTTAGCAAATTTGAACTAGTTTGAATAGTCAATCAATCAGAATCTTTTTTTTTTTGGTAAGTAACAATCAATCAGAATCTTACTTTCTACTAAAGTGAAGTATCAAGCTAGCACCACTCTTAAAATAGTATTTGAGAGAATTTACATTGGTAAGTTCATACTGGATCTTACCTGTTCTTCCTCCTCAATAGCACCGCTCAGTATGGCACCCCGCAACATCAATTTCAACTCTTCTTCAGTAACATATGGCTCACTGCAAATTCCACCGCAGAGAGTGAGGAATGACAAGTTTTCAGCAAAAGAGTATTGTGTTAAAATCGTCATGGGGCATGCTTGATAATTAATTCTAGAGACCAAGTTTATGTTCTAGTTCTTTTGTCTCTTCTTTTGGGCCTGATTATGTTATCGTTCATAACTGCCACTCTGTGAGACTATAACCTGGAGAAGTCAATGATACAGTCTCAAATGAATCACAAGTCAAATACCAAATCTGAAGTCTGGAAGAAACGGGATAACTACAAGCAAATATTTACTGCAGAAGCTCATATGCGCCATTCCCTGCTATGACCAAAATTTTATGTCCTTTATTGCTATAGTTTCTCTTTTCTGAGCTTCAAAAAGTTACAACCTACTTTATGGGGAGATCTCCAAAATGCACAAAAAGAAAAAGAAAAAGAATTCATTTTAATTGAAGAACCATGTGAATCAGAAGCAAATATACAATCATAACATGACAGAGGAAGCTGCAAATAAACAGCATGTAGTTTTGAAAATACCTCCTTCCTTTCAAACCAAGCATTTTTAGCATCCCCATTGACAAATAGGTGACTATCCTTCCTACGGGGTATAATATCAAGGAGAGCCATGCAACTGGTCTGACCTAGAGGCACCACGAACAGTAATCATTAACCGATGCAATACGAAGCACGGAAAAAAAAGATTGTAACGATGGGAAGTTTTTAAGGCAAAAAACTGGACAGATCTCTAATACACGAGAAAGAACTTCAAAAATTCTGGACTTACCACAAATCTAGCAACCTCTGTAGCATTATGAACTGCTATACTCTTGGGAGTGATTTCAGTAAGAAGCAAGACGGCAACCTAAAGCAATTAATCCCAAATATGTCAGGACGCACTTTAAGCTACAATTGGCAAATCTAGTCAAGCAACTGTCCTTTTCTAACCCAAAACATGTAATAAAAATTCACCTACCCAATAATCCACAAAAGTTAAAAAACAAAAAAAAAAGCATTGACAATTTTCAAGCAAACAATTAACTCTTTCCAAGATGTACTTCAATGAAAAAGCACTAAATGGGTCATCACGCACCTACTGAGTCCAGCTGAAATTTCTAATCTTCCCACTTATAATTCCCCAATGTGTGAAGCAAATTACAGGAAAACACTTTCAACCTGAAAACAATAGACTTACAGTCATTACTCCAGTCGCTGCACTAACACCAGCTTCGCCAAACATCGCCGTGGCAGCATCTGTTACTAATGCAGTAGCTCCAATGTTGACCACTCTGAGCACATAGATATAATCAAGTAAGAACAGCTCTCTTCTAAAACCTAGGATATAAAATCACCAACTGATAATTGCAAAAGCTTGGTACGTTGTGCCAATAAGTATCGTGGTCAAGAATCTTGTCACATCACTTCGAAGCATTCTGAAGACACCATTTTCAGGCTCTTTTTCAGCCAGTTCACGCACCTAAAACAATATATGACAAGATAATAAGATAGCAAGAAGTCCACATTATTTACAGCAAGCTGCCAACTATAGAGACTTGTATGAATAAGCCCATTCCCCAGATAATATAACAGAATCATCAGTAAAACAGCAGATTAGTGCGAAGGAAAAAAGAACTCTGTGGAATAGAGAACAAAGGAGGACGGAACCATCCTTGAGCAGTTTTGTCTCTATAATGGAGGACCTTTTAGATACTGTTTGAAGCATTCTTTAAGAGGGCTCTCCCCCAGTCAAAGTATCCTTAGAAGATTCAGATACATCACAATCCTGCAGTTCATTAATGCTGAGTTTCCAAAAAGAGCCTAGACGAAGATTATTTTTCAAATACTTCTCAACAGAGCAGTTATGCGAAAGCCGCAGAAACTAGTGATTAGCGTCACCCTCTCCAATATCAAGGGCAGTAAATCTTCTCGATGGAGTTCGTGAATTTATTTTAGCCATCAATGGATCCATCTAGAAGTTACAAAGGATCGAAGAAACCAAATTTAGAGCCAAGAGTTCCACCTTCCAAGGCCAAAGCGTGGTGATTGAGGTCTCGGCCATGGAGAAGAAAGCTGAGAGCGCAAAAAGCAATGCCAACACCAACCCTTGCTCTTTAAATACTGTAAGAACTTGAGAAACCTTAGGCCAAGCATTTCTCAGCAATAATATGCTCTGCCCAATAACTCCATAACCTGCATTCACCGCACTCTCCACTGCAAACACTCTTTTACACCCCAAAAACAAAACCCCACAAATCATCGCCACCAAAACAACCCCGCGCCTCGTCACAACTTCAACAGCATCCGGATTACTCACGGAATAATTCGACAAATTCTCGCTACTCCTGACTAGTACCGATCTCAACGGAACTTCATCGCGAAAAACGAAATTATTTTGGAACCCGACATCGTAACAGCCCGCGGACGTGCTCGGGCCAGCACAGTTCACCGCGAACCGATACGAATGCCGGTAATCTCTCGGGAGAAATCTCACGGGCAATCTCCTCCGCCGGTCGCCGCAGACCACCAAAAACGGCGACTTCGCGCCGGAGAAAAACGCGTGCCGACTACAAATCGAAGATTCGAGCGCCATGTCTAGGGATTGGAGCCGACGGAAACCAGACAAAAGCAAAGCCCAGAAAAATATGGAGCAACGTTCACGTATTTCTTCTGGTTTCCTGGCGATTAAACCGATACTGCAGAGGAAGAATCGATGCAGCGCGCATCAAATGCGGGCTAGCTGAAGACGAACGCGGCAAGAGGGGTCCATCAAAAGCTTCTGAATCCGCCATTCTTCTCCCTTCTGCATGGTCCCGGATTCGCTCCCCCCGACGGTGTGAGGCCGGAGGCGGGAATTGGAGCCGGAAGGAAGGGGGTGGGGGGCGGCGGGCTTTAGGGCTTCGTTGGGCGCGCGATGGCGAGGGAGAGACGATGGAAGTTGAGATTTTTGGAGACGGAAGGAGCGAATTCCGGCGGAGAACTGGAGGAGAGATTGGGAGCAAAAGCCGGCTCAGGATTTCTGCGCGCTCTGCAACTATTCTGGTGTTTAGTTTGGTGGGCGAAAGAAGGCCGTGCGGTGTAGGCATGGAAGACGGGGCAAGTGGGGAATCAACTGAAATTACGATGCAGCCCCTCGTATCCCGAGAGAGTACGAATTGTTTTTGAGATGGTAATTACTAAATTACTAGTAGGCGATCAAGGTACAATAAATTGTTGTTAATAATACAGACTGTTTTTAAAGATCGGTACACCAGAAAGTGTTATCGGGCTAGAAGCGTTTATCGCGGGCTGACTCATTTGTTCATCGACATGTTCCTTTTCAATTTGATATCAATCTTCTTCGGCGGTTGTTAAGTTTTTCGGTGCTAATGTGCAGATTTGTGTGTGTGTGTGTGTGTGGGATTGATTCGGCAAAGGAGCAGCAAGGGCAAGGAAGTGTTTATTGGATTGTTTGTAAATTACAAAGGACGGAGAGGAGCTTTGTTTCGGATGGGCAGAGTAGTTATGTGGACTGATTTCTTTTATGTGAAACGGCCGGTGTCCCTGTTAACGATTTCCGACCATAATTAGTGAAAATGGACTATATTGATAAATTGCCAAAATATTTAGAACTCGGTTAGCACAATTGAAATGTTTATAACTGAAATGACGCAAATGCAATACGTTTAGAACTTTTTTGGTACTTTTCCCTAGGGGTGAGCATGGTTTTAGGAAGAACCAAATCAATGGAACAAGTCGATTCCAGATTCTAAGGTATGCATGATAGGTTCCAAATTCTAAAAATTGAGGAATAAGTTCCAGTAACTAGGTAAGTGGAACCTTGAACCTGACACCTCGAACCTGAAACACATTTTTGTGTTTTTTTTGTCTATGTCTTCGCATGATTATATGATATTCTATGGCGTTCGATAATGAGTGTATAATATCAAACCACTAGTTTGGGGTGGTCATTGAAAGTGATGATATTGGACTTGACGAGGTTCAACCTATTTATGTGGCTTATCAAGTATATTATTTAGCATTTGACACAAGCCCAATTTAATTAAATATATTATGGTCATATATTTGTGACATTCAATTAGGAATATCTTAAACCTTGATGGACGATTGAGATTTGACAGCGCTAGGGTTGGTCCCATCACTCCAAGGTATCTTTTTGATGAAGAATGAATGCATCTAATTATCATGTTTCCACTGTTCTCCACAAAATTGTTGAGAAAAAAAATACACACCCATCACAATCGTTATAAAGGAGAGTGATGAAAATTCATACCTAAAGAGACAGCTTCTTTCTCATTGGATCAATAATGGCTTTCTTTGATTCAGATATGCTATATTTATCAATTTGATCTCATGTTCATGTGATTAAAAAATCCTATTAATCTAACATATTATTCACTGCAATCTTTCAATTAAAGGTTCAAGGGTTGGTTCCAGATTTCAGATATGCGTGGTAGGTTCTGAGTTCCAAAAAATGAGAAACCTATTTCCATGAATAAATTCCAGATTTCATATGGAACCTATATGGAATCTAGAGCCGCTCACCCTCACTTTTCCCCTATTATGGTGTAGTTGTTTTGTAGACCGGCACATGAACAAGCATCATCACAGCCCAACTTATAGGCATTCTTCGCAGACTATATGAAAAGATCTCTGCTTTTGTTGGAGTAGGCTGCACACTTCACCAAGCACGAGTAGACTGGATTCTCCTAGACATTGCCAGAGGATCCTAGACCTTTTAGAAATATTGATCAAGTTTTAACATTCACGACGAGAATATTCAATGTTTTTTGTCTTTAAAAATTTTGTTGAATGTCTCTCGAGCCTCGAGCGAAAGGAAGCAAATTTGCGTGCATGTCTGTGCTTGCATAAGCTACTGCAAAAACTACAGAACTTGCTCCTTGAAATCACATTACATTTCTTGAAGTTAATTCAGACCAGTAATAAACACGTGAACCCATGAAGAAAAGAGAGGGGAAAACCAAGAAGAATGAATAGAAAACCCATCAGCAGTCCAAAACATATGTTATAAAAGCAGCAACGTACAGGCAGTCTCATCTTCCACGAAAGCTAGGACGATTCTTCCTTGGTTTCTTCATCTCGGGTCTTCTGTGTTGGAAGACTCTGTTTCCCGTGGACAGCCCACATACCAATCCACATCCATATCTGAGCGAGATTATCTGCCAGTGGAAGAAACTCACGCCCTCAGAGTCATCTTCTTGGATGGATGTTGGTGGTGGCAGTTGACCTCCAACGTCGTCACGAGGTTATGACAGAGGAAAGCTACATAATGCCGAGTTACCAGCAAAGCAGTCAGTTTTTGAAAGTGTTGAACTGGTTGCCTTGGGGAATAGGACCAGTAGGTTGATTTCCTGAAACGTTTAGGAGCAAGCAGAGCCATATGGTCCTTCAGTTCTCCAGGAATTGTGCTGCTGAGCTTGTTTGAGGGAAAGATCTAACCATTCCAGATTGGCAAGATCTCCGATCAATCGTGAAATGCCTACTGTGATATTGCTTCTGGTAAGGTTCAGGCTTTGAAGAAAGATGAGCTTTCTGATGGCGTCTGGAATATCCATTTAAAAATTGTTGTAACAGATCAATGGTTGTGAAAGTCGTTATAATGTTCTCCGTCACAACCTCCCAAAACCCTTCACGGCCACTGTCACGGAATCTTGTTACAATTCATCACCTAGACACTGTGGACTATATTGCTTTGCATCCCAGGTCATCATAGCTCTCATATGTTCGATATACTCAAAACGACAAGGGACCACCAAAACGGTTGCTAGAAGGATCCAAAATTTGCAACTTTGGGAATGAGTGGTCTGCACCGGAACATTGGACCAAACCGTTGAACTTATTTGACTTCAAAACAAGGACTTGCAGATACGGTCAGGGTTCCCACTAGCTGGGGAACGTGTCAGTTAAGATCTAAAACTTCTAGCATTTGACAACCTAAAAACTATCCAGGCTGTGGTCCTTCACGTCTATTTCGACTAAAATTAACAGTCCTTAAGTTATTATTAGTTCTGAGCAATTCAGGAAGCTCGCCACGCAAGTTACTCATGTGGAGGTTCAAAACCAAGATACTCGTATTGGAATGTTAACATAAAATGCGGAATTGTGCCAGACCAACTTCTATTAAACAAGTCGAGGACTTTGAGGTTGGCTGCATTGCAACTGGAGGAAGATGAATGTCTCTCATGTAAACCTATTGTTGGAGAAGAAGTAAAGCCGTTGTTGGCTCCAGGAATTGGAACTGAACCCACAAACTTGTTTCCAGAGAAATCGATGATAACCGGTCTTTGAAAATGCTTAATTGACAGATGACCACTGGAATCATTATCTGCAGTGTTGATGTCAAATAGACTTGGAAATGGATACCTAGACGTAAATTTGTCTAGAGCTCCACAGAACTTGTTCAACCGCAGATTGAGCATTCTTAAAATGGGCAGAGTTTCCATCCAGAAAGGGAAAACATCCTCTATCACGTTGTTACTTAGATCTAGTGAAGATAGTCTGGCACAGATCAACAAAGATAGAGGTAGAGGGCCTTCCGAGTGATTATTATTCAATTCTAGCTATGTGGCATTGCTTAGATTTCCAAGGCACTGGAATGCGGCCACTGAGACCGTTAAAAGCCAGTCTCAGAACTTCGAGTTGCATATCGAAGTAAGACTCTCCTTTGTAAAACTGTTTTCGCCCATGTCCAACCGAAGCACGGAGGAGTGCAAAAGTGGTGGTGGCCTCTCTAATTTGTTTTTGTTCATAATCAATCTCCAGAGATTAGTTAAATTTGTGAAGCCTCTTGGGATATTGCCGGTAAGGTTGTTGCTAGATATGTTTAGTACGACAAGGGAACTAGCATATCAAATTGTAGAAGAAATCTCACCATCGAAAATATTGTTTGCAAACCCGTTGTAAGTTGCAGAAGGTGATACTGTCCCACGAGCAGCAACGGATGCTATCTTTCCATGATGAAATGGCATCTGCAACTTCATCACACTTGGAAATGCTACTGCCGGAAAGTGATTTGCGAAATTGGAGCAGTGCAGTCCTCTGGTCATTCAGGCACATTTGCCTTGAAGAAGCAGAAACTGGCAGATGTAAGAACAAAGCAGTAGAAGGAGGTGATACAAACTTGTCATTTTTGTCGGTGTCTTTATTTCATGATGTGGCAGGAAGTGAGTTTAGTGAAATGGATGAGCGCTCAAGCTCTTATAGCTGCACAAGTCAATGGTCTTGGTCAAGTCGGTTCCTCAATTAGGGCAGGTCAAAAATAATATGTTACAGATAATGCCTGTGCCAATTCAGTTGACTTGTGTCTTCCCTACATGTATTAGTCTGTTGATCATTTCTTTTTGGCTAGCTCTAAGAAAAATCACTAATTTCTGCGTCTGTCTCTGGTCTTTACCGTGGCATTTGCCAAAGAATTATTAACCTTTCTGTACAGTTTAATCATTAATACGGAGAGCTGCACTTTTATAGCATTAAGTTGATATTACCAGGCCTTTTTTTAAACTGGTTTGAAGCATCTTCAGCAAGCACATTGACCCCATGAGGGACTAAAAAGTTAACGTCTAAAAAGGATTGATCCGGTCGTATTATTATAAGTTCTTTACGTCCCTAATGAAGCTTGGGGTAAGGAGCATGAACTGAAATTTGAATGAGCTACTGTGATGTTAACTGGTATAGCTTTATTTGGTCCAGCAGCAAGCCCCAAGCTCTATAATTAATGCAACCCTTTTTTAATCAATAAATGCATCGTTATCTAAAGCTGGTAATTATGACTTTCAGGAACAGGATATGTATTCAAGTGATGTACGATGAAGGTGTACACGATCCATAGGAGAACTGACATAGACAGTAAATTTTGGGAGTCCATAGAAAGTCCTATATTATTTGTGGGGAGTGCAATTCAGTACCTTACCTTTCGGAGATTTAAGTCACAAAATTCATCTTTCTGCTTAAAAGCTAATGCTAAAAGTGTGGAGCTAGCTCCTTCAGATCAAATTGCATTTCTTGACATAAACACATACGAGTATAAACTGTAAAACACGTCAAACAGTGAAGAAAGGAGGGTAAATGAACAGAAAACGAAAACGGACCAGTTGTCCAGAACACATGCTATCATAAGAACAAACACAAGTAGTCTCATCTTCCGTGAAATCTAGGAGGGTTCTTCCTTGGCCTCTTTGTCTTTTTGCAGAACTTCTCCTCGAACATTCTAACAAACCATTCAGGTCTTCAGGTTTGGAAGACAATGTATCCCATGGACAATCCACCTATCAGTCCGCATCCATATCCCATCAAGATTATCTTCCAGTCAAAAATATTTGTATGCGCAGAATCTTCTTTAGGGATGGAAGGTGGTGGTGGTTGATTTTCATGGCTATCACAAGCTTTTGACAGGGGAAATCCGCATAATCCCAAGTTACCGGCAAAAGAGTCATTATCGAAAGCATTGAACTGATTGCCTTGGGGAATAGGACCAAAGAGTTGATTTCCTGAGAAGTTTAGGAACGACAGAGCCGTGAGGTCCTTCAATTTTCCAGGAATTCTTCCACCGAGCTTGTTAGTTGAAAGATCTAGCCATTCCAGATTGGCAAGATTGCCAATCGACTGTGGAATGTGTCCTGTGATGTAATTTCCAGAGAGGTTCAGGCCTCGAAGCGAGATGAGCTTTCCAATGGCATCCGGAATCTCCATTTGGAAATTGTTATTGGACAGATCAACGGTTGTAAAAGTTGTTAAAATCTTCTCCAACGCAATCTCTGAACCCTTAATAGTGATTGTCACGGAATCTTGATACAAATCTTCCCCTATATATTGCGGACTGTATTGATTCGCACCCACCGTCATCATTGCTTGTAAACATTCAATGAACTCAGATGACAAAGGACCACCGAAATGGTTGCTAGAAAGGTCCAAAATTTGCAACTTCGGGAACGAATAATCTGCATCGGGACTCTGGACCGAGCCGTAGAAGTTATTCAACTTCAGGACAAGGACTTGCAGTTTGGGTAGGCTTCCCAACCAGCGCGGGAACGTGTCCTCTATCATGTTATAGCTAAGATCCAGAACTTCCAGCATTTGGCAGTTCAAGAGAGATCGAGGAACAACACCGTCAAGTCTATTTTGACTGAAATCAAGAGTCCTTAAGCTGCTATTACCGCCGAGTATTTCAGGAAGTTCACCTTGGAAGTAATTCTTGCGAAGGTTCAAAACTGAGAGACTCATATTGGAACTTGTCAAACAATTAGGAATAGTGCCAGACAAGCTGTTGTTAGACAAGTTTAATACTTCAAGATCGCTCGCATTGCAGATCAAAGAAGATACTCCTCCTGCAAACATGTTGTTAGAGAGCGAGTATAACAGAGTCCTGGCTCCAGGAATTGGAACTGACCCGTCAAACTTGTTGTTGGAAAGATCAACCTGACGTGCACTCTTAAAAGGCTTAGTTGACAAATGACCACGGAGATCATTATGAGCAAGGTTGATCTCAAATAGACTGGGAAATGAGAATTCGGCCACAAACTTGTCTAAAGGTCCGTGAAGCTTGTTTGAGTCCAGTTTTAGAGTCTGTAATGTAGGCAGACTCCCCATCCAGAAGGGAAAAGTATCATTTATCATGTTGTGGCCGATATCAACTGAAGTCAGACTAGTACAGTTCACCAAGGAAGGTGGAAGAGACCCTTCCAACTGATTATTTCTCAAGCCCAATTCGATAGCGAGCTCATGTTTCCTAGACACTCAGGGATTCTGCCATTGAAGAAGTTGTCCGACAACGCCATAACTTCAAGAATCTTCAGATCACAGACTGAAGAAGGAATCTCCCCACAGAAGCTGTTTGCCCAGGCATACAATCGACGCAGGGATTGCGGAAGCGGTAGTGACCCCCCTAATTTGTTATCATTCAAGGCCAACCACCACAGACCGGTCAGATTTGCCAAACATTGTGGAATGCTACCGGTGAGGTTGTTCTCAGACAAGGTCAGCATAAGAAGAGAACTCGCATTGCAAATTAGAGACGGGATGTCTCCGTCGAACCTATTGCCTGCAGCGTAGAACGCAGCCGTGGAAGGTGGTGGAGCAGGGAGTTGTCCCTGAAGCAGATTATTCACTATCCCAATTGTATCCAGTTTCCTCAGGGGAATTTGCCTTGGAATTCCTCCGGTTAAAAAGTTATCCGAAAGATCTATCGATAACAAAGATTCCCTCCCCACCTCCCATAACCATCCTGGAATCTCACCATGCATCATATTGTAAGACAGATCTAGTGTCGTCAATCCCCTGTAAAGTGTCAATGAGATGTTGGGGAATTCACGGAGGCTGCAGTCTTGTAAACTTAGTGACCCTAGACTAGGAAAAGTATAATTCTTGTCACTGTCGACATTGAACGATAGACCTGAAAGAACTAACTCTTCAAGGTGGTACAGCCGTGTAAACACTCCAAGGTCCACATTACCAGTGAAGTTAATAAATGAAAGATACATTCACGTGAGATGCTCAAGGTTTCCAAGTGAGAGTGGCATACGACCAGTAAATTGGTTTGAAATGAGTTTCAGAAAAGTGAGAGATGTGAGATTCCCAAGAGATGGTGGAATTGAGTTTGTAAACTCGCACCTTTCTAGATTCAAAATCTCCAAGAACTTCAGATTGCCAATTGAATAAGGTAAGTCCCCGGAAAAGCTTGTGAAAGAGATCCATAAGAATGACCGGACTAGTCCGGTTAAACTTTGGAAGAGTGCCAGTGAGATCTTGATTTTGTTGCAAACTAATAGCTTCCAGATTTGGTAACGAAAAGATGTATTCTGGGAAAATTCCTGTCAATGCACAAGAGTGAAGGCTAAGGGAAGTCAAAGCAGAAGACATATTCATCCAGGAACTTTGCTCTATCATAGACAAGCCTATGCCATCAAGAAAAAGTTCCCTCAGCACCGTTAGATTCTGAAGGAGCCTTGCCAAACTGGTATTGTCAAATGTAAGACCAGTAAAAGAGAAATCAAGTGAAGTAAGTTCGGCAAGACAAGAGATTTCCAGAGGAACGGGCCGATGAACCCAGCAAAAGAAAGGTCAAGATGTGTCATGCTTGAAAACCGACCAAACTCGGGTGATAGTGCAGACCCACTAAAATAGTTGCCAGCAAGATTGAGCCTGGTAAGGTGTGAAAGGGAGAAGAGGCTGCTGTTTGGAAGGATAAGTCCTTGAAGCTGGCTGCAACTTAGATCAAGCTCATTGACATTACCAGTTGTGTTATCACAGGTAACGCTGTCCCAGGTGCAGCAGTCTGTGCTTTCCCTCCACGAGTTGTCTTTGGATAAGAAGCAACTCCAGTGACGAGACAGTCGGAATTGTTGATAATTGAGAATGACCTGCTGAAGTGGAGCAAGGCAGTGCTCTGGTCAGTCAAGCACACGTGCCTCGAGGAAGAAGCAACTGATAAGTGCAATATCAAAAAGGAAAGGAGGAAGACTTGATAGCATTCCATCATTTCTAGTTAAAACTAAGTTTGCAAGGAACATGAAGGATGTATGGGCAACTTTATAGCAGGTTGAGTTTAGAGTGTCCGGCAAGGAGTATCTTCCTTGAAAAGCTCAAGGTAATAAAATATGAAAAAATGATCCAATAACATTCTGTTAAGTATAGTTCGCTCAAGAACTTCTGGTTGTTCAGGATTAAAACTTTTAGGTCATCATAGGAAGACAGACCGGGAGCCTCTACAGCTTCGCGTGGTCTTTTGATTGGACTTTTTGGGTACCAACATCTTTTAGGTGGGTTCACATTATCAGATGGAGTGAAAAGAACTTGTTGACCGTTTCTATTATGTTCGTCGTCGTACAATACCTGTTCACATGTTTACAGATTTCCACAAGATGAGGACAGCAAAAATTGTTAGATTATGACAAAATCATTAATCTTTTTGAAAAGAACTTGTTGACCGTTTCTATTATGTTCATCGTCGTACAATACCTGTTCACATGTTTACAGATTTCCACAAGATGAGGACGGCAAAAAAAAATTTTTTTTTTTTTGGTAAAGAATGGATGGCAAAAAATTTGTTAGATTATGACAAAATCATTAATCTTTTTTATGCTGTTTTAGAAAGGAATTCAAGTCGTCTCCTTCTCCTCTGCATTTAAAGAATTTAAGTCAAGCAAATGACTACAAATGAGAGCATAAAGGGACAAGCACATCATGTAAACTGAATGAAGGACTTGCCTTGTCGTTTTATTTTAGAATAAGCAGTTCCTCCAAGGAAACCTGAGCCAAAATGTATCAGCGAAAATTCAAATGAGTAAGTCTGTGTGCATTTAATCAGTCTCCCACTGAGAGTACATAGTGAGCTGCAACATATAGGTTTAGCTGAGAAAAGAAAGGATGCAATATGTCCTGCCAAGTCTCAAATCCACGTCCAATATTCTCAACCTTCAAATCTCTGTATTCACATCAATGATTCAGCATATCATTTGGCATATCATGCTGAGACTTGTTCTACTTTCTTTAACACGATTGTTGAAGATGTCACATTGTGAATGCTCGCGGCCCAGATATCTGGATGCTTGCTTTTCAACAAGCCAATTGCCTTTTATCTTCGGACAGTCCTGCTAAATTGACTTTTGTGCTATTCAGGATACAACAAACTATATCCAACTATGCCTTGGCGAAGATGAGAACGTATGGCACTAAACTAATCAAGAAATCTTGTGAATGATTATAGGTGGATTATAGGTGGAACAGGACAGCATTGGGTCAGATCAGGGGGCAAAGCCGATCGCATTGCAGCTGGGCAATGACTTTCTGAATTGGAGCAATGCATTGGGTTAATCATGGAGGCACACTTGGTGATTATGCTTCAATTTGTAAGTGGCTTGGTCACAATATCTTCACTTGACCAGGTTTAATAGAAGGTTATTGAACCATTTCCGTAGCTCTCTTTCTTTGACAAGTCCTCTCTGTGAAATGCAATAAAATCAAATATATACACCACGAAATATTCAGTAGGTACAAAGTGCCCATCTAGCGAGGACGGCATTTCTTTTAACTGTATATAGCTCATCCTTTTCTCCCGCTATAGGAAGAAGGGTTAATGGCGACGTTTTTTTGGAGACGGGACCTATTATTGTCACTCAGCTCCAAAGGTCAGGGATATTTCCTAATGAATGCCTCTTAGTCAGGGCAATACTGAGCAAGCGTCAGGAAGAAAAATTACAGCAGCTTTTACTTTGCATCGCCGAAATATGTGCAGGGACGTCATGTACTTCGGCACGTGACTTGCAATTTGGGGGGAAGAGGCATCCTGGTTTAGCAATAAAGCCACAGATGTCTCCTCCTACTTGTCCAGAGATGATTGAGCAAAAGTACTAGCCAATTGCATCCTTCAGTAGCATAAACCAATCCATCCATATCTTTCCATCTTCAGTCCTTCAGTAGAAGCCTGTCAACAGAATAAAATGTGCAACAAAACCAGTCTCTGTCAACTTTGCACTGGAAATTTCCATTAAGTTTTCATTTGACTGGCGTTAGAGCCGACACGATAAAGTGCAAACCATGACCAGGACAAATTTTTCTAACTTATTGCTACATCTGCAATCTGTGAAGGCAAAGAAGTACCAGTCGCTCCTTTTTCTGTTAAAGTTAGAAAAGGATAAGAAGTTGAAAAAATGCCAGGCTCAAAAAGATAGAAGAAACAATAATCAAGCAGAAATTAGCAAGGCACATAAATAATATGCAAAGGAGCTGAAGATTAGTCACCATGAGAACTCCTTGCTTAGCTCATCTTCCATAAATTCTAGGAGGATTTCTCTTTGGCTTTCTAATCCTCGCAAGATTTTTTTATCTTTCTTATTAACCATTCAGGTTTCCTAGTTTGAAGGACCACATAACCTGTCGACAATCCACATACTAGTCCACATCCGTATCCCATCAAAATGATTTTCCAGTCAAATTCATCTCAAGGAAACTCGATGGTGGAGGACGTCAACCTTCATTGTCTTTACAAGAATGTGTCAATGGAAATCCACATAGACCTAAATTACCGGTGTATGAATCACCTTTAAATGTGTGGAACTGATTGCCTTGGGGAATGACCAGTAAGTAAATTTTCTGAAAGGTTCAAGATGGAGAGAGATGTCAAGTCCATCAGTACTCCCGGAATCACTCCACTGAGTTTGTTGGAAGAAAGATCTAGCCACTCGAGATTGTCCAGATTCCCAATAGATGCCGGAATCTGTTCGGTGATGTTATTTCCTGAGATGTTTAGTCCTCGGAGTGAGATAAGCTTTCCAAAACGGCTTCAAGGTTCTCACCCTGGAATTCGTTGTTGGACAAGTCAATGGCTGTGAAAATCTTCAAAGTTTTCACCAGCACGATTTTGACCCCCTTCACAGTAACCTCCACAGAATCCTGATATGACTCGTTAGAAATATGATAAAGAGGGTAGAATTGTAATATTATGTTTGGAGGGTTTTACGTTATGTTAAGCATATATATTGTAATTCCTTCATTAAAAAACATAATAGAAACATCCTCTCAAACATGGTATCATGTTAATGGTTCCCAATCTCCTGTTAATGGTCCTGGAGTTGCTCAATTAAGTCCTTCTCTCTCTCTGTCATCTGTCTCACACCTCAAATCTCCATATAATTTGATTTTTGTTAGCTCATTGACCAAGGAACTGAATTGTTAGTAACCTTCTCTACATCTCGTTGTGTTTTTCAGGATATGAGAACTGGACAGATGATTGGTCAGGGACAAGAATCAAATGGCCTATACTATCTTGATAAACAGATGGTTGTTGCTGCAGTTGGAAAGCGAACATTATCTTATGCGTATCGCATGCATTGACGAGCTGGTCATCCACCACCGAACATTCTTCGACATTTATTTCCAGAGTCTGCGTTTGTGAGTTCATTTCAATGTAAAGCTTGTCAATTTGGTAAAACATCATATGGCATCTTTTCCTTCTCGTTTTCAGAGTCGTGTTTCTAGTCCATTTGAGTTGGTTCACTCAGATGTATGGGTCCGTGTCGTATTTATGATACTTTTGCTTTCAGATACTTTGTTACATTCATGGATGATTTTTCCCGAATGACTTGGTTATTTTTAATAAAAGATCGTACTGAGATTTTTCATTGTTTTCACCTATTCTATTCTGAAGTATTGAATCAATATAATATCTCTATTAAAACTTTACGATCAGATAATGCAAAAGAATATCTTGCCTCCACTACTGGTTTTAAATCCTTCCTTGATTCTCATGGTATTATTCATCAAACATCATGTTCATACACTCCACAACAAAATGGTGTAGCCGATCGCAAAAATCGTCATCTCCTTGATGTTGCTCATTGTCTTATGTTTCATATGCATCTCCCTAAACATTTTTGGGGCCATGCTGTACTTACAGCTTGTTACTTAATTAATCGCCTTCCAACTTCTGTTCTTCAAGGGGAGACACCATTTTCTATCTTACATTTGGATCATCCCCCTATGCATTACCTTTGCATGTCTTTAGTTGTGTTTGCTTTGTTCATGATCTTACTCTTGGCTTGGATAAGTTAGATTCTCGTGTCGAGAAATGTGTCTTTGTAGGATATTCTCGTACTCAAAAGAGCTATAAATGTTATAGTCCTACTCGTCGTCGTCTTTTTGTGTCAGCTGATGTAGCATTCTTTGAAGATCGGGCTTATTATGATACTAAGTATGTACCTGCAGTAGCTACTGAGGGTAGTGAGTGTGTCCTCCCTGCACTTCCTCCACTCTCTGTACCTCCAGCACTATCGATAGGATTTCAGTTTGCTGAGCGCACATATCATCGGCGTAATGCAGTTCCTACCACGATGGTACAGGTCTCATAGACATTTGATTCATCTATTCCTTCACCAGTTGTCGCACCATCCTCTGATCCTGATCAACCCATTGTTCTTCGAAAAGGTGCAAGATCTTGTGTTGGTCGTCCTAGGGATCACTATGCTCATTATTCTTATCTTTCTTCTTGTCTTCGTACTCATCATCCCATGTCCAATTTCATATCATATGATTGTTTGTCTCCTACCTTTTCTACCTTTGTCTCTTCTTTGTCCTCTATCTCTGTGCTTAGCAGTGTTGCTGAAACTCTTGCTCATCCTGAATGGTGGCACGCCATGGAAGATGAAATGAAGGCACTTCTTGAGAATCGTACTTGGCAACTCACTCACTTACCTAATGGGAAACAACCTGTTGGTTGTCGTTGGGTTTTTACTATTAAGATTCACCCTGATGGTACTCTTGATCGATTGAAAGGTAGGTTGGTTGCCAAAGGATATACTCAAACATATGGTATTGATTATGATGACACATTCTCACCTGTTGCCAAAATTCCATCTGTTCGTGATTTTATTTCCCTAGCGGCACACTTTGGTTGGCATCTTCATCAACTGGACGTCAAAAATGCCTTTTTACATGGAGATTTAGTTGAAGAAGTCTATATGGAGCAACCACCTGGGTTTGTTGCTCAAGAGGAGAATCTGGTATGTCGTTTACATAAGACCTTATATGGACTTAAACAATCTCCTCATACTTGGTTTGGTAAGTTCACTGTTGTCGTTACCAAGTTTGGGTTAAAATAGTGTCAAGTCGATTCAATATTTAGTTCTATATCCTCAGCTAGTTGTGTACTTCTAGCAGTATATATGGATGATATTATTATCACTGGTAGTGATTCAAGTGGTATCCAATGATTTAAACAGTTTCTACATATAGAATTCGATACCAAAGATTTGGGACTGTTGGGTTTATTATTTATTATAGTGTTAACAAGTTGGGGGCATTTTTTTTGTAATTGTGTCAGGCTTAAGGTTAAGCCTATATATACCTTTTTGTATCTTCTTTTGACCCTAACAAAAATAGAAGAGAGAGAAAGCCAACTTTTTCCACATGGTATCAGAGCATTGGCTCTCTTTTCTCTCTCTCTCTTCTTCGTCTCCTCCAGCTCGTGGCCTACCCGTGTGAGCTCTCCTTCTTGCCTCCAGCTGGTGCGACTAAGCTGCTCCAGCCGGTACGACCTGCTCCAGCTCACTTGGCGGGAGAAGTGAGCCCGGTTGAAGTTTCGGGTCGCGCTCATTTCTTGCCTCCAGCTTGTGCGACTGAGCCGCCTCCCTCTCCTGTTCGCCGCGTGCTCAAGGCCGATCGTGGTCCTCAACTTCATGTGGAACCTGGTCTTCGCGGTGGTCGTGCTCCTGTCCGCCTTCAAGGAGACTCCATCCTTATCAGGCTCTTTCGTATCAAAGCTTGCTTCCTCTATCTACGCTTTTTTTTTAGGTCTATTTTCTTTCTCTTCCATAAGAGACATTGAAGTTGATGTCAGGAGCTCAAGTGTTGATTCTCGAGGGATAGTCTGATCAGTTGGATTTTCAACAACAGTAATCTCTCGTTCTGCGCTCTTAGAATCACTTTATGAAGATTTAGGCAGCAAGTTGGTGTAGGTTTGATAACACTCTGTGCCATCAACCTCTTCACATTGTTTACTGTGGTTAGTTTGTGTTCTTTCTGGAGACCCCATGTCTGAGCAAATACCAGATGCCTCGTTGGGTCTGTCATCTAGCTGTTCCTTTTTTTTGTGGTCTCACCTCTTCCTGTTTGATCAGTGAGGTGATCAATCTGTGTTGGTGATAGTAGTAGTTGGCTAAGGGACGTGTGATCACTAGACATTGGTTCTTTATTTGGAAGTGGTGTTGAAGACAGATTTTGTTGGGGGTTTCCGATTAGTCAAATTTGTGGATATGTCTACGGATCCAGCAAACTCTTCGTCTAATGTTTCAGGGGTGATCCCTCCTAACGCTTCTTCTTCGTGTGTTTTTCAGGATCGGAAGACTGGACACCAAATAGGTGGTGGGCGTGAGGCTGGTGGATTGTATTTTTTAGATCCCGAGATTTTTGCTGCTGCCACTACTGTTCAAAAGAAGGCTGTAGATGACTCCTATCGATTACATTGTCGCCTTGGTCACCCCTCAGCAGACATACTTCGACTTTTTCCTTTTATGTCTGGTTCTAGTCTTCAGTTTGATTGTGAAACATGTCAAATGGGGAAACATCATCGTTTGTCTTTTCCCCCTGGTGTTTTGAGTCGTGCGTCTCAGCCATTCGAGCTAGTCCACTCCGATGTTTGGGGTCCTAGTCGGGAGTCTTCTTTTGGTTTCGGCTATTTTGTAACCTTTATTGATGATTGTACTCATATAACTTATTTATATTTAATCAAAGATCGTACCGAAGTGTTTTCTTCTTTTCGCTATTTTTATAATGAAGTTCGTACTCAATATGCCTATCCTGTTAAGTGCTTGCGCACTGACAATGCTCGTGAATATTTTTCTTCTTCTACCTTTATTCCATTTCTCGCGTCGCATGGTATTTTACATCAGAGTTCTTGTGCTTACACTCGGCAACAAAATGGGGTTGCTGAACGAAAGAATCGTCATTTGTTGGATGTTGCTTGTTGTCTACTTCTCCATACCCATATGCCTAAGTCATTTTGGAGCTACGCTGTTCTTACATCATGTCATCTTATTAATCGTCTTCCATCCTCTGTGTTGAAGGGAGCTATCCCTTATGCTCTTCTTCATCCCGATCGTCCTTTGTGGTATGTTCGTCCTCGTATTTTTGGGTGTGTCTGTTTCGTTCATTCTTTATCTCCTGGATCGGATAAATTATCACCTCGTGCTGAAAAATGTATATTTGTCGGTTACTCTCGTACTCAAAAAGGATATGTCTGTTATAGTCCTACTTGCCATCGGGAGTATGTTTCTACTGATGTAACTTTCTTCGAGGATCAGGCATATTTTGGCAATGTTTCTCCTCAGGCGCCATTAACGATGGATCTTCTGCCACCTTCCGGACCTTATCAATCATTGCCGCGTACTCCGATTGCTTCTCAACCGGAGAAACATCTTGTTCCTTCTACTGATGCTCCGCCTGATTCAGGATTACCTAGACCAACTCCACTTCAAGTCTATAGACGTGGTCCTCGCCCTATTTGGGGTCGTGCCTCTCCACCAGCAAACGTCCCACCACCACCTCCGGCACCAGCTTCTGATCCTGTTCCACCAACTCCTGCCGATTCTCCTATTGCTCACCGTACCCAATCTCGGTATCCTCTTTCTCATTATGTGTCTTATCATAATTTAACCCCTCAGATGTCTCTCTTTGTATCATCTCTTGCGTCTGTATCTATGCCCAGTAGTATGCAGGAGGCTTTGGCCCATCCAGGTTGGGCTAGTGCTATGGAGGAGGAGTTGGCTGCATTGCATCATAATAAGACCTGGGAGTTGGTCTCTTTGCCTCCTGACAAACAATTGGTGGGTTGTCGCTGGGTCTTTGTCATCAAACACCGTCCCGATGGTTCAATTGAGCGTTTGAAGTCGCGTCTTGTTGCGAAGGGTTATACTCAAACTTATGGTATTGACTATGATGAGACCTTTTCTCCGGTGGCCAAAATTTCTTCCATTCGTATCATTATTTCTTTGGCTGCCCGGTTTAAGTGGACTCTTTATCAACTTGATGTCAAAAATGCATTTCTTCATGGTGATCTTCATGAGGAGGTTTATATGAGCAACCACCCGGGTTTGTCGCTCAGGGGGAGAAGGTGTGCCGGCTGCGAAAAGCCCTTTATGGACTTAAGCAATCTCCTCGTGCTTGGTTTGGCCGCTTTAGTGATGCAGTTATTACTTTTGTCATGCATCGGTGCAGTGTGGATCACTCTATGTTTAGTATGTCATCTTCAAAGGGGTGTGTTATTCTTCTTGTTTACGTTGATGATATTATTGTTACTGGGAATGACGTGGAAGGTATACAGTGCCTCAAGCAGTTTCTGCAGAAAGAGTTTAATACTAAAGACTTGGGTCATCTTCGATATTTCCTTGGCATAGAGGTTGCATATACTAATGACAGTATCGCTCTCTCTTAGCGAAAGTATACTCTTGACATTCTTAAGGAGGCGGGCTTGCATGACGCTAGACCTAGTGACACACCTATGGACCCCAAGGTGAGACTTGATAATGAACATGGAGAGCTTCTTCATGATCCCGAGAAGTATCGTCGGTTAGTAGAAAAGTTAAATTATCTCACTATTACTCGTCCAGATATTTCCTTTGCTGTTAGTGTGATGAGTCAATTCATGAGCTCTCCCCGTACCACTCACTGGCAAGCCATTCTACACATTGTTCGCTATTTGAAGGGGGCTCCGGGTCAAGGACTTGTGTTCCATAATCGGGGTCATCTTCATATGGCTGGTTATTCTGGCCCTAAATCTTTGGAAGTGACAGCATACTCTGATGCAGACTGGGCCAGTTGCCCTGTGGATCGTCGGTCTACTTCTGGATATTGTGTCTTTGTTGGTGGTAATCTTATGTCATGGAAAAGTAAGAAACAATCTGTTGTTTCTCGATCTAGTGCAGAGGCCGAGTATCGTGCTATGGCTAATGTTATGAGTGAACTCCAATGGGTTCGTATGTTATTGACTGAGATTGGACTACCTATGACTGGATCATCTACTCTTCATTGTGATAATCAATCAGCTGTTCACATTGCTAGCAATCCAGTGTTTCATGAACGAACAAAGCATATAGAGATTGATTGTCACTTTGTTCGGGAAAATTTGAATTGTGGTGATATAAGGTTGGTGCACACACGGTCTGAGGAACAACTAGCAGACATTTTCACCAAACCTCTTCGACGTGGACGAGTTTCGTACATTTGCGACAAGTTAGGCCTTTTTGATATGTACTCCCCAACTTGAGGGGGAGTGTTGGGTTTATTATTTATTATAGTGTTAACAAGTTGGGGGCATTTTTTTTGTAATTGTGCTAGGCTTAAGGTTAAGCCTATATATACCTTTTTGTATCTTCTTTTGACCCTAACAAAAATAGAAGAGAGAGAAAGCCAACTTTTTCCACAGGGACGTCTATGATATTTTATTAGGATTGAAGTTGCCTATTCATAGGCAGGTATCAATTGATCACAACGAAAATATGTAATTGATATTCTTAATGAGGTTGGATTTCTTGAAGCAAAACCAGTTGATACACCTATGGAGCCTAATGTGAAGCTTGATGCAGAACATGGAGAACTGTTATATGATCCACTGAAATATCAAAGGTTAGTGGGTAAATTAAACTATCTTACTGTTACAAGATCTGATATATCCTTTGCTGTCAGTGTAGTGAGCTAGTTTATGAGTTCTCCTCACACTACTCACTGGGATGTTGTACTGTGAATTATTAAGTACTTGAAGGGAACATCGAGTAAATGATTACTTTTTAAGATTCATGGTCATCTGAACACTATAGGATACTCTGATGCAGACTAGGCTGGATGCCCTACTGATAGAAGATCTACATCAGGGTATTGCGTATTTCTTGGAGGCAATTTAGTTGCTTGGAAAAGTAAGAAATAACATGTGGTTTCTCGATCAAGTGCTGAAGCAGAATATAGAGCTATGGCACATGTGACAGGTGAATTGTTCTGGTTAAGGATGTTATTGACAGAATTTGTTGTGTCAACATCAGATCCATCAACATTATATTGTGATAATCAATCATCTATCCATATTGCGAACAATCCTGTTTCCATGAGCGAACCAAACATATTGAGGTTCACTATCACTTTATACGAGAGAAAGTCCAAAAAGGGGAAATCACTGTTCAACATGCAAGGACAGGGGATCAACTAGCGGATATTTTTACTAAATCTCTACGGGGGAATAAAGTGAGTTTATTGTGTAACAAGTTGGGACTATTTGATATCTATGTCCCAACTTGAGGGGAAGTGTTAGAAATATGATAAGGAGGGTAGAATTGTAATATTGTGTTTAGAGGGTTTTACGTTATGTTAAGCATATATATTGTAATTCCTTCATTGAAAAACATAGTAGAAACAATTCATTATCCTCTCAAACATGACCGATCGCCGATATACAGCTGACCATCTTCTTCACCATCTGTTGTCATCATAGCTATCAAATTTCCAAACCAATGAAAGCGGACCACGGAAAGAGTTCCTAGAGAGGTCCAGAATCCGCAGCTTCAGGAAGGGATGATTTGCATTGAAACTCTGCACCCACCGATGGAAGTAATTGGATTCCAAGACAAGGACTTGCAGTTCTAGGAGGGTCCCGAGCCAGCTGGGGAACGTATCCTCAATGTGGTTATAGCTAAGATCTAGGACTTCTAGCTTCGTATGATTCACAAAAGATCGAGGCAATCGGCCTTCGATTGCAAGTTATTGAGACGAAGATTTAGAACAAAGAGGCTCATGTTGGAACTCAGCAGGCAAGGGGGAATTGTTCCAGTCAAGCTGGTATTAGACTAGAAGAGGGCTAAAAGCCCCATCCCATTGCAAATTGAAAATGGGATCTCGCCCTCATACTTATTGCTTGAAAGAGAAAAAAATTTATCAGAGGCTAGTGGAGTCAGAATTTTTCCCTTAAAGTTGTTGCAGGAGAAGTCAAGTTTGCCTGCTTTTTCAAAATAATCCACCACCAAATGACCATTAAAGTTGTTATGAGGTAGGCTGATGTGATAGAGTAAAGGAAATGAAGATTTGGTACTTGGATGGTCTAGTAGAGTTCCATGGAATTTATTTGAGCTCAAATCAAATGGATTTAAGAAGGAGAGATGCAGCCAATGAGGGAAAGCATCATCAAGCATGTTGTTGCTGAAATCTATGTGAAGAAGGTTCATGCAGTGGGCCAAAGATCGAGTTAGTGGCCCTTCCAAGTGATTATAACTGAAGTCCAACCAAAACAGGGAGCTTAAGTTCCCAAGACATTCTGGAATTATCCCAATACTCGACAAATTCATACCATGAAGGGACTACATATTGCAGATCGTAGAAGAGATCTCTCCAGTGAGACTGTTGCTTGAGGTCTGTAAGACAGACAAGGAAGGTGGCGGAAGTGGTAGTCGCCCTTCGAGATTGTTATTTCCCAAGTCCAACCACTTAAGATGGGTCAAATTTCCTGTACAGTGGGGGATCCTGCAAATGAGTTTGTTATGCGGCGATAAATCTAAATTCATAAGAGAACTCACGTTGCAAATTTGAGAAGAAACCTCTCCAAGCAAATTACCCCTGAGGCTGCTACTTTTCACTTTCCTCCATAAAATTTATCCTTGAACTTCTGTTAAAGGTTATCAAAGAGATCTACATATTCCAGTGTATCCTTCCCAGCATCCCATAAGCACCTGGGAATCTCACCCTGGATGAGGTTGCGAGAAACATCATAGGCCTTCAACCTTGAATTGAGAGTAAATGAGATATGTGGGAACTCTTGAAGATTGCAAGATGTTGTCGTGACATAAGATTTGGAAACATATAATTGACGATGCTGTCCATGATCAGAGATAGATTACCACAAAACGAACGCAGTTTCACGAACATTTCCAGCTCTACTTTGCCATTAAAGCTGTCAGCAGAAAGGTCCAGTACTGTGACCTCTTTGAGGTTTACTAGTGAGGATGGGATTGGAACAATGAAATTGTTGTGAGACAAATCCAAAACGCCCATTCGAGTGAGGTTCCCAAGCGACGAAGGGATCGAACCTGTGAATTTGGAGACATGTAGGTTTAAAACCTTCAAATTCTTTAGGTTGCCAATTCCAATGGGTAATTCCCCTAAGAAGCTAGTGGAAGAGAGATCCAACGAAACGAGGGGACTGGTCCAGTTGGCTTTTGGGAGAGTGCCAGTGAGATCAGTATATAGCTGCAAATTCAGATCCTTGAGGTTGGGTAAGTGAAAAATCTGCTCTGGGAATGTTATTTGTAATGCACAATTACCAAGACTTGCCGATGTCAAAGTGGAAGATATGTTCATTTAGGAACTAGGCAAGATTTAGTACAAGTTCCCGCCATCAAGGACGAGTCCCCATAACTCTATTAAATTCCGAAGTAGAATTCTCAAGCAAGAATTGTCGAACCATAAAGTATGATAATAGCATCCAGAGACTCAGGTTTTAAAATATAAGATATTTCAGGTGGGACTGCACCCAAAAAACGAGCAAAAGAAAGGTTAAGGTGTGCCCTGCTTGAGAACCGACTAAACTTGGGTGAAAATGCCAAGCTATCAAAATCGTTGAAGGCGAGGTTGAGCCTCTGCAGATGGGGAAGAAGGAAGAGGATGCCGTTTGGATGAATACGCCCGTGAAGCCAGCTGCAACTGAGGTCAAGACCGATAACATTCCTGTCGTATTATCGCAGGCAACCCCGTCCCATGAGCAACAGCCGCTATTTTCACTCCACGAGACTGTCTTTGGAGAAGACGTGATGTGTGCAATATGGTCGCACTTGGTATAAGAAGAATTTGCATCGAGGGGCAAGGACTTGCTGAACTGGAGCAAGGCATTGCTCTGGTCACTGCGGCAAAATACTTGTCCAGAGCAAGAAGCGATTGATAGAAGTAAGGTAACAAAGACAAAGAAGAGGACTTGATGAAAGCCCATATCTTCTTTTAAGAAATGAAGTTGCATTGTGTAATCATTGGACGTTGGGAGAGAACAAGATAGGTAAGAAGTAAGCTCTTAAACGGCCTGCAAAAAAGCCTTCAGTGCTATTGTATGGTATTGTCTTTTTAATTATAGGAACTGATTGATTTATGTATTTGGCACTCTCTATGGCCTGCTTCCAATGGCTTCACCAGATTAATATATGATGAAAAACATAATCGTCATTCAATTTTTTCAGATTATATCATCTCTATATATATAGTGAACATTAGGGCTTGCTAATAATAGAGAAGACTAAACTACCCTTTCAACACTCCCCCTCAAGTTAGGGCATAAACATCAAAGAGCCCCAACTTGTTACACAAAGTAATCACTCTACTGCCATGCAATGACTTAGTAAAAAGATCAACAAGTTGATCTTCAATCCGTGTGTATTGAAGTGTTATGTCCTTATTTTGAATCTTTTCTCGGACAAAATGGCAATCTACTTCAATATGCTTCATGTGCTCATGAAAAACTGGATTTGAAACTATATGCATAGTAGACTAGTTATCACAACACAAAACTGAGGGAGTTGAAGATGACATACTAAGTTCAGATAATAACATCCTCAACCAAATCAACTCACTAGTCACATGAGTCATGGCTCGATATTCTGCCTCAGCACTCTATCGAAACACCACCTGTTGTTTCTTACTTTTCCAATTCACAAGATTGCCTCCCAAGAATACACAGTAACTAGAAGTTGATCGCCTATCAAAAGGACAACCAGCCCAATCAGCATCAAAGTAACCAATAACATCAAGATGTCCATGATTCTTGAACAATATACCTTTACCTGATGCTCCCTTCAAGTATTTAACTATACATAGCACTGCTTCCTAATGTGTAGTACGAGGAGTACTCATAACTTAACTAACAGCACTAATCACAAAAGAGATATATGGTCGAGTAATAATTAAATAGTTGAGCTTACCCACCAGTCTTAGATACTTACTTGGATCATGAAGTAATTTGACGTGTTCTACATCAAGCTTCACACTAGGATTCATCGAAGTATTAACAGGCTTCGCTCCAAGAAAACCAACCTCACGGAGAATAGCCGGTACATATTTCCGCTGTGATAATGAGATACCATCACGTGAGTAGGCCACCTCAGTGCTCAAGAAATACCGCAAACAACCCATATCTTTTGTGCTAAACTCTACCTATAAAAATTGTTTCAATTTTTTTATGCCCACAGAATCACTACCAGTAATGATAATATCATCCACATACACAATTAAGAGAACACGCCCAGCTGGGGAAGTAGAGCTAAATATGATCTACAGTACAACGTCGCAAACCAAACCAAATAACTGCATCACTGAAACGACCAAACCAGGCATGAGGAGACTGTTTCAATCCATATAATGCCTTGCATAGGTGACAAACACTAGTAGACTCCCCCTGAGCAATGAACCCCGGGGGTTGCTCCATATATACCTCCTCTACCAAGTCCCCATGAAGAAAGGCATTCTTGACATCAAGTTGATAAAGAGTCCAACCATAATAGACAGCAAGAGAGATGAAAACACAAACGGAATGTATGTTTGCTACAGGAGAGAATGTATCATCATAATCAACTCTATATGTCGTGGTGTAACCTTTGGCAACTAGACGTGCCTTTAGATGCTCAACAGTGTCATCTGGTTGAAAATTCATTGTGAAAACCCAACAGCACCCCACAGCCTGTTTCCCAGCAGGTAACAATGTAAGTTGCCAAGTCTCATTATCCTGTAGCGCCTGCATTTCATCTTCCATAGCCTATCGCCAACTTAGATGAGCAAGAGCCTTTGCAACAGTACTTGGCACAGACACAGCAGATAAAGAAACAACAAACAAGGAATATGTAGGAGAAAGACAATCGTAGAATAAAAATCGAGAAAGAGGGTAACAAGTATGTGTATGACAAGACAAACTCCTATAGGGAGTAAACCGAGAATTGGATTGACCAACACAAGAATGTGTACCTTTGCGCAATGCAATGGGAATGTCAGTAGTAGAATCAAGCTCAGAAGCAACTGGTGGATCAGAGATGGGACATTGACTATTGGAGAATCATGCATATCCAATGCAGGCGGCGACTGTACTACCTCACGTTGAACAGATCGGTGTTGTTGATAAGTCTTGTCGGCGAACTGAAAACTAGGCAATGACGCTGACGACTCAGGCATACTCACCAGGGGAATAGGCGATAGTGGAGCCATGGTCGAAGACAGAACATCTTCAGAAGGACCTGCTGTAGAGGAGTAATATGACTGATCCTCGAAAAAGGTTACATCTGCTGAGACATACAATCGCCGACTAACTGGACTATAACACTTTACCCTTTCTGAGTTTGAGAATACGCAAGAAACACACATTTGTCGGCCCGTGGATCGAGTTTATCATGACCAGGAACAAAACGATGCACAAAACAGACACACCCAAACACACAAAGTGGTAAAGTAAAAAGTGGACTTGTAGGATGGATAGTGGAAAAAGGTATGGCCCCATGAAGCACTGAGGATGGAAGACGATTTATGAGATGGTATGCTATAAGAACAGCATGCCCCAAGTACATTTTGGGGAGGTTCATATGAAAAAGGAGGCAACGAGCCACATTCAGGAGACGACGATTTTTTCGTTCAGGCGAGAAGCGAGCCTAGATTGTGTAGCGATACCCAAGGGCATTAAAAATAAGAGAAGTTACCGCCAACCCGTGCATAATCTCTCTCTGTTCAGTTCTTGCCCTATGTTTTATTGAGCCACGATGTAGGGACTCGCACAAGACGGTCAACAGTGTCAAGCATCGGGCAATGCTGGTCGGCGATGCTTCGCCGGATCTGGACGTCAAGTGAAACTGGGTAGGGTCGAGTGACGCCGGATCTAGGCTGCATTGCGCAACGCCGGGTGGTGTTGCGCAACATTGGCCACTCTGGATCTAGGGTGGGGCGGCGTCAAGCAACGCCAGGTGGCGTCAGGCAACGCCGACTGCTCTAGACCTAGGTTTTTTTTTTTTTACCGAAAGCAGAGAAGGATTTTGGTGACGATCGTAAGCTCTGACACCATGATAAAAACATAATCGTCATTCATTTTTTGCAGATTACATCATATCTCTCTCTCTCTCTCTCTCTCTCTCTCTCTCTCTCTCTCTCTCTATATATATATATATATATAATGAGCATTAGGACTCACTAATTATGGAGAAGACTAAACTACCCTTAACAATATAGTTCAGCGTTGTCCAACAATAGTTTAGAGACATCAGGAGGCAGAAGCTGTTTACTCTAGTCAAGACGGCAAATTCTTCAAAACATTAAAGCCGAGACGGCTCAGCGTAACCTGTCCTTTCTAATGTTGGTTTCAAACTAAAGCGACAATGTCTCCTATACATTCAGATTCAGTGCGCCTTAGATCTAGCACATATAACCATTTTTTTCTTTTTTGGGCACTAAGCACATATGACCATCAATGAGACCAAAGTACGAAAATGTTTTGGTTATTCCTTTTCGTTTCACTTTGAAAAGCATGATCAGTGCCATCCTCCTCTTAGTAGAGATATACAATTTCAGAGTGGAGGCCAGATGCATCACTTAAATTGTAGGAGAACAGGTCAACATTGACGCATGCTCATGATCACTTCGGTCTTACATTTAGAACTCAGCAAACTGCAAGCACATTGAATTTGACAACAATGAATCAACTCATCAACACATTCAACAGGCCTCACTCATGCGTCCATGTTTGAAAAATCAGCTCATCAACTCGTACAAAGGGTACAGATCCACATGTTTTTTTATGTGATACATGGTTATGTTGCAGTTTATAGAGCCAACATGAGTGCATGGTTTACCAGGGAGAACTTCAGCAACAAGGTTTTCTTTCCCTTCTATGTTTCTGGTAAGAAAGTTTTATTCCAACAGATCTTTGTCAATTACACCGCACGAAGAAAAGGAGTTGGAAAAATCAAAAGCTCCCGCCAGATTTTTCAGTTTACAATCCCATTTGCATAAACCAGCAGCTACATTACAAACTCTATATATCCGAGAACACTACTATTCCAATATTGATACAAGGTAAATGTCTGACTTAGCATCCAGAGTTCATCTGTAAATTTCCCAAAGAATGAGTCATTGCTCGAGTTGATGACAATGACAAATCAGTTTCGTCCTCCTTTAAGCATACTCCGATCCATCCTTTCAAGCCACATGCAAAAGTGATGACAATGATAACTCGGTTCAGTCCTCTTACTGATCTTCTGCTTCTGACTTTCGTGATTTTTTTTTCCTTCTTGGATTAGAACAAGAAAGTTCTTCCCTATTGCCCTTTTATTTTCCAACAAAACTGTTCCTATGAAAATCACACCCTTAACCACTTGGCTTTGAGAGGAGCATCGGAGTAATGCCAAGGTTCCAACTTTGAAACACCAATTCCAGATTTTAACTATTGACACGTGAGCCAAAAATGCATCTTTAGAACAGATGCATGTTGGTAAGTATGATGCACAATACACATAATGATAGAAGACAGGAGCGGTTCAAGCAATCTAGGAGTGACAGCAAGCAATTTCTTAAGCAAAGAAACTAGAAAATGGTTCGGCCATAGCCATTTTCTTTCATAATAATCAGCAATATAACCATAGAAACCCATCAAACATCGATTTACCGCTATAATTGGGAGGTAAAAAAGTACATCAGCTCCTGAGATCATGTCTCAATTGATATACACAAAACTAAGTAGATAGTTTCTGCTCCAACACATGTAAGCAATAGCAGCAAGCAAGACAAAGCCTTCATGCCAGTGATACGACAGCAAGGCGGTTGCCATTTGTGGACCAAGAGAACTTCAGTTCTCTCTAAATACCACAAATAGAACACTCCGCCCGTACTGAACTGACCAGAACAAATGAACGGAACAAAAAATAACTGAGGATTTAGTCTTCTAAATAACATAGTCAGAACATTCAGAAATATGTGAAGTTTGGTCCATGGTGAAGCTGGGCAACTTCTCGAGCTCAGTTGGGTTCACTTTCCCTCCAACCAACCTTGCTGGGTTACCAACGGCAGTAGTTCTGGGCGGCACGTCCTTCAACACAACTGACCCCGCACCGATCTTAGCTCTGTCACCGATCCTAATGTTCCCGAGAATGCAAGTCCCCGCGCCTATCAAGACCCCATCTCCAATCTTGGGGTGCCTATCACCGGAGACTTTACCAGTGCCTCCCAAAGTCACATTGTGCAAAATGGACACGTCGTTCCCGATCACTGCAGTCTCGCCGACCACCACTCCAGTGGCATGATCGATCAGTATCCCCCGCCCGATCCTCGCGCCGGGATGGATGTCCACTCCAAACACCTCGGACACCCTGTTCTGCAACAAGTATGCTAGACTCTCCCTTTCTTGTAACCACAGTTTATGAGCCACCCTGTGGGATTGGCATGCCAAAAACCCTTTGAAGTTAAGAAAGCAATGGATGTAAGTCTTGCAGGCAGGATCCCTCTGCTTCACCGCTCTCAAATCAGCCCGGACAGCACTCATGATTTCAGGGTCATCGTCGAAGACACCCTTGAAAAGATCGAAAAGGGTTCGCCTACAAATACTCGAATTGCTCAATTTAACCGAGAGATGATTCGCCAGAGCACTCTCCAACGAGCTGTAACTCATAATCGAGTCCTGATAGTAATCCCACAAGATGGGTTCTTGACAGGCGTCGCAAAAAGCCTCATCTTGCATCGCACGCCACAAATCATCTTCACCTTCCCTCGCGTCGAGGGCTTCGGCGGACGCGGGGGAGGACGAGGACGAGGACGAGGCGAGGCGATCCCGGAAACCGGGTCGGCAGCATGTAGCGAACTTGCGCGATAGATCGTCGCCTTGGGACCTGTTGGGATCGCGGGAAAGCTGGCAACTTTCTCTCCTGGGAGCGTCTATGCAAGCGGCCATTGAATCTGAGGAACCCGTGAAGTTACGATGGCTGCTCAAGGTCGGCGATGTCCGAGAAAGAGACGAGCAAGAAGAAGAAGCAGAAGAAGAAGAAGAAGAAGAGGATGATTATGAGGACGATGATGGTGGTGGGAAATGGAAGAAACGGTCGTATTTTATAGCGGCCCGAGAGAGAGTTCGAGGAAGCTGGGGATGTTATCGGGAAACGTCAATTTCGGTAAATTTAAAACCAGAGGAATTTAATATTTGCAGGATTTCCATTACTAAAATGGACGCAAGAAAACGGGGCAGATATTAAATTCCGTTGGATAAAAATTTTACTGTGGTGGCGTGACGACGGTCGGGAGCAATAGAGGATTGATCGTCGGCGACGAGTCGATTGATGATGGCGGTAGAGGTCGAGCAGTTGCCCGAATTTCGATGAGCAAACTTTGGTTTTCTTTCAAGAATCAAGCAATTTTTTTTTCGAAACTTGGATGTACATAACCGGTGAACTATGGAAAAGAAGCGTTACGATTATTTTATATTTATTCTCTTGCGAAATGAGCGTGACTCATTCCCTTCTTAAGGAAGTATCGTGTTAGCGGCAAGCCACTTGCAGAACTCTAATTAGGAATGTTTCTTTAGCAACCGTGGAAATGTCGAGATCTTTCTTTTGCATGCATAGAGATCAATCGTGAAAATTTTATCACATTTATATATTTAAATATATATATAAGGAAATGTCATTTCCTCTTTAAATTATGAATGAAAGTCTAACAGCGGATCGATTATGCAATCAAATTGGATTTGATTCTCTATTGAACCAGCTGAACTTGTGGTCCAACGTTCAATGTCCTGTTTTTTCTTTCGCTCGAAACCGGTCCATCTTGAAGGGAATATAGTTTCCACCACAAGTTTTATACTTCAAAAATAAATAAAGTTTTTAAAAAGATCGAAAAATCAGCATGATACTTAATAAATTATGTGCCTCATATTTTTCAAGATAATAAAAAGAAAACCCTGATAGAAAGAGTGTACTATGAGTCTATGACCACATAATGTGTGTATTATAAAGTTTGAATAAAATAATTGGCTTTTTGACTTTTTTTTATTTACTTGATAATCATGCGTTTGGTCCCTCCCGAGAACCTCCTCGTACTTCCGACTTTTTCATTAGATCAAGAAAATTCCTTTTTCGCTATCGAGGTTTGACGGGTGAATTTCCTAAAATATCCCGAACTTTTTTTTATTTAAAAAAAAGTCCAAAACTTTAAATTCAATCTCAAATCTGCCCCGAATTTTATTTTATGTAAAAAGAATCATCAAATTTCAATTTATTTTCAAAAATATACTCTCGTGATCCAATCCTAACTTGATGTGGCACTTCCACGTTGATAACAAATCCTCATCAATAAAGTAATGGGGCGATAGATATAGACCAACGTCGCATTTTTACTTCAATGACAAATCAAACCAAATAAAAATTGTTGAAATTCTCTAAAATAAAACCATTTTAGGATATGAAAGTTAGGGATGATAACAAATCCACCCAAAAAACTTTTTTTAATTTAAAAAAATTTAACTTTTAGGTTCAGTCCAAATTTGCTTCGAACTTTTTTTGTCTAAAAAAAAGCCCCATTACTTTATTAATGTGGATTTGTTATCGATGTGGAAGTACCACGTCAAGTTGGAACTGGATCATAGGGGTATATTTTTTAAAATAAATTGAATTTTGGTGATTTTTTTACACAAAACAAAATTCAGGTCAAATTTGGAACTTGACTTAAAATTTGGGATTTTTTCTGAGACAAAAAAAAATTCGGGGTAGATTTGGGACTAAACCTTAAATTTAGAATTTTTTTTTAAATAAAAAAGAGCTAAGAGCAAATTTGAAATTTAACCTAAAATTCGATATTTTTTAGGAAATTAGGCCAAGGTGCGATTCCAGTGATGTTTTGTATTAAACTGACGACCAGACGTACCATTAATTCCAGGTCAAATTAGCTGTGCAATTGGCAGATGTTGAAATCGGCGAATTGGTTTTCCGTACAAGTACCATTGTTATTTCGAGATATGAAATATTATCTTTTTAGAGTTATTTCAAAACTATCCTGGAGCTTTTCCTTCCTCTAATTTTGAAGCACACAATGAGCGCCTCTACCTTGAATCCCAAAAAAAATTTGGCGTGTCATGTTCGCAAAACCCGCCTTTTACGTCCTTTAGGTAGAGTGGAGGATGAGAAGACAATAGGTACATCGTCGTAATTTTAGATGTAAACCATAGGTTTTTGAAATTTCGAGTCACCAAATGAAGAGTTTTCAAAGTAGTTGTTTAAAGTGTATACCCTGTCAATCAATCCCGGGATCGATTTCAGAGTTTACTTGAGAACCAGCCAATTTCTTTCTTTTTTTCTTCCTTTTTTTTGTTTCTTTTTTAGTTAGACAAAATATTTGACCAAATGAAAAGGTTAGGCAAAATGGAAATGAACTCAATAACAAAAATTCTCATTTGTGAATAACAATAAACCATAAAAAGATGAACACGTAAAACAAAATAAATAATAAAAAGTTCAAAACATGTAACCACAGTTCATCGGTTCTAAGTTTAGTAGAACCTAGAAATCGGGAACCGAGCCGCACAGTATCGATTCCAATTCTTTTGGAATCGGTAACCCGAACCCATTTTTATGATAGGTCCGGTTTAGTTCACGATGCTGCCTGTGCTCATCCTTAATCTCAATAAAACTCCATTCCATTTTTTTTTAATTAAAAGATAGAAAATAGAAAAAGCAGCGGAGGTAAAGCCAAAGGCGGCGCGTCGTCCGTCAACCGCGAGGGACCCGAACCCGACGCACCGGACCCACGATCCAGTCGAACGACGTCGGACCATGCAGCAACGACAGCGACTTGGTCTCGCCGCGACGCTATCGCTGACGTGCCGCTCCTCCATTGGTTGGACAACGTACCCCCCGTCGAGGGTGTGGGAACCGGGAAAAGAGACGCGTTTTGACCGTCCACCGTGAAACCCGGGGGGCCGGGGCCCCTCAATTATTGCTCCCCCCGCCGAAGCCTCCCATGTTTATGTAACGCCTTACGTAATTTCCAGCGAGGAGATCCGGCATTCCTTCGTGGGCCCCCACCGCCCCCACCGCCGCCGCCGCCGCCGCCCGTCCGTCGTAGCTGCTCCCCCTGTGGACCGCTCGCACCGTCCGAGGGCCCACGTGTCAGGGGAAACTTTGACTCGAGCACAGTTAAATGATTAAAAAGTAACCTTAAATCTTTTTATATTTGATGCAACTTCAATCCCGCACCTTTTAATTTAACCAATTTAATTCTAATCGTTTTGATAATTTATCCGGCCAATTTTAACGTGGCTGTCTAGTCAACGCTAATCTCCTACGTGACACGGCCGACGCCGATATTGATAAAAGTTGCAAAAATTGGGACAGTCAGTGCTGACCAAACCACCAAATCAGGGATTTCTGGCAAAAATTGGCCGAAATGACTAAATGAGCATATCGTTAAAAAGTTTAGGTTTAAATTGTTAAATTGGCAAAACGTTTAGGGCTAAAGTGACACAATTGAAAGGCTTATGATTAAATTGGTCAAATTAAAAATTTAAGGGTCGAATTAGCACATTTGTAATGATTTATCGCTATTTTTTGGTAATTTCCCCTTTTCGAATCATATGAAAATTTCTGGCATTGATCATGTGAAAGCAGCGCCCACATCATCCACGACCAGCGCATCGACAATAGTTTAATCTTAAAAAACATCGATTATGCATAATATTGAAAACATTAGTGAATTGAAAAATGTAAACTTTCGACAATTGTCTACTTAACGAATATGCATGTAAGTCTCGTTACCGAAATCTTACTTAAATGAGTAAATACCCTAAAATTAAGAAACGAACCCAGCATATCATTTAATTTTACGCACCTAATCGGGATTTTCGGCTTTCGTTTTTCCTTTTTACCTCCTTTGAGAGTGCCAGCTTTATTCTAGGGGGTGTTTCCGGTCCATGTCAATCTATTTCATATGAGCTATTAGATTATGCGAGTCCCGAAAAAATATCTAATAATCGCTATTTTGAGGTCAAACCCTTTGAAAATGTGAGGTAAGAGATGTTCCCCCATCGGATATCGTCCTGTTTGGTCAAGCTTAACGTTTAAAACTTCTAGGGAGAGGGAAAGATTTAACGGGCACATAATACATACAATAAAATAAAATATAAGTATTAATATTTGGGTAATGACGATTCGAAGTTCACTTTTGCCTCAATTATCACCGAAATAATCAAAGCGATTAAAATAATGCACATGACCAACGGAAGCGAACTCGTGCGGAGCAACAATTGCATAAAAGATTGGAGCGATTTTCAAATAATGACACGGATACCAAGAAACCTTGTACAACAAGGAAACATGAAACTTCCACACGATTCAACTTGATTTTGATGCTTGGACCCTCTACGCCTCCCGATCTGTGGAGTCTACTACTTGTTTGGATGCTTTGCTGTTGTACTCGCAAGTTAAGACTTAAGATACGAATGAATACCGTTATTCTTTTAATAAAAAAGTTGACTTCGAAATTCGTGTGATTTTATATTGCCAGCCCTACGTGATGCTAACCTATATGCACACGTCAATGTCCCCTCAACAACCCAAATCCATCAGGAATTTTTTTATCTTATAGATCAAATTAGGGGTGTGCGAAAAAAGAGAAAATCGCCCGGAATCGGCGGCTCCCATGGGTACTAATTCGGTTCCTGATTCCAATCTATTAAAACCAGTGAATGCCTGGTCCAATTTTCAGTTTCAAGTGCGAAATTACCTACTTAGATCGGACCGGTAATTGTGTGTATATATACACACAATTTAGAATATTAAGAATTCAAGTGTGTTTCATGTCATTCACCATACAGTTAATTACACTCCTTGAGTAATCAGTAGCCCGCTCTATTTAGTACGAAAACAAAGTTGTGATGTCTAATATTCGATTCCCTAAATTCTTCTCGCAAACCAACTAAAAAGGTCTCCCTTTTGGTTGCGATGGTTGGAGAACACCATCGAGCGGAGGAGACCTCATGTCACACCAGCGGCGAACGCGGCAGTGAGAGATGGGCGTTTGCCCACATCTTGGCATCTCAGCTACTTCATCCCCGCTCGAAGCATATGAGGGATATGGAAGGACACGAGGGGTGTATAAGATGTTTCGAGATATGAATGTGATGTCGGCTTGGATTGTTTTTGCAGGGGTTCGATTGGATTATTTCTCAAAGTCGGGGCCAAAGGACGATCACATGGAGAGGGACCTCAACAACCTTTGTCACGGAGCATTTTCAAGAGCCAATCTAGTGGAGTGTTGTTTAGACTTTAGAGTTCACGAGTCTTATCTCATGCCTTTACTTATCTCGCTAAGGGATTGGGATTTGGTACAGGTTCCATGGGCCCGAGAACCGGACCGGCTGCCTAATTCCCGGGTGGATTCCGGTCCGGTTCCCAGGTGGACCCATGGAAGCAATGGACAATTCCGATTTTTCGGAAGTGGTCTTAGTAGGCGGTTCTCGATTTTGGGATGGGAACGTCCATCCGGACCATGCTCAAATCCATAAGAATTGACTCTCAGTGAATGGTCAAAAACGCACCTCTTAAGTATGCTTCCTGTCTATGCACCAAAAAAAAAAATTGTATGCTTCCTGTCGTAATCAAAGGCCTATAATTTAAATACTCAGTTATGGCAAAAAAAATTATCGTTTATGAAAATATTAAAATATAAATTATTATCGATAATGAAGATACATTTGATTGGTTTATTATTTTAAACGACAAAAAAAAATCATTTTTAGGAGCAAATTTTTTAAATTATTCATGTTTAGCAAAACAAATTATCGGTACCCCCCAGCTTGCGAAGGCTCAACACTGAACCTTGGAGACTAGTCATATTGGAAAAAAATAGCTTATTATCCAACGGGCATAGGGAGCCGTGAGGCAATTGATGGGACATTAAAAAATATGTGAATCAAAGCGAGAGTTTTGTCTTGCTTTTCTTTTTTCAATTTAGCCCTCGTGTACTCTATTACTCTAATTGTAAAGCACGTTCTTTTCTTTAAAGAGAAAAAGTAGGTAAAATTAACCGAAGAAAACGGACAAAAGAGGTGAAACATAAATGGTCATTTTCCACTTCCCTCTTCCCGTTGATGATGACCTGACAAAGCCTTAGAATTAATAAAAAATCATAAAACTTATCACAAAATTATAATCGAATCTTAAAATTTTTCGTGCATAGCTAGCATTGACTAGATCATCATGTTAGCAATTTACGGCTAAAATTGACCAAAATGATTGGATGGGTAATTTAGGTCTAAATTGGTAAATTGACAAAATATTTAAGACTAAATTGGCACAGTTGAAAAATTTAGGACTAAATTGATAAATTATTAAAAAGTTTATGACTAAATTGGTAAAGTTAAAAGGCTTGTGACTGAATTGATATAAGTACAATAAGTTTATGAATTTTTTGGTAATTTTCCCATTTGAATCATATGAAAATTTGAAGCATTGATCATGTGAAGTGGCACCCACGTCATCCGTACACGACTGGCACTGAAAATAGTTCAATCTTAAAAGTATTGATTACACGTAATATTGAAAGCATTAGTGAATTGAAAAATGTAAAGTTTCAACAATTGTCCACTTAATGAATATGCATGTAAGTCTCATTTCCAAAATCTTACTTAAACCAAAATTAAGAAACGAACCCAGCATATCATTTGATTTTATGCACCCAATCGGGATTTCCAGCTTTCGTCTTTCCTTTTTTTCCCCGGTTAGCAGAGCCTGCTCAATTCTCCTGGAATATGCTCCTTTCGTTGCTCCCGCATATTCTACAAATGTTTTGGGTGTTTCCGGTCTAGGTCAATCTATTCTATACAATCCGTTAGATTATACGAATTCCTGAGGAGTATCTAATAACCGAAGTTCTGAGGTCAAACCCGTTACGAATATCATCCGTTTGGTCAAGCTTAATGTTTGAAATTAACTCGGATGGAATGGCAAAGGGGGGGAAGAAAACTTCGGAAGAACTCGAAAACTCGTCCTTTTTCTTAGACTTCTAGCTAGAGAGAAAGATTTAACGGGCACAATATATATACAACATAATAAAAAAATGTATTAATATTTGGGTAATGACGATTCCAAGTTTAATTTGGCCTTCAATTATCACCGAAATATAATCAAAGCAATTAAAATAATGCAGACGACCGACGGGAGCGAACTCGTGCGGAGCAATCTTCGCGTAAAAAGATTGGAGCGATTTTCAAATAATGACACGGATGGCGAGAAACCTTGTACAACAAGGAAACACGGAGCTTCCAACACGGTTCAACTTGACTTTGAAATTGGTGTGTGTTTCTTTATATTGCCATTTGCCAGCCATATGCGATGCTGAGCTATAGGCACACGTCGGTGTCCCCTCAACAGTCCAAATCAGCGAGGAATTTCTTCGTTTTTTGCCGATCAAATGCACGAGGATGGACGCGCGGGGAATGGTCAAAAGCGCACCTCTTAAGGATGCTTCCCGTCTTAATCAAAGGCTTCGTTCGCGGAAAATAAAAATTTTAAGAAAATACTTTCTTTAAAAGAAATAATTGATTATATTGCTTATAATAATAAATGAACGAGAGTATTATATAGATTATTATTGATAATGAACACACACAATTAGCTTACTAATCATTTCAAGCGATACAAAAGATTATTTTTTAGAATGTGTTTTTCAAGTCATTAATTTTTCGCGAAACAAATGGAGACCAGATAAAAAGAAAAGGGGATGAGTATACTAGAAGTTTTTCAAAACTTGTCATGAAAGTACAATGGAGTTCTAAAACTTTCAAATAGTGCAATCCATATCTAAAATTTGTCACAAAATTACGATCAAGTCCTAAAACTTATTAAGTTAGTGTAATCAAATCATGAAATTTGTCATGTCGATGTAATCAAGTCCTACAACTTGTTATTATTGTCAAGTTGGACATGGTTAATGAAGGACTTGATTACACCAATTTGACAAGTTTTAAAATTTGATTGTTTTTTTTTTAATTTTAGGGCTTAATTGTACTTTCATGACAAGTTTTAATAAACGTGATGATCGATTTTATCCTGGCACTCTATGTGAAGCAACGTACAATGAATGAACAATTTGTTTTTTTTAGTTAGTGAAAATACAGAAAAATGCCCATTTAATGTTTTCTTTTTCTAGAAAAGAATTCATGTAACTTTTCGGATTAGAATTATGTATTTTCACTGTTAATTTCTTATTTTGCATGAGGAATGAAAGTTAATCACGCGCGACACACGATAACTATTTTAATATGACGTGTAATAAAAGCATTTAATACGCTGAAAGAAATACAAAGTCAACTTTTTTATACTTCATATTTTGAAAATGTCGTTGTCTTTGTTGCGAAAGCAACCAATGCGCTCGAGTGACTGGACAATACGGACTCCACGCATAACCCACTCCATCGAAAGATTTTAGATGGACAAAAGCTACATACGAGGTGCCGCGAATAGGAGGAATTTGTGTTCAATAATAGCAGGTCGTGCAATCATCGCAACTAATCAAATCATGTCCATCCAAGAAAAGAAAGGGTTCGATGAGTCGACAAATTCGAACAGGCTTTTTCGACGCACGTCTAAAAAGTTCATGATGCACTTGTGACCGATTCCCAAGTGGTCTCTTGTCGCACATGCGATGAAGCAAAGGGTTGCCCCTTGGAGATGCTAAAGAGCATATGCCAAGATGCTCTTGCCCAAGAGAACGAAAAGTCCCAAGGCATCATCATCCGTCCATCAAAATCCAAAGCAGGGTCGTTCGTCAACATAAGATGAATTCTTTTGTACTGCGTATTTATTTAATTACAAAAAATATATATTGTTTTAAAAAGTAATGTTTGCCGGATCCTCGGATCTTGTGGCGGCCCATCACGCGTCGGCATCATGCTCTCCTCCTCCCTTGAATATTCTACTACCATTATCCGAAGGCGAATCAAAAGCTTGTCAAGCACAACGACGTGATCCACAAGCTTTTATCTTTAGAAATAATGGCACATATGACTCTTGAATTTTGATTTAATATGCAATATGATTCCTAAGCATTTAATTTATTCAATGTGATCCTTAAACTTCAACTAAATATGTAATGTGGTCCATGAATTTTTAATTTATTTAATGTGATCCTTAGATTTTTTGTAATATGAAAATGTTCAATGCTGTCCTTTCATTAATTCAAGTTCAGGGATAATATCGAACATTTTCATATAGTTTAGGTACTAAATTAAATATGTACCAAAAGTTCATGGATTATATTAAATAAATTGAAAGTTTACGGACGACATTGCACATTTAGCTAAAATTCAATAATTACATTGAATAAATTAAAAGTTCAAAGATCACGTTGTATATTAAATTTAAAGTTTAGGTTCAGTTTGTATTATTTTCCCTTAACTTTAAAACGAAGAGAGTGAACCGAAGAAAACGAAGATGGAGGAAGGAAAGATTGATTTGTACTTTATTGTTGTGAATGTGGAAGGAACATAGACGTTTGACTTTTGACCAATTCTCGGGTTTGCGTGAACGCGAACGCGAACGCGAACGCGAACGCGAAAGAGTACTAGAAGGAACCCAAATGATGGGGAGGCAAGTAAGCGGAAATGCGATTGCAAACTTCACTAGAAATATCGTTCGAAACATCATTGTGAAGCTCTCGTAAATGTTTGGGCTTTTTCAGTACGTTTTCCTTGATCTCCTCCTCAATTTGGAGGAAACCGACGACGACCGGACGCGGGTCGGGATGCAATTTTCCTCCAAGTTTCTTCCCCAATTTCAGGTTAATCGAAAGTTGGGCAGTCAAAGAACTAGGAGCTCGGGTTAGGAAATTTGCCCAGGAATGCCTTTCTCGTGAACTGACTCAGTAAACGGATTAAAAGTGAATCGAGGCTTTGACTTTGGTGAATAAGGGTCCGTTCAGTTTAGTATTTTGATAACCCTTGAAAAAATTTGAGGTGTTTGGCAACTTTTCCTAATGGGCTTTAGGCCTAATGCTAGCATTGAGAAGGCTGAAAGTTCAAGGAACGTGAAGACCCGCTTTGAGCTTTCAGAATTTTCGAAACGCTGAAACAAGGGTTAAATGATACTTTTTTCCTTCCAAAATTAGCCTCACCAATTCTTCGGTTTTTCGGTTTTGCCCCTCATTACTACCATTCATCTTTTTTGCGCAAGGGCAGCTAGTGAGGACCGACGAGGCCAAATCTGAGCAACGAGAGGCCAGCAACCCAGACGTTGGCCGCCTAAGGTTGTGCATTGCTTGAGGTTGCACGACCCCAAGCGGCGCCAAGAATTGCGCAACCTCAATCAATGGCCGCCAAAGGCCTTTGCCAGCTCCGTCGAAGGGTTTGATTTCCTTGAAAAAAAAATCGCAGCCAAAGCCCTTTGCATTTTCTTTACTAAACAGTACTTAACTCAAAATTGTTTTACAAAAGATTTTTTACCAAATGTAATTTGCATTTCCCCAAAACCCTTTAAGCCCTTTAAGCTAAAGGTTTTTGCAATTTACTAAGGCCCATTTCCTAAACCGAACCAAACACAACCCAGCTCTCAAAAAAGAATCCACGGGTCCAAACACGGGCTCGAGTTTTCTCTTGCCCAGCAACCCAACTTAAAAGCTGGCTTTTCTCCTACGTGTTGTTTATCCGTGATCCTTGCGATTGGGTAACGTTGGAACTTCAAAGTCTCTTCGACATCAGAACGGCTCGAAGTATATCGCATTAGATCTGAAGATCACCTGAGACAATTATTCTTACGAGATATGAGAACTTGTGCCATGGCACACACTGCTCAAAACTAGAATTGAGGGGAACCCACCACAAGCCAGGCAAAGGTTATTGTCAAATGGACTATCATCAAACCAGGGAAGCTCTATTTGATATCTTAGATTTCAAACAAGTTGTACCAAACCCAGAAGAGAGTGGCCAGATTTCAAGTTCTCAGAACCAGCAGCAAAAGTTTAACTCAATCATACAAATTACAAGTTAAAGAATTCATAAGCGCAGAGCCTAATTTTACAGATAATCTTTTCCAATCTATCCAACATGATAAGGATTTTACTGCCTAGAACTTATGGTTAATTTAGGAGATTCTCTCTGGTTAAGAATCCGAATTTGACATCTGTACGTTGCTCTAGCACCTTGATGTCATCATCGCATTATGGTCGAGATCATTGCAAAGCTATCTTCAATCAATCTTGTGCTAAGAAAAATCATGAACTGGTTACAAAATAATAGGTACATATCTTTAACTTACAACCAAGAGAAGGCAGATTACATTTCTCTCATTGTTCAGTGACTTGCAAAGAGAAGCAATCAACCAAGAAAACAGCTATCCTAAAAACAAAAGCGAAAGCAAGCAAACCTCTAGTCTGTGAAGATACCTCGCATGAACTAGAGCGCTGCTTCTTCAGAGCTTGACCTCAACATCAACTCCGGCAGGAAGGTCAAGTTGCATAAGAGAATCTATCGTTTGTGCAGTTGGATATAGAATATCAATAAGGCGCTGGTGGGTTCTAATCTCAAAATGGAACCTAGCGTCTTTGTGCACGTGAGGTGACTTGAGCACACAGTAGACTCTCTTCTTGGTCGGCAACGGCACGGGACCCATAGTTTTCGCATTCGTATTCCTAGCTGCATCCATTATCTGCTTGCAAGAGTCCTCTATTAAGGGCACCCAATAAGATCTAAGCTTTATTCTGATTTTCTGCTTCGGAGCCATCTGAGGAAAATCAAAAGAAAATTACAATCTTGCAAACAAGGACAGTGGCAAACAACTATGAAATATACGTCTTCCACCAATGATAAGCACACCATCCAATTTTCACAGTAAGAGATGCACGAGATTTTATACTTTCTTCAATGCATGGCTTCCAGGGGCAAACATTTTGTTGCCATAAGATGCCAGGCTTTCATAATAGTCGTAAGACAGGAAACATGGGGAGACTGAATCCTGAGCTTATGGATAGCGAGGGAAGGAGGAGGTCTAGTCATTTGGATCTTAACATGAAATCACTAAGCTCCACACCCAAATTCTTCGCCTCAACGAAATACAAACAGCAGCAATGAGATATGAAAAAGATGCCCCTGCATTATTATCGACTCTTAAGCAATCAATGCCAAGAGAAAGGCCTAAACAACCTAGTATCGGATTCAAGGTAATATCCAGTTGGGTTGGCGTCTCCGAACCAAATTACTAACTTCTACATACTCAAATTGAAAGAAACTGATACTCTCTCCGTGAACCAACGTTCTCTTCTATCCTTTCTCGGAATTGCCCACGAAAGTAATGCCCGAAGTTCTCATACATCAAACAACGGCAATACTTCATCCACTCATCCTTCAATAAAAACCCATCACTACACCACGACAACCTTGAATACCGCACAGATTCCAGTTCAAGAAAGCAATGCAATCGCTCTCTTCATTCTATTCCCCACGTCACGACCAAGCAGGAACACAAACACGGCCTCAAAAAGATAAGAGAGCGAAACGAACCTCGACCGCGCCGGAATCGGGACCGTCGAGGGTCTCCTGCGCATCCAGAGCTTCGGGAGCTGCCGAGACCGCCGTCGCCCGCGAGCTCTTCAGAGCCTTGAGCTTCAACGCCGTCGCGGAGGGTACGGACGCGCGGGAGGGCTTGGGTTTCTGGCAAACCGCATGCGAATTGGGGACGGGCAGGGAAGAGAATAACGCGGCGGAGATCGAAGATGAAGCCATTTCTCGAATCTGCGATGAGGGAGGGTATTCGGATGATATCTTCTTCTTCTTCTGCTTCTTCGTTCTTCTTGCTCAGGCTCACCTTCGCTTCTCCCTTGCCAGTGTGGCCAGTGTTATCCACACTTTCTGATGAGAGAGGAACATGAAGGTTCAACTCGAGATGGGCCATGGGCTCCATAAATAAATGGGCTTTCTCACTGGCCAGTCTGGCCCAAAATGTATTTGCATTATGCTAATATGGGCTTGAGCATTCGAGGAATAATACTTTAATTTTTTTAAAAAAATATTATATAATAAAAAAGAGTTTCATCACATATATATATTGAAAAAAATACTCTATGTTCTCACAAAACAAAAGAAAATCATTTTTTTAATACTTATCCTTTTTTTTTATCAATTAATGATCTAGTCTTTTATAAATGTCATAAAATCAAGTCACGTGCTAATGTCGGGTTGGTTAACATAACGGAATTTCTTTCCGAGGGCTGGTTGATATATCATCTCCTTATAGGCCTTAGAAACTCTTGTCGAGTCAGCCTTAGGCCCCGTTTGCTTTGGGAAGGGGTTTTCGGTCTCGAAAGCCCCTTCCCAAAATGCTGAACCGTTTAGTTTGGCTTTCCGAGTCCGGAAAGCCGAAAGTCAGCATTTGGAATGCCGAAAGCCCAAAGCGGGTCCGGACCAACTTTGGACTTTCAGCATTTCACAAATGCTGAAGCCTATTTTTCCCTTCTCAAATTGCCCTCACTCAAATTTCAATTTTCCGGTTTTACCCTATTATTGTTCATCATCTTCTTGGCCAGCGAGGCCGGCGAGGGTGGCCGGCGAGGGCGGATCTAGTTGGCGAGGTCGCCTGGGGTCGGGCGACCGCCTAGTCGCCATCGCCTGGGTCGGCGGTCGCTTGGAGTCGCGCGACCCAGGCGACGGCCGCCTGGGTCGCGCGACCCAAGCGGCGGTCGCCTGAGGTCTCGCGACCGCCGACCCAGGAGACGGTGCCTGGGTGGTCGCCCAACCCCAGGCGGCTGTCGCCTAGGTCAGGCAACCTCGCCGGCCAGATCCGCCCTCGCCGGCCCTTCGTCGGCCACCCTTGCCGGCCACCCTTGCTGGCCAAGAAGATGATGAACAGTAACATGGCAAAACCAGAATATTAAGAATAAAAATTGCAAAAGCCCTTTGCAAAAAAAAATTTACCAAACACTACTTAGACCAAAGCAGCTTCACAAAATTTTTTTTACCAAACACTACTTGCATTTCCCCAAGTGACTTTCACCTAAAGGTATTTGCATTCCTCCAAATTGCATTTGAAAAGCCGAATCAAACGGGCTCTTACTCACATCACACACTCACGAGAACGGGAAGAAGCTGAATTTGTGATTGTATTTATGAGCTAATAGAAATAAGGGGAAGGGACCCCTATTCATGTGAAAACTCCTCTAATTACAATTGTTGACCTCAAATCCAATCTAATTGTCGAAATTGAAGAGAAATCTCTAGAATACAAGTTTCTCATTTTACCCTCAAAGAATTCTCTAGGATGTCATTGTATGTATTTTCCAATTCATCCTCAAGAATATTCTAAAGTGCTTAAGCAAAATTTTCAAGATTCATCAGGTTATCTCGATAATTCCTTGCAACATTTTGCTTCGAAAATCTCTGGATCATTTTGCATGACATCGCAGCCTCACGGGCCAATGAGTTTTTCGTATTTTATTTGTAACAAGTACCGAAAACAATCGTAGTCATTCGATCGGTCGCTCGATATAACCCAGGCGCAGCAAAGCCTCCCACGGACGCTTCCGATCTCACCGCAAAGGCCGGTCTTTTTTCATCCATTCGAAAACGTAGGCATTAGCTATCACAGCTGCGCTGAACTTGGCTGTGGAGCTCGCCATCTGATCCAAACATAGAAGCTCAGATTCAATTTGCCTCAACACAACATAAACCTCCCAGTTTTAGTCGCATTTGAAATTCACTTCTGCGGATCTTTGCAGTTCCACCACCCAAAAGAAGCACATAACTGCTGTCTTTTCCACTCCCCCCCCCCGCGGTAACTACTCGTCAACAAACCACTCTCTCCATTTTCAATATGCATTTTTAACTTCCCAATTCTTGAGCAGACCATTCCTTTTGAAATTCCCAAACTTCCATCGAGCACAACCCTCATGACTGGCCCCTTTGTTCCTACAAGTGATGATCAAACCATAACTGTCTGTTTCACTTTATTCGGTGCATGGTTTTCAAACACTAGCCCCCCATCTTTGTACTTCCCCTCGCCTTTTTGTATAATTTGACTGACCCAGCAACGCTTTTGCATGACATGCAACATGTTTCTTCTCGACGCTGGTCATAAACGTACGTTCGTGGCGGAACAGACACTTCACCTGCACGCTCCCATATTTATTGTACTCACCTGTTTCGCATTCCTTCTCCTTTTCAACTGACGAAAACCGTGGAGACCCCTTGAAGTTCCTTTTAACGGGAAAAGAAAAATCAGAAACCTCGCAGATGAATGAGGATGTTCTAAAGTCTATGGTTTGGTGGGTTTAGAAACAAAGCCGAATCTTGAAAGAACTTACAGTAATTCGCCAAGGGAAGCAGTTTCGAGACTCGGGGCGGATGACGATGGATCTGACGTCAACTCTCTTGGGTGTCGTCATGATTCTGAGTGTTCTGAGTGAGGTTGACGTGATGTGCATCATGGCACAGAAGGATTTCATCAGTTGGGATGATATGAGAGTGAACGAGCATGAGTACAGAAACATGATCCGAGAGGAGTCGTATTCGAAAAAGGGTCAGTCTAATCGAAGCGGAGTGATCCTCGTCGACAAGAACGGCCGTGGCGATTCCATCACAGTTCAAGGCGCGGTGAACATGGTTCCAGAGAACAACTCGCAGAGAGTGAAGATTCTCATTCTTGCAGGAACTTACAGGTTTGGACGTGTTCATTGCAATCACTTGTAATTCTCCAAAATTTGCGTCAACCCATGTGGGGAAAAACAGAAGCACCACGATAGAATCTTGAAAGGCCTACACACATCCACTGCAAAAATCACATCTTTTCTGGTGAATTCATCAGTTTTTCCTTCTACTCCAGGTCATGCTTGAGCTTTTGCTTAGTTGTTGCTTTTCAATCAGTAACGGACGAATTACTTAATAAGTTGGCGGTTCGCGTGAGCACGATTCATTTTTTTCCTGAAAAAGAAAACAGCTGTTACGTGGGTGTCATGGGAAGTTACGTAGGACAATAGAATTCTCTCTCTCTCTCTCTCTCTCTCTCTCTCTCTCTCTCTCTCATTCATGGTTAAGAATGAGCTTAGTATGGGTTGATCACGAGTGAATCAAGACCAAGACGTTACTGAGAATTTATGTTGTGTGCAGAGAGAAGGTTCATGTGCCAAGTTCCAAGCCGTACATTTCCTTCATTGGAGATGAAGATCAAAACTCCAAAACCATAATCACCTGGCATGACAAAGCTTCTGACAAGCAAGCCGATGGCTGTGAACTGGGAACCTACAGATCAGCCTCCGTGACTGTAGAATCTGATTTCTTCTGTGCATCTGGAATCACCTTCGAGGTAATAATCCCAAAAAAGGAATGGTAAAAATTAAAAGAAGAAAAAAATCAATTTTTGGGCATGTTTGACTCCTGCAAAAAGAAAGAGATAGAGAACTAGAACATGAACTTAATTTGGTGGTCGTGTGTTTGATGGGGTTGGGTGGTGACAGAATACAGTGGTTGCAGTCCCAGGGGGTTATGGAATGCAAGCAGTGGCTCTGAGAGTCTCAGGAGATAAAGCCATGTTCTACAGAGTCAGAGTGTTGGGGACGCAGGACACACTCCTAGATGACACTGGCTCCCATTACTTCTATCAGTGTTACATCCAGGGAAGTGTGGACTTCATCTTTGGCAGATCAACATCGCTCTATGAGGTATTATTTAGATTTTCAGGGAAATCTTGGGTTTTTTTTTTCCGCCTGTAGAAATAAGGATTTCGACGGGGTTCTTTTTTTTCGCCGGATAGAATTCTAAGCTTGATTAAGGTGTGCCAGGAGTGCGTCATTCACTCAACGGCGACGAATTTTGGGGCAATCGCAGCTCATCACAGGGATTCACCGAGCGATGATTCGGGGTTTTCCTTTGTCAATTGTGTCATCAATGGAACCGGCAACATCTACTTGGGGAGAGCATGGGGAGACTATTCGAGAGCAGTGTACTCCTACTGTTACATGGATAACATCATAACTCCACCGGGATGGAGCGACTGGAACCACCCTTACAGGCAAAAGTAAATTTATCCTTCTCGAACATGTCGAAACAATTAAGGCCTTGAGTCAGCTTGAACTGCATGTTTCGAGGACTAATGATTCTAAGATGGGCTGTGTTTTTGGATAGGACCGTGGTGTTCGGGGAGTACCAGTGCAGAGGCAGAGGGGCTGACACAAGTGGACGAGTGCCGTGGTCGAAAACTTTCAGTCACGAGGAAGCGAGACCATTCCTGGATAAGAAATTTATTCAAGGAGAGCGATGGCTTAGACTCTGAAATTCTTCAGGGCCTTCTTTCGGCGTGTATCCTCGGGCAACACGGGCAATTTTGAGGAGTTCCTTCTCTCTTCCATATTCTGTTTATATGATTAGGTTAATGCTGATGTAAAGGTTAAGCGGGTGTATGCTTCCGGTGGCCCAAGTGGTCACTGACCATATATATACAGTGTAGTAGCCAAGATACCCTTAATGAAGGTTCTGATAAATTGCTCCTTCTCTTATCTTGGATTAAAAGCGGATGACATATTAAAAAGTGAACCAAACAGAACTGAGGAACTTACGTCTGCTAATAAGGAATAAAAGTCGGGCCCCAAAGAAAGGAATGAACCAACTAGCATCTTTCCACATGTAAGATTTTTGGACTCCGACTTCAGGTTATCTGCGCAATAACTGATCAAGTGAAGTCTCGATCCCCATGCTGAACTTTTGTCAGAACGTCGATTGAACCAAAGGAGCACCCAAGGGCATGACCGAGTCTGTAAACCATCATACAAGTTTTCAGCAGTTGGCAGAAATTATGACTTGAAGATCAAGAGGTAACAACTTCTGGGACACAATATAGGTGATCATACATTGCGAACTAGCGCTAACAGAAGAACAGGCGTACTAATCGTGGATACACCCGCGCGATACATATCAAGGCCCCTCTACAAAAAAGGACCATATGCCAAGATTCTATATCTAGACTTCGAAAACAGTTAGTTGAAACTGAGACCTTGGTAATCCTAAACCCACTACCATACATACAGCTAGAGCAGCGATCGAGACACAAGTTAATATTTACAAAACTGGACATAATGATTCCGAGACTTTACACAAATGACACAGCTACTGCCAAATATTTCCTACGCCAAATGGAGTTCTCCATTATTCCCCTACGAAATGGCATCAAGTGTCATGCTGCCACTTCCATAATCTCCATCAGCTTACAATTTTGTGCAGAAGCTTCCGATGCATCCATATCCAGGGCATTGTCATCATCACTTCGCACTTCATCTTCCACATCGTCATCGTCAATGTCATCATTATCATCACTACCTCCGACATCACCTTCATGATTGCGAATGCCATTGGTTTTGTAGTAATCATCATCTTCATTGCTTCCATGTATTAATGGCGATGGATTCTTGTCATCAGCAGGGTCCACGTCTTCTGCAAGGCCATTAGAACCGGTTGTGGCACAGTTGAGTTTCCCTTCATCACCAATGACTTCAATGGCAGTAGTTCTGTCAGCATCTGACCCAGTAACATCATCACTCTTGACTTCTTTGATCATAGTTGGTGATGCTGAAAGCTTAGAATCCAGGGTAACAGCAGAAGTTATGGCTGAAAGAATATCCGGCTTAGCCTCGATATCAATCCATCTGTCCCCCACCCAATCTCTAGCAATCCGCAAATCCTTCATTTGCATACTCATGAATAAGTTTTCACCTAATACCACCAAGAATAACATTTTTTGTTCCGATCATCAAGAATAAAATTAAAGGAAACAGAAATAGAAGCAGAGAACAGATCAATGCAAAGATACGAGACAGCACAAACTTATCATCATATTTCTCTTAACACGCGTACCGGGAAAATAAATTTTCATATCATCATCTTCGCAGTTATTGACCCTGATTACAACCCCTTCCCACCAGCCATCACTCCACCATGCATCCACTGCCACTCCAACATCAAGAGGTGATTTGGTTTGATCAACAGAAGATGGAATCGGCCGGATTGTTAGGCGGCTTGAAACCCTCATCCCAAGCTTATCAGGAGCAGCAAATTTGACAGCAGGTATCCACTCCTACACCAGCAGTACAAGCGTCAATTGCCAATTTAATGGAGAATAGAGTGAGTTTGCTAAACATGCAGGTAGAGGACGGGCTATGAGCATGGGTTATATTTGTCTTGTTCATACACAACTAATTGAAAAAGGGAAAGGAAACATTTAAAAGGTTCACAGCATATAAAAAAAGAGCTTTTTCAATTAGTTTTGCTTAATTATGAACATTTTCATCTTAGGGTCTACAACATTTAAGATAATTCCACCTCGGAGTAAAAAATGAGCTTCTAATTCTAAATAAAATTAAATAATAACCGAGAGAACGTTGCGATTAGAGCATTGAAAAAGTTAAGTGTACCTCAAGATTGGCACTTCCATTGTCATCCTTCAAGTCATCATAACAGACTTTCAACTGCTTTCTGGTCACCTGCAAAATAGTACACCTGAACCAGCAGCCTCGGATGCCACTATCTTGGCATAGCAATTCGATCTTTTCACCAACTTTAAAACGTGGAGCAAAACGAGGCTGAGAGTTAACATGCTTAAGAGATAGCAACCTCCAAGCCAACAAACCATCATTTAATTTCTTATTTGAAGGTTCATATGTCAGATTGGCAAAATCTCCTCCAGATCTTTTTACTCCAGAATAAGCTGCAACACACCTCTTGTAACCTCTGCAACTTCTTGTCCTCTTACCACCCACCTTAACATCAGCACCTGAGGTTAAATCTTCATCTTCCTCCCCAGTCAGACCATTCCATGCTGTGTCTGGCTGTCGCAAGGGACTGGAAAGGAAACAAGAGAGAATGGGCTGATCAAAATAGCCCCTCAATTTGCTAAGATCAAATGACTTCACTTTGTTATTTCTAAACTGTCTGAAACATAGGTATATTTTGGATGATAATGCATGAGGAACAGCAGCCAAACACTTAGTGTAATGTTCGCGTGTCAGAACCGTAGCAGGACCATCAACACATTCTGCACTGACGACCTGTGCATAAGGCGTTATGAAAACTTCCTTGGGATGAGGATTTCGTATAGGTGTTACACCCTTGACTTCATCACTGTAGTGAAGCCACCTTATTTTGACCTTTTTCTGTCCCCTTCTGTCTTCATACATGTCTTCCAAATAAGCAAGATAGCGAGTCTCTCCCTTGCCCATGACAAATACAAACGAATGTATCTGACAACATAAAAAACATGTCAGGAGAAAATATAGCAGTAACAACATGAAAGAATTTGAGAAACATCATGAAGCCCATGACGCAACAAAGATGTAGTTTCAACCGCGATGCACATCTCAAAGCAAATCTGAGCGGAGCAATAACATAAAAACTGATGAAACTTTACCGGTCACATATAGAAGTTGATACCTCTATGCTTACACAGTGAAAAGTAGTATTCACATAAACACAGTGGCAGAACCAGGGGGGTTCTGGGAGGCAGCATTGCTGTCATCTGTCAGGACTTAGAAGTAATTCCCTTCTTCATAACATGTCCATTAAATTTTTGTCAAATGTTTTACTACGCCCGTCATTGGACATAAACATGATTCAATCCAGTAAATATAATGAAGCATGTATAAAGCGTGACTTCAACAAGCAAGAAACAACAATACTCATAACATTTCTATCTCAATGTGAAACATCCGATTCCCTCAAAGTCAAGAATGCCCACTTGAGGGGTCATTTTGTGCATATCAGAGATCAACCGAATAAGTTTTCCAGGTTTATTAGAATCTTGCAGAACTTTCTTGTCTCTCATATAGCAAAAGTGAAGTCTGACAACTGGAAGTTTAAAGAATGCATCAACTAACACGATAATAAAACTCCTGGTTACTTGCCTAGGTCCTCGTACCTATGAATTTATATACGTAACCTTGAGAGTTCATATTTCAGTAATTAGTGCTTACATCTATCGAAATCCCATTCCGGCAGAAGGATGGGTAATGCTTCAGTTGTTTACCACATGTCCATGCAGTACCTGACCACACAATTTCTGAGGTATGCCCACCAAGTATGCTTGCCGGACGACCCTGAAAAGCTGGTATTAAGCAAATATCACAGGCATAAAACACAGAAGACAGAAGGAAAAAGAAAATTGTACCTGGCAATCTGATACTTGAGCTAGTGACCTCTTCAGAGGAAACTCAAAATTTCTCAGAGCATGTGACTTATCAAGTTTAGGTGATCCTACAAATGCAAAAAGATAGTTGAATAAGCTTATCATCACAATCTTCACGACATACAGAGAACTTGGCATGGTAAATGCTTCATCTTGCGAGTACCAACATATGCAACCGTATGCAAACATTGACACTGTCCCTTTTGATTGTAGTATACAAGGTTGACATATCCAAAGGTCATTCTACTTCTAGCAATAACTTGCATCAAAGACACTAGCCAGAACTTATGAATCATCAGCAGTATGCTATTATAAAATTAACTATGTGAACTCAATGCTGCGCCCAGGAGAGATGTGAACTCAATGCTGCGCCCAGGAGAGCTTACTCCCTTCAACGGATTCAATAATAGATTGGTAGTACCCGCAAGTTCCTTTCCAATTATGCACTTCCATGCAAGTCCAGCATGTGGCTATAATTTTTATAAGTAACAGATTAGCTTATGTGAAAAATTAAAGGCAAGGATCTTGCCGGAGCACTTAATAGTGCACGTGCTTCAATCTACTCTACATATCCACTTCAAAGAGATAGTAGCAGAGGCACTTCAACAAACTATTCGCATAAAATATCGATGGCCCACCAGGCAAAGATTGCTTCAGATAAACTCCAGGATATGGAATTTCTGAATTCCGCAACTACGAAAACAACACCAACCTGTAAATCCTTGTGAAATTTTGCAAATTATTTAGTTCCATGCACAATATCAGTACACTCTTCGAAAACCGAAACACAAGCAAAGACGTGACCTTCTAGCTTTGTACGCTGTATTATTGTTCTTTCTGAAGCATTTCATCGTTCGTCATGGTCTTTCTTTCATAATCGTGATACTACAAGCTGCAAGGGGAAAAGATAAGGTTTCATACGTACCCCGGTGTTTTGATATCATAGATGTCAGCCAATCAACGACCTCTCTTCTCGATCTCCACTTGAAGCCGGCATGTATTGAACTTTGACTGCCAAAAGCTTCCACAAACTCATCAGCAACAACATAGAACATATGCCTGACACTCCTCTCTGTTCCGACAACAGCAAGGATTGTTTCCCCAGCAGAATCCTTCAAAAAATAGTGAACCACACGGTTGCCACGCTCTAAGGAGACAAATTGCTCTTTCCACTCAACAAAACAACACCCTTCTCCGGACATTTTCGCCAAAACCACGGACGCAGTTCCAGCAACACCAAAACCTACTTTAAATACTCGTTACATAACTGAAAAGGAAATCTGGCCTCGAGAGAGCGAAAACTCTCCGAAATGACTAGCCAACAGTGAGGACTATGATAATAAACATATAGAAAACCAGAAACCAGCAACTAAATTTTCCCGTGACATGACTCAACACAGCGAACGCCAATTCTGTGCCCCAGACCCAAGAACTCGCAAACTTGCGAAGGGCCCGGAACCTAGAGGAGTTCTGCAGATGAGGCACAAAAAGCAGATCAAGCCCTAATTACACGGCTTACGGTGGGGCGGGGCGATCAAAGCGGGAAGAGGTCAAAGCGACCGACTTTCAGCCGTTTCGATGGATGAACAATTCCTGCTCAGAAGAGCTCTCGGAAGCTATCAGGAAGCAAGACATCACCATCGCCAGGCGGAAACGAAGGCCCGCGGTGGAGCAATTCTCAACTCCAACCGCAAAGCAGCCCCCACCCAACACAAAACCCGTGTTACCAAACCAGATCAACCAAAACCTCGCACGAAGCTACGCCCACACAACGATCGGCGTCCAGATCAGAAGACCCCCTCGCCCCAAAAGAGGCCCGCCCGGCTCGCAAGAACCCTCGAGCCAGCACCGGCAACCGCCCAGGGGAAGCGAAGCGAAGCGAACCGCGCGCCTCGGCCCAAAACGCCGGAAGGTGGGGCTCAGGCCGCCGCCGAGGAGCGGGCCGGCGGGGCTCGAAGCAGCCGAGGGGACGGGGGGTGACTAGGGTTTTCTGGGAGGGTTGGAGCGGGGAGGTCAAACTGGGGAAGGGCTGCGCGTTCACACGGCGGCGCGCTCCAGGAGAGCAGCGAGGGGCAAGTGAAATGGAGATGGTTAGAGAGAGAAAGGGAGGGAGGCCGTACGTAGGTTCTAGAGAGAGACAGAGAGGGGAGCCGAGAGATGTCGCAGAGGATGACGAAGAGCACTTGCGTAACAAACCATGGACATGGGGGAAGCGCAGAGAGAGAGAGAGAGAGAAGAGGGAGAGCCAATGGCGAAATGATGAGAGAGAAGGAGTGGGGAGGGTTGGGTTTGGTTGGTAGGACCGAAGAAGAAGAAGAGGAGGAAGGAAGAAGAAAGAAAAATGGCGAATGTGTGGAAATGAAATGCCGTGGATTGACGGCGGGCCCATGGGCCTGTACTCGGCCCAAACGGACACCGTAGAACATCCCGCAAGCCTGCGATGCTTTGATCGCGGGCGGAGCGACATGGGCCGGATTTGGGCCGAAATCCTGACTTCCGGAATCGGGGTACGGGCCTAGCGGCCCATTTGGATCCTTTCTTGCGCGCGCGGTTTATCTAATAATGTGTACGTATAGTATCTTAGAGCTCTATTGTGCGAGCCCTAAAAAGAGGCATCTCTCGCGGATTTGGAATTTGTGTTTGAATTTTTCTGAACTGGGCTTTGTAATCGGATCGGGAAGATGCGTACCCGTTCCGGAACTCGACAAGGGTGCGGAAGGGCGACCACCGTACTATACCGTCATCTCTTATGGGTATCGCTGCATGAATGCCCGGATTGAGTCGCGATGACTCGAAACACCAGCAACTCAAAAGTCCGAGGACGGCGTGCGCTTCACCTTATCCCCAGTTGCACCTCGGAAATTAGGGATCCTTTCCTCATGAAGTATAAATGTTCAAGACGCGACTTGGCTAGAGATTAGCTCGCGAAATAGCTCGAACTTGCATTCTTGTCGAGGCGCGCGACTCTTCTGTCCTTGGGCTATCACGCTTGGCGGTGGGAACACCAGTATTCTTGCCTTAATTCCACGGCACCACGATTAGAAGAACCAACCATAAACCCAAGATATTTTCTCTCATTTCTAGGCACTTCCTCCTTTCCTACAGGAAGCTAACACTCATTGGAAGCTGAGGGGTTTTAAAGATGAAAAGCGACTGGTCATGTGATCTAGATTCATCCTCCATATAATGAATACCATCTTACCAATGGAAGAAACTGGAAAGGAAAAAGAAAAGGGGAAGGCTAATAATGGATGCTCCAGTGGAAGACAGACCCGTGATCAAGCCCAAAGTAGCGGGACGGCCGACAGCAAGGACAGAGCAGAAGAGCCTGCATCTGCAACGAAGTTCCAAATGCCTCTTCACTACCCAAGGTACACAAAAGCTGACTATGAGAAGATGGAGGAATGGAGACTCGACTTGCTCCTCCAAGGATATGGGATGAACCGTCAGTGTCCCGGCTCTCTTGATGAGAAGAGGGCGTTCGCCATCGGCGCTTTCTTGTGGCCTGGTCAGCGTTGACTCCCAAAAGACAGAACTTTGCTGGTGCAAGAACTTGTATTGTCGCTCGAGTGATGTAAAAGACGAAACTTGTTGAAGAATTATGCAGTCTTGCGGTTAGTGTCGTGAAGTCATGTTGGCGAAATGAACAGTCGCCGTGATCAAAGGGATGTGGATACTTTTGGAAGATGAAACCACTATCGCCCCAGTCCCGATGGAGAGTCAGTTTTGTAATAATAGATAACTTTTTTTCCACGGATTTGCTAAACCCCGTGCCCGAGCATGCCACGTGCCTCAACCTCGCGGGTTTTAGAACCTATGGGTTCGCCTGTTGCCACGATCAACCTTGATCCAAAGATACTTGACTTCCCGTTTTTTGGTCGATGAAAGATACTTAACTTCATGTCGCTTGTTCATGCAAAAGGCCCTGGGTTAGAAACGGAGAACCCGCGAGATATCATTCTAAATGATCATGAATCTGCTCAGATCTCTGTCGTGTCTTTTGATTGAACGGTACCCAACAAAGATAATTGTCGTTTGCTGACGTTCCGGATCGCCTACACAAATCCTTCGCCAGTCGACGCTCCTCTGTGCATCATCAACCGTCCCATCAACACCCGACCGCCACAGTTGACAGCGACAACGCGTCGAAGTCTCTACCACGTTCTGAAACGGGGTACCGTCATCGTCTTCTTCAGCTGCTCCTTTTTTCGGTTTTCTTTTGCTTTTTACGTGTGCGTGAAGGAGCTGAGAGAGCCGTTCCTGAATGCTCCCCTGCTTTCTCCGGTAAGCGTTAAAAGCATCTGGGTTTCGCCAAAATTCTTGCCTTTTTTTTTTATTTTTTTCTTCTTGGAACTTGTTGGTGGATTTGAGGGTGAGTGACGTTTGGGTTCAGATCCACTTATTTCCTCTGGCGAAACTTGATTGCTAAGCAACTCTAATTTGGTTTCCTGCTGTAACAATTCTGATCTTGGGGTTCCCGGGTTGGGCAAAGAGGGGTGATCTTTTTTTTCTCTGCTATTGTTTTTTTCAAATGGGAGTGGATTGTGCAATTCTTGAAAATTATAATTAGAAACTGCGTGGTGAATTGGTCTGACTAGTTCTGTGGTAAAGAAATGGGATTCTCTGAATCTGTTCGTTCCGAAAACGATAAATTGCTTGGTGATAGCAAATCCCGGGGCTTCAGATTTACATTTTCACACTGCACACGGTGCAGTCCGTTTACTGGCACTCTTATGCTATCTTGAGTACGCTAGCTTATGTGTTGACTGTCTTAGAAATCAAAAGGCTGTGTCTTTCTTCTAGACAAGAAAAATTCTCAACCGTGATATGGTCTCTTAGGGTTGTTGAAAGCATGGATAGACTTGCCTCAAACATGATAGTTATTGAAGCATGAATAGTGCTCTGCTCATCGGTGGTGCTATTTTATATTGAACCATTGATAGTGGTCTCTTCACCTGGCTTTGATTGAGGTCTTAAAAGTTTAGGCTTGTTTTGATATCTTCCAGGTGATCCTCTGTTGCGGAAGCCCCTCCATGGATGCTAATGGTGTGAAGCTTCCCTTACTGTCGAAGCCGCTTGATTCAACTCAAACAGATAAAAAGGAACCCAAGAGAAGGAGGTTTCGGCGCTGCAAAAGTGCTCCTCTTGCAGAGGGCATTCCTCGTGAAGCGAATCTCAATGGCTCGATCCAGTGTTCCGAGTCCGTACCGGGGTACCTCCACCCCAGTTTCAAAAGAGTTGCAATACTCTTGGCGCTCTACGTAGGTTTTGGCACGGTGTGCTTCTACCTTGTGAAGAACGAGATCGATGGAGAAAAGACAAATGACATTCTTGATGCAGTTTATTTTTGTATTGTGACAATGACCACTGTTGGGTATGGAGACCTTGTGCCGGTCAGCGCTCTGACAAAACTACTTGCTTGTGCTTTTGTCTTCTCGGGGATGGCTCTTGTTGGCCTAATTCTGAGCAAAGCGGCAGATTACCTTGTCAAGAAGCAGGAAATCTTGCTGGTCAAAGCCCTGCATTTGCGTAACAAAGTTGGCCCCGCTGAAATGCTAAAGGAAGTCGAAACCAACCAAGTGAGATACAAGTGTGTCACAGCCTTTATCCTTCTGCTGTTGCTCTTAGTTGCTGGAACAGCTTTCCTAGTTGTAGTCGAGCACCTGGACATTGTTGACGCATTCTACTGTGTGTGTTCTACCATCACAACACTAGGTTACGGAGATAAAAGTTTCTCAACCGAAGCAGGGCGTGTTTTTGCTGTGTTCTGGATACTAACAAGTACGATATGTGTGGCTCAGTTTTTCCTCTACATTGCTGAGCTAAACACGGAAAATAGACGGAGGGCATTGGTCAAATGGGTTCTCTCTAGGAGAATGACTCATGTAGATCTGGAGGCAGCTGATCTTGATGATGATGGGGTCGTCGAGTAAGTTCAATTTTTGCTTAATTGAACGCCAACATGGGTCATTTTGATAAATCCTTCATCTAATAGCCACAGGTTACCACGGGAGTCGTTACCAACAGATTGGCATAATTATGGTGGTCCTTATGTTTGCAATTATCTAGGTTTATACTAACGTTTGAAAAAAGAGGAAATCATTTCTTGAGGAAAAATTACCACTTCCGCTTTTCCACGCGCTGAATCATTTTAAATGCCCCAGTATTCTGTTTCTGTTGCAACTTGCTTGTTGATGGCTTATATTTGTCTTTTATCTGCACTAATCATGAATGCGGTTCTTGCTTTTCAGCGCTGCTGAGTTCATTATATATAAGCTCAAGGAAATGGGGAAGATTAGTCAAGAAGATATATCACTAATTTTGGAGGAGTTTGATGACCTTGATGTCGACCAATCAGGAACTTTGTCCGTTTCTGATATAACACTTGCCCAATCATCCTGAGCGGAACGTGATTGCACCATACTTGAGCGATTAATGACTTCTACAGTTGTGTATATCATATTGGATTGTTAATGTTATGTGCATATGGTAGGTCCTTCAATTAGGGTTCTTCTTTCATGGTTTAGAAAAACTCCGCAACACTAGCTTTATCAGGAAAATGAGAGATTTGGCTCGGAGCTGTTCAAGATCCTACAGGCATCTCTCGTGTGACAATTTCCATCACTGAAAAGAGTGAGATGTTGATGATAATCTGTATTGCAGGAGTAGCATTTAGTGGCACTTGAGTATGTTCTCTTAATAAAGTGTACACCTCTCTCTTTATTATGTTGAGTAAGATGGTTGATTCAGCACTTTCTATCTCCAATTTTGCCTGAATGTGCAAACTATGAGCAACAGCCACATCCTTCATGACACTTGAACTTTTCTGAAGATTCTTGGTCGGAATACGGTAAGAAATGTATAATCCCATACTCCTGCAGCGCAGTAAGTCATAATGAATCTTTTTGTGCTCACGAAAGATTATCCTTCAGATTGCATTTGTCGTTGACTTATTGGATGTCGTAGATCAAGTATACAATTCCGTACAGCTGATGTGCTTCTTGTTTATACTAGAACACCAGCCGTCCTCTAATGCAAACTGTGTCATTAATAACTGAAATCAACAGCATTTTGATGGAATATTACGTCCTCTTGATTCTCGAGTTCATGATGCTTCAAAAGTGGAATTATACAATAACTACTAAGTGGACTTTGGACATAAACAATCAGGTGGTCTCAACGTCTTGAAATTTTATCTGAGACATGCTAAGGCCATAAAAAGATCACCGAACCTGAGTGCATCCACTGTAGATGATTACGCGAACAGACCCGTATTTTCAATTAACTGACCTTCAAACTGATGAGTGACAAGCTTTGGGTGTTCAGTTCAACCGAAGTTCGATGTCATCGAGATCGCTAAACGTTATTGTCCATCTAACTCGTGCTCACGATTATGATTGCAGGTAAAGCACGGGAGTATGATTAGGCGGGCTATAGGATGTGTCAATAAGTCTTTAAAGCAAACCCAGACACCATGATTCTCCACCCTTAATGGAAGCACCATGATTGCTTCATTAGTCAAAAGCCCTTTTGGCACGTGTTTAAGAGCAATGCCCAGTTTCTGAATCGGACTATTTCCTGTGAAATCGAGTGAAAAGGAAAAAGATTGTAGCTCACCTCTCTCAGAACTCAGAAGCTCTGCTTCTGGCCTTTGCAAGTTTCTTCCTTAATGAAAAGAAAGCTTCTCTCTCTCTGTTCCAGGACCATCTTTTGTCTTTCGTTTCCTGGAAAGGGGAAATCTCAACTGGTAGCCAAAGTTTGGAGACAGTTTGGCAGATAATTATCATTCCAGACTCTCTTCCCTTCTTCATAGCTGATCTGTTACTTTCAGCCTGAGGCATGTAGAACTTAACTTTTTTTTGCTGCTACCTTTTTATAGATGCCAATATAGTCCCCACCGTATTGTCCATCGTTACTTCCTTTTTTTCTTCTCTTCCAGGATGAGAAAACTAGCAGAGAAGCAAATTTGTGCCCTCCTTCCCGTCAAAACACCAAAATTCAGCATTAGAGTGATTGTTGCTTCTCTAGTTTTTGCCGGCTTTACGAGCTCTGGTTTCGTTCCTCTTCCAGTCAAGATTCCACTCTTGGCACTCTCAGCCGTCTTCTTTGTCACATCTTTCCTGAAGAAGAAGAAAGCTGTGGACGAAAGTGCCGCCGGACATAAAAATCTGGAGCTTCACCACATAGGTACTGTTGACAAGCACTTCCAACAAAAAACCCAACAGGTAGCGGAATCGGAGGGAGAAAGAAGTGCTGCCCAGACGGTTAAAATACAGAAAGGATCGCTGGATTTTCCAGCAGGCGGTGAAAGTGGTAATGAGTTGATAGAAAGTGAAACTTTCGAGCTACATTTCATCAGTTCTGATAACGGAAGTTGCAGCCCACTGGTTTGTTCAAGCGATGACGATGACAAGGACGATGGCAGCCTCATTGAGATCTCTCTACCAACTAACGTTTGCTTGGCCGATCTCTCGCCAAAGTCCATTGGTGAGAAGCAGGAAGTGACAGAGACTTTGACAGACGACGAAATCGATGAGGAAGACAACTTAATAGAACTAGACATATCCATGGGATCCATCAGGTGCTCCAAGTTTGAGATTTGAGGCATAGGCCATGCAAGTATGATCAAATATGTACAAGGATGCTCGATTTTACACTACACTGATCATCAAAATTCTATCTCGGCTTGGAGTCCTAATACAGCAATATGTTTTTTGCCATGACACGGAATGTAATTGCATATTTAAGAAGTTAGCATTTATGTTTAGTTGTTTTATGCAATGCTTTGTTGAGAGAGCTCCGCTCCATTAGAAAAGAATGACGTCTTCTAGCCAAGCAACTATAAATGGGCTAAAGCTGCTCAATGTGTGCCTACTTTATCAAGAACAAGGGAAAAAAGGAGGTCAACAAGAAGAGAACAAAAAGGAATAGAGGCAAAGCTGAACCGTGCGCCTATTTGCAATCGGTTATTAGGAAAAGAAGTGGCCATTCCAAGGGACTATTGGCACAAGCATGACATCGGATAATGAAACGAATACGATTTAGCCTGAAAAGGGGATAGAAATGGTTAAATGAACATCTTGAAGTAATGAATGAATGTGTAGCTAAATCATGTACGAGGAGAGTCTAATATTCTAACATCTTGGCATCAGTTTTGCAAAATTTGAGCATCTCAGACATGCTCATGCTTCTTGGGCATTTTGCAACAAGGTACCGAACTCTATTTGTCAAACTCAACATCAACATGCAACTCGAAAGGAGAAGGGAAAAAACCAGCCAGTTGGACTCATTACAGTCAAACATGTGCCCCAAGAAGACATTCAATATAATTCCAGTTTCCAGCCACAGAAAACATTATAACACCCGATCCAGCTATTCATTCACCAAAATCGGAGTGGAGGACAAAGCAATGACGCAAAAGCTACCACTAACATCAGTTTACAGGCTAAAATACGCCATGCAGAATTTCACAGAAAACTCATAATTTCAGGTAAAATCTGCAACCAGTTACTGTCCTTGAGCAGATAGGAAGGAAAGGGGAGACAGACAGGAGCACAAGTGTTGCAAAAGATGAGAATTGTGATTGACTAGAAATAGATATTTACAAGGTGATAAGACATGTACAATTCACATGGGCTAATCAACTACCGTATAGTTAGGTTCTCTAAAGTCTACAAAAAGCACATCGTGTGGTCAACAATGGTGATACAGTCGGGGGAAAAAGAGGCCGTAAAAAATGATACAGAAAAATAGCCAATCAAGGACAGAACATGAGCGAAACATCCTCAACTAAATCCTATTACATCACGATTCAAATGATAGTTCTACGATAATCTACAACATCTATGACTTCAGCAATGTCAAGCCATAACATCATCCACAAAGTCGGTTGCTCAAGCTAATCAACTCAAAAACATAAATTCAAAGGTCTTTCAAACTTAAAACGGAAGTTCCACTCCTAACATCCATGGGAAAACGCCATGCATTATCCCTCCCATATAGATAGTCATAAAGGTCTTCACCATCTCCAAGTAGTCCATAGTACTGCCGTAGAGCTTCAAGTCTTCGTATTGACCCTTCTTTAGCTACGGAAAAAAAAATGAGCCAAGCAACATTTGCAAAAGAAATAAGTACTTCATGAGAAAGATAGAAATCCAAACAAGTACAGAAGAAGGTAAATTGATCAGAAAAAGTTAGCAATGCCACCCAATGCTGATGTGTCCATCAAAGTTACGGTCGGTTTCCTGACTTTCTGTTTATGGCCCATGCAATAGAGACATTAGAATCTGAATATAAAATGCCTATCTGAAATGTTCATGAAAACCTGTTAAAAAATGTCTGTAATCGAACATGGCAGTTTTCAGTTGTTTACGTACAAAAGTAAATTTTGGACATTCTAACAGGATGATCATTTTTAGTTTTCTCATTGAAAAAACTAGACCGAATGCTTGTATTTGATTGCTCAGTATTTTATTCAATTAACGAAAGCAAAATAACTGAAAAGATCATTTCCTTTTTCAGAATCAGGCACCATTTCTTGAAACAACATTTAAAAACCACAAACAACTAAAAAAACAGCTCAACATGCAAGTCCCACTGTTCAGCGTTCTCTATCATTAGAAACAGAATGTAGCTTCTATAACATCCTTAAGAACAAAAACAAAGCTTCAAAATTTATTCACCCTTGAACTGAGGACTGGATTGGGGCTTGGCTGCGCTAAATATTTGCACAGGCCAAGAAATCGTTTCAGTTAAAAAGCATTGGATGAATACTCGAAGCAAATGAAACTCAGAAAGCACAGTGTATATCTAGGCAGAGAACTTTCCGTTGTAGAATAAAAAAAATTTTAAGATGATCGAAATACTTGAACCGGTCTGATTTAATTTGAGGGCGAGAAAAAATCGAGTTTATAGTGATGAATAAGCGAAAGGACCCTGAGTGAAGGTACGAGAATGCAGACATGATGTAACCTCAACTACTTGTTACAAAAACCACAACAAAACTAGCGGTAAATAAAGAGTTTCCAGAAAGAAAAATGCTGCGTGATATGTTCCAATCTAACTATTAAGAATTTCAACAGCAAACACTCTCTCAAACAGAGTGCTAAGAGTACCACATTGTTTCACTAACATATGCAACTAAGCCATAAGAACTGAGATCGCTTCTCACTAGATCAAGAATTCATTACCATAGGCATACCAGCACCAACTAACTTTACACCATCAACTATCCACATCAAAATTAAAGAATCATATCTGCAAGAATCTATATTTCTTTAAAAGATGGCATAACTACAAAATTAATTTTACGAACTGCGTCGAGGTTCGATCTTTAATACAAAACAAATATCAGGCATTCAAAATGGAAAGAAAGGATGGCATGATACCCCAGAGAGCCAACTAAGTCTAATTTTGTTGTCAGAATACAAATGCTTTCAGTATACACCAACTGTAAATTATTGTTGACAACACACATGCAAGCACGAAAGCACACATATCCAAGCACACAAGTGACGTGTTTAATAGAGGATCAAACAAGTCTAATGGTCAGAAAATTCGGGAAGCAATACATAATCACAAGATGTAATACCAGTAGTCAGAGGACGATGCAGTAAAAATATAAATAGTAGAAAATAGTATGGAAAAATGCAGAATAAAACATGTAAATCTCATCCAAGGGCTTAAATCTAAAAAATGATGCTGATGTAGGAAACAAACCGCCATACCAGTCAAAGACACACAAGGTTAAGAGCAGAGTAGATGCACTGTCAATTTATGTGAGTAACAAACAAAAGCTCTATGCAAATTCTCTACAACCACCAGCAGGCACTGAATAGATTACTCAATATGAAAATAAGTCACAAGAACAGATTATAATTACTCGATAGCATTGAAGCATGCTGAAAATGATGAAACGAATAGAACTACAGAGGGAACACTTCAATAGCCTCTAGATGGAATGAAGCATGTCATAGCAAATGAACAAAGAGAAGACCGCTTTCAGAATATTGGAACTTTACAATACTATTAAGTCACTCAACTTCCAAAAATAATACTATTCCCAAGAAAAAACGTATCGTCTCACTTAAATGCAAAAGTCGCGTGATTAGCCTATCTGTAAGAATCTTTAAGCTCAAAGAGAAAATATCACAAGCAATAAACTGCAAAGAATGCACACACAAACATGGAAGAAGAAACAAACAAACAGGATATCTGAAACTAGGAGAGAATGTTTGTATACTTACTTTGTTTAAGGCCGGAAAAACCATGCCCCACACAAGAAGAGGCCATCAAGAACTTAAATGCCCCATTTACAGGACCACTGTCCAATAGATGAAGAACCCACAAAAGCAGCAGAAGACGAACTGGATAGGCATGCATCTCTCTGTTTTGTTTCTTCCCATTCTCAACGGGAACAAGAACAGAGAAATTATTCGGAGGTAAGGCGACGCCTCTTTCCATAATCAGCATCCCTTGATTTTGAGCGATGGTCCTCCTCTTGCAATACTCTGGACTTGCTATGAGTTCTTGAGGACCGTCCTCTTTCATACTCATCATCATGCTCTGCCTCGCGGTCCCTGTACCGATAATGATCCGCATATCTGTCTCTGTCCTCCCTGTACCGATCCCGTTCTCGGTCCCTGTCCCTTTCCCGGTCCCTCTCCCTATCTCTTTCACGATCACGATCACGGGAACGTTCCCTGTCCCTATCACCACGTTCTCTGTCACGTTCTCTACTGATATCTCTATCCTCACGGGGCCTCCTCTCTGACCACTCATTATCATGGGCAACATCCTTCTCTCTAGGCATTTCTCTTTCGTAACCTGATTCTCTATCATCACGGTATCTTCTGTCAGAAGAACCTGACCAGTCCCTCTCAAAACTCCTGTCCTTTTCCTTGCTGGGTGGCCAAACCCCTCTATCATGACTCACCTCACCGTACTGATGATCAGAAGCAGCTTCTTCCCCATAACTGGACTCACCTGCTCGACCCCCACCATGATCGTCACCGCCCCATCCACCCATATTAGGATCAGACCACATGCCCATGTTAGGTCCCTCAACACCAGATGTGGGCATCATCCCCATTGCATTCATCGGCATCCCTCTCCCAAAAAATGCAGGATTCACATGAGGAGCTACTCCAGGTAAGCCGACACCTCCCATAGGTCCACCAGGGAATGAAGGCATTATACCAGAAAATGGAGGAGTAGGCGCACCAGGGAAGCCACCATAGCTGCCCATCCTACCCATCGGTCCACCAAAAGTTGGATCAAAACCCTGACCCATCATCGACTGAGGGTGTAATAATGGAGGGGTACCGCCAATACCCTGGCCAAAACCATTGCCCCCATTACCCATGATGCCTCTCCCACCCACTCCAGCACCCCTGTTTCTCATTGGACCAACAGGACCCCTATTTCCCATTCCTGCATTACCCCTGCCCCAATTTCCTCTCCCAAATCCTCTGTTATTATCACCACCTTGATAGTTGCCACCAGTGGTAATATTATTTCCTCCGGTCTTCGCTGCCGGTTCATTAGGCCCTCGTCTGGCCTGTGAAAGTGCAGCCTGAGCCATTTGTTGATTCCTATTTACTTGAGCTTCTCCCATTCTCTTAACACTATAAGGCGATGCAAAAGCAACTACACATGGTCTACCATTGAAAACATGCCCATTCATGCCTTCCTTACAGGCTGTTGCAGCTGTTGGGTCGTAAAACTCAACCTGGCAATACCCTTTGGACTTTCCACTTGCTTTCTCATCAAAAAATTTGACCTCCTTCACCGGCCCATATTTGCACAGCTCTCCCTCCAGCTCAGCATCTGTTGTCCACCAATGCAAATCCCCCACAAACAGTATGGTTCCTCCACCTCCCCCTGCACCTCCACCCGAATTAGCTCCAACACCAGCACTGGCAACAGCAACGGTAACAGCAACGGCACCCACAGACACGTTATTGACACCCGGATTCACCATCCCATTGCCACCAACACCTTTCACAGCTCCTCCTCCACTTTGCCTAGCTAAAACCTCATTTCCAATAGTAGGAATGCTACCGACATTGGCAACATTACCTACAACGCCAGCATGTGCCTGCTGTCCAATCCCTTGAGGCCCTACGTCACTTCTACTTCCACTCTGCACCTCCATTTCGTTAACCTTACTAGACCCCGGCCCTAATTCAACCCTAAGCCCTCCGCTCCGCTGTTGTCCAACCACCAGCCCCGATCCACTCGGTCCCTTCATTTCATTTCCTCTAAAACCCTGGCTTTGATACCCGGTAACCCTAGAGTCTCCTCCGCCGTCGACAACCACCCCGCCGACACTCCCGCTCTCGCCGCCCCCGACACCGGGTATCGAAACGCCCTGAACAGAATCGGGCGCGACCATCGGAGGCTCGATCTTCTTCTCCTCCGCGACATCGCCTCTAAACCCTAAATCCTCGTTCTTCCGCATGGTCTGGAGGAAATTCTCCCCGACGTTCACGTCGTTGTACAAATCCTCGTAATCATCATCCTCCTCGACCAGGAACCCGTCGTCGGCGACCGCGGAGATCGCCTCGTTGCGGTGGAACTGATCCATCTGATCCCCACCACCCTCCCCGTACCCTCCCTCCCCTTCCTCCATCCTCTTTCTCTCTCCTAGGGTTTAGCGCTCCGGCGCGCGCGCGCGAGAGAGAGAGAGAGAGAGAGGAGAAGCGATCTCGCTCCACCCGAACGAAATTCCTCAGGAAACGACCGGCGACATGTGCGATCGAAGGGAAAGCGAAGTGCGGAATCGACGAGGGGGTTTCGCGATCTTACCAGTGAGGAGAAAGTGCTGCGCCCTTACGCCTGCGGAACAGTAGAGAGAGAGAGAGAGAGCGAGGGAGATAGAGAGAGAAGGAAACCCTAATCCTCCTGATCTGGGAGCTCGTGCCCGTGGGAGAGAGAGAGGGAGGGAGGTCGGCTAGGAGCTGAGAAATTTCTGGTCTTTTTGCTAATTTTCTTTGCTTTGTTGGTGTGGGAGTGCGGGTGAATGCTAACGTGAGCCTGGTGCGTGCCAGTGTTGCGCATTCGCTAACAGCACATTTTGCGCGCTTTGGATGAGTTGACCAAAACACACACCCGCATATGGAATTAACATTTTCACCTTTTTTTTTACTCTTTAAATAGGTTTTTTTTTTTAGCCCAAAAAAAGAACTGTAATAAAATCTTGTTTTATAACAGAGGATTAGGTGGCGAATCACAATCATTCTATTTCAGAGATTAATTTTTGACTTTTTCTATTTCTATTCCCGAACGAGTTTCTAAAAAAAAATACGTTTGATAACGATACAAAGTTTCTGTTTCCGAAACAAAATTTTGTTTGATAATGAAACAAAATTTCTTCTCTCGAGTGACCGTCAAGTGGACGGTGGGCGGATGGCAGCGGTAGACGGCGAACTGTGGCAGCAAACAGTGGGCAATGGACAGGGGGAGCGGCGGCGGACGACAACACGGCCAATGCGTAGGACGGCGGTTGGAGGCGACTGACGTCGGGCAACATCGAGAGGGGGGCAATGGCCGGCGACGGGAGGGGAGCAACAACAGGAGGAGGGCAGAGGGTGGTAGCGAATAGTGAGCGACAGCAAACAGCGGCTAGAGGCGGCCAACATCGGGAAGCGGCAAGAGGCCGGCAACGACCGATGGCAGGAAGCAACGGGAGGAGAGCAGCCGACGGCGGGAAGCAACGGGAGGAGAGCAGCCGCCGGAGGGAGACAGTGGCCCACGGCGACCGTCGATAGGAGACGGCGAACGGTGAGAGGCGGCAGCCGGCGATGGGCGGTGAGAGGTCGACCGGCTAGTAGCGAAGGCAAGCAATAAATAGAATTTCTCATTTTTATTCCAGAAATAGAAAAGTAGAAAATTTTACTTCTCATTTCTGTTCAAAACCTATTTCTGAAATCAAAATCTGTTCTAGAAATTGAAAAATGAAATTGCGTTACCAAACGAATTTTTGTTCCAAACTTGTTTCTTGAACAAAAAAATAGAAACAGAATGGTTATCATTCGCAGCCTTAAATAGCTCTATTGGGAGATTCATATCCAAAACTCTCAAATTGGATTGAAAAAAGGCTGATTGGGTTACAAGAGAATCATACAAGGGCTTGGGAATAAGGGTCAAAAGCCTTGTCCCGATCTCTTTCTCTCCTTTTTTATGATCTTGCCACGCATCTCTTCTATCCAAATCCAGTGTATTGACTCTATCCATACCGATCATAGTGATTTTGTTGTGAGTTCGTGCCGAGCCCGAGTTCAAGCGGAAGCCAAAATAATCAGGTCGTTGAATGACGAGGGGATTGAGAGTGCTGACTGTTCGCCTCTATTTTAATTATTGACACAGGACGTCGTTTTGTTAACAATCTCCCGCTAGGGGCTCTTTGCAAAATGTCGAGATAATGCAAAAGGTCAATGTGCATGTGAAGTAAAAATTCGCATAACTAAAGGAAAAGCTTCTTAAACTCAGAGTCAATGCTACAGTGGTGGTTTTGACGTAGTTGGCACGTGCTGTAAAATGCCATGGCTTGTTATTTGATAATATATGTTTTAGAGCTGCAACGCCTCAAAATACGATGAGATGGCTTCCTATAAATTGCTGATAGCTACTCCGTATTCGAGAGTGCTGCAGGGCATGATGAGTTTGCCAAACACATCATGAAGGTCGCAAATAACAGTAATCGTTTAAAAATTGCAGTCGTTGCAGAAAAGGTGCCTCGGCGTGCTTTTCAATGCATGGTAAGTTATGTTATCGTTCTTTCCTATAAGGGTCTATTTAGTAACGTTTCTATTTTTTATTTTTTTTGTTCTTTTATTTCCTGAAACAGAAAAAGAACATAAATCCGTTTAGTAAAAAAAATCTATTTTTTTGTTTTTAGAAGGGAAAAAGCCACAAAAAACCCCAAATTTTACCATTTGTGACACATTTACCCCGAACTTTTTTTTGTGACACCAAAAACCCTAAACTTTATTATTTGTGACACATTTACCCTAACGTACATTGTCTATGGGCATTTTCGTCTTTTTGCTTTTTGCTTTTTTTTTTTTTCCTTTCCGGCGAGGGCGAGCCTCGCCGGCGCCGGGCGAGCCTCGCCGGCGTCGGGCGAGGGTCGCCCTCGCCTGGGCAAGCGAGGGCGAGCCTCGCCGGCGTCGGGCGAGGCTCGCCCTCGCCTGGGCGAGCTAGGGCGAGGGTCGCCCGAAGCCGGCGCGGGTCGCCCGACGCCGGCGAGGCTCGCCCTCGCCGGATCTGGCGAGGGCGAGCCTCGCCGGCGTCGGGCGACCCTCGCCCTCGCCTGGGCGAGCGAGGGCGAGCCTCGCCGGCGTCGGGCGACCCGCGCCCTCGCTCGCCCAGGCGAGGGCGACCCTCGCCCGACGCCGACGAGGCTCGCCCGGCGCCGGCGAGGCTCGCCCGGCGCCGGCGAGGCTCGCCCTCGCTCGGCGCCGGCGAGGGAGCCCTCGCCGGAAAGGAAAAAAATAAAAAAAAAAGAAAAAAGCAAAAAGACGAAAATGCCCATAGACAATGTACGTTAGGGTAAATGTGTCACAAATAATAAAGTTTGGGTTTTTTGGTGTCACAAAAAAAAGTTCGGGGTAAATGTGTCACAAATGGTAAAGTTTGGGGTTTTTTGTGGCTTTTTCCCTTTTTAGAACAAAAAAATGTCCCAGAAATAGATTTGGTCTTGTTTCTGGAACAAGAAAAAAGAAAAGATTTTTTTCTAGAATTCTCTAAAAATAAGAAATAATCCATCAGCCGCAACCCGCCCACCGCCGCCTCTCGCCGTCCTTCGCTACCACCTATCGCCCGCCTTCCGCCACTGCCGTCGCCCACCGACCAACGCTCGCCGGCCGCCTCCCACCCACTGGCCGCCTCTTGTCGTCGACCATTGTTCTCTGCCGCTTGATGCTTGTCGCCACCGCCCGCCATCCTCCATCGCTGGCCACCGTGCTCCATCACCCGATGCCGGCCGCCACCCAGCGCTGGGCGCCTCCCCTTGCCAACCACCCGATGCCGACGATCACCCACCACTGGTCGCCGTCCTCCGCCGCCGCCTGCCACCCACCAACGGCCGCCATCGTCCACCGCCGACCATTGTGCTCCACCGCCCAACGCCGGCCACCACCCGGCGCTGGCTGCCCTTAGCCGCCGGCCACCTCCCGTCTCTAGCCACCCGACGCCGGCGATCACCCACCATCAACCGCCATCCTTCGCCACCGGCCGCCGTGCTTCATCGACCAACGATGGCCACCCTCCGCCGCCAGCCACCTCCCGCAGCCACCCCCTGCTGTCGTCACCGCCACCTGACGCCACCGTGCTCCGCCGCTGACCGCCGTGCTCCACTGCCTCCCACCGTCGGCCGCCATCCTCTACTGCCGCCGACCACCATCCTCCGCCCCCCACCGCCACTAGCCGTCCTCCGCCAGTAGCCCATAAGGGAGAAACTCGTCCACGGAATAGAAATGGATCATTCGCGCCCTAAACACGTTTCTATTCTTTTTCTATTCCAAGAATAGAAATTTTATGCAGTTACTAGACGCTATTTTTTGCTTAGAAACTGTTCTAAGAAATAGAAAAAAAAAACTATTTCTGATTAAAAATTATTTTTGAGAATAAAAACATTGCTATGCAGACCCTAAGCTTATTTTGCCGCTTTATAAGCTATAGGCAAATGACAAACAGTGCTCGTCTATATTTGCGTTAGGGGTGATCAGTGGAGGGACTCGAGTTAAGCTCTTGAATTGAGCCTCATTCGTTGTTCAAGCCCCCGCTCAAAGGACAAATGACAAATAAATGCTTCCCGCGTGTCATATGTACAGGTCTTTGTATATAATAAGGTTAAGCAATCGAACAATTCAATCAGGAACCGAACCGAACCAGCCTTACCCAACCGGTTCTAGATTGGTTCATATGAAGACGGTTCAGTTCCCAGTTCTCGAGTAAAGTGTTTCAAAATCGACACTAAATATTTTATGTTTAAAACAATTTCTACTTGTAAAGTATTTTATTTGATCTTGTGTTTATTTTTACGTCAATTTTATATATTTACAAGTAAAACATAAATATACTTAATTTACTTAAAAAAAGGGAAAAAAGTAGGCCGGTTCCTCGGTCAACCCTAGATTCAACCGGTTTGATAGTAGGCTAGTTTCAGAGTGGACTGGTTCGGTTCCCGATTCTAAAAAACCAAGAAACGACTTCGACATCATAGATTTTAAGTTCTTGGTCCGAAATTCACTCGTCTTGGACCCGATCACTCCTTCTATGCGAGGCGATGACTCTCAAACACACACGATAGACTGGCTTGCCACGCGGCACGCATTGGTCATGCCATGGAAGATTTGGGCGAGAACGAAAAGCAAAACGCGAGCAAAGGCTCGACCAAAATACATCCCTTCGCTAAAGATCCATTAACCCTTTCAAGATTCGCGAAGCAAGAGTGGGCCATCGCTGGCCAACCTCGGGCAATCTTGACCTCAAAAGTCCAGTCCACAGCACCAAGGGCCTTAGGCCCAGATCAATTGGGCCTCGGGCCCATATTATTTGGGCCTCACCCCGGCTGGTGGCATCTGTCACGTGGATAAGGCCCGTAACAATTGAGCCCAAGAGCAAGAAACTGGCCTCCAATGTGCGCGCCAAATTATTAACCTCGACATGGTCCCACGTGGACCTTCGGACAATTGACTGGTCCAGATTAACGTTTCTTCCCCTGGCGCGTAGTGCCGCCCTTGTCCTTTCGTGGTCTTCTTTTAGCCGCGCCGCGAATCATCCCCTCCGTGACTCTATTACACACAGGGTAATAATTCTCTAATACACAGGCTAGCCACTGATTCTCTTCCCGCATGACTCGTACTTGTGGCATCGGGAAAGACGGATGAGTAGTAATAGTACGAAATCACCTAGCCAATTTCAAGGGTACTCACCGTCTTCTTCGGCCGCTAGCCGTGAAGAGGGTTTGAGTTAATCTCACTCTCCGTTCTCTTTTTTGTTAATTTTGTTGGAGTTTTCTTGTTGTTTTCTTATTTTTTTAATTTCCTCTCGATCTAGATTTGAGAGTTTTTTTCTCCTGGCTTAGTTCTAGATATGAGAGTATGAACTTTCCCAATCTAAGTTTAGGTATAATATCTATCTTCTTCCGATTTAAATCCAAGAGTTCAATGATTTTTTTTTGGGATTCGATACCTATGTGTTTTGTCCGTATATAGGTCCTTTGGCTTTAATCTTAAAGGTGATTGCAGGAGCTTTAATGTCTTGCTAACCTATAAAAATTTGGTCTTCCAAATTTGATTGTCTCTGTACAACAATGGTATAGAGGAAGCTGAACCTTGATGCGCACCGCCAATTTGCAACCCCACGGTTACTGGAGGAGATATTGCCGAACCTTGATGGGCACCGCCAATTTGCAATGCCACAGTTACCGGAGAAGATATTTTTGTCCACGCTGCTGACCATAATACAATATCCAATGATTGATCGTCGATTATTTTGCTTGACAGATTCGTACCTATAAAATGAGTATATACTGCCGGTGCTCTATCAATTTATAGATTTAACTTTGTTGTGTAGTATTCTTTCCTTTACTCTACTTCGATTCGCTTTGCTGCGAATGGAAGCAGAAGCACACCTTACAATTTTCTTTCCATTAAAAAAAAAAATCAAAGGGGACGATGCGGCACGATTCACGAGCGTCGACACTGGTCATAAGATTACTTTTATTTTGCCGCTAGATTGACCAGCAGAGGAACCATAGGATCCTCTTCCCGTGATCAAACAAAACGACACGCGTTCACATGCCTCCGTCTCTCCTCGTTATCGACCGACACCCGTCCGTTCTCTATTCTTCGCTCGATTAATTTAATTAATCTCCCGCTGATCCGCCCTTAAACGCCAATTAATAATTACCCACTTTTAATCGTCCCATCCGCATCAGCCAAGACGCTTCTTGCTTTAACGGTGGACGCGGCAGCAGGGGATCAGCGCTCGCGCCGCGCTGGGGCGGAGGGGGAATCTCCGGTTCCGCCCCGAAGAGGACAAAGCGAGGCCGCGGCCGCACGGAGGAGGGTCCGCCCGCCCGCCCCCGCCCGTCCGAGCAACGGCTACTTATCCCTCCCCGGTAGCCGGTCACCCCCGGTGGGCCCCACCGCCCACCCAACGGTCGCATTTCCCCTCCGCCCTTTTCCGTCGTCTTCTTCCCCGTTAACCGCTTTATATTCATCCGTCACCCTTTCTCTCTCTACGCCCTTTCACTCACTCTCTCTCTCTCTCCTCTATCGCACAGAGAAAGAAACCATCAGTAAAGGCAAAGTCTCTCTCTCTCTCTCTCCCTCTCTCTCTGACATTTTCAGTGATTTGCAGTCGTCTTCCATTTCGGGTTTGATTTTCTCGAGCACCCAAGATGCGTGGATTCGTCGCGGAGTTTGCGATCCTGGCGCTCCTCGTGTTGAATCTCTCGTGCCCGGCGCGATCCGCCGGCGATGCGCCTTCCCCGTCGCCTTCGTCGCCCAAATCGTCGGCGCCGCCGCCGACGAGCACGGCCGCTCCTCCGACGAGTTCTGTCGCTCCTCCTGCCAAGTCTCCAGCGGCGGCAGCGCCGACAACTTCCTCCCCGCCCGCGTCTGCTCCGAAAGTTTCTCCGGCGATGCCGACCGCTCCTTCGGTTCCACCCTCCACGTCCCCGGCCGCCGCCGCTCCTCCATCCGGCGCGCCTGCTCCGGTTCAGTCTCCGGCCGCTGCTCCTCCGACGCCTCAGGCACCGGCTGCAGCGCCGGCGAGCGCTCCTACCGCGACCCCGGCGAGCGCTCCTACCGCGGCGCCAGCCGTTTCTCCAGCATCAGCGCCGGTCAGTTCTCCACCAGTCGCGGAAGTACCAGCGAGCGCCGCTACTCCCGGGGCGGCCAGCATCCCTTCAAGTTCGGCAACGCCTGCGGAGTCCCCCTCGATATTCCCGAGCACTGGAAGCCCGCCGAGCCCGACGCCGGAGACCATATCGCCCGACACCGCGGCGAGCCCGGTGAACGACGATTCCAGCTCGAGTTCAACCCGAGCCATGGTGATTTTGAGCGGATTGGCCGTGTGGACCGCCATGGCTATCTAGAGGAACGAGCTAAGTTAATAATTAGTAACTTTTCCCACATTATTGTTCATACGATCGTACGTTGGTTGTCGGAATTAGCGATTGTGATTGTAGTGGAGCTGCTTGTTTGTATTTACATTGTTAAATAATCATCCTCGTTTTGATGGAGGCTCTGTCTTTGATGCGTTCTTTGATTTGTGTGTTACCTACCTAATCCACGGATCTAGTGCTAATACACGATACTAACCTCAAATTTGAGTAGTAGGATAAGAAAGCGGCGAAGTATGAAATTATTGAAAGTACGATAAAACTATGTCCTTTGTTGTCATTTCACAATTCGGTGCATAGGTGATTTTGGAAAGTAAAATGACAGTTTTGATATAAATATATATCGATATAAATTTGTTTACCGCTGTGAAGATTGGATTTATCTCGGTTCGTGCGTAATTTTTTCTTTCGGAATAAAAAGGATTTTAGCAAAGAAGTTTGCTGTAACTTGTGTTTCACATGTCCTTAGATGCATGCAAATTGCCCTCGTTTATGTGCATCGACTGATGCCCCGATAGTTCTCAAATTACCCTAAATGGGATACATTGTTATTTGGAAAAGAAAAACGAAATATGACAGCAAAACTAAGTTCTTAACCACTCGATTTCATTCCGAAGTATTTTTCTTATACGATTACTAAGTTCTATGATGATTCGCACTAATTTATACTCACTTCGTATTCATTTATCATGCAAGATCTCGTCCAACAAACAATTTCGTAATCCATCATGCTGGATTACCCCGAGCTGCCTCCAAGTTACATTCGATGCAACTTTTGTTGTATAGGAAAAGAAATTTGGTTTGCTATTATCTAAATTTCCTAGCAAAAGACGAACTTAGCGTCCTTTTATATGATATTTACTCCAACGCCCTGGTTGTCAAAATCTAAGTTCACAAAGGCTTTGTAAAAATTGCTGTATCATCTCGGTATCATCACAAATAAAGTCAAATACACTTTGGTTACGAATGAGATTCTTATATGATATTTACTCTACCGAAACCCAAATTAAAAAAGGCTCCATAAAAATCGCTGTGTCATCTTGAAATCTTGAGTAGGAATGAGATTCTTTCAAACCTTTCCTTAAATTAGGCTCGTGCACTACCTTGTCACCCCCTACAAACAAGATCAATGGAGCTGCATTGGCACGCCTCATAACATAACTTCAGGGAATAAATCGAATTCGCTATGCTTAAATTGAAATGATTTTCAATCGTCAAGACATACCACTGCACAAAAACATCTTCCATGTGAAAAAGACCTACCGTTCAAGTTCGTATAGCCCTAATATAAACAATATGATAAACGGTTCATCATAACTAATACAAATAGTTTAGTTAACTAGTAGATTAAATTGATAAAACGAAACTATAAATCTTTTAAAATTCGAACAAATTCTTTGATTGTCACAACACCCTATCCTTAAATTTGGGGTTGTCACGCAATTAAGCTCGGCCCATCCAAATTGTCCAATCCACAATAAAAAAAAATCAGAAACCATGCCTATAATAAATAAATAAATAAACAAAAATATCAGAAACCAGAAAAGACCCCCAATCTTTTTGGCGCTGCGTAAGAAATTTCTTCGGCTCAAAAAATCCAAAATCCTTTCTAAAATTCAGCCATGGCCATCTCCTATCTCCTCTCGCCATTGACGCCGCCCTGCAATCCCCTCCCGCTCCCCTCGCCGTTCCTCGCCTCCCCCCATCTCGGGCACCCGCCGCCCACCGCCGCCCTCGCCTCGGCAAGGCCACGGCGGCCCGTCACCGCCCGGTCCAAGAACGGCGACTCCGCCGACGCGCCCGACCGGCTGATCTCCGCCGTCTGCTACTTCTACCCTTTCTTCGACGGCGTCCAGTACGGCAAGTACGTCATCAACCAGTTCGCCCCGCTTCAGGCCCTCGTCCAGCCCCTCGTCCCGGCCATCAGGGTGTTCAAGGGCTTCCCTCTGAACGGGTTCTTGGTGTTCTTGACGCTCTACTTCGTGGTGGTACGGAACCCCAACTTCAGCCGCTACGTCAGGTTCAACACCATGCAGGCGATTGTGCTCGATGTGTTGCTGATTTTCCCCGACTTGCTGGAGAGGAGCTTCAACCCGCGGGATGGGTTGGGGTTGGACTTGGTGATGAGCTTGGACAGCACCGTGTTCTTGTTCCTCCTCGTGTGCTTGATTTATGGGTCGTCCTCTTGCTTGCTGGGCCAGATTCCGAGATTGCCCATTGTTGCCGAAGCTGCCGAGAGGCAAGTTCTTTGAAGATTCGCTCGATTAATTATCAATGATTATTTTACGCCCCAATTGTAATTTGCGCGATACATTCCGTGATGATGTTGTGTATTAGTTTTCTGAGTTACTTGTTCCTGATAGGAAGAAGCTCACACAGCTGAGTTTTGTGATTGCTTGTCTGATATGATATAGATAGCGCAATTCGAGCCGGGGTAACCATTTTTTGACTCGTTCTCATAGTTATCTTATCTGATGTAGTTGCAAAGTTAAATACAGAATTTTGGAGTGTTCAATCAAGTCTCCAATCTATTTAGCTGAAGGTCCAAGCATTTATTTTCTTTATGGTGTCTATGGCTTTTTGACCGTTTGAGGTTGGAATAGTGGTTTATTAACTACTTTGAACTTCGACTGGGAAAACTTACAGAGAAATGTTCATCGTTTGTGGTCCGCGTGGATTCTCTATTTTTTAGGTTCTTTGCTTATAAGCTAGAAGAGTGCTATACATGATCCATTGAAATCAAGCCTTGTGGTTGCACTCAAGTCAAGGCTGGATGTCTATGCTTAGTCAATATATATGAATGGTTGAAGCTTAAAAAGAGGCTGCTTATCTTTACCAAAAAAAAAAAAAAAGAGGCTGCTTATTCCGCGGACATGCCACTGAACGGTGTCATGGATGAAATGAGAATATCTCAACACGTTGACATATACTCAGACTCGCTTTGTCCGGTTGCCTTCGCAAGCGTGTCAGTATTGTCTACTGAACTATGCATCGTTTGTTGTTGGATCGCGACTGGTTGGGTTACGGCAATTGAGGTTACAATAAATTCCATGCCGTCTTAGATATTCATGTATTTGCTCGTCTGATAAAGCCTACAAGTCCTCCCGCCGTCTTGCTTGAATGAACACTTTTAAGTGTGGTTCAGCTCAGAGGCAGCTGGGTAGCCCAGGACGTAGATTAACTTGGCATTCTCTTAATTGTTGGAGTGATTCGTGTTCTCAGATGAGTAGATTTATGTTTTCTAGACTGAAATGTCTGTCATGGACTCCATTGATTGCCGGAAGTTCCGTGACACATGCAAAGGTAACCTCATATTTACCAATACAGATTAGAACTGTGAACTGGTCTCTGACTGGATGTAGGGTATGAGTTCGGAACAATGACAAACTGAAGCAGATCTTATCACCTTTTCGAATGGTCAATTAGGTAGTCTCACTTTTAGCTTTTTACTGGAGATTAATGCTGTTCATAGACCTATAAAACTCAAGGCTGATGGCTTTGCTGCAAGTTAGAATGGTGGAAAATGAGACAGTAAAGGGGCTTGAACTGCTCAGACTAAAATAGCAATTTGAAGACGCATCGCGAGCGTGAGATTATGAAGAATCCCTGAAAGGGAGGTAAAATTTCAGGATTAGCATGATGCGGATTTTGTTAACGATGATTCAGGTTTGGGGTAATCTGGGATGAACTAATCTTTTCAAGAATTATAAGTTGTTTTTTTTTTTTCTGCCTTTGGCCATCAAGCCCTTTGGCTGCGCTAGTTTCGAATAGCGGAAGCAAGCAGTTGGGGGAATGGAAGTCGTAGCATGTGAATTTGCCTGTCTGTGTTCAAGAACGGTGATGATGACGTGAATGTCGTTCTCATAATCATGTATTGTGATTAGAATTTCTCTTGTTTACGCTTTGACACTGAAAGTCGTTTTTCAGAAAATTGTCATAATTCCGGATTCTCCTCCATCATCACCACTGACCGATGACACCACTGTTGTGAGGGTGACTTCGCCATCAGCGACCCTCACCACCTTCCGCCTTTGTTGGTCACCGGGGCCCTTATCTGTCGGCCATCCCTCCTAAAACTCATTTGAAAATTATTCAAAAAGTCCCAAATCTATTATTTGACGATGAATTCAGTCTTAAATATTACAATTGTGCCAATCTAGTTCCAAACCTTTTGAAAATTTATCAATTTAATCCTAAAATTTTCAATTATGCCAATTAAGTTTTAAATCTTCTAATGATTTGCTAATCTTCCTCATACCGACCCTTTATCTTCAAAAGCACCTTTCTCTTGCGTTCCCTCCAACGGTCTCCTCCACATGAGGGTCTGGCAACGACGGGGGAGGAGTAGGCACCGTCGCAGAGGGGTAGAGACGCCACTTCTTGCGCTTGTAAATGAAGCTGTCGTCGTTGCAAAGTTCTCGCTCGTTCTCGACTTCAAATGGTGATGGGGTTGCCAAGCCCTAATCCTTCACAAATCTTGATCCATTTTCCCACCTAGGAACCAGATTGGACTGATCGGTTTGATCCGATTCTAGGACCATATGGCTTGGTTCTTGGTTCTACAAATTGGGAATGGGCCCCTTTGGTCCGGCTCCCAATTTCTGGGTAGGAACCGGGTGCCCAAAAACCGATTACCCCAAGGTTTAGCTACCCATCTGGGGGTTATAACGAGGGCTTCACATTTGCCACAAAATATTTGGTTCGAGTCATGCTACTCAACCTATTCATAAGCATACGAGCCCATTACTATAGTCTCAAGTTTCTCCATATGAGGTACCGAATGCTTAAGGCATAAGTTGGTTAGAAGTTCGACTCAAACTTGGAGAAAATTGCTCAAAAAGTTCTAAATTTATTGCACTTTTTTCAATTCATTTATAAACTTTTTAATTTGCCAATTGAGTTTTAAACATTTTCAAGTTTTGCCAATTGAATTTCAAACTGAAAAATTGCTGACATGAATGCTGACCGTCCTACTTGGCACGTCCGACATAGGACGGCTGACGCTGATGTGGATAGATTTTAATAAATTTTTTATATTTTTCTTTTCTTTTCTTTGTTTTTTCTTTTTTTTTGGTTGAAAGGGCGGCAACCTTTGCTAGCCATTGGGCGAGGGCGGGGGATCATGGCCTTCGCTATGGTTAGCGAGGCTATCGAGAGCCCTCACTGTGGCCTGTGAGAGGTTGTGGCCGCTTGCCAACCTCAGTGAGGGGCTAGGACCCCTCGCCTCGCCAAATCTGGCAAGGGCTGTGACCCTCGCCCCCTGAGGATTTGTGGCCCTTTGAGCCAAAAAAGAAAAAAGAAAAGAAAATAAAAAAGATAGGAAAAATAAAAAAAATAATTAAAATTTGTCCAAGTCAGCGCTGATTGTGCCATGTAGGACTGTCGGCGTCCATGTTAGCGATTTCCGATCGAAATTGATCAGGTGAACTTAATTGATAAAATATAAAAATATTTATGATTCAATTAACGAAATTAAAATGTTAAGCACCGAATTGATAAAAGTATAATAAATTTAGAATTTTTTTGGACAACTTTTCCCTCCAACTTGTGATCTTAGGAAAAATTCGTGATCCTTTTATCACTAAGTTATCACGCACGGGTGTTCGCCCTCCCGAGTCCCGACAATATCAGGGAAGAAGTGGGCCTCAAATCGAAAATGGTCGGAGGCAATTGAATGGCCACGCACGAACATGGCGAGCATGAGAGGACATGCGATGACACTGTACTAACATTGTTTGCTATAATTGTATCAGCAAAAGTAAGCCTGAAGTTATTGTTTCCAGGGGCGTCCAACCGTGGAGATCCCAGCCTGTTTGGTTTTTTTTTCTTTACTTGGGAGACCTCTTCTTCCATAATGAAAGCTATCCTTCTTAACTAAAAGATTCTCTACACTTAGCTTGCTTTTGGGCTACTACTACTAGGAGTCTAAAGCAAGGCTGATTGGGCGACCAACTAGCAAAGCTTCTTAAAGAGTGATAGAATAAAATGGAAAATGGATAATACCATAAATGATTCATGAACTTTGATTTAACATGTAATGTAATTTCTAAATTCTACTTTAATGGGTAATATGATCCATGAACTTTTAATTCGTTCAATATGATCCCTGGACTTATAATACATATTCAATTTAATCATTGAATTATAAGAAAATGTTCAATATTATCTTTTAATTAATTCAAGTTCAGAGATAATATTAAATATTTTTATAAATAATGGATCATATTAAATAAATTAAAGTTTATGAATCACCTTTTACGTTGGGTAAAGTTTAAGGATCACGGTGCATGTCATGTGAAAGTTCGGATACCATTTGTGTAATTTTCCTAACAGGAAAAGGAAAAGGGAGAGTAGTAGAGAAAAATGAAGAGAACAATTGACAACCTTTCGATGCAAATAGGTAAATTCACACTTTGTGGGCCGTAAGTCGTGCTTTAGAGGTTGACAAAGACGGAAAACTGGACCTTTCGAGGTCGTCGTTTTCCCTAATTTCGGTGGAATCATTCCCTGACATTTAATTTTGATTTAATCTTCGGACAGCCTTAATGCAGTCCAGTTCATTAACTCCAGATAAACCTTAACCCGATCGCCCCCCTTCCAAAAGAAAAAACCAAAGGAAAATATAAAAAGAAATTGTTGGGTACATTTTCTTCTCGAAAAGTAATATGTGTAACGCATTCTGGTCGGAGTAGGTTACGCATGAAATCGCGGGCGCTCTCTTCTGTTTTGACTTTGAATAAATGGCGCGATTAGTTGGGATGTCGGGAAATTTTCAGTTCGAGTGTCGAGAATGATCTCATGAACTGTGCACAAACTGCTCCAGATCACGTTTACATGCAAAGTTAATCAATCCGTGGAGCTTCTGCTATCTAGACCCATGTGTTCTATTTGGATTAGAAGCGTACAAAGGCGTGGATGTCAAAGTGTTCCACGATGAGAAGAAAAAAAAAGTGTAGATCGGTCTGAATTGACCCATCAATGGCCTGACCTAAAAGGGGTAGTGGTGGCTCCTGTGCCATAAGTCCGAAAACTGATTACATCTTTTTAAGTAACAAAATATTCCGCAACAAACGTAGCATCCCGATTTTTTTTTGTCTCGTCTCCGGCCTCAATTTCTCGGTCCGCCATCAGGTCCGAGAGTAAGTATGCACATCATTTTCTTCTAGACGGCTCAACTCGGGCAACAAAAGTTAAATCCGGGCCTCTGGCCACCATTAGACCTGTCAAAATGGGTCATAAATCAATTTCTTAACCCATATATTAGTAAATGGATCATAAATGGGTTAGTTATATTTAGTAAATAGATCATAAATGGGTAGAAGTCTTATATTAGTGTTAAATGGATCATAAATGGGTCGCAAATGGGTCATAAATGAGTTTACAGCTGATTTAAACTCAACACATTTCTCTCGCCCTCACTCAATCTTGCACTCACTCATTCCGCACTCTCATTGCAGCTTGGGTATAAATTTTCCTATATTTAATTAAATATAGAAGTATTTTAGCAATATGGGTCTAATCGGGTATGGGTCAACAAAATTGCATTGCGCATAAATGGATCATAAACGGGTTAATGGGTCAATTTGGGTCGGACCATTTATGACCCGATCCAAACCCAATCCAACCCACCCATTTGACAGGTCTAGCCACCATTGGCCATTCGAACACGTCTAGCGTTGCCAGCAGATCATGCATATTGGGATTACCTTTTTCGTGAACCGGCCGGCTCGAGAGGTCGCGCCGAACTCTAGCTTGAGTAGGCACGTGGAGGGAGTTCCATTTTCGTTCTAAGATCCAGAGGAAGCGAGATCTGAGGAAGTCCCCTGCTCGGTTAGCCAAAGTCGATGAAAGAAACTCAGTCCCCCCATGTCCGTCCCAAAAAGCTTCTTTTCCTGATTCCAGCTAAAGGCGCAACGCCAGCTCCTTCGATTCTGTCGGTGACGCGGACGGCGGTGGCGATCTCATCTCCACCCCTCCCCCCCCCCCCCCACCCCCAGCCTCTCGTGATCGATCCGATCATCGGCCGTCCACGTGTCGCCACGCCGCGAGGCGAGCTAGCCTGTCCCACGATAAAGGAAGGGTCGCTTCTTCGTCTGCGCATCATAGCGGTGGACCCGCGCTTCATTTATGTGCAGAGGACGGCCATGTCCCGCCAGCGCTGTCTGCAACTCGCGTGCGGAAGACAGGGAGAAGGGAAAAGAAGCGGAGAACAGTGAAATGACGAGTATCTCCTTCCTCCGAATAATAATAATAAAAAAAAATTGACGGCATTAACGGCATCGATGGTATGTTGGTGGCGTCTCGTTAGCCGTTCGTCGTGAATTTAGTGCTCGACACTGCCAATCCGGGGCTCGAATTTTGATAGATATGATCATGCATTTGCAAATTGCGACTGAGTCTTTCTTCTTCTTCTTCTTTTTTTATGATTTATTTCCCGGTTCATCCTTTCCCTTTTTTCTGCCCATTTTCCAAGATTCCTCCTTTGAATTTTGACGATTTAGAAATTAAAGATTAGCCACCGATCCCCTTTTCTTTTGGACCGATCTTTGCTATCATGGTTACCAAATCATGCCTTCATAATTCGATTAATTCAACAGCCAGTGGGGAAAAAGGAAGAAGGTTATGGGGATGCGATGTTCGGGGGGGGGGGGGAGGAGAACATATGATTTAGATCCGGCCAAAAAAAAAAGGACATATGATGTAGATCACGAGCTAGAAAGATGGATAGACATTTTATTATCATCCCTTCTCGAAAGATTCTCACGTGCAAACCATCACATCTTTTAGGAAACAAAGAAAGAGAGGGGCGGACATCATTAGTCCAATCGAAGGTGTGATTGTCATCTTAGACTCACGACGAGTTCAATCATGCCACAGGTAAAGTCACCCTTTTCAAACTCTATAATGTTTATATGCTTTTGGCCCATAAGATTAAGACGTTGGATCCGGTGCCAAATATATGTATATATCACTTTTTTACGACGTCGTCACGAGGATTGATGTGTTTTTCCTATGCAATGTGTGTGTGTGATGAGAGGATCATTATGTCTGATTGAGAGTAAGTAATCAAGAAGTCTTGGATACTTGATTAGCGTCAAAGTTGATTTAAGGTATCACGTGATCGAGTATTTATTGAAGAATTTGAAAAAAAGGAGCAAATACCACAAAAAATCCAGAATCATGTCTTCGGTGACAAAAACATGATCAAATTTTTTTGTCGCTGGAAACCCTAACTTGCCCACTACGACACAACAACATTAATATTTTTGTGTCACGAAAAAATCTAAACTTATACATGTGTGACATGTATATATCTTATTTTAGTTCCATCCAATGCATATTTGTCACATTATATAAGTGCGGGGTTTTTTATGACAAAAAAATATTTAGGGTATTTATGTCACCATGGGTAAGTTTCTGATTTTTAGTAACACAAAAAAAATTGCGGTATTTGTGTCATAATAAGTGTAATTTGAGGTTTTTTTTGGTATTAACAAAAAAAAAAAAAAGACTTTAAGAAGTGGCTTGGTTGGTAAATACCCCCAAAACCAGCCCCATTTCCAAGACCACCCATCTCTCTATCTCTCTCTCCAGACCTGCTTATGCTACTCAGCTCAGTTCAGCTCAGCTCAGCTCCCCCCTGCACTCCACGCTCCACTCTCTCTCCTCGTCCTTCACTCTCCCCCACTCTCCACCTCCCCTCCCCTCACGCGCCGCCGCCGCCGCCGCCGCAACCACAATGCAGCTCCGCCGCCTCCCCCTCCTCCTCCCCCTCGCCCTCTCCCTCCTCGCGGCGGCCCTCACCGTCGCCCGCGCGCACAACATCACGCGTCTCCTGGCGAAGCACCCGGAGTTCTCGACCTTCAACCACTACCTGACGGAGACCCACCTGGCGGCCGAGATCAACAGCCGCACCACCATTACCGTCATGGCCCTCGACAACGCCGCCATGAGCCGCCTCCTCGCCCCCCACCCCACCATCGCCACCCTCAAGAACATCCTCTCCCTCCACGTCCTCCTCGACTACTTCGGCCCCAAGAAGCTCCACCAGATCACCAACGGCACCGCCCTCGCCGCCACCCTCTTCCAGGCCACCGGCTCCGCCCCGGGCTCCACCGGCTTCGTCAACATCACCGATCTCAAGGGCGGCAAGGTCGGGTTCGCCCCCGAGGACAACAACGGCCACCTGGACACCTACTTCGTCAAGGGCCTCGACGAGATCCCGTACAACATCTCGGTGATCCAGATCAGCAACGCCCTGCCCTCCGGCGTGGCGGCGGCGCCGACCCCGGGGCCGACCGAGATGAACCTGACGAGGCTGATGTCGGCGCACGGGTGCAAGGCGTTCGCCGACACGCTGGAGGCGAACGCGGACGCCATGAAGACTTACGAGGTGAGCGGGTGGGTATGTGGGGGTTTCTTAAATTATGGATCCTAATTAATTAGTGCATGGATTAGAGGTAATTAGTAGAGTAAAGAGCAAGTTGCTTCTTAATCTTACGTGATTACTAATTAGGGAATGAGGAGTCCAAAGCTGTTGACTTTTTTCTGTTGGGGTTTTCTGATTTGGACATCAGAACTGGTCAACCGCTGTCTGAACTTGATGAATGTCGGATAAAAATTTTTGGCGGTCTCATCTTAGCGCTGAGATCTCCTTCTTGTTTGGAGTTTTTTGAAAGAGATCGACATGCAAGTGAGGTAAGCACTGAACATCTGGGACTAATATGGTGCTTGCAACATTGGCCATTAATAGCATGCGTGGAGCTGTACTTAATTACTACCTAAGTTGTGCCTTGGCAAGTTAATAAATACAGCCTTAAATGGTCAAGCAGGTGAAGAACCTAAGCTGCTTGAATGTCTTGCCTTGTTGTTAATTCAGGTTATCTTTTCTAGAAGTATTTGTACCTTGTGTTGGGGTTCTGATAGCTGAGTGATTGTCCTTGTTTTCGAATTGCAGGACAATGTGGAAGGAGGCTTAACCACATTTTGCCCTCTTGATGATCCCTTCAAGCAATTTCTACCCAAGTACAAGAACTTGTCAGCACCCGGGAAGGCCTCCTTCCTCGAGTTCTTCGCCATACCAATGTACCTGTCCATGGCCATGCTGAAGTCCAACAATGGACCGATGAACACTTTGGCGACCGACGGGGCGAGCAAGTACGACTTCACGGTGCAGAATGATGGCGAACAGGTGACCCTAAAGACCAGAGTCAACACTGTTAAGATCACCGGGACTCTGCTAGACGAGCAGCCACTCGCAATCTATTCAATTGACAAGGTTCTGATGCCGAAGGAGTTGTTTAAGGCGGCGGGCCCGACTCCGGCCCCAGCTCCTGCACCCGAGAAGGCGGCTGATTCGCCAAAGTCTTCGAAGAGGAAGTCGGTACCGGCTTCTGCAGACTCACCAGCTGAGTCTCCCGATGGTGACGTTGCTGATCAGACTGCAGATGGTAATGGCAGCGTGAGGTTTGGAAGCGCAAGATTTGGTTTTCTCGTATTGAGCTTGTGGTTTGGTGCGCATTTTCTGCTATGAGTTTATTGTGCCTTTAGATGTTTTCATTTTTGGAGTGAAATGAGTCAGGTGAGAGGTGGTTCGTAGGATGTAGTATTTATTCCCATCGAACTAGTCATAGTTTCTTGATTGGTTTTGGTGTCTCTTGTGTGTATTTGTAAGGGTTTTCTGTGGTTATGATTTGTTTTTGATGTGTTGCAAGTTCAACTAGAGTTTGTCTCAGGAGGTGTAACATATTAGAGTTTCTGTATGTTTCATTATGAGATTGTTTGATAGTGAATGAGTTATTTGCATCCTAATTACAGCAGCCTAAACGCAATCTTGGTGATCTTACGGTTCACATGGTAACGCTGTAAATTTTATCATGATAAGTCGTAGTTATCAATAAGTCAAGTGGCTCTAGATTCAAGGGGTTACCGCCGTAGCTGAACCCGAGGGGAAGATCATTTGTACCGGTATTGACAAGATTGTTTTATCGGACATCTTTGTGTCCGTCTCACTTACAATCTACTCAAGTTAATATGATACATAAGCCTTAAACTAGTGAAATGCGAATGTTACCTTATTTTTACAAGGAGCACAAAACGACTTTTGCTCAACGAGTAAAAGGAACACGTAAGTACACGGAGCAGGTATTATACATGCAATGACACGAGAATTATTTTATGACAGAAGCCAACGGGGCTATAATTCAGATACCGTATCACAAAGAAGAAAATCAAACTTTACTCACCATCAATTGTGGATAAAGCAAAGCACGACGACTATCGACCAGAGCAAGGATGGGAAAAAAGCAAGAGGAGCAGATTGGTTGTCAACGGGCACAAATCCATAAGGATTAGGAGGGCTATAACCATAAGGAATTGGAGGGGCAAACTGACAACAGGCGGTGAACTGACCCGGCAGGCAATTCCCTTGAGCCGGCAATGGTGGTGGCAGTGCTCCCGACAACAGATAGCCCGTGGCCAGTGGCGGTGGCACTCCATAGAGAGGGTACCCTTGGGGGTGGTACCGGGGGAGGTAAAGTGTGACATGGGTACTGGCAGATTGCGCAATTGGAGCATGCTGCAGCAGAAGCAGATGAAGAAGAAAGCAAGCCAGTTTCGGAAACAACCCAGGACCTCGACTCTACGACACAATCATGACAGAGGATCAGCAAGACATGAGCAAGTGAGATCAACAGCTTTTGCAGAGACATTTCAGCCTTTTGAGGACCCCTGTGACCTGTGAAGGAGGATCAAGAACGGCGGTAGGTTACAGGTATAGAGCCGGAGAGAGTCGCAAAAGGGTTGTACGGTGGTTTCAAGAGAATCCTACACCTGTGTACAGGTTTTTTGACGGGCTGTTTCAGTGTGTGAATGCGAAGGTCAGTGTGGTTCTCATCCCTTCTGCTTTGTGACATTGCGGATTTTGGTGCCGCAGGGCGCAACATCTGTCATGGCTTAGCAAGGGGTAATAAAGAAGCCTTAACTTCATCTGCATGAGAGAGAGACCCGGAACGGACAAACAGTGGGCTCTTTTTGGTGATTAAACTCCTAGGGACACAGCTAGCGCAACTTAGTTCAAGATTGTATACATCTGCGTCAAAGGAAAAGAGAAATACGCAGCTCTAGAATTGATTCAACCTACAGCAAAACGTCTCTTGATTTACCTTTTCAAACTTCAAATAAGGCAACAATTGAGCTAATTTACTCCATCCCAGGGATCCAGAACCAGAAGTACGGAAAATGGGGAGAGATAAAAACTCATTAGGAAGATACTTCAAAGCAAACTATGAACTTCTCATGATAAAATGCCTTTTCTTTCATCCGACTTGATCAACGAACACCTGCTGTTGAGTCATTCCGGAAAAGAACAATGCAGATTGTGTATAAACTGATGTCAGTAAGTGGTTCACGAACAGATGAATGGAAACAATATGAACACATGTGAATTATTCAATAAACCAGTATTAAGTTACTTAGAGGACTTAGAGGACCTGATATGACAATAATCAATCTATCCTCTGGTAAATTGGTTGGCTGAAGCTCACTGATTTAGGTGTTAGCTCTTCAAGCAAGGAATTAAATGTTCATAATTGATGGATAAGATAAGGCGTATCCAGCATACTCTCCCAACTGCATCTGCCAAGAATATTTTGCTAGTGCAACCAAGAATTTCATTCGTCTGGGCGAAACTGCATTGACTGGAAAAAAGAAATTTCTTCAAATATATATCCAAATCTAAAGAAGAGCAGTAAAAAAGTTCAAGAGATGCCCGTATAATCAGGTGCATCCAGTGTACAAGAAAAAAACTGAGAGGAATAAATCTACACTCAGATAGTGCATCAAGTGGGCCTTCTGTTAGTTACTCAACCTATGGCTTCAGAGATAAAATCAGAGAATCAAGGTTCACCATCTTGACATTATGAACAATGGTTCTCAGGCTCGCCATTGCAAAATGCTTCCAAGAAATAACAAAAGAAATGACTGCATAGTTTAGATGCAATACCTTTATCTACTCTTCGTTTGACTTCAAGTATAGATGATGTTCTTTTATATATTCAACCACTTCGTCTTCGGTCAGATATTTTATAGAAAGCCCTCTTGAAATGCATTCCCTATAATAACGGCAGAAAGCAGAAGACTTCTCAGTATCAAATATTTTAATTGGCTACCGCAACTTCAACAAATGGATCACTCAGTACCTCACTCGTGTTGAGCTTATCTGATTTGGAACAAGTTCATCCACCACTTTGATATTCTCCTGCAGGTAAATTCAATAAGGGAGGAGAATTGGCTACTTTCAGAGCTACATTGCACTTAAACTATCTGAACTGACTATTGCATTCAATATGATGCTTCTTGTTTTAACGCTTTGAACCTTTAAAAAAAGTCAATTAAAGATGCATCAAATGCTGCACGTTGCAGCACAGTAAAACACAATCCAGATTGTTCGACAACTGGATCTAGAATTCTAGACTCTAGTCTAAAGAAAAGCACGTTTTTAGGGAAAAACTTTCTGTGGCAGCTCGGTCTAAATTGTCCCCACAAAGAGAAAGAAAGTTTAAGCAAGAGGAGTTACCCTGTAATCACTCAAAATGTCATCATCTGAAATTATCTGCTCAATTTCCTGTCCCTCCCTACGTATGCAAACCACGCCGTAATCCTTGCATATAATTCTTACCTGAAGCAATGACCAAAAAGTGTGATCCATCAATCACTGCTGCAACCCATTAACTCTCAGTTCACTTTCAATTAGTGCCCGTCATTTCACACATACCAACAATGGAAAACCAAATCTCATGTACAACTCAACAAGAAAATAGCACTTCAATCAGACATGTAATAGTTGGATTTAAAGGAAGGAACTGTCTAATCAGACTCATTTCCTTCCTCATTTTAAAAACATCGGATATAATGGCAGTTGAAAAAATAACTGTCGAAAGACCACCATGTCCAGCAAACTTTAGCATCGTGAGCTGAAAGATAGGAATTGACAAATTGCATGCCCCATTAATGTGGACTGTATTAGGAAATATATCCACCTGGTCACGAATCCAAGCTCCAGGAACACCACAAGATTGGAGTAGATCAGAACCACAAACGAGCATGACTTTAAGGGAATCTGCATAAAAAAGAGACAGCGGAAGCTGTGAAATTGCCTCACAGTAAACTTCTGATCCCTTGCATAAAATCAAACATTCCAGGAACTGTTATGGTTCTCTAGCAGCATTATGTCAGGTTGCAGGCAGACACCACTTTCTCCAGTGAACTTGGTCAGATTGAGTCCGTGGGAACCGTTGAAGCAAGGACAGGAAACCACGTTCCCCACCTCCTCCTCAACATAGGTTTTTGGCAATCACCAAAACTGACTATATGAAGAGACAGAATAACCACCACTCTATGTAATAACTTTTCACTAGCATTGAGACTCACAGCTGAACGGTTTTGTAGGCAAAAAACAAAGATGCAATTTAATCAAATGAACTCTACCATATTTACCAAAGGATGGTTGCCGTTCCTGACACAAGATACTCTTCACTCTACGTAAAACGGTCAGAGTGCGTTGGGAGGTGCTTTGATTTGCCTCCCATGAATCAACCATTATGAAGTCAGAACTCTTGCAGGCCAGATGACATAAACGTATCCGATGCTCAGCTGATATGAGACCCTACACAAGCACTTACTTCATTCGGTTACTGATCAGTGCTAAAATGAAAGGAAAGAAACAACACTAGTTTATTCTGTAGCTACAATGATGATAAAAAAAACAAGCAAAAAGTCGAGAAATTTAATCAAGTAGTCTGTGCAAATGCTAAGATAGACTATATCTCATTTTACATGTTGAGCCTCAACTGATCACCTTATTGTTAAGGATCAACCATCCAGACTAGATATTTACTTATACATATCGTCCATCACAAATTTATTACTATCATGTCTAATAGTTCTTGATAAAACTTTACAAGGAATAGCTACTCCGTTTCTTCATAATTAGCACGAAATGACAGCAACATCTATGCACGTGACACAAGAATCCCTTCATTTCACGGATGCCAAATTTATGTTAAGAATCAACCTTTTGTTCACTGTTTCACCTGCCATGAAATTCCGACTGTTCCGTACGTAATAACTTATTATCGTGTCACCTCCGCAAACCTATCAATATTACTTACTATTTGGTTACTTGCTACTCGACAAGTTACAGAGATTCACATACCCTTTTCTTGTATGCATTGTTGACAGGTGACATATAACCTCCAATGACAGAATACCCTTCTGCATTGAGTGCATCCCTTGCCAGCTCTAGGAATTCCACGTAAGGCATTAAGAAACAGAGTGGAAAATCCAAAGTTTGTTGAAGATGAGAAAACATCTTCAAGATCAGCACTAATTCTTTGCAAAATACATATTCAAACTAGTGTGCATTAACCTAAACTGGATAACATGCAATCATTATATAACGTACATTATTCAAGAAATTCAAGGGGAGGTGCACGTCATGCACCCGCACTCACCGACACCAGAATCATCTAAAAGATCTTCCAGAAGACAGAGTTCATAGTTTCACAGCGCTTAAAGACAGAGTTGGACATGCAATGTGTGACTATATTCAAGATGGGTGAACATGAAATACACCATAAAGATGGAATCTGGCGACAGTCATAAACATACACAGTCGTGGAAGAAAAAAAGACTCAAAACAGAATGTGCTCAAGGGCACGAAGAAGTACCATTTATTAGCTTACACAGAGAAACCGCACACCCAAAAATCATCAAATGGGTATCATATTTTCCACCACCTCGTTCCTGGTAAAAGCCCTGATAATTCACTCGTACATGCCAAACTTAACTTGTGAGCGGAGCCAGGGAGTTACCGAATATGCGCAGATGCATATAAGTTGGAGGATTGAAACTTCCGGTCGCCACCAGAACAACGTACCCGTTTCTCCTGTCTCGAACGACGTAAAACCCAAATCACTTCCTTAAAATCAGCAAAAAAAACAGCGCCCCCCAAGTTGGCGCAATATCAATGATCCCGAATGACGAACAGAAGAAAGAGCGATACATGAACGGACGAGAGCGACTTGCTCCCGTGCATCCGGAACCGAACACGGTTTCGCAAAAATTTCAAAACGATTCAGCCTCAGAAAGCCGAGCAACTCACGGTTCATCGGACGATCTCGGCGACAGTTTCTCCATCGGGAGGGGAACGTCCATCTTATCGACGTCGAAAGCTAACAGGAAACGGGGGCGAGAATCAGCTCAAGAGAACGCGGAATTCCCCGGAGCTCGCGTTCGGCGATGACAGCGCGACGGCGTTTGCAAAGGAGGGAGACGACCTCGCCGCTCCAGATTGCGTACCGGAGAGAGAGAGAGAGAGAGAGAGAGGTTCGATTTGAGCTTTTCGGCCTTCGACGTGTTTGACGATTCCGATGGGAGTCGGAAAGTGGAAGGAAGAAGCGGCGTCGACCGCCGACGAGACCTTTGCCCCGTCGCATGGACGTCTCCGCATATCGTGAAAACTAAGCATCAACGCGCGCGCGTGCAATGAAAAATGAAAGGTTCAAATCAACACGGTTGATAAATTTATTTTAAATTGATTTTTTTATTACAAAAAACCCCAAAAAAGATATCTATTTTATGAATAACGTCGCAAGAAATTGCCAATTGAAAAATTAAGCAAAATTATTTCATTACGTAATAGTGGATTATTTAGATAATGGAAAGAAATTATTGTTGGGAAGATTACTATGAGATAGAAAAATTTCAATACTGGAAAAATGTGAGAAAAATAATATTATGAAATTACCAATTTGCCCATGTACTAAATATTCGTAAAATAGATAATGAAGAATATTTAAGAGAAGAAAAAGAAATGATTGGTATCCCTAAAAGTAAGAAGGCTCTCTGTATTTTTTTTTTATAACAGCATACATAATTACTCAACTATGTGCACGCATTAAGTCAAGTGGTTACATAATTTAAAAGGGTTTAAGATTTGAGAAAAAAGATAGATGCTAATGTATTAAGAAGTTGACGAGTTCTTAAATGATGAATTTTGTGATGATATGATTTAAAATTACTCGAAAAATAAGAAATTTTTTTTTGAATTGCTAAAGATTCGACAAGTTCTTAAATTAACTACCAACATTATTTCTTAATAATTTAAGATATATTATTCTCTACTTGATTTTTTTTATGAATTATATAATTTACAATGTCCATCAATCAATTGAATAGGAGGGATTTCTTCTCCACAAACTCATTAAAACTTACCGGCTCTGTTTGTTTCGCGAAAAATGGATAAGTTAGACAATATTTTCCTAGAAAAGGATCACTTATATAGCTTGCAAAAATGAATGAACAAAAAATATCTTCACCTTGTTTGTTTCACGAAAAATGAATCATTTGAACTATATTTTTCTAAAAAGGATAACTTATTTAGCTTACAAAAATGAATGAATAATTTTTTTTTCATTGTTTGCAAAAATATTTAGATATAGATTATTGTCAATTCCATGGACTAATTATTTTAAGCGATACAAGAGATCATTTTTAGGAAATTATGTTCCGAATCTTTTATTTTTCGTGAAACAAATGGAGCCTTAATAAATATTGAAATCCCTGGAAATCATCTCCAACCAAAGAAGTAGCAATTTTTTCACTCGGTGTGTAATATGGACGTACCTTTAAATTCTAACTTCCCATGCTTGCACACACCTTTAGTCTCCTGTCCATTCCAACTCTCCTTCTGATGCTTAGCCCAGCTTTCACTCGTCTATGAACTGAACCTAATCATCATCATCACAATACAACTGTTGCATTGCAATGGCTTCTGTATCGGCAACCCGAGGGCCGACATTGCTCAGATTGACTCGCATGTTCATTTGCTCCTCTTGCGATGGTCATTGCGCTTCTGCCTCGCCTCCTCTTGCTTCTTTCTACGGTTTCCAAGTAAGGCGGTGATAGGGGTTGAACCAAGCCTGCTCCAAATGACACTCGTGAACCATACAACGTGTGGGCTTCAAGCGACAGATTCCACATAGGCGATACTCTTCGTAAGTGCATATAATGTAAGTGCCTATAATGACTTCGAAGTATCCTACGCGGCACTTAATTTGCCGGCCCTTTGGTACTGCTGAAGAAAGATTTTCCCATTGTTCACACAGAACTACAGAGCTACATCGCCAAAATCCTCCTTACTCTAGCCATTCCATTGACTTGGATCGTTCAAAAACCTAGAATCCAGGAATTTTATGGATATAACATTTCAATGTGAAAGAATTCTTACAAAACTACAGAAATTTTGGTGCAACAGATGGAGCGTAATGCCACTTGTAACCCTCAACCGTGAGACTCTAAAAATGGGGGTATGCGTCTGCTTCATGCCTTTGCTTCGTTCTCTCTCTGTATTGTGTTGCACTGATCTACCGTGGAGGGGTTGCACTGGAGCTCAAAGCTAGCTGGATTAGGAGCTACATATTCTGGCCGATGATGGTAAGCACATTTCTCAAGCATGGTATGAGTGGGGATCAGGTTGCACATAACCTTGCATCTGCCATCTTAAAATTAACCTCAACTAAGCCAAGAACCAATAAAAAGCTGCAACGGAACATGAGACTTTGAGTCATGCAGACACAGCACCCCTAAAAAATGGAATCAGCTGCAGCATGAGGAACGGCAAATGTTTATCAATTTAAGTACACGCCCCATAAAAAATATATAATTTAATGGTCGTGAAAGAGATGTGCTCTTACATGTGCCAAGAAAACAGTTCGCTGGAGCTGGCATGATTACTCAAGGAGGCTAATAGCAACCATTTTGAATGGCAGATGGATTTTACAGCTTCAAGTCCATCCGCCCCCCAAAGACATTAAGAATGTAGGACCATATGAAGTGGCCAGCTGTAATTGTTAAGAGCATCACATGAACTATTTCTTTAGAGGTAAGACTAAAGAAACCACATAAACAAATTACACACCACAACTATAAAGCTCGGAGAAGACGAGCTGCAAAGGCCCCATCCAAGGAATGTTTAACTGGATTGGAGAAATAGAAACCCCTTTTTGTTACAAATTCACAAGGGACATACTTGTCCGCAGGATCAATGCAGAACTCCTACAGGCAAAACAGTGAAAATGCCAACGATAGAGTTCTCAGCAATACCTCAGGAAGAAACAATGCAACCAAAATCAGCAATCTTCCAACATCTTCAATTTGTTAACTTTCTTTGAAATCTAAAGGGTAAATGACACAAATGGTCCATGAACTTTGGCCTAATTTGCAACGTGGTTCCTGAACTCTGAATTTGTTTGATGTGGTCCCTGAATTTTAGCTCAATGCGCAATGTCGTTCTTGGACTTTTAATTTGTTCAATTTGATTTCATGGACCGCATCGAACAAATTCAGAGTTTCCTGAGACCACATTGAACAAATTCAGAGTCCAGGGACCATGTTGCACATTGGGCCGAAGTTCATGGACCATTTGCGTCATTATCCCAAATCTAAATGAGATGTGCTGTTATCGTCATCCCGCCATCATATCTCAATAACTAGTTAAAATTTAAACATGATATAACACAAACATTCAACTAGACAATTATCATTGACATACCGGATGCCTGAGAAGAAATGCTGTCACTCTCTCCTCATTCTCTTCAGGATCAATGGAGCAAGTACTGTACACTAACACACCACCAGGCTTCACCAATCTTAATATCAAATGGAAAATTGAGGAATTAATCAGAGGAAAAAAGTATAAGAGGATAGGCCTCTCTGTGCCATGTACCCAATTTGAAGATGCATGCCCAGATTAGAGAGGAGAGTCACATGTTGGGGGGGAGAGTTACATTTGAACTTGCGCCATCCACAGTCTTGTTCACTCACTTTTACTATAACTTATTCTGTGCTGAGATGTGTGTATTGACTTCACATACATACATGTAGTAGGGGAATCTCCTTTTGGTATACTTATAACAGAGGGATTCCAGAAATAGATCAGAGAAACAGGATTTTTCATGACTTCAACAAACTTACTCAGGTTAGTAAGATTAACAAGTTCATCTCACAGGAAATGCACAGAAAAGAACTGAGATGGGATAACACAACAATGATTCTCAGGAAAAAGAAGTCGTCAGTCACACCTGGAGGCTGCATCAAGAAGTTCATTTTGCAGTTCCTTGAGCTCTTCCAGATCTTCTAAATTCTTATTCCACCGTAAGTCAGCTCTCTTCAAAAGCCCAAAGAAGATTTCGGCAGTCAGATAGATCATTTACCATTTGATGTCAATGTAACAGGACAATTCAACTCACACTTGTCTCACTCTAGCTCCATTTTAGCAACAATTGCCTACCTCCCAAATCAAGCTATCCCTTCGACCAAAAAAAAAAATCAAGCTATCCCCTTTATGGACTTTGTCAATCCAATTAATTCAAACCTCAGGCTCATTTCCCATGCCACAGTAACAAATGGCTGTGGGACAATTCATAAAATAAAATCCTTAATATAATGTGACCAAGCACATGAGCTTAGGCACTTGTTGGATATATGCCTAAACTTTAGAATATGATCCACAGAGTGAAAAAAATTTAGTGTCATTTCAGCTTTAGAAAGACAAAAAGAGTTTGACCTTTCTTCTCCCTACTTTTTATTGAATTCTTTTTCCAGCTCTGACCACCCACTAGCTTTCTAATACTCCCACAACTATGTTTACAGCATGAACAACGATACGATCTACCCAGCCAAACGACAGAGATTTCGGTTTAAATCTACCATTACAAGCATGTCTGCCTATTTGTCTCTCTCTATCTCTCTCTCTATCTTTAGTGCTTCCTACCTGTCTGTGATCTATGAAATTGGGCAATTTTAATAGAAGACTGTAATCAAGTTTATTATGGTACCCGTAACTAACTTATAACTGTTAGAGCTCATTTGACGGAACTATGATCAGGTGACTTTAGAGACAAAGGATGGAAAAAGGTGGCCATTTACGGTACAGGTATAAAATGCATCTAAGTGCATGTGTACCATAATATAGAAATGAGAATTAAAGTAGCGACTGACAAGTTTGATAAGAGATACAGGGATTCAGGTGCCAATATGATATCTTTGGGACGTAAAATGCCATCTATTTCCCCATAATAGAGAAGACAAGCAGTCTTCTAAGGACGATAAGGATTCCCACAAGTATTCTCACTAGTCATGATTCCATTTACAGTGTTTCCATGAGGACATATCAGGTGCATCTAATCTCAAGCAAAATCATCAACAGATAATTGTTGCGGAAAATGTCTATGTTACCTTGGACAAAACTCCCAGTCCAGAACATGGAGCATCCAACAAGACTTTATTGGCCTTCAGTGAGTTATTGCCCTTGTAAACGCAAAATAGCTATTAGACGTGCTGAAGAAAACTTCTTTCTTCAAAAAGATAATAACTTACAGCAAAACCACGAAGATCTGCATGGACCATAGTGATGACTCCATCAACCTGGTGCACCTTTGCAGTCTCTTGGAGGATTCTCAATCTTCCGCTGTTTACATCAATAGCAGAGATCATCCCTGAGACACACACAAGGTCAGTTCCCCAAACATTTCAATGATAAAATCAGTACTCTCTAAGAAATGTAGCCTCATCTTCTGCCTTGGAAACTCTTTTAAGTCTCCAGAATTTGTGTTCTGACAAGAACGGTAGATTTATGAAAAGAGGATTCTGGAAGAGAGAGAGAGAGAGAGAGATGTAGTGTTTTATAAAAAAAAGCATCTTGCATAAAAAATTATAAAGCTCATATATATAGCATAAATGAAAATTTTGGTGAAACAATTAAAAGAAAAAGTGGGGAAGGGCTTATTCGGACTTGGTTAAAGCAATACCTTGTCCACTTAAACGGGATGCCATGTAGAGAGTCTTTCCTCCAGGAGCAGCACAACAATCAACAATGCAGTCACTAGGTTGAGGATCCAAAAGCGAGACTACCAAACCTGTTTGAAATCATAATGGGTTGTCATTAGCCAAAATGAACAAGATGGAAAGCTGGAGCACGATTTAACTTCTCTGAGCTGCCCAGTAGTTCAGCACACATTTGGTGAAAGAGTAGCTCAAATCCGGAACCACACATTAGATGATGAAATAAGTTCAGAACCATATCCAACAAAAATTTTCATCTACTAAAGGTAGAGTGGGACAAAAAGTTACCTGCACTCTCATCCTGGACTGCACATGTACCTTCTTTAAGCAATCCAGCTTGTATGATGATCTTGGTTAAGGGAAAAGAGAAACGTAAATTTCAAAACCCAGACAAAGGTAACACAAGATATTCTAAAGAAGGGTAAAGTATATCAAGTGGTTGGTCTCATGTAAATTGTAGGCATGGCCTCATTTCTTGGTATTGATTTTTAGAGCTTAAGATGTATAAACAACTTCAAGTTCATGAAACAAAGTCCCTACATGGATCAATACGATGTCCTCCAGTTTAATCTGAACTTGCCAACTACCCATAAAGGGTTTGAAGCCAGAAAAACCAAGGTGTGGCATTTAGCTCTTTTCAGCTATCCTAATTCCAGAAAGGAACTTTTTGAAGTCTCTTATAGGTAAATGAAATTAAAGCTTTATAGCCTTACTACCTGCATCCCGGTCTTAATTCGGACAAAGTCCTCCATATTTAAGGAACACTCGTATGGAACCTAAACCAAAGAAAGAAACTGCATCAGCTATCAGCACACTGCACTTAATTCAGGTACCAACCAACTGGAGAGAGAGAGAGAGAGAGAGAGAGAGAGAGAGAGAGGGGGGGGTTGAAGCCTAAGAAATCACTGTGCAAAATTCCTTCTTTCCATTCTGGATGGTAATTAAGGCGAATATTTTGAATAATTGTAGCAAAGCAAATCAATGAGGTGTGGTCACATTCATTTGGCACCAAGCATATCTCTAAATAATTTAGAAGGATAAGCATTTAGAACCTCCAACATGTCAAGCTGCTTCACAAGGTCAGCTCTTGTGACACCTTTTCCAGTATTTGCCCTGAGATGTCAATAACAGTGTAAGCTTTTCCTCCTATATTTTATGAAACTACATGTTTAAGAAACCAAAATTTAGAGAACAACCTTAAACTATAGCTGGGTTCACTGTTATTCCAAACCATCAGTTTTATTGCTTCTTCTCTCCCAAAGTACTTAGTCCAACGCCTTACCATCCACTACAAGATTTAAGCAAGAATAAAGAACTTGGCATGAGTAGTATGCTCTGTCAGATCACTAGCTATCTTGCATTTAATAAGAGCTATGTACCCATGTAGGATCATTGAGATGGCAACAATAAAATAAGAAGGCCAAGAAACCTTTTCCAAAAAGACCAGATAAAAATAAACATTTCGTAAAACTCATCAGTAAGAGTTTCATGAAACAAAACATAAACACATTCACGATGAGATCTACTTGACCCTGCCTAGAATAACAAGAAGTGCATGTATAGTTGACCCAATGACGCTTGTTGACAAGGAAAGCAGTTTCAAGATTGTGGAAACTGACAAAAAGAGTTAGTCTGGTTATACTCTTCATGCAATGGATGAGGATGGTGTTTCAGATTATATCAAACAGGCATTCTTCTTAAGAAAAGTGGCAAGAGATGCAAACTCACCACAGGGTGAGAATAAAGAGTGGCAAGAGCACGTGCTTGTGCACGGTCATCACCTTCCAATTTAGGCAGTGGAAGAGCATCACTTTCCTGAGACCCAAAAGTTAAATGCATTAAACAGAGCCACCAAGTGATTCATCAGTGTCTAGTGTAATTTGATATTAGACCTTTAGCCGGACTAGCTTCCTGAGAATACCATTCACCATGTTGCCAGCACCAGGTCTGAGGGAAACCTTAGCAAGCCTTACATTCTGCACTATATACAAAAATTGAAGCATGCAACCAACTTGAGGAAAAATATGAAGTTCCAGATATACCAATTGAGATTATTCGGAAAAGTTAAAATGATAGAGTTTAATGGTGCCTAAATAACCAGTTATACCTCATTTTAACGGGGCTGAGGTGCTGAGCTTGATAAAAACATTGTTTACTGGAATATTAAGATTTTTGTTTGTCTAAACTAGTCATTGGAAACTCCATGAAAGTTTCCATATTGATAAGCGTGGCCACGTCAAGACATCCTGCTAAAAGTTGAATTAGCAGCATTTACCTGTCACCTGTGCTAAGCTAGCTTAGCACAGGTAGTTTATGGCGTGCATGGAAGGGTCTAAGAACATTTGCAGTATCACTGCTCAAATCAAGGATAAACATTATTCTGTCTTTTCTCACAAAAAAATAAGGACAAATTGGTCACCAGCATTTCGAAATAGAGATTAAAAACGGCAACATCGAACTCAATGACTAATACGGTTACTTCTAACTAATAGAACCATTTGCCCTGTTTGGTGGTAATCCTTCAGGACGAGGAGATACCTCATCTACAACAGCATAAGGTGGCATATCCAGCTTGACAATCTCATACATCCCGATCCGAAGAATCTGAGAAAAAAGTTGGAGAATTAAACCCTGAGCTCAATTTATCAAAAACTTTCTACTATTGTTAGCATTGCTCTAAAAAGTTCAAGGCGGTTCCATTGTATCTTTTTTTTGGCCAAAAATAGTATCATGTCCGCTCACTTCACATGTGGCATTGACTTATCACCTGAAACCAAAGCATGAATGAGGACCAGATGATGGAGTCAATACATCTTAATAGAGAAGGCGGCAGTCTAGTGTCTTCATTGATGCTATAAGCTGACGATCTTTGTCAATTTATAATCACTTGAAAGACAACCACTTTTTGTCAATTTGACCATACATTCAGTCTCTTTGAGCCATCCGGCAGTTATCAACTTCTTCCAAAACATATTTTTCTCAATCAAAATATTGCACTCAAGTTCAAGAAAACTGAGGAAAAAGTTACCTGTAGAAGAAGTGGTTCCATGCTTCTAAACATGCTCTGGTCATGGCATAAAGACACGATCAAGTGATCAAGAAACCTTCTCCAACGGATGGTGCCTCCAACAACATCTGTGACCTATAGAGAGCCAAAAAATGTTATCAAAGATCTATTTCACACGACGAGTGAGGTTATATTGGAAAATTTCCCATGCCAAAATCATCGAGGTTGGTTTACATAAAAATAATTTAAAACTCTTGAAAGCACAAGAAATTGTTTCAATTAGCATAGGAGCGGCTGCATCCAAGAAACTTCAAGCTGGTGCCTTCTACTGCCTAACTAAATCTAGCATGAAAGAAATGGCAGAAGCGAGATCAACAGCATAATGGGAGAAGAAGAGGATACCAATCTCAGATCGCGATCATCCAACTCGCGGGTGCGGAAGCCGAGAGTTCGTTCAACATAGCCCATCTCGTTGTCGCCAGACCCTTTCCCTCTGTCGTTCAAGAGGTCAGCGAAAGCACCGCCCAGCTCTATTCTCATCAATCTGACCGCAGATACTGTGGAAGACCAGTAAAGAAATTCATCCCACCAGGTGACCCAAAAAACATAGAGAAACCGAATACGCATCTAAACACACTCCAAAGTAGAAGGCACAGGCATAGCGCCAAAGCTCGACGAGAACAAAATTCAAGTGTACGCGTCCTCTTATATACCAGCTCTGTGAGGGGAGACCTCCGAGTTCAGCTTCTGGGTTTTGCGCGAAGGGGAAACAGGACCTGTGAAATTCACCTTTCATGAGTTGAGAAACATTGCATCGAATCACTGAATCATCTCGCGCGGAAAACAGTAGTAGCGCTGCATTGTGGACTCAAAATCAACGCATTGGTTGCTCGATGAACGAAGAAACGCGCCACACAAGACCAACTGCACACAGCAACGTCTCTCGAATTCGGTGAGATTGACCGTGACCGATGCCTTCCTGATTTCGTTCTCCATGAGGAATTCAGCGGGAGAGAGAGAGCATTTTACCTCTTCTTCGAGCAGTATCCGAAGCGTTCGAACGGAGATTCCTCTCGGCGAGCTTCAACGGCCGACTCGATGAACGAGAAGAAGAAGGAGAAGAAGAAGAAGAAGGTGGTTGGGGAGTGCGCGTGGAGAGAGTGACGCCGAGACAGAGCGTGTGCGCCATTGATGTGGAACAGCGAGCTCGCGAGTCTAGTCGGACATCCCACCGGCGCGATATTATCCTGCGACAAAATTCTGAATTTATAAGATTGACGTGATGATTAATTTATTTTATAATCAAAACAACTTCTAATTTTTTTTTATAGTCAGACTTTTATTTAAAAATTAAATGATATAAAAGCCAAACTAAACATATTCACAGTGAATTACCTGAGACTCGACGCATGCGATCCACCCTAACATCCTCATGTGGAAAAGAGCACTCTTTGATGAATATTTTTGTAGGTCTAATTCCCTAAAAAATTCCCAATTTTAGGTCTAGTCCCGATTTTTCTCCAAATTTTTTTTTGTCTAAAAGAAGAACCCTAATTTTAGGCTCAGTCCCAAATTTACCATGAACTTTTCTTTGTCTAGTAGAAAAATTACTTAATTTTTACTCTAGTTTCAAATTTGCCCCCATTGACTCTTCGTCCAAAAATCATAGTTAGCCGTGCTTAATTTTTATATTTTAGAATGGTTTCATTGTCAAGATAGTTTTTCATGTCACGTTATTGATGTGAATTTGTTGTCAATATGAAATTGTCACGTCAAGTTGGGATTGTATCACATGAGTTGATTTGAGAATGGATTGAAAATTGGTGATTTTTTTTTACAAAACAAAATTCATGGCAGATTTGGGATTAGACTATAGTTTGGGGTTCTTCAAGACAAACGGGGCAGATTGAGGACTGGATCTAAAGTTTGAAGTTTTTTTTGAAATAAAAAAAAGTTTAGGACAAAATGTGAATTGGATATAACGTTGGGGTTTTCTTAGGGAATTATGCTTATTTTTGTAGGAAGCTTTAACTTCTTGGGCTATTAATGAAAATAAGCCTTTTCGTTATTTTGAGATTTACTCTAAAGCCATCAAGCCATCTTATTAGGTTAGAGTTTATGATTAATAATGTTGGCCCTGCTTCACTTAAAGATATCAGTAGATCACCTTGCTAATCTTGGAATCGAAAAGCACTTGGATATTAGTTTCTTTTCATTACCTCCTATAGAATTACTTTATGTTTTATTAGGTGATAAAATAGGAATAATAGATTTACGACATTAATTCTTTGTATTTGGCTTTAACCCGTCTCCATATAAGATAAAGTGGGTGTTTTCGGAATGCAATATGAAGTAAAAATCCGAGAGAGAAAGATATGCCAAAAGGGGACTCCTTCATTTAATAAACCGATGCTGCGTCAACATTCACGGACATAGGCATCGATGCCACGCCGACCGCCGACGCAGCATCTCCGGAAGATGCAGAGCAAACAAAGACAGACTGTACCTATCCATATTCATTTCCTAGAACCAAAGACAAACAGGAAAAGGGGAAAACAGGAAGTCCTCCCTGGACTTGTTCTCCTGGCGCCCTTCAGCGGCGGTCGATCTCGGCCAGGATACGGGCCAAAGCATCCGCGGACAGCGGCTTCTCCAGGCAGTCGTCGGCTCCGGCTTGCATCATTTCCGGTCTGTCAGTCTCGAGCTCTCCGGACGTCAGGCCGATGATCTTGGTTCTCACGCCCCTCTCCCTCATTAGCCGTATGGTCTGCCACAAGAAGCCCTGGTGAGATGTCTTGGCATGTGCGAATCGAAAAATCGAAAACACAGAGCACGCAAGGTTCAGGAATAAATTGGCAGCGAAACTAAAGTTCTTAGTTTTAAAAGGCTTTTGTGCGTTCTCATCCTAGAACTGTTCCTCATGCATATTCGAACCTGCGTTGGCTGCGTTGCCAACCAAGATTCTATGCCATCGTGCTAGAACTGCTATCTGACCAAAGACAAAATAAAGATCAGAGAATGAGGACTTTAGCTTCTTGTTTAGCCACATGGGGCTAATATATGATCTTCTCTGGTCGGAGTAAGTTCTTAGGACAATCACATTGTTGCAGGAATTAGTCTCGCAGGACCATTCCTTTGTGCTCTTTTACCTCGAGACCACTCATGTGACGCATGTATCTGTCGACGAGGATCAAGTCGTAATGCGCTTCGGTGAGCTCAAGCGCCTCCTGCCCGCTTCCAACCATCTTTGTCTCGACACCGACTGATTCCAGCCTGTGATACACTATAAGCCGGCACACAGTCACTCCGTCCACCACGAGCGCGGTCAAGGGTTTCCTGAGAACCAGCTCAGCCCACCTGCAGCCACGTTCATGCCCCGGCAAATTACTGGTTGAGGTCTCATTTCTTTCAGTCGAATCTGGCGCCGCACCCATGATTTTTTCCCACTTGGCAAGCACCTGTTGAACCGCCGCGTAATGTGAATAGCATAAGAAAATTGAGGGGGTAAAATAATGTTTTTCAAGCTGTTTGTAATAAAGGATAAGAGGGAGAGGGCATGGTTATAAGCTTGGGAACATGATGATACATGAAATATTTCAATCAATCAATACAAGCATAAAAAAAGAGGCGATACACCATGCATAAAGTCCTTGATTAGGGGCTGCAAGTAGGAAAAAATGGTTGCAGAAAGCATACAGTCCATATCACGAAACGAAGCTAATCGTCGCATAAAGCGCGCTTACCTTCGAACTTCTCGAGTTCTTTTGGAGTTGATGCCTGTACAGGTGCTTGGTACTGCCTTATATCGGTGGAACGGGCTCCGCGTCCTCTGGAAACTGCCAAATTTGGTAGTAAAGGAGCGTGTGATTTTAAGAGAAGGAAATCTGGAGCAGCATCGAAAAAGGTACGTGGTCAATGGCTCGAAATAATTGCCGAATCCAATACCAGAGATTTTTTTTCACTTTTGCAATAAATTGCCAGGGTTTTCTTGCGCTTTTGGCATTAAAATTTAAGACTGTCCTAGATACTTTCACGCACTCAACTCGCCGTGGCAGATTTTAACTTGTCTTGAGGCTATGCAATCTCAGGATATGAAGTTACTGCTGCCAGTGAAGCTAAAAGGCTTGCATAGGTTAAGGCACCATCTTCGAAAAAGGATCTATCAACACCTGATGACAGATGTGTACTTGAATCTTCATGAATCCATTAAGTCGATATTTCAAAAAATTCATATTTGTTCATCCTCGGCCATATGCCTCATACACTTGGCATTGTGTGTTTGAACGATTCACGGTTATAGACTTTTGTGTGTTCATCCTCGGCCATATGCCTCTTACACTTGGCATTGCAGTATGTTCGACAACGTAAGCGATAATAACAGGCTAAAGCGCTTCTACCGCTTAATGTTAGCCACTGTCATGAGATAACATTGCCAACATTTCCTTCAACTTTTTTCTTCAAGTACTCATACTATTCTTCTGTGTTAAGTCGGTCGAGGGTGATAGTAGAGTCAGAAATATCATTTGAATGAGCTAATTGAGATTTAGATCAACCCCGAATCTTGATAAATGATAATGTCATTTCCATGATGGTTATTGCTAATTTTTCTTCTTCTCTTTGTGGTAATACATATGCCGAGTTTGATTAGTTCATTACTAAACTGTGCTGCCTCCTAGAAATATGATCTACTTTTCTTTCAGTTGCTCAATCAGTCATCGAATTGATCATCGAAAGCAATTTCACATGTTCACTTGGTATGAACGAGAGGGATTTTCCAATGCTTCTTGCTGAGTGTTGGATGCCATCAATAGTTTGCTCCTGGATTGCAACCCAGCGCAAGGGACTCTTGACCTTGAGCTGAAGCTTTCATCATCAGACTTAAAAGCTTCCTGAGCTACAATGGGGTTAACACAACTCAGAACAACGGTATCCATCCGAAGATTGGACGAGCCCTCTCGTTCGAATCAGGCATGTGTTCTACTCGGCCACGTGAAGAATCTACATTCTGGTCCGTGGGACTTAACTCGCAGTTTGGAACCACGCACTCGGCTTTAGAAGTCTCGATACATGCCATTTTGCAAGTTCTGAAAACAAATATCCTCGTTCAATAATCGTACACAAGCATTACACTTGAAATAGCTTTTCAACTTTCAGAACTTTTATAAGTTAAATGACTATTTCGATCAAGCGGGAAATTTCCTGGTTTTTATGTCGGATTTGAAAGCCAAACCAAGCATATTCATAGTGAAATTACATGAGTCTAATTGACAGCAAAATTAGTCAAAAGTGCAAGAAAGTGCTACTTACAAGGAGAATGATCAAGCCCTTATAAAATAAAGTCTCATGTATCACTCTAAACCTTAATGACAAGTTTGTTATTACATGTTTATCAAGATCGATTAGTCATTGGAAAATGAATTATCACTCTTCCGGCTTTTGCCTCAATCCCACCATAAGTTCTTGACATGGAAGTTTAATTTTCGTAATTGAAATTTCTTACTTCATTTATCCTGACAAATTTCCCAAGTTTTATACTTCTGTACAGTTTTTTGAAACAAAAACCAGAAGCCATATATGAACTCAAGAACATATTGAAAAACGTCATGGGATAACTAGGTGAAAAGAAAACTCTCTCCATGACCAATCTCAGCATGGCCATTTCAATTACTTGCCTGAATTCATTGGAGAACCATGTCAAACCCTATCGCACCGAAATGGAAGATGTGGTGTCTTGGTTTTTTCGTTCCAGCTTCAACCTTCAGACATCTTATTCAGAATAAAACAACATTAAAACAAATGCCCCAGTGCCGTGATCGATCACAGTGGACTACATCTGCGAACTATCAGGAAACAAATCTGTGCCGCACATCAAACAACTTCCTTGGTATCAATTGATGAAACAGAATCTAGCTGGGGTCCAGTTGCAAGGTGAACTTACTTGATCGAGTCGTCGAATGGGATTCAAATGCGGAGGCGTGAGTAAAGGAGAGAAGAGAAGAGATCAAACTGATGTGATTATGTTAAGTTTCACCAGGAGGCCGACCTCTAACAATTCATAAGAATGAACAACGTTGTTCTCATCCAGCAAGCAAGACTGTCATTTTTCTTTACGAAGATATTCATTCATTAAAACTGCAGTATTTCCACTTCATTTTGAAGAGTACTCTTTCATGGATTATTTTGTGGGAAGCTCCAACTTCATGAGTCATTATTGAAAATCAGCTCTTCGGGAATGCATGAAGTAGAAATCACTGAGAGAGAGAGAGCGAGAAATCAAAAGGGGACTCCTTTACTTAATGGACTGATGCCGAGGCCAACATTCCCAGACATGGGCCGCCAAGCCCCACTGACTGCTGACTCCCCACCTTAATACAAGCTGCTGAACTTAGACTACCTATCGAGACTTATTTCCTAGAAACTAAGACAACAGGACAATGAAAAATGGAGCCCCCGGGACTTGTTCTGTCGACACCCTCTAGCGGTGGTCGATCTCATAGTCGATCTCAGCTAGGATATCGGCCAAAGCATCCTCGGACAGCGGCTTCTCCAAGCAGCCATCAGCTCCAGCATCCATCATTTCCACCCTATCCATCGCAGTCTCTCGGGAGGTCAGGCCGATGATCCTGCTTTGCACGCCCCTCTGCCTGATTTGCCGTATGGTCTACCACAAGAACATATACAAGTGGAACCCTGTTAGATGTCTTGGCATGCGAAATGAACAATGAAAAGACAGCACGCACGGTTTAGTGATAAATTGGTAGTGAAACTAAAGTTCCTAGTTTAAAAGGCTTCTGTGCATTCTCATCCTAGAACTGCTCTTCATGCATATTCGAGCCCGATTTGCCAATCAAGATTCTATGCCATAATGCTAGAACTGCTATCTGACCCCCTAAAAAAAGAATGAAGAGAAATTTAGCTTCTTGTTTAGCTACATGGGGCAGATACATGATTTTCTCAGGTCAGAGTAAATTCCTGGGACAATCACATTGTCTCAGGAATAAGTCTCGCAGAACCTTTCCCTTTCGTTCCTTTACCTCAGGACACTCGTGTCATACACATATCTGTCGACAAGGATCAGGTCGTAATGCGCTTCGATGAGCTCGAGCGCCTCCTGCCCACTTCCAACCATCTCTGTCTCGATGCTGAATGATTCCAGCATGTCATTCGCTATGAGCCGGCACGCAGTCACTTCATCCACCATGAGTGCGGTCAAGCTGTTCCTGAGAACCAGCTCAGCCAACCTGCAGCCACATTCATACCCCACCGAATTACTGCTTGTGCTCTCATTATCAGCTGAATCTGAAGACGCGCCCATCATTTTTCCCACTTTGCAAGCACCTGTCGAACCACCGTGTAGTGCGAACAGCATAAGGAAATTGAGCGGGAAAGTAATGGTTTTAAAGCCGTTTGTGGAAAAAAATAAGAGGGCAAAGTTATAAGCTTAGGAAAACGACGATAAAAATGAAATATTTCCATTTATCAATACATGCATCGAAAATGGAAAGGGGAAAAACCATGCATAATGTCCTTGATTAGGTGCTGCAATCAGGAAAAAAACGGCCTCAGAAAGAATACAGTCATTATCATGAAACGATGCTAATCAAGTCATAGAGCGTGCTTGCCTTCAAACTTCTCTCAGTTTTTTGGAGTTGATGCCTGTACAGGTACTCGGCAAGGCCTTACATAGGTGAAACAACTTGGCATCCTCCGGAAACCGCCATATTTGGTAGGAAAAAAAGAATGTACTTTTAAGAGAAGAAAATCCGGAGCAGCATCAGAAAAGTTACATGGTCAACGGCTTGAAATAATTGCCGAATCGGATGCCATTTCTATATCTCTTTTGCTATCAATAGCCAAGGTTTTCTTGCACCTTCTGGCGTTGAAATTTAAGAATGCCCTGGATTCAATCACATGCTCAATGCGCCGCAGGCAGATTTTAACTTGTTTTCAGGCTATACAATCTCAAGAATTGAAGCTACTGCTGCTAGTGAAGACAAAAGGCATGCAATTTTAAGGCGCTAACTTTAAAAAAAAAAGGATCCATCAACACCTAATAACAGATATGTACTTGTTTTTCATGAATCCATTAAGTCGATAAATAAAATAAAAAAAATTCATGACGTTTTCAGCACCCGGCATTATGTGTTTGAACGGTTCACAGTAGTAGACTCAGGAGCTTTGCATTATATTCGACGGCGCTAGTGATGACAGAAGGCTGAAAGCGCTTCTGCTGCTTAATGTTAGCCACTGTCCTGAGATAACTTACGAACATTTCTTTCAGACTTTTCTTCTTCAAGTATTCATAATATTCTTCTGTGTTAGGTCTGTCGAGGCTGATATTAGAGTCGGAAATATCCCTCGAGTGAGCATTCGGATCAAACCCGAATCAACAGTCGTATCAAATCAATACTCGATTTTCTGATGCTTCTTGCGAGAGTCGTATTGAATCAATAGTTTGCTCTTGGATTGGAGCACAGCTTCAGGGACAGTTGACCTTAAGCTGAAGCTTTCACCATCAAACTCAAAAGCTTTTGAGCTTCAATGGTTAAAACAACTCATAACACTGATGTCCATCCGAAGACTAGATGAGCCCTCTAAATCGTATTAGAGACATGTTCTGCTCGGCCACGCGAAGAATCTACAATCTGGTCTGCTGGACTGAACTCGCAGTTCGGAACTGCAGACTTGGCATTAGATGTCGCGGCACTTGTCATTTTGCGAGTTCCAGAAACAGTCTCCTAATTTATCGTAGCACACAGCCCTTAAAACTCGAAACGTGATCAACTTGCTTCATTGCATCAAAACCTGTGTTGACGGACCGGCACAAAACCTCCTGTAGAAACGACTCATCCTAGGCATCTGCTTCTCCAGACGTTGCCACTACATTGAAGGGTCATAACTCGGATCGCGCCAAAACTTAATCAGATCGATTTGCAATACGAGGAGCCAGATTAGAGGCTTTTTCAATTTCTAAGTAGAAAGAATAGTTGATAAGGACACAGAATTTTTGTTTCCAGAATAGAAATTTGTTTGATAGAGTAAATCTAGAATTCGTACATCGGTAAACGGGTGGGGCTGCCGCCGCATGTAGCGAGAGTTAGCTTTTAAAAGAATCGTTATTTTTGTTTCTATCTAGAAATAGAAAGTTTCTACTTTTCATTTATGTTCCAAACTTATTTCAGAGCTAAAAATTTGTCCTGGAAATAGAAAAATAAAATTGCGTTGTCAAATGGATTTTTGTTCTAAATCTTTTCTCGAGAATAGAAAAATAAAGAACAGAGAAATAAAATGGTTATCATTCGTGCCTTAGCATACGTTTCTTTAGGAGAGTACTAGCTCGGTGATATTAAAATTCAAATTTATCTGCACAATTTATTAGACTCTCTAAATAATGGATGTGTAATCTGCAATCAATCTAATTTTATAATAGTGTAATTAAGTCATAAAACTTTAAAAGGTGCAATCAAGTCCTAAAACTTGTTAAGTTGGTGCAATCAAATTCTAAAACTTATTAGCATTTTCCGTTTGTCAAGTTGGACGGAATTAATAGAAGGAATTGATTGCACTTTTTAAAAGTTTTAAGACTAGATTATACTTTTATGACAAATTTTAGCATTTGATTACAATTTTTTTAAGTATTAATATTCGATTATACTTTCGTAACAAATTTTAGTACTCAATTGCATTAATTTAAATTTTTATGATTCGATTGCATTTTCGTGAAAAATTTTAGCACTTGATTGCATTTGTTTGAAATTTTAAAACTCGATTACACTTTCGTGACAAGTTTTACGATTTTTAGTACGCTTTTCATTTTCTTTATTATCTCTTAGACATAGTGCGGTGCTATAGAAAGAGACATTCTTTTTTATTCATGAATAGTGTACTTCTTGGAGTTTAACAAAGAAGAGATGGGTTTATACTACGAAAAAAATCTCAAATATCCGTTTGCTAACCGTTTCAACACATTTTTCCATTTGAGAATAAAAGAAATGTTGTGAGCCCAAAGAACAACCAAAATTTCCCGTGCGGAATGAAAAATATACAATTTAACCTAAATTAATTATTTGATCATTAAAAATTCCTAAATTGATATATCTATGATAAATTTATCCAAAAATAATTTTTTAACCATTAAAAACTCCAAACTGGTACACCCGTGATAAATTTATCCACTATTAGCTTCCGTCAAATTTTACCATTAAATTTACTGATGTGGATGATACATGGTGACGTGGCAAGTTCACGTGAAAATCCATAGGTTTAATACTAGGAAAAAACCCAAAACTAGGTTCATGTGAGATTGATGGGACTACAACTAACTGTTGTAAAAGTATAAGCTGTTAAATGAATATGTGGTTCTCTAACATACTCTCCTTTAAGCTTAGTCTGGTCTCTTTTTTGCCTAGTACTAAGCCTAGACATTTAATTAGGGAGGCAAATAAGGTTCGAAAAGATTTGAACTCGGGACCTCTTTGCTCTGATACCACGTGAGATTTTTTATGATATTAAACCCATAAATTTCCAGGTGGATTTGCCACGTCACCATGCGTCATCCATGTCAGCAAATTCAATGATAAAATTTGATGGAAGCTAACGATGGCTAAATTTTTTACAGGTGTACCGATTTTGGAGTTTTTCGTGGTATCAATCCGATAATGAATATATGCTTTTTTACATTCGTTGCGAATTTACCAATAGTTAAAAAAATTTGAGGAAAATATAGACTGTTGATTTTTTCACGATCACATACAGGCGTTTCTACTGCAAATGCAGACCCATTCCAATCGTCGTTGCTCGCGCAGTCGGTGCGAAAAAACCTCCGCTCACTCTCACTCCCAGTCCGCGCAGTCGCATGTCTTCTTCTTCGCCGTCTCGTCGTGCCGAAGTACCGGTGTTCACCGTCACCGGCATCGGCACTCGCATCGCCGTCTCCGTCGCTCCCACCATCACGGCTTCGGACCTAAAGAGTGAGCTCTTCCTCTCTCTCTCTCTCTCTCTCTCTCTCTCGCTCTGCTTCGTGGGGTTTCGGTTCCTCTCGGTCGATAATGCCTCCTCCCTCGGATCAATCTGATCGGTTTCTCGCGTGATCGATCGTGTGCCTGAAGCCTCTAGTTCGCTTCGAGAATCGTGTGGCTCCCGGCGACGGAGGACGTGCGGTCTCCTCGAGATGGCGCAGATTGTTGAGTTCATTTGGTTTTTTTTTTCTTTTTTTTGTGAAGACGGGCGAGGCTTTTCGAGTTGAGATCGAAGAGACTTCGTGTCATTCTCTTGGGCGGTTAGGACGAGCGGAGACGAAAGCGATAGGTTTCGGCGCTTTGCCGGAGAGATTACACAGAGCCTCTAAAGAGTGATGCTTGATCACTATTGCCGCTAACGCAAAGTTTAGGTGGTGAGATTAATTTTCCTATACATACATAAAGCTTACATACTGGGGGGGAAATGGCCATTTTGATGGGGGCAGTTGGCACTGCTCAATTGCATGAGGCGCCCTGTCAGATAGGATGATGAAAGTGACGGTCATGATAAACTCATGGAGGATGATGCTGGTTGTTAAGTTTATTTAATTTAACCCAGCAGGATATCTAGAGCTAATGGATCAAGTTAGGGGAACTGAATGTACATTTGACTATGGAGAAACTTATTTTGTATTGCATGTTTTGTTCACTGCTGCATGAAAGGTCAAATTTTGGAAGGATCAATTGTTAAACTGCGCGGTTGATGGGTCTACACTGTTGTGGCCGTTTAGCTAGAGACACAGCCTGCGTTAATCTCGCTGTGGTCCGTGGTGGCGACACATTTGGAATGAGTAGGTTGAGCTTTTCTCTTGAGCGTTCCTCTTTTTTTGGTTCTTGAAGTATCACCTGAATGTAAGGCTTCCCTGCTTCTTTGATTAATTTCTAGCTTGCTGCAGGTTTAGCTTCCACCGAGTGATTGCCAACCAAAAATATAGCTAATCAATCACTTATTTTGCTTACATTCCTTTGGTTTTTAATGTGCCCCCCCTATCATTCTGGTTCTATACTTGAATTGCTCTCAATTGACAATACGCATTTACCTTCTTCACTGTCCTGCTGGAATTAAGTCTGCACTCTGCATCACTTTTTGATGCTCGCCATTGCCTCGACAATCTGACTGCACTCACTTCTATTCTTTTGTAGGGGTCCTTGAGAGAGCTCACTTCAATTGCTTTCCGGAAATAGGAGCGATAAGGGTTGATGGAGTGATGGTAGAGCGTAGGTCATGCCTCTATTACCTGCCAAATTCAATGCCAGTAAAATATGCTTTCCAGGGAATTGAAGGGTCCTGGTTTGTTCACTTGGATATAACATGTTTAGAAAGTTTAAGTCAGCCATGCTCACATCACTGCTTAGCCATACGCAATCATGTCTCAGATGTTTGTGACACTGACCCTTCGAAATCTCAGAGCCTTCTTTTGCCTCATAACATTCAGAGAATGGACAAATATGGAGCAAAGGGATCTCACTACGGTAAACCTCTATTACCACAGCTTCAAAGGGATATTCATGGTCCAAAGAAAAAGAAGAGGAATAAGCATAGATGGGAAGGTAGCTCCAAAGAAGATAGAACTAATGTAATCGACATGAACTGGCATTTTAGAACTGAAGAAAATCCATTTACTGGTGTTCAGAGTTCTCCAAAAAGCACAAGTGAGGTTGTGCAACTGAATGAAAGGAAATCCAGCACACATAATGAGCACTCTAACGCTACTTCATCAGAAGTTATATCAGTTGGTGGTATCATTAATAGATACTTTACAAATTTCAGTGAGGTGAACAGTTTTGGTTGCCCTTCTAGCCCTGATTTTCAGTCTAGAGCATTAAGACTACAATTGAAGAGTAAACTTAATTATAACTGCCCAAGCATTCAAGTGGATGCTTCAGCAGAGTTTGCAGTTGAAACACCCCCAAGACTGTTGACTACATTGTCTTCAACTAAGCCAAGCCCTGGCAGTTTAAGCAATGCCGTAATAAGAAGCAGCGTTGGGAAATCCTTAATTATGGCCTCCCGAAATCTTGGTACTCCAGCAACTCCACGAGGATCAGTGGTTTCTCTGTGCAGATCCAGAAACAGAAAGCAGATGAGTCCAAATACTTTGCCCATAAAGTTTTCAGTCTTCGAAATTAGTGAAGACGACGAGTAAGGAAACTGAAGCCATCGGCTTGTACTGGCTCGGGTTGTTGGAAATCAAGTCCATAGACATCTTAAGCAAAGAAATTGCGACGGTGATAGAGCTAGTGCCTATGCAGAATTCAGATGAGTCATTTGGAAGAAAGAGCCAATTTCATTTTCCTGTTGGTTTTTGCTGATTGAATTACGTTTTCATGACCAGGACCTGCGATGAGGTTTTTGCAGATTAGTCTTAAGATGAAACATATATTTGACCCCAATGAGCGACCGCGGACATGGGAATCCAATTGTATATTGACATTTATTTCTGCGACAAGGTAATCAGCATAATCAAATGGCATAGTCAGGAGTATCGGTTCAGAGGGCTAAATGTGCAGTTAGCTGCTATCAGTAACTTTGCTGACTTGGATAGATAGGTATGCTGCAATGTTCTTATGTGGCTTTTGACATCACTACAGCTGTCAAAGCTTTGGTTTGAGTGCACAAATGACAAGGCATGATTATTGCTTGCAATTGGTGTTGACTAGTCCCATGATAGCCTCTCTTAGCTGGTGTAGCATTCCCACGGTTCTTTGGAATGGCACATTGTTCATTTGTTAGTTTGTGTTCGAGGCAGCACAGATTGATCGATCATGCATTGTCTGAGGAATGTCCAAAACTGAGAGAGAACTGATATGTAGAGGCAAAGCTTATGCAGCAGTTATAAACTTTAGAATTAAACTTTTGGCTTTGTGTGCTTCAGTATCAACCGCAACAAAGTGTATGCAGCTAGTATTGTTAACTTCAAGTGCTTCTTGCTTCTTCCTCAGGGTATAGCATTTACACTACTAACAATTCTACGAGAACGGATCAGAATCCTTTGCCATTTCTTCCTCTCTTTTTACTTCTTCCTTGTCAAACGATGCCAAACTTGACTGATCCTCATTTTTTATTTGGTGGAAACAGGAAAGGAGCAAGGTTTCTCGTGAACTGCAGACCCACGAGGTGGAATATTGTTAGTAAACGAAGATGCTTGAATTGGTACCGAGGAAACAAAATAAGACATCGAGCCCTGTTTTTCCTTAGCCTGTCTCCAGCTGGTGCCCTCGAGGCACGCAGCTTGAACTGTCACTGAAACCTGTCCATGGAGGTACACTTTATATAATCTTCCTCAGACATGGTGAATTTTGTTGTGGGCTTGGCACACAGGACCTGCACATTTGACAGGAATATGCTCATTAACTTTAAATGGCTTTGCAATAGTTTATCGTCTATACACGGTTGTCCTGTCAGAATCTCCCTGAATACACAGAACTCACAATCTCAGTCGTCTCTTGAGAAATGAGACAATTAGTTGTCCTGGATGGTGCCTTGAGCTCCCCTGCAGAGACAGACAGAGAGAGGACAACCTAGATATCTGGGTTGCCAAGTGTGGAAAAGCAGCAACATGACATTATTTAACAAAACAATGCTTGGTTGGCTTTCATGTTTGAATAAATTTTGGTGGTTGTCCTTGTTGCTTCGTTGCTCTTTTGAGAAATAAATATTGTATTTGGTGTTATTAGCCAATTTAATTTTGAACACGTCTGTGCAATTGCCTTTTGCGCTTCTTAATTTGGACGTGCTGCGCCTTTCGTTTCGTGCCTGTTCTTCCTCTTCTTTCTGGGTGGTATTGGCCTTTCACGATACAGACGAGAAAAATATAAAGACTGGACTCAAGCCGCACACTGAAAGCATCGGTAAGACTCGTATTGGTACGACTTAAGTGATATTCAAAACCCACAGTTTGCAATTATGAAAAGTCGTCGCCTCGAGACGTGATTCGTTCTACCCACCAAAACATGAAAAGACCGGGCGAAACGATTCCAGACCTCAAGTTGACGGGAAACGCATTGGAGTGGAGACATTTCAAAATTCGAGATAGCGATACGTGTCGATAGTTTTTGAATAAATTTAATTTTTCCGTAAATTATCAGAATTCGAAAAAAAATCTGCCTTTTTTTTTTTTTTTTTATAACCCAGGGAACTCCCGCACGGCCGACAGCCAGGAAGTAAACCCTGGGGGCGACACGTGCTAGCCACCACACACGTGCCACCGGTTAAGTCACCCTGCGGCGCTCGGGATTCGAACACTCAACCTTTTACGAGAGGAAAAGTGCGCGCTCCAGCAGCGCCACCCAGATGGGTGGTAAAATCTGTCCTTTTCCATTTTCGAATTTTCAAAAAAAAAGATATTTAATGCATCGAATGCATCATCATAACATGGTGATGATATATACATCTGGCAAAAAAACCAACACGAGAAAATACTCAGCGGCACTTTCGCATACGCTAGGACCACCGTGCCATCACCTGCCAGCTGATCCTCCGACCGACTCATCATGCATGTCCCTAACGATAGCGCCACGTCACCGGTGACGTTGCGCTAACGGCGACACGGGCGCTCCGCAGTCACCGTTACGGACGGAGGTAACGCCGTTCGACGACTGTTGTCGGAGGGCAAAAATTCCCTCGTGGAAAAAAAGAAAAAAGGAAAAAAAAGAAAAAAGGAAAAAGACCAGCATAATAGCTTCACATGATATGAGGTCCGTTCTTCGGCCCAACTCATCACCCCTCTCCTCTCTCTCTCTCTCTCTCTCCGAAGTTCATTTTTGGCTGCTCCCGGAAGATTTCTCTCTCTAGGATTCATGTCGGTACGTCAATCGGCTCAACCCTCTGAACTTCGATCGATCCTTCCGCGCTCTGTCTTTGCTCGATTCCGTCGTACGATGTCATGTTGCTGCCAGGAGCTCTTTTTTTTTTTTTTTATGTTCCGATGATGTTTCCGTCGCGTGTTTGCTGTTACTGCTTGTTTTCTTTTCGCTGTACGGGTCGCGCTGAGCTGAGTGGATGCTCGGTCGGATTGTTGATGTTTTTGGCCGTGCGCCGGAGCGTCTTAGGTTTGAATCAGCTGGGAATCATGTTTGATTTTTAGCCTTCGCACCGATCGGAAACAGTTCCGGGTCTCGGGGAGCTTTACTTGATTCGGGTTTTTCGTGATTGAAAGTGACGTCAGTGGATATTTTCGTCGCGCGCTTTTACTTTTTCTTTCTTCGGCATGTTTTTTTTGAATGGCGACGGAGTAGAATTGTGGATCCTGCATCGCCAATTTCCTCCCCCGAAATCCATTGGTGGGTCGCCAGTGATGCGTCGTCCGCTTGGAAAAATCTGAGTGAGGAAGTGGAGTGTTTGGGAGATGATTGATTAGTTTCGCGTGTTTTCCGGGTCTGGAGCTTGTTTTGAGTGAGGTGAGCCTGTTTGGGAGAAGGTGTGTTATGCGTAATGGGGTCTGGTGGCGCAATTACTTTGAATGGAGGAAGCACTTAAGTTGTGGCTTATCTGCTTCAACCTTTTCTGCTCTTATAGTTTTCCATGGTGTATTACATCGTATTGTCGCTTAGGAATTAGGATGATCTGGTCTATTCTGAATCTGGGCTGCCATTTCACGGGAAGCCTGTACGGTGAAGCAAACTTATCTACGTAATTATATGATAGGACTGAGGATCATATCTGGTTATAGCTTTCCACTGAAGGAAACATTGTGCTTGCATGTTATCCGGTTTCTCTAAGGGATTAAAGCGACCTACCATGTGTGTGAATCATGGAAACGGTGAATGGACCATGGAGATTGTTCGATCGAGTGATCATTACTGTTTTTTACATTATTGTGAGAGGTACTAATCTCACCGGTCATATTCCTTTTCTTGGAATCAGAATTGCCACTGCTTAAAGGCATCTTAACTTCTTTCAGATCCATGTCTTGGTGCTGTTGGTCTTCATCGTTGATTGTGACTGTTCTTATCTTCACACTGTGCAGCTTATTCAATATAGCTATTTCTTCATTAATCTAATTCAAGAATGAGTTCCTCTGTATTATGTTTTAACATATACACCATGTGGTCAAAGAAATTTAGAAATTATTCTGCTTATAATTGTTATCTTGACAAGTTTTTGTGCACCCTATGTAATCCATAGTTCCATAGTTATGTTTCGTGTGGAGACTGAAGTGAGGTGAAGATTTTGTGCATTCAACAATCTGTTCCTTGCTCCAACAGGAAAAGGGGCAGCCATTGCCAAAGTTTGGTGAATGGGATGTGAATGACCCTGCTTCAGCCGAGGGGTTTACTGTCATCTTTAACAAGGCAAGGGATGAAAAAAAGACTGGTGGCAAGCCTGAATCTCCAGGAAAGGCCAACCCTCAAGTTAAACACTCTGTTGATCTGAGCAAACCTCGAACTGTAAGTTGTTTCTTGAGAGCCTGGGAACAAACTGTTTAAGACGTGTGGGATGCAGTAATTATTGCAGTCATTTGTTCTGGGATAATCTTTTAAGATTGCAATTATGTAGTAGTTAAACCGTTGAACAATTAATTTTAGACTTTCTTATCTGCTATGCTAGTCGGGATGAAAATGTAGGAATGCAAAATAGAAATCTCAAACTTGCACAGATAGGGGAAAAAATTGATTTGACAGTGCCATAAAACTAAGCAGGTTGAGCGCTCCTTGCTAGTTAGTATTTGAATCATTCAAAATGACTCCAAAAGATGCTATTATTCTGTCCAGCGCGAGCAAGAATTGGATGAGAGTTGGACTCAATTATATAAGAACCACGTCTGGGTGCTGGAAGTCTTATTTATTTTTTTTGTTTTCATGACTCCCAACTTTTGCTGATTCGCTCTCTCTTACTGTGAATTCTTTGCTGCACTCAGAAGAAATGGTTTTGCTGCATTCAGAGCCCAGCAGAATCTTGACGAGGGTCTCTGGCAAGGAGCTCCCAAAAAAGACGCGCTTCGTTAGGCTAAAGCAGCCCCAGAATGTTCACTTGAAGAAGATACAAACAGTTTAGAGCCATTGTTATTCTTGCTGGAATCGCTCCTCGTGGTGTAAATGTGGGGTCTGTGGGGATGAGTAAATAATGACGCGTTATGCTTACTATAATCTATCAGCAGTATGCTTCTTTCTCTCTCTCTCGCTCTCTCTCCTGCTGCTTAGTTCTATCGTTAATTTATTAAGTATCTGCTTTGTGTATTTGTGAATTGGATCTGTCTGTGAAATGTCTTTGCCTATTTTCTCCCCTCTGGTTTAGTTTATTGTTATACATCATCGTTGAAGGCATGTTGTTGAAGCTTTAAGGCATATAAATACGAGCTTACGACTGTTTCCTCTATCATCAAGCTAACAGATGTTTCTGGTTGGGGGAACATCGTGAGCCATGGCCATATGCGTATTTCATTTTTCTTTATTTAGGAATTTAGGTGTCAACTCTCTTCGACATGGGGAAAAGTCATCTCCACGAATCTGCTGAGGGATCGTTCCAATGACGATTTCAAGATGTTGGTAATCCAGTTCGTAAAAAGGAGAAATGTATACGCTCCCCTTCTTCTTTGTTTACGGAAAGGGAAGAGTCGAAGGCATGTTGATATTGGACGTGAAAGAAAAATGTCTCCAAGCGCATGTGTTCCGAAAAGAACGTAAGTTTGCAAAGTTGTGTGCACGCAAAACGGCGATTGTGGTTGCGGACTGGCTTTGCCTATGACCTTTTTGCCATACATCATTGATGTAGTTGATAAATTCCACAAATTGGTGGGATCGATCGACACTCCGCTTTTTCCTCTTCCTTTTTCCTGCGACCGGTATGAATGACATGGCTCCAATATCACCCCTGCAACCTACTTCTGTTACGCATCGACGGTGAAAGACCTCAAGAATGAGACCAAGGTTCCGAGCCCAGTAATTGCAACTCCGAACCTGTTAAGATATGGCTATCCGTCTTTTCCTTCTTTTTGCTTCAATTTGAATCGAGCGTCACTCTCTGTTAGGATTAAGTGGTAATTGCCATGAACTTAACGATGGAGCCTATAGAATTTCCCAATTTTTCTTCATGGCCTGACGCATTCTGTTTTTCACCTCCAAGTCATCTACCATATCACGTTTCCCAAAGTAAACAGTTTCCCTGTCTATACATGTCTCCATGGATATTTAAAAGAAAGAATCGAAAACTGGTGTTGGTAACCAAAATCTCTAATTAATTAAGCGTCATCTGACAGTATCAATGTTAAACTCGAGAGATACCGAGCTTCCTCTCAAAAAGGCGGCGGAGAAGGTAAACTTGGAGAACGCTTGCCCCGATAAGTGCTGCTGACTCAAAGAAAGCCTTATGGACTGCCCTTCTGCTCATTGCGTCGTTCACTGCGATCACAGATCATCATAGAATGAGGATTCATTGAATGCAATATCTAAGTAATGTCCATCATCGAACACAATATTTGATTAGCAAGGTCATCCCCATTTCATTTAGTGTGGTGATAAGACACTTCAAAACATCAAGCAGATTACAAATGGAAACGAAACCCATGACCATCTGAAACCCACTCGACCAAACACGTATCTTCTTTTTTGTTGCCTTCTTTGTTTTCTAAGTCCGCCTCTTCAGCTGCTGCCAAGTTAGGTACGTTTTATTATTTTCAGGATCATAAACAATATAACTGACTGGTTATGCCAATCAAATGGATAAAAGGAGCTTGTCAAAGGCTCTAGAAATAGCTTTTAACTTGTCTTGTGGGAAATTTACTTCCAAAGGTCTTTTAAGAGCAGACGTTGTGATAACCTTTGTGATAACCTTTGAGATTTTGGAGAAAACGGGAGTCGAATCAAACTATGGCGGTCCACTCAGCATTAAAATAGGAAAGTTATTTCCGTTGGAGATGAAACAGGGTTGGATTAGCAAGAGGACTTGACATAAAATTTGTTACCAATTGCTTGACGCTCAGTCTGAGCCTCCAGCCAATGCTGCTCAAACTGAATGTTGTAGAGAGCCTCATCCAACTTCCCTATCTGTTCCAACAAGGGGTTGATATGCTCTGCAGATACATTCACAACAGATAAAAAAGAGTTACACACGGTATATTCATAAAGTTTTCAAGAGACAAAAGAACAGAAAAAAGGCAGAGTCCTACCGTCCTTTGCATGCTGATCGTAGTATGCAAAATGGCCAACATGTACATCAAAGTCGATGGTTTCATGATAAGGAGACTTGTTAGTAAAGCAGAACCGATGAACACCCTTATGGTGAGCCATAAACTCAAATTTCTCACTGATCTTGTCATGAAAATCTTGAATCTGATTACCAGAAGGTCCTTTCACCTGACAATTTCAAAAGTTGCAAAGTACGTACAGTTATCTAGGTCATTATCAAAAGGTTAAAGATCGATAAGCACGCTATTGACAGAATTAATGAATTGGATAATCAACATGACTTTAATTCAAAGCATGTTCCAACAAACATGAAAAAGGAAAACTAAATATGCATATGCAAGATCTAGTTGATCCATCTAGGCTGCCAAAGGCTAATAAACTTCAACGAAGAATCTCCTTTAGGAAGACAATCAGCATCCCTCAAAAAAAGAAGTATATGTGAGTACAGTATTTCATGTACATTAAATCTGATCCATTAACCATGTGCTATTAAGGACTCTCACTTGCCTACTTTCCAAGATGAAGTGTGTCACACTATATTGCAGCAAAGTATCTTCTAATCGATTACTTCAGAATTACCCAAAATAAGAACCGATAAGCATTCTAACATGCCTATACTGGCTTTACCCTGTCTATGTCCTAATATCCAAGAACCAACATTTTGTTTATCCCAGTTTTCAAGAAGGGATACACATAGTGTCAACATTTGCCAAAAACAGTCACAGCGATGCCTCGTATGAGGCAGCAGAGACTAATAAGAGGTTCAAAAAATCGCACTACTGATCTGCCCATTTAAATTGTTTGACTACTGCCAAGCAAGGAATTAACTGGGTAAGAATAGAGCAAGACATGACGGTCATCCCCAAAAACAAATCATCAAGGTACCACCAGCTTTCAATAAAAACAAAACACAACCCAGTTAAGCCAATGACATGAACCATTGCACTTAGGGATGAGCACTTCTTGCACATCAAAGAACAGTCACTGTAATAAGTAACTTCTCAAACAAAAGCTGAAGCTTACCACAAGATCAACACCATCTTGACTGTAATGCCAAGCTGAATCAGATTTGATCACCACGAAAGATACATGAACAGTGTCCCCTTCATACTGAACATCATGGGCAAAGCATTCTTCCCTATCAATCATAAATCTAATTCCAGATACCGCATGTAGGGATAGAAATAGCCCCAGAACCACAGTCAACATATAACCAGGTGCATGAGAATTCATCTGCAGATTCAGAGACCAGCATGTTATTCAATGAAGCAAAACAAGATGATCATCCTTTGGCAGTTTCTTACAGCCAACACGCAAAACCAAAAGGTAAAATAAAATTGAAGTCTTCAGAGGTGTTTGAGAGGACTTTTCAACCCTTGCTTCTAGCTTTTAGGAGGTGCTTTATTTCAAAAACAATAGCAGTAAAAACAGATATAAGTTAATTTTCAATATCAGTCTATATGCACTTAACAGCTTCTAATTCTTCATCCAGCCAAAAAAGTGATTACTTAGCATTCTGCAGACTATCTGCACAATGCCAAATCCTTGCACTTGCACATAGCAATTTTCTGAAGGTACAACACATTAAAAGACCATTCACTCACTTCTGCGGTCACCATTACAGCCATGCACAGGACAACAAAGCTCTAAAGCTACAGCGCCACAAAAAAAAAAATAAAATTGACAGCCACTCCACACCCACATTGCTTCCTTCCTCTCTTTCGAAAGAGAGATCCAACAGAGCATCCACTGGGGCAATTGAAGCACAGACGAACTGTGCCCTCCTTAAAATCGTGATCGAGAAAAGCCAGGAACCAAAAGAAAAACACAAGGAAGAAGAAATCCCTTCTCTAGATAACAAAATTAGAGCCAAGTTTCGATTTTTTTCTTTACCACTCCCTCGAAATGCCATTCCAATCATCACCACAAACATGCAGTCGGTCAACGTTCACACAGAACAAAAATCCCTCCTCGAATTTATCAACAAAAAGCGATCTTTATCAACTGCAGACCTCGTCCCAGGCACGAATCATAAGCAGCGAATAACATCCCACCACAATCGATTTCAAGAATCTAACAATTCATCACCAAAATTCAGGGACCAAAACAGGAAGCCAAAAGAGACCCAAGCAGAGAAAGAGCAAGAGAGATCGAGACAAAGCCGGGGGAAAAACAACCAAAGCGAAGAATGTCGTGCCTTATGGATCGTGAATACACTCGCTGATAAGACCTCAGCTCTCAGATCAGGCGATGGCTTATCAGGCGATGCCAAGGGAAGCACAAGAACACCCGGACTTTGGATTTCAGTTTGTGGGAATCTGGTTCTGGTCGGCTCCCTCAAGAAAACGGAACTGTTTCTTCCGTGCTCTACGATGAAGTTTGAGGAGGAAGTCAAACTTTAAATTAATGTCTCCGCGACAATTACAGTGCGGTAGTTTTTTTATTGAAATAAAACCAAGCGAATTCTTCTGTTTTCCCCGACCTTTTTCGTCATGTTTGCAGTCGGAATTTCTTGCATTTGCAACGTACAATCCTCATGCGGTCTTCTTATGTGAACGATTTCTTAAACATGTCTTCTTGACAAATTTTGGGATGGTTTGTGACTCTTCAAGAACCCTTTTGTTAAGCATCTTATAAATTAATGGAGATATTTTCAATCGCGTGAGGATAAACTGACTGTAAATGATATCGATTAAATTTATTACTTTTATTTTGCTTACATACAAAATTTTAAGTTTACCAATTTTAAAAATGATTAACCTCAATTGGGATAATAACTAAGTTTTCTCCAATTAAGTTACTAATTGGTTTTGCATTACCAGCTCTATTTGAGTTAGTTACTAATACTTGTTTGTTTTCTTAGTTATTTACTATTGTTATCTCTGATAAAAAAAATTATCTTATTTTTTATATTCTTTTATATATCTTTCTTATCAACACCTTCGATGTAACCCTTATTTAGTGAAATTACTAAACTTTTTTATATGACTTACTAACTTTTCTCTACCAATTGGTTTTGGGTTATGTACAAACTTTCATGTGAATTTTTCATCACGATTATTTGTTTTTTAGATTTGCCAACTTTTTCTATTTTATTACCATTTTAATTTGTCTACTTACCAACTATTTTTTTCCACAATTAAGTTAGCCAACTAGTTTTGCGATACTAAACTCCTATTATATTAGTTAGCAATTTTTTAAAACTTACCAACTTCTCTTATCTCAAACAAAACAAAAACTTCTTTTATCTTAACCAACTTTTGTTTGTCTTTCTTACAAAAACCTTAAATTTACCAATTATTAATGAAACTATCAATTTTTATTTGAATGACTTACCGGTTTTTTTCTAGATTAAGTAACCCAATAATAAAAACTTGATAAATTAAAACAAACTAAATAAACATTGTAACTAATTCATAAGAGTAGATAATCTAAAATTAGTTGATAATTCAAAAGATTAAAATTTGTAATTAATTAAATTGAATCTAGTAATTTTATATAAGAGTTGGTAAATATAAGATGTAGTTAAAAAATATAAAGTATAAGGAAAACTACTAATTAAAAGAAAGTTAAATTAGCTAAGTATCTTAAATGAGAGTTGGTAAATATAAGACGTAATTAAAAAAATATAAAGTATAAGGAAAACTGGTAATTATAAGAAAGTTAAATGAGTTGAGTATCTTAAATGAGAGTTGGTAACCTAAAAATAATTTACAATTTAATTGGAGGAAAGATAGTGAAAAGTTGATAAATATAATGTATTGCAAGAAATGTAAAAAAAAGTTCGTATATCACAAGAAAAGTTGGAAAATCGAAAATAGTCAAGTAAGTGAGTAACTAAAAAAAAATCGATAGCCAAATACTAGGTAATAATTTAATTGGGAAAAAAAGTTGGCAAGTCATACCAAATTAGATTGGTAATCTCTCAAATGAGTTGAGCAAAATATAATGACTTGCAAACCAAGACAAATAAAAGTTGGTAATTAGATAGAAAAATTGATAAAACATGAAAGAATGGTAAGTAACTTGAATGGAAGTTGGTAACCACAAAACAATTGGTAATAAAATCTGACAAAAGCTAGTAAGTCATTTGAATTCATGTTAGTAATTTCATATTAGAGTAAAATTCAAAACATTAGTAAGTTATGCTAGTGAAACTTGGTAAGATAGTTCATAAATTGTTAGTTTGCAAACTATGAACAAATTGTTAATTTCGTAAAATCGTTGATAAAATGCAAACAATTGACCTGGAAAATATGTTATCGGTTTTTTTATTAATTCTTTTGATTTTTATCAACACTAATTATAATCTACCAATATAATATATTTTTTATTTCGCACGGACAATAAAATTCTGCGGCTAGCTAAGACCAAGGGATAGTAATAAAAGTTGCTTAAGATTTTTTTAGCCCACAGATAAGTTGTGATAAAAGTTGCTTGAGATTTTTTTTCCCACCAGCAGTGTCGACAATGTAAATTCTTATTCTCATAAAAGCTTCCAATTGATGATAGCAAAAGAGAGCCTCATAAACTAATTGTCCTACGGTGAGTGTAAAAGCCAAAACGACTTGAATCGTCTAATTTACTATCAAAAGGAAACAAAAATTGTGCAGGCTGACACTGCAATCACAGTTGATGCAACTGTTGTAGAAATTGGCATCTTGCCCTCATCCTTCCTTAGAATGCCATGATAGATTGGCAGATTGATAAGAATCAGAACTGCACACAAAATTGCTTGCAGCGACATTGATCCGAAGAACCCGGCGCCCCCAGATGCGAACCTCTTCAGTGCCGCGCCGAGGAAGCAAACCAGGTTGAGCAGAGCGAGAGTGGTCAATATGGTGAACATCGGGGACGTGGCCCCGAACTCCATCATCTCCTTCTCGTACCGCTGGGTGACTCCTTCTTCGGCCACCTTCGGAGTGATCGCGAACGGTGTCTCGGAGAACCCCAGCAGTTTCGCCACCGTGTCGATGGCGGCGAAGAGGTAAGAGCTAGTCCTCTTGTAGAGCCACATTCTCTGGTCGTTCCACCAACCGAGGACCGTGCCGCCAGACCAGAGGTACTCTGCCAAACTATAAGCGTACTTGCAAAAAATCACGTATGCAAATGGAATGAACCATGGGCTTGTCACCTGATTCATAGTAACACAAACTTAGCTAAAATGGACCATAATTTGTCTGATACGATGACATTGTCTAGTTGAATGCAGTGCAATTGAAAAGGGGACACAGTAACATAGTAAGATTTGTAAACAATACCTCTGGAAACAACGAAATGCCTTTCAGTAGGCAAAGTGAGGGGATGATAGTGTAATAAAGAGTCGGCAAGCAAGTAGGAGCCTTGAGGCAATAGGGGAGATAGCACATTATGAGGCCAGGGCTGATCTTCCCGGGCCCTTGCCATGCCAGGCTGTATCGGGACAGCAAGATCTGGAACTCGCCCTCCGACCATCTCTTGTGCTGCACGAGCGACTGGAGCAGCGTGTTTGGCGCGATGCCTAGGAAAGCATTCCTCCTGGGGTTGAAGTAGACCGATCTCCATCCTTGGTAATGGATTGCCAGCCCCGTGATCACGTCGTCCGACAGACAACCGTACTTTAAGCCCATCTGCCCGAATCACAGAAACAAATCCTTTTAGGCCCTTTTCTGTCCTCAATCTTCTCAGATTAAACAGTAGTAGTTTCATTGGCATCTATTGACAATACTACACAATACTAAACCTCTCTTCCCCATTCAGTGTTCTCCTCATAACTGCAGCTTGCAAGTTTCTTGAGCTCTTCTGGTTTACAAATGCCTCCATTTTGGTCGATTCCACTATTTTCACTCCATCTAGTTATGACTTTTCTGCTGATCATCTTCTTCCCGCAAAGAGTGTCTCGCCTGTGAAAGCAACCGGTCCCATCATAGAGCACACCTCCTTGACCATCCGAGCCATGAAATTTCACCTTCAATGCAATCAAAGAAGAGGCGGCCAAGAAGATCAACTAAAATGATGCGAAATTGCAAAATGACGTGCAAACAGATAATATAGGAAGCTCTAAGACTGCGAATATCCACCCACCTCAAAAATCACTCTTGATGAACCGCTATACTGTTCGTTCTTGGTGACATTCTCGAAGTTTTGCGGGAACTGCACGTAGGCAATCTCATGCCCTCTTTCTTCATCCATGAAAAAGCAAAGCGCATCTCTTATTGACTCCGAGTTGTTCGAGTACATGTCGCAGTCCACATTGAGAATGATCCTCCCGTTGCTGTTAGCCGATGATACCCTTATCTGCATTTTCAAACAGAGAACAAATTCGGCCCCCAGAAAATTGCATCACATGATGATGTCAGTATAAGGACACTGAAAAACCATAGCATGATGATAGAAATGCAAGTACTCTGAGACCAAACTTCACAAAAAAAGCATCTTAATGCAAGATCAATGCATGTATTCACGGTTTCCATGTCATGTACTAGTCCTGTTGTCTGTGCGCACATTACCAGCGCATTCAATGCTCCGGCTTTGAAGTTATGAAAATATTGCGGTCTCTTTTCGCGAGCCATGTAAACCAGTGTGGGCAGTGCATTGCCTTCGGCATCCACGGCCTTCCGGGTCGTCCTATCGATTAGTATCTGAAACAAACGGGCTAATTAATTAGTCATCGGCAGATTATTAGCATGAGAAGTTACAAGCTACTATGCTTAGGATATAAAAAGTTGGCATACCTCGAGAAACGTGTCGTGATCGTGTCGAGAAATATAGGAATCCCACTGAGAGAACTCCTTATGTTTTGAGAGGATATCCTCGGAGATCTGGCCGAGTTTGTGGGCAGTTTCGATCCTATTCTTCATGTCTTCATATAGTTTCTGATGTTGAAATTGAGAGAGATTAAGAATCATCTGGATTTTGAGGATTAGTATGCACCTACGCGAATTTTATCGAAGCAGTAGTGACAGAACATGGTTGTTCCTAGTAATCTACAAGAGAACTAATTATCTCCTTGGACGATGCTGCTGTTCTGCTTCCCAAAAATAGTTTCTCAGCGAAAAAAGTTTTTCTTGGTTCAGAGAGAGAATAGAAGTTGGTAGTTTATCACTCTTCCTCTCGCAAAAGGTTGAGTGTTCGAATCCCGGACGCCGCAGGGTGACTTAACCGGTGGCACGTGTGTGGTGGCTGGCACGTGTCGCCCCCAGGGTTTACTCCCCGGCTGTCGGCCGTGCGGGGGTTCCCTAGGTTATCAAAAAAAAAAAAAAAGAAGTTGGTAGTTTAAAATAACCAAACAAACATTAGTGACTCAATATTAGTTGTTAATTTAATCGGAGAAAAATTGATAATTCTTTCCAATTAAAGTTGATAATTTCTATAAAAAGTATATAAATATGAGGTATTGTTGAATGAGATGTGCCCATGGCAAAAGATTCTCTTTATGGAGACTCCTCAAATTCAGACTCAGGATCTCCTCTTTAGTCCGACATAAGTTGGTAAATCACTCTATTTTAATAGGCAATTTTATATGAGAGTTAATAAATCCAAAATGTTAGTAAAATAAATCCAAAAAGTTAGTAATTTATGCAAATAAAAGTGGGGAAGCTAGTTCAATATTGGCAAATGTCAAATTGTGAGAACAAGTTGATAATTTTGCAAAATATTAATAAGTAACCAACAATTTACATAAAAAAAAGTCACCACTAATTTTTTAACATTAGCTTTTTTTTATATTTATCGACATTTATTGAAATTTATTGGCACGGAACGGTAGAACTCTTCTATCTCCTTTAGAGAAAATTTCCTCCAACTTTACAAGCCCTAATTTTTATTGTGAGCGTTGAACTTTCAACCCCGAATTCCCCCATAATTAAATTATTTCCTTTTTCAATGATCAGAATAAAAGAGAAAATAGACAGTCTACCCCTGTTGACTAAAAAATGGGAAATCAACATGTGAGAGACTATTTACCTTGATAGCGGACAATTCTTCATTTTTACCGTTGGCACTAAGTTGATCGCTTGACGGCGATCGGAAATAAGCCGCTGGCGACCTGGGCTCCACCGTGAATCTTCGGCAGAACGGTATCCAGTGCTTGGCGAATTGAGAAGCTTCTAGCAAAGCGTAGTACGTGATGTTCGAACCGGCGTCATCCGAGAGATAGACACTTATCTTCTCCGGCGGGTAATCGTAAGCCATCACCGACAGGACAGTATTGATCACCATTATTGGTGGTTCGATGGCTGGATTTGCCGTGCACACGAATATGTCCACCCCAGGTAGATCCTTATCATACCTGCTTTTGTTATTGTTTTTTTCATTTGCGCACAATTTATAAAATTACCAACAATTGATAATGTTTAAATTTTTTATATTAAAATCATACATTCATCTTATCATAGTTTATGCTTTTAAAATAGTTTACTTTACCATTCGCTCGAGAGGGTGAGCCATTTTTGGAGTTTTGTGATCTGTTTTTCTTTCAGGTTCGACTTTAGTGCCATGAGTGGGGATTGAGAAAGGTCAAACAGACTCCCTATAGAATATTAATACTGCAATCTCTCTGTAGACCATGCAGCTACCGCCTAACTGGGGACTCTACATCATCCTAATCCAATCACAAGGACCTACTTCATGCAATTTTCAACAAGGGAGCTCTTCTCTCTGGGTTAAACTTCTAATGCTCAACGACCGTTCAAAGAGCAATCAGCTGCTGCTGGCTAGCATACTGTGCTTCTCTTAAACTTATGATCACCAAGTATGGTCGATGACCACAGAACCGATAACTGTAAACATTGCAATTCAAGTTTCATCGCGACGCTAGCTAGAGAGAGGGAGAGGGAGAGACCGACCTGTGAGAGAGCCGATCCTTGAAGGTGCGGCGATAGATGAGGCTCCAGCGGCAAGCTTGCGTGAGAACCCAGTAGAGGCCAAACCACAGCTCGGCCGCGAGCAGGCCAGACCAGACCCAGATCGGACCGTGCTCAGGTTCACTCGGCACATGACTCAATCTATAAGCCCATATCATGCATATCCCCAGGAAGATGGTGCTTGCAAACACCCTGTACGCCACCGTCCCTCTGGCTCTTGTAGTCTCAAACAATGGAATATATCCCTCACCTCCCATCTCTCTCTCTCTGTCTCTCTGTGTCTCTCTGTCTGTGTCCACTAATGATTTATATAGACGCCCACAGACATTTTATTTATAGATATGCATAACGGACGGTGCAAGCCAAACCGCATGATTTATTTTGCAAAGTGTGGACAACCGGATAGGCAACCGATCGAGTGGAGAGAAAATATTAGGTACGCGTGGAATTTACTTGAGCCACTTATCAGTTAATCATGTGTACATGACTGGCCCCACGTCTGATTCCATCTTTCACTCGGCACTACTCCACTCCTGCTACTCTCTCTTCTCTCACTTTAATTTCTTCTTGCTCCTCTCAGTGATCTATCTCCACTCTCTAGCAAGATACCAACATTCTCAATTCTGTTGAGGTTATCCCACATCGATTGTAAAAGGGGCTAGAGTCAGCAACATCCTCAATGCTGTTGAGATTGTCTCACATCGATTGTGAAAGGAGCTGATGATCAATTTCTAAGTGTGAGAGAAAGCTCTACCTTTTGAGTTAGTTTTTGGGGGTGAAAGAGACATGGGTTGGAGACGTAACAATTTGTAACTCTTTCGTGTGACTATTGGGTCCAGACTTATTTGCAACCTGAGCTTTGATACCAGTGTTAGGTGGTCTTGGGCTTCTCTCACCCCAAAAGCTAGCTTAAAAGGTGAGGCTTTTCCTCATACTTAGAAACTGACCACCAGTCTCTTCCACAACCGATGTGGGATAACAAATTCCTCCAGCGACTTTGGCAACTGGGCGGGAAAAGTGTCAAAAAAGGTCATAAACATTTTACATTGGTGCCAATTTAGTCCTAAATATTTTTTTGATGTCAATTCAGTCCTAAACCTTCTGATATAGTGCCAATTTAGTCATTCTAGCTATTTTGGCCGGATATTATTGACGTGGACGTCGACCAGCTTACGTGGCACTGTCGGCGTTGACGTAGATAATTTTAAATAATATTTTAATATCTTTTCGAATTATTTATTTATTTTTTCTGATTTATTTATTTTTTCCTTTCTTCTTCTTCTTCTTCTTCTTCTTCTTCTTCTTCTTCCATTTCCAGTGATTAGCCGGCAATGGCTGGCCATGGCTATGTGGGCTGGCCTCGCCAAGCCTGTTCAGCCACGCCGCTTATCGTGCCACCTTCATCCAGTCCATGTTTGCTGGTCTTCATGTTGCACAACCAGTCCAGGCTCCTATTCGGTGCTTGCTGTGCTATCGTCCCTCTTGCCCAATGTCATTGCACAGCTAGCCCAATTGCCTTCGCCGTTGCTCGTTGTCCAGGCCAGATCTGGTGAGGCCGGCCTAGCCTGGGCAAGGGCCGGCCTAGCCAGATTTGGTGAGGGGAGCCCTTGCCGGGGTTGGCCTCGCCGAGCCAGGCCTCGCCCTCGCCTGGCTAGGCGATGACAACCCTCACTCAGGTGAGGCCAGCTCGCTCGGCCATGGCTAGTGGCTGGTCATCGGAAAAGAAAGAAGAAGAAGAAGAAAGGAAAAAAGAAAAGAAAGAAAAAAAGAAAAAAGAGAAAAATTAGAAAAATATGAGAAAAATATTAAAATATTATTAAAAATTGTCCACGTTAATGCCGATGGTGCCACGTAATCCGGTCGGCATCCACGTCAGCAATATTTGGCCAAAATTAGTCGAAAGGACTAAATTGGAACTGTATTAAAATGTTTAGGACTGAATTTGTATAAAAAAAAATTTAGTATTAAATTGACACCCACGTAAAAGGTTTAGGACTTTTTTGACACTGTTCCCGCAACTAAGCCTCTGTTCTCTCTGCTAACGACCCCTCGAGTGCTCCCCGTCCCCGCCATTACCCCACCCCCTCAACACGTCACCTTCTTGCTACTCACCTTCTTGCTACTCAAGCTCTTGAGCATAGGCTCTCGCTTGTCGACCCTCCTGCCCACAACACCACCCCTCGAATGCTCCCCGTCCTCGAGCCTGACCTCTTTTCCTTCCGACGCCCTCGCCGTGTACAGCATCGCCCGGATCCTCGATTACTCAGTCTCAGCTTGAGGAAATTACTGGCCAGCGCTATTTTTCTCCATTAATTTTTGCTGTTCTTTTTCTGAGTTCTTGTCGAGCTGTTCAAGCCAGGGGAAATACATGAGTTTTCTTTCTTTCTGAAAATTCTGAGATCACACGCACTACAAAAAAACTTGTTTTTTGCGACGAATTTTGCGACGAAAAAATCGCAAAAATCCGTCGCAAATCGATTTTGATACGAATTTAGCGACGGAAAAAATTCCGTCGTTACTAGGTCGTCGCAAATTTTTGCGACGAAATTTTTTTTTTCCGTCGCAAAAATTCGTCACAAATAATTCGTCGCAAATTTCGTTGCAAAATTCGTCGCAAATAATGTGTCACAAAAATCGTCGCAAACTTTGTCGCAAAATCCATCGCAAAAGTAGTCGCAAAATCCGTCGCAAATAATTCGTCGCAAAATTCTTTGCAAATAATTCGTCGCAAAATTCGTCGCCAAATTCGTGGCAAAATTCGTTGCAAACTTCGTCACAAAATCCGTCGCAAAAGTAGTCGCAAAATCCGTCGCAAGAATCATCGCAAATAATTCGTCACAAAATTTGTCGCAAATAATTCGTCGCAAAATTCGTGGCAAAATTTGTCGCAAAATCGGTCGCAAATTTAGCCACGAACTTGATTCGTCGCAAAATTCGTCGCAAAATTCGTCTAAAAATGTATTGGACGGAAATTAGGCATGAACTTGATTCGTCGCTACTTATTCGTCGCAAATTAGCCATGAACTGTAATGGTCGCAAAAATCGTATGTAAATATTCGTCGCAAATTTTACAGCATTTCGGCCATCAAATCTTGTCCATCCATATCAATTGCTACGCATTAATGAACATCATGTAATACATTGAAAATAATCAAACGACACGAGAAAACCGTATATTCCGCTTCAGAAACAGGAAACGAACAAACTAGACACAAAGCCATATAATTGAAAAATGTAACTGAAGGAAAGATGCTAGTCCGCAAAAAATAATAATATATGTAAAGTTGCAAAGCATGACAGGATGATATTTGATATTCAATCTTATAATACATTCAAAACATTCATAGGAGGCGGGACAACCATAGATTCTGCTTAGAAAATGAAAAATCGACAAACCAGACACAAGATTGGGCAGCTGTGGTACTCGGTAGGACACCAAAAGTAGTCACTTTTGAAGACACCTGATGAAATGTGAATACATAAATAAAGATATTCAATCAGTACAGAATATAAAAGAAGTGCTTATGCATGGATGTGGAACTAGGTAAAAAAAACAAGTAAGAGGATTAACAAAAAAAATATTTCAGGACGAACATCAATGCTCTTACATATGAGTATGAGTCAACTTTGACATCAACTGTAGTTTTTTCACCCTTGTAAACCGTATTTCTGTCACATAGGAAAAGTTAGATCGTTTAACCTAGTTGTGAGAAAGTTGTGCACAAAAAGTAATGATAGGGTAGGAACAAATTGGGTGAAACTGAACTTATGTCATAAAAGAGTGTGAAGCAAGCTTACCCCCGATTTTGGCAATTTTAACTAGAAAGGACCGAGAAAATCATCAGCATCATCGTCAATGTCAGCATCATTGTGCTCATCACCTATTGGATTGGCAGGAGGTACAGGAAGAACCTGACCGTGATTGATGTTGAGGTGTTGCATAATGATTTGCATTTGCTATTTCAAGTCATTTATTTATTCGTCCCTCTCTACAATTATATTTTTCAGTTTGTTCACTTCTTGTGTCAATTGCTCGTCATGTTGTGTCCTCCTGCGACCAGTCGCATTGGATGATGAAGTTCCAGCTTGATTCGGTATGAACATCCTTGACAAGGATCCCATCCCAAATATTTTTCCTTTTTTCACCCCCACCCGTTGCCTCCACCCATAATGCCATACTGTCAACTGATGGCTCAGACGCACTTGCAGAACCATCACTACCACTAGCATTGGCCATTAAAAGTTCATCATATTTTTCCTACATTAACAATATAGATGCAAAATAAAATAACTTCATATATATATCTACCATAAATATTAAAAGCATTCACGATTTTCATTCTAGTTTTCATAAAGCCCAAAGTATAACCTTACATACCTTAATAGCTTTTGCTCGATCGCCAATCCATGTCTTATCTTTCTTTTGAAAGGTGCGTTCAAATGTAGCTGCAAATGTCGGTTCCGTCCCCAATTCTTGTGCCTACAAGTAAACATGAGTAATTGAATTAAATTAACTTATAACTGATTTAACAGACTTACCAGTCGTTTGCGATGCTCCCCAATGTTGATATAGCCCCCAGCATATGTGGCAGACCCTTTACAAGAACTAGAAGATGGATTCTTTTTATTCTGCTCACTGATTTGCTTACTCTTCTCAGTTTCCCAAATTCTGTTAATTTCCGTCCAATTGTCAGCTGTAATGAAAGCCGACTTCACTTTTCTGCTCTTCGCTCTATTCATCATATTTCGTATCTGATCACTGACTTTCTTCTGAAAAATTCTTCTTACTTCATTCTCGAGCTGGTCATCCCACTTGAACTTCCACTACAATCAATACAAGCAAAACTAAAAGTTATTATGATGGTCACATATCCATTACCATGCACCAGATAATTCGGCGATAGACTTTGTTAAGTTCATCTCGGGAAAAATATTTGGTCCCTTTGGTACCGAAAACTAAAGAGCTATTCTGGTCCGTCTATATCATCATTCTTGACCATCAATATACTACACCGAACTTAGTTGTTAAGAAAATAGAATATCTAAAACTTACCTTGAACTCATTCCAGCACAAATCTTTCACCTCTTGGGGAACACTTCTGTAATTAACATACTCCCCCATCCAATAATTTTTACTATTTTTTCGGTTCCCTCACAACAAACGTAGAATCCGTGAATCTGTAAACATACGGATATTGTCCAACATGGACAATTCAGTTGACATCCATATCTAAAGCCATAAATATTACATATACTGAAAAAAAATGAAGTACTTACAAATCTCCAAATGGGCATATTAGGAATCGGTTATCTTTTTTACCTTCGTTTCCGTCATTATGCGAATGTTGCGCTGAATAATAAGGTGGAACGGAAGGAGATGGAGCCAAAGGAGATGGAACTGGAGGAGATTGAGTTGGCATATGACCAAGTCCCATAACATGTTTTTGAGCGTTGGAGGAAGGACCAATGTGTCCATATTGTGCATCAGCATATTGTGGTTGCGGGTTAGATAAAAGGACATGAGACGAGGAAAGGGCCGGGGACGAGGACGTTGAAGAGGCTGGTCTTCTATGCATGTGACCTCCATGTTTATACTGACAAGTGGGAAGGTTAGACAAATATGTAAAAAAATATGAACACGTATTACGGATACATAATGACGTACATGACGAAGCTTACCATTTTGGTTGAGAAGCAGAAAATGTTCCCTCTTAATTAGCCAATGCCGAGTGTTTATGACGTGCAATTTCCTACGAACAAATATACAATGAATCGCACTCATTTTGATATCAAACATCAATATATGAGCACGATATAATTAACCATACGATCCACTTTCAAACCACATGATAATTTATCAAGTACAAGAACAACAATGAAACATCAATTTCAGCCACATGATCTTCGTTCTCGGCCACACGATCATCAATCAAAGTGGCTGGGCACAGGCAGTATAAGCCTTTAATTTTTTTGGGCATCTAAAAAAATTTAAATTTCATTCAAAGTGGGTGACCACAGGTATTCTAAGCCATAATGTAAAGTTATGAAATTTTGTTATTTCATTATTTTTTAATTTTTTTGGGCACCTAAAAAAATGTAAATTTCACTAAAAGTGGGTGGCCACATGTATTATAAGCCATTCTATGAAGTTTTCAATTTTTTATTATTATTATTTTTACATTTTTCGTGCACCTAAAAAATTGTCAATTTCTCTAAAAATAGTTGGCCACGGGATTTTAAGCCATTTTATATTATTTTGAAAATTTTGAATTTTTTATTATTATTCCTTTTTCGGGCACCTACAAAAAATTAAATTTCACTCAAAGTGGGTGGCTACAGTTATTTTTGCCATTTTGTGATATTTTGAAATTTTGGTTTTTTATTTTTAAAAACAAAAATTCACCAATTTTAATATTTTCCCAAAATATGACTTTTTTAAATTTTCATGAAATTTTTCGGAATTTTTCTAGAATTGTTCAATTTTAATGCATTTCTGAATAAACGCTTAAACAATCATCCGATGATCATTAAACGGTTAATCGGCGATATAACAGACAAATTAACCAATCGAACATCGATAAAAGCCACATGCAATTTTCAAGTCGACCCCTAACTTAGCCAACCAATCAGACACTAAACAACCCCTAAACAAGTCTGATTAATACTCATTATAATAGGTACGATTTAGAGAGTTGCTTACTTGATTCAATGACAAGAAAAACCCAATAATATTTAGATTTTGTCCTTGTTAATAGTGGCGGGCTCGGCATGGGCGTTGGCGGCGGTTGGGCGACGGCGGCGGGACGGCGGCTGGAGGGCGGCGGCTGCGAGCTCGGTGGCAGCGATGGTTGGCCGGCGGCGGCAGGGCAGCGGCGGTTGGACTTCGGCGAGCTGGGTCGCGGCGACGGTGGCGACGGTGGCGACGGTTGAGCGGCGGCAGCTGGATAGCGGCGAGCTGGGCGACGATGGCCTCGCGGACGGCGAGCTGGGCGGTGGCGGCTGGACGGCGGCGAGCTTGGTGGCGGCGATGGCAGCGACGTTTGGCCGGTGGTGGCTGGACAGCGGCGAGCTGGGCGGCAGCGGCGGCTGGACTTCGGCGAGCTGGGTCGCGGCGACGGCGGCGACTGTTGGGCGGCGGCTGGGTGGCGGCGGCTGGACAGCGACGAGCTGGGCGACGACGGCCTCGCGGATGGTGGCGAGCTGGGTGGCGACGACAAGCTCCACGACGCTAGTCGACGACGGCTTCAGGCGGCTGGACGGCGGACCGGCGAGGCGCGCTTGCGAGCGAGGAGCTAGCGAGCCACAACCCCATGCGTGGGTAGGCAACGACGGGGACGGCGGCAACGGCGACGGTGGCGACGGCGGCTGCGGCAACGGCGGCGACGGATCAGTGCACTCGGTGAAGACCCCGGCACGAAGACGAAGAAGAAGAAGAAGAAAAGCACAACGTGGGCGGGAACAACAAAAAATTATCAGAGAGCAAAAGCTGACCCGCCCACGTGCATGTGCAGGTGGGATAGACAGCTTACGACGGACGGTTTACTCCGTTGTAAATTTGCGGCGAACGGATGCTTTCCGTTGCAAATTTATGACGGACGTAAATTTCCGGGCTGTCCGTCGCAAATGGTCCGTTGCAAATTTGCGATAGATGCCGTACTCTGTCGCAAATTTGCGACAGACATACCGGGAATTTATGTCCGTCGCAAATTTGCGACGGACCACTCTACTCCTTCGCGAATTTGCGACGGACCAAAGTAGTCCGTCGCAAATTTGTGATGGAAAACTCTTGTCTATCGCAAATTTACGATGGACTAGTAATGTCCGTCGCAAATTCGCGATGGACATGTTATGCAGGAACAACAAAAAATTATTAGAGAGGAAAAGCTGACCCGTGCATGTGCGCGTGCAGGCGGGAGAAACAGATTGCTACGGAAAATGTCAATCCGTCGCAAATTTGCGATGGACTAGAGTGGTCCGTCGCAAATTTGCAACGGACGTGAATTTCCGGGCTCTCCGTCGCAAATTTGCGACGGACGAGAGTGGTTGGTCGCAAATTTGCGATGGATGTCGTACTCCGTTGCGAACCTGCGACAGACGAAAATTCCCAGTATGTCCGTCGCAAGTCCGTCGCAAATTGGCGATGGACCAAAGTAGTCCGTCGTAAATTTACGACGGAAAACTCTCGTCCGTTGCAAATTTGCGACGGACCATAAGTGTCTGTCGCAAGTTCGCGACGGACAAGTTGGGCGGGAACAACAAAAAATTGTCAGAGAGGAAAAGCTGACCTGTGCACGTGCGCGTGCAGGCGGGAGAAACAGCTTGCGACGGATTGACGTTTTCCGTCGCAAATTTGCGACGGATGACTCTCGTCCATCGCAAATTTGGGACGGAGTGACATCCGTCGCAAATTTGCGATGGAAAACTACAGTCTGTCGCAAATTTGCGACGGACTAGAGTTGTCCGTCTCAATTTGCGACCGAGTGAGACATCCGTTGCAAATTTGGGAAGGGAAAAAATTCCCTCTAAAATTTGCGACGGACATTTCTAGTCCGTCGCAAATTTGCGACGGATGCAAATTTGCGACGGAGTAAGCATCCGTCGCAAATTTGCGACAGACGGATGTCTTACTCCATCGCAAATTTGCGACGGATGGAAAGTCTCGGTAGGTCCGTCGCTAATTTGCGATGAACCCGAGTTTTCCGTTGCAAATTTGCGACGGACTAGAGAGGTCGGTTGCAAATTTGCGACGGACGTTACTGTCCGTTGCAAATTTAGGACGGGAATAAAAAAATTCCCGTCGCAAATTTGCGATGAACAGTTTTTCGTTTGTCGCACATTTGCGACGAATCTTTAGACTGTCGCAAAATTTGCGACGTATTTTTTTCTATCCACAATTTTTCGACAAACTATATTTTTCCATCGTAAATTTCTGACGGATTTATTGAGGATTCCAAAAATAAACAACATTTTCGAATCCATCGCAAATTCTAACACTGTCTCGAACAAGTGCTGTGAATTTTTTGGTCCGTCAATAATAATTCGATGAACAGTAGCCACGAATAAGTTATTATCGTAAAATAAGCAACGAAATTAGCGACGATCCAAATCGAATGGAAAATATAATATCGCAAATGTCATCGCACGAATAATAGTTAACTTGTCGTCATTTAGCGACAAATTTTCCGACGATCAATTAAATTAAGAAGAATAAGAGACAACAACAATAACAATAACAACAATAATGTTAATAACAATATCAATAATAACAAGAACAATAATAATAATTATGACAAGCAAAATAACACTTGTCGCAATAATAATTACACATCATTAGTGTTTTGTCACAAAAATTTTAATTTTAATCTTCGTCTTCGTTTGCGTCTTCGTCTGCGTCTGCGTCTGCGTCTTCGTCTTCGTCTTCGTCTTCGTCTTCGTCTTCGTCTTCGTCTTCGTCTTTCTCTTCGTCTTCATCATCTGTCTCAAAATCAGATTCTGAGCAGTCTTATACATTTAATTCACAAATTTCTATTGGATCCACATCTATCATAGCTCCACATGGATCTCGTAAAGTTGGAATGTTATATTCCTCAGTTTCAACCGTATTAGAAACTTCCTCTTGTTGATAGGCTCTATCCTTCAAGTGTTCCTCGATTTTTCTCCGTGCTTTGATTTTACATACAGTTCACCAATCAACTTTATCACGTTTCAAACTAGAATATGATGCATAACATACTTGAATTGCTTGTTGTGCCAAGACAAATGGTTCATATTTCATATACATTTTCTTGTGATTTATTTCAACCAAATTAAATTTCGTATGCACCTTCATTCCTTTGACGGGGTCGAACCACTTGTACTTAAATAACACAACCCGCATAATTAATGGTCCAAGGTACTCTATCTCTATGATTTCATCCAACAAGCCATAAAAATTATCTTTTGAATTGCCACCATTGGATGACCGAACAGACACACCACTATTCATTGTGGCTTTTCCCATTCCATATTCTTAAGTGTGAAAATTATATCCATTTATGAAATATGCTGGCCAACTCCGCACTCTTAACTGTGGACCCCATGACAGATAATATAGCAATCCTTGCTCTCCAAGTTCATTATGATTATTGTGAACCTAAGGTTACACACGCAAAATCAATAATATATATTTCAATAAATGATGTATAAGGCAAGTGAACGGTCCATAGGCAACTTACATATGTTTTGAATTATGATGTAAATTATTCATCGCACATACGGTCAAACTGATTTTGTGGTAGTCCATAGATTGAAGTTTGGAAAATCCTAGTAATAAATACCATTTATATATTAGCAAATATTTGACACACAATACATATATTTGCAAATTTATACTTACTCGAAGTATGGCTCGACTTCTGGGCAATTCAGTAAAATATATGTATGGGCTGCATGTAATTCTTCGCCTGTTAGGTAACGAGACTGACATGCGCTGCTTGGTCGACCCAGATAATTGAAAATAGAGAATGGGCGGCGACTGGGATCAATGGGGCCTTCATCATTTCTGCCTGCTCTCCGCCTCTTGCACTGCACGTGCGGCTCAAAATAGTATGATGCAAATGTTGTCACTTCTTCCACAATATATGTATTACAAATTGAAGCTTCAACACGTGCCTTATTCTTCACTTTTTTCTTCAAATGATATAAGAATCTAGTTGTAATAGAAAGAAGTTTATTGGAACATAATATATAATCAAGTAATTTAAACTTTATTTAAGAAAAAAAAAATTTACCTCTCAAATGGATACATCCGTTGAAATTATACGGGACCTGCAACTTTGGCCTCATAAGGCAAGTGAACTAAGAGATGCTCCATCGAATCAAAAAATGATGGAGGAAATATCATTTCTAAGTTGCAAAGAATAATTGGAATATCTCTCTCTAGTTTGTCCATGTGTGATACTTTTAACACTGTCGAGCAAATATCATACAAGAAATTGCTTAACTCTGTAGTGGAGCCCCAGACAAAGTTCGGTAGAACTTTCTTGAAAGCTATTGAAATTAGTCTTTCCATCAATATGTGACAATCATGACTCTTCAAACCTGTCAACTTGCATTCATTCAAATCAACACATCTTCCGAGATTCGAAGCATATCCATCAGGAAACCGCACAGATTTCAACCATTAACAAACAACTTGCCTCTGCTCCTTATCCAATGTATAAATTGCTTTTGGTTTTGGTCCCCTGTTGCTTGCATCCACATCTAGTGTTGGTCGATCACAAATATCTCTCATATCTTTTCTTGTGTTCAAGTTATCTTTTATTTTTCCGGTGACAATCCATCACAGTATTTATGATATTGTCGAAAACATTCTTTTCTATGTGCATGAAGTCAAGATTATGATGAATAAGATGAGCCTTCCAATATGGTAGATCCCAAAATATACTGTATTTTGTCCACTTATATGTACTTCCGTATGCAAAAGTCGTGTCGTGAGGATTCTGAACAACAGTAGGAAAGTCCTGCACCCGCTCCCAAATTTGATCGCCAGTCAACCTCACTGGTGGACGTGTTCTTACAGTCCTATTTTTCATGAACTCTTTTTTATTCCCTCTGAATGTATGATTTATCGGTAAAAATTATCTGTGACAGTCAAAATAGTTGGCCTTCTTTCCATGTTTTAATCTAAATGACTTTGATCTCTCCAAATATATCGGACATCCTAAGATCCCAGCTATACTCCATCCAGATAACATTCCGTAAGCTGGAAAGTCATTTATCGTCCAAAGAAAAGCAGCCTTCATTACAAATATTTGATTGGTAGAAACATCATATGTAAGGACACCTTCCTCCCATAGCCGTTGTAACTCTTCAATCAATGGTTACATATAAACATCTATTAACTTTTTCGGATTTTGCGGCCAGGCACAATCAATGTCAAAAACATATAAGGTGTCTTCATGCACATACCAGGTGGAAAATTGTACGGCATTAAAATAACTTGCCAACATGAATAACTTTTTCCTAATTTCCCAAATGGGGCAAATCCATCAGAACAGAGACCTAATCTGATGTTTCGAGGCTCTATCGCAAACTCAGGGTACATTCTATCAAAATGCTTCCATGCCTCCGCATCTGAAGGATGACACATTAGATCCTTTTCTATTTCATGATTTGCGTGCCAAGTCATGTGTTCAGCTGTGGCTTGAGACGCATAAAGCCTTTGCAATCTGGGGATTAAGGGTAGATAAAACATTTGCTTGCATGGTCTACGCTTCTGATTACGATCCTGCCTCCTGTTAATTTTGTACCTAGGTTGGCTACAGAATTTGCAAGATTCTGCATTTTCATCATCTCTCTAATATAACATACAACCCCTACTACATACATCAATCCTTACAACCGGAAGACCTAAGTTATCCACTAGTTTTTTCATATCGTAACAATCACTTGGCATGCTGTTATCACGAGGCATTATTTTCCGTATTACTTTAACAAAAGAGTTGAAGCAATCTTGCGACACATTATACTCTGCCTTGATATTTAACAATCTTGCTGTCACTGACAACTTTGTGTGGTTGTCACAACCTGGCCATAAAGGTTCATCTGCTGCTTTCAACACTTCCCAGAACTGATTATATGAAAAAGCTCCATTGCACACATTCTCATCAAAACCCGTTACTCCTATGTCTTCCAATTGTGATGCATGACTAGTGATACTTATTCATGTGTAGGGGTAAAACTAGTACTTGCATGGTTCGAATATGAAATAAAATTCTGACCGGTTGCATCAATCACCATCCTCTCGTATGGGTTCAATTGATCATAATAGCTATATTTTTCCCTAACTAAAAATTAATCACTTCTTCGATATCCTTCATCAGATTTAAATGGTTCACTATAGCAAGTCCAATTATAATAATTCGGACTAAACCCAAATCTACAAAGATGTTCTCTAACTGTATCACATATATGAAATTTACCATTACTGCACTTTCTACATGGACACCTTAATTTATTTCCATCCATGAACTCATATTTACTACTAGCAAAGTCTAAAAATAGTTCCAACCCAGTCCGAAACTCATTGGTCAATCCTTGACGTCTAGGTAAGTTCTTATTATACATCCAAGCCCTGTTTCTTTGCATTGTGTCTGTATTAAAATAAAAAAGTCTCGTAAAATATTTAAAATATCTTATCTACTGTTGTTAATTAAAAAAAACTTTCTGAAAATTAAATTTTTTTTTTCAAGCAACAATTACTATGAAATTTTAAAAAAAGAAAAAAATTACCATGTAAATAAGACTTACCCAGATATTTGACGGAAATCTTGGTAGCAGAAAGTGATCAATTTGAAGAGAATTGCAAAGTCAACTTGGATTGCGAGACCTTCAATTGGACACGTACCTAAATAAAAGCAAAATCATTTAACATTCATTTTTTAAATTTTTTTATTTTTTCTGAATTAAAAAAAATTCTCATAATTTTCTCCGGTCGCCGGCGAGGCCGCTCGGCCTCGCCCAGATCTGGCCGACGCCGACCAGCCTCGCCGGGGTTGCGGACCGACCTCGTCCATCGCAAACCAATACCGTCAGTCGCAAATTGATGGACGGTCGCCGGACGGTAACCGGCAACCAATTTACATCAAAAACAGAAAATAAAGTCAATAAAAAAAAATTCACATCCAACGAAGAATAAAAAAGACAGGAACATATTAGTTGCATGTTTAGTCACAAAATTGGCTACTATACTTACCGGTGGAAAAGCTTCACCAAGATTGATTTCTAGGCGTACGGATTATTGAGAGAAATGATAGAAGGAGAAAGTGAGAGAAATGCAGGCGACGGACAAATAACTACCGAAAGAGAGATAGACAAATTGACGGGCGGGGTGGGATGTATATCGCAAAAGGAAATTTTCGGTACAAATTAGCGACGGATTTTGTGACGGAAAAAGAATTTCGTCGCAAATTTGCGACGCATTTAGCGAAGAACCAATTTCCGTCGCAAATTTGCGACGAACAAGTTTCCGTCGTAAATTTGCGACGGATTTCTAGATCCGTCACAAAGTTTGTCGCAAATTTGCGACGAAAATAATCCGTCGCAAATTTCCGTCGCAATAATCATGTTTTTTTGTAGTGACGAGTCTATTAGAATACGATTTTTTGAGTTGGTAGATCAAGAAGGAAAGAAACTGTGTTTTTTCTTTCTGAGTTCGTTGGCATGATTGAAATAAAAACGGCGAGGGGAGTGTGTTTCTTCTTCTTCTTCTTGGTCAGTAAGAATAGTTTCATTTGTTGCGACCGACTCGAGATCTCTGTTTTGCGTTTTTGATTCATTTATTTCTTTAATTTCCATAGAGAGAAGATAAAGAGAGTAGCGGGAATATAGAGGACGCAAAGGGAATTTAAAACTCCCATCCAGGCATCCAGCATGTTTGACCATGATTGCATCTTACTTTACGACCCACAAACTTGGAAATCTATCGTCAAGGGGAAACGAAGAAGGGTTATTCGACAAAAAAAACAAGAAAAAAAAGGAAGAAGGGTTCTTTATATTATACAATAGCGACGGTGCAACAATGACCACGTATTGCAATTTGGGGAAGATGGGCATCCGGAACATGGATTGGAGATAGTTTGACGCATTTAAAGAAACAAATCTAAGGATGTTAGTCAAGCCAAAAAAAAGGCCATGGGATATAAACTGCCATTATTAGGGTATGGATATTATTGCAAAATCAAATGAATTCTATAACATTTCGTTTTGTAATGTATAGACGAAAATATTATGGTTGCACAATGTATTGTATTTTCATATCATGTCAGGATGTATTACAAAATCACTAATAGTATGATAATATCATACATAGATTCTTTACACTAATTGCTAAATAGATTTTGCATTAGAGCTTTAAAAATTGCAGAAAAAGAAAAGTGGAGGAAAATCTCGAGTGCGATTTTTTGCCGCATTTGTCAAAAGGCATAGGATAAAAAGGATCAGTTAAAGTCAATTTCATGCGGATACATTTGAAGTTCGAACTGTAGTTGGTTCCGTCCATTATTTCTTTTATAAAACAAGCTCAAGCTCAGTCAATTATTGTTGTCTTTTCTTGTTTGTTCTATTGGGTTAGCGTAATGGGACATAGGGGATTAGGTTAATCGTTTTCGACGAAGATGGGCCAGCTGAAGTTGGTGAGATGTGAAGAAGGCAGCCAAAGCTTTGCTTACTTTGTCTTGTCTTTGCCCATAAACCTGCATCGGACACGACGTTTCCCGCATAAACTGGCGGCGTCTTCTTCCTTCAAAACCAAGAAAAAAACGAGGTTCATTCCTTCTGCAGGAGATTCTTTGCTACATGTGAAAACGATTGACCTAGCCTCTCATGATGCTGATAATGTTAAGGTGTAGTTCATACTCCCCGTCGATAGGAAAGTACGGGAGCCCCACCCCCCGGTGAATGGGCAAGCGTTGCGGGAGCGGCAGTCCCGAGTCGCAAGAGGGCTTTTATAGTTTAAGCCCGGAAAAGGCAAGTTTCCTAATTCAATTAGGTTTCCTAATTGAATTGTTTTCTAATTAGAGTAGGTTTTCTAATTATAATAGGTTTCCTAGAAAGAAGTTTTCTATTTTGAATCAAACTATTACCTATATATAGTCTTTTTCTCTTGTAATTGAGAGTTGTAATAGAGAGGTGCGATGTGCTAATTATAGTGGAATCCTCTGCTGGACGTAGCCCTAGTTTAAGGTGAATTATGATAAAAACTTTGTGTCTTGATTCTCTTTCTTGTTTTTTACTCTCTATTTCTTTTTAATTGTGCGGCGGATCCTAACATATGGTGTCAGAGCAAGGTTTGAGGTTACGGTTTCTTGGTGAAGAGAGATTCGAAAAATCGAATCTTGAGAAGATGTCGTCGGCTAATCAATCACGAATTGAAGTAGAGAAGTTCGGAGGAAAGGGTTTCGAGTTATGGAAATTGAAGATGGTGGCTTTGCTCGTGGATAAAGATCTATGGCACGTGATCGAAGAAGATAAACCCAAGGAAAAATCTAAGGAGAAGACAAAGGAGACCGAGTCCATGTCTGATGAATTGAAGGTGTGGAATAGCAGTGATTGGACATCGCGAAGCCTAGTCTGGCCATGCCTTGCAAATAGTGTTCTAGTGAACATGACTTTTGAGAAAACGGTAAAAGATCTCTGGACGAAGCTGGAAAACCTTTATCAGAGCAAGTTGCTCGTGAACAAACTTTTTATGCGGAAACAACTGTACAACTTACGGATGAGCGAAGGTCAATTTTTTTTTTCTGTACACTTAAACGAATTTAATACTATTTGTGGGTAACTTGCATCTATCGATATCAATCTGGATGAGGAAGATAAACCATGTGCTTTGTTGTGTTCACTGTCGAATTCATGGAAACATATAATTTTTTCGATTGGCACTGATGTTAGTGCATTATCCTTTGAGGGCATTGTAGCTGCTCTATTGTCTAAGGAAATGAGGAGAGCAGGTTCTAATAGTGCAACGCAAGGGGCTCTTTTCGTGAGAGGAAGGAACAGTGAACGATCCAAATCTAGATTTGGTGACAGGAATAAGTCCAGAGGAATATCTAAAAGTAGATCGATTGGAAATAACGTGTTGGAAGTGCAAAAAGCCTTGACACTTGAAGAAAGATTGCAAAAACAAAAGTGCAAGTCCAGAGAAGCGAGATGATGCATCATCCTCTAGTACAAAAAAGGATGACGGCGGCGGCATGGGAGACGTGTATCTCGTTTGCAATTCATCACATGGTGACTGTAGTGCATGGATACTGGAGCGTCTTTCCACATGACACTTCATAGAGATTGGTTTTGCTGTTATGAGCCATATCAGGGAGGTACAGTGCGAATGAGGGATGACACGGCGCTAGATATTATTGGTTGTAGAAAGGTGAAGCTGAAGATGAAAGATGGGACAATCAAGAATCTTCTGGATGTAATGCATATTCCTAATCTTTCGAGGAATCTTATTTCTGTGGGAACTATGGTAGATGCTGGCATTACCTTTACCAGTGAAAAATATTCATGTAAGCTAACCCATGGATTTATGGTGATCGCCATAGGCGAACGGTTTGGAAAATTGTGGAGGTTATTGGGAAGCACAATAATCAGTGGTGAGAGTTATATCTCAGAGCAGGTGGAAGAAGATCTTTCGATGCTATGACATTGAAGATTGGGTCATATTGGTGAGAAAATGTTAATGACCCTTACCTCAAAGAAGATGGTGGATGGAATTCTAAGCTGTTCTATGGGTTTCGGATTTTGTGAACATTATTTATATGGGAAACAAAATCGGGTATTTTTTGAATCCATAAGAGGAAGAGCAAAAGGGATTATGGATTTGATTCACTGCGACGTCTTCGGTTGTACACCCATGGCATCGTTTGGAAATTCAAGATATCATGTTTCTTTTACTAATGATTTTTCCAGATATGTGTGGATATATTTTCTGCAAAGGAAAGATGATGTGCTTGAAAAATTTCGCGAGTGCAAAGCTTTGGTGGAAAATCAGTTTGATAGGAAAATCAAAGTTTTGAGGACTGATAATGGAGGAGAATTTTGTTCAGTGAAATTTGATCAATTCTGTGCGACCAGTGGCATTGCTAGGTAGAAGACAATGCCCTATACACCTCAGCAGAATGGGGGTGGTAGAGAGGCTTCATCGGTCTCTCATGGAAAAGGCAACGAGTATGCTAAGTGGTGCAGGTTTAGCAGTTGAATTTTGAGCGGAAGTAATGGCAACCCCATGTTATATGAAAAACAGGTCTCCCACATTAGTTTTGAAGGATCAGACACCATTTGAAAAGAAACCAAATATATCCCATGTTAGAGTGTTTGGTTGTGAAGCACATGTGCATGTGCCAAAGGAAAAGAGAAACAAACTTGAGAGTAAGTCATAGAAGTGTATCTTCATTGGGTACAAGGATGGTGTCAAAGGGTATAAGCTGTGGAATCTTGATACTAAACGTATCATCTACAACAAGGATGTGGTATTAAGAGAATCTGCGACAAATCAAATTATTCGCCAAGCTCTTGAAAAACCACAGACTGTTGAGTTAGATGTTGGTTTGAAGGAAGAGACGGAGGCCACACAAGCTGGAACAAAAAATTCAGATTCTGAAGCTGATGAGCCTAATGAGGCGAATGATGTAGTAGATTCTAAAATTGAGTCTGAAGTTGAAGCACCATCTGAACCAGTCCTAAGAAGGTCTACATGGATGAGAAAATCACCTGAGAAGTATACCCTATTTGCCCCCAATGAGAATTATGCTTTGACTGTTATAGATGATGATCCAAGTACTGTTAAAGAAACAAGAAAAGTTGAGGATGGCCAACAGTGGGAGACAACCATGAAAGATGAGATGGACTCACTAGATAAAAACGGAATGTGGAGCCTCGTAAAACTACCTACCGATCAAAAGGCAATTGGTTGCAAGTGGGTGTTCAAGAAGAAAATATCCGTAAATGAAGAGATAGAATGATATAAAGCTCGTCTAGTTGCGAAAGGATACTCGTAGATAGAGAGAGTTGATTATGGTGAGATTTTTTCTCCTATTGATAAATTAAATTCCATAAAACTTGTCTTATCTGTAGTAGTTGTATACAATCCGGAGGTAGAGCAGCTTGATGTAAAGATAGCATTCCTCCATGGTGACTTGGAGTAGGATATTTACATGAAGCAACCAGAAGGGTTTGTGGTCAAAGGAAAAGAAGATCTTGTTTGCAAACTGAACAAGTCTTTGTATGGCCTGAAGCAATCTCCAAGAATGTGGTACCAGAAGTTCAACTCATATATCTTGAAGCTTGGCTTTGTTCGTTGTGATGCCGATCATTATGTCTATGTGAAAAGGTTAGATGATGATTTTATTATCTTAACGTTTTATGTTGATGATATGCTGCTAGTTAGAAATAGTTTGAGAATGATTAGCACGGTGAAAGAATTGTTGGCAAAATAATTTGAGACGAAAGATTTAGGCCAAGCAAACTTCATCTTGGGCATGCAGATTAAAAGAGAGTGCGAGAATGGGAAGTTGTGGCTAAGTCAAAAGAAATATGTTGAAAGTGTGTTGAAAAAATTCAACATGGTTGACTGTAAACCCGTGAAGACCCCCATGTCCACAAATTCTAAGTTACCAGCGCTCCAGTGTCCTAAGACTGAAGAGGAAGCTGAAGAGATGACAACAGTTCCATATGCAAGTGCTGTTGGGAGTTTGATGTATGCCATGATATGTACTCATCCTGACATTGCTCAAGCGGTGGGAGTATTGCACAGATATATGTCCAATCCGGGGAAAGAGCATTGGATGGTAGTAAAGTGGGTGCTTCATTATCTTTGTAGTACATCTGACCTTGAGCTATGTTATGAAGGCATGAAAAACTCAAAGGGACAGCAAGTGTTAGAATTGAAATGTTTCGTGGATGTTGATTGGGGAGGTGACATTGAAAGCAGAAGGTCAACCAGTGGATATGTTATTTCTCTGTTCGGTGGAGCCGTAAGTTGGATGAGCAAGAGGCAAAGCACGGTTGCTTTATCTACTACTGAGGCAGAGTACATGGCCCTTGCTCATGCTACTAAGGAAGTAATTTGGATGCGCAGATTATGTAAAGAACTTGGTTTTACATAAGGAGGAGTAAATATTGGGTATGATAACTAGAGTGCTATATTCATGGCTAAGAATCCCGGCTTTCATGCAAGAACAAAGCATATCAACATACAATATCATTTCATCCAAGAGAAAGTGGAACAGAAGATTGTAGTGTGGTAGAAAATTGACACATAGGTAAATACTGTGCAGAAAAATTTGAATGGTGTACAATTGCATTGGGTTTGAAGAAGCACGTGGAATATTCACCAAGAGGAAGAATGTTGGTGTGTGGTTCATATTCTCCATCGATAGGAAGGCACGGGAATCCCACTCCCTGGTGAGCGGGCAAGGGTCGCGGGAGTGGCAGTCCCAAGCCACAAGAAGGCTTTTGTAGTTTGATACCGGAAAATGAAAGTTTCCTAATTTAATTAGTTTTTCTAATTGAATGATTTCCTAATTGGAATATGTTTCCTAATTAGAATATGTTTCCTAGAAAGATGTTTCTTATTTTGAATCAAGTTATTATCTATACAGTCTCTTTCTCTTGTAATTGAGAGATGTAACAGAGATGTGCGAGGTGCTAATTATAGTGAAATTCTGTGCTGAACGTAGCCCTAGTTTAATGGTGAATCAAGATAAAAATCATGTGTTTCGATTCTCTTTTTTGTTTTTTACTCTCTATTTCTTTGTAATTGTGCGGCGAATCCTAATAGATAAATATGTGTCATTTCTTACCCTTTCTTTCTTTTGAGACAGAGAGAGGCCAGTAGTGTTAGCGATCTCATCTTAACGTTATCATTAAGAGATCTCGGACTCTCTATGGAACTTTCGGTTCGAGTCGTAGATATCTGCGCTGTTTCCGATCCAAAGATGCGAATCGAACTCATGACCTTGTTCGCTACGAAACTTTATGTTCGAGCCATAAATATCTGCATTAATTCTGATATAAAGATTTGAATCGAACACGTGACTTTGTTCGTTATGGAACTTTCCGTTTGAGTCATACATATCTGTGCTACTTTCAATCCAAAGATGAAAATCGAATTGGCGACCTCGTGAAAATCATTTGAGCCCTTTACCACTACACTAACCACCTTATTGGTTTGTTGCATGCCTAACTCAATTATTCCTAAAATTTCAAAATTTAATCGATAAAAAAAATGTTTCATTTTTCCCAGAAATGTTTTAAGTCTCATCGTTTTTTAAGTGTTTATCTAAGAACAAATCTTAAAAAATTAATGAGATAATCGTAAGCTAGCTTAAGAGAATCCGTCCTTGAAGCTTGTGAAATGGATAAGTTTTGATTGAGTTATAAAGCTAATTATTCTTATATTTCCCATGAAATTATGATTCGATCGAGTCGATTTAATCTATGGAGATCGAAAAACGAGCAATCTTTGATGTTGAAGAAAATGTATGAGGGCTTCCAGTTTGGTCAAACTAAGGAATTATATATGCGAGAGTCGCATTTGAAACAGCTTGATGTATGCGGTGACACGCCGACACTGGCTCACGTCATCATGACCTCAAGGTGAGGGGATTAGCTCAGGCTTAATCCTGCATATTAGTATATAATGCAATGGTTGATTTTTCTGCTACACTTTTTAAGCCATTGGCTGCGAGACATAATCGCGTACGACATCGTCATTTTAATTACAAAAAATTTCAAATAAGAGCATGAAGTGTCTTCATTTTCTTAAATAAGGACTTGAAGTGGACTTTGTGTCAAATAAAGACATGAAGTGCCCTCGTTTTCTCAAATAAGGACCCGAAGTGGATTATGTGTCAAATAAGGGTGTGAAGTGGCTATTTTTGTTTCAAAGAAGGGCCTAACTTTCTGAATGATGGGGGCATTTACGTCTTTTAACTTTTTTTGAATTCTTTTATTTTTTTCCTTTTCCTTTCTTCTTTTTTCTTTTTCTGGTTTCTCTTTGTTCTTCGTCGGTGGCCGATGAGCCACCTCTCGCCAAATCTGGGAAAAGGCCACCCTCGCCTTGGGTGAGGCCACCCTCGAAAGCCACAAGCGAGGCCAGCCCTCGCCTGGGGCTCTTGAGGGTGCCCTCGATGAGGCAAGATTGGCCTCGCCCAGATCTAGTGAGGTCATTCCTCGCCAGCAGCTGGCGAGGCCGGCCTTGCCCATGGCTGGCGAGGCCGGCCTTGCCCATGGCTGGCGAGGGTGGCCTCGCCCAGGCGAGGCTGTCCCTCGCTTATTGCCAGCGAAGGTCACCCTCGCTAGATCAGGTGAGGGTGACCCTTGCTCAGCCCTTCTTGGGCTTCACCGGTGGCTGGCCTGGTTACTAGCAATCGGCCACCGGCAAAACAAAGAGAAGATTAGAGAAGGAAAAAAAGAAAAAAGTAAAATTATTTTTGGACGAAAATGCCCTTGACCTTGCTGGTTGCCGGTCGGAATATTTTGTTGTTCAGTGACCGGTGAAGTCAGGCCCTTATTTGAAACTCTCATGGCACTTCAGGCTCTTATTTGAGACTGATATGCCATTTCAAATCCTTATTTGACACAAAGTCCACTTTAAGCTCTTATTTGAAAAAATGAGAGCACTTCATGCCTTTATTTGGCAGTGCCCTCATTTGAAATTTTCCCTTTTAGTTATTAGTCATCGAAAGCAATAGATTCTCAATTATCTCACGAATTTATTTGGCTGAATTTAAAAAGGACAAAGGAATTATGAGATATTAGATTAGGAGATCATGTCCCGAGAAAATAATTGTAAATCTCAAGTTCATAACGACATTACTTGATTAGTCCGACTAACGGGGGTGATTAAATATCAAGATGAATGGGTTCTCGATATGAAATCGGGGAACCTATCCAGTCAGGGCCAATTTCAAATTCTTATAATTGGGAACCAAGATGTATATGTAAATCCGGAATTGAACCGATCGATTCCAAGCTGGTTTTCATGTCCATGACTTTGTTTCGTATTCTTTTCATTGTGCACCTGTTAAACCCGCGCGTGCTAGAGAAAGAAAGAGCATCGGCGGCAACACCATGTTATGTTGATTGTTGAGTAAGGTCAACTTCGCATCCTTTTGCCAAAACAAAACCTTCTATCCTAGAGTGAAATCGGGAATAAATTGAGAATTGAGATTTTTCGACCCTAAACTCTCGTTTGTCTGTTTTATTATTCTCTTTGTTCCTTTTGTGCGGCATTCAATAGAAAGGACAAGAGGTTCACATCGGTCCCCATGCCTCCATCATTGCATTCTCTTCTCTTCTTTTCCGAAGAAACTCGTCTTATCTTCTTCTCTCCCGTTTGGAAAGAGATAAGATCTCTTTCGCGTGGCCATCATGATATTTCTATTCTCATCCTTATCTTTTAAAAAGGAAAATCTTCTTATCTTCTTCTGTCCCGTTTGGTAAGAGATAAGATCTCTTTCACGTGGCCATCATGATGTTTCTATTTTCATCCTTATGAAAAAACCGAAAAATCGATAGGAAGTAGAAGCAGACTTTGGACCGATTTTATTTCACGAGACATATTCGGTAGTTTTGGGAACACTTTATATGCTAAGTTCACACGGTGAAGTGGTTAAACTATTTCAACAAAAAAAAAGGTTAAATTATTGTCAAGCTAAGTGGAAGACTTGAGTTTGAGTGGAAAAATTATCTAAAAAGTCATATAATTATTGCACTTTTGTTAATTCAGTTCTAACTTTGCCAATTGAGTGTTAAACCTTTTTACGTTTTGCCAATTGAGTTTATTCATTCAATTTTGGCCAAAGACGTGAACACTGATTGTTCGACGTGAACACGTGCCACGGTCAATATTTACATGGATAATTTTTAATAATATTTTAATATTTTTTGAATTTTTTTTTATATGGTTCCTTTGTTTTCTTCTTCCTCCCTTCTTTCTCCGCCGGTTGTTGGGCTTGGGGATGGCCTTAGGCGAGGGTAGTGAGGGCCGCCTTGCAAGCTTCGGGCGAGGTTGGTCCTCGCTAGACTTCGGTAAGGTTGCCCCTTCCTAGATCCCGGTGAGGGTGACCTCACTTAAGGCCGGCGAGGGCAACCTCCGTTGGTGGTTGGTTGCCTCACACAATCTTGGCGATTGACCGAGGAAGAAGGGAGGAAAAAGAAAAAAATTAATACAAAATTTGAAAAAATATATTAAAATATTATGAATTATTTGGACAATTTTCCTGAGTTTTATATACATGTGCGCTCCAAAAAAATAAAAAACTTGACAGCCACTCCACACCCACATTGCTTCCTTCATCTTTTTCGAAAGAGAGATCCAATAGAGCATCTTCCGGGCAATTGAAGCATAGATGAATTGTGCCCTGCTTAAAAGAGTGATAGAGAAAAGCCAAGAGCCAAAAGAAAAACACAAGGAAGAAGAAATTCCTTCTCCAGGCAATAAAATTAGAGCCAAGTTTCGATTTTTTTTTACCACTTCCTCCAAATGCCATTCCAATCATCACCACAAACATGCACTTGGTGAATGTTCACACAGAACAAAAATCCCTCCTCGAATTTATCAACAAAAAGCGATCTTTATCAACTGCAGACCTCGTCCCAGGCACGAATCATAAGCAGCAAATAACACCCCACCACAATCGATTTCAAGAATCTAACAATTCATCATCAAATTTCAGGGACCAAGACAAGAAGTCAAAAGAAACCCAAGCATAGAAAGAGAGAGAGATCGAGACAAAGAGGGGGAAGGGAATGGGGGGACAACAAAAGCGGAGAAGGTCATGCCTTATGGATCATGAATACACCCGCGGATAAGACCTCGGTTCTCAAATCGAGCGATGGCTTATCAAGCAATGCGAAGGGAAGCACAAGAACACTCGGACTTCGGATTTCAATTTGTGGGGATCTGGTGGACTCCCTCAAGAAAACGGAACTGTTTCTTCCGTGTTCTGCGATGAAGTTTGAGGAGGAAGTCAAACTTCAATTAATGCCTCTACGACAATTACAGTGCGGTAGTTTTTTTATTGAAATAAAACCTAGCGAATTCTTCTATTTTTCCCGACCTTTTTCGTCATGTTTGCAGTCGAAATTTCTTGCATGTATAACGTAAAATCCTGGTGCCGTCTTATGTGAACAAGTTATCAAACATCTCTTCTAAACAAATTTTGGGATGACTTATGACTCTTCAAACACGCACAAAAAATAACAAAGTGTGTTTTTTTTTCCTTTGTTAGGCATCCTTGTAAATAATGGAGATCTTCTCAATTGCATAAGAATAAATGGACCGCGAACATGTCAATTAGATTTACTACTTATATTTTCCGTACATACTAAATTTAAAATTTACCATTGTTAAAAAATTATTAACCTCAATTAGAATAATTACCGATTCTTCTCCAATTAAGTTGCTAATTGGTTTTGCATTACCAACTCTATTTGAGTAAGTCACTAACTATTTATTTGATTTTTAAGTTATCTACTATACTCATCTCTGATAAAAAAAAATTATCTTATCTTTTACATTCTTTAATATACCTTTCTTATTAACACCTTTTTTTTTTGGTCGAATCTTATTAACCCCTTGATGTCCCAACTATTTATTGAAATTACTAAAGTTATTCATACGACTTAATATGGACTCACTAACTTGTCTCTACCAACTTGTTTGGGTTATGTTCCAACTCTCATGTGAGTTTTTCACCAACTTTTATTTGTTTTTTTAGATTTACCAAAATTTCTATTTTGCTACAATTTTAATTTTTCTTACTTACGAACTGTTTTTTTTTCCACAATTAAGTTGCCAACTAATTTTGCAATACTAAACTCTATTTAGATTAGTTAGCAGCCTTTATTTTTTGTTTTAAACTTACCAAATTCTCTTATCTCAAACAAAACAAAAACTTCTTTTATCTTAACCAACTTTTATTTATCTTTCTTACAAAAGTCTTAAATTTACCAATTATCAATAAAACTATCAATTTTTATTTGAGTGACTTACCGGTTCTTTGCTTGACTAAGTAACTCAATAGAAAATTTGATAAATTAAAACAAATTATATAAACGTTGTAATTAACTGATAAAAGTAGATAATCTAGAACTAGTTGATAATTAAATAGATGAAAATTTGTGATCAATTAAAATCTAGTGATCTTATATAAAAGTTCGTAAATTTAAGAAGTAATTAAGAAATACAAATGAAAATTGGTAAAGTGTCAGAAATTAGCTAAGTGTCTTAAATGAGAGTTGGTAACTCAAAACTAATTTGAAATTTAATTGGCAAAAAGATAGTGAAAAGTTGATAAATTTGATGTATTGCTAGGAAATGTAAAAAACAAAAGTTTGTAAATCACAAGAAAAGTTGGCAAATTGAGAAAAGTCAAGTAAACATCGGTGAGTAACTCAAAAAAGAGTTGATAGCCAACTACTAAGTAATAATTTAATTGGGAGAAAAGTTGGCGAGTCATGCCAAATTAGATTGGTAATCTTTCAAATGAGTTGAGTAAATATAACGAATTACAATCGAGACAAATAAAAGTTGGTAATTAGATAGAAAAATTGATAAAACACGGAAAAATGATAAGTAACTTGAATGGAAACTGGTAACCACAAAATAATTGGTAACAAAATCTGAAAAATGTTAATAAGTCATTTGAATTCATGTTAGTAATTTCATATAGGAGTAAAATTCAAAACATTAGTAACTTATACGAGGGAAACTTGGTAAGATAGTTCAAACATTGTTAATTTGCAAACTATAAACAAATTGTTAATTTCGTAAAAGCGTTGATAAAATGCAAACAATTGACCTGGGAAATATGTCATCGGTTTTTTTGTTAATTTTTTTGATTTTTATCAACACTAATTAAAATCTACCAATATAATAATTTTTTTTCGCACGGACAATAAAAATCTGCGGCTAGGACCAAGGGATGGTAATAAAAGTTGCTTAAGATTTTTTTAGCCCACAGATAAATTGTGATAAAAGTTACTTGAGATTTTTTTTCCCACCAGCAGTGTCGACAATGCAAATTCTTATTCTCATAAAAGCTTCCAATTGATGATAGCAAAAGAGAGCCTCATAAACTAATTGTCCTACAGTGAGTGTAAAAGCCAAAACCACTTGAATCGTCTAATTTACTATCAAAAGGAAACAAAAATTGTGCAGGCTGACACTGCAATCACAGTTGATGCAACTGTTGTAGAAATTGGCATCTTGCCCTCATCCTTCCTTAGAATGCCATGATAGATTGGCAGATTGATAAGAATCAGAACTGCACACAAAATTGCTTGCAGCGACATCGATCCAAAGAACCCGGCGCCCCCAGATGCGAACCTCTTCAGTGCCGCGCCGAGGAAGCAAACCAGGTTGAGCAGAGCGAGAGTGGTCAATATGGTGAACATCGGGGACGTGGCCCCGAACTCCATCATCTCCTTCTCATACCGCTGGGCGACTCCTTCTTTGGCCACCTTCGAAGTGATCACGAACGCTGTCTTGGAGAACCCCAGCAGTTTTGCAACTGTGTCGATGGCGGCGAAGAGGTAAGAGCTAGTCCTCTTGTAGAGCCACATTCTCTGGTCGTTCCACCAACCGAGGACTGTGCCGCCAGACCAGAGGTACTCTGCCAAACTATAAGCGTACTTGCAAAAAATCACGTATCCAAATGGAATGAACCATGGGCTTGTCACCTGATTCATAGTAACACAAACTTAGCTAAAAAGGACCATAATTTGTCTGATACGACGACATTGTCCAGTTGAATGCAGTGCAATTGAAAAGGGAACACAGTAACATAGTAAGATTTGTAAACAATACCTCTGGAAACAACGAAATGCCTTTCAGTAGGCAAAGTGAGGGGATGATAGTGTAATAGAGAGTCGGCAAGCAATTAGGAACCCAGAGGCAATAGGGGAGATAGCACATCATGAGGCCAGGGCTGATCTTCCCGAGCCCGTGCCATGCTGGGCTGTATCGGGACAGCAAGATCTGGAAATCGCCCTCCGACCATCGCTTGTGCTGCACAAGTGACTGCAGCAACGTGGTGGGCACGACGCCCAGGAAAGCATTCCTCCTGGGGTTGAAGTAGACGGATCTCCATCCTCGGTACTGGATTGATAGCCCCGTGATCACGTCTTCCACCGGACAACCGTACTTTAAGCCCATCTGCCCGAATCACAGAAACAAATCGTTTTAGGCCTTTTTCTGTCCTTAATCTTCTCATATTAAACAGTAGTAGTTTTATTGGCATCAATTGACAATACTATACAATACTAAACCTCTCTTCCCCATTCAGTGTTCTCTTCATAGCTGCAGCTTGCAAGTTTCTTGAGATCTTCTGGTTTATAAATGCCTCCATTTGGGTCGATTCCTCTATTTTCACTCCATCTAGTTCTGACTTCTCTGCGGATCTTCTTCCCGCAAAGAGTGTCTCGCCTGTGAAAGCACCCGCTCCCAATATAGAGCACACCTCCTTGACCATCCAAGCCATGAAATTCCACCTTCAACGCAATCAAAGAAGAGGCGGCCAAGAAGATCAACTAGCTGATGTGAAATTTCAAATGACGTGCAGACAGATAAAATAGGAAGCTCTGAGACTGCGAATATCCACTCACCTCAGAAATCACTCTTAATGAACTGCTGTACTGTTCGTTCTTGGTGACATTCTCGAAGTTCTGCGGGAACTGCACGTAGGCAATCTCATCCCCACTTTCTTCGTCCATGAGAAAGCAAAGCGCGTCTCTTACCGACTCCGAGTTGTTCGAGTACATGTCGCAGTCCACATTGAGAATGATCCTTCCGTTGCTGATAGCCGATGATACCCTTATCTGCATTTTCAAACAGATAACGAATTCAGCCCATAGAAAATTGCATCACATGATGATATCAGTATAAGGACACTGAAAACCATAGCATGATGATAGAAATGCAAGAACTCTGACACCAAATTTCACAAAAAAAGCATCTTAATGCGAGATCAATGCATGCATTCACGGTTTCCATGTCTTGTACTAGTTCTATTGTCTGTGCGCACATTACCAGCGCATTCATGGCTCCGGCTTTGAAGTTATGAAAATATTGTGGTCTCTTTTCGCGAGCCATGTAAACCAGTGTGGGCAGCGCATTGCCTTCGGCATCCACGGCCTTCCAGGTCGTCCTATTGATTAGTATCTGACACAAACGGGCTAATTAATCAGTCATCAGCAGATAATTAGCATGAGAAGTTACAAGCTACTATGCTTAGCATATAAAAAATCGGCATACCTCAAGAAACGTGTCGTGATCGTGTCGAGAAATATAGGAATCCCACTGAGAGAACTCCTTATGTTTTGAGCGGATATCCTCGGAGATCTGGCCGAGTTTGTGGGCAGTTTCGATCCTATTCTTCATGTCTTCATATAGTTTCTGATGTTGAAATTGAGAGAGATTAAGAATCATCTGGATTTTGAGGATTAGTATGCACCTACGCGAATTTTATCGAAGCAGTAGTGACAGAACATGGTTGTTCCTAGTAATCTACAAGAGAACTAATTATCTCCTTCGACGATGCTGCTGTTCTGCTTCCCAAAAATGGTTTCTCAGCAAAAAAAGTTTTTCTTGGTTCAGAGAGAGAATAGAAGTTGGTAGTTTAAAATAACCAAACAAACATTATGACTCAATATTAGTTGTTAATTTAATCGGAGAAAAATTGATAATTTCTATAAAAAGTATATAAATATGAGGTATTGTTGAATGAGATGTGCCCATGGCAAAAAACTCTTTCCTTATGGAGACTCTTCTCAAATTCAGACGTAGTATCTCCTCTTTAGTACGACATAAATTGGTAAATCCCTCTATTTTAATTGGTAATTTTACATGAGAGTTTATAAATCCAAAATGTTAGTAAAATAAATCCAAAAAGTAAGTAATTTATGCAAATAAAAGTGGGGAAGCTAGATTGGTAAATGTCAAATTATGAGAACAAGTTGATAATTTTACAAAATATTAATAATTTACCAACAACTTACATTAAAAAAGGTCACCACTAATTTTTTAACATTAGTTTTTGTATATTTATCAACATTTATTGAAATTTATTGGACGGAACAGTAGAACTCTTCTATCTCCTTCAGAGAAAATTTCCTCGAACTTTACAAGCCCTAATTTTTCTTGTAAGCGTTGAACTTTTAACCCTGAATTCCCCCATAATTAAATTATTTCCTTTTTCAATGATCAGAATAAAAGAGAAAATGGACAATTTACCCCTGTTGACTAAAAAATGGGAAATCAACATGTGAGAGAGACTATTTACCTTGATAGCCGACAATTCCTCATTTTTACCGTTGGCACTAAGTTGATCGCTTGACGGCAATCGGAAATAAGCCGCCGGTGACCTGGGCTCCACCTTGAATCTTCGGCAGAACGGTATCCAATGCTTGGCGAATTGGGAAGCTTCTAGCAAAGCGTAGTACGTGATGTTCGAACCGGCGTCATCCGAGAGATAGACACTCATCTTCTCCGGTGGATAATCGTAAGCCATCACCGATAGGACGGTATTGATCACCATCATTGGTGGTTCGATGACAGGGTCTGCCGTGCACACGAATATGTCCACCCCAGGTAGATCCTTATCATACCTGCTTTTGTTATTGTTTTTTTCATTTGCGCACAATTTGTAAAATTACCAACAATTGATAATGTTTAAATTTTTTATATTAAAATCATACATTCATCTTATCATAGTTTATGCTTTTAAAATAGGTTACTTTATCATTCGCTGGAGAGGGTGAGCCATTTTTGGAGTTTTGTGATCTGTTTTTCTTCAGGTTCGACTTTAGTGCCATGAATGGGGATTGAGAAAGGTCAAACAGACTCCCTGTAGAATATGAATACTGCAATCTCTCTGTAGACCATGCAGCTAGCGCCTAACTGGGGACTCTACATCATCCTAATCCAATCACAAGGACCTACTTCATGCAATTTTCAACAATTGAGCTCTTCTCTCTGGGTCAAACTTCTAATGCTCAACGACCGTTCAAAGAGCAAGCAGCTGCTGCCGGCTAGTATACTGTGCTTCTCTTAAACTTATGATCACCAAGTATGGTCGATGACCACTGAACCGATAACTGTAAACATTGCAATTCATGTTTCATATAGAGAGAGAGAGAGAGAGAGAGAGAGAGAGAGAGAGAGAGAGACCGACCTGTGAGAGAGCCGATCCTTGAAGGTGCGGCGATAGACGAGGCTCCAGCGGCAAGCTTGCATGAGAACCCAGTAGAGGCCGAACCACAGCTCAGCCGCGAGCAGGCCGAACCAAACCCAAATCGGACCGTGCTCCGGTTCACTCGGCACATGATTCAATCTATAAGCCCATATCATGCATATCCCCAGGAAGATGGTGCTTGCAAACACCCTGTACGCCAGCGTCCCTCTGGCCCTTGTAGTCTCGAACAATGGAATATATCCCTCACCTCCCATCTCTCTCTGTCTCTCTGTCTCTATGTCTCTATGTCTCTCTCTGTCTCCACTAATGCTTTATATCGACGCCCACAGACATTTCATTTGTTAGATATAGAGGACGCAAAGGGAATTTAAAACTCCCATCCACCATGTTTGACCATGACTGCATCTTACTTTACGACCCACGAATGTGGAAATCTATCGTCAAGGGAAAACGAAGTAGGGTTATTCGACCAAAAAACAAGAAAAAAAGGAAGAATGGTTTTTTATATTATACACTAACGACGGTGCAACAATGACCACGTATTGCAATTTGGGGAAGATGGGCATCCGGAACGTGGATTGGAGATAGTTTGATGCATTTAAAGAAACAAATCTAAGGATGTTAGTCAATCCAAAAAAAAAGGCCATGGGATATAACTGCCATTTTTAGGCAATGGATATTATATCCGAAATCAAAGGAATTCTATAACATTTCGTTTTGTAATTTATAGACAAAAATAATATGGTTGCACAATGTACCGTGTTTTCATATCGTGTCAGGAATATATTACAAAATCACTAATAGTATGATAATATCATACATAGATTGTTTACTCTGATTGCTAAATAGATTTTGCATTAGAGCTTCAAAAATCGCAGAAAAGGAAAAGTGGAGGAAAATCTCGCGTGCGGTTTTTCGCCGTATTTGTCAAAGGGCACAGGATAAAAAGGATCAGTTAAAGTCAATTTTGTGCGGATACATTTGAAGTTTGAACTCGTAGTCGGTTCCGTCCATTATTTCTTTGATAAAACAAGCTCAAGCTCAGTCAATTACTGTTGTCTTTTCTTGTTTGTTCTATTGGGTTGGCGTAATGGGGCATAGGGGATTAGGTTAATCGTTTTCGATGAAGATGGGCCAGCTGAAGTTGGTGAGATGTGAAGAAGGCAGCCAAAGCTTTGCTTACTTTGTCTTGTCTTTGCCCATGAACCTGCATCGGACACGACGTTTCCCGCAGACACTGGCAGCGTCTTCTTCCTTCTAAACCAAGAAAAAGAAGAGGCTCATTCCTTCTGCAGGAGATTCTTCGCTACATGAAAAAAAGTATTGACCCAGCCTCTCACGATGCTGATAAATATGCGTCATTTCTTACCCTTTCTTTCTTTTGAGATGGAGAGAGGCCAGCAGTGTTAGCGATCTCCTCTGAACGTCATCATAAGAGATCTCAAACTCTCAATGGAACTTTCGGTTCGAGCCGTAGATATCCGCGCTGCTTTTGATCCAAAGATGTGAATCAAACTCGCGACCTCGTTCTCTACGGAATTTTCCGTTTGAGCCATAAATATTTGCACTAATTCTGATCTAAAAATTTGAATCGAACACGACTTCGTTTGTTATGGAACTTTCCGTTTGAGTCATACATATCTGCACTACTTTCGATCCAAAGATGTAAAACGAATTGGTGACCTCATGAAAATCATTTGAGCCCTTTACCACTACACCAACCACCTTGTTGGTTTGTTTCATGTCTAACTCAATTATTCCTAAAATTTCAAACTTTAATCGATAAAAACGTTATTTTCATTTTTCCCAGAGATGTTTTAAGTCTCATCGTTTTTTTAAGTGTTTATCTAAGAACAAATCTTAAAGAATTAATGAGATAATCTTGAGCTAGTTTAAGAAAATCCATCCCTCACGCTTATGAAATGGATAAGTTTTGATTGAGTTATAGAGCTAATTATTCATAATTTTCCATGAAATTATCATTCCGATCGAGTCGATTTCATCTATGGAGATTGAAAAACGAGCAACCTTTGATGTTGAATAAAATGAATGAGGGCTTCCAATTTGGTCAAACTAAGGAATTATATAATGTGAGAGTCCGATTTGAACCAACTTGACGGATGGCGTGACACACTGACACTGGCTCACGTCATCATGACCTCAAGGTCTGGGGATTAGCTCAGGCTTAATCCTGCATATTAGTATATAATGCATGGTTGATTTTTCCGCTACACTTTTTAAGCCATTGGCTGTGAGACATAGTCGCGTCCAATATCATCATTTTAATTATTAGTCATTGAAAGCGATAGATTCTCAATTTTCTCACGAATTTATTCGGCTGAATTTAAAAAGGACAAAGGGATGATGAGATATTTGATCAAGAGATCATGTCCCGAGAAAATAATTGTAAATCTCAAGTTTATAATGATATTACTTGATTAGTCCAACTTACAAGGGTGATTGGGTATCGAGATGAATAGGTTCTCGATATGAAATCGGGAACCTATCCAGTCAGGGCCAATTTTAAATTCTTATAATTGGGAACCAAGATGTATATATAAGGAACCGACCTGGAATTGAACCGGTCGATTCCAAGCTGGTTTTCATGTCCATGACCTTGTTTCATCTTCTTTCAATTGTGCACCTGTTAAACCCGCGCGTGCTAGAGAAAGAAAGAGCATCGGCGGCAACACCATGTTGTGTTGATTGTTGAGTAAGGTCAACTTCACGTCCTTTGGCCAAACAAAACCTTCCATCCTAGAGTGAAATCGGGAATAATTGAGAATTGAGATTTTTCGTCCCTAAACTCTCGTTTGTCTATTTTATTATTCTCTTTATTCCTTTTGTGCGGCATTCAATAGAAAGGACAAGAGGTTCACATCGACCCCCATGCCTCCGTCATTGCACTCTCTTTTCTCTTCTTTTCCGAAGGAAACTCTTCTTATCTTCTTCTCTCTCATTTGTTCAGAGATAAGATCTCTTTCGTGTGACCATCTTGATATTTCTATTTTCATCCTTAAGAAAAAACCAAAAAATTGATAGTAAGTAGAAGTAAACATTGGACCCATTTTATTTCACGAGCTTAAACTCAAGACATATTCAATAGTTTTGGAAACAAATTGTATGTTAATTTTACATGGTGAAGTGGTTAAACTATTCTCAAGCTAAGTAGAAGACCTGAGTTTGAGTGTGAAAATTGTCCAAAAAGTCTAACCTTTTGCGCTTTTGTAAATTTAGTCTTTGTGACATTCCAAAATTTCGTCGGTTCGTTTAACGAACAAAGTGAGTGAATGGATGATGGCGATGAGAACGTTCATCGATGGAAGTTGGGAAGTGTTAATTGTTAAAGGTTATGGGTTTGAGAGAGTAGATAGTGTTTTACTTGAAGTATTACACCAAGAGACGTTAAGTTTGGAACGCTCAACAGTGTTACCTCCAGCGTAGGTAAACCCTCGAGTTTATATGTAAGCTATTGGGCTCCAGCCCTTATGGGCCCAAAATAACTACGCTTTAAATCTATTGGGCTTGTATGTGAACATATTATTTGGACTATATTAATAATATATCCAACAATCTCCTCTTATGTTCACCATACATCACAATCCAATACGGTGATCAGTGTAATGTTCAAACAAATATGAATCATCCACATTTAGTCCAAGACAATCAACTTGGATCGGTCAAAGAGCTTTAGCACTAAATATTAAACTTAATCGTAATTTGCAATCTAAATAAGTGAATCATCCTTATCATGAATCTGTTCTGAGATCAGCACATAAAAATATGAAGAGTTTCAGATTCAGTCTAAACTCATCCAAATCCCAATATCCAAAATAAATATCAGAAACAGTTCACAACCAACATATGCATAACAGTCAATTATAATAGTCCAAAGCCTTATAAATACAAGAACCAAGCACAATAATGTTCACAAAATAGAGATAGCAAAATGAAAGTCTCAAGTAAATGGACTCCATCAAAATGGGCAATATCAGATGACTTGTCAAGTCCCTACATACTCTAAATGATATATTCATTCATATAGTAGATCATCTTGGTCAGAATCCCACCCAATAAGCTCTCCTCCATCTCTGCCATCCCCTGCAGAATGTCAAATATGAATTTCATATTATTATGAATTCAATCAGGCATAGAAGAATATATATTAATTTCCTAAAGCATCAAGCCAGTTTCATAAATTATGAACAAGGCCTAAATAGTTTGAATTATAAAGAGCCATCAACTTCGGTTTATTTGTAAGTGAATAACCATTGTCTAGTTTCAAAGAACATGATCAATAGTCATGTCACTTACAATAACCAACATGCTTCTTATGCAAACAACTATCTCTATATTTCAATTTGGAATGTCACAATTACTAATTCCTTAAAGTCGAATAATCTAGCATCAACTTTGGAATGAGATCATTTAACCAAAAGGATAGTCCAACCTAGTTGGATTGTATCATCAAGTTTGGAATGACACAAGCTCCCCAGGTAGAATCTTTGGATTAGGTTAACGTCATCTTCATCAAGTTTGGAATAAGACAACTCACCCTTTTCAAATTAATTAGCAACCATGAACATCGATGAAACACATAAATTGTGCTTATCATTGTGGCCAACAAAGGAAGATTTGATAATACAAAACATACAATTAGAAGGTAAGTAAATAGTAATTACGACGTATCTACATAGTCTTTAACCCCATTTCCCCCACTGTTTTAAATAATCGATCTGTAGGCATACCCTTCGTGAGAGCATCGACCATGTTATTCGTCGATCGCACATCGATCAAGGTGATAACTCCTTGTTCGCGTAGATAATTCAACAACGCATGTATCAGTCTCACATGTCTTCTCTTGGAATTAAAGATAGCATTCTTGACGACTTGGACGGCGGCTTGATTATCACAGAATAAGTTTAAAGAATTAATCTTTAGCTGAGTCAAAGGAATATCCATAATCAGATTCATTATCCACTCTGTCTCTTCGCCGGCTGAGGCTAAAGAAAAAGGTTCTGATTCCATAGACGACAATGCAATACAAGTTTGTCTTTTGGATATCCAAGTAATAGCAGTTCCACCCAAAGTGAATACATATCCACTAGTGGACTTATTATTTCCAATTTCTGAGCACCATGATGCATCAGAATATCCATCCACAGTTGAAGGATAACTGGAATAACATAGAGCATAATCTTTAGTACCTTTAAGGTATCTCATCAACCTACTAAGGGCATCCTAATGCTCTTTACTAGGATTACTAGTGAAACGACTCAACATGCCAACTGTAAAGGCTATGTCAGGTCTAGTGCAACTTATAGCATACATGAGACTACCAATCAGTTTCGAGTATTTTAACTGATCGATACTGGTCCCTTCATTAGGACTCAATCTTTTATTATAATCACATGGTGTTGCACTGAGTTTACACTCATTATATCCCCAGGTAGAAAGTAGTTGCTCCATATAATGAGTTTGGCTAAGGAAGATGACTTGCCTTTCAAAGCTTACTTTCATACCAAGAATAGTATTAGCAATACCAAGATCTTTCATGTCAAATTCTTTAGCTAAAGTAGCTTTCACGTTACTCACTACAGTATGATCGGAACCAAGAATTAACATGTCATCAACATACACGCAAATGATGACTATCTTATTTGACATAAAACGATGGTAAATGCATTTATCTGAATAACTAGACTGAAAGCCATAACTCTTTACCACTTTGTCAAATTTAAGATGCCACATCTTAGGTGCTTGTTTAAGACCATACAAAGATTTGTTCAATTTACAAATTTTGTTCTCAAGACCTTTCATGACATACCCTTCCAGTTGTTCCATGTATATTTCCTCATTTAACTTTCCATTTAGGAAAGCTGTCTTTACATCCAATTGATGCACTATAAAGTGTTCAATAGATGCCAAAGCAAGAAGAATTCTTATAGTTGATAGATGATACATAGGTGAATAGACATCAAAATAGCCTATCCCACTCAGTTGTTTATAGCCTTTAGCTACTAAACGTGCTTTGTATCTGGCTATTGATCCATCACTATTCGGTTTCTTCTTCAATACCCACTTACAGCCTATAACGTTAGCCCCTTTTGGCAAATGGACTAGTTGCCAAGTGTGGTTCTGCAGCAGAGAGCTCATTTCATCATCTATGGCTTCTACCCACAGTAGAGATTCCCTAGATCTCATTGCTTCCTGATAGAAGAATGGATCATCCTCTATATGGTTAGTAACAAAGTTCTCACGAAAACTTTTGGGAACTCTATCTCTTGTAGATACTGTAACTGAACTCGTTCAATAGTCAGCTGTGGGGAATTAGTGTCAGAAGAACTTGCTTCAAATTCTACAGGAGACTCTGAAATCACATATGTAGATCCAAAAACATTCAAGCCATGATCTCTGAGAAACTAGTTCTCGAAAAATTCTGCATCTCTAGATTCCATCACTGTATTAGTAGATAGATCTAAAAGTCTATTTGCAGCACTATCTTCCGCACAACCTAGATATACACAAGTAATGGTTCTAGGTCCCACTTTAGGTCTTTTAGGATCTTGTATTCTTACATAAGCAACACAGTCCCAAGTCTTAAGAGTATCATATCTACAAGGACACTTATGGCATATCTCATAAGGTGTCATAGACAACTTAGAGTACGGCAACCTGTTTAGGATGTGATTAGCAATTAGAACTGCTTCTCTCCAGTAGGAGGAAGGCATGGCAGCTATAAGTAACATGGAATTTAACATTTCAGTTAATGTTCTATTCTTACGCTTGGCATCACCATTTGATTTAGGTGAGTAAAGAGCAGTGGTTTCAAGTATTATGCCCTTTGAAGCACAAAAGTCCTTGAATCTTATCATTGTATATTCTCCTCCTCTATCACTTCTAAACCTCTTAATTTTCAAGTTGAGTTGATTTTCTACTCTAGACTTGAAAATCTTAAACTTTCCAAAAACCTCATCTTTCGATTTCAACAAATAAACATGACAATATCGAGAAAAATCGTCTATGAATGTTAGTAGATACTTCCGACCACCTCTAGTAACGTAATTTCTGAAGTCACAAAGGTCATAATGTATTAGCTCAAGAAGTTGTGTACTTTTAGAAACCGACTTAAAAGGTTTTCTAGTGATCTTAGCCTGTGCACACACTTCACATTTGTCAAATCGAATAGAAGTATCCAATGGAATGTTATGAGTTTTAGCTAGATGTTGCATTTTCCTGTAATTCACATGTCCAAGTCTATTGTGTAATAACTTTGGATCAATCAAAGTAGAATTCATATGGTTGATTCTATTGGTATCTAAACTCAACCTATACATACCATTAACTATGAATGCACAATCGAAATAACATGAGTTAACAGATAAAGTTACTTTACCATTCATAGTTGAGAAGGACATACTAGCTTTATCAAGTAAACTCATAGATATCAAATTCTTTTTAAGTAAAGATACTACTCTAACATGTTTCAGAGTTAGTAATTTACTTGAAGAAAGCACCAAATTTGTAGTTCTAGCATGAGTCACCTCTGCCTCACCACCATTATAATTTTCTACGGTGTCTTTCACTTCTATGACCTCAGTGAGTGAGTTCTTGTCATTTGTAGCATGACAAGTAGCGCCACTATCTAACCACCACTCAGAGGAGACGTTGGCCTGTCCATTCTTCATCATTCCAATGAAGGTTTGAGGCTCAGATTTACTAATTAACATATTAGTCGCAGTTTGTGGTGTGTCATTCTTTGGCTTCTTTTGTAGCTTACACTCTGCTGCCCAGTGACCCCACTTTCCACAGTTATGGCACTTGCCCTTCTTCTTCCTTTTGAAGATAGTCTTTTTGGCCTCTAATTGTGAAGAGAATTCACCTTTTGATGACTTGAACCTTTTCTGAGGTTTATTGGAATGTGAAACTAAGTTGGCAACTGACTTTTGTTGTCTTTCTTGTTCTAAACTCTTCCTAGATATGTTTTGATCTTCAATGTGAATATACTTCTTTAATTCATCCAGTCTCATCTGTTCTTTCTGTCTGTGCATTTCAGTCTTGAAAGAACTCCACTAAGCAGGTAGCTTACTCAACACAAGACCAATAAAGAGATTATCGGACATATCAGAGTTATCCTCTTTCAACCTGTTCCTCATGTTCTCAAGTTCAATTAATTGAGAGGTGATACTCGAATTCATATTGAATTTAAGGTCAAATAACTTCTCCGCTAGAAGAGTTTTAGAGAGCCCCTCTGGTTTTTGGAACTGAGCGTTCAAGTGATCCCATATCTCTTTCGCTGTCTTAAACTCACTATAAGTCCTAGCTAGACGAGGATTTAAAGAGGTCAACAAGTAATCTCTATAAAAATCTTCATCTTTGTTCCATTGATATTCATCAACATCTTCAGTGGTAGATGCAAAATCACTCAGTACAGTGTAGAATATTACACGTTCTTTCATGCCAAATTGAACATGCAATTTCCAACCATGAAATTCAGTGACATCAAATGATTGCAGCTTGATAATATCATAGGAACTATGTTTTGCCATTTTAATCAGAGCAAAGACGTAGAAAGAGTGCACCTTGAAGTCCTCGGAGCTCACAAAATCGAATAAAGCCCCTAACCTTGGTCAAACCGCTCTGTAGAGGTGGAGTTTGCCCAATCAGACCCCAAAAACAAATCCAGAGTGCCAAGAAACCGTAAGATGGACTCCTCTTGTTGCTGTAAGCCGAGAAGTTGCCGGAAATTCGCTGGAAGCTGAAAAATTACCGGACTTCCGGTTGTCGTATCTTAGCCGTCCGACCTCTGTTCAATGCAAGTAACCACTCAAAACGCTCGTATCGACGAGTAGAACAAGACCCAAGTGGTTTCACCCTCTGAAATTGGCTATAATTTCTGGGTTCTTGAATAAAAAATTTTGGCCGATCCCACCGTCGAAATCGAAAATAAATAATACCTGCGAGTTCGTCTCGACGAGATCTTCAAGTAGACACCTTTCTTGCTCAAATCCAACACACGAATTTAATACTTTAAGATTGTTGAAGGTTATGGGTTTGAGAGAGTAAATAGTATTTTGCTTGAAGTATTACATCAAGAGACATCAAGTTTGGAATGCTCAACAGTGTTACCTTCGGCAGAGATAAACCTTGAAGTTTATATGTAAATTATTGGGCTCAAGCCCATATGGGCCCAAAATAATCATGTTTTAAATTTATTAGGCTTGTATGTGAACATATTGTTTGGATTATATTAATAATATATCCAACGTTAATTTCGGAAAGTTCGGATATCACCACGTCGCCACCATTGCCATCACTATTTCCACCACTGCGCCATCACGTCACCGTCACGCCAGCCACCATTTTCCCCATTTCTTTCCCACGTCATCAGCCCATGCAGCACCGTTTCTTTCTTTTCCCCACGCCCCCAACGCCATCTTGCTTCCCCATGCATGTCTTCCCCTTCCCCATTGCCAGCTGCCCTGCTCCACTCACCCTCTCCTTCTCATTGCCACGCCCACCCGTCTTTCCAACTCCACCTTGCTGTCCGCCCCATTGCCACGCTAGCCTCCCCCACGCAAGTCTTCCCCATGTCATGCCATCTACCCTCCCCTATTCAGCCACCACCGATCCCTCTTGCTATCGCCTCCAGCCCTCAGACCACCTGCACTTCCTCTTGCATGACACCAATCCCTCCCCAGGCATCAGCCACCTCATTTCCTTTCCCTTGCCACCTACCCCAGCCGCCACACCTCCCTTCCCCATGTCCTCCACTCACGCCCCCATTCTCCCCCACAACCAGCCGCCTCTCCTTTTCTTTTCCCTCCCATTTTCTCACGTTTCAGCCGCTCACAGCCGCTCGTCTTCATCTCGCTCGCTCTCCGCCATCGCTCGTCTTCATTGACGCTCGGCCACCGTTCCACCACCTGGCCGCTCGCCGCACCGCCCGCACAAACGTCGGTCGACCGACAAGGATTCACAGAAATCCTAACGTCAATAGGCAAGTGGAAACTAACCCATTTTTGTTGATTAATCTTTGAGTCGTTGATTGTGATAGTCATTGGGCCTAGAATTCGAATTCCAAACTAGAATTGTTATTAATTTTAGGACGTGGATTTGAGATTTCGGAAATTCTAACTTTTGGTTTGTCAAATTTTGTTCGCCTGCATTGGTGTCAAATCTCAATGAACTTCCTTGATGGAATTTGATTAGAACGTCCTAATCTACGACATATTTAAAAGTGGTAATTTTTGGAATGGATTTGGTATGGTTTACGGTGAGTAGAAAGTTTGAAGGTTTAGTGTAATCTCGTTGAATCGCGTTGTGTAGTGAAATGGATAGGGTGATCGGTTTTGGTAAGATTGAGTAATTAAGACATGGTTATGTGATGTTCTAGTGCAAATTGGCCTGGTCTGGTGTTGATTGGGTGAAACTGACAATTTGGCTAGTAATGCATGTGTGATTGTTATATCATGACAAAAGTGACATTTTATTGCATTGATATTGAAATGTGCACATGTGGTGCGAGAGTGACGTGAAAATTAAGGGCAAAAGAACACCAGAATGCCACAAGTTATGTACGGAGGACACTTTGATGCCATAACTTTTTTTCGGAACACTTTGGTGCCAAGTCGGAGCAAAAGAGATCACTTAAGTGTCAATTTGGCCGGAAGTCCGACGTGGCATTTTTTTATTAATTTTTACGTCGACGTGGCTCGCCGGAGGATGAGTCAGCGTGTACAGTCAGCATTTTTTATTTTAAATAATTTTTTTCCTTTTTTTCTTTTTTTTCCTCTTCTTTCCTTTTTCCTTTCTTTTTGTTTCTTTTCTCCCCTCGCCGGCTGGTTGCCGATGGTCGGTCCGGCCACTGGCGAAGCCTGAGAAGGGCTGGGAGAGGGCGGCCTTGCCCATGGCCGGCGAGGGGCGGCCTCGCCAAATCTGGGCGAGGCGAACCTCGCCGGCGACTGGCAAGGGGCGGCCTTACCAGATTTGGGCGAGGCGACCCTCGCCAGCGACTGGCGAGGCCGCCCCTCACCGGCCATGGGCGAGGGTCGCCTCGCCCAGATCTAGCGAGGCCGCCCCTCGCCGGCCATGGGCAAGGCCGCCCTCGCCCAGCCCTTCCCGGGCTTTGCCGGTGGCCGGGCCGGCCACCGACAACCGGTCGGCGAGGGGAGAAAAGAAAAAAAAGAAAAGAAAGGAAAAAGAAAAGAAGAGGAAAAAAAAGAAAAAAAAGGAAAAAATTATTTAAAATAAAAAATGCTGACTGTACATGCTGACTCATCCTTCGGCAAGCCACGTCAGCGTCAGAAATTAATAAAAAATGCCATGTCGGATTTCCGGCAAAATTAGCACTTAAGTGATCTCTTTTCCTCTGACTTGACACCAAAGTGTTCCAAAAAAAAGTTATGGCACCAAAGTGTCCTCCGTACACAACTTATGGCATTTCTGGTGTTCTTTTGCCGAAAATTAAGCGTGAAATGTGATAAGCTATCAGATAGCGAACCGATATGCATATTCCCTAGAGGAGTTAGGATGCCCCTATGATGTGTGTCTGGGATGCTCTTATCTTGTTAGGGATGCCTCTGAGTGAGATGGCCAAGGACAGCGAACCTTGGTAGGCCGGACGGTGAACTGGCGTGTGTGAATTCTTGAATCGGGAAAGTATTTGTGACAGTGTTATAATAAATTGTGAGTAAATTATGTGGTTTGGTTAGCTTGCATATTAGAAATGAGACGATTAATTTAGAATATTCAACTTGCTGAGCGTTAGCTCATTGTTGTTGAAATTAAATTTTTTAGATTAGTATTAGTATGGCCGCACCTCCCACCTCGCCTATCGCGCTGTATGGAGCACCCCTCGACTTCGCGCAGTCGCTCTCTGAGTTTACAAACCCGGATATCTCGGGAGTTACTTTTGTGAAGTACATATCATATTTATTGGTTGACACGGGATTGGAGACGGGACTGCTTGCCTACTAGTTTGTGGCTGTCTACATGCGCCACGACGGGAGACTCTGGGGATCGATCCCGTTCCCGCGAGACGACGGCAGCTTCGGTGGAGGCGGTGGAGACGGCCAGGCGTAGCTAGGATGGGGTGTGGAGTTGCAATATGTATAGTGGGTGTGCAGGCAGGCGCATTTTTGGATAATGGTGATAGGATACCTTGACTTCCCAGAGCGCCTATGAGAGTGTTATCTTGTCTTTTGATAGCTTTTTGATCAAACACTCCTTTATATAGAAGATAAAAGGAAGTCAATAGGAAATATATGAAAGTTGTGTTTTCTACATGATTGTCTTAGGTGGTACTGTTTTTATTATGGCTTGTAAGAAAGAAAGTTGTTCCGGTCAGCTATAATCAAGTGTTTTTCTTATGTGTAATTCATGTTATAAATGATGATCTTAAAAAGGATTATCGTCCACTTACGCAAAATCATAAGTATATAAGATTGTGGTGATCGCATTAGTGAGTGGTGTGTTTGGGACACCACAGCTCTTACAATCTTAAACATTTTAATTTTATCAAGTAAGTTTTAAACCTTTTCACATTTTTTTCAATTAAATCAATTCGTCTAATTTTGGCAAAAAATCGTTGACGTGGACATCGACCGTTCTATGTGGCATGGCTTGCATTGACGTGGTCAATTTGTAATATTTTTTTGAAAATTTTTTGTTATTTTTCTTTGCTTTTCTTTTTCCTCCCTTTTTCCTCCACTGGTTGCGGGGCCTGGGGATGGCCTCAGGTGAGCCCAGCAAGGGCTGCCTTGTGAGCTTTGGGCAAGGCCGGTCCTCGCTAGACTTCGGTGAGGTCGCCTCTTGTCAGATCCCGGTGAGGGTTATCTCGTTTAAGCCCGGCGAGGGTGACCCTTGTTGGTGATTGCCTTGCCCAAGTCTGGCAACTGGCAAAGGAAGAAGAGTGGGAAAAAAAAGAAAAAAAATTAATACAAAATTCAAAAAAAATATTATTATGAATTGTTTGAACAATTCCCCCAGTTTTATGTACATGTGTGTGCGTGTGTGCAAAAGACAAGAAATAGAACCGATTTATTCATTCGGTTTAGAATTGGTGGCTCTAACCCTCTCACCGAGCACCCTGAACCTACTTGGTTCGCATGCAAGCCGCTGCTCATCCCTGCTAACTTGCAAGACTATCGACAAATCACAACTTATAGTATCAAAGAAATTAAGTGAAATAGTAAAACGCACATATAAGTAAATGTGCACCAAAAGAATTTTAATTACAACTATATCGCAAGCAATCTCAAATATCAATCTCGAACTCTTTGTTTATCAGCCTATCAAATTTGCAATTAGACAAGCCACTGAAGCCACAGGAACAGACTTGAACACAACCGAGGCTAGAAAGCAACCTTTGTCGCTCCTGATGAACAGCGCATGGTAAACAGGTGAATTGAACAAGACCACAAGCCCACCGAGAGCCATTTGTCCCCACAACTTCGAGTCCATGCCAAATTTCGTCGATCCACCAACCAAACAAAAGAGATTTAGCAAGGCCAAAGTTGCTATGGAGACGAACATCATGGATCTTCCGCTGAAGTCCATGATTTCCTTCTTGTACCTCGACACCGTGTTGTCCGTCGCCACCTTCGCTGTGAGGTTGAAGGCGATCTGGGACAGGCCGAGCCTGTTGAGGACGGCATCAATGAAGGTGAAGAAGAACAGGGTCGTCCTTCGGATTAGGAGCATCTGCTGGGAGTTCCACCACGCTTTGGGCTTTGCTCCGCAACTCACGGCCTCGACCAGGCTATAAGCGTTCCTGGCTAGGAACATGCACGCAAACGGCACGAACCACGGGCTCACGACCTGCACCCCAAAAAGAAAAAAAGAGTCAGACGCGTCTGGAGCTGCACGAGTTAAGATCGTAGCGGACGCCATTGATGGAAGAACACAAACATGTTTGACCATGATTGCATCTTACTTTACGACCCACGAACGTGGAAATCTATCGTCAAGGGAAAACGAAGAAGGGTTATTCGACCAAAAAACAAGGAAAAAAAGGAACAAGGGTTCTTTATATTATACACTAGCGACGGTGCAACAATGACCACGTATTGCAATTTGGGGAAGATGGGCATCCGGAACGTGGATTGGAGATAGTTTGATGCATTTAAAGAAACAAATCTAAGGATGTCAGTCAAAGCCAAAAAAAAGGCCATGGGATATGAACTGCCATTATTAGGCTATGGATATTATTCAAAAATCAAATGAATTCTATAACATTTCGTTGTAATGTATAGATGAAAATGTTATGGTTGCACAATGTATTGTATTTTCATATCGTGTCAGGAATATAATACAAAATCACTAATAGTATGATAACATCATAAGTAGATTGTTTACACTAATTGTTAAATAGATTTTGCATTAGAGCTTCAAAAATCGTAGAAAAGGAAAAGTAGAGAGGAAAATCTCGAGCGCGGTTTTTTGTTGCATTTGTCAAAGGGCACAGGATAAAAAGGATCAGTTAAATTCAATTTCATGCGGATACATTTGAAGTTTGAACTCGTAGTTGGTTCCGTCCATCATTTCTTTGATAAAACAAGCTCAAGCTCAGTCAATTATTGTTGTCTTTTCTTGTTTGTTCTATTGGGTTGGCGTAATGGGGCATGGGGATTAGGTTAACCGTCTTCGACGAAGATGGGCCAGCTGAAGTTGGTGAGATGTGAAGAAGGCAGCCAAAGCTTTGCTTACTTTGTCTTGTCATTGCCCATGAACCTGCATCGGACATGACGTTTCCCGCAGAAACTAGCGGCGTCTTCTTCCTTCAAAACCAAGAAAAAGAAGAGGCTCATTCCTTCTGCGGGAGAATCTTCGCTACATGTGAAAAGGATTGACCCAGCCTCCCACGATGCTAATAATGTTGGGGTGTGATTCATACTCCCCACCGATAGGAAAGTACGGGGGTCCCACTCCCCGGTGAGCGAGCAAGGGTTGCGGGAGCAGCGGTCCAGAGCCGCAAGAAAGCTTTTATAGTTTGACCCCGGAAAATGAAAGTTTTCTAATTCAATTAGGTTTCCTATTTTGAATAGGTTTTTTAATTGAATGGTTTCCTAATTGGAGTAGGTTTCCTAATTAGAATAGGTTTTCTAGAAAGAGGTTTCCTATTTTGAATCAAACTATTGCCTATTTATAGTCTCTTTCTCTTGTAATTGAGATATGTAATAGAGATGTGTGAGGTGCTAATTATAGTGGAATCCTCTACTGGACATAGCCCTAGTTTAAGGGTGAACTAGAATAAAAACCTTGTGTCTTGATTCCCTTTCTCGTTTTTTACTCTCTGTCTTTGTGATTGTGCAGTGGATCCTAACATCTGGTGTTAGAATAAGGTTTGAGGTTACGGTGTCTTGGTGAAGAGAGATCCGAAAAATCGAATCTTGGGAAGTTGTCGTCGACTGGTCAATCACAGATTGAAGTAGAGAAGTTCGAAAGAAAGGGTTTAGAGTTATGGAAATTGAAGATGGAGGCTTTGCTCGTGGACATAGATCTATGGCACATGATCGAAGAAGATAAACCCAAGGAAAAATCTAAGGAGACTGAGTCCACGTTTGATGAATTGAAGGCGTGAAATAGTAGTGATCGGAGGGCATGAAGCCTAATTTGGCTATGACTTACGGATAGCGTTCTAGTGAACGTGACTTCTGAGAAAAAGGTAAAGGATCTCTAGACGAAGCTAGAAAACCATTATCAGAGCAAGTCGCTCGTGAACAAACTTTTTCCGTGGAAGCAACTGTGCAACTTGCAGATGAGCAAAGGTGATTTTTTTTTCAGCACACTTAAACGAATTTAATACTATTTGTGGGCAACTTACATCGATCGATGTCAATCTGGATGAGAAAGATAAAGCGTGTACTTTGTTGTATTTATTGCCAAATTCATGGGAACTTATAATTATTTCGATTGGCACTGATGTAAGTGCATTATCCTTTGAGGGTGTTGTAGCTGCTATATTGTCCGAGGAGATGAGGAGAGCAAGTCCTAATAGTGCAACGCAAGAGGCTCTTTTCGTAAGAGGAAGGAACAATGAACGATCCAAATCCAGATTTGGTGGCAGGAACAAGTCTAGAGGAATATTTAAAAGTAGAGATCGATCGAAAATAACGTGTCGGAAGTGCAAAAAGCCTAGACACTTGAAGAGAGATTGCAGAAGCAAAAGTGTAGGTCCAAAGAAGCGAGATGAGGCATCATCCTTTAGTACAAAAAATGGTGATGACAACGGCACGGGAGACATGTATCTCGTCTGCAATTCATCACAGGGTGATTGTAGTGCATGGATAATTGATATTGGAGCGTCTTTTCACATGACGCCTCATAGAAATTGATTTTGCTATTATGAGCCATATCAGGGAGGTACAGTGCGAATGAGGGATGACACGACGCTTGATATTATTGGTCGCGGAATGGTGAAGCTGAAGATGAAAGATGGGACAATCAATAATCTTCCGGATGTGATTTATATTCTTGGTCTTTTGAGGAATCTTATTTCTGTGGGAACTATGTCAGATGCTGGCATTATCTTCACTAGCGACAAATATTCTTGCAAGCTATATAACCCGTGGATCTATGGTGATTGCCAGAGGCAAACAGTATGGAAAATTGTGGAAGTTATTAGGAAGCACAATAATCAGTGGTGAGAGTTATATCTCAGAGCAGGTGGAAGAAGATCTTTCGATGCTATAGCATCGAAGATTGGGTCATATCGGTGAGAGAGGGTTGATGACCCTTACCACAAAGAAGATGGTGGATGGAATTCCAAGTTGTTCTATGGGTTTTAGATTTTGTGAACATTATTTACATGGGAAACAAAATCGGGTATCTTTTGAATCCATAGGAGGAAGAGCGAAAGGGATTCTGAATTTGATTCACAATGACGTCTTCGGTCCTACACCCGTTGCATCGTTTTGAAAATCAAGGTATTATGTTTCTTTTACTGATGATTTTTTCAGATATGTGTAGATATATTTTCTGCAAAGGAAAGATGATGTGCTTGAAAAATTTCACGAGTTCAAGCTTTGGTGGAAAATCAGTTTGATAGGAAAATCAAAGTGTCGTGGACTGATAACAGAGGAGAATTCTGTTCAGTGAAATTTTATCAATTTTGTGCGACCAGTGGCATTGCCAAGCAAAAGACAACGCCCTATACACCTCTGCAGAATGGGGTGACAGAGAAGCTTAATCAGTCCCTCATGGAAAAGGCAAGGAGTATGCTAAGTGGTGCTGGCTCAGCAGCTAAATTTTGGGGTGGAAGCAGTGGCAATCGCATGTTATATGAAAAACAGGTCTCCCACGTCAGCTTTGATGGATCAGTCACCATTGAAAAGAAACCAAATATATCCCATGTTAGAGTGTTTGGGTGTGAAGCATATGTACATGTGCTAAAGGAAAAGAGGAACAAACTTGAGAGTAAGTTAGAGAAGTGTATCTTCATTGGGTACAAGGATAGTATCAAAGGGTATAAGATGTGGAATCTTGATACTAAACGTATCATCTACAGCAGGGATATGGTATTAAGAGAATCTGCGACGAATTAGATTATTCACCAAACTACTGAAAAACCACAAACAGTTGAGTTAGATGTTGGTTTGAAGGAAGAGGCGGAGGCTGCACTAACTGGAACAGAAAATTCAGATTCTAAAACTGATGAGCTTGACGAGGCAAATGATGTAGTAGATTCTGAAATTGAGTTTGAAGTTGAAGCACCATCTGAGTCAATCCTAAGAAGGTCCACACGGATGAGAAAACCACCTGAGAAGTATACCCTATTTGTCGGCAATGAGAATTGTGCTCTGACTATTATAGATGATGATCCAACTACCGTTAAAGAAGCAAGAAGTGCTGAGGATGCCCAACTGTGGGAGAAAGCCATGAAAGATGAGATAAACTCACTGATTAAAAATGGGAGGTGAAGTCTCGTAAAATTGCTTACTGATCGAAAGGCAATTGGTTGCAAGTGGGTGTTTAAGAAGAAAATATCCACAGATGGAGAGATAGAACTATATAAAGCTCGTCTAGTTCCAAATAGATACTCGCAGATAGAGGGAGTCGATTATGGTGAGATTTTTTCTCCTGTTGCTAAATAAATTCCATAAGATTTGTCTTATCTATAGCAGTTGCATACAATCTGGAGGTAGAGCAGCTTGATGCAAAGACAGCATTCCTCCATAGTGACTTGGAGGAGGATATTTACATGAAGCAATCGGAAGCGTTTGTGGTCAAAGGAAAAGAAGATCTTGCTTGCAAGCTAAACAAGTCTTTGTATGGCCTGATCTCCAAGGATGGGGTATCAAAAGTTCAACTCATATATCTTGAAGCTTGACTTTGTTCGTTGTGATATTGATCATTATGTTTCTTTGAAAAGGTTAGATGATGATTTTGTTATCTTAACGTTATATGTTGATGACATGCTGCTGTTGAAAATAGTTTGAGAATGATTAGCACGGTAAAAGGATTGTTGGCAAAACAATTTGAGATGAAAGATCTAAGCCCAACAAACTTCATCTTGGGCGTGCAGATTAAAAGAGAGCGTGAGAATGGGAAGTTATGGCTAAGTCAGAAGAAATATGTTGAAAGTGCGTTGAAAGAATTCAACATGGCTAACTGTAAACCCGTGAAGACCCCCATGTCCACAAGTTCCAAGTTATCAGTGCTCCAGTGTCCTAAGACTAAAGAGGTAGTCGAAGAGATGACAACAGTCCTATATGCAAGCGTTGTTAGGAGCTTGATGTATGCCATGATATGTACTCATCCTAATATTGCTCAAGCAGTGGGAGTATCGAGCAAATATATGTCCAATCCGAGGAAAGAGCATTGGATGGCAGCAAACCGGGTGCTTCGTTATCTTCGCGGTACATCTAACCTTGAGCTATGTTATAAAGGCATGAAAAACTCAAAGGAACAGCAAGTGTTAGAATTGAAATGTTTCATGGATGCTGATTGGGGATGTGACATTGAAAGCAGAAGGTCAACCAGCGGATATGTTATTTCTCTATTCGGTCGAGCTGTGAGTTGGATGAGCAAGAGGCAAAGCACGGTTGCTTTATCTACTACTGAGGCAAAGTACATGGCCTTACTCATGCTGCTAAGGAAGTAATATGGATGTGCAGATTGTGTAAAGAACTTGGTTTTACACAAGAAAGAGTAAATATTGGGTGTGATAACCAGAGTGCTATATTCTTGGCTAAGAATCCTAGATTTCTTGCTAGAACAGAGCATATCGATATACAATATCATTTCATCCGAGAGTAAGTGGAACAGAAGGTTGTAGTGTTGGAGAAAATTGACACATAGGTAAATAGTGCAAATTTTTTTACCAAGGCTGTGAGTGCAGAAAAATTTGAATGGTGTAGAACCGTGATAGGTTTGAAGAAGCATGTGGAATATTCATCAAGAGGGAGAATGTTGAGGTGTGGTTCATACTCTCTATTTACAAGAAGGCACGAGGGTCCCACTTCCCAATGAGCAGGCAAGGGTCGCGAGAGCGGCGATGTCAAGCCGCAAGAGGGCTTTTATAGTTTGAGCCTGGAAAAGGAAAGTTTCCTAATTCAATTATTTTTCCTATTTTGAATATGTTTCCTAATTGAACGGTTTCCTAATTGGAATAGGTTTTCATATTAGAATAGATTTCCTAGAAAGAGGTTACCTATTTTGAATCAAACTATTGCCTATATATAGTCCATTTCTCTTGTAATTGAGAGATGTAATAGAAAGGTGCGAGGTGCTAATTGTAATGGAATCATCTGCTAGATGTAACCCTAGTTTAAGGGTGAACCAAGATAAAAACCTTTTATCTCGATTCTCGTTCTCGTTTTTTACTCTCTATTTCTTTTTGATTATGCGGCGAATCTTAACAAATAAATATGTGTCATTTCTTACCCTTTCTTTCTTTTGAGACGGAGAGAGGCCAATGGTGTTAGTGATCTCCTCTTAATGTCATCATCAAGAGATCTCGGACTCTCAATGGAACTTTCGGTTCAACTTGTAGATATCCACGCTGTTTCCGATCCAAAGATGTGAATCGAACTCGCGACCTCGTTCACTACGAAACTTTCTGTTTGAGCCATAAACATCTGCATTAATTCTGATATAAAGATTTGAATTGAACACATGACTTTGTTCGTTATGGAACTTTCGGTTTGAGTCATACATATACTTTCGATCCAAAGATGTAAAACGAATTGGTGACGTCATGAAAATCATTTGAGCCCTTTACCACTACACCAACCACCTTATTGGTTTGTTTCATGTCTAACTCAATTATTCCTTAAATTTCAAAATTTAATCAATAAAAATGTCATTTCATTTTTCCTCTAAATGTTTTAAGTCTCATTGTTTTTTTAGTGTTTATCTAAGAATAAATCTTAAAGAATTAATGAGATAATCGTGAGCTTGTTTAAGAGAATCCGTTCTTGACACTTGTGAAATGGGTAAGTTTTGATTGAGTAATAAAGCTAATTATTCTTATATTTCTCATGAACTTATGATTCCGATTGAGTCGATTTAATCTACGGAGATTGAAAAATGAGCAATCTTTGATGTTGAAGAAAATGTATGAGGGCTTCCAATTTGGTCAAACTAAGGAATTATACATGTGAGAGTCCCATTTGAACCAACTTGACGTATGGGGTGACACGCTGACACTGGCTCACGTCATCATGACCTCAAGGTGTGGGGATTAGCTCACGCTTAATCTTGCATGTCAGTATATAATGCAATGGTTGATTTTTCTGCTGCACTTTTTAAGCCATTGGCCGTGAGACATACTCGCGTGCGATATCATCATTTTAATTAGGGAAAATTTCAAATAAGGATCTGAAATGTCAGCATTTTCTCAAATAAGGAGATGAAGTCGACTTTGTGTCAAATAAGAATCTGAAGTATCTTTATTTTCTCAAATAAGGATCCGAAGTAGATTTTGTGTCAAATAAGGGAATGCAGTGGCTTTTTTTGTTTCAAACGAGGGCTTAACTTTCTAAATGGTAGGAGCATTTATGTTTTTTAAATTTTTTAGAATTTTTTTCATTTCATTTCTTTTTTTCCTTTCTTCTTTTTTCTTTTTCTTGTTTCTCTTTGTTCTTCGTCGGTGGTCGGCCGACTGGCCACTGGCGAAGCCCAGGAAGGGCTGGGCGAGGGCCACCCTCGTCTAATATGGCGAGGTTGCCGTCGCTGACCATGGGCGAGCCGCCCCTTGCCAAATCTGGGCGAGGGCCACCCTCGTTGGCAATAGGCAAGGGTCGCCTCGCCGGCTGCAGGCAAGGTGACCCTTGCCCTGGGTGAGGCCACCCTCAAAAGCCATAGGCGAGAGCTGGCCTCGCCTAGGCGACGAGTGGCTAGTGAGACCCTTGCCCAGGTGAGGGCCGGCCTCATCCAGATTTGGCGAGGGCCGGCCTTGCCCATGGCCAGTGAGGGCGGCCTCGTTGTCCCTCACTTATTGCCGGCGAGGGTGGCCCTCGCTAGATCGGGCGTGGGTGGCCCTTGCCTAGCCCTTCCCGAGCTTTGCCAGTGGTCAGCCCAGCCACCGGCCACCGGAAAAACAAAGAGAAGATCATAAAAAAGAAAAGAAAGGAAAAAAGAAAGAAAAGGAAAAAAAAAAGAAAGGAAAGGAAAAAAGAAAAAAAATTAAAATTATTTTTGGACGAAATGCCCTTGACCTCGCCGGAATATTTCGCCATCCGATGACTGGCGAAGACAGGCCCCTATTTGAAACTCTCATGGCCACTTCAGAACCTTATTTGAGAAAATGAAGATACTTCAGATCCTTATTTGGAATTACCCCTTTTAATTATTAGTCATCGAAAGCGATAGATTCTCTATTTTCTCACGAATTTATTAGACTGAATTTAAAAAGGACAAAGGGATTATGAGATACTAGATCAGGAGATCATGTCCCGATAAAATAATTGTAAATCTCAAGTTCGTAACGATATTACTTGATTAGTCGGACTTACGGGATGATTAAGTATCAAGATGAATGGATTCTCGATATGAAATCGGGAACCTATCCAGTCAGGGCCAATTTCAAATTCTTATAATTGGGAACCAAGATGTATATATAAGGAACCGACCTGGAATTGAACTGGTCGATTCCAAGCTGGTTTTCATGTCCATGACTTTGTTTCGTCTTCTTTTCATTGTGCACCTGTTATACCCGCGCGTGCTAGAGAAAGAAAGAGCATCGGCGGCAACACCATCTTATGTTGAGTAAGGTCAACTTCACATCCTTTTGCCAAAACAAAACCTTCTATCCTAGAGTGAAATCGGGAATAAATTGAGAATTGAGATTTTTCGACCCTAAACTCTCGTTTGTCTATTTTATTATTCTCTTTGTTCCTTTTGTGCGGCATTCAATAGAAAGGACGAGGTTCACATCGGTCCCCATGCCTCCATCATTGCATTCTCTTCTCTTCATTTCCGAAGGAAACTCGTCTTATCTTCTTCTCTCCCGTTTGGAAAGAGATAAGATCTCTTTCACGTGGCCTTCATGATATTTCTGTTCTCATCCTTATCTTTTCCGAAGGAAACTCTTCTTATCTTCTTCTGTCCCGTTTGGGAACAGATAAGATCTCTTTCACGTGGCCACCATGATATTTCTATTTTCATCCATGTGAAAAAACCGAAAAATTGATAACAAGTAGAAGTAGACTTTGGACCCATTTTATTTCACTAACTTAAACTCAAGACATATTTAGTAGTTTTGGGAACACTTTATATGTTAATTTCACATAGTGAAGTGGTTATGAAGTGGTTAAACTGTTTCGACAAAAAAAATGGTTAAATTATTCTCAAGCTAAGTGGAAGACTTGAGTTTGAGTGAAAAAATTGTCTAAAAAGTCTCAAAATTATTGCACTTTTGCCAATTCAGTTTTAAACTATTTAATTTTATCAATTGAATCTTAAACTTTTTTATATTTTGCTAATTGAGTCTATTCGTTCAATTTTGACTAAAGACGTGAACACTGACCGTCTTACATGCCACAACCAATATTGACATGTACAATTTTTAATAATATTTTAATATTTTATGGAATTTTTTTATATGTTTCCTTTGTTTTCTTCTTTCTCCCTTCTTTCTTCCCCAGTTGTTGGGCTTGGGGATGGCCTTAGGCGAGGCTAGCGAGTGCTGCCTTGCGAGATTCAGGCGAGGTTGGTCCTCGTTGGACTTCGGCGAGGTTGCCCCTTCCCAGATCTCGGTGAGGGTGACCTTGCTTAAGGCCGGCTAGGGCGACCCCCGTTGGTGGTTGCCTCGCCCAAGCCTTCGATCGGCAGAGGAAGAAGGGAGGAAAAAAAATTAATACAAAATTTGAAAAATAAATATTAAAATATTATGAATTATTTGGACAATTTTCCCAAGTTTTATATACATGCGTGCGCCTGTGTAAGACAAGAAATAGAACTGGTTTATTCATTCGGTTTAGAATTGGTGGTTCTAACCCTCTCACCGAACACCCCGAAGCTACTTGGTTCGTATGCAAACCGGTGCTCATCCCTGCTAACTTGTAAGACTATCAATAAATCACAACTATAGTATCAAAGAAATTAAGTGAAATAGTAAAACACACATATAAGTAAATGTGCACCAAAAGAATTTTAATTACAACTATATCGCAAGTAATCTCAAATATCAATCTCGAACTCTTTGTTTATCAGCCTATCAAATTTGCAATTAGACAAGCCACTGAAGCCACAAGAACAGACTTGAACACAACCGAGGCTAAAAAGCAACCTTTGTCGCTCCTGATGAAAAGCGCATGGTAAATGGGTAAATTAAGCAAGACCACAAGCCCACCGAGAGCCATTTGCCCCCACAACTTCGAGTCCATGCCAAATTTCATCGATCCACCAACCAAACAAAAGAGATTTAGCAAGGCCAACGTTGCTATGGAGACGAACATCGTGGAGCTTCCGCTGAAGTCCATGATTTCCTTCTTGTACCTCGACACCGCGTCGTCTGTCACCACCTTCGCCGTGAGGTTGAAGGCGATCTGGGACAGGCCAAGCCTGTTAACGACGGCGTCGATGAAGGCAAAGAAGAATGCGGTCGTCCTTCGGATTAGGAGCATCCGCTGGGAGTTCCACCACGCTTTGGGCGTGGCTCCGCAGCTTACGGCCTCGACAAGGCTATAAGCGTTCCTGGCTAGGAACACGCACGCAAACGGCACAAACCACGGGCTCACGACCTGTACCCCAAAAAGAAAAAAGAATAAGACGCGTCTGGTGCTGCACGAGTTAAGATCGCAGCGGACGCCATTGATGGAACAACACAAAGGGGAGATGAGAGAATCACGTGAGGAAACAAGGAGATGCCGCGAAGCAAGCAGATGGGAGGGACGGCGACGTAGAAGAGCGTGGGGAGGGAGAGAGGCGCCCACAGGAGATAGATGGAGTATCCCAACTGAGCTCCGAATGGGATGTTGCCACGTCCGAAAGTGAGGGGGCAATACTTGGAGATGAAGATCCGGAACATGCCCTCCGACCATCTCTCGAATTGGATGAGCGAGAGGTCAAGCGTGTTGGGAGCCACGCCCAAGAAAGCCTCTCGCTTTGGGTTGTAGTAGACGGACTTCCATCCCTGGCCCTGAATTTTCAGCCCGGTCGCTATATCTTCCACCGAAATCCCGTACAACACTCCCGTCTGCAAAGCATTCAACATCACGTGTAAGCAAGCATGTTCAAGAACACGAAACATCAGAGAGAGAGAGAGAGAGAGAGAGAGAGAGAGAGAGAGAGAGAGAGAGACCTCCTTCCCCCATTGACTGCCCTTCTCATAAGAGCAGTCAGCAACAAGTTTCGAGCGTTGCTCAAGCTGCTCTACAGGTTCATCCCTCCTAGCTTCACAGCTCCATTCCGGTTGACGGCCTCGCGAGTATCTTCTCCCACAAAGGCTGTCTCTTCTGTGAAAGCAACCAGTCCCGCAGTACAAAGCAGCTCCATATCCACCTATTTCTCTTAGCTCAATCTTCACGTTCCAACACCCAAAACATTAGACGTGTTACTCCAGCAATACTTTCATACGGTAAAAAAGCATTACTCACTTTGGTAGCCCTAGGTTTTATCTACCATGACGACGACCGAGTTGAACTTATAACTCATTTCAATCTTGATGGCACATGGTAAAACTAGGTCGAATCAGCGTAGGAGAAAGAATCGATGATGACTTTTACCTCATTGACAACCCTAGGCGAGTTGAAGTAGATGTCGTTTCTTGTAATGTTGTCGAAGTTTTGAGGATATTGCACGAAACCTATCTGGTGGCCTCTCTCTTCATCCATGAAGAAGCACAGTGCATCTCGTACTGAATCTGAATCGTTGGAGTACATGTCGCAGTCTAGATTGAGGATTATGGGCGCATTGCTTATTACGGATGACACTCTAATCTGCGCATAAAAATCACAAACTAGATATACTTGGGCACCAATGCGATATTAAACTAATCACCAGATACTAGAAAAGACTATTGTTAAGGCAAAATATGTTGATCGAAAAGTTTGAAGACCTGCGACGCTATGTTAATTGAGCGAACGGACACCGGCGATGTTGACATTGTTTCGACTCATTTCAATAAACCGAACACATCACATTTGGTTACGTATGTCGGATTCGACGAGGAAATAAACTTATCTGTGATTATTTCTTTCTTTTCCTCAAACAAACTGTTATTATCAGACTAAAGGATAGGAACTACCAGAGCATTCATAGAGCCAGCCTTGAAATTGTGAGGGCATTGAGGTCTCTTCTCTCGTGCCAAGTACACCAATGTGGGTAGCCTACATCCATCATCATCCACAGCATCCCCTTCTCTCCCATCGATTATGACCTGATAAAAATATTGGAAATTTAAATAATGTCAAGTATTTTTTTATGAACTTAGTTAGTTAGTTAATTAATTAATTTACATTGCTTTACCTTCACAATTGATTGGTGATCCCACTTTGTCACGGTTGGATCATTCCATTCCGAGAAACCTTCATGTTGCTCCTTCAATTTCATTGGAACGCTGCCCCTTTCCGTGGCTTCTTCAATCCGATGCTTCATATCTTCATACAGCATCTTTATATTTGTGAAACAAAAAGATGAGATGGAGTTTTATGGTGAAATAATAATGCGTTAAGATTTTGTGCTTGCGAGCACCCGTGCCTAGAGAGACTAGAAACTTACCCTCATAGCGAACCATTCTTCTCCATCCGCGACTTCTCGTCCCGCATCAGAATGGCGGGCAAAATAGGCCCCGGGAGACCTTGGTTCAACCTTAAATTTCTTGCAGAAAGGGATCCAACGCTTGGAGAATTTCGAGGCCTCTAGCAGTGCGTAAAATGTCAGTTCCGACCCTCCATCGTCTGAGAGATAGACGATCAGCTTCTCCGGTGGATAATTGAAGGACATGGCCGAGAGGACGGTGCTAACCACCATTGCCGGTGGCTCAGCTTCCGGGTCGGCTGTGCACACAAAGACGTCCACGGCTGGTAGATCATTTTTGTATCTACAACGTATGGGACATCACCTTTACATCAATTATTAGCACCTTCATCTTGACCAGCAGAGCCTCATAATCGATCTCACAAGAAGACACAAATCTCGATTATTATAACTTTCTGATTGATTTTCTTTGTTATAATCATTTATAAAAAGAGAAAACACCAAAAACGCATCAGAGTTTCCACCACTTTACTATTTACCAACTATGTTCCTCCATCTTTAAAAATGCAAATTTGCTCACTTATCACCAATGAGACTACTAAAATACTATCCCAATCAATATAAACTGAAAAAGCAAGACAGTATCTCGTCGGCCTACCGACAGTATGACTCCACATGGTAATCAGACATTGGATTCTGTTCAGGTCAAGCTCATCCACTGCCTGATCGCAATATTCGTTAACCTTTTACTACGCGTACAAAACGACAGGGCCGTATCTTTGCCAAAGAAACCGAGAAGATCTTGCCCTGTCTTATCGGGAGACTTTAGGAGTATTCAAAGTCAAAATTGTCTGCAAGTATTTTCTAATACATATCGTTCTTAAAAATTTGGAACCGAGCAGCCAATTAAGTAAAAAAGGTTTGTTTACCCACGCTCGGTTGCAGAAAAATTTCAATAAAGTAATTCCTCCACTATTGACTCGAAAAAATTTCCTCCAATAATGTATTTAATTGGTAAAATTACAAGTTGCGAGTATCACATATTTGTAAACTCAACTAAAATAAAATGTTATGTTTTCCTCCTTCTCTAATTAAAAGAATTTTTTACAACCATGTCTCTAATTGGTACATATAAAATTAATTGTTAGAAATGTTTATCTTTGTAACTCATCGGTCAAAAGGGTGATCCGAAGACGTTTCCGTCAACACGGGATGAAGGGAAAATTAGTAAAAGAAATAGATATGGATGTGTCAATGTGAGTATTCATCAATGAAAGGACTGATTCGAAAGGAATATTCTCCCAATGAAAATGGAGAAAAAGATTGATGGAAAAAGTCAAATTTCAAATACTTGAAATGGTTCGCATCGGTTGAGCTTCCATGATCGAGCGTTTTAAGCTTGAAAATTTGGTAAGCTTAAAGCCCAAAATGTCCATTATTGTTCTATCCATGCCGGAAGTAAGTCTAGCTCAGGCTCGGAATTTTTACCTTGATCTCATGCAAAATATACACCTTGGTCCAAGGGTACTTAACTTCTATATGGGAAAGAACTTATTTAACATAGAGTAATACTCATGACATGCATATGGTTCAAATACCTTAAATTTTATGCATCGATATTTGGATTTGGAAGGAAAAAAATTCGACCGACAACTCCGAAAGCGTAACCATGAAAACTATGACCCTTGAAATATCAATTGTCGAATCATTTTATAAGCATCGACGGAGGTTGCTAGTGCGAGCAAGAGAAGGGAAACAACCTCTGTGAGAGCCTTTCCTTGAACGGATATCGGTACCCGGCGTTCCAACGGACGGACTGAGTGACCACCCAGTAAAGCCCGAACAGTACCTCCGCGAGGAACATCCCTGCCCAAGCCCATCTTCCCTTCTCTCCCGGCCTCGGCAAGTGCACGGTCCGGTACACCCATATCCACCATATGCACCCGAAGATCGCAGCAGCAAACACCTTGTAACCAATTCTTGTTCCGCCTAGTTTCTTGGTCTCAAAGAGAGGAAGTCCCTGCTCTCCTTCTTGCTCTCTATTCTCAACACCCATCTCTCTCTCTCTCTCTCTTGGTCTCTCTCTCTCTGAGACACTTGATATATATTTCCACATATATATATATATATATATATATATATATATATATTCCAAAAAAAAATGATATAAAACGAGTGGTGCAGGGACATACCGAAGCAAAAGTATTGGACCTACTGGTGCAAGTGCCACGCCAGACACGGTCGAAGAATTGCTTCCCCAGGTAGAATAGGGGAGAGACAGTGAAGCTGACCAAACGCCAAAAATGATTTGTGTCATTCAGCGATACATCCCATCATTCGTCCAAATAGAGAGCAACCGCTCGATGACGTTGGCACATCATTTGATTGGATCTGACTAGCGTACAGGTATGGCCGAAATCGAAGCTCGAAAATCTTATCCTAGGAGGACTTCGACGAAGAACAACGAAAAAATTATCAAAAAAGTCATAAACTTTTTATAATTGTGTCAATTCAGTCTTAAATTTTATTTTTTAGCTATTTCAATCCTAAATTTTTTGCAATTGTGTCAATTCAGTCTATCAGGTCACTTTTAGCCGTCTGGCGCTGACGTGGACACCGGCCGGCTGATGTGGACACCGGCCGGCTGATGTGGCATTATTTTAATATTTCTTTCTTTCTTTCTTCCCCCTGGCCGGATCGGCCAGGGGAGGATCACCAGCGAGGTGACCTCGCCGGCCATGGTGAGGCCAACCTTGCCGGCCATGGGTGAGCTCGACCTCACCTGGCCATGGCAAGGTCGAGCTCACCGGCCATGGGTGGGGTCGAGGTCGAGCTCGCCCAGCGACGGTGAGGCCTCGCCCAGATCTAGTGAGACCTCGCCGGGTTTGGGCTAGGCCTCGCCGTCGTCGGGCAAGCTCGACCTTGCCCATGGCTGGTGAGCTCGACCTCGCCCGGCCATGTCGAGGTCGAGCTCGCCGGCCATGGGCAAGCTCGACCTCGCCCATGGTCGAGCGAGGTCACCTCACCGACGAGCCTCCCCCTGGCCGGATCAGCTAAGGGAGAAGAAGGAAAGAAAAAAAAAGGAAACAAATATTAAAATAATGTCACATCAGTCGACCAGCGTTCACGTCAGCGCCGGCCGGCCAAAAGTGGCCGGATGGACTGAATTGGCACAATTGCAAAAGATTTAGGACTGAAATGACAAAAAAAAAAAAGGTTTGAGACTGAATTGGCACAATTGCAAAAGGTTTAAGACTTTTTTGGTAATTTTCCCAAGAACAGCTGAAGATGGCAATTGTTGTTCACTAGCTTAGCGAGCCGATCGACCCTTGAAACACCTCTAACGTTTAAGGGATATCGAATGCGATCTTTGCCAATACACTAGCTTTATTATCGCGTGCGTTGCACGGGTTTTGTTAAAATCAACGGATGGAGCAGGCGCAAAGATTTCTTCGATAGTATAAATCTAAAGCTTGCACCATCTCTGAAGGTTCTCTTACAATAGCAAAAACAAATCAGTCTTAAAAGAAACAATGGATAATTGTAAAACAGGATGATCATATGTTTCGCGATCTTTTTCGTCTCAAAAGTGATCCGTCGGTATGATATAATCGAAGATAACTTTAGTCCTCCAATTAAAATCCTCCCAGGTAGGAGCATTACAAAATCATTGATTAACTATGATATAAACCAGAATGATATGTCAAACTTTCCTTATTTAATGGCAGAATCTTGACCAATTTATGGGCGTGTGCACTTCTCTAAGCTACTATCATTTCCTGATCTTATTCTAAAGAATGAAAAAATTGATTAAATTGAAGAAGGATAAATCCATGATCCCAACATGTGAGCCAACATTTTATCTTCATTTGTTTTCACTAAATCTTAAAAAAAAGAGAGGAGGGTGCATGTTTAGTTGTGCCATAAGCTTTTTTTTCTTTTCCCATTTTGTTTGAGGAAGAGGAAGTCGTGCCATGAACATGACGGTACGAGATTGCCGGACATCGGAAAAGCAATTGATCTAGTATTCATATGTCAACAGAGTGATCAAATATTGAAACTTTGTCTTCTTTAATTGTCATAGCATGATCACAGAAATCCCTCTCAAGTCATATTGAAAAGTGTTGGAATATTTAAACAATAAATCACACATTCATCTAACAGCTTAAATTTTTAGAACAGTTAGCAGTTGTCTCAAAAAATCTTTCATGGTATTAGAGCAGGAGATCCTGAGTTTGAATCTTTTAGGCCCCTATTTGTCTCCCCAATTAAACATTTTCATACTTAGTACTAAGTTTCATTTATCAGTTTAAGTTTTTAGAATAATTGATAGTGATCCAATAAAATATTTAAAAAAGAGCTATATTAGATAATTGATACATCGAGAGTTAAACTTACTTTTTTGTCCGTGACTACATGGCGTTGAGTGTTAAAGAAAAACCTTATCAAGTGTATTATAAAAACGAGTTTGGCTCACTTGCACTAACTACTAGTTAAAAAGAACTTGATGGAAGATATCGTCACTATAGATAATAACATCACGAGCATATTCCATACCGTCTATACGTGCACACTACTAAGGAAAGATCTTGGGACGCACACGCACTTGAAATAGTCCACTTGCTGGGTGACTTCGGCGCACTTGTCTGCCACGTCTCCAGAACCATCGTCGTCATCTGCGGCAACGCTCTGGCCCCCGCCGCCTTCTCTTTCCTCGTCCCGATCATGGCAGTGGCACAGGGGCCGTGGGTCGCCGCCAGGTCAGTCGCTTTCCCCTGCAGCTCCTTGATCCCCCTCCTTCGTCATCGCCAGCGATGTTGGTGCCGCGTCGAAAGCATCTTGCGAACAGTCCGCTTTTGCGTTGGTCGCCATGAGTTTCCTCTATTGTTATCGGGCTCTTTGAGAAGTGTTGGCGACTGAAGATCTAAACCCTTTGCTCGTCGTGATCTCAGTAGCGCGGAGAGACGTCGGTAAAATTTGAGCGGTGCTCGGTTCCAAGTTGCCACTCATGTAAAGGCAACACGTGGCCGTTGGTAGTGGGAAGCCACCGCCCTTGACCGCTCGAAAATGCTGTAAAACTTTCACGGTATACAAATATTCATACGTAAGTTTATACATGTTTATTTTCATGATTTTCTGAACTTTGAACAATATTTTAAATTTTGACAAAAGACTCTAAAGAAATACTTTTTGTAGTCACTTCAATGTAAACAAACGGAGTAATAATTGTGAGATCCGTGTTGTAGACACCTATTTTTTATTTGCCCAAAATTAATTATACAAAATTTAGGAGTTAATTTTCTTTAATTCCTAAAGCAAAAAAATATTTCAATTTAAAATGCATTGCATATAGAATTAGACATTTTGCATTAATATGGCTATTAGAGTAAATATTAAAAAAAAAATCGAGTCGGGTCGGGTCGACCCGGCCCGTTCCTTTTTCCCCCCCCCCTCGCGCGGGCCCCCAGCCCGTTCCCTTTTCTTTTTTCTTTTTTCTTTTTCCCCTTTCCGCGCGGCCCAGCCCGCTTCTCTTTTCTTCTTTCTTTTCTTTCCCGCGCGGGCCCAGCCCGTTTTTCCTTTTTCTTTTCCTCCTCGCGCGGCTGGGCCCGGCCCGGCCCAGCTTTTCTCTTCCTTCTTCCCCTCGCGTAGGTCGCTCTCCTCGCCCCTGTTCTCCCCTGCTCCCGATGGCAGCATGACGCACGGCGGCGCCACTCCTCGCTGTCGTTATCCGGCCAGACTAGGGCCGGATGAGCACGCCAATGGGACCGGCATTAAATGCCCGTCCCGTCCCCCCCATTTCCCGGCTCCCTTATCCTCTTCTCCTCCTTCTCTGCCTTCATTTGGCACCAGCCCCCCCTTTGCTCTGCTTTGCACCGGCCTGCCATGGCCGCGAAAGTCGCGGGGCAGGTAGGCCGGTGCAGGCCGTCGTCACGCCGACGCATAGGGCCACCGTCGCCGCCTATAAAAGGCTAGAGAGAGAGAGAGAGAGAGGGCCGGTGGGCCAATTTTGGAGAGAGGCCCGGTCGGCCATTTTTGGGAAGATAGAGAGAGAAACAGAGAGACATAGAGGGAGAAATAGAGAAGAGAGAGGAGCCTTGGAGGGTCCTGAGGTCCCAGTCAGCCTCGCCGTCTCCAGCAAGCCGACCGGCAATCCCCCGGAGCTACCCCCGGTCGGCCATTTTCAGAGAGAAACAGAGAAAGAGAGAGAGAGGAACACAAAGGGAGAGAAGGAAGAGAGAAGGAACCGAGGCTCGCCGGAGGAGGAGGAGGATCCACTAACGTCGCCGCCGCCGCCAGAACAGCCGAAAAACCCCCCGACTCGCCGTCGCCAGGGGAGCCCCTCGGCCAAAAAATCCCTGTTCTGCTCTATTTTTCAGGCACGGTCTGGCCAGGACTTGCGCCGGCCGTGTCGCGCGATTTCCGGCCCATGCCGTCGCCGGTCCCGACTCCCCCTCTTAGTCGGAGATGAGTTGTGGCCGTCGGAAACCACCCAGTCGCCGGAGGAGGTCGGATTTGGTTATTTCTTACCACGCCCGCTAGGTGTTCGACGAATTGCCCCCCCCAGGTAAACCGATTCTAATTCGGTCGCCGGTCGGCGAACCGGCGGCCGGACGGCAGCCAGGTGGTCGGCGACGTTGGTGGCGGCCCCAGGGGCCGATTCGATGGCAGCGACGGTCTGGGTCGGCCGGCGGACGGCCAATTTTGGCTTCACCGGTGTTTTTTCCCCCCGCGGGTCTATGATTCCGGGTCGGATTTGACCCGAATTAGCATATTCGAGCCGGGTCAATGCCCGGGTCGGATCCGTTGACTCGGGTCGGTCAGAACCGACCCGGATCAGCCGATCCGACCCGGTCAACTTCCGGGTCGGGTCCGTTGACTCGGGTCGGTTCCCGACTGACCCGGATCAGCGATCCGACCCGGGTCAACTCCCGGGTTGGATCCATTCACCCGGGTCGGACCGGGGCGACCTGGATCCGACTCGATCCGGTTTTAATATTATATTATTATATATTTTTTATTTAAAAAATTAATTAAAAAATTTTAAAAAAATTAAAAAAATTAAAATTTTTTATTTTTATTTTATTTTCTTCTGTATTATTATTATTATTATTATTATATTTTTTTCTTTCCCGAAAAAATTTTTTTTTTTAAGAAAAGTTTTGTTTTATTATGTGATATATCTAAGTGTTTTATTTTATTTGTTGTATTATTATGCATATTTTTTTCTTGTTTAAATTAGACAAGCCCAAGTTACGCGGTGGTATTTTGCATGTTATTTTTATTACCATTGCGTTGTTATTATGCATGTTTTTAATACAATTGCATGAGTTGTTGTGTTTTGAATGTCATCTGACTTAGTTAAGGTTAGAACCTTAGGCTGCATTGTAGACACCTATTTTTGATTTGCCCAAAATTAATTACACAAAAATTTAGGAGTTAATTTTCCTTAATTCCTAAAACAAAAAAATATTTCAATTTAAATGCATTGCATATAGAATTAGGTACATTTGCATTAATATGGCTATTAGAGTAAATATTAATAATAATAAAAATAAAAAGCAAAAAAAAAAAGAAGAAGAAAAAAATCAAATCGAAAATTCGAGTCGGGCCGGGGCCGGGTCAACCCGGCCCGTTTTTTCCCCCCCCCCCCCGCCGCGGGCCCAAGGCCCTTTCTGTTTTTCTTTTTCTTTCCCTTCGCGCGGGCCTCCGGCCCGTTCCCTTTCCTTCTCTTTTCCTCTTCTCCCCTCCGCGCGGCCCAGCCCGCTTCTCTTTTCCTCTTCTTCTCCCCGCGCGGGCCCGAGCCCAGCTCCTCCTTTTTTCCCCCCGCGCGCGGCTGGGCCTGGCCCGGCCCAGCCCCTTCTCCTCCTTCTTCCTCCCCCCGCCGAGCGTCGCTGTCCTTCCCCTGTTCGCGATCGTCACGCCGACGCACGGCGGCGCCGCTCCTCGCCGTCGCTATTCGGCCAGCCAGGGCCGGATGAGCACGCCAACAGGACCGGCATTAAATGCCAGTCCCGTCCCCCCCATTTCCCGGAGCCCCCTTATCCTCTCCTCTCTCCCGGCGTCCTGTTCCCCCCTGTCCTGCTCTGCCCCGGCCTGCAAATGGCCACCATTCGTCGCCGCCTATAAAAGGCCAGAGAGAGAGAGAGAGCGAGGTCGGCCGATTTGGAGAGGAGGCCCGGTCGGAAAAATTTAGAGAGAGAGAGAGGGGCAAACACAGAGAGAAATAGAGAGAGCCGGAGAAAGAAAGGCCGCATCCCGCGGCCACCGCGCCTCATTCGTCTATCCCTCGCCGCCGAACCGACGGCGGCGACACAAAGAGAGAGGGAACAGAGAGAAAAAGAGAGAAAACAGAGCAGAGAGAGATTGAGAGAGAAGAGAGAGAATAGAGAGGGAGAGAGAGAGAACCGAGGTCACGCCGGAGCCAAAGGAGAACCAGCAGTGGTCGTCGGCGCACTCAGACCAGCCGGAAATCACCCAGACGCGCCGGCGACCGGTGAGCCCCCGGCCGAGAGCCTCCTCTGTTTTCCCCTGTTTTTGCACGTGGTCCGGCCGGGACTCGCGTCGGCCGACTCGTGCGATTTCCGGCCCATGCCGTCCGCGGTCCCGGTCCCCACTCGCAGCTGAACATCAGCCGCAGCCGTCGGAGCCGACCGTGCCGCCGGTGGAGGTCGAAATCGGCTGATTTCTGTCATGCATGCCCACCGTTCGACAAAATGCCTCAACGGGGGCCGGTTTTTGTTTCGTCGCCGGCCGGCGAACGGCGGTCCGACGGTGGCTCAGGTGAGTGGCGTGGCTTGATAGTGGTGCCAGGTACCGATTCGGGGGGCGGCGCTGGCCTGGGCCGGCCGGCGGACGGCCAATTTTGGCCTCGCCGGCGTCCTCCCCCCGCGGATCTGCACGTTCGGGTCGGATCCGACCCGAATCAACAGATCCGACCCGGGTCAACGCCCGGGTCGGATTCGTTGACTCGGGTCGGTTCCGACCGACCCGGGTCAACGCCCGGGTCGGATCCGTTGACCCGGGTCGGTTCCGCCCGACCCGGATCAGCCGAACCGACCCGGGTCAACGCCCGGGTCGGATCCGTTGACCCGGGTCGGTTCCGCCCGACCCGGCTCAGCCGAACCGACCCGGGTCAACGCCCGGGTCGAGTCCGTTGACCCGGGTCGGACCCGACCCGCCCGGTTTAATATTATAATATTATTTTTTTAAAAAAATTATTAATTCAAAAATTTTTAAAAAAAAAAATTTTTAAAAAAAAAAATTTTTTTTAAAAATTTTATTTTATTTTATTTTATTTTCTTCGGTATTATTATTATTTTTTTTCTTTTTTTCTTTTTTTCTTTTTTTTCTTTCTTTCCGAAAAAAAAAATTCCAAATTTTTTTTTAAGAAAAGTTTTTTTATTATGTGGGTTATCTAAATGTTTTAATCCATTATTATATTATTATGCATGTTATTGTCTTATTTAAATTAGACAAACCTGAGGTTGTGTTAGTACTTTGCATGTTGTTTTTTTTTTACCGTTGCGTTGTTATTATGCATGTTTTTAATACAATTGCATGAGCTGTTGTGTTTTGAATGTCATCTGACTTAGTTAAGGTTAGAACCTTAGGTTGTATAAATTATTGTGTTCCTGACTGCTGATCGTTTCTGATTATGCACTCGCTTGATCACTTCACATGTTAGGAGAAAGGTCCTAAAATCAATCCAAATTGCCTGACAAATATTTTCATGAAATGAACAGGGTAGAAAGGTACCGAAAGGGCATTAGTTATTTAACTAATGTAATCAAGTCCCCGAACCCAGTTAATCTCTGATTCGTAGGAATAGGGTGATTCTCCCGTCACCCTATTTAGGTTTCTAATCGGCCTACCTCAAATCGATTAGTGGCGACTCCTTGGTATAAACCACTTGCATGTTAAAAATTTTAAACCCTAAGTCGCGATATGGTATGGGCTTGGGAGAGCCCGAGTTAAGTCCTGAACCTAGACTTAGCACGTACCAGACGAGCCCTCCTTCTTTTTACATGTCGTCCGATGAAAATGCTCGGGAGTGTTCGGTCGCGACATGCATGAATTATTGTGTTCCTGACTGCTGATCGTTTATGATTATGCACTCGCTTGATCACCTCACATGTTAGGAGAAAGGTCCTAAAATCAATCTAAATTGCCTGACAAATATTTTCAGAAATGAATAGGGTAGAAAGGTACCGAAAGGGCATTAGTTATCTAACTAATGTAATCAAGTCCCCGAACCCAGTTAATCTCTAGTTCGTAGGAATAGGGTGATTCTCCCGTCACCCTATTTTGGTTTCTAATCAGCCTACCCCAAATCGATTAGTAGCGACTCCTGCATGTAAATCACCTGCATGTTAAAAAAACTTAAACCCTAAGTCGCGATATGATATGGGCTTGGGAGAGCCCGAGTTAAGTCATGAACCTAGACTTAGCACGTATCAGGCGAGCCCTCCTTCTTTTTGCATGTCGTTCGATAGAAAAGCTCGGGAGTTCGGTCGCGACAGACTGGCGACTCCGCTGGGGACTTGCATTTTTTAAAGTGGACTTAGGCCAAAAATTTTTATCCTGTTCAAAATGATTTTTGTTTAGCAGCAAGGACTCCAGGTATAATCCTGACATTAAGGTGTTATTTGTTCTTGAAGGTTCGAATTGATTGTTTATAAATTGTTGTGCATGTTTTAATGATTTAGCACTACACTGTTACACACACAATCACGTTGCCGGACCTGGGCCGCGATAGGGCATTTTAGGATGGTGTTAAGAAAGATACGACCTCGAACGCGAGCCCGCGATGTAGAGGTTGCCTTTCTTTTCTCCGAAATTTATTTCTAAGAAAATCGTAAAGAAATATCTTTGGCCGCTATTCGCGTGACTATAAGATATTCCTTTCGATTTGGCCGAGGTTAAAAGGACTTGACACCAACGCGAGACTGCGACGGTCAGGCACCCTTTTAATCTCACTTTGCTGAGCCAGTCTAGATAGAAATCGAGCCTCACTCCTCATGTGCATGTTGTTGTGATTGCCATGGTTCAAAGAAAGGTATATATTCTATCCCTTCTCATTTTATTATACAGCCTAATTATTCAACTGATTTGTCACTATTAGGCCACCCATTGATTGCAGTCTATATAAGAGGGATACGCTTATTGCGGAGATTGTCCATAAAAATAAGCGATTCCGAGAGACCGTGATTTCCCCATCGTTTATAAAATGAGTATCTGGGAAGGGCGCCTTTTTGTTAAAAACCCATATATTTTATATTTCCTAGTAATTATGTTTAGGGGTTTTCGTTTTCTTCCTTAAAAATGTTTTTGGGTTGTACTAGTGTTAATATAACTCGGGCCGCTTTTTATGCTTTAAATAAATTTTTTTGCCCCTTTATGACACCACCGCGGCCTTCGGCCCAGTGGTATCCGGGGATGAAGCCTCAGGGTCCGAGGCAACCGGGGTTCGAATCCCGGGGACGCCGCTTGTAATGAATATATAAATAAAAACATTTTTTTGCTTCTGATTTTTTTGTAAATAAAGAAAATACAAGATAGACAGATGCAATACTAGACTAAGTCATGGACTGATCATTTATGAGATTTTATACTCATTTGTTGTCATTTTTTTAACAGTTAATTACGAATTATACCAACCCGCCAAGTAAAAATGGCTAAAAAAGATATGACAACTCGTGTGGCGGACATGGAGATTGAAATGAAGCAGGTCTTCGCCTTTCTTCAACAACTCTAGAAACAAGTGGAACATCTGTCAAACCGCTTAGACCAACTCACCATGACTCCGCTTCGTTATCCAAGACCACGGGTGACGATTCAAATGGAGCCCTCCAGTGTCAACCAAAAGGGTAAAGATGTCATAGTTGACAATGTCCACGAGTCCCCTAATTCTAAGGAATTGAGCACCCTATGCCCAAAGTTCATGCAACGTGAACAATACAAACCTAGTATCCCTCCATCACAAAAGCAAAACAACCGGAGACCGTTTACTCCTCTCCCAGGATCTCCGTCTCAGATACTGACAATACTCCGAGAAAAGGGACTGCTCTCCACTGAACCAAAGCAACCTAATCCTTAGAGTTTTTCAAACTACAATCCGTCTAAAAAATGTGATTATCACATGGGCGAGGTAGGGCATTCAACTGATGGGTGCTATACTCTTAAACACCGAATTCAAAACCTGCTGGACACCGAGACTTTCTCATTCGAGACCGGTGAAGGGAATGAGCGCAAACCTGCTTGAGTAGAACTCCTCTCATCCTTTTGCATGAATCCCTGGAAAAGGGGTTGTCCTTGTATTTTGCTTTTTGTCGTCATTTCTGTTGGAAAAAATGTCTTTTTAAACTCTCCCTCTTTTGAGGTTGTAAATTCATGTATTGTAAATAAATAATGTTTTGAGGGCATGAGGAAGTATCCCAAACCGGCCCGTTGATGATATTCAGCCATGTAAAGGAAAGTGTTCTGAAGCCCGGGCTTCCTCATGTTTCGTCGTTTCTAAGCTTTTGAAAATAAAACAAATGTTTTATCATTTTTCAAAAGGTCAAAAATGGCGGTGAAAAAGCATGCTTGCTCATAGCCCTGTTTGTCTTTCTAACTTGCTCACTTCGTGTCTCAGAGCATACTCATTTTTTATTACAAATGAGACATTTGAAAATGACACAAACTGAAGTGCTCATCAGACCCTGATGAGGTTAGCGGACCAACTCATCTAATAGGGGCAGTCCGAGCGAAGATCGTCTAATCTTCAAATGAAACATGGGGCAAATCTCATTATTACCAGTGGGTGACATCAGCCCCAGAAAGTCAATGAGAATGCTGAGCATTCCCTGATTCCATGATGAGCGAAATATCATCTCGTACAAAAATCGGGGGTAGATCAAGAAAAGATTACCCCTTTTGAAAGAAAAAGGTATGTCTCATTCCTTAACAAATTTTGGAAATGACATTCTATCCCTTTTCTTTTGCAGATAGTGAACTGGGAAACATGCTAGACTCTGACGTGCTAGCAAGCCGGATAGAACACCAATGTTAGGACTTCTCGAATGAAACACGACGAAGAAGTACTCAATTGGAAGAGTAGATTAGGGGTCATGCAATCCCCTAGTCCATCAAAAAGGGTGTATTTCATTCCTAAAGTTCATCCACTTTAGCATAGAAATGACATATCTTTTCCTTTTATATAGGATAAAATTGAGTAAACAACACTCATGGTGCAAGCAACTGGAAAGGACTTTGTATATGACAAAATGGCATCGAAGCCAATCTTGACAACCACAGAAGTCTCGATGGTAGTCACGCCTATGCCCGTCAAAGACCTTTAAAGTAGAGATTAGCTTTGCTGCGAAGATTTCCATGCAAGCAATTGCACATGCCCTGTGCATGTCAGGAATCATATGATTCCCGAGAAACTCCCCGACATACCGGAGCTGCATTGACACAACATGCGCTGACAATAGAACTCTCCGTTTGGAAGCATCCCTAATAATAGAGGATTTCATTCGAGCTTCGAGATCAAGAGTATGGAGGAGCAGACTGAGATAGAGAATGCTGAACAAAGTAAAGAGGATAAAAGACTCTGCTAGCTTTGAAGGCAAAATGGAAGAAGGGTAATTTGTATCGTTTTCAATTTACCCTCAATCACCTCATTTCTAACGCAAGCTCCTGTTTTTGTCAGAAGGGAATTATCAACATATGAGAAAACTCAAGGAGTTGTCAGTTTAATCTCAAATGAAGGGATTCACGAAGGGTAATGTTGTATCGTTCCTAATTCCTGTCCCTCAAAGGACCGTTCATTAACACGGTTTCTCTTATTACCTTGTAGGTTTGCCTTGCCGCTGCGGCATAGGTAAGTGTTTCTTTCATCAAAGGCCCTCCTCATAATAATGCAAAATAACGAGGGAAAGAGAAAGCATGTTAAAGCAAATAAATGCCTGACCTTCCTCAAGTGCATTACGTGGAAAGTAATTTTGCATAGTAATTTTACCTGTTTAATTCATCAACTCCCTGAGAAAATTTTGACAATTCGACGAACGGTGTCGAACTGCTCCGATATATTGAACGAGAGGTGTCAGGATGATGAGAGGCAATCCTTAATTTATACACATTCTCAAGTACCAAACTCTTGTAAGATGAGCGAAAAGTTTCATTTCTACAAGGTAAAGGGATTTCTCGCATAAGGTACGGTAGCCAAAATGACGAGAGACAGTTCATTTCTTTACCCCATACACTATCATTAATCCTTTGCTTGACCATTTTTGAGCCCATACACTCAGAGGTTCCTTTTAAGTTACCCCTGTCAAGAACCACCCCACATTGGGGTAGCTTGAGGTTCGGCGGTCCTCGACAGAGTCCTCTAAAGACAAGCACACCATCGACGGCCGGACGGTCGAGACTAAGAGGACTTTGTCAAGAGAGGAGCAGCAAACTAAAGCCTGTCCAAAATGTTAATATCTTATTGATAACAGTGATGTTTTCACTAAGTAAGACAAGAAGGATGATGAGTTTGTAATATCTAAAATTTTCTATCATCATCAGCTGCAACAGCTCGCACAAGGTGAAAAGATGAATAGAAGTTTTCTTGCTCTCACTTGCATTAATCTTTGAGTGTTTTTATTGCAGATGAACTCTCACGATAATTTAAGTGCCCTAGGATGACGAAGAGCAATTTTTTTTCTATCCCATATACTTATATCCTTTGCTAGCCCAATTGAGCCGGCGATTTTATTTCGTACGAACCCAGTTAGTGATCATCCCCCACACTGGGGCAAGGCAAAAGTCACCACAATTTGAGTATCATGGTCCAAAGCACCAAATCAAGATGAAGACTTCAAACTTGTTTAGGCTAGTCCTAACAACACAAAAAAAAATGCTGAAGACTAGGGGCATGAAAAAGCAGTGTGCCTGGTAAAAGCAAGGCCAATACCCATGAATGGAGATCTATGAGCGTGATGAACGCGCTCTCAAATATCTCAAAGACATTAATTGGTGTACAATAGACGACCCCAAAGGGTTTAAACTTGAGTTCTTCTTCGATGTAAATTCCTACTTTAGGAATTTTGTCTTGGCAAAGATCTGCCACATGACAGATGAAGATGAACCTATTCTTGAGAAAGCAATTGGGACAGAGATAGAATGGTATCCAGGAAAATGCTTGACACAGAAGCTCCTCAAGAAAAAGTTGTCAAAGATGCTAAAACATAGGATTACCCAGGAAGTTTGCCAGAAGGATCCTAACGGTGAAGAAAAGACAGGTGACGATGCCAAGATGATCATTAATTCTCACCCTTACACACATTTTTGAGCCTAACGATCATTTCGTTTCTCAACCTGTAAACGAAGCCCACGTTACGTCCCTCATGAAGTCTCTTCTGACTAGGGCAATTGATTTAACGTGAAATTTCAAATGTTTATAAACGCCACTCGAGGAAGTGCGAGCAAGATTACTTCTATATCATTTTACAGGGTTCTTGACTTGTAAACCTGGAGATAATTGCAAAATATTTTCTTTCTTTCATGGCCTTGACTTGGACAATCTCCTTTGTTAAGCCATTGACCAAGCCTACATTACGACCCTGAAAAAGACCTCTCAGATTGGCAGTGTCGTACCGCTTGCGAGAAAACTCAGACCCTTGTTGATATGATAGAGGTCAGATTGAGTGTTTTCGATATTCCCGCATAAATGGACGGGACAAACAACCCTTTTCAATGAGAGCAAGTGGAAAGTCCTTTCTGACTGAAGGTCCCTCGTTCAGCATCTTGAGAAGTCCACCTCGCGAGCGAAAATTGTCTTGATTGACCCTCGATGGATTTTTTGGTGATGAAAACATGGCAAAATCATCATGCATGAATTTTCAAATACACATTTTAGAATAGCCTAGCTTGTCTATTCTTGATGAATGCATGCATGTTTGTGCTAATCGTCTTTGACAGCTCAGAGTTCTAATCTCCAGTGATAGAACACAAAACTTCGGGCGCTGGAGAAGCCCTCATTATCATCCCAAAAGAGCTGCCTCGAAAAAGGTCGGGTATTCAGCAGATGATACAACAAATCCTCGGGCGAGGACCCCTAGGTGCTCATCGTTTGAGCCTTTTCAAGACCTGCTGGCGAGGACCCACCAGGCAAACCATCAAATCCTCGGGCGAGGACCCCCAGGTGCTCATCGTTTGAGCCTTTTCAAGACCTGCTGGCGAGGACCCATCAGGCAAACCATCAAATCCTCGAGCGAGGACCCCTAGGTGCTCATCGTTTGAGCCTTTTCAAGACCTGCTGGCGAGGACCCACCAGGCAAATCGTCAAATCCTTGGGCAAGAATCCCTAGGTACTTTGACAAACAATCCAGTCAGTCAAGGCGATCGAAGAAAGGTTCGGGTCCTAGACGAACAAAATCCAGTCAGTCAAGGCGACCGAAGAAAGGTTCGGATCCTAGACGAACAAAATCCAGTCAGTCAAGGCGATCGAAGAAAGGTTCGGGTCCTAGACAAAAACAAGACAGTCAGTCAAGGCGACCAAAGAAAGGTTTGGGTCCTAGACAAACAAGTCAGTCAAGGCTGCCGAAGAAAGGTTCGGGTCCTAGACAAATAATCCAGTCAGTCAAGGCGACCGAAGAAAGGTTCGGGTCCTAGACAGACAAAATTCAGTCAGTCAAGGCGACCGAAGAAAGGTTCGGGTCCTAGACAAAATAATCCAGTCAGTCAAGGCGACCGAAGAAAGGTTCGGGTCCTAGACAGACAAAATTCAGTCAGTCAAGGCGACCGAAGAAAGGTTCGGGTCCTAGACAAATGAAATCCAGTCAAGGCGACCGAAAAAAGGTTCGGGTCCTAGGCAAATGATTTCCCCAGTCACGACAACCAAAGGTAGATTCGGGTCCGAGACAAATAAAATCCAGTCAAGATGACCGAAGATAGGTTCGGGTCCTAGGCAAGCGATTTCCCCAGTTAAGGCGATCGAAGAAAGGTTCGGGTCCTAGACAAATGAAATCCAGTCAAGGCGACCGAAGATAGGTTCGGGTCCTAGGCAAGTGATTTCTCCAGTCAAGGAGACCGAAGAAAGGTTCGGGTCCTAGACAACAACAATCCTCGTCAAGGCAACCGAAGAAAGGTTCGGGTCATAGACAAACCATTTCCCCCGTCAAGGCGACCTAAGACAGGTTCGGGTCCTCAACACACAATATCAACTATCTGGAATTACTCTACCCTTCGGCAAGGTAAGTAGCCCCAGGTATGTTTTTTATTTGCTTTAGCATGCATCATCTTATATCGCATCATAAAAATGGGACTCACAGTCTCACCAAAAATAACATTCATTGAGCATGCATTGGCCAAATTTAGGTGTCATTTTATCTTTGAATGTAACTTCTGCGAGCTCAATCTCTGCGAGCTCACCTTCAAAGAGGGGCAGCTGTAGACACCTATTTTTGATTTGCCCAAAATTAATTATACAAAATTTAGGAGTTAATTTTCTTTAATTCCTAAAGCAAAAAAATATTTCAATTTAAAATGCATTGCATATAGAATTAGACATTTTGTATTAATATTGCTGTTAGAGTAAATATTAAAAAAAAAATCGAGTCGGGCCGGGTCAGGGCCGGGTCGACCCGGCCCGTTCCTTTCCCCCCTCCTCACGGGCCCCCGGCCCGTTCCCTTTTCTTTTTTCTTTTTTCTTTTTCCCCCTTCCGCGCGGCCCAGCCCGCTTCTTTTTTCTTCTTTCTTTTCTTTCCCGCGCGGGCCCAGCCCCGTTTTTCCTTTTTCTTTTCCTCCTCGCTCGGCTAGCCCCGGCCCAGCCCAGCTTTTCTCTTCCTTCTTCCCCTCGCGCAGGTCGCTCTCCTCGCCCCTGTTCTCCCCTGCTCCCGACGGCAGCATGATGCACGGCGACGCCGCTCCTCGCCGTCGCTATCCGGCCAGACCAGGGCCGGATGAGCACGCCAATGGGACCGGCATTAAATGCCCGTCCCGTCCCCCCATTTCCCGGCTCCCTTATCCTCTTCTCCTCCTTCTCTGCCTTCATTTGGCACCGGCCCCCCCTCTGCTCTGCTCTGCACCGGCCTGCCATGGCCGCGAAAGTCACGGGGTAGGTAGGCCGGTGCAGGCCGTCGTCACGCCGATGCACAGGGCCACCGTCGCCGCCTATAAAAGGTCAGAGAGAGAGAGAGAGGGCCGGTGGGCCAATTTGGGAGAGAGGCCCGATCGGCCATTTTTGGGAAGATAGAGAGAGAAACAGAGAGACATAGAGGGAGAAATAGAGAAGAGAGAGGAGCCTTGGAGGGTCCTAAGGTCCCAGTCAGCCTCGCCGTCTCCAGCAAGCCGACCAGCAATCCCCTGGAGCTATCCCCGGTCGGCCATTTTCAGAGAGAAACAGAGAAAGAGAGAGAGGAACACAGAGGGAGAGAAGGAAGAGAAAAGGAACCGAGGCTCGCCGAAGGAGGAGGAGGATCTAGTAACGTCGCCGCCGCCGCCAGAACAGCCAGAAAACCCCCCGACTCGCCGTCGACAGGGGAGCCCCTCCGCCAAAAAATCCCTGTTCTGCTCTGTTTTTCAGGCACGGTCGGGCCAGGACTTGCGCCGGCCGTGTCGTGCGATTTCCGGCCCATGCCGTTGCTTGTCCCGACTCCCCCTCTTAGTCGGAGATGAGCTGTGGCCGTCGGAAACCATCCAGTCGCCGGAGGAGGTCGGATTTGGTCATTTCTTACCACGTCCGCCAGGTGTTCGACGAATTGCCCCCAAGTAAACCGATTCTGATTCGGTCGCCGGTCGGTGAACCGGTGGCCGGACGGCGAGCCAGGTGGTCGGCGACGTTGGTGGCGGCCCCAGGGGCCGATTCGATGGCGGCGACGGTCTGGGTCGGCCGGCGGACGGCCAATTTTGGCTCCGCCGGTGTTTTTTCCCCTCGCGGGTCTGTGATTCCGGGTCGGATTTGACCCGAATCAGCAGATCCGACCCGGGTCAACGCCCGGGTCGGATCCGTTGACTCGGGTCGGTCAGAACCGACCCGGATCAGCCGATCCGACCTGGTCAACTTCCGGGTCGGGTCCGTTGACTCGGGTCGATTCCCGACCGACCCGGATCAGCGATCCGACCCGAGTCAACTCTCGGGTTGGATCCGTTGACCCGGGTCGGACCGGGCCGACCCGGATCCGACCCGACCCGGTTTTAATATTATATTATTATATTTTTTTATTTAAAAAATTAATTAAAAAAATTAAAAAAATTAAAAAATTATATTTTTATTTTATTTTCTTCTGTATTATTATTATTTTTTTCTTTCTCGAAAAAAATTTTTTTTTAAGAAAAGTTTTGTTTTATTATGTGATATATCTAAGTGTTTTATTTTATTTGTTGTATTATTATGCATATTTTTGTCTTGTTTAAATTAGACAAGCCTAAGTTACGCGGTGGTATTTTACATGTTATTTTTATTACCGTTGCGTTGTTATTATGCATGTTTTTAATACAATTGCATGAGCTGTTGTGTTTTGAATGTCATCTGACTTAGTTAAGGTTAGAACCTTAGGCTGCATGAATTATTGTGTTACTGACTGCTGATCGTTTATAATTATGCACTCGCTTGATCACCTCACATGTTAGGAGAAAGGTCCTAAAATCAATCTAAATTGCCTGACAAATGTTTTCAGAAATGAATAGGGTAGAAAGGTACCGAAAGGGCATTAGTTATCTAACTAATGTAATCAAGTCCCCGAACCCAGTTAATCTCTAGTTCGTAGGAATAGGGTGATTCTCCCGTCACCCTATTTGGGTTTCTAATCAACCTATCCCAAATCGATTAGTGGCGACTCCTGCATGTAAATCACCTACATGTTAAAAAAACTTAAACCCTAAGTCGCGATATGGTATGGGCTTGGGAGAGCCCGAGTTAAGTCCTGAACCTAGACTTAGCACGTACCAGGCGAGCCCTCCTTCTTTTTGCATGTCGTCCGATAGAAAGGCTCGGGAGTTTGGTCGCGACACGTGTAGCTTGATTTTCAGGCCACACAATAAATTTGATTTATCTCCCATTTTTTTAAATATGCATGAGATTGACTTGGATCTTGGATTAGAAAAAAAAGCACACAATAAGATATCTTTTCTTTGTACTTTAATTCAAGTTCAAAGGCCAATTTCTAAACTTATTCTACTAGATGATAATCACAGATAATGAACAAAGAAAAGCTAGACGTGTTTCTAAGCTCTAGAAAAGATGCTTCAGATAAAAGACATTTTCCATAAATGTGAATGGTTTTTGCTACGATATAATACTATATAACAACTATATTATCACAGTCAGATGCGAGAGTAGAGTTGCTTCTTCCAGGTGTACTCAATCCATCACTAATTGAAGATGAAAAAAAGATGGAACTTTTAATCAAGCCATATAGAGCATACTGTGACCTTATGTATCTCGGCCTTCTTTGTCTAGGAAAAATTACCAGAAAAGTTCTAAACTTATTATATAAACAGTCAATCCAGTTCTAAAATTTTCAATTTATCCAATTTAATTTGAAATTATTGACGATTTACTATGTAATCATTTCGGCTAATTTTGATTGGAAAATCACCGATGTGAATGCTGGCGGTCCTACGTGGCATGGCCAACACTAACGTGGACAATTTCTACAATTCCTTTAAATTTTTGAATTTTTTGCTTCCTTTCTTTTTCCTTTTCTTTTCTTTCTTTTTTCTTTATTTCTTATTTTCCTCCGCAGGCCCAACGAAGGTCGCCTACCATAGGCGAGGGTAGCCGGGACGCCTCGCCTGGCCCAGATCTATTGAGGGCATTATAGCTGTTGTTGAATCTGGGCGAGGGTTCATGCACCTTTTCTGTGGTTGGTGAGGGTCGTTGGCCCACAGTTAAAAAAGGAAAAAAGAAAAGAAAAAATGGAAAAGAAAGAAAAAAAGGTAAAAAATTATTTAACAATTGCAAAAATTGTCTACATTAGCGCTTGTCGTGTCATGTAGGATGGTTAGCATTTGCATCAGCGATTTTGGGCCAAAATTAGTCGGAAGAGCTATATAAGAAAATTATCAAAAGATTTATGACTTTTTTAATAATTATCTCCCTTCATTTGTGCAGGGATATGATGCATCATTTCTTTCGGACGACACGGCCACTTTCACTGAAAAAAGACCGCTTGACTTGAATCAAAACTCTCTTAAGAGATTCGAAGTCATCGACACGATTAAGTCCCACGATCAAAGCTGCGTTTCTTGTGCGAACATCCTCATGCTTGCTGCTCGAAACGACATCGTCTTCGTGAGTGTCTCAGACATCCTGATTGTGACTGACATTTCACCCATACTTTCAATCGTTTCATACAGATTTTGAGTTATGTCAACTTCAAATCTCTGACTATACCTATTACCTAACGGTCCTTCCTTATATCATGATTGGAATCATTCCGCATTTTAAAAAAACTTCACAAATCTTATACATTATATGTTTATAGAAGACCGACTATTGCACGCACATAAATTATACGACCTTATGCGATTGGAATTGTCATAAACAATTTATAGTGCATACATGTGAGAGGTAAATTAACTTTTCCAAATGACGCGTGATTGTTATTCGATTTTAAATAATTGTGTTGCTTTACTTTAAAATAGAAAGTCTAAAATAGACATAGTAGTCCATGATATCGTGCAAATACATGATGAAAATCACCCACCAATTTCGTGCAAACTACACACAAACTATGGCTTCGTTACGCATGGGTTTCACTTGCACATTACTAATAGCTGAATAGATTTTACAAGATATTTATGAATAAATGACTCCTTCTTTAATTAGCATAAAACATCAAGAATTCTAAGATAATAGGCCAAAGAGAGATCTCAAAACCAGCTCTAGCTGCCTTTCTTGGTAAAAATTATAGATGAGCAAATTTTGCTGATCATATATCTAATAAGAATCTCATCAATTAAGTATACTGGACATGTAAACGTGTCGATTTATAAAGTGTCATCACATGAAAAAAAGTAAGGTATTGAAAAAATGTAGACAATCTTTAAATGACTTATATGGTGTAAGAGATAATAAAGTGATTCGGTTGACATAAATGCATTAATCATAGATTTTACTTATCCACTAAATGGTCAATTTCACTTAAGCCACGTCACGTCAACACCGTTTACTTTCTAGTGCCTATGTAGGCAAATTTTGAACGATTCTCATTGACAGAACTTTGATGGAGGGTAAATGTACCGCACATGTACAAGTTTAGAATTTTTGATATTACAGAAAAAGTTTAAAATAAATTCGTCACAGTGAGTACAATTTAGGGTTTTTAGTGGCTTTTATCAAGAAAAATATAACAGCTGTGTAAATTCCCTGAGATTTGGAAAAGTAGAACAAAACAAAAAGAAGAAGCAAAAATTACAACATGTTCGAACCACTTCTCCATAAAAGAAAAAATTCCCAAAATTAGGATTACATCCCACTAACCTTCGACTATTCCCAAAATTCCAGCCTCGTGTATGGATTCACAAGATGCTCCGTGCCCGACGCCCCTTTTGCCACTAAGTCATGCTCTTCATGCATTTACGCTAAACATTAGAATTGACAAATACTCTTTCTATCCCACGGGCCAAACCTGGTTCAGGCTCGATGTGAGCGGCGTGGCCATCGGTCGTCCTAGGGGAAGCGTAAATCTGTGTAGAAACTGACGAAATGTTGAGCAAGTTACCATGTAGCTAAAGAATGTTTTCATTTCGGCATCTCCTAGGACCAAAGTCAACTTTCTTCTTAATGCATGATCTAAAAACGAAACACTAAAATGAGCCCACGACGATCTGTAATTATAATTTTGAGGGAGAAAATACCATTCGGGGATAGAAGTTGTTTCTCCATTTATACTTTCTAGGCATTTTTATTGGCAGATTTAATTGCATGCCATTTGATGACTTTTATTAGAGGGAATTTGTTAAAAAAAAGTGCTTGATGCGATTGGCCATTGGCAAAAAGAAAAAGAGAAAGGAAAAATACTAAAAAATATTAAAAATAAAATAATTACAAAAATATAAAAAAATTTATAAAATATTTGTCTACATTAGCGTCGACTATGTCACGTCGGACCGCTGACATTCACATCAGCGATTTTCGGCTTAAATTGGCTGGATAGATTGAATTTGTATCAATATGAAAAAATTTCAAAACTAAATTGATCCAATTAAAAAGTTTAAAAATTAAATTAATATCAATGAAATATGTTCAGAACATTTTCGGTACTTTTCAAGCATTCACCCCACATGAGAGAAAAGCACGTTGAAAGATTGGACACTATCATTAAATGACCTTTTCTTTTTGGGTAGAGCTACCTTAAATGGGTGATTCACATCCCAGCCAGAGGGCATTTTCAATGGCTGGCTCTACGTAATCCTGTATTTTGAAATTTTTACTTTTTATGGAGAGAGTGGTTGGAACAGGCTAGAATTTTATTTCTTTTTTTCTTTTGTTTCACTTTCCAATATTTAGGGAAATCAACTTATCTGCTGCGGAATATTTATCTTATGACCATTTCTTTAAGAAGAATATCAGCCACTCAGACATTGCAATTTTGTAGTGAATTGGTTGATATGAATGCATTAGTAAGAATATATTTTACTGATAATATAATGGTAAATTTAATTAAAGAAATTACATTGGCGGAGTTAATTCTCTCAATTTTGGGAAAGTAAAACCCCCAAAGAAAAAAACAGAAAAGAGAGAAGATTTTAAGCCTGCTATAAACATTCTCTCCATAAAAGGAAAAATGTCCCAAAAATCCACAATTGCAACTACCAACTTTGGAGTATGGACTAGCTGTGAATCACTTACCCAACTTCTACACGTTAATGGAATGCGTACTTAGTCAATATCTCCATCCATCTAAATGAAATGCTGGAAATAGACAGATATTTTCTGATTCACTTGTGCATATATGGATAGGCGGTGGGAATCACCCACAGAGGCAAGATTCTGCCTTTAAAACCAGTTGACCTCTTGAGAAGAGTAAATATATCTAGTGATTGTTGGGTTGCAAGGGCTTCCTGATCGAAACTGAACTAGAGAGGATGGCAAATTTCGAGATTGAAGTTGCAAAGTCTCCTGAAAAACTGTCCAGTAAGCTCCTCGCCCATCACCACCGAAAGCATTTGCATTTCTTGTTAAAACTCTTCTTCCTGGTGGGTTGTATTTTCAATGAATAGTGAAATTAAGTGTCGGGATTATGACTCTGAAGCACTAACATGATCGACGAAGACATCAATGATGCTTTCATAATAGAGAAGCAAAACGGACAATATTTTCCTAGGCTCACCTTGGTTTTTGTTTTGGTTTTGTGACTGAATGACACGAACTTACCACGTAGGAGGAGATGGAATAGATGATGATTGCCCCATCGAACAGGTGCGCCTCACGGTCTCGCCCACGGATGACCCTTCGCTGCCTGTCCTGACAATTAGGACATGGGTTCTCGGCGTGGCCTCGTGCGTGATCCTCTCCTTCACGAACCAATTCTTTGGTTATCGGACTAACCAACTTAGCATTTCAGCGGTTTCAGCACAGATTGTTACACTTCCCTTGGGACGACTGATGGCCGCAACGCTCCCTTCGAGGTCGATCCAGGTCCCGTTCACAGGATGGACATTCTCGCCAAATCCAGGACCTTTCAATTTGAAAGAACATGTCCTAATCACCATATTTGCCAACTCCGGGTCGAGTGGAGTCTATGCCGTGCACATTGTCACCATTGTCAAGGCTTTCTATCACTGGAGCATGAATATCATTGCAGCCTTCATGTTGTCACAGACGACTCAGGTAGATCAATATATATAAAAACACAGATAATTTGTAACTAATTTCTTTCGGGTCATATAATTACCATCTTTCCTTGAAGATGCGATTTGCTCATTCCCCTAAATTTGATTCTCTTCTTACCGAATATATTTAAGATGCTTGGCTATGGTTGGGCTGGTTTGTTCAGACAATACCTGGTGGACTCTCCCTACATGTGGTGGCCATCAAACCTTGTACAGGTCTCTCTCTTCAGGTACTTGTTCCCTTTCTTTAGCTCACACGAGACAAAAATCTTCATCTTCTTGTTGCCTTCCTTAGAACGTTACCTTTATTCTTTCACATTACCAACCTTTTATCCCGCATTCAGGGCTTTGCATGAATAGGAAAAGAGGCCCAAGGGAGGATTTACAAGGCTCCAATTTTTCATGATGGTTTTCATATCAAGCTTTGCTTATTATCTGGTCCCAGGATATCTTTTCCAAAGAATCGCTTACCTTTCGGTTGTTTGCTGGATATGGACGAAATCAATCACTGCGCAACAACTCGGTTCCGGATACTATGGCCTTGGGCTGGGCGCGTTCACCCTCGACTGGTCCACAGCCACCTCATTCTTGGGAGGCCCTCTAGCCTACCCGGGCTCTTCCATTCTCAACATCCTTGTCGGATTCTCCTTGATAGTCTACGTCGCTCTCCCCATCCTTTATTGGTCCAATGTGTACGACGCCAAACGGTTCCCCATAATATCTTCCAACACTTTTGACTTGTCTGGCCAAACTTATAACATTAGTCGGATTCTCAATGCCGAGACTTTTGACATAGATATGGAGGCCTACAATGGTTATAGCAAACTTTACCTCAGCATCTTCTTTGCCATCATTTATGGGCTGAGTTTTGCAACTTTGGCCTCTACCCTTTCGCATGTCGCCCTTTTCCATGGAAAGTATGTTTTTTTTTTCATTTTTATCTGTTTTCTCCTTTGTCTTGTTTAATGTATCGTTACTTGCACATGCAATGTGGATTTAGTACAAAGAATTTTTATTGTCAGTTACTCAACTCAGTGAAAAGATATGGTTTTCCATAAATGATTTGGTCTAGAACAATCTGGCAAATGTGGAAGAAAACGGCGGGAGGCGGTCACCTCAGAGACGTGCACACAAGGCTAATGAAGCAGAACTATGAAGCAGTACCTCAGTGGTGATTTCACACTATCTTGATCATAGTGTTTGGACTTGCTCTGTGGGTTTGTGAAGGTTTCGGCAAAAAGCTCCAACTGCCTTGGTGGGGACTCCTTCTAGCGTGTGGGATTGCGTTGTTGTTCACATTACCAATTGGAATCATCACAGCCACGACAAACATTGTAATTCTCTTAACTAGCAACACAAGAATGCGAGTTAAATTAACAGTTCGATATCAAAGAAAAACATTTCTGATACACAAGATATGTTGTTGCAGTCGCCAGGGCTAAATGTGATCACAGAGTTGGTCATAGGATTTACGTATCCAGGGAAGCCTCTCGCCAACGTAGCCTTCAAGACGTACGGCTACATCAGCATGGTCCAAGCACTTGCATTTCTAGGAGACTTCAAATTAGGTCACTACATGAAGATCCCTCCGAAGTCGATGTTCCTCGTTCAGGTTAATTACATCACAGAGAATTGAGGCCTGACAGAAAATGTAAAGGAAGAAGAAATATTGAAAATGTTCTTGTTGTGTGTATTCTGTACATGTACATGCCAAAATTTATAGTACAAAGAGAAGATCAAATAAAGAATAAACGAGATACATTTTCCTAATTAATCCCGATTGACTGCATCAATTAATCCTCAATCTTTGTGATTAGAATCAGAATCAAGGATCAAATCGGATCTTTCTCCAACACTCCCCCTCAAGCTGGTGGCTTATATATGTCAAAGACGCCTAGCTTGCTTAGAAGATACGCATGTCGTCTCTTGCACAAAGGCTTAGTGAAGATGTCTGCAGGCTGCTCCGCAGTTCTGATTTCTCGAGTTGTAATAATCCCTTCTTGAATTTTTTCTCGAGTGAAATGACAATCAACTTCTATATGTTTTGTTCTTTCATGAAAAACTGGATTTGCTGCTAATTTGAGTGCTGCATCATTGTCACAAAATAGTTTACTCGCTCCATCAATTTGTACCCCAAGATCTAATAGCAAACCTCGTATCCAAATAATCTCGCAAATAGTTTTTGCCATAGCTCGATATTCTGATTCAGCTGATGATAAAGAAACTGTTGATTGTTTCTTTGTCTTCCACGAAATTAATGATCTTCCCAGTTTGATGCAAAAACCTGTAATAGATCTTCTAGTCATTGGGCATGTCGCATAATCTGTATCACAATAAGTTGTCATTTCCATGTTGCAATCACGAGATAATAAGATTCCAAGTCCTGGACATCCTTTCAAATATTTCACGACTTTTAGTGCTGCATTCATGTGTGATTGTTTTGGGTTATGCATAAATTGGCTGAGTATTTGCACTGCATAACATATGTCAGGCCTGGTCATGGTGAGATAAATCAATTTTCCCACAAGTCGCTGATATCCTGATGGATCTCCAAGTAATGGATCTTCATTGGGTGATGTTGAGCTCTTATCATACTCAAGTGTTGTGAGCTTGACATTCTGTTCAATGGGAATATTAGCTGGCTTACATCCCGATAATCCTGCTTCAGATATGATCTCCAAGACAAACTTCCGTTGACTAAGACATATTCCCTTGTCGGATCTGGCTATCTCAATACCAAGAAAATATTTGGGAGGTCCCAAATCTTTGATATGGAAGGTAGAGCGCAAATAACCCTTAAATTTCTTAATAGCGGAATCATCATTTCCCATAATGAGTATATCATCAACGTATATCAATAAATAAATTGATGAAGTACCTTGGGTCCATGTGAACAAGGCATAGTCATGCTTGGAGTGCTTAAAACCTGCATTTGTGAGTGCAGTTGTGAATTTGGCATACCACTGTCGAGAAGCCTGTTTGAGACCATACAGGGATTTACGGAGACGACAAACCCGAGACTCCCCCTGTCTGCATAAACCCTGTGGGAGTTCCATGTATATTTCTTCGTCTAGATCGCCATGAAGAAAAGCATTATGAACATCCATCTGATGTAGTTCCCAATTACGAAATGCACTAACTGATAAAAAAGAGCGAACAGTGACCTCTTTGGCAACGGGAGAGAAGGTTTCATGATAATCAAAGCCTTCTCGTTGTGTGAATCCTTTAGCAACTAGCCGAGCCTTGTAACGTTCAATGGAGCCATCTGCCTTGTATTTGATTTTATATACCCATTTGCAGCCAATGGGTTTTCTGTTTGGAGGCAAAGGAACTATATCCCAAGTATGATTATCCATAAGGGCACCCAATTCGGCTTCCATAGCTTGTTGCCATCGCAGGTCACATGTTGCTTCTTCATAAGATGAAGGTTCCTGTTCCTCAGATATGCGACTAATGCAGCACATGTGTTCTGCTGACAGTCGATTAAAAGAGACATATGAAGATACAGGATATTGGGTACCTGGAGAATTCAACGTGGGGCATATGTAGTCCTTTGTCCATGTAGGGGGACGAATTTGACGTCCAGATCGCCGAGGTGGTGGCGCAGTTGGTTGTTCCAATAATGAAGGAGATGATTGACCAATATGCTGCTGTGGAGATGGAATCGATAAATCTTCCTCCTCGGTGGATGGCATAGGTGACTCCATCGTCTGGTTTGAGTATTCAGGAGCTTCTAGTGTTTGATCAGGAGAGACGAAAACATATGGTGAAGTCATAGATAAATCTTCTTCGGATAAGAATTGATGATGTTTTGACTCCGATACAATTGTTTGGGAAGAATATGTTGATTCCTGAAATGGGAATATTTCTTCATGGAAAACAACGTCTCTACTAACAAAGAACCTGCCTGTAGATATTTCCATAACCCTGTAACCTTTCTGGAGGAGAGGATATCCCATGAACACACATCGAATGGCACGAGGGTCCATTTTGTTTCGAGGACCCACATTTGTTGCATAACATAAGCAGCCAAAAACTCTCAGGTGTCCTATTTCCGGTTGTTTGTTGAAAAGCATTTCAAAAGGAGATCGTCCCTCAAGAATTCTAGTTGGCATGCGATTAATCAAATAAGCCGCCGTGACCACACAATCACCCCAAAAAATTTCAGGAATAGATGCTTGATATTTTAGAGCTCGAGCTACTTCTAAGAGATGACGATGTTTGCGCTCTACAACCCCATTTTGTTGAGGAGTGTAGGTGCAAGAGGTTTCATGAAGTATCCCATGAGAAGCAAGGAAAGAATTGCACTCTGTAGTGAAAAACTCACGTCCATTGTCTGTTCGAATTTTATGGACATACTTGTCGAATTGATTTTTAATTAAGGAAAAGAAATTCGACAATTTAGAGAATGTTTGACTCTTGGATTGCATGAGGAAAACCCAAGTGGCACGAGTGTGATAATCTACAATTGTTAAAAAAAAGCGAGACCCATCATGATTTGAAGTATGATAGGGACCCCAGATGTCTACATGAAGCAGAGAGAATGCATCAGTAGCTCGAGATGTGCTTATCGGAAATGGTGCTCGTGATTGTTTTGCCAAAGGACAAATTTGACAATTTGAATAAGGAAAACGAGCACTATGACCTAAACGTTGATGAAAAAGAGAATTTTTATTGCTGGTGGTAGCATTACATGAAATGCTTTTATTGAATAATGAAATATCAAAGCCCTTTGGAAAGCTGATCCAAAAATACAATCCTTGTGCAACACTACCCAAGCCCATCATGTTGCCAGTCGAATGGCCCTGAAAGAAACAATTTTCGGAATTGAATATCACATGACAAGAGTTGTCTTCACAAATCTTGGAAACTGATATAAGGTTGAATTCAAATTCAGGAATGTAGAGGACATTTTTAAGGGTAATGTTTGGACTAAGACGAACTGTTCCAATTTTGGTGACATGAGTGACAGTACCGTTTGGAAGACGAACAGATGCCTTAGGATTTGTTTTGTGGTGATCAGAAAACATTCGTTCATCACAGATTATGTGGTCACTAGCGCCAGAGTCGATTATCCATGCATCAACTGAAATGCTATCATTTTTGGGAAAAGAAGTACCTGAAAAACTTGCTGCCTTGTCTGTAATCTTTAATTGATTCAATGCCCTCATGATATGCTGGTATTGATCATTAGTAATGATCTGATTTGCCCTATCAGTCTCTTGTGTCAAAACTTGATAAGCAGAAAAATCTTTCTCCTTTTTCTCTTTATCATTCGGTTTTCCGTGTAACTTCCAACAGGTGTCAATAGTGTGACGTGGACGTTTGCAATAATCACAATATTTACCTTTGTTTTTAAAATTTTGTCCATTTCCTCTAGTTGACGTGGCGCTTCGTGGACCATATGATTTGAAATTCGGAGGTGTTGTGGCTTGATGGAGGCCACCCAATTCATCCTCATGGATGGTTGACTGAGAGCCGTATGATCCCTTCTTGTAATCTGGACCGTCCATCTTTGAAACCCTATTATTTGGGTCTTCTTCATCCCAGCGATTAGAATTTCTGCCGTGTGTCCCGAAGGAGGTCTGAGCTCGTGGCGGCAGCGATGATCCCAGGGCGTTCGACGGTCGCTGTGATGGAGCAGCGAGCGTCACGCTCTCTCCTATCTTCACGTACTCGGTCGTGGCCAGCCGCTGGTTCTCTTCTTGCACCGCCAGCTGATAGATTCGACCAAGCGGAGGTACAGGATCCATGGCAAGGATTTGGGAACGAAATGGTGAGTAACTTTCGTTTAGAATCAACAAAAAACGGGTTACCTTCTCTCTTTCTCGAATCTGTCTGTACTGTTCTAGTGTCGATTCGGGTCCTTGAAGTTCCTCCTCAGCCGCCTCGAGCTCGTTCCACAGAGCCGAGAGTCGGTTGAAGCAAGCGGTAACCGAGAGGTTCCCTTGCTTCAACTCCGATATGGCCTGTGTGAGCGAGAAATGCTTCACCCGATCCATTTTTCCATACATTTCCCGAATGTTATTCCACATTTTCTTTGAGTCTTTTGTCGGTGGGAGGCCGGCGGCGACGTCGGGGGCTATGCAGTTTCCAATCCAAGTGCGAACAAGTTGGTTGCATTTGCGCCAATATCGCTGTATCCGGTCGTCGGTCGGAAAAGGCACGGTTCCGTCGATGAATCCGTCCTTGTCCTTGGTCACAAGGGCTCGCCGGAGATCCCGAGCCCATGTATTATAGTTATCGGGACCGGTGAGTTGTAAGTTAATAAGCCGGAGTTCCGGTCCGTCGGCCGGCGATGTGTAGAGTGCATCACCGGGTTCTGGACGGCCGTTGGCGGCCGGAATGGCGTACGGGTAGAAACCGGGTTGTAGTCTCGGGTAGGGATTCATCCCTTGACCCGGTAAAGTCTGATCGGATCCAGTCGGCTGGGCTTCTTGGGTGACTCCAAGTCCAGTATTCGCATTTCCTACGAATGAGCTGTGTTGTCCCCATTGACCTTGCACTGGTATCCATTATATTGGCGGCCACTGGACATGACTGGAAGGCTCGATTGAAGTTGGTGCTGGAGTCGAGGGATCTTGTATTGGATCTTGTATTGGGTCATCTTGGTCTGATTTTTGATTCTGAGGTGAATTGTTGGACGAATCCTCCATCACAGGTAGGGCCGTTCTGACTTTTTGGTATGTATGCAGGTGTTTTTTGAATTCCTACCCGAAGTGCTAACTCGTTTTGCCGGGTGAGATTTGCAACAACGAAATTAGAGAGCTATCGGGGGCAATTCAAAAGAATTTGCGGAAGCTAGGTCAGAACCGAAGGCTCTGATACCATGACAGAAAATGTAAAGGAAGAAGAAATATTGAAAATGTTCTTGTTGTGTGTATTCTGTACATGTACATGCCAAAATTTATAGTACAAAGAGAAGATCAAATAAAGAATAAACGAGATACATTTTCCTAATTAATCCCGATTGACTGCATCAATTAATCCTCAATCTTTGTGATTAGAATCAGAATCAAGGATCAAATCGGATCTTTCTCCAACAAGGCCTTTCATACTCCTTTCTTTTCTCACTTTGGGCCTACTCATAACATTGTGAACTTCCCAATTCCACAGTTGACTGGGACGATCCTTGCTTCGAGCGTCTATTTCGGCACGGCGTGGTGGTTAGTCACCAGCATTGACCACATATGCGACCCGTCCCAGCTACCCGATGGAAGCCCATGGACATGCCCAGGCGACCATGTCTTCTACAGCGCCTCAATCATCTGGAGAGTCGTCGGCCCGCTCAGGATGTTTGGAAAGTTAGGGGTCTATTCCCAGATGAACTGGTTCTTCCATTGGACTGCTCGTCCCTGTGCCCGTCTGGTACCTATCGCGGAGATTCCCCGACAAAAAGTGGATTCAGCACATTAACATGCCAATCATCATAGGAAGCACACAGGGCATGCCGCCAGGCAGGGTCTTGAACTACACGACTTGGGGTGTGGTCGGGATCTTCTTCAACTTTTACGTTTACAAGAGGTTCAAGGGTTGGTGGTCCCGGTACAACTATGTCTTATTGGCCACTCTGGATGCCGGAGTCGCCTTCATGGCAGTGATCCTCTATTTCGCCTTTCAATCAATACAAGTCCTCGGTCCACAGTGGTGGGGACTTGCGGATGATGATCAGTGCACATTAGCTAGTTGTCCTACAGCCCCAGGTGTCAAGGTTGAGGGTTGTCCAGTTATTGGTTAGGAGTTTGCGTTGGATCATTGTATGCATATGGCTAAAACTTAGTATCGGCGCCACCTCGGACAATGTGTTGGAATTTATAACTTTCAATAAAGCTGAACATATTTGAGAGTATATAACAGCTCTAGTTGGCAGATAGTTGCTTGATAAGGGGTCCCAGGAGCTGGTTTGTACATGAACTCGAAGCTCTTCCATTTTGCAAAACAATGTCTGATGTTCTGTTTAGATCCAACCCCAAAAGTCTTTGCAAGAACAAGTTTAAATTGTTTTCTGTTCTTCCGCATACGACTTACGTGAAAATATAATCTTTCTCGAATTATAATAATGGAAAATACTACAGAAAAAAAAATACTCATCATCGGTCAGATAATTATGTATTGTGAGTTTATTTTTCTCATATATAAATACACCTTGCATTTACTAAATATATTATGTCATATCTCACCAAAATTGAATTATCTAGGACTTTTCTCTTTCATTATTTTCTTTTAAGCAATTGTCGTTATTTTTTTTTTGTCAAAAGCAATCATAATTGTTTAAAGAGATAAAGGCTTACTAGTCCCTTTTTTTTTGGTCGGCGGCTCGCTAGTCCTTGAATACTTTTCTATTTCAGGAACAAAAATGAGATATAAATACTCTTCTTATTACTCGCCCTCGCTACTAGCCAGCCATCCCCTTGCCACTCGCTATTGCCGCTGGCCGCCTCCCACTGTCGACCGCCTACCGCCTCCTCCCACCGCCGGTGTCCTTCGCCAACCGCCTCCTCCCACCGCCATCCTTTGTCGTTCGCCATCGCCCAACGTCGGCCACAATCCGCCCCCCACCACCTCTCGCTGTCCTTCGCTGCCACCTACCGACCGGCTCCCATCGCCGCCCGCCACCATCTGCCGGCTGCCTCCCACCCACCAGATGCCTCTTGTCGCCGACCACCGTCTTATGCTGCCCAATGTCGGCCATCGTGCTCTACCACCCTCCGCCATTGGCTGCCCCCCGGGGGGCCGGTGGCCACACGCCATCGACTGCCGTCCTCAACCACCAGCCGCCATGCTCCACCGCTCGACATCGGCTGCCCTTCACCCCCGGCAACTGCCGCCACTATCTGCCACTGGCCTCCGTGCTCCACCACCTGACGCCGGCTGCTGCCTAGCACCGATCGCCTCCTGCCACCGGCTACCTCCCGTCGCTAGCCGCCGTCATCCGTCGCCGCTGGTAGCCGCCGTCATCTGTCGCCGTCGGCCGCCGTCCTTTGCCCTTGGCTGCCACCCGCCGTCCTCCGCCGGCCGCCCGGAAGGGAGAAATTTTGTATTATTATCAAACGAATTTCTATTTCGAAAACAGAAATTTTGTGTTGTTATCAAACACTTTTTTTTGCTCAAAAACTCGTCTATAGAATAGAAATAGATTTTGGCTAGAAAATGATTTCTGGAATAGAAATGTTACCATGCGCGGCCTTGTTTTCTTCGCATTAGTCCATCCATTAAAATAATAAGTAAATTGTCAACATGGCCATTAAACAGTCATTAAATGCCAGCGTGAAATTCTTTAAATATTATAAAACAAGATAAATAATTTAAAATTCGAAAACAAGAAAATTTGAAAAAAAATGAACAAAGAAATGAGTAAAATTTATGGGTAGGTCCAGGGAGTAACCATCGGCAGTGTTTGCAGCGGCGGCGACGGCGCAAGCACCAGCCCTCGCTGGGCTCAAGTGAAGCCGACTCTTGCTGCTGCAACGCACAGCATAGAGCGGTCAGGGAGACTGAGAGAAGATCTGGTCGACGGTCGTCCTCAAAACAGATCTCAACAATGGTCACCCTCGCCGTGGCGCTCGTCGCCATGGATTGGTGACAGCAAAGGTGGCTGCCGAGGCATCGGCCATCATCTTGCGATCCGAAAAGAAACTACCTCCGACCTCAACGCACTTCAGAAACTGGCTTCAATCGTCTTCTTGTTTAAGAACCTGTGCTAACACCGATTTGACTTTCTTTTTCGAATTTGACTCTCTTTCAATTGATGTTGCTTTTCCTCTATTTAGTAAACATGTGCATGATAGATCGATATTACTTCATAAATCCACTTGGTTTGAGGCTTGGTAGAACCCAAGTTCATCGTTCTATTTGGTTTGCACAACCCAAAAATCATTTGAGGATCTACAAGAAATTGTACACATAGAAATTCGTAAAAGAATTGATCCGATTCAAGTCATAATTAATATGGGATCCCAAAGTTATAAGTCTGAAAGCAAGACGCAAAGAATTGAAAAATCACAAATAAATGTACAAGAAGATCTTAATTGTGTGAACAAAAAACTCAATAGTGCTATTACAAGAATTACGAAAGTATTAGCAAAAAAGTTATAGAACTATTGTACTTGTGTCAATTCGGTCATTAATATTTCAATTTGGCCAATTTGGTCTTAAGCCAATTGTATTTGTGCCAATTCAGTTATAAACTTTTGGTGCCTATTTAGTTATAAACCATTTGACGATTTGTTAATTCTATCATGAATCTTTTAAACAAAGAAAAGCTAAACATGTTTCTGAGCGCTAGAAAAGATGCTTCAGTTAAAAGACATTTTCCGTAAATGTGAATGGTTATTACTATAATATAATTAATACTATATATTAACTATATTATCGCTGTCAGACGTGAGAGTAGACTTGCTTCTTCTACGTGTGCTCAATCCATCACTAATCGAAGATGAAAAAGGGAAGGAAATTTTAATCAAGCCATATAGTGCATGTTGTGACCTTTGCTTTCGATACAATCTTATTATGTATCTCCGCCTTCTTCGTCTGGGAAAAATTACTAACAAGAATTATAAACCTATTGTACAAATAGTCAATTTAGTTCTAAACTTTTTAATTTATCCAATTTAATTCTAAACCTTTGACGATTTACCAATATAATCATTTCGATCGAGTTTGGCAGAAAAACCACCGACATGAATGCGACGGTCTTACGTGGCATGGAAGACGCTAACATGGACAATTTATGCAATTCTATTGAATTATTATTTCTGATTTTTTCTTTCTTTCTTATTTTCCACCGCAGTGCCCGGCGGAGGTTGCCTACCACAGGCAGGGGGTCGAGATGCTGTCGCCTGCCTAGATCTATTGAGGGCATTGTTGAATCTGGGCGAGGGTCCATGCACCTTAGTTGTGGCCGGTGATGGTCCCCGGCCCACAGTTAAATAAAAAAAGAAAAGAAAAAAAATGGAAAAGACAGAAAAAAGGGAAATTTTTTTTTTAAATTGCAAAAGTTGTTAACATTATCGTTGGCCGTGTCACGTAAGATGGCGGGTGTCTACATCAGCGATTTCTGGGTAAAATTATCTAGGATAACTATATAAGCAAATTATTAAAAGATTTAGGGAAAATTTCAAATAAGGGCTCGAAATGGAGCCGTTTTCTCAAAAGAGTGCATGAAGTGAACATTGTCTCAAATAAAGGCCTCAAATGGCTAATTGAGTCTCAAATAAGGGCCTAATCTCACAAACTAGGCAAATCTTGTCCACATCCAGGACATTCTCGTCCAAATACATGTTTTTCTTTCTTCTTTCTCTTGTTTTCTTTTCTTTCTTTTTCTTTCATCTTCCTCGCCCGTCCTTCGCTCGGGTTGTGATGATCATACCCCTTGTCAATGAACTCTTCCATGGCTTCCTTATCACCTAGATTAATTGTCGGTGGCCGTACAAGTGTGCGAGCTCTTTCTCTTCCTTCGACCGAGGCTTCAGCGTGCGTCACCCTAGGCTTCAGCGCTGGTCGCACAAGTCGCACCTGGTCGAATCGCTCTTCAGGCAGGAAGCTCGCCTCCGCTTCTCCACTGACAACGGCAACGGCTCGAGGGTGAAGATCTTCCACAGCGACCTCAAGCGGAAGCAAGTAATGTGAGCCCAATCTGAAATTGACAATTTCTCGTTCGTTATTTTCTTGCTCACTTAAAATTTGTCTTTTGTTGGACTATTTGGCGTGGCAACGTGATCGAGCAGCGTCGCTCATGCGTCCCAGTGATTCTTTCATTGATTCAGTCGCGCAAAATTTGTTGGATCGCTTTGTGGTGGGCACTGCGTGGAGTGGATTCTCTGGACTTGATTAGATTGCGTCCACTTTCTTTTGCAATTCGATTTGGGAAAAGAGAAAGATATAAGGGAGAGAGAATTCATTTTTCAGTTTGCATTTGGTTTAGTTTTCTCAATCATTGTGTTTATGATCATCACAATCAGAGCGAAGGACGGGTGAGGAAGATGAAGAAAGAAAAAGAAAGAAAAGAAAACAAGAGAAAGAAGATAGAAAAGCATGTATTTGGACGAGAATGTCCCTGGATGCAAACAAGATTTGCCTAGTCGGTGAGATTAGGCCCTTATTTGAGACTCAATTGGCTATTTGAGGCCCTTATTTGAGACAATGTTCATTTAATGTACTCTTTTGAAAAAATGGCTGCACTTCGAGCCCTTATTTGAAATTTTCCTAAAGATTTAAGACTTTTTTTTGTAATTATCTCCTTTATTTGTGCAGGGATATGATGCATCGTTTCTTTCTAACAACACGGCCACCTTCACGAGAAAAAAAAACCGCTTGGCTAGAATCAAAACTCTCTTAAGGGATTAAGAGATTCGAAGTCATCAACACCATTAAGTCCAACGATCAAAGCTTCTTTTCTTGTCCGAACATTCTCGTGCTTGCTGCTCGAAACGGCATGGTCTTGGTGAGTGTCTCAAATGTCCTGATTGGGACTGACATTGCGCTTATACTTTCGATCGTTTCATGCAAATTTTGAGTTATGTCAACTTCAAATCTCTGACCATACCTATTACCTAATAGCCCTCCCTCATATCATGATTGGAATCATTCCGCATTTAAATATAAAAACATAGATCGTATACATTATATGTTTATAGAAGACCAACCATGGCACGCACATAAATTACACGACCTTCTGCGAATGGAATCGTCATATACAATTTATAGAGCGTACATGTGAGAGGTAAATTAACTTTTTCAAATGACACGTGATTGTTAATCTATTTTAAAAAATTATGTTGCTTCACTTTAAAATAGAAAGCCTAAAATAGACATAATTGTCTATGATGAAAACCACTAACGAATTGCATGCAAATTACGCGCAAAGTACGGATTTGTTACACATGGCTTTCACTTGCACATTACTAATAACTTAAAAAATACCAAGAATTCAAAGATATTAGGCTAAAGAGGGATCTCAAAACCAGCTTAGCTGTCTTTCTTGGAAAAAATTATAGATGAGCTAATTTTGCCGATCATATGTGTAATAAGGGTCTCGTCCATTAAGTATGCTTAACAAGTAAACGTGCCGATTTATAAAGTGTTTACATCACATGAAAAAAAACAGGGTATAGTGTAAACTATCTTTAAATGACTTATCTAATAAATGGTGCAAGAGATAATAAAGTGATTGGGTTGACATAAACACATTAGTAACCATGGATTTTACTTATGCACTAAATGATCAATTTCACCAAATAAAATAAGGAAAAAGCCACAAAAATACTCCAAATTATACCCACTCTGACATCTTTATCTTAAATTTTTTATTTGTGACACCCCAAACTATACCTACCGTAACATAATTATCGTAAACTTTTTCTTGCTCAAACTTGTACTTATGTGACACATGTGCCCTCCATCAAGGTTCAGTTAGATGATTTTTCAGCCAAAATAATATCATTTTTTATTTCACTTAAGCTATGTGGGCGCTATGTCAATATTGATTGCTTTCTAGTGCCCATGTAGGCATTTTTTAACAGTTTTCATTGATAGAACTTTGACAGAGGGTAAATATGTCACACAAATACAAATTTGGGACTTTTTGTGTAATAGAAAAAAGTTATATAATTTAGGGCTCTTAGTGGCTTTTATCAAGAAAATATAATAGCTGAGTAAATTTCCTAGATTTGGAAAAGTAAAACAAAACAAAAAGAAGAAGCGAAAATTCCAGCCTGTTCGAACCACTTATGCATAAAAGAAAAAATTCCCAAAATTAGAATTATCCCACTAACCTTTAATGTATTCCCAAAATTCCAGCCTCTTGTGAATGAAATATTTATGAAAATTCATGCCCGATGCCCTTTTGCCACTTAGTCAAACTCTTTATGCATTTACATGAAACATTGTAATAGACAAATACTCTGTTTATCCCACAAGCTGGACCTGGGTCGAGCTCGACGTGAGCGGCGCCGCCATCAATCGTCCTAGGGGAAGTGTAAATCTGTGCTGTAATTAACGAAATGTCGAGTGGGTTACCATGTAACTAAAGAATCTTTTCGTTTCGGCATCTCCTAGGACCAAAGTCAACTTTCTACTTAATGCATGAAATAAAAATGAAACGCTAAAAAGAGCCCACAACGATCCGTAATTATAATTTTGGGGGAGAAAAGACCATTATTGGATAGAAGTTGTTTCTCCATTTCTACTTTCTAGGGTTGTTTATTGGTGGATTTTATTGCATACCATTTGATGACTTTTATTAGATGGATTTTGTTTAAAAAAGTGCTTTATGCGACTGGCCACCAGCAAAAAGAAAAGGGAAAGGAAAAATATAAAAAATAAAATAATTCAAAAATTATAAAAAGAATTATAAAAAATGTCCACATTAGCGGCGCTTATGGCACGTAGGATGGCCGGCGTTCACTCTAGCTATTATCATCTAAATTGGCTAGATAGATCGAATTTGTACAAATATGAAAAAAGGTTCAGGACTAAATTGATCCAATTGAAAAGTTTAGAACTGAATTGATATCAATACAATATGTTTATATTCACAACACATTTAAGAAAAATACAACATTGAAAAACAGGAAACAATCATTAAACGAATTTTTCTTTTTGGGTAGAACTACCTTTAAATGGGTGATTCACACCCCAGCTAGAGGCCATTTTCAAAGATTGGTTCAACGTAATCCAATATTTTGGAATTTTTACTTTTTATGGAGAGAGTGGTTGCAATAGGCTGGAATTTTCTTTCTTTCTTTTGTTTTACTTTTCAATATTCAAGGAAATCAACCCACCGGCTTTGAAATTTAATGGGCTATTGATCTTATGACCATTTCTTTATAGCATTTCTATTTCAGGAAGCTAGCATAAGAAAAATATCAGCAACTCAGACATTGCAATTTAATAGTGATTCGGTTGACGTGAATGCATTAGTAAGGATATATTTTACTTATAATATAATGGTAAGTTTAATTAAAGAAATTGCATTGGCGGAGTTAATTCTCTGAACTTTGGGAACTCTCTCCATAAAGCAAAAATGTCCCAACATCCCCGATCACATCTACCAACTGTGGACAATGGAGTATGGACTAGCTGTGAATCACTTACCCAATTTTCACACGTTAATTAAGTACATACTTAGTCAATAACTCCATCCATCCACATGAAATGCTAGAAATAGATTGATATTCTCCAATTCGCTTGTGCATATGGATAGGTCAGTGGAAATCAACCATAGAGGCAAGATTCTGCCTTCAAAACCAATTGACCACTTGAGAAGAGTAAGTATATCTAGTGATTGTTGGGTCACAAAGGCTTCCTGTTCGAAACTGAACGAGAGAGGATGCATGTTTCGAGGTTGAAGGTGCAAAATCTGCTGAAAAAATGTCCGTAAGCTCCTCACCCATCACCACCGAAAGCATTTGCATTTTTTGTTGAAGCTCTTCTTCCCTGTGGGCTGTATTTGAGTCGTGCAGTTAGTGTCAAGATTATGACTTTGAAGCACTAACATGATTGACAAACGACATCGATGATGCTTTGGTAATAGAGAAGCGAAACGGACAATATTGTCCTAGGCTCACCCTAATTTTTGTTCTGGTTTTGTGACTGTATGACATTGACTTACCACGCAGGAGAAGACGGAATAGATGATGATTACCCCATTGAACAGGTGCGCCTCACGGTTCTGCCCACAGATGACCCTTCGCTAACCCTTCGCTACCCGCCCTGACATTCAGGACATGGGTTCTCGGCATCACCTTGTGTGTGGTCCTCTCCTTCACGAACCGATTCTTCGGCTACCGGTCTACCCCACTCAACATTTCATTGGTTTCAGCAGAGATTGTTACACTTCTCCCGGGACGACTGATGGCTGCACTTCTCCCGGGACGACGAATGGCTGCAACACTCCCTTTGACAAGTCCTGCTCACAGGATGGACGTTCTCGCTAAATCCATGACCTTTCAATATGAAAGAACATGTCCTAATCGCCATCTTTGCCAACTTCGGGTCGAGTGGAGTCTATACAATGCACATATTCACAATTGTCAAGGTTCTCTATAACAGGAGCATCCATATCATTGCAGCCTTCATGCTGTGTAAAAACATGGAGAATCTGTAATTTCCATCTTTCCTTGAAGATGCGATTTGCTCATTCTCTTATATTTGATTCTCTTCTTGCTTAATTAAATTTCAAATGCTTGGCTATGGCTGGGTTGGTTTGTTCAAACTATCCCTGGTGGACTCTCCCTACATGCGGTGGCCATCAAACTAGTACAGGTCTCTCTCTTTAGGTACTTGTTCCCTTTCTTTTAGCTAACACGAGACAAAAATCTTTATCTTCTTGTTTCCATCCTTTGAGCCTCACCTTAATTCTTTCACATTCCCAACTTTTTATCTTACATTCAAGGCTTTGCATGAAAAGGAAAAGAGGCCCAAGGGAGGATTTACGAGGCTCCAATTTTTTCTGATGGTTTTCATATTGAGCTTTGCTTCTTTTCTCGGGCCGGGATATCTCTTCTAAAGAATCGCTTACCTCTCAGCTGTTTGCTGGATATGGACAAAATCAATCACTGCGCAACAACTTGGTTCCAGATCCTTCACTTTAAAATAGAAAGCCTAAAATAGACATAGTAGTCTATGATATCATGCAAATACATTATGAAAACCACCCACCAATTTCGTGTAAACTACGTGCAAACTATGTGCAAATTATGGATTTGTTATGCATTGCTTTCACTTGCACATTACTAATAGCTAAATAGACATTACAAGATGTTTATGCACAAATGACTCCTTCTTTAATTAGCATAAAACATCAAGAATTCAAAGATAATAGGCTAATGAGAGATCTCAAAACCAGCTTAGCTGCCTTTCTTGGTAAAAATTGGAGACGAGCTAATTTTGTTGATCATATATCTAAAAAGAGCCTCCTCAATTAAGTATACTTCTTGAACTACACGGCTTGGGGTGTGGTCGAGATCTTCTTCAACTTTTACGTTTACAAGAGGTTCAAGGGTTGGTGATCAGGTACAACTATGTCTTATCGGCCGCTCTGGATGCCGGAGTCGCCTTCATGGGAGTGCTCCTCTATTTTGCCTTTCAATCGATAAAAGTCCTTGGTCCACAGTGGTGGTGACTTGCGGATGATGATCAGTGCACATTGGCTGGTTGTCCTACAGCCCCAGGTGTCAAGGTTGAGGGTTGCTTCACTTTAAAATAATAAGTCTAAAATAGAAATAATTGTCTATGATGAAAACCACTCACCAACTGCGTGCAAATTACGCGCAAAGTACGGATTTGTTATACATGGCTTTCACTTGCACATTTCTAATAACTTAAAAAATATCAAGAATTCAAAGAAATTAGGCTAAAGAGGGATCTCAAAACCAGCTTAGCTGTCTTTCTTGGTAAAAATTATAGATGAGCTAATTTTTCTAATCATATATCTAATAAGGGTCTCGTCAATTAATTATACTTAACAAGTAAACTAGTCGATTTATAAAGCGTTTACATCACATGAAAAAAAAAACCAGGTATTGAAAAATTGTAAGCTATATTTAAATGACTTATCTGATAAATGGTGGAAGAGATAATAAAGTGATTCGGTTGACATAAACACATTAGTAACCATGGATTTTACTTATCCACTAAATGATCAATTTCACCGAATAAAATAAGGAAAAAGCCACAAAAATACTCCAAATTATACAAATTATGACACCTACCGTAACACATTTACCGTAAACTTTTTCTTGCTCAAATTTGTACTTATGTGACACGTGTGCCCTATGTCAAGGTTCAATTAGATGATTTTTCAACCAAAACAATGTCATTTTTATTTCACTTAAGATAAGTAGGCGTCATGTCAATATTGCTTGCTTTATGGTGCCCGTGTAGGCATTTTTTTAACAGTTCTCATTTACAGAACTTTGACAGAGAGTAAATGTGTCACACAAATACAAAGTTGTGATTTTTTGTGTAACATAAAAAAGTTATATATCTAGGGCTCTCGGTGGCTTTTATCAAGAAAATATAACAGCTGAGTAAATTTCCTAGATTTGGAAAAGTAAAACAAAACAAAAAGAAGAAGCGAAAATTCCAGCCTGTTCAAACCACTTATGCATAAAAGAAAAAATTCCCAAAATTAGGATTAGATCCCGCTAACCTCTAATGTATTCCCAAAATTCCAGCCTCTTGTGAATGAAATATTTATGAAAATTCATGCCCGATGCCCCCTTTGCCACTTAGTCAAACTCTTTATGCATTTACATGAAACACTGGAATAGACAAATACTCTGTCTATCCCACAAGCCGGACTTGGGTCGAGCTCGACGTGAGTGGCACGGCCATCAGTCATCCTAGGGAAAGTGTAACTCTGTGCTGTAATTGACAAAATGTCGAGTGGGTTACCATGTAATTAAAGAATCTTTTTGTTTCGACATCTCCTAGGACTAAAGTCAACCTTCTACTTAATGCATGAAATAAAAATGAAACACTCGACGATCCGTAATTATAATTTTGAGGGAGAAAAGTCGATTATTGGATAGAAGTTGTTTCTCCATTTCTACTTCCTAGGGTTGTTTATTGGCGGATTTTATTGCATACCATTTGATGACTTTTATAGATGGATTTTGTTTAAAAAAAGTGCTTAATGCAACTGGCCACCGGCAAAAAGAAAAAGGAAAGGAAAATATTAATTTTTTAAAAAATAAAATAATTCAAAATTATAAAAAAAAATGTCCACATTAGCGCCGTCTGTGACACATAAGACGCCCGGCGTTCACATCAGCTATTTTCGGTTAAATTGGCCAGATGGACCAAATTTTTACCAATATGAAAAAGGTTCGGGACTAAATTGGTCTAATTGAAAAGTTTAGAACTGAATTAATATCAATGTAATATATTTAGAACTTTTTAGTTCTCTCAAAGCATTCACAACATATGCGAGAAAAATAGGACAATGAAAATCCAGAAACTATCATTAAATGAAATTTTCTTTTTGGGTAGAACTACCTTTAAATGGGTGATTCACATCCCAGCCAGAGGTCATTGTCAAAGATTGGTTCAACATAATCCAGTATTTTGGAATTTTTACTTTTTATGGCGAGAGTGGTTGCAATAGGCTGGAATTTTCTTTCTTTCTTTCTTTTGTTTTGCTTTCCAATATTCAAGGAAATCAACCGCTTTGAAATTTAGGTTTAACTGGCCAAATAGTAGCTGATCCTATTCTTTTGTTTCCAAATTCAGTTTTGGAACAAAAGTTTATTTGGTAAATTTTTTGTTCCCGGGCACAAATTTATACAAATTTGTTTGCATAATCAATTTTAAAACAGAATCAAAAAGCAAAAAAATGCTACTTCTTGGTTCTAGGAACAAGAATCAGAAATGGAAAATAAATTTTTTTCTTCTTCTTGTTCTTCTTCTTGGTTTTCTTCTTCATTTTCTTCCTAGCCTATGGCCGGTCGTCGACCACCGGTGACCCACCACAGGCGAGAGCCAGCAAGGACGTCATGGCCCTCACTGGTGGCCAGCCAGGGCGAGGGCTAGACCCTCGCCGGATCCGGCGTAGGTAACCCTTGCCGTCGCCCTCACCAAATCCAATGAGAGCGGATCGCGGCCTGGGCGAGGGCGGCCCTCACCAAGCCGCTAGCCGCCCTTGCCAAATCCGGCGAGAGCGACACTCGCCCAAGTCGCGAGCCGCCCTCATCGGCCCTGGCCTGTGGCCAATCACCGGTGCCAGCGACCTGGCCATGGGCCAAGGAAGGGGAAGAAGAAGAAAAAAAAAAAAGAAAAAAAAAACGTAAGAAAAGAAATATTAAAAAATTTAAAATATTATTAAAAAAATTTTATACAGTTACCAAACGTCTTCAAATGCTTAGAAATTATTTCCGGGAATAAAATAAAAAATCATTTATGAGCAAAGTTTTCGAAAACAAAATGGTTACCAAACACACTCGTAATGGACTATTGATCTTATGACCATTTCTTTGTAGCATTTCTATTTAGGGAAGCTAGCATAAGAAAAATATCAGCAACTTAGACATTGCAATTTTATAGTGATTCGGTTGACATGAATGCATTAGTAAGGATATAATTTACTTGTAATATAATGGTAAGTTTAATTAAAGAAATTGCATTGGCGGAGTTAATTCTCTGAATTTTGGGAACTCTCTCGATAAAAGCAAAAATGTCCCAACATCCCCGATCGCATCTACCAACAATGGACTGTGGAGTATGGACTAGCTATGAATCACTTGCCCAACTTTCACACGTTAATTAAATACGTACTTAGTCAATATCTCCATCCATCTACATGAAATGCTAGAAATAGAATGATATTCTCCTATTCGCTTGTGCATATATGGATTGGTCGGTGGGAATCACCACAGAGGCAAGATTCTACCTTTAAAACCAATTGACCACTTGAGAAGAGTAAGTATGTCCGGTGATTGTTGGGTCGCAAGGGCTTCTTGTTCGAAACTGAACTAGAGAGGATGGCCAGTTTCGAGGTTGAAGGTACAAAGTCTGCTGAAAAACTGTTCGGTAAGTTCCTCACCCATCACCACCGAAAGCATTTACATTTCTTGCTGAAGCTCTCCTTCCTGGTGAGTTGTATTTTGGGATAAATATAGCGCAAGTGCCATAACTTTTGTACGTAGGACACTTAAGTGCCATAACTTTTTTTTGGCTCATTTAAGTACCATAACTTTCAAAAAAATGATCACCTAAGTGCCACTTATAAGCTGATCGTGAGGGCCCGAAACCCCGGCTTTTCCAATCGAACGGTGACCTTCCCAGGGAGGCGAGCACCACCAGCTTGAAGAAGGGGTGTCGGTGAATCATTCCATGGCCTCCGTTCGTCTCGAAATTTCAGTTTTAACCTCCGTTGACGACGGAAAAAATGCTTCGTAATCACACAAATCGGCTCGATAAATGTGTGAGTACGAAGCATTTTTACCTTCGTCAACGGAGGCTAAAACAGAAATTTCGATACGAACGGAGGCCATGGAATGATTCACCGACACCCGCCCTTCAAGCTAGTGGTGCTCGCCTCATCGGGAATGTCACCTTTCGATCGGAAAAGCCGCGGTTTCGGGCCCTCACGACCAGCTTGTTAGAGGGGTTAGTCGTGAGGACCCGAAACCGCGGCTTTTCAAGCCAAACGGTGACCTTCCCGGGGAGACGAGCACCACCAGATTGAAGAGGGGGTGTCGGTGAATCATTCCATGGCCTCCGTTTGTCTCGAAATTTCCGTTTTAGCCTCCGTTGACGAAGGTAAAAATGTTTCGTAATCATACAAATCGGCTTGATAAATGTGTGACTACGAAGTATTTTTACCTTCGTCAACGGAGGCTAAAATGGAGAATTCGATACGAACGGAGTCTATGGAATGATTCACCGACACCCCCTCTTCAAGCTGGTGGTGCTCGCCTCGCCGGGAAGGTCACCGTTCGGCCGGAAAAGCCGCGGTTTCGGGACCTCACGATCAGCTCGTAAGTGGCACTTAGGTGATCATTTTTTTGAAAGTTATGGCACTCAAGTGAGCCAAAAAAAAGTTATGGTACTTAAGTGTCCTCCGTATAAAAGTTATAGCACTTGCGCTGTACTTATCCCGTTGTATTTTCAATGAATCGTGAAGTTAGCTAGAAGCGAAACAGATAATATTTTATTAGGCACACCCTGGTTTTTGTTCTGGTTTTGTGACCAAATGACACTGACTTACCGCGCAAGAGGAGATGGAATAGATGATGATTGCCCTATCGAACAGATACACCTCATGGTTCTGCCCACAGATGACCCTTTGCTGCCCGCCTGACATTCAGGACATGGGTTCTTGGCATCGCCTCATGCGTGATCCTCTCTTTCACGAACCAATTCTTCGGCTACCGGTCTACCACACTTGGCATTTCGGTGGTTTCAGCACAGATTGTTACACTTCCTTGGGACAACCGATGGTTGCGATGCTCCCTTCGAGGCCGATTTGGGTCTTGCTCACAGGATGGACGCTCTCGCTAAATCCAGAACCTTTCAATATGGAAGAACATATCCCGATCACCATCTTTGCCAACTCCGAGTTGAACGAGTCTATGCAGTGCATATTTTCAAGGCTCTCTATCTCAAGAGCATCTATATCCTTGCAACCTTCATGCTGTTACAGACAACTCAAGCACGTTAATATAGATAAAACATAGACAATCTGTAATTTCCGTCTTTGCTTGAATATGCGATTTTCTCATTTTGATTCTCTTCTTACTGAATGAATTTCATTGCTTGGCTATGGCTGGGTTGGTTTGTTCAAACAATCTCCGGTGGACTCTCCGTGGTGGCCATCAAACTTAGTATAGGTCTCTCTTCAGGTACTTGTTCCCTTTCCTTTAGCTCACACGAGACAAAAATCTTCATCTTCTCGTTTCCTTCCTCATAACCTCACTTGATTCTTTCACATTATCAACTTTTTATCTCGCATTTAGGGCTTTGCATGAATAGGAAAAGAGGCCCAATGGAGGATTTACAAGGCTCCAATTTTTTGTGGTGGTTTTCATATCGAGTTTTGCTTTTTTTTCTGGGGCCGAGATATCTTTTCCAAAGAATCGCTTACCTCTCGGTTGTTTGCTGGATATGAACGAAATCAATCACTAAGCAGCAACTCAATTCTGGATACTACGGCCTCGGGCTGGACGCGTTCACCCTCGACTGGCCTACAGCCACCTCATTCTTGGGAAGCCCTTTGGCCTACCCGGGCTCTTCCATTCTCAACTTCCTCGTCGGGTTCTCCTTGATAGTCTACGTCGCTCTCCCCATCTTTTGTTGGTCCAATGTGTACAATGCCAAATGGTTCCCCATAATATCTTCCAACACTTTTGACTCGTCTGGCCAAACATACAACATTAGTCGGATTCTCAATGCCGAGACTTTTGACATAGATGTGGAGGCATACAATGGTTACAGCAAACTTTACCTCAGCATCTTCTTTATCATCGTTTATGGGCTGAGTTTTGCAGCTTTGGCCTCTACCCTTTTGCATGTCGCCCTTTTCCATGGAAAGCAAGTTTCTTCATTTTTATCTGTTTTCTCTTTTGTCTTGTTCAATGTATCGTTACTTGCACATGCAATGTGGATTCAGTACAAAGAATTTTTTATTGTCAGTTACTCAACTCAATGAAAAGATTTGGTTTTCCATAAATTATTTGATCTAGAACAATATGGCAAATATGGAAATCAATCACTTCGCAGCATCTCGATTCTAGATCCTTCACTTTAAAGTCTAAAATAGACATAGTAGTCTATGATATCATGCAAATACATGACGAAAACCACCCACCAATTTCGTGCAAACCACGTGCAAACTACGTGCAAAACCACGGATTTGTTATGCATGGCTTTCACTTGCACATTGCTAATAGCTAAATAGACATTACAATATATTTATGCACAAATGACTCCTTTAATTAGCATAAAACATCAATAATTCAAAGATAATAGGCTAAAGAGAGATCTCAAAACCAGCTTCGCTGACTTTCTTGGTAAAAATTATAGATGAGCTAATTTTGCTGATCAAATATCTAAAAAGAGTCTTGTCAATTAAGTATACTTGACATGTAAACGTGTTGATTTATAAAGCGTTTATATGACATGAAAAAAAAAGGTATTGAAAAACTGTAGACTATCTTTAAATGACTTATATAGTGTAAGGGATAATAAAGTGATTTGGTTGACATAAATGCATTAGTAACCATGGATTTTACTTGTCCACTAAACGGTTAATTTTAGATGGAAAAAGTTAGAAAAATACCTCAAATTATACCTATTATGATATATTTATTATGAACGTTTTATATGACATCAAAAACTCTAAATTGTATCTATTGTGACATATTTACCATAAAAATTTCCTTTTGACATAAAAAACCCTGAACTTATATCTATGTGATACATTTACCCTCCGTCAAGATTCAATTAGATGATTTTTCAGCTAAAATAACCTCATTTTTATTTCACTTAAGCTACATTGGTGTAATGTCAACACCGTTTGCTTTCTAGCGCCTATATAGGTAGATTTTTAACAGTTCCTACTGACAGAACTTTGACCAGGGTAAATGTATCGTACATGTATAAGTTTGGGATTTTTAGTGTCACGGAAAAAAATTTAAAATAAATTCGTTAATTGAGTATAGTTTAGGGGTTTTGGTGGCTTTTGCCAAGAAAAATATAACATTTGTGTAAATTCCCCATATTTGGAAAAGTAAAACAAAACAAAAAGAAGAAGCAAAAATTACAGTATGTTCGAACCACTTCTCTATAAAAGAAAAAATTCCCAAAATTAGGATTACATCCCACAAACCTTCAAGTATTCCCAAAATTCCAGCCTCATGTGAATGGAATATTTACGAAAATTCACGTGAGATTCACCGGATGTTCCGTGCCCAATGCCCCTTTTGCCACTTAGTCAAGCTCTTTATGCATTTACATGAAACATTAGAATAGACAAATACTCTTTCAATCCCACGAGCTGAAAATGGTTCGGGCTCGACGTGAGCGGCGCGGCCATTGGTCGTCCTAGGGGAAGCGTAAATCTATGCTGAAACTGACGAAATGTGGAGTGAGCTACCATGTAGCTAAAGAATCTTTTCATTTCGGCATCTCCTAGGACCTAAGTCAACTTTCTACTTAATGCGCGATCTAAAAATGAAACACTAAAAAGAGCCCATGATGATATGTAGTTATAATTTTGAGGGAAAATTCCAAATAAGGGTATGAAGTGCCCTCATTTTCTCAAATAAGGGCATGAAGTGGACTTTGTGTCAAATAAGAACCTGAAATTGCATGTTAGTCTCAAATAAGGGCATGAAATGAATTTTCTGTCAAATAAGGACCTGAAGTGGCTATATCTATGTCAAAGAAGGGCCTAACTTTTCTTGTGGTGAGGGCATTTTTTTTTTTTTGGTAAGAATGGTGAGGGCATTTTTGTCTTTTAACTTTTTTGAATTTTTTTCCTTTTTTTCTTTCTTTTTTTCCTTTTTTCTGGTTATCCCTCCTTGCCCGGTGGCCGTCCAACCGGCCACCAGCGAAGCCCGACAAGGGCTGGGCGAGGGTTGCCCTCGCTCGATCTAGCGAGGGCCGCCCTCGCCAACAACAAGCGAGGAACGGCCTCGCCTAGGCAGGGCCGGCCATGGGCGAGGCCAGCCCTCGCCAGATCTAGGCAAGGGTTGCCTCACCAGCCGTGAGGGATGGCCCTGCCTGGGCAAGGCCCCCTCACCCAGATCTGGCGGGGCTACCCTCGCCAGCCATGGGCGAGGTCGGCCCTTGCCAGATCTGGGTGAGGGTCGCCTCGCCAGCTGCCGGCGAAGGACGGCCTCACCCTAGGTAGGGTCGTCCCTTGCTGGTAGCTGGCAAGGCGACCCTCGCCCAGATCTGGCGAGGACCGACCTCACCCGACCCTCACCCTGGGCGGGGCCGTCCCTTGCCGGCAGTTGGCGAGGGCCAACCTCGCCCATGGCCGGCGAAGGCAACCCTACCTAGGCAAGGCCATTCCTCGCCTATTGCCGGCGAGGGTGACCCTCGCCTCATCCTGCTGGGCTTCATCAGTGCCGACCACTGGCAAGCCAAAAGGGAAAATCAGAAAAAAAGGAAAAAGAAAAGGAAAGGGAAAAAGAAAAAAAATTAAAATTTTTTGGACGAAAATGCCCTTAACCTCGTCATTCATCGGTCAGAATAATTCGTCGGCCGATGACCGGTGAGGCCGTGTCCTTATTTGAAACTCTCATGGCCATTTCAAGTCCTTATTTGAGACTGATATGCCACTTCAGGTCCTTATTTGACACAAAGTCCATTTTAGGTCCTTATTTGAGAAAATGAGGGCACTTTAAGCTCTTCTTTAGAATTTTCCCTAATTTTGAGGGAGAAAAGACCAATCTTGGATAGAAGTTGTTTCTCCATTTCTAATTTTTGGGGTTGTTTATTGGCGGATTTAATTACATGCCATTTCATGACTTTTATTAGATGAAATTTGTTAAAAAAAAGTGCTTGATGCGATTGGCCACTGGGAAAAAAAAAGAAAGGAAAAATACTAAAAAAATTATTAAAAATAAAATAATTATAAAAAAAATCATTAAAAAATGTCCACATTAACGTTGGTTGTATCACGTAAGACGGCTGACATTCATATTGGCAATTTTGGGCCTAAATTAGTTGGATGGACTGAATTTGTACCAATATGAAAAAAATTTAGGACTAAATTGATTTAATTGAAATGTTTAAAACTGAATTGATATCAATGTAATATATGTTTATAACTTTTTCGGTAGTTTCAAAGCGTTCACACCACACGAGAGAAAAACAGGACACTATCATTAAATGACATTTTCTTTTTGGGTAGAGCTACCTTTAAATGGGCGATTCACATCCCAGCCAGAGGCCATTTCAAAGGTTGGTTCCACGTAATCTTGTATTTTGGAATTTTTACTTTTTATGGAGAGAGTGGTTGGAACATGCTGGAATTTTCTTTCTTTTTTTCTTTTGTTTTACTTTACAATATTCATGGAAAATAACACATCTACTGCGTAATAGTGATCTTATGACCATTTCATTATAGCATTCTATTTAAGGAGGCTAGCATAAGAAAAAGATCAGCAACTCAGACATTGCAATTTTGTAGTGACATGAATGCATTAATAAGGATATATTTTACTGATAATATAATGGTAAGTTTAATTAAAGAAATTACATTGGCAGAGTTAATTCTCTGAATTTTGGGAAAGTAAATTCAAAGAAAAAAGAAAAGAGAGGAAGATTTTAATCTTGCCATAAAGGTTCTCTCCATTAAAGCAAAAATGTCCCAAAATCTAGGATCGCATCTACCAACTTTGGAGTATGGACTAGCTGTGAATCACTTACCCAACTTTCACACGTTAATTAAATACATACTTAGTCAATATCTCTATCCATCTACATGAAATGTTAGAAATAGAATGATATTCTCCGATTCGCTTGTGCATATATGGATAGGTCGGTGGGAATCACCCATAGAGGCAAGATTCTGCCTTTAAAACCAATTGACCACTAGAGAAGAGTAAGTATATCGAGTGATTGTTGGGTTGCAAGGGCTTCCCATTCGAAACTGAATTAGAGAGGATGGCAGGTTTCGAGGTTGAAGGTGCAAAGTCTACTGAAAAACTGTCCGCTAAGCTCCTCACCCATCACCATCAAAAACATTTGCATTTCTTATTGAAGCTCTGCTTCTGGTGGGTTGTGTTTTCAATGAATCGTGAAATTAAACGTCAGGATTATGACTCTGAAGCACTAATATGATCGACGAACCATATCAATGATGCTTTTGTAACAGAGAAGCGAAACAGACAATATTTTCCTTGGCTCACCCTGGTTTTTGTTTTGGTTTTGTGATCAAATGCTACTAACTTACCAAGTAGGAAAGATGGAATAGATGATGATTGCCCTATCGAACAGGTGCACCTCACGGTTCCACCCACGAATGACCCTTCATTACCCGCCTTGACATTCAGGACATGGGTTCCCGGCATGGCCTCGTGCATGATCCTCTTCTTCACAAATCAATTCTTTGGTTACCGGACTAACCAACTCAGTATTTCGGCGGTTTCAGCACAGATTGTTACACTTCCCCTGGGACGACTTATGACTGTTACACTCCCCTTGAGGCCGATCCAAGTCCTGTTCACTGGATGGACATTCTCACTAAATCTAGGACCTTTCAATTTGAAAGAACATGTCTTGATCACTATCTTTGCCAACTCTGGGTTGAGCGGAGTCCATGCAGTGCAAATTTTCACAACTGTCAAGGTTCTCTATCACAAGAGCATCCATATCATTGAGCCTATATGCTGTCATAGATGACTCAAGTATGTCAATATACAAAAAAACACAGACAATCTGTAACTAATTTCTTCAAGTTATATGGTTAACATCTTTCCTAGAAGATGCGATTTGCTCATTCCCCTATATTTGATTCTCTTCTTACTAAATAAATTTTAGATGCTTGTGTCACGGACTGTGATTCTCTCGTACTCCTGTATCCTTATGAGTGGTATTCAGGGTTATCGAGTGAAGAGTGATGATGCAGAAGGGATAAATACAATTGGGTCGTGGGAGTGATTTCAGGACTATTGGTACTAGGAGTTCTAGGATGGAATGAATATTCACTTAGGAGCTCTAAAGGCGAGATTAGCCTTCCGTGCACAAACTGGTAGGGAGCTGATGCCGCTCTCTTGATGAGGCCATGGAAGACAAAAACTAGTTGTCGTACCTAAATAAGATCGGTGTGTCTCGCTTGATAAACTAGACGTCTGAGTTATGCTGGGCGTGGTACAATCCAATACAAGGAAGTTATTCGCTGTATTGTTCCCTGGAACAGCAAATGAATAAGGACTGGCCTGGCGTGAATGGTGCGCCAAGCGCTGCATAGGCTATACAGTGGCCAAGGAACTGCAGGCCCATGATGGATAATATCAGAGCAGGATCCCTCTAGTGAGTGTGTGAGTCGAGGAAAACCTATGGTCTACTCTGTCTTATGAGGGCGGAGAGTGAATCGTCGGAGCCAAAAAGATGCTCGGACAAAGTGTGGCTCTTGACTTACTTCTAGGATGACAAAGGAGGCACGGGAAAGAACTGATTCCTCACTGAATAGGGAAAACATTTTTGAATCGATTTGGCGAATCTCAAGATGGTTCTGCTACCACGTTATCAACAAGGAGAAAAACCTCCATTGGTCCGCCAAGATCATGAGAATTCTGAAGTAGGCGAAAAATAGTGCTACCAAAATGGTGCAGTTGGTGAAAAATGCCACAATTATCAAGGAAAGCACAAGTGAACGAGGGTGCCGAACGGCTCTGATTGAGAAAGCCATCAGTGGAGAGAAGTTATTTTGTTGGGCGATCGTCCACCACTCATGTAAGTCCCGGAAAAGAAGTGGCATTGATGGTGAGAATTGACGCAGGAAAGCGACAGAAAAACTCACAATGAGGGCATTGTGAAACAAAGTGGAGGAGAATGTCACGGATCGTGATTCTCTCGTACTCCTGTACCCTTGTGAGTTGTGCTCAAGATTATCTGGTGAAGAGTGAGGATGCATGCTCTCGTACTCCTGTACCCTTATGAGTGGTGCTCAGGATTATCGGGTGAAGAGTGAGGATGCAGAAGGGATAAATACAATTTGATCATGGGAGTGGTGTCAGGATGGTTGGTGCTAAGAGTTCTAAGATGGAATGAATATACCCTTAGGAACTCTGAAGGCGGTATTGGCCTCCAGTGCACAAACTGGTCATGATCTGATATTGCTCTCTTAATGAGACAATGGCAGGCTGAAATCAGTTATCGCACCTAAATAAGATCCGTGTGTCTCACTCGATGGACTAGATGCCCAAGCCATACATCTTCTTGATGTTTTCCCACATGCACTTGATTTAATTTCTTCCAGTGTCACACTAGATGCTCGTCGACCGGAATTGAGACGCTTACATCAAGGAAGCTGTCCTTATCTTTTAGTTACCAAAGCTCGTCAGAATTCTTGGAACCACCTAGAGTTGTTCTCAAGATCAGACAATTGCTGGATGATGACTCGCGGCTCTGGTCCGGCGGCGGCGGAGGTGTACAAAGGTTTGACGAGCTTAATAGTCTGGCCGTGTTCTCCATGGCCTTGGTTCACTGGGCCTTAGGAATTTTCGGCCTGATTCGATGACACTTGAAAATTGTATTGTGGGTTTGATTGAGTCGGCCCATACCAGAATGGGTTGAACGGGCCTTGGATAGGTAACTACTGAATGGGCTGGCCTGAATTAGGTTGCCCCTGGTTTGGCTAGGCCTGAACAGGGTCCCACTAGATGGGCTATATCTGCAAAATGGACTCCTGATGGTATGCCTCTAGTGGGATCCTCTAGTGTTGGGTCCAGATGTGGATCCGATTGAGATGTATCGTTCAAGTATCAGTAAGAAAGTTTTTTTTTCTTAACTGAATTGCTTAAAAAACCTACAGGGGACTGCTAACCTTGTTTTGTAGGTTAGTGTTTTTCCGCAACAACAAGGATAGAAAAGAAGGAAATAAAAAATTTGCGGAATCTAAACCAAGAACGTCGTGCTCTAATACCATGACACGAAGTGAAGAAGAAGAGGAGAATTGGAGGAATTTCTTTGTATTCACTCTTTTTCTTTACTTTTTTTTTGCATTATTTACATGTATTTATAGTACAATGTGTGAACAATAAAAGGAATTAATACAAAGATACAGAATCAGTATGAATCACTAATTGATTCATTTAATCAATCTAAATCCTAGATTGATTTAATTATATCTTCAACACACAAATCATATCTCCAACGGGTATAAATTAGATGAACATTGTGGTTCCCTTTTTTAGGGTTAAATGCGATTTGATATATTCTTTCTCCTTTTTCTCCAGTGAAATGTGTGCAGACAATTACATTTTCTTTACCGGAATCTTATTAATTAATTAGGCAGATAGATATATGGGTTAATACCACGAAAAATCACAAACTGGTACACATGTGACAAATTTACCCCGAACTATTTTTTTGACTACCAAAAACCATAAACTGTACACTTGTAACAATTTTACTCCTAACTAATTTTTTGACCACCAAAAACCCCAAACTAGTACACCTGTGATAATTTTACCCCAAATTAATTTTTTGACCATTAAAAATCCTAAACTGGTACATTTGTGACAAATTTATCTTCCTTTAATGTCCGTTAAATTAGATTAATATCACAAAAAATCACAAAATTTCCAATTTGTGACAAACAGAGGGGTAAACCCCAAACTGGTACACCTGTAAACTACCACGTGTTATTAAACTTAACAATTTGATAGTAAAATTTAATGGAAATTAACGGAGGATAAATTTATCACAGGTGTACCAGTTTGGGATTTTTGGTGATCAAAAAATTAGTTCGGGGTAAAATTGTCACAGGTGTACCAGTTTCGGATTTTTTGTTGTCAAAAAAATAATTTGGGGTGGAATTATCACAAATGTACAAGTTTGGAGATTTTTGTGGTATTAACCCTAAATATATAGTCACTGGTGCTTGTGTGCCAACCAAATCACTCTAGCACAAAAGAAAGTTGCGAGGTCCCTTAAATTTCAAGCCATGACAGCTCAATCAAAATCGTGAATTCGGTCAATTCAAAAACATTGCCAACCTATTTTCTAACGCTGAAGAGAGTAATGACGAATTTTATGTATATTATGCTTTATATTGAAGAAGAATACATGAGTCTGTACTTAATTAAATTACCATCTAAGATAACATATCAATCAAAATATTCAAAGAGTATACACGCAATTTTGAGAGACATAAAGAATCAATAGAATTATCTAATTATCTCTAACATAGGAAATTATCCTAAAGAAATCCATAATCATCTCTAACATTCACAATAATTACGCTATTTTAGTCTGTAAATGTTATTATTTCACTATGAAAAGTGAAAACTGTTCTGTAGAATATCTTAATGAAATGCACCCTAATCCATGAGCTCCATTGATAACTCTCTATTAAAGATCTCGCATAGACAGTATATAAAGTGAAAACGAATATTTATAGTTTGCACTGATATATGTAGTATACAATTGAAAGTATACTAATTCTATTAATTTGGATTACTATATTTGTAATAGGTTCTGCTTGTATAATTGAGAATTGACTAATAAAAGATGGGTCCTAACCTATAGAGAGATGAATGAACTAAACTTTTAATACGATTTAGAATTTTTTTCATTGATGGAAAAGCTATTAAATTACTGAATTTAATGACCACTAACTTCATTGATAAGATCTAATTAGGAAGATTTAAATTAAATGGACAATGTGGTTACTTGAACCACATTTCAAGAACTTTCATGTCAAAGTTCCTCTTTTTTGGAGTGAAATACGAATTCGGTATATTCTCTCTTTTTTCTCTGGTGAAATGTATGTGGATATGTATATTTTCTTCATTGGACTTTTATCAATTATTATGCAAGTAATGTATAGTCACTTGTGCTTGTATGCCAACCAAATCCCTCCTGCACAAAAGAAAGTCGCAAGCAAGGTCCCCTAAATTTCAAGCCACGACAGCTCAACCGATCCCCTGAATTTGGGCAAGTCAAAAACAATCCCAGTCTGTTTCAACCGCCCTCTTCATGAAACCTTAAATTCCTAGAAATGAATGTGGCCTCTAGGACGGGAATCATTCACCCGTTTTGTACGTGAACGAGATTATCTGCTAAAGCTCATCGTTTTGATCGGTGATTATAATTAGTTGTTCACTGGCTACACCGAGATTCTTACTGCATCTCCAGGTGAGGAAAGAAAGTAAGACAACCGTCATAACAATTGAGCAACGACGCAAATTGCGCGTGTACACAAATTACAAATATAAAAGTATGAGGATTCTGTACCTTGCATCTCTGGTATTGCTTCTGTAAATAGGTGAGAGTGGAAAGATTCAGCCTTGAAAACCGGTGGATAGAAGATTATATTTAGTGAATCCCGAGAGTCGGTTTCTTATATAAATAAGACTCCTGAGAGTTGTTTCCGATAGGCTTCCCAATCAATCGAGGGCAGAGAGAGAAGATGGCAGGTTTTGAGGTCATCAGTTCAAAGTCTCCTGAAGACCTGCAATCCTCCATTGATGTCCCTCGTAAGCTTTTTACGGCATCACCATGAAAAGCATTCCATTTCTCTGTGCTCTTTTCCTTTTTTTTCCTGTCGAGCTTCCAGTGACTGAACCATACCCCAATTTGGTATATGAATGAACGAAAGAGCGCGAAATGTAAAGGCCGTGTGTATGAATGGGATTGTGTTTGATGCACCGTGATGGAGGTTGGCAAACAACGCACCAACCCCATGAATGATGTTTCTGTAACAGACGAGGAAAGCAGCAAGCTTTTGTTCTGGTTTTGTGATTGGATTCAATGGCTTACCGTGCAGGAACCAACGAAGATGATGATTGCCCGGTCGAAGAGGTGCGCCTCACGGTTCCAACCACGGACGACCCTTCACTGCCCGCCTTGACATTCAGGACATGGGTTCTTGGAATATTATCTTGTGTGATCCTCTCCTTTGTGAACCAATTCTTCGGCTACCGCTCGAACCAACTTTATATCTCCTCAGTTTCAGCACAGATTATTGTTCTTCCCATGGGAAAAATGATGGCTGCAACGCTCCCTTCGAAGCCGATCCAGGTCCCGTTTACAAAATGGTCATTCTCGCTGAATCCGGGACCTTTCAATTTGAAAGAACATGTTCTGATCACCATCTTTGCGAACTCGGGGGCAGGTGGAGTTTATGCACTAAACATAGTCACGATTGTCAAGGCTTTCTATCACAAGGGCATCCATATCATCGCAGCCTTCATGTTAGCACAGACTACTCAGGTATGTCCTTACAAAGATTTTGATGTATTTGGACTCATGACATGAGATGGGTCAATAAAGCCTAAGTATAGTATGGATAAGATTTCTAAAATAAAAAACAAGTGGTAAAGTAAATGCAATATGTGGCTTGCCAAGGTAAGATCTTATTATTCATAGTCTCTCCTTGGATGTATATGCTTGTTTCCCACAGAAGGGTACCCACTTAGCAGCGTTTCCAAGTTTTGTCGACCTCCTTTCCTCTAGGCATATGCTTAGCACGTAATATATGTGCATGCTCCTCGTCCATTTGTACTGGTTGTGTTTATAGGGAATGGTGATTACTGAATGTCACAAATGCAGATAAAAAGTTTGTAAATATATAGAATGCATATTAGTTTATTCCTCTTAAATAAGTTTGTTCTAATCGAATACATTTCAGATGCTTGGGTATGGCTGGGCCGGTTTGTTCAGAAAATACCTGGTAGACTCTCCCTATATGTGGTGGCCCTCAAACCTCGTACAGGTCTCTCTGTTCAGGTACGTTCTTCTCTCTTTTTCTTTTTATGTTTCCCAATGCTAAACCTTCATCTTCCGTTCTCCTTGAAATATAACATGATTGTCTTTTGCATTGCCAACTTCTGTAACATCCAGGGCTTTGCATGAGAATGAAAAGAGACCCAAGGGAGGACATACAAGGCTCCAATTCTTCCTTATGGCTTTCATAGCAAGCTTTGCTTATTATCTGATTCCAAGCTATTTTGTCCCTTCAATATCTGCCATCTCCGTTGTTTGCTTGATATGGACTAAATCGATCACAGCCCAGCAAATCGGCTCTGGCCTCCACGGCCTTGGCTTGGGCTCATTTGGCCTCGACTGGTCCACGGTCGCTGGATTCTTGGGAAGCCCTTTGGCCTACCCAGGCTTTGCCATCGTCAATGTCCTTGTTGGGTTCTTCTTGATGATCTATGTTGCTCTCCCAATTTTGTATTGGTCCAATGCATACGAAGCTAAACGGTTCCCCATCGTATCCTCCCATACTTTCGACTCAACTGGCCAAACCTATAACATCACTCGGATCCTCAATGCCAAGACTTTTGACATCGATATGGAGGCCTATAATGGTTATAGCAAACTTTACCTCAGTGTCATGTTTGCATTCACTTATGGGTTGAGCTTTGCAACCTTGACAGCTACCATTTCACATGTCGCCCTTTTCCATGGAAAGTAAGCTTCTTCAATTCTGTCTTATTTTTCCCTTTCTTGTTTTGTTAGTTAGTCTACTCACTGAAAAACATTCTGTGTTCAAAAAATTGTTTGGTCAGAACAATATGGCAAATGTGGCAGAAAACGACGGCAACATTGCAGGGTCACCTTGGAGATGTGCACACAAGATTAATGAAGGAGAACTATGAAGTCGTACCACAGTGGTGGTTTCACATAATCTTGATTGCGATGGTGGCACTTGCTCTGTGGACATGTGAAGGTTTCGGCCAACAACTCCAACTGCCTTGGTGGGGAGTTCTGCTTGCATGCGCGATGGCACTATTCTTCACTTTACCTATTGGGATAATTGCGGCCACAACAAACACGGTAATTTATATATATATATATATATATATATATATATATATATATATATCTAACAATACAAAATAGTAAATTTGAATTTGTGAGCTGAAAGTCAATAGAAGCAATTCTCAAGATGAATTACATTTCTGCAGGCGCCGGGGTTGAACGTGATCACAGAGTTGGTCATAGGGTATATTTATCCGGGGAAGCCTCTCGCTAATGTAGCATTCAAGACGTATGGGTACATCAGTATGACCCAAGCTCTCTCGTTTCTATCAGACTTCAAGTTAGGTCACTACATGAAGGTCCCTCCCAAGTCAATGTTCATCGCTCAGGTAATATGTTAGACCATTGAAACTTCCAATTGGAGCCACATACTTTCAACTGACTCATAAGATTGTGAATTTTTCGTGCTACAGTTGGTGGGGACTGTTCTCGCATCAAGTGTCTACTTTGCAACGGCGTGGTGGCTTCTCACCAGCATAGAACACATTTGTGACCCGTCTCTCCTACCAGAGGGAAGCCCTTGGACATGCCCCGGAAACGATGTCTTTTACAGCGCTTCAATCATCTGGGGAGTCATCGGACCGCTTCGAATGTTCGCAAAGTTAGGGATCTACCCCGAGATGAACTGGTTCTTCCTCATTGGATTCCTTGCTCCGGTGCCCATCTGGTACCTGTCGCGAAAATTCCCCAACCAAAAGTGGATTCAGTACGTGAACATGCCAATTATCCTAGGAGCTACACAGAGCATGCCTCCAGCAAGAGCTGTGCACTATTTGACTTGGGGTGCGGTTGGAATCTTCTTCAACTTCTATATTTACAAAAGGTTTAAGGGTTGGTGGGCTCGGTATAACTACGTTCTGTCAGCTGCTCTGGATGCCGGAGTCGCCTTCATGGGAGTGCTGCTCTATTTCACCCTTCAATCTTACGACATTAGTGGCCCAGATTGGTGGGGACTTATGAATGATGATCATTGCCCATTGGCTACTTGTCCTACAGCACCTGGAATTGTGAGCGAGGGCTGTCCAGTTATAAGATAGGGTTTGGGTGGGAAATGTTATGTAAATGTTTAAAGCTGTCATGTTCCTTCAGATTATCGTGTCCATAGTTACAGTTCGGAAAGGCATACGCGTTGGAGAAGATGGAGCAATTGTTCGTTGGGGAATATCGAAACTGATTGTACATTGTAATAGATGCCCCGGCCCAGCCCAGGCCCATGTTCAATATAGCCAACTCAGCCCACTTTCATTTTCCTTCACAGATGATTCACGTTGGAGTCATTGAAACCCGCGGACAAAACAAGGAAAATAGAAGGGAGCTCGTCCGAATAAATATTTTAATAAGTTTCTCCATATAGCGTCCTTAACTTAAAGCATAATCCCTATTATGTTTAATCACTTTGATACCGAAAATTGTATCCACTTCTCTCAAATCTTTCATTTTAAATTGAGAAGATATATTCTTTTTATTTTCATTTATGCCATGCATATTTGTACCAATATTAGCATATTATAACTCCATACTCTTTCGTATACTTTGAATAAATGCGCTTATCATCATTGTTATGCTTAAATCCATACGATAAATCATTCTCAAAAAAATGCAGCTTGTTTCACATTAATAGCCTCAGGATCCCAAGAACCTTCCTTGGGTAGAATGTGTTTTATCAAATTATCCACAATCAAGTTCTTGGTAGTGTGGGGAAGTTTCTTTTGGCATTCCAAGTTAAAGGCAATTTTGAAATAATTACAGCAATTTGAAGAAGTTCAGAAACTTCAATTATAAGGTCTTTGAGTTTGGCAACGTATATTTAGAGAAAGTTCACAAATTTTTCAATACACTAGTAAGAAAAGCTACATGCGGTTTTTAAAAAAATTATAGATGCAAATTTTTTACTAGTTCGCAGTTTTTTTTCGCATCACAATCAAGTTCAATGAAACTTACTGACTTTTTCTCTTTCTCTCACATTAAAGTTCGTAGTTTTTCAATACATTAGTTCGCAATTTTTTTTAAAAAGTATAATACGCTAATTTTTCCGATTATATACCTAACAAGGGTCTTGTTTTTTTTATTGAGTAATAAGGGTCTTTTTAGCAAGTGTCTTTAAGCACTTCTTAAGTATAATTACTATACTTGACTAAAAAAAAGTATACTTAATATGAACAAATTATAGAAAAACTGCAAATTTTCTTTAAATGACTTTTCCTTTTGCTAGAACTATCTTTGAACGTGTGATTCACATCTTAGCCGCCATACTCAAAGGTTGGTTCTATGTAATCCTGAATTTTGGAATTTTTGCTTTTTATGGAGAGAGTGGCTGGAACAGACTTGAAATTTTTCATCTTCTTTCTTTTGTTTTACTTTCCAATTTTAGGGAATTAACTCAGCGTCGTAACTTTGAAATATAATAGATTATAGATCTTATGACCATTGCTTCGTAGCATTTATATAAGGAAGATAGCACAAGAAAATATATTCGGACCTTGCAATTTTCTGGTGCGGGAAATAATAAAGTGATTCGATTGACATAAATGCATTAGTAACCATGGATTTTACTTACCTAATAAATGGTCAGTTTCGCCAAAGAACTGCAACGGCTGAGTAAATTCCCTAGATTTCGAAAAGTAAAACAAAACAAAAGGAAGAAGCGAAAAATTCCAGCTTGTTACAATCACTCTATCCATAAAAGCAAAAATTTCCAAATTTCAGGATTACATCGCACCAACCTTTGAGTATGGCCTCTAGGACGTGACCCACTCCAGTTTTCGCAGGTAAATGGAATAATTACGAAAATTCATATAAGATTCACCAGATTCTTTGTGCCTGATGCCCTTTTTGCCACTATGGCTGATTTGAGCCATCATTGAGGTAAACTCGTCACCAAACCATCACCTACGTCTCTCGGATTTTTCTATACGTGTTCATGTGTGCCCGCGTATGTTTTGGGTGTGTGTATCATGCAACAAGGTCACAAGCGCGAGCTCTCGATATCGCGCTGAGTTATGGTGAGGTCGCCACTTCGAAGAACCAAGAACGAAATCTCAACCACACCTCTTGGTAATGCTTTTATAAAATTCTATATCAAATGCTATGAGAAAAGCCAAGCTCATGCAATATTAATTCATTTTATACATTAGTAACTTATAATAAGCAGCATAATACTTTTTGAAGGCCCTAGGGATATAAACGGGCAACAAGAGGGTCTAAATTCCAACCGTTCATTTAGAGATCCACATCTCACGTAAAGAATTTATGTAAGTTAGATAGAGCGTGCAATTGTTTTATTCATTTTAAGATACTTTACGCTTGATTATATTACAATAAGATGCCGTAAAATATAAGAAGTTACATGATGGTTTAAGTATAAAGTGAAATGCCCATACAACAACCCCTCTTTATGAGTAAATAAACATAATTGCACTAGAAGTCATAAAACTTATAGTAAAAATGTAATTGAGTTCTAAAACTTTCAAACAATATAATTAAGTCATAAACTTGTCAAATTGTTGCAATCAAGTTCTTCGGTTAACTCCGTCCAGCTTGGCTAACCGAAGATGCTGACTTGGCTTTTTATTATTTTCTCTCTCCTACTTGGCAATGACGTGGCTTAAATATTGGTCAAAATCTAATTTTTTAATGCAAATTTTATTTAATTTATTTTTAAAAATAAGAAAAATTTTAAAATATATATATACAAAAAAAGAAAAAAAAAGGAAGCAAGAAGCCCTCGCCATCGCCGCTGCCCCACCATGGCCGGTGGTCGCCGGGCAATGGCCAAGGTCCGGCGACCCTCGCCAACCATTCCCCTACCATCATCGGCGGCCTCCCTCGCCTGTTTCTTCCTCCTCTTTTTTTTTTAAATAAAAAGATAATAAAATACAGAATTTTATCAAAAATATGAGAATATCCTCTGGTGTGGAGGGAATTGATCCGATTCAAGCATTAGATAGGCCACCAAGAGGTTTACTTCCTTTGTTGATAGGAGATTAGACATGATCAAATTTTATTAGGAGAATAATGGTGTAACTCTAGGGCTTTACCCTCATTTCTTATCCAAAAAATGGGATTCCAAAGTTATTTCTAGAAGGCAAGACACGAAGAATCGCAAAATTACAAATGAATGTACAAAAAGAACTTAATTGTGTGAATGATAAACAATATCAAAAGTTTTATTAGAATTTCGAGATAATTAGGGATTTCTCTAGCATAGGAAATTATCCTAGAGAAATTTTTAATTATCCCTTGATTGATATTATTTATTAGGGGTAGTTAAGATTAAGAATAATAATGCTGAAGAGAGTAATAAGGAATTTTGTGTATATTCTGCTTTATATTGAAGAAGAATACATGAGCATGTACTTTATTAAATCACAATCTAAGAAACTTGCAAGGTCCCTTAAATTTCAAGCCACGACAGCTCAATCGATCCCCTGAATTTGGGCAAGTCAAAAACATTGCCAGCCTGTTTTCTAACGAAAGCTCGTCGTTTTGATTGGTGATTAGTATTAGCTCTTCACTGGCGACACTGACATTCTTACTGAATCTCCAGGTAAGGAAAGAAAGTAAGACAACCATCGTACCAATTGAACAATGGCACGAATTGCGCCTGTGTACGCAAATTATACATATGGAAGTATGAGATTCTGTACCTTGAATCTCTGGAATTGCTCGTATAAATTGGTGAGAGTGGAAAGATTCAGCATTGAAAACCGGTTGATAGAAGATTACATTCAGTGATTCCTGGGATTAGGTTTCTTAGATAAATAGGACTCCAAGAGAGTTGTCCCACACGGGCTTCCCATTCTGTAGAGGGTAGAGACAGAAGATGGCAGGTTCAAAGCCTCCTGAAGACCTGCATTCCTCCACTAATGTCCCTCGTAAGCTTTTTACGCCATCACCGTGAAGAACATTCCATTTCTTTGTGCTCTTTCTTTTTTCCTGTCGAATTTCCAGCGACTGAACCATACACCAGTCTGGCATATGAATGAATGAAAGAGCATGAAATGTAAAGGTCGTGTGTATGAATGGGATTGTGATTGATGCACCATGATGGAGGACCAACCCCATGAATGATGTTTCTGTGACGGAGGATGAAAGCACCGAGCTTTTGTTCTGGTTTTGTGATTGGATTCAATGGCTTACCATGCAGGAACCAACGAAGATGATGATTGCCCGATCGAAGAGGTGCGCCTCACGGTTCCAACCACGGATGACCCTTCACTGCCCGCCTTGACATTCAGGACATGGGTTCTTGGGATAGTATCTTGTGTTATCCTCTCCTTTGTGAACAAATTCTTCGGCTACCGCTCAAACCAGCTCAGTATCTCCTCAGTTTCAGCACAGATTATTGTGCTTCCCATAGGAAAAATGATGGCTGCAACGCTCCCTTCGAAGCCAATCCAGGTACCGTTCACGAAATGGTCGTTCTCGCTTAACCCGGGACCTTTCAATTTGAAAGAACATGTTCTGATCACCATCTTTGCGAACTCGGGGGCGGGTGGAGTCTATGCGATCCACATAGTCACTATTGTCAAGGCTTTCTATCATAAGGGCATCCATTTCATCGCAGCCTTCATGCTAGCACAAACTACTCAGGTATGCTCTTACAAAGATCTTGATTTATCTTGAATCGTGATATAAAGATCTTGATTTATCTTGAATCGTGATATGGGATGATCAATCAATAAAGCCTACGTATTGTATGGATAAGATTTCTAAAATAAGAAAACAAGTGGTAAAGTAAATGCACAATATGTGACTTGCCAAGGTAAGATCTTATTAATGCATAGTCTCTCCTTGGTTGTGTATGCATGTTTCCCACAGAAGGGTATCCACTTAACAGTGTTTCCAAGTTTTGTCAACCGTCTTTCTTCTAATGCATATGTTTAGCATGTAATATATGTGCGTGCGCCCAGTCCATTTGTACTGGTTGTGTTTATAGTGAATGGTGATTATGTATGTCGCAAATGCAGATAAAAGATGTATAAATATGCAGAATGGGTATTGGCTTATTCCTCTTTAAGTTTCTTCTAATCAAATACATTTCAGATGCTTGGATATGGCTGGGCCGGTTTGTTCAGAAAATACCTGGTAGACTCTCCCTATATGTGGTGGCCCTCAAACCTTGTACAGGTCTCTCTGTTCAGGTACTTTCTTCTCTCTTTTTTTTATGTTTCACAATGCAAAACCTTCAGCTTCCGTTCTCCTTGGAATATAACGTGATTTTCTTTTGCATTACCAACTTCTGTAACATCCAGGGCTTTGCATGAGAATGAAAAGAGACCCAAGGGAGGACTAACTAGGCTCCAATTCTTCCTTATGGCTTTCATAGCAAGCTTTGCTTATTATCTGATTCCAGGTTTTGTTTTCCCTTCATTATCTGCAATCTCCGTTATTTGCTTGATATGGACCAAATCGATCACGGCCCAGCAAATCGGCTCTGGCCTCCATGGCCTTGGCTTGGGCTCATTCGGCCTCGACTGGTCCACGGTTGCTGGATTCTTGGGAAGCCCTTTGGCCTACCCAGGCTTTGCCATCATCAACGTCCTTGTTGGGTTCTTGTTGATGGTCTACGTTGCTCTCCCCATTCTGTATTGGTCCAATGCATACGAAGCTAGACGGTTCCCCATCGTATCCTCAAATACTTTCGACTCATCTGGCCAATCCTATAACATTACTCGGATCCTCAATCCCAAGACTTTTGACATCGATATGGAGGCCTATAATGGTTATAGCAAACTTTACCTTAGTATCATGTTTTCATTCACTTATGGATTGAGCTTTGCAACCTTGTCAGCTACTATTTCACATGTCGCCCTTTTCCATGGAAAGTAAGCTTCTTCAGTCCTTTCTAATTTATCCCTTTCTTGTTTTGTTAGTTAGTCTACTCCCTGAATAAGTTTCTGTTTTCAAAAAATTGTTTGGTCAGAACAATATGGCAGATGTGGAAGAAAACGACAGCAACATTGCAGGGTCAATTTGCAGATGTGCACACAAGATTAATGAAGGAGAACTATGAAGTCGTACCTCAATGGTGGTTTCACATAATCTTGATTGTAATGGTGGGACTTTCTCTGTGGACATGTGAAGGTTTCGGCCAACAGCTCCAACTACCGTGGTGGGGAGTTCTGCTCGCGTGTGCGATGGCACTATTCTTCACTTTACCTATTGGGATAATTGCGGCCACAACAAATTCGGTAATTTACATATCTAGCTGCTCAAAATTGTGAATTTGAATTTATGAGCTGAAAATCAATAGAAGCTTTTCTCAAGATGAATTACATTTCTGCAGCCACCAGGGTTGAACGTGATCACAGAGTTGGTCATAGGGTATATTCTTCCCGGCAAGCCTCTCGCTAATGTAGCATTCAAGACGTACGGGTACATCAGTATGGCCCAAGCTCTCACATTTCTATCGGACTTCAAGTTAGGTCACTACATGAAGGTCCCTCCCAAGTCAATGTTCGTCGCTCAGGTAATATATCAGACGGTTGTAATTTTCAAATGGAGCGACATAGTTTCAACTGACTCATATGACTGTGAATTTCTCATATTACAGTTGGTGGGGACTGTTATCGCATCAAGTGTCTACTTTGCGACGGCGTGGTGGCTTCTCACCAGCATAGAAAACATATGTGACCCGTCCCTCCTACCAGAGGGAAGCCCTTGGACATGCCCGGGAGACAGTGTCTTCTACAGCGCTTCGATCATATGGGGAGTCATCGGACCGCTTCGAATGTTCGCGAAGTTAGGGGTCTACCCTGAGTTGAACTGGTTCTTCCTCATTGGATTACTCGCTCCGGTGCCTGTCTGGTACTTGTCGCAAAAATTCCCCAACCAAAGGTGGATTCCATACATAAACATGCCAATTATGCTAGGAGCTACACAGAGCATGCCACCAGCAAGATCTGTGCACTATTTGAGTTGGGGTGTGGTTGGAATCTTCTTCAACTTCTATATTTACAAAAGGTTCAAGGGTTGGTGGGCTCGGTATAACTACGTTCTTTCAGCTGCTCTGGATGCCGGAGTCGCCTTCATGGGGGTGCTGCTTTATTTCACCCTTCAGTCGCACAACATTAGTGGCCCAGAATGGTGGGGACTTATGAATGATGATCATTGCGCATTGGCTAGTTGTCCTACAGCACCTGGAGTTGTGAGGGAGGGCTGTCCAGTTATAAGATAAAGTTTGGGTGGGAAATGCTATGTAATTGTTTAAAACTGTCATGTTCCTTCAGATTATCATATCCACAGTTAGCGTTCGAGGCTGCGTCGGGGATTTTAGAAACTGAATGTACGTTGTAATAATTGGCCCAGCCCAGGACCGTGTTCAAAATAGTCAACTCGTCCCTTCATTTATGCCGTGCATATTTGTACCAATATAAGTACATTTTAACTCCACACTCTTTTGTGAAATTTGAATAAATGCAGTTATCAATATTGTTATGCTTAAATCCATATGATAATACCATCGAATGCCATTATCAACAAAATGCTGCTTGTTTGCAACTTCTTTCACATAAATTGCCTCACAATCCCAAGAACCTTCCTCACTTGATAAAGGATTGCTCGAGTCAATTGTTATTTGTGAATATGCTAAGGTATCACTTTAATCTTTAAAAAATTTATATTTGAAAAATTCAATATCTCTTGATTCCACGATAATATTAGATTCAACATCTAATAATCGATGACTTTAGTGTTTTCAGCATATCCAACAAACACAGTTTTTTAATGCCCTTGCCCCTAATTGGGTTCACTTAGGATTAGAAAATTCTATAATATGCAAAGCATTCCCACACTTTAAAGTATTGAATATTTGGTACCCTTCTTTTCCATAATTCATATGGTGATATCTTAAATTTCTTTGAAAGAATTTTGTAGCGCATATGATTTGCAGCAAAAAGTGTTTCTCCCCTCAAATTGATTGGCAATTTTGCTCGTAAGATCATGGAATTAATCATGTCTACTAAAATTCAATTCTTTCTCTCAGTCAATCCATTTTGTTGTGCTATATAAGCTGCACTTGCTTGATGCACAATACCATTTTCTTCATAGGATGCAGAGAAAAATGTTTGAAGTATTATCCTTGCCAATCACTTCTAAGAACTTTGATTTTTTTGCATCCTTTTATTTTTTAACTACTCTTTTATATACCTTAAGCACGTCAAAAGCTTGATCTTTTGATTTCATAAGGTAAATATGAGTATGTTTAGAGTAAACATCAATAAATGTAATAAATAATGATTTCCACCACTAGTTACAATACCATTCAATTAACAAATATCAAAATGCAACAGTTGTAATACTTTAGTAGATCTTTCTACCTTTGAGAATGATTTCTCAATCATCTTTTCTTGTAAACATACTTCCAAATCCTTCTTATCCAGATTATCAAATGATATTATATCACCTTTATGCATAAATTTCAAAGTATTATAACAACATGAGATAATTTGTTATTCCACAAGAAAGATACTCAAGCATATAAGCAAAAATAAAAGTTTCAATAATACTTATCTGTCAAGATTGCAAGCATATGCTACAGCCGCCATCTCCATCTCTATGCAAATAATACCTTAACATTGTTAGAGATTGACAGAGTAATAGTTAAGGTATTATTTGCACCCTTTATTATTACTGCAACATTTAAAACATATATACCTTCAAGATATTCACCGAAACTACAAAGAAATGAGTTAAAAATTACTCAATTTCTCTCTTGGAATTCACCTTGTGTGTGTTATTAAAATTGTGTGTGAAAAGCAAAAAAGAGAAAATGTCGTGAAGAAGAGAGAGTCGTTGTTGTTATGAACAAAAGTGATTGTTGGATATGAAAAAAAAAGTGATTATTGACACGAAGAGAAATGATGGTTAATCATAAAAAGTGGTGATGTTAGGATAAGATACCTATTCCAAAAAGATGTGTTGATTGGTTGTATGTAAAAATGACCAAATCACACATTATTCACAACAACAAAAAAACAATTCTTTTTTCTTCACAGCGTTATTTCTTCTTCTCTTTTCACAAACAAGTTTGATGGCACATTAAAGGCGACAATTAGACTTATTAAATGGGTCTTAAAATCCATATAAGACCCATTTAAAAAAGGAAAAAATTTCAAATCAGTACCCAAAATAAGGTCATTTTCTTAAAAAGAGGTTCAAAGTGGACATAGTGCCAAATAAGAACTTGAAGTGCTCAATCAGTCTCAAATAAGAGCCTGAAGTGCCCAATTAATCTCAAGTAAGGGCCTGAGTTCGCCGGCCGGTCAAATGCTCACTAGCGGGCAAGCATGTCACTGTTCCGGTAATCGGAATAATGGCAATTTCGTCTTTTACTTTTTAATTTTTTTTTGTTTCTTTTTTCCTTTTTATGTTTTTTCTTTTCCTTTTCTTCTTCTTTTTTTTTCCTCTTTTCCCTTCGCCGGCCATAGCTGGGGCTAGCGGAGGTTGCCGACCTTTGGCAGGGGCTACCCACGCCAGCGTCGAGCGAGGATCGCCCTCACCGGCGTCGGACCTCTCTTGCCTGCGTCGGGCGAGGGTCGCCCTCGCCTGCCCAACCCAAGCGAGAGCAACCCTCGCCCGATGTCGACAAGGGCAACCTCCGCCCGAGGCCGGCAACCTCTACTGGCCCGACAGAGGGAAAAGGGGAAAAAAAAAAAAAGAAGAAAAGGAAAAGAAAAAGAAAAAAAGAAACAAAAAAATTTAAAAGTAAAAGACGAAATTACCCTTATTGCGATCGCTGGAAGAGACGTGCTAGCCGGCTGGTGAGCATTTGACCAGCTGGCGAACCCGGGCCCTTACTTGAGACTAATTGGGCACTTCGGGCCCCTATTTGAGACTGATTGGGCACTTCAAGCCCTTATTTGGCACTTCAGGCCCTTATTTAACACTATATCTACTTTTAACCCTTTTTTTGAAAAAAATGACCTCACTTTAGGTACTGATTTGAAATTTTCCCTTTAAAAAAAAGGATAAGTGCACTACAAGTCCTAAAACTTGTCACAAAAATGCATTTGAGTCATAAAACTTACAAAAAGTGTAATTAAGTCCTAAAACTTATCAAATTAATTCAATCGAGTCCTCAATTTAACACCGTTAAATTTACTAACGGAAAACGCTAACGTGGCGCTGATGTGTCATATTTTAATACTTTTATTGAGACACGTGACGTCCAACAAGCGCCACGTTAGAAAAATTTAAAAAAATGTAAATTAAATTAGAAAAAGCTATAAAAAAAAAAGGAAAAAAAAACCCTAACCAGCAGTTGCGGCGGTGGCCAAGCCCTCGCCGGTAGCCGTTGCCACAGCCGCCAGGAAGGACCGGCAGAGGTCGTCTGGGCCTTCCTGAAGCCCGGCAACCATCGCCGGCCCCGGGCGAGTCCCTGGTGAGGGCCTACGGCCCCCGATCTGGGGGAGGGCGCAACCCTCGCCCTAAATCTGAGCGAGGGTCGCCGACCCTCGCCTGGGGCTGACGCGGACTGGCGAGGCCTCGCCCAGGGTGGGCGACCCCAGGCGAGGCCTGGCCGGCCCCCGACGACCCTCGCTCAAATCTGAGGCGAGGGTTGTGCCCTCCTCCAGATCAAGGGCTTCATGCCGTCGCCGGGGATCGGTGGGGCCTCGCCCGAGGCCGGCGAGAGTCGCCGGGCTTCGAGAAGGCCCATGCGACCTCCGCTGGCCCTTCCCGGTGGCTGTGGTGGCAGCTACCGTCGAGGGCTTGGCCACCGCCGTAGCTGCCAGTTGGGGTCTCTTTTTTTTTATAGCTTTTTTCTAATTTAATTTTATTTTTTCTGACGTAACGCTTGTTGGACGCCACATCATTACCACGTGTCCCAATAAAAGTAATAAAATATGACACGTCAGCGTTTTCCGTTAGTAAATTTAACGGTGTTAAGTTTAGGACTCGATTGAATCAATTTGACAAGTTTTAGGACTCGGTTGCACTTTTTGTAAGTTTTAGGACTCCAATGCATTTTTGTGACAAGTTTTAGGACTTGTAGTGCACTTATCCCTTAAAAAAATAAATGGATCATAAATAGGTCAATACAACTTTAAAGAGTTCATCTTAAATAGGTCTTCATTAAGTCTTTCATAAATGGATCTTAATAGGTTGAGTGTGAAACTCAATTCCAATGCACCCATTAAGCCCACCCCCTTTTTATAAAAATATTTTTTTAAAAAAATCGAAATTATTTTATATTTTCTTTTCTTTTCTTTCTTTTTTCTTTATTTTCGGCCGGTGGCCGGCCACCGACCATAGGGGAGTAACAACCTCGCTGGCCTGTAGCGAGGTTGGTGAGGCTCGGATCGCCGAAATCGAGCAAGCCCGGTGATTCGAGCCTCGCCTGAGGTCGACGATGCCGAGGCATTGCCAGATCGGCGAGCTCGTCCTCGCCTATGACCAATGGCCGGTCGCCATGGCCGACCACCGGCCAAAAATAAAGGAAACTGAAAAATAAAAAATAAAAAATAATAATTAAAATTTCTATTTTAAAAAATAAATAAAATAATAATTTATTAAAATTATTAAAATGCATCCATGAAGTAAAATCAAATCAGATTTTATATACCAAACGTCGAAAAATATTTTCTAATTCATTTTCAAGTATCAGCCAACACTGGAAATTTTTTTATTTTCTTGAAAAATGACTTCATGGAAGATATTTTATAAAAATGTTGTATTTTTCATGAAACAAACATAACCTCAATTTTTAAAAAAAATTATAAAAATTGTTCACTAGTTTTGTATTGTATGAAAATGTTTTAGTAGTTTAATTTTTAAAAAGAGTCATAAGAAACAAGTTTTCCTATATTTAGTTAAATATAAAAATGTTTTACTAATATGGGTTGAGTCGGGTATGGGTCGGGATATTTATATTACAAATAAATAGATCATAAACGGGTTAATAGGTCAATTTGGGTCAGATCATTTATGACCCGACTCAAACCCGACCTGACCCAACTCACCCGTTTAACAGGTCTAGCGACAATCCAAGAAGGAAATTGAGTCATTGCTGAACTCATTTTTTTGTGGCTTTGGTGTATGTTGTACAGATGTATTTGCTCTAAACCTGACAATAACAATAGTGTAGATAAATAATATATTAAGGACAGTGATTGTCATCACGCATCAAAGAGTTAAAAGAACTATAAACTACTGTTAAATCTTCATCAGCAAAAATTTCCCCAACATTTGATTCCTCAAAGTTAGGTCATAGCAACATCCTTTCCAACCCTCAACTAGAGCAGCAACTTCCTTTTCAACCATGAATTAGAGAGGGGACAGAGATGTGAAATTAGCAAGGTTATCATAACAAGTGTGACCAACTTTAATGTTTCAAAATGTGACATGTTTCCATAAATGTAGTCCTTGTTGTAAATTAACTAGGTCAAATCATTCCTAAGTTGCAAAACTGACAAAAAAAACAGCCATTTCATTTCTTATTGTGATAGAGTCTTCATAATTGTGACAATGTGCACAGCCACAGAGTAGACTCTGCTCTCCTCAGAGTTGGCAAATTTTTTACTAGTAAGGATATTATTAACGAGTGTTTTTTAGCACTTGTCGATTTATAAAGCGTTTACATAACAAGAGAAAAACAGGGTATTGAAAAATTGGAAACTATCTTTAAATGACTTGCTAGTACTATCTTTAAATGGGTGATTTACATCATCTCAGAATTTTTGCTTTCTATGGAGAGAGTGGTTGGAACATGTTGGAATTTTCCGTTTTTTTTCTTTTGCTTCACTTTCCAATATTCAGGAAATTAACTCAGCTGTTGTGGTTTTGTAAATAAATGGACTATTGATCTTATGACCGTTTCTTTGTAGCATTTTTAGTTAGGGAACCTAGCACAAGAAAATATCAGATATTTTTTATTTACAACGTAAATGGTAAGCTTCGCTAAAGAAATTACATCGGCAGTGTTAATTACCTGAATTTGGGAAAGAAAAACCCCAAAAAAGAAAAAGAAAGATTCCAGCCTGTTATAAACGCTGTCTCCATAGAAGCAAAAATTCCAAAAATCCAGGATTGCATCAACCACCAACTTTGGAGAATGGACTCCAAGATGTGAATCACTTACCCAATTTTCACACTTTCATGGAATTTGTACCAAGACTCATGCTAGGTTCACTGGATTCTCCGTGCCACCAGATACCCTTTTTGCCACTTAGCCAATCTCTCTATGCATTTACATGAACTAGAGACAGACAAATGTTCTCTGATTCACTTGTGCATGTATAGATAGGTGGAAATCAGCCGCAGAGGCAAGATTCTGCCTTGAGAACCAGTTGACCACTTGAGAAGAGAGTACATGTAGTGATTGTTGAACTAGAGAGGATGACAGGTTTCGAGGTTGAAGGTGCAAAATCTACTAAAAAACTGTCTTGTAAGTCCCTCATCCATCACCACCAAAGGCATTGCATTTCTTGCTGAAGCTTTTTCTTTTTGTGGTGTTAAATTTTCAATGAATCATGAAATTCGACGTCAGGATTGTGATTCCGAAGCACTATTATGAAGGGGATGGCAAACAATCGACCAACCACATCGATGATGTTTTTCCATAACAGAGAAGCAAATTGAACAATATTTAATTCCTCGTTCAGGTAAATTACACATCCTAGAGAATTGAGGCCTTTCAAACTCCTATAGTTTCTCACTTTGGGCCCACTCATAACATTGTGAACTTCCCGATTGCACAGTTGGTTGGGACAATCCTTGATTTGAGCCGTCTATTTCGCCACAGCGTGATGGCTAGTCACCAGCATCTAACTGCATATGTGACCCAGCCCTGCTACCAGATGGAAGCCCATGAACATGCCCCGGTGACAATGTTTTCTACAGCGCCTCAATCATATGGAGAGTCGTTGGCCCCCTCAGGATGTTTGGAAAATTCGGGTTCTATTCCTAGATGAACTGGTCTTCCTCATTGGATTGCTCGCCCCTTTGCCTGTCTGGTACCTGTCGCAGAGATTCCCTGACAAAAGGTGGATTCAATACTTTAACATGCCAGTCATCATAGGCTCACGAGCATACCACCGGCCTCTAATGGGATAGAAAACAGTTGTCGTACGTGGCATCGTCAATGCAGAATGGTTGTGAACGGATTTTTTGCAATTTTTAATTTTTTTCTCTTTTTTATTTTCTTTCTTTCTTTTTTCTCCTTCGTCCACCGGTTGGCAGGCCTTAGCAATGGTCGGCGACCGGCCACAAGCAAGGGCCGAGCTCGCCAGGCTCGAGTGAGGCTCACCCTCACTTGTGGTCGGTCGCCGGCCATAATGAACGGCCGAGGAAGAAGGAAAATAAGAAAGAAAAGACAAAAAATGCATAACATTAAAAAAATGAAAAAAATCATCCGAGCAGTGCCGCATAGTACAGCGTCCACGTCGGTAATTCTCAACCAAATTTGGCCAATTAAATTAGATTACCAAATCGTCCAAATATTTAAGACTAAAATTGATACAATTAAAAAGTTTAGGACTGAATAAGCTGCCGTTTAATATGTTTAGGACTTCTTGGACAATTTTCCCAGCATATGGACATTAGAAGTGCCAAAAGTTTTCCTCGGCTCACTCCAATGGCAAATCAAAGAAAAAACGATAACTTAAATACCTTCGGTGCCAATAGGCATGCGACCTTGTTGATAAAGGGATTAAGGGTTGGGTCGGAGAGTACCAGGTCCCGGGTTCAATCCCTGTGAGTATCGCACACACATATACATGTAAAAGAGGAGTGAGATAAAATAAAATAAAAACTGCCTCTGGCGACAAATTCTAGCCAAGAGTTATAAAAGTGAGAAGTGAGATAAAAAAAATCGCACACACACATACATGGAAGAGAGGAGTGAGATAAAATAAAAAAAGTGCCTCACAAATTCTAACCAAGAGTTATACATGGCTTTTTTAATTACAAAATAATTCATACGTGACTTTTTTTTATTCAAACAAGTCCAAGGTAAACAATGATGTGACCGGATTCTTCATAAACGATGCCGTATGAGCCGATTTTGAACTTTATTCATTATTTTCGTTATCAGTCAAGCCATGAATCCCAGTTTGAGGATTACATGATAGATGAAGATGGTGAAAGATGAACGAGCTTTGATGGTCATTTATATGCTTGTTGCACTATCTGATCTGAATCTTATTGAAAATCGACCACATCCAACTCAATGTAATCGATGATGGATAGCGGAATTCAATGACGAAGAAGAGCGACTCTGTCTCACTCAACTTAACAAACTAACTCCGGGCTACCGATTGAAACAAGGAAGGTCTCTGTGGCGGTGAAGCAAGAGGTGGGAGCAACGAGGTAATCTGAACAGGAAACACTTAAACAAAATGGGAATATGAGTACGAAAACTGTACACGAAGCGAAATCGGACATGATGATATATAAAAGGAGATGTTTGACTTAGCTTACCGGTTGGAATCGGAACCCCTCTAACTGAGATGAGCGCATTCCTTCGGTTATTGGCTGAGCATAATCGAATTCTGCGAGGCAACATTACTGATCTTTCTCTTGGATGATTTCACCGAACGCCTTCTGTGCATCGTCTAACGCATGGCACCTCCCATACTTCGACACCGCCACATTGAACTCAAACCGCTACCCTCAAAACAATTGGCACCGACAAACCTTTCGGACCGAAGAATAGCGAGTCTCGTTTGCGGCAATGAGAAGACAACAAAGCAGAGCATAGGTGAAGAGGTGAATTTGAAAATGAATTCGAAATCTAATACATGAGTTTAATCGGGAAAGAGACGACCTGATAAGAGCGACTACAGAATGACGAATTCCGTCGTTGCCTGAACGTCCTAAGAAACTGGCCGTCTATGAAGATTTCTCTTTTCTTCTCTCTCCATGTTTAACATGCAGTGTATGTCACGGAGATTGAAATGGAGCCGGAGTTAATTGTCAAACTTAAGGACGCGAGCCTCTTCGCCTACAGATGACAGAACCCTTAATCCTAGGCCTCGAGCTTCTGTCTCCCGTCTCGAAGAAGCATTTGCACCGATGAATCCACCCGGCCTACTTGCGCGACTCTCTGATGTTGTTTTCCACGACAATCGGAGGTTGATTTAGTTCGAGCAAAGGTCAGGCCGCCGCGAGCAGGGGGAGACGTCTGAACACTCGAATCGACGGAAATGTAACTCGGGCGGGGAAGAAATCCAGGGGATTTCAAGTTCGAGCTCGTGCGTCTTCCATGATCAAAGATGGAAGACCGGCGGCGGTGGCTACCAGCGGAGCTGGCGGCTGGCTGTGGAGCTAGAGAGACGTGAGAGGCTACCGGTGCCAAGACGAGTCCCCAATTTCCTCGTTTTCTTGAAAGAGAGCGCGATGCTTTTCTCCTCGATTCTCTGCTCTCTCTCTCTCTCTCTCTCTCTCTCTCTCTCTCTCTCTCTGTGAAAACGGCCTCCTCTAGCGTCAGAACTCAAGAGTTGTTATAGTGAAATTCCAAGTAGGGTTTTAAGAGAGACTTGATAGGATTTTACTAAAAAGGGAAAAGTGCATTAGAAGTGCCAAACTATGTCAAGAAAATACAGTTGACTCCTAAAACTTTTAAAAAATACAATTAAGTCCTGAAACTTCTTAAATTGTTCCAATCAAATCTTTCCGTTGATTGTACTTTTTTAAAGTTTAGAACTCAATTGCACTTTCTAAGTTTTAGGATTTGATTGCACTTTTTCAAAGTTCACTTTCATGATAAGTTTTAAGACTTGATCGCAATTTTTGAAAATTTTATAGCTCAATTGCACTTTCATGACAAATTTTAGAACTTTCAGTGCACTTATTTCTACTAAAAACTTGAATTGGCTTTATCTTATTTGTTATTTATTTTTACATTGACTCTTACTAAAATCTAAATGCACATTTATTTTGTTCACAAAATTCGGGTGTCAACAACAATGGTTAAGGAAATTGATAAAATATTGCCACATCAAATATCTAGCGATCCAAATTGAAGTTGGCACTTAAGTGATCATTTTTGTTTGAAAATAGAGCTTGAGTGATCTGATGAAAACTTTTGATACCAAAGTGAACGTCTTACGAAACTTTTGGCAATTTTAGTATCCTTATGCCCAATTTTCCCTATTAAGATTGGTTGCATTAATTCATTCTCCTCGTTGTTATGGCTAGCTGCCAATAATTTGAGTGGGATTTTGTTTGTAGTTTTATGATTGTATCTAAATCGTAGGATATGATCTTTACAACGATCCACATAACTTATCATATGCATACACGTTATTTATTTCAAGAATGTACTTTCATCAGGGAATGATAAACAATATCAAAAGTTTTATTAGAATTTCGAGATAATTATGGATTTCTCTAGCATAGGAAATTATCCTAGAGAAATCCCTAATTATCCCTTGATTGATATTGTTAATTGGGGGTAGTCAAGAATAAGGGTAAAAGCCATCAAAAACCACAAATTATGCCTACTGTGACACATTTATCCGAAACTTTGTTTGTGAATCAAAAACATTTGAAATTTTTTGTGTCATAAAAAAAGTTTAGGGTAAATGTGTCACAATGGACATAGTTTGTGAAGTTTTTTGTGGCCTTTTTCCTAAAGAATAATAATGCTAAAGAGAGAAATAAAGAAATTTGTGTATATTTTGATATATATTGAAGAAGAATACATGAGACTATGTATAAGCTTTATTAAACTACTATATAAGACAACATATTAATAAAGATATTCAAAGGGAGAGATATATGCACAATCTTAAAAGATACAGAGAATAATATAATTATCTAATTATTTCTAATATATGAAATATCTTAAAGAAATCCCTAATTATTTCTAACATTCACAGTAATGATGTTATTTTTGGCTGTAAGTGTTATCATTTCGCTATGAAAATTATTATGTAGAATATATTAATGAAATGAACCCTAATCCATGAGCTCCATTTATCACTCTATACTAAAGCTCCCGCATAGACCGTATGTAAAGAGAAAACGAATACTTATATGTCAAAGTAAGAGATGATGGAAAGCTCGGTTGAGGGTAGGAATCATAATTGTATATTGCTTTCTCATAATGAAATTGTATGAGCATAATCCTATTTATAATACATAAAGTCTATCTAATCCAAGTAACAAATATTTACAAAAAGGAAAAGAATGATTCTCTAATATACAATATTCTAATTTCCCATCAATGAATTAATCAGTGGCAATCGTATCAATTATACGATATCAATTACGGGCAATGGTATCTCAAACATATTAATTAGGGGCAACAATATCTCCAACACTGCCCCTCAACCTGGTGGTTTATATAGATCAAGAACGCTTAGCTTGCTTAGTAAATACATATGTTGCCTCTGACATAAAGGTTTGGTGAAGATGTCTATAGGTTGCTTTATTGTTCTTATTCCTCTCATCTTGATCACTCCATTCTCAATCTTGTCTCTGATGAAATTACAATTAACTTCTACATGCTTCATTCTTTCATGAAAAACTACATTCACTACAAGTTTGAGCGCGGCATCGTTGTAGCAAAATAAGATAGTTGGTTCTCTTACCCTTACACCAAGATCTCGAAGCAAACCTCATATCCAGACTATTTCACAGCTAGTCTTTGCCATTGCATGATACTCTACCTCAGCTGAAACGATTGATTGTTTCTTCATTTTCCATGAAAGTAGTGAGTGTCCCAATTTGACGCAGAATCCTATAATTGATTTTCTACTCATAGGGCAAGTAGCATTTGTGTCGCAATATGCCATCATTTCCATGTTGCTATCCCAAGACAACAGTATTCCTAATCCCGAACTTCCTTCAAGTACTTTGCTACTTTCAATGCGGCATTCATGTGAGACTGTTTGGGGTCATGCACGAATTGGCTAAGAATTTGCACCACATAGCATATATCGGGTTTAGTCATGGAAGATAGTCAAGGATCCTCTGTCTCTAATAGATAGACGATCCTTGAGTGGAGGGTCCTCATTTTGGGGTGGTAGTCCCTTATCATACTTAGCCGTCGTTAACTTGACATTCTACTCAATTGGAATGACTTGTCCTACTTGTGATGTTATTTCTAGGACAAATTTGCATTGACTAAGACAAATTCCTTTATCTGATCGTGCAATCTTTATCAGAGGTCCAAAATCCTTAATGCGGAAGGTAGAGTGCAGGTACTTCTTAAATTCCTTAATGGCAGATTCATCATTCCCCATAATAAGTATATTATCAACATATATGAGTTAGTAAATTGATGATGTACCTTGACTCTACATGAATAAGGCATAGTCGGGCCTGGATTGCTGGATTTTTGTAGCTATAAGTGCAGTGATGTTTTTAGCATACTACTGATAATTTGAATCTATATAGGGATTTGCAGAGATGACATAGTCGATTCACCCCTATCTGCGTGAACCTGGTGGAAGATCCATGTAGATTTCCTCTCATATATCTCCATGGAGAAAAGTATTGTGAACATCCATTTGATGTGGAGACCAATCACAGAAAGTAGCAATGGAAAGAAATGAATGAATAGTGACTTCTTTTGCTATCGGAGAACAAGTCTCCTTATAATCAAAGCCTTCCCGTTGTGTAAATCCCTTGGCTACTAGTCTCACCTTATAGCGCTCAATGGAACCATTTACCTTAAATTTGATTTTGTGGACCCATTTGCAGCCAAGGGGTCGTCAATGAGGTTGTTAAAGAAACAAAATCCCTAGTCCCATTCTCCATTAGAGCTCGTAATTCATCCGCCATGGCTTGTTGCCAACAAGGATCTTTGATGGTCTCGTACGATGATGATTCCTATTCCTTAGAAATTACACTAATGCAGCACATATATTTTGATGATAGATGAGCAAAGCTAACATAAGAGGAGATATGATAGTGTGTACTAGATAAGCCCAAGGCAAAACAAATATAATCCTTTGTCCATGTGGGTGGTCACGTTGCGCGGCCTAAACGTTGAGGATGAGCTGGTGTAGACTAAATAATATCAAGTGGCTCATGAGAGATATGATCCGAAGGAGTTGGTGAAAAAGCCACGGGATTATGAGATATCATTATTTGTGAAGCACTAAATCACTCACTATTCTTATGCGATGGTGGACTTGGATTATTTCTAGATACATGAGGTGCCACGGAAGATGTCATATGGGGAATCATGACCATCTGTGAAGGCAATAAATCTTCCTCACTTAAGAATAGACGGTGATCAGTAGCCAGGCCTAGCTATCATTGTGAAGATAGCACATCACGTCTCTATTGACAAAAATTCGTCCGGTGGATAGATCAAGGACCAAATATCCCTTATAAAGAACCGGGTATCCCATAAATATGTACTTAAGGGCCCGAGAACCCAACTTGTCCTAAGGACTCACAGTAGAGACGTAGCATAAGCATCCAAAGACATGGAGGTGACGAATGTTTAGATGTTTCCTAAAGAGCAACTCGAAAGGAGTCCGTCCATTTAGAATATGAGTTGGCATATGATTCATCAAGTAGACTATTGTGATCACACAGTCTCTCCTAAATGTTTCTAAAATGGAAGCTTGGCATTTGATGGCACAAGCAACCTCTAAAACATGACAATGTTTTCTTTCAACAACCCATTTTATTGAAGTGTGTAGATACAAGAACTTTCATGAAGAATGTCATTCAAAGTGAAAAGTGACGAACATTCATGATTGAAGAATTCATGAGCATTATTAGTATGAATCCATTGTACGATTTATGAAACATTTTTATTGAGGTAAAAAAATTCATAAGATGGAAGAGAACTTGGGTTTTGGATTGCATAAGAAAAATCCAAGTCGCACGTGTATGGTCATCCATAATTGTGAGGAAAAAACAAGACCCATCATGACATGGAGTGTGATATGATCCCCAGATGTCCATGGGTAGAAGGAAAAAACAACATTAGCAGGCGATGTGTTTTAAGGGAAAGGTAATCGTGATTATTTAGCCAATGGACAGATTAAACACTTGGAATGAGGAAAACAAGCACTATGACCCAAACTTTGATGAGATAGCAAAACATTATTATTAATGTTGGCATTACACAAGGTGCCCTTATTCAAGGGGAAATACGAAAAATCAAGATTTTTGGGAAGTTTAGCCCAAAAATAAAGTCTCTCGTGATTTTTATCCAAACCCATCAATTTTTCAGTCGAAAGGGCCTAAAAAAATAGACGTCAGAATCAAAAACAATTTGACAGGAATTGTTCTTGCAAAATTTAGAGACAAAAATGAGGTTAAATTGACATTCAGGAATAAGAAGGACATTTTTCAGTTTGATCAATGAATTGAGCTTAACATCTCCAATCTTAGTGACAGAGGTGTCATTTCCATTTGGAAGGCGTACTGAAGTATTAGGAGATGATTTGTGAATATGGGAAAGGAAACGTTCATTGCAAACTATGTGGTCACTAGCACCTGAATCAATAATCTATGATTTAATTAAAATAGAGCTCATTAAGTAATAGGAGATACTGCATAGCTAGCCGTTTTGTCTTAAATTCCCAATTGTCTTAAAGCTCTCATAATTTGCCAAAATTGATCATTATTGATTTGCTGGGTAACCTTAGCATGTGCTGAAATGAAATATCTTGTTGTTTCCTTTCTCTTCTCTACTGGCTTCCCATGCAATTCCCAACAATTTTCCTTAATATGATAAGGATGCTTGCAATAATTGCAAATTTTACCTTTTCTTTTGTTGGAATTTTGAGCATTTGATTTGGATGATGTGGCAGAATGTTGGCCGTTGGATCCCTTCCATACAGGCATTGAAATGGCGTGGTACACGCCGTTTGATCTAGGCGTAGCAAGGATAAAAGATGGGTTGTCAAATCGCGCCGGGCATCCTGAATTGTCCGATCTTGCGATCAAATCATGGCCATTCATCTGGACTAGGGCTTGGGCATGTCCTAGGCCGTTCAGTTGAAATTGCACCATTCAGAGTGAAAAAGAGGCGTCGTCTTCCTCTCTCAGGAACCCTAGCATAGTGCTTGAATGACTGGAACCTTCATGGCCAGACCTCACGGCAGCCATCCGTTGCTTCTATTTTGCCTTCGCCGCAAGGACGACGCGATCGCCAACCTTCAACTATTCTGAGGAAGCCAAGCGCTAAGGTTCCCGTTGGACCGCGAGTCGGAAAATTCGGCTGTCACGCCCCGAACCCTGATGAGCGCACGACACCCCAAGCTCGATCGAATTAGTACGACATCCCAGGAAACGTCGCCAACCCAAACTAACATATCAGAGTCAAACACTGCTGAAACGAAAACATACACCCTGACAAAACAAAAATGAGGTAACGGGGAGAGATAATTCACCAAACCATCAACATTACATTACATCCACTATATTTATAGCATCCATACCGTCCTTCACAACCAGCAACTATCGCATCTACCACCACCGATAACAAAAAGGAACTGGCGGCTCGGGGGACTAATATTTACACCAAAAAGAGCACCTCTAAAAAAAAACAACGGTCCCATGTCTACTCCTAACTAACCCCTACGAACCCTAGAGGGGGTCTGCTCTGAGTTGGTCTCGTCAGTGTCAGTCTGATCCTCTGAAGACTCGGACTCAGCATTGACCCCAATCGGATTGTCCTCGTCTCCCGACTCCGCTGGAACTTCGATCGACTAAATAGTTTTAAATAAAACTGTGAGAACACTTCTTAGCAAGCAACATCCTAAATCCTATTTAGGCTAACACGTATCTCTGGACATGTTCAAGCACACAAATTACACAACTAGCAAGCCAAAATAATAGCAGGCACAAATGTCTCACCTTGATATGCACGAAATCTTACATGCGAATTCAAGCATTATTATCAGAAACTGACACCATATCACACTCAATAATGCGAATCAAACCATATTCATGCCAGCATTCACATATCAAACACGACATCATACGATCCTCATTTCACTCAAGCATACGCATCCAATTCATTTTTAACCTGCATAAACACGCCTCAGGTCCAACAACACTTCTTCAGCCTGCGTCAAAACGCCTCACGCTCAGTATCTCTAGCCCGCGTAAACGAACACACCTCAGGCGTAACACCATCTCCCTTTTTACAACACAACCCACGTAACACACATAAGGTTGAACAACATTTCTATAGTCCACGTCGAAACGCCTCAAGCTCAATGTCTCTAGCCCGCGTAACACACCTCGGGACATATTCAATTCCCTGCGTAAATACGCCTCAGGGATTATGTTATCACACGTGCACACATTTTTCATTTATTATCTGGACCCCGCGTAAAAACGCCTCAGGGTATTTAATGGCCATGCAACACATTGGCATCCAATCTCATATCAATTTCATACGACCAATTCGCACACGTCATCCAACATATACAGGCTGCCCATAAGCCATGCTAACCCACAATTTTACTAATTCAATTCACACGTGCACAATTTAATGCGAATTTTTGCATTTTAAGCCAAATTACACCACTCAGGGGCGTTGTACTCCTACCGACAACCCCAATCCAGCACGGGCCACATTTTGAACATAAACATGCACCAATTGAGCCACAATATGCACAGCAACTCAACCACCACAGAAAAATTACTATAACGGGACATTTAGGCCCGTTTTTCACGCAATAAATCACGATAATCATCCGTAATCATTCCGATTACCTAATTAATCAATTCTAACCTCAATTCCACCTCAAAAACTATCACAATTTTTGCATTTTAAGCCAAATTACACCACTCAGGGGCGTCGTACTCCTACCGACAACCCCAATCCAGCACGCGCCACATTTTGAACATAAACATGCACCAATTGAGCCACAATATGCACAGCAACTCAACCACCACAGAAAAATTACTATAACGGGACATTTAGGCCCGTTTTTCACGCAATAAATCACGATAATCATCCGTAATCATTCCGATTACCTAATTAATCAATTCTAACCTCAATTTCACCTAAAAAACTATCACAATTCCATCAAAACCACTTAGTCAAATCAGTCCAACCATTTCTCTATTAATAACCCCTAAAACTCGCTAAAATGGGCTTGAACTAATTTGAAATTACCCGTTATCCTAGGCGAGGATTAGAATATCACTTACTTGTGATTCCAAGCAAGATTTGAGCACTACCAAGCGGCTGTACAGAGGAGAAACAGCGGCGGCAACGGCGTCACACGATGAGGGGTACCGGCGGTTCACCGGCGGCCACGAGCGGCAGCGAATGGTAGGGATGGGCTGCTAGCTTTCTCGACTGTGCTGGGTTGAGATAGGGGCTGGTGAGGGTGTTTCATGGTGGAAAATGTGGGAGAGATACGGCGGTGGCAGTAGTGGTGCGACATGGCGAAAGGGCGAGCGACGGTTCGACGGAACGGCGACGAACGGATGGCGATTGGCTGGCCAGTTGGCCAATTCACTTGAGGGAGAGGAGGAGAGGGAGTTCTCGGCTAGAAGAGGGAGAGGGAGAGTTGAACGTGAGAAATGAGGGGAGAGAGAGAGGAAAGGAAAGAAAAAAAAAAAGAAAAGCCTAGTCTAACCTACCTCCAGAAAATTACCATCCTACCCCTCCCTTTAATTTCTAATCAAAGGCCATGATTGGATCTTATCTTAAAATCGACGGCCCAGATTGATTCCCATCAAAATACCCTACTGCAAAATTGGAATTTCACAAAAAGTGCAGGGGCAAAATCGTCCAAAAATTTTTATTTCTAAAATGGGTATGAATGACCAAAATGCCCCTCTCATATTACACTTGGTCTTCACAAAATCCCAGGGGTAAAACGGTCATTTTTCACTTCCTGTCAAAATTTCCGTTTTCTAACGAATCCAGACAAATCCGAGACTGACCACGTTAATAACGACGTCGTCCAATTACTCTGTCATGACTTTCAAAATTTTCGATACCCAAACTCGGTCTCTAATTAATGACTAATTCCAAATAACGCAACTTAAGCATATCTCAAACTAACGGGTAGCTTTCAGAAAAATTTGTGTATTCGACCCGTGGTCGATACTAAATCGAGCCACGTTTAAGTTCACTTGAACCATGGCGACTTCGATTATTATATACTTGCGAGGATCAATCACTAGTTCTAAAGAACGCAATCGTTTGGAATAGGTTTGAGATCGTTCGCAAATTTCATATTCTGGCGAGGCAAAATCACCCGCGATCCAATTATACGGCATTCGCAAATTGATCCATGACCATCCTTAGATCGGTCTATATTAACCCAAAATATCACCTCGACAATCCTTATAGTCGAAAGTTAATCCATGGTCAGGTTCTATGGTCGCGCGAATCTAGATCCATAATTAGCCTTTCCATACTGGTTAGTGTCCCAAGAATGATCAAGTCTGGGCGAGATTTATTACAAGTGCGTTATTAAAATTATGCATTTCATAAATACCAAGTGGACCAAAATTTGAAATGTCACATCGGCCAAGCGAGGAGACAGGATTAATGGCGAGAATTCGACTGCGAAACGGTAAGTAGCTCTTGTTTGGTATGAGTGGGAAGCATGTTACCTTCTCCATCTCTTTCATAGCTCAATATTGTGCTAGGGTTGCCTCGGGTCCTTCTAGTTTCTCCTTGGCCATCTCCAATTGGTCCCAAAGTGCCAATAATCGATTGACAACGGCGGTGACCAAAAGGTTTCCCCATTATAACTCTGATAGAGCTAGGGCGATACTAAAAATTTTAGTCCCATCAAGCTTTCCGTACATTTCCCAAATGCTTTTCCAAATGTTTCCCGTGTCTTTAGTCGAAGGAAGTCCAGCGGCGACCTCTGGGGTGAGACAATTGTTGATCCATGTTCGGACGAACTGATTGCACTTCCTCTAGTGTCATGCAACTCACTCATCGGAAGGAATCGGAACGGTGCTGTCAATAAAGCCATCCTTATCCTTCGTGATTAAAGCCCGCCAAAACTCCAGCGACTGAATGAAGTAATTCTCAGGTCCCAAGAGTTGTTGCACAATGAGGCAGAGCTCACGTTTGTCAGTTGTGGACGTGTACAAGGAATTGCCTGGTTCTGGCCAGCTGCCGGTGGCGCCTGCAAAAGGAAAAAAAATGGGGCTAAAAACTGGAGCTGAGTTAGCCCTAAGACCTGACGGACCTAAACTGGTTTGGTTCGAAAAATGCCAAACCAGTCCAGAGACCGGATTGGGTTCGGTGGGAGAAATGGGCCTCCTCCTAGCCCACTATTCTTAATTAGGCTCTTTCCACATAGCCCATAAGAACTGGGCTTGATTGATTTGTCTGGCCTTGAATGGGTTGGACCTGGACAGGACCCATTGGACATATGGGCCAGGGAAAAATTGCCCTGGATGGGGCTGAACCGGGTCCTATTACTATATTTGTAATAGGTTCTGCTTGTATAATTGAGAATTGACTAATAAAAGATGGGTCGTAACCTATAGAGAGATGAATGAACTAAACTTTTAATATACTTAATAATTTTTCATTAATGGAAAAGCTATTAAATTACTGAATTTAACGACCACTGACTTCATTGATAAGATCTAATTAGGAAGATTCAAATTAAATGGACATTGTGGTTGTTTGAACCACATTTCAAGAACTTTCATGTCAAAGTTCCTCTTTTTTAGGGTGAAATATGAATTCGGTGTATTCTCTCTTTTTTCTCTGGTGAAACGTATGTGGATATGTATATTTTCTTCATTGCAATTTTATCAATTGTTATGCAAGTAATGTATAGTCACTGATGCTTGTATGCCAACCAAATCACTCCTGCACAAAAGAAAGTCGCGAGCAAGGTCCCTTAAATTTCAAGCCACGACAGGTCAATCGATCCCCTGAATTTGGGCAAGTCAAAAGCAATCCCAGCCTGTTCCAACCGCCCTATTCATGAAACCTTAGATTCCTAGAAATGAATGTGGTCTCTAGGACGGGAATCATTCGCCCGTTTTGTACGTGAACGGATCATCTACCAAAGCTCCTTGTTTTGATCGGTGGTTATAAGTTCTTCACTGGCTACACCAAGATTCTTACTGCATCTCCAGGTAAGGAAAGAAAGAAAGACAGCCATCATACCAATTGAACAAGAACACGAACTACGCCTGTGTACACAAATTACAAATATAGGAGTATGAGGATTCTATGCCTTGCATCTCTGGTATTGCTTCTATAAATAGGTAAGAGTCGGAAGATCCAGTCTTGAAAAAAGGTTGGTAGAAGATTATAAGTAGTGATTCCTGAAAATTGGTTTCTTAATAAATAGGACTCCAAGAGAGTTGCTGCACACGGGCTTCCTATTCAATAGAGGGCAGAGAGGGAGAGAAGATGGCAGGTTTTGAGTTGAATGGTTCCAAGTCTCCGGAAAACCTGCAATCCTCCATTGATGTCCCTCGTAAGCTTTTTTCACCATCACCATGAACAGCATTCCATTTCTTTGTGCTCTTTTCTTTTTTTCGTGTCAAAATTCAAGTGACTGAAACATACGCCAGTTTGATATATGAATGAATGAAGGAGCAAGAAATGTAAAGGTCGTATGTATGAACAGGATTGTGTTTGACGCACCATGATGGAGGTTGGCAAACAACGCACCAACCCCATGATTGATGTTTCTGTAACAGACGAGAAAAACAGCGAGCTTTTGTTCTGGTTTTGTGATTGGATTCAATGGCTTACCATGCAGGAACCAACGAAGATGATGATTGCCCGATCGAAGAGGTGCGCCTCACGGTTCCGACCACGGATGACCCTTCACTGCCCGCCTTGACATTCAGGACATGGTTTCTTGGAATAATCTCTTGTGTTGTCCTCTCCTTTGTGAACAAATTCTTTGGCTACCGCTCGAACCAGCTCGGTATCTCCTCAGTTTCAGCACAGATTATTGTGCTTCCCATAGGAAGACTGATGGCTGCAACACTCCCTTCAAAGCCCATCCAAGTTCCATTCACGAAATGGTCATTCTCGCTGAACCCGGGCCCTTTCAATTTGAAAGAACATGTTTTGATCACCATCTTTGCGAACTCGGGCGCGGGTGGAGTCTATGCGATTCACATTGTCACGATTGTCAGGGCTTTCTATCACAAGGGCATCCATATCATGGCAGCCTTCATGCTAGCACAGACTACTCAGGTATGTCTTTACAAAAATCTTGATTTATCTTGAATCATGATACGGAATGGGTCAATCAATAAAGCCTAAGTATAGTATGGATAAGATTTCTAAAATAAAAAACAAGTATGTGACTTGCCAAGGTAAGATCTTATTATGCGTAGTCTCTACTTGGACAACCACTATGTTCATGTTTGTTTCCCACAGAAGGGTACCCACTTAACAATGTTTCCAAGTTTTGTGGACCACCTTTCCTCTAAGGCATATGCTTAGCACGTAATATATGTGCATGCTCCGGGTTCATTGCACTGGTTGTGTTTATAGGGAAAGGTGGTTTCTGCATGTCACAAATGCAGATAAAAAGTGTGTAACTATGGAGAATGCGTATTAGTTTATTCCTCTTAAATAAGTTTGTTCTAATCGAATACATTTCAGATGCTTGGGTATGGCTGGGCCGGTTTGTTTAGAAAATACCTAGTAGACTCTCCCTATATGTGGTGGCCCTCAAACCTCGTACAGGTCTCCCTGTTCAGGTACTTTCTTCTTTCTTTTTCTTTTTATGTTTCACAACGCTAAACCTTTAGCTTCCATTCTCCTTGAAATATAACATGATTTTCTTTTGCATTACCAACTTCTGTAACATCCAGGGCTTTGCATGAGAATGAAAAGAGACCCAAGGGAGGACATACAAGGCTCCAATTCTTCCTTATTGCTTTCATAGCTAGCTTTGCTTATTATCTGATCCCAAGCTATTTTGTTCCTTCAATATCTGCCATCTCCGTTGTTTGCTTGATATGGACTAAATCAATCACGGCCCAGCAAATCGGCTCCGGCCTCCACGGCCTTGGTTTGGGCTCATTTGGCCTTGACTGGTCCACGATAGCTGGATTCTTGGGAAGCCCTTTGTCCTACCCAGGCTTTGCCATCATCAACACCCTCATTGGGTTCTTGTTGATGGTCTATGTTGCTCTCCCCATTCTGTATTGGTCTAATACATACGAAGCTAAACGGTTCCCCATTGTATCATCCCATACTTTTGACTCAACTGGCCAAACCTATAACATCACTCGGATCCTCAATCCCAAGACTTTTGACATCGATATGGAGGCCTATAATGGTTATAGCAAACTTTACCTCAGTATCATGTTTGCATTCACTTATGGGTTGAGCTTTGCAACCTTAACAGCTACCATTTCACATGTCGCCCTTTTCCATGGAAAGTAAGCTTCTTCAATTCTTTCTTATTTTTCCCTTTCTTGTTTTGTTAGTTAGTCTACTCCCTGAAAAACATTCTGTGTTCAAAAAATTGTTTGGTCAGAGCAATATGGCAGATGTGGAAGAAAACGACGGCAACATTGCAAGGTCACCTTGGAGACGTGCACACAAGATTAATGAAGGAGAACTATGAAGTCGTACCTCAGTGGTGGTTTCACATAATCTTGATATTAATGGTGGGACTTGCTCTGTGGACATGTGAAGGTTTCGACCAACAGCTCCAACTGCCGTGGTGGGGAGTTTTGCTCGCGTGTGCGATGGCACTATTCTTCACTTTACCTATTGGGATAATTGCGGCCACAACAAACACGGTAATTTACATATGTCGAGCTACTCAAAATTGTGAATTTGAATTTATGAGCTGAAAATCAATAGAAGCTTTTCTTAAGATGAATTACATCTCTGCAGGCGCCGGGATTGAACGTGATCACAGAGTTGGTCATAGGGTATATGTATCCGGGGAAGCCTCTCGCTAATGTAGCATTCAAGACGTATGGGTACATCAGTATGACCCAAGCTCTCACGTTTCTATCAGACTTCAAGTTAGGTCATTACATGAAGGTCCCTCCCAAATCAATGTTTGTCGCTCAGGTAAGATATCATACAGTTGAAACTTTCAAATGGAGCGACATACTTTCAACCTACCCATAAGATTGTGAATTTCCCATATTACAGTTGGTGGGGACTGTTCTCGCATCAAGTGTCTACTTTGGAACGGCATGGTGGCTTCTCACCAGCGTAGAACACATTTGTGACCCGTCTCTCCTACCAGAAGGAAGCCCTTGGACATGCCCTGGAGACGATGTCTTCTACAATGCTTCAATCATCTGGGGAGTCGTCGGACCCCTCCGAATGTTCGCGAAGTATGGGATCTACCCCGAGATGAACTGGTTCTTCCTCATTGGATTCCTTGCTCCGGTGCCCGTCTGGTACCTGTCGCGAAAATTCCCCAACCAAAAGTGGATTCCGTATGTAAACATGCCAATTATCCTAGGAGCTACACAGAGCATGCCACCAGCAAGAGCTGTGCACTATTTGACTTGGGGTGCAGTTGGACTTTTCTTCAACTTCTATATTTACAAAAGGTTCAAGGGGTGGTGGGCTCGGTATAACTACGTTCTGTCGGCTGCTCTGGATGCCGGAGTTGCCTTCATGGGAGTGCTGCTCTATTTCACCCTTCAATCTTACGACATTAGTGGCCCAGAATGGTGGGGACTTATGAATGATGATCATTGCCCGTTGGCTACTTGTCCTACGGCACCTGGAGTTGTGAGCAAGGGCTGTCCAGTTATAAGATAGAGTTTGGGTGGGAAATGTTATGTAAATGTTTAAAACTGTCATGTTCCGTCAGATGATAATGTCCATATTTAGAGTTGGAAAAGCTAAACATGTTGGAGAAGACGGAACAGTTCTAGTCGACAAACATTTGCTCGTTGGGGAACCTAGAAACTAAATGTACATGGACATGATTTCACATTAAGGGCTTGGTCAAAGACCTTTTTACAGAAGAATGTCTGAGCTTTTCACAAGTTTTCTTACAATTAAATAATACCAAATTTCCCTGTGAGAACAAGAGCCATCTTGAAGGGATGTGATCAGATCCGGTCTCGCACAATTACCTCTCTACCAGCAATGTCTGATATTAACTTCAAGTTGTCTGGTAGTTTTCATAAATGCAGTGATCCTAAACATGGCTCTAGTTTCTGTGTCAATTGACGCACGCTAGTGCTAATATCTGACTGACAAAACAAGATTTTCTCCTTCTCATCCTCCTCCATGCCCAGAAGATTACCGAAATATCAGAAGCATATCGTTGCAACCTCATTTCCTTGAGTATGATTCCCATGTCTCAAATATCTCCCTTCTTTCGGGATGCATATCGTCCCAAGCAACATATTCGTGTATTTCACCATTGACATTACAGTGATCGATCTCCACGAGGCCATCTTCTCCTCATTGAGATCTCGGCGTCTTCCTGCCGTTCAGCTTCTGCATATATACATATGACAAAACCACGCGGTGTCTCTCATGAAGCCCGATTTAGAAACATGTCTCATTGCTACTTCAGAAGGTTCAATGTTCTAGGGCAGCCTGCACCCTCCAAGCTGAACTCCTCGTACAACCCAATTAGGCTTCATGAGCATGTTAATTACAAATCATGAACTTCTTGAAGGAGCCCTGCTCTCGCAAAGAGATCAACCACACAACCACAACGCTCGAATTTGGGAACTACTTGGTATTCTCTAGTCATTCAGGGGAAAGCGCTCGCAGCCCATGTCTACCAAGCCCAAGTGGCTAAACACATGCAATGGACCCAAAAAAAAAAAGTCGCTCAGTTCTGCTTCATGCAAATATGGACCATTCTGCGGAAGAGTTTGAACGGTTCATCAGCTTTTCCTTGTACAGGCAATCCGGCAATCATGGATGACCATGACGCAATCGGTCGCTATTCTGAACTATTGGAAAACCCCGAGCATCCTTCAAGCATCTGATCAATTGGAGCAATTGAAATGTTGACATTTCTCCGAATTAAGCCACTCTGATTCAAGAACTCCAATACGCTCACAAGGACGCCCAGTGGTAAGAATGCTATATGGGTGATTGTTGATCGATTAACTAAGTCTGCTCACTTCTTGTCATATCGATCCGGTCTTTCACTAAGCGGTATATTAATGAGATAGTGAAATTTCATGGGATTCTAGTGAGCATTGTTTATAACAGGGTACTAAACTCAACTTAAGCACAACTTTTCACTCGCAAATAGATGGACGGTCAAAGAGAACGATTTAGACATTAGAGGATATGTTAAGAACATGTGTACTTTGGCCGCTCGTAGAAAGAACACCTACATTTGGCAGAGTTTTATAATAATAACAGCTATCATTCCAAGATCAAGAAGCATCAACATGGCTTCTTTTGAAGCTCTGTATGGTTGAAAATGCAAAACTTCTATTTGTTGGGACGATGTTGGCAAGAAAAGAAAGCCAGGTTGATTTGAGAACATTTGTAAACAGCATAAAGCCGTTAAAAAAGCTACGCTGACCTCAAAAGTTGCAAAGAATAGTTTAGTATGGGAGATCATATATTCCTTAAAGTTTCTCCGATGAAAAATGTTATGAGATTTGACCCTCGTGGGAAGTTGAGTCCAAAATATGTGGGACCATTCTTGATTTTAGAAAAGATTGGCAAAGTTGCTTTTAAAGTGGCTTTGCAACTAGCATTACTAGGGGTACATAATGTGTCTTATGTGTCCTTATTATGGAGATATATGCCAAATCCTAGACAGCTATCATTACAGGATTAAGAAGCATCAAGATGGCTCCTTTTAAAGTTATGTATGGTCGAAAATGCATAACTCTTGTTTGTTGGGATGATGTTGGTGAGAAAAGACTAACCAGTCCAGAGTTTATTCAGCAGTCAAAAGAAAAAATCAGGTTGATTCGAGAACATTTGTAAACGGCACAAAGCTGTCTAAAAAGCTATGCTGACCTCAAAAGACACAAGGTAGAGTTTAGTGTAGGAGATCATCTATTCTCTAAAGTTTCTCCGAAGAAGGGCGTTATGAGAATTGACACTCGTGAGAAGTTGAGTCTAAGATATGTGATATCATTCTTGATTTTAGTAAAGATTAGCGAAGTTGCTTATAAACTAGTTTTGCCACCGATGTTATTAGGGGTACATAATGTGTCTTTATTGTCGAGATATGTGTCAAATCCTAAACACACATTGGATTTTACATCTTTGAGGTTAAAGGAGAACTTGACTTATGAAAAGCAGCCTATTCATATTGTTGATAGGAAGGATCCAGTGTTACAACGATGCACTATCCCTTCTGTGAAGATTTAATGAAAAACCACTCCGAGAGGGAGGCCACTTGAGAGTTTGAGGAGAAGGCAAAACACAAATATGCTCACCTGTTTGATGACTGAGATATGCCTATATTTCGAGTACGAAATTTTTGTAAGAAATGTAGATTGTAATATATCAGCCCTCAAGTCCAAGCACAGCTCATGCCTTTAATATATAGAACTCAGCCCATCATTTCATTTCTTCTTCATCGGATGAGGTAGCTTTCGGCGAAGACAACAAGGGAAACCAAAGCCGCTCATCCGTGAAAAGCAAAAGAGGAAAGAGGAAAAAAATTTCACGAGTTCACGATTCGAAGTCAATCAAAGGTCGTTTTGCAACATCTGGTAAATAACCGAAGCCTCTATTCAACTAATCAAAGTACTATTTGAAGTTATGACACAAATTTGAAGTTATGTCGATTTTGAGCTGCGAAGACTAATTGAAGGATTGTTGAGCTGTGTATATATATAAATAAAATTTTAGCGTGTGTTGTGGTGCCATGGAATATGATGGAAATCAATTTGAAGTTATGGTTTGATCAGGGTGAATTTCGAAGTTCTATGCGTTCTACCGAACAGTTACAATTTTTGTTTTTTGTGATGATTTTCGCCCATCTTCAGTAGTCTTTTTATTCGGCAAAGCTAGGGACCTTTTAATACATCGAAAGGACTTTCTATAGACCGTAAGTTCGCTTGAAACGGAGTTTGGCGGAGAAAGTTATAGCGCGAACAAATTCAGTACGAGCTGCACATAGCGGACAACAATGGGCAAGCTTTTCGTTGGGCTCATAGGTGTCGTTTTATCGACAAATAGGTGTAATTAGTCGAGTCGTTCAATAAAATATTGGTTTACTTAGTTTTTGATATCGATTTTTAATTAATTTGTTAGGAATCCAAGCACGTCAGCTTGAGTAACTATTAGAGGTTGATTTTCGGTTTTCCGAGGTGAGTGGTACTTATCTCTTCTTTAAATTTGTAAACTCATATTTTGAAAATGAAATAGATTAGATATGTTATGAGTTAAGAACAAGCATATTTCTAGCACTAATTAGATGGAGCATTTACTACCATTTGTGTATTAGTTATTGAAATGCTATCTTTGGATTATAGTATAAACCGATTACCCATAAATGAGTTTGCGAAACCTTTTGGAAACGACTCATGAGAAAACTTTTGTGAACTGGTTTACGAAATGCATTCTAAAATGTTTTGGGAAACGTATCGTGATATATGAAATAATTTATGTATTTATGTTTGTGAATTATAGAGGATGTTGTTGCAGGTTAATATTGATCCTCATTGTCTCTATGAGCCCATTGAGAGGGTTTATGGGTATACGCATACTAGTCTAAGATATCTTTGTAGGCCGAGCTATCAGTAATATTGGTGGAGACCTAGTTAATAGGAGAATCTTAGTTCTCTTGTCGCGGGGCATTATGCGTAATTATATTTAAATATCTAAGCACGAGATTGGTCAATGGAATAGACCATTGACTGTGTTTTGACGAGATTGATCAATGGGCTAAAAAGCTTTTCTAGTTGGGAAAATGACACAAATAGTCCATGAACTTTGATCCAATGTGTAATTTGGTCTATGAACTTTTAATTTATTCAATGTAGTTCATGAACTTTAACCTAATGTTTAATTTGGTCCCTGAACTTTTGATCTGTTCAATGTGGTCTCTGAACTTTTAATATGTGTTCAATTTAGTCCATGAACTATTAGAAAATATTCAATATAGTCCTTCCATTAATTCAAGTGTAAGGACTATATTGAACATTTTCATATAGTTCAGGGATTAAATTGAACACATATTAAAAGTTCAGAGACTACATTGAACAAATTAAAAGTTCAAGGGCCAAATTGAATATTATGTTAAAGTTCAAAAACCACATTGAACAAATTAAAAGTTCAGGAATCAAATTGCACATTAAGTCAAAGTTCATGGACTATTTATGTCATTATCCCTTTCTAGTTTAGGCCATGTCGTTTTTCTTTTTCTATCAGTTATTGATTCATGTTTTATTGGTCACAAACAGGTACAAGCTGGACTTTTCTGCCATGGAAGATGCTTTGCAAGCAAAGATTGGAAGACTTCACGATAATGAATCAAATGATTAAGTGTCATAGTTTTCTAAAGCTTCGACAAAAGAATCTTTCTAATGGACTTTTAATATGTTTGTTTGTTGATGCGGCAGAGCATTCGAAAGTATCCAGATTTGAAATTTTAAGAAAGTCCGAGAAATTCAATGAAAATCGCCATCAATGCCTTTTAACCCTTTACGGTATCGCTTATCTGCATTTGTTACTATGTCATCATCGATGACCACCCCCGCAGATGTGAACACCCAATACCTCCCTTCAATCCCTTCTTCATAGAGAAACCATGCCCCACGATCCTACGCATGCGACACCGCTCTAACGTATACGGCTCGACGAGCCCAGCGGGCATGCCACGGTGGTTCTGTCAAAGTGGAGCAGCTCATTTTCGTCGGCAAGGTACTACGAGTGCTTCCTCGGAGCCATAACAACTCTCCCATCATTGTCGCTTGGTTTTGAATCACCGCCGAAATCCAGCCCTAGGGCTCGGTTTTGGACGAGTGTGGAAGGAAGAAAGAATAAGAAGAAAGAAGATGAACACTGAATGAAGAAAAAAAAAAGAAACGGAAAAATAATGAAAACAAAAAAATAGCCTCCAAATGAAAATGCCCCCATCATGGCTTAGAAAGTGGCATGCGCATTGGATGTGCTCGCCAGATCCTTATTTGAGATAAATTTGACCACTTCATATCTTTATTTGATACATTATGCACTCTTGACCCTTTTTTTAAAAAATAATCCCACCTCATGTCCTTATTTGAAATTTTCTCTTTTCCCTATCAAATAAAGTAGGTTTTATACTATTTCAAGGTGTATATAATTTAATATATTTTTTAATAGTAATAGCATTCCAATGATAAATGATATTGCACATAAACTTTCAATTTCTATTTAAATGTCTCTTTTTCTAAGAAGAATAATGTGCTACAATATGTTATTTTACGCTATACATGCACTCGAAATTAGGCATTTGATCATGAATTGTACTCAAAATTTGTTATTATGCAACCATTCTGCTTACTTTATATGTTAATTATGGTAAGAAAAACTTACTTTAGGTATTTTGGCGTATCTTAGGATTTGATTCAATTGTCAATACACAATATATGAACGTAAGATTTCTATTCACGATTCCTATTTTGATTTAACAACTATATATAAGCGTCAAAAGTGCGCTGATAAAAATATTGTCAATCACTGGATTTCCCAATAACTTGTCAATAACTAATTACTGACGGTCTCTTTTTTGTTGTTGCAAATTTCCCATTTTCTTGTCTTTGACTTACTTTTATTTGTCTCTCTTACTAATGCCTTAAATTTAACAATCTTCATTTGAGTGACTTATCAACTTTTATTTGCTATTTTTTAAATTTATCAAATTTTTTTATTATTTACCAACTTTTATTTGTGCTTCTTCCAAACGCTTTAGATTTATTAATTCTTGTGGGGATTTTCCAACTTTAGTGGTATGGCTCATCAACTTTTCGTCCATTAGATTATTGACTAGTTTGATTTACTAACTCTCAATCTGATTTGAGTTGCTTACTGAGGTTTGATTGTTTTCTTTATTAAATTTACTAGTTTTTTGTATTTTGGATATTAATATTTATTTGAGTTGCTTGCGAACTTATTAGATTGACCTACTCATTTTAGGAATTTTCAATCTCGATTAAAGTGATCATAATTTTTTTTACGGTAAAGTTACTGCCTAGTTTAATATTACCAGCTCTTGTTAACAATGTTTATCACTAACAAATCCAAAATAGTTTTATATTTTACAAAATTTTATTTACCTTTCTTACCATCTCTCCACATCTACCAGTTTTATACAATAATATCAACTTATATGTGAGTGGCTAGCCAATTTTTCTTTGATTGAGTTGTCAATCGGTTATAATTTGCAACTATCATTTGAGTTGCTTACCAATGTGTATTTGCTTTTTAACTTACCCACTTTTATATTAAGTTACCTTTTTTATTTGCCTTACAAACAATTTATATTTACGAATTCATTTATAGCAATTACAATCTCAACGAAAGTTATTGTAGGCTTTTCTCCGATTATATTACCAATTATTTTTGCCTTATCAACTCTTGTTTGAGTTATCTATCATTGTTTATTTGGTTTTTTATAAATTACCAATTTTTCTCCCATTAAATTATCCCTACTTTCTGACCAAAAAAAAATCACCCCCTACTTTTGGGTTTCCCTTATTTGAATTGGTTACCGGGTTTTATTTATTCATTTATAAATTTACCAACTTTATTATTGAGCTATCACTTTTATTTTGCCTAACAACTTTTCAAAATTATTTAATATTTTTAGAAAAAACTAACCATAGAGTGATTACCAAAATCTCTCGGATTAAATTAGCAACTAGTTTTGTATTACTAACTCTTTTTTGCATTTTACTTACGGACTATGTTTTGCATATTCTTAACAATGCCTTAAACTGACCCACTGTTGGATGAAATTACCACACATTTTATTTGAACACCTTACAAACTTTTTTCTTGCATAAACAACCCAATAAATAATTGGTGAATTAAATAGTACCAAATAAAGTTTGTGACTAACTCGAAGAGACTTGATAACTCAAAACTAATTGATAACCTGATCGGGGAAATATTGTTAAACACTCAAATTGAAGTTAGTAATTTCACATGAGAATTGGTAAATTTTTATAGGTAAACAAAAGTTGGTAAAAAAATAAGAAATACTTGTGAGTATAAGAAAAATAAACTTAGTAAGTAACTCAAATAGGAGTTAGTAACTCAAATTATAGATGGTAATCTAATGGGAGTAAGTTGGTAAAAAAATTAAATATTGGTAAGTCACTCAAATGAAATTTGGTAACCAAAACTAGGTGATAATTTAATCAAACAATGTTGGTAAGTCACTCCAATTAAGGTTGGTAATTCCATAAAAGAGCTAGTAAGTTTAAAGCGTCAGTAATTTATGCAAATGAAAACTTAGTAAGTTAGTACATCAAAAGAAAAAAAAAAGTTAGTACATCAATGTACAAACTATCAAAGGGCAATTTCATAAAAGAGCCAATAATGTACCCAACAAATTACTTGAATTCTAATAGAATTCTGCTATATACTTAGCGGTTGTGCCTTATATTGTGGTTTTTCGACGAACTTCTACTCATTACATGGTTAAGTGCATTCCTTAGTCACTAGGACCTCTAAATTTTTTTGCTTGACCTCCCTGAGGCATCAATTTACCTCATCTATCTTGCTCGACATATTGAATTCTGGGCAATGTCCTTTGAGTAAAGATGGTCGAAACTCGCGACCTATTTTGAATTTGAATTGAAAGGAAACGAGTGTTTTGCCTTTCCTTTTATGTATTTACGATAAAACCTACAGTGTCCTAAACCATGCCATTGAGCCAAATGCCTAATAGAGAGATATCTTTAGATGCAACAAAGATATAAATAATATTATTCGATATCCTGTTAGAATGTCCAATGAAAAAAATCGAAATGCATGCTACACCAAGGATCTTAGTCAAAATGCATGCAACCTTGATTTGAACCGTGAGTATATATGCATGCAAAAATCAATCTCACCGAGTAGGCTAATAACTTGAAGGAATTGCTATTTAGTGCATGCCTACGAAAAAGAGGGAAGGCGTGATTACTTCATTGCATTTGCTTAATCAACCTCAGAACACGCTTTCGGTAATCAAATCCTCATCTCGTGCATCAAATGCGACGTAAGCCTAATTTTCACCGAGCAAAATAACACAGGACACAAAAATATTAATAAAATAAAATAGAAAGATCGATGAATTGAACCCAAAAAAAAACACTCACCCCCGCACAACCTTCACGTGCCAAATTCTCTCAGAAAAAAGAGGGGCCCCACCGCGCCCTCCCTCCCCTCTAAAACCCTTCCTTCCTTCCTTCCTCCCTCCCTCCATCGGAATTTCCAATTTTGCCATTCCTCTTTCCTCCTCCTCCTCCTCCTCCTCCTCCCTCATATCAATAAATACCTGACAAAAGAAATATATTGTCTAATTCAAAATCGACATTTTATTTTGATTTTTCCCTTCTTCGCCTATTTCCTCAAAATTAGCGAGTCGAGAGAGAGAGAGAGACAAAATAAAATGTAAAAAGAAGAGAGAAAAGGGAGAAATAGGCTCACAAAACAGAAATTGAGGAATTTGCCCAAACTCCTTCCTTCTCATTCCCATGTACAGTAGCCTCTCTCTCTCTCTCTCTCTGTGTGATAAATTTTTACTTTCCTTCACTTTTCCATCTCTCTCTCTCTCTCTCTCTCTCTCTCTCCTTCCCACACAAAACACACACACAGACATTGATATGCTCATTCATTGATTTCTCTGCTTCTTCTTCTTCTTCCTCCTCCTTACCATCTCTCTCTCTCTCTCTCTATTACGTGACGTATTCACGAGCGCGTAGTCTTTCTCCCTCTCTCCCCTCCCCTCTCTCCCTCTCTCTCTGTGCTTCGGGGGAACATGAGCAGCGGCGGAGGCGGCGGCGGCGGCGGCGGCGGCTCCTCTAGGGTTTCGATCCCGGCCGACGCGAGGAAGATGATCCAGAACATCAAGGAGAGCACCGGCAAGCAGCACTCGGACGAGGATGTGTACGCGATGCTCAAGGATTGCTCCATGGATCCCGACGAGACCGTCCAGAAGCTCCTGTTCCAAGGTATGCCGCGACATCCGTGTGCGCGGGGGGGCGCGGGGGGGCGCGGCGCGTGCTGGGGGCATTGCCCCTCTCGGTTCGCGTCCGTTGGATCTCTTTGTTCCGGTCAGCTCGGTTCGGGTTCTCTCGGGACGATGTGGGGGATTTCGTTCTTTCGTGTGTTCGGAGATGGCGAGCGTCCGGGGAAGTGTGTCGAGCTAGATTCTGATGGATATACTTCGTCGTGTTGTCGGCGTTTGGGGGTTATGAAGGATCGGGTTCTGAGTTTTTTGTTTCTTTAGCTATCGTGAGTTAAGAGTGTGGGTCGCTTGATGAGGAGATGAAGAGATTTGTAAAATAGGAAAGTGTCTGGAATGCTTTTCCTGAGCTGCTGACGAGTTTGCAAAGGAAATGGGCCTTCCACAGGTGTTACCTTATGTTAGTGAGATACTTTCTAGGCGGTTGAACTTCTTCCTAATCTGACTGTTGGGACTTATTTACGGTGTTGAACTTTGTTATTGCTCTGCCATTTATAAGAAAGGCACAATCTTGAAGTGGTCGATTGGTGGGTTATCAATCGGCTGTGTAAATTGTGACCTGTGACAAATATGAAACCTGAAGTTTCGTTCACGGAGTAACCCTTTTATATTGGTATTGTTACTTGATTGTAAATTGCTAAAATGCCACCGACCTGTTGTTTTTTGTGTTTTTGCGATCCTTCACTTGCTGGCTTTGGATATGTCATTTCTTTGGTATTTCATGATATCTAATTCCTCATGGTATGGCATATCGTAAATTTGTAAGAACTTTTAATGAACTGTGCTTGAGTTACAAGCATTTCTAAAGCTTAGTATGTGCTAGTTGTATTTCCTGTTGTCCGCACATTCTGTTCTTGTGACTCTCGACAAACTGCTTTTGACTTATGTTATCCCTCATTGCTAGAGTTTCCTTCACTGTCAACTATGTTCAATGCTGGAAATTTATAAATCAAGATGCTTGACCTGGTGTATATCTATGGCGAGAAATGATGAGCTTTTTGTTTAGATTGAGTTGATGATTTGTTTTGACTGTTTTGATAGCTTTGGTATCTTACCAGTGCGATTTTCCACCATTACCAACTGTGGCTGGCTTTTGGCTTGTATGCACGACTTTGTTTTTATACTTTTTGTTTAGTTGAGTTGATGATTTGTTTTGACGGTTCTGATCCCTTTGGTATCTTATGAGTGGAATTTTCCGCCATTGTCAACTGTGGCTGGCTTTTGGGTTGTATGCATGACTTTTTTTTTATACTTTTCGTTTAGTTTGAGTTGATGATTTGTTTTGACGGTTTTGATCCCTTTGGGTACCTTGTCAGTGGGATTGTCCGCCATTGTCAACTGTGGCTGGCTTTTGGTTTGTATGCATGGGACTTTGTATCTATCTGCTATAAAGAAACCACTTTTAATCTCAATCAGTTGCTGTTTCACTCAAATTTTTTTGGTTTATCCAGAGAAAAGCTGGAGAGTTTTTAAATGTTGATGCCTTATATGCTATTATCAGGATTTCAACTTGGTGATTCTGCAAACTCTTAAGTTTCCTAGTTGACTTAGGTTACCACTTTTATAAACATAACGTCTTATGTTTTGGTTGGCAGACACATATCATGAGGTCAAAAGCAGAAGAGAAAGGAAAAAGGAGGTATGCTTACCTTGTTCTTGTCTTTCAGAAACTTGTTTATACATTATGGAAAAATCATCTGCTGCTTAATTTGGCTGAATGTAGCTACAGGCCTTCATTTAGTTTGTTCTGTACGAATGAGTTCAAAGCATGTCTTAGCATAAACAAAAAAAGACAAAAGTAAATGATGCAGAGAGCTGCTTGGCTTCTAAGTTTTCTAGAGTGCCAAGTAGTTAAAACTGATGCAGGTCAGGCTGATGTATGTCTTGAGGTTGAGGCAGATGCTCTGGGAAGTTATTGAACTCGCTGGGGAAAAATGCTTGTTGGCAGAAACATATGCCCGAATTAGTTACAATTGCAGCTGTATATAGTAGAAATTGACATTATTGTCTTTCCTCGGTTTCCTTGCACGCTTGCGCAGTGGAGATAGTAGACCATCTTGTTCCCATGCAGTAACATGTATTCGGGGGTGAATTCTGTTTCAAATCTTAATTTTTAGTTTTTTCTTTGGTGTTTGAGATTTCATTTTTGTTTGACATTAAACGCCTCAAAATTTTGTAAGCTAATATGTTTCAATGATTAAGTTTATTCAAACTCAAAAAGTTTTTCCATAGCTTTAAAGAGTCATAATTATCTTGTTGTTTCAATGAGAGAGTCATTGGTATGATAGGTCCAACAAACATGCCATTAGAGGATTGTGCTTTTCTTTTGGCAATCCATCTTCCATCAAATGGAAAAAGCATAACAAGCATTACCATTAGACGGTTATGCTTGATTACGTTGGTTATGCCGTTTGACATTGTTGTACTTGTACATCATCATTACTTGTGAGTTTTGATGGTTTTGTGCTTTTACATTGTTAGAGTACAAATGGAAGATCACCGGAATCCAAGTCAACAACAGACACTCAAGGACGAGGGGCTAGGGGAAACAGACATCCTCGTTCGAACTATGTCTCTTCTGGTAGTTGGCTTTCTCTCTATAGGATTTTCAGTGGTTCCAGTGATTATGTCACTTGCAATTTTCAGTGCCCCCTCTCCTCTCTCTTTTGTGGAAAATTATTACCTGTAGACCCATTATTCAGTCGAGTTACACATTGGAGGAGCGATGCCTAGCCTAGCTCTGCAATTTTCTATCTCTCATGTGGTTTTATTGGTCGTCTTTTTTGTCCAAATGCAGGTGGTGGGAGGAATATGCTTGTTCAGAGGGACAAAAGAACTAGTAATTCAGTGGAGAGAGTGCCCAATCCTATGTCTCTGCAGATGAACAAAAACACTGCAGCGTCTCGTGCAACAAAGTAGTCTTGCTATACTCTTTTCAGTATCAGATTGTACTTTTGCTTGTTTTGTTACTTATCTGTGCTGGCCATTTAGTTTATAAAACCTCCATTGCTTTTAGGGCTTCCAATGTGGTGCCAAATGGAACTTCTCATTTGTCTAATGGGCTCTCTGCTCAAGTTCATGCACCGAACTCTTCTGTTAATGGCAGTCCCAGTGGTCCTTATGTTAAGTCAGCTATGGATTTGAACACAGAGGGTTCGTTGCCACCAATTTTTTCAACTGCTGAAAATAAGCTGGGAAATTCCGTGGTCGTTTCTGATTCTGTGACCATGGCAGAGGAAGGAAAGTCTGCAATGATGCCTGGCCAACTCCTGGTCTCTGCCACTTCAGCATCTGCCTCTGATATTTCCTCTGTTTCAGATCCTGTATTGGCTCCATCTGTTCCCTGGAAGTTAGGTGCAGATTCAATCAACAATGAAAAAGCAAGTGACGAGATGGTTCCGGTGGGTTCCACTTCCAAGGAAAAGTCTCTTGATTCAGTTGTGGAATTTTCCCAAGGTCATTCGGCTCAGCTACCGCCGACGTCTATGCTGACCAGGTCTGGAACTCCCATGACCAAGTCATCTTCAAAAGACGATGACAACTCACAGCTAGAGGCCTGTGACCCATTAGAAGGTATTCTGCTAATTTTCTGTGCCAGGAACATCATAAGATTGCTTTGGTAATTTATTGAAACTTTCAGTAGGATGGATCCTCTTAACTGCAAGTGAGATTATGCCAGGATCTGATGTTTCATGTAGCATTTGTGGATCCATCTTCTGATTATTTCCTCTTAACTTTCCCATATCTGGACTTTATTAAACAGTTCTGCTGGTCAAGGACATTGAATCTTCTTGATTCTCTTTAGATTAATGATTCATCAATATGGAACCGAATTTTAATGCTAACTGAAGTTGTCCATTGAAGTGTAGTAGTCTCTCCTTTGATGTTCCTCCATTGTCAGATGTGTCATGGCAATGTTGTTGATCTCTAATCAATAAAATTGTTTTGTTTCTTCAACCAAGTACTTGTTCAGTACTCTTTCACATTGCTGGCATGAATCTTGCTTTATATTTCTTCCTCAGTGAGCCTCAATGTGTTCAGCTCTTATTCATGTTTCTGATACAGTGGTTGCATCTAAGGTTGCGCTGGACAAAAGCAAAGCCAGCTCCCATTCTCTCTCTATGTCAAGTCTTTCTGATGGTCAGCATGTAATTTTCCCGAACCATTTTCAAGTATCTGAAGCTTTCAAGAACAGTTTGACATTTGGAAGCTTTGATGCTTGTCTTGGAGGAAAGACAGAAATCATTGATGCCAGTGGCACCGTAGGTGATGATAAATCTAGTCTTGGTGTTGAATCTTCTCAGGGAAGTGATGTAACTGTACAGGAATCTTCTCCGAGGTTGGTTAATGTCACAAAATCACATTCATTGAAAAGCTTTAGATTTATCTAGGGTTGTTTGCACTCAAATATGTTGCTTTATACCTTTTCTCATTCTTTAATGCATATATTATCTGCCAAATAATTGCGCCAGAAAATGCAGTTCGAGACACGTTGGCTCATTCTGCCTCATGCTTCTTAGACACTGAAGTAGATAGAGGAAGCTAGAATTTGAATGGCATAATAGTCAAGTTCTTTGTATAGGAAATATGCTGGAGTCTTGACCTCAAGGAAATCTGAAACCTCGACAGTTTAATCTTCATTTTCCCTTCTATATCAATCATCAAGAGCTTGCACTATCGGAAAGAGGTGGTTGGGGGTTTTTTCTATGGTTCCGTGATTGTGGATTGATGTTTCCGTGCGAATTGGTAGTTTTTCTGAGTTTTGTAGTGATTCTTCTTTCTTTGAGAAGAATTGGAAAATCACTACAAAATCAGAAGAATGTAGCATTTCTCTTTAATCCTCAGGCAGTGTGACTTGCGAAACTGTATGAATCCCCAATGGGTAGTAGTTATTTAACTGTGTGTGGTGTCCTTTCACAACAACGGTGGATTCCTGAAATCAAGTCATTCACTAGCTAAATGGATCTCACTTGGACTGCTTATGTGTTTTGTGAAAGTGGTGGTCTTAGTTGTAGCAGTGATACAACTCGAAAATGGAACTCTCCAAGAGGATGAGAGTTGCATGGCCTATCTTAATGCATCACTTTCCCTTCTCATCTATTCCCTAGATCTCTTTAGTTTACTCTTTTCTTACTGATATAATTCGCTCTTTTATTGATTTTGAGGCTGACCACCCAATAAATAATTCCAACGATCTTACCCTGTATGTTCCTTTATCGGATTATCCTGTGTATTTTATGTTTCTGTATGCCCATCAATGTAACGGGTGCTGAAAGCAACAAAGTAGAACAAAGTTTTTATCCCAAAAGAAAGAAAAGTGATGGAGCAAAGTGAGGGTTTTGATCACAAACTTTGAGCCAAGTTTGGTTTCTGTTGGAGTCCACGACAGCATTTAAGCTGCATTTTGGGCATTCCTGTGGACTATGAACAGTAGAGTGTTAATTCTTGGGAACGCTGGTGCACTTTTAACATTTTTACTGATTGGTTTCAGCAATCAAATTGGAAATCTTGCTGAACATCCTGAAGCTTCAGCTCTTGCCCTTGAGAATGTGCAACCATCTTCGGAGAACAAGGTTTTGAGTTTAAGTAACTCAATGTTTGATCAGGCCAAGCAAAATTTGAGTTCTGAGGCCCCTCAAGATCCTGTTGCTCAAGAAGTCCCCGGCAATAATAGCTTCGGCTTGATGCCATCCATTCTGGGTACCCAGTTTGTGCAGCCCGAAGGACCTGAGGTTCAGGCACGGGATGTTTCTCGACCATCAAATTTCATGGTAAGTCCGATGCTGCTGGTTGACGTAGGTTCTTTTTCCTTTTTGGCTTGATTTGATTATAGATAAGGCAGATGTCACTTAAATGTTGGCTTCCTGCAATAGTAGAGCAAGACCCAAGTTCACTGCAGAAATTTTTTTTATTAATAGAACAATCTACATGCAAGTCTGAGATCAAGAGGACAACCCCCCCAAGTGAAGAAATCAATTATGCCATGATTTCTTACTCCTTGGGCTACCATAAACAGTAGAAAATAACCAAGATTGGAAAGAGGAAATCCCCTTAATTCTCACATGGATCGCCCTCTCTCTCATTGATAGTAAGGGCACCAATTGAATCAAAACATATTATTGGGGAAGACTGTTATTAATCTGATCTTTAACCTGTTCTACCCTATTTCAGAGCAATAGTAAATACTTACCAATGGCGAGGAAAAACTTGTGAAAATCATCAGATTTAAAGGAAACAGAATGGATATTCAGTTGACACGTTTATGTTGCAACTTCTGCATTTGAGGCTTAGGCTGGATTACAGTGCGAGAGACTGTTTGTTTGCCTTTATTGGAATGGTAAACGCAATTGAGCATTGGAGTTCACTTTGTAAAATAGCTTGAGCTGGTCAGAGGAAGTGGTTAAGAAACAACACGTTAGAATTGAAATTGAAATTGAAATTGATGGCTTTTTATTGCAGTAAATGGTTTTTTTTTTGGGTTGAACAGTAAATGGTTTAGTCGCAGGTTTTTAGAGGGTATTTGATCTGAACTGTAGTTCTATTTACTTATGAGTCCTATGTGGGAAGATCATTGAGGAAATTATGCCATTTAAGCAAAATCTATGCGAAAAGAAATAGGTAGGACATAAAACATAACAAACCCACTTGTAATCAACCGAATCAACTTTTTCATTACTCAGCTTTCTTTTATATGAAAACGTAGGAAAGAGCTAATCTTTTGGCCTGTATCATAAGTTCCATTGTGGAGAGATGACTAATGAGTTAGTGATTTTGCCTGTTATCACTATGATATGCTCTGCTTTGTCTGAAATCATCATGGTGGAGCACAACTGGTCTCTGGTTGGTTGGATTGTCAGCCTTATTGGTAGTTTATTTGACTGTTTACCTTGTTAATGATGCTCTTTGTATATCTGATGTTTTCTGTTACCAATTGTAGAATGGGAATGCTCCTGCTCTTTCTAGCCCGAGTCCAGCCACAACCCCAACTCCTCAGAGTACCGTAGCTGTGTCGCCGCAACCAGTTCCTATTTTTAGGCAGCCATATCCTGTTAACTACTTCCCTTATGGCCCCTATCTCCATTCATATTACATGCCACCGATGCACCAACTTATAGGTCACAATGGATTCACTCAACAGCCTTCAGCGGGAAATTTATATCTACCTCCAGCCGTTGCTGCACAAGGGATCAAGTACTCTTTCTCTTCATTTAAACCAGGATCCACCGCCCCTCCAATCGGAATACCCTCTGCATATGCAGCATATGGTTCTACTCCCATAGGTTATAACCCTAGTCCAGCTGTGACCTCTGGAACATCGACTATAAATGAAGACCACGTGACTAATCAGTTGAAGGAAAGTCATCCCTATTCAACTGCTCAACCGGTGGGTCCTTATTCCCCCTTATTGATCTTCTAAGTTTCTTTGACTTTTACCTGTGAATATCCTTGTTGTAGTTGCTTTGTTTTACTGCTATTTGTATTCACGCACTCACTGTCGAATAAACATGTTTTTACCAGAATGAAGGTTCTGCAGTTTGGATTCCTCCTGTGATAGGCCAAGATTTGAGTAGCTTGCAAGTGAACCCTTTGTTCAGTCTTCCTCAGGGACCGCATGTCACCTTTTCACCGGCACAAGCTGGTCACGGCGCCTTTGGAATGCATCAGCCAACGCAGACAATGGCTGCTGCCCCGACCATTCATCCCCTTCTGCAGCAGTCTCAATCCGGTTCAGTTGAGACGGCGGGACTCCCAACTGGTGCTTACCAGCATGCCCCACATAGTGGTCAGATTAATTGGAACGCTAATTTCTGAACGGACAAGACTTTGACAGGGCAACAATCATTCGACTGTATGAGTTTGTATCGGAGAAAAGATTCAATGTCAACTCATTGACCAGCCTGAGTGTAAATACACAAAAGAGGTCGAGATATATCGGGAGAACTACTTTGGAGGGGTTTTAATCAGCTGACTAATTTTAATTCAAGGAGGAGGGTCTTTCTTTCACTTTGGTTTGCTTTCTTACCTTTTTCCTGTGTAGTGAAAGTCTCGTTGGTTATATTATTTTCTATTGGTTTTCCAAGATGTTTTGTGGGAATCAAAGAAATCGATAGGTCGGTGGGATTAAAAAAAACTTCCATCTGTTGTTGCACTTGTATATTATCTCTTTTTAGTAAGAAAAATGAAATATAGAGTTGTGATTTTTTTTTTGGCTATGCTAGGCATTTTAGAGTTTCAATCGGCATTACGATGAAACGACGTCTTATAATTCCTCGGATTTGCTTAGGGAGTTCGGAGGTTTCCATGATCCCTCGAGTGGTATAATGAGGAAATGACATTTTATTTTACCCGGGATTTGCTTGAGTAGGTTTTGAAGTTTTCATAATCTTTTGATGGATCAATCCACCGTCCTAAAAGTATCGTATTCAAGTGCATTTTCTCGTGTTTCCCTGCACAAGATATCGTTCGTGATGGACACTTCACGGTTTTCAATGAATGATTTAGATTTGTCCTTCGTGATTCGATGGTCCTTGTAAAAAGTCTATTTTTCATTTATATTTGTCCTTCGTGATTCGATGGTCCTACCTATACTTGCCTACACAGGTGCAAAAATTGTGTATCGATTCATCGTACCTAGCTGGATCTGCCTATTCATTATCGTCGAACTAATGATCGTGAACAAAATGGATCCAGTAGTTGGAGAACCAAATTTATCGCGTTCGAACAATAAGTCTCATGGCCATAGGTGAAATTACCGTAAATGAGGCAAGGTCGCGTCTATTTTTAAACCCTCCCGAAAGAAAATTATTAAGTTTTGTCTCTCTTCTTGTGCTGAAGACGCCGCCGTTCTTAAGGATGATGCGTGGTAAGTCTTGCGAATTATCTTCGTATCGATTAATTCAGCTTTCACACACGTATAGAACTTGCTTCTAACCGAGAGTTGAGAGTAGCATTAAATGCAAAAATGTACTTGAGCAGTTTGAAATTGAACCGTGGTGCTAACCTTTTTCTTAGGAAAAATCTTTATTACTCTCCTTGGTAGTCTCTGCGTCAATTGATGCGTCTGGCTGCGTTTGCAAAATCTATGCACCAGACAGTAGTAAAGCCCAGATATAATTGAAAAATAGATATGATACTGAGTATACAGATTAGAATATCCTTTTCTTGGGTGCTACATCCTTTTCCGCCACTGTCTATCTTTAACTTGGTGTCATCGAACATTCAACTGGGGATCTAATCTCGAACTCAGGCTACTTTACAGAGTTGTACCGACCCGAGAGGTTTGAGCAGACCGTTTTCCCTGCTCAGTTCTTTTCGAGACACTGCTCCAGATGTTCGTTCTCCTTGATGATGGCATCAAGGTCGGCTTGTAGTCTCTCGATGTTCAGACTCCGTGAGGCCATAGCCGCGAGCTTCTTCTCATTTTCTGCGATTTCTCTCTGGACTCGATCTGCGGACAATATTTTCTCAAAGATCTGTTCGAAGCTTTCATGAATGCTGGTAAGAAGCCTGTAAGCCTGACGTCCAACTTGATCTTTCTTCGCTTCTCTACACATGGATAATACGCACGAGCATTAACACACTTCCTTCTATTAGAATTGCAAGGATGAGGATAATGTACCTGAACACAGTTTCATCTAACACAGCATAAGTTCGATGAAGACGCTCCTGAATGGAATTACTTTCTAACTGGAGTTCCCTAGTCTCTTTTAGGATGCGTTCCACATCAGCATGTTGTTTACGACTGTTCTTCGTGATTTCTTTTATCCGCTGAATGTGGGATGTTCTAGATTCTTGTTCCGGTCTTTTCTTGAGTCCAGCAGAAAGCTCTGAACACTCTTCTTCCCTGAAGAATCAAAAGCCAGTCAGGGACAGACCATAGTTTGGAAATTTTAATAAGTCAACAATATGCTTATTCATCACAAGGGAAAAAACTGATGTGCTTAGTCTTTGTTTTCTAGAAATCAATATTTGTTTTTATAGTTGTAGATCGCATACCAGATCACTATCAAAAGCAGGAAATCCAGGAGTTAATGTATTAGAATGCCAGATGCAGACAAGATATCCTTCACTGATGCAAAGGGCTTGCTTGGCACTAGGCAATAAAATGTGGAACGTTTATCGTAAAGTGAACCCAAATACAGGGTTAGGATTTCTACACGCCTAGCAAGTTTTAGGGAAAGTTTTGCTCTCTAACAAAGTAATATAGTTCTATCCTTGTATGCGCAAGAATGCACAATATCCCAACCATTCTTAGATCAAACAGAAAGGCTTGCCTCTTTCTCATTTCAGATGAAATGGAATCCACTTCTAGCTCAACTTTTTTCAGTTTTTGGAACTTCTCTTGAAATTCTGGTTCGGTGGCATATAATGACTCTTCAAGACTTGTCTTCTTCTCTTCCAGAATCAACTTTGAAGCATTCCTAAAATGGAATGAAGACAGTCACACTACCTAACATAATAAGTATCCTTATATGCTAATACAGCAAACAGGTCTAAGTTGCAGTGTCCTACGAAAGGCACAAGAAGAATGCAAGATAATAAACATTGTCAAGCATGGATTAAAAGAGAATCATCAGGCAATATAAGCGAATGGCTGTATCCTACCACTGTAACTCCAATTCGAGAAGATTCCTCTTCCTAGCATCAATTTGGCCATTAAGTTTCTCAAGGAAGAAATCAGTTGGATGATTTTCGTCCAAGGCCATTTCTGCTGCGGCCTTCAGTAACTCCAATTCATCCTCAAGGTCTGTCACTTCTGAACTCCCATCTTTCCCCTCCACCATGAGCTCCTTTTCTCTAAGCTGAACCTCTTCTATCGAACATCTTGTCTTATAGTAAACATGAACCATTAATCAGGACATTGCTTATCAGTAATATGTCTACCATCTAAAAAGTCTACTTCAAATGATGCTTTTTGCCAATCACCGCTCTTCATAATACGCATTAAAACAGAGGAATAAATGCACACTCAACGTCCATGTGCTGACAAACTTGTCTTTATCTTAAAATTTTGACACTCTTAAGGCTTTCTTATTACATCAGCAAGAGCAATTTATATAGGACCATCCTGTCCATGCAAAGGCCCTATATAAAAAATCTGTAGATAAACATACCTCAGAGGACTGATTCTCTCGTGCAGTTGCATTTCCTTCGAGCACTCGATCATTTGCATCAGCTGCACCGTCTGTGATTCCAAATGCATTAACATTTGACAGGCCAGATTCCTTAATAGGCTCCTGCCTGCTCATATTATTCACAATAATATTATCTGAACCTATACCAGTAGCACATGATGACTTTGGCCCTTCAGCGTTTAGCCTAAGCTCCCTCAACATTTCTGCTACTCTCCACCAATTTAGTCCCCCGCTTTCATTGTAAACCTTCCCTATCCTGTCTCTTGCCGCATCTCTAAACCAACCTTCTTTCTTGTCTTCCGAATCGACGTACCTCGCATCATTTGCTTCTCCAACTACAACCGACTCGGACAACCGCCCGACCAAGAACCTTATCAACTCATACATGTCCTCTTCAGACGGATAAAGAAACTGCCGTAAGCACAAGCAACAGATACATTCTGGTTCTAAGCATAACTTCAAAAACGCACAAACACAAGAATCAAAAGTAAAGCAGATGCAGCAAGGTTAAACAAACGAACTGGCGCATCGAATTGATCAATAAGTGAAACATCATTAACCAGGGAAAATGCTCCAACACACTAATTCGACCCACAAAGCCTCCTCGACGCCTAACTAGAGTACACGATAAGCAACGACTTCCTATCCGCGCCATCACGGCACCCCAAATACTTGCAGACTAAAAGTATAACCACATATTGCTGGCGCTCCTCCTCCAACTTTCTCCTCAGCAAAAACAAGAGGCACGCTCGGGCACGAATTACGCATCTCAATTGAAACCGAGCTCATCTACTCTACTTCACAGCGCTTAAACATCTCGATCGAAATTAAAAACGAAAGCACAATGCCAGTTCCTCGCCTCAATTTTATCCCACTCTCGAAAACGCAAATCCGCTCCATTTTTCTAAGCTCATGACGTCATCACCACCTTTCACTGAGCAAACAAAGACGATTCAACGCATCGGACATCCCTTACCTTGTGGAAGCCGATGTCTCCGACGAAACCGAGATTCTCGACCGCAGAGGCCATCTCTCCGCAGATCCTGACCTTGTCGGCCGCCGACTCCGGCGGAGAAGACGGGAACAGCGCCGGATCGCGGAGAACGAGGTTCAGGCACCGGGCGGAGATGGAGGCCAGACCTTCCGGCTGGAGGTCCCCGATCGCATCGACCCCGTCCGGGATCGAGACTCCGAAGCTCCGGAGGGAGGTCAGGAGCTTGCTGTCGTGCGACGACGACGGTTCCATCGCTGCCGTCGCGGCCTTGCTTCCTGGAATTCCGAGCTGCCAAGCTTTGACCTGAGATTTGGAAAGGGACGAGGAATCGCGGCGCGCAGAGAAAGGGAGAGCTTCACGATCGAAGCGAATTGGTCCAAATTTCAGAGAAGTCAGTAATTTACTTACTTCATTGAAACGTTGGTAAATTCGTCGTCGAGTTACCACTACTTTACTTACTAATACAACAGCAAAGCGGTGGGTAATTTATTACTTTATTGACATGATGATAAATTTTCGGATGGTGCCGGTGATTTACTACTTCATTTGAATATTAGTGAATTTTTTTACAATGCTAGCAATTTTGTTTGTGATATTAATAAAATTTTGGAGGAGCTGGCAATTTACCGCTTCATTTTATTGTCGGAAAATTCCTCTCGATGAATATTCGTGTACCGAGCTTTCCATGTCGAAGAAGTCACTGAAAGCTACGTGAGCATGTGATCAAGCGAGGCCTTCGGTGCTGCACTCGAGCCTCGACTCGGAGTGCGCGGGGTAAATTTACTATCTTAGAGGAGCTGATAATGTACTTTTCATTTAAACGTTCGTAAATTCATGATAATATGGGTAATTTATTTATGACACAAGTAACATATCAAAGGAGTTGGTGATTTACTACTCCATCGGAACGTTGGTAAATTCCTCGTAGTGCTAGTAATTTAAGTACTATATGAGTTGGTAATATCCAATTTCACTAGAGTGCTCGAAAATTTATGATAGTGTTGGTAATTTGCTATCGATTTACTTGATATAGAGTTATCTTTTCTATCAAAGAGACGACAAATCTTCCAACGACCTGAAATTTTCCGACTTTCTTGTGATTGGACGCCGGAAATCTACCAACGACCTAAGATTTCAAATGAGTTGGTAATATATGGTAAATTTCCAATAGTGTTTTTACTTCAATTGTCACTACACAAAATACACATTTCTAAGAACGCGACAACAAAACTTTAGACATTGCTCACAAAGTGATTGCGGCATAATCTCCTTCACGAGAATGGAAAAAAAGAGTCCATTCACGTTCTTGGCATTTCTGATCGCAATATTGGTAGGAGACCTGAAAAGTGAAAATGAAGTCCTCCTGCGAGTCCTCAAACCGGGCATGGAAAGAATGTGGCCCACCAAACATCGCTCTTCCTTCCGTATATATAGGCAAGCTCTTGGTTTGAGGGAGTTGAAACTCACCGACCAAAGGCCAGTCATATAAGTGTGCATGAACGATTCGTGCTTCTTCAAATCGATCCAGAAACACATGGAAGTGGCAAGAGAGGGTGAGGTTGAGGACGTGCCGTTGCCATTGTCACCTCCGAGGATGAGGTCCATGAAAATGGCGGGGACCAATGCCTTTGGCCACAACATAGAGTACGTGTCTCAAACCTACCTCAGCAACCGATACTCGGAGATTCAAATCCAGGACGAGGTCCCCGAAGCCAACTCCAATCGCCCTCTCCCGATATATCTCAAGGCAAGGGCTCCGTAGTCTCGATCTTTCCTGCTTTCCCTTTCTCTTGTAATCTTTTCACGTAGTTTGGCGAGGTAAAACATGGGTCATATGAACTCGTGATGATGCAGTTTGGAGATGTTCAGTACAAGGTGAAAAGCAGCCGGGCTTCCGAGAAGAACCCGGTCGAAGTGGTAGTGTCGAAGGTGGCCTCGCAAAGGAACATGGAGAACAGTAACTACAAGCATATCTTGAAGGGTGTGACCGGCGGTGTCGGTCCCGGGGAAATTCTCGCTTTGATGGGTCCTTCGGGTAGTGGAAAAACCACCTTACTGAAAGTGATAGGTGGGAGACTACTGGAAAATGCCACAGGAACAATAACTTACAATGACATTCCCTACACGCCAGCTCTTAAGAGAAGGTTAGCTAATCAATGGACAAGGGCTTCTATGATAGAATGCATATATTGCAGCCTTGGCCGGTAAGCGAGATTCATGAAAATTAGCTTGATACAGTACTCATCTTGTCTGGCAGGATCGGGTTCGTGACACAAGATGATGTGCTCCTCCCGCAGTTGACGGTTGAAGAGACCTTGGTGTTTGCTGCCTTCTTGAGACTTCCAGGCTACATGAGCCGCCAGCAGAAATATGCAAGAGTGGAGATGATCATCAAGGATCTAGGACTCGAAAGGTACAAGCAGTTCATCATGCTAATGCTTTAATTTCTAGACTTGAGACAAACCGAGTCACAGAGTAATTTTTATTTAATAAAATGTAGATGTCGGCACACGAGAATTGGAGGGGTGTTTGTTAAGGGAATATCAGGTGGAGAAAGAAAAAGGACAAGCTTAGCGTATGAAATCCTTGTCGACCCGTCATTACTGTTGCTTGATGAACCAACTTCAGGACTCGATTCCACCTCTGCCACTAGACTACTGCAAATACTTGAAGGAGTTGCTAAGGTGTGCACCGAGCTGCTTGTGATTATATGGAAATTTCGAACCATTTATATGTTCTGACCACGTTTGACCGTATTACAGGCAGGGCGAACGATAATAACAACAATCCATCAGCCATCGAGTAGGATGTTTCACATGTTCGACAAGCTGCTACTCATAGCAGAAGGCTATCCCGTGTACTATGGAAAGGCCAGAGAGGCTATAGAGTACTTTTCGTCTTTGAGCTTTATCCCTGAAATCGCGATGAATCCCGCGGAATTCTTGCTAGATCTAGCAACCGGACAGGTAAAGGACATCAGCATCCCTGAAGAGCTATCAGCCCCTCAGGGAAGCACGTGTACCGAGAAGACCGTAGTCAAAGTGAGAATCTGTCGTAATTTGGACTTACTAGCTCATTTCTCATCCCTTTTAAAGGAGCTGATGGATGTTCTTTTCATCAAATATATCAGTATCTCCAACTTAAGTTTAAGACCCTCTTAGAGCCGAAAGAGCACGAGAATCACCAAACCACGAGGACGCCAGAACATCTTCAAGTGGCGATCCAGGTCAAGAAGGATTGGACATTGACTTGGTGGGAGCAATTCCTGATACTGACGCGGAGAACATTTAAAGAGAGGTGCAGGGACTACATCGATGTGCTGAGGCTGATTCAGGCTCTCGGTGTCGCTCTCCTACTAGGCCTGCTCTGGTGGAACTCCAAGATTGCTACCGAGGCTCAACTCAGAGATCAGGTGATTTCTTACTACATTATTTAGACTTAAACTTGGGCCGCTCGTTTCATTCTGGCCGGATAACTAGAACTCCTAGTGCTTGAGCTTGGAAGCATTTGAACTTTGTTTCCTTCATGCCGCGATGAATTTCACGTCATTGTTAATGCAGGTCGGGCTGATGTTCTACATCTGCATCTTTTGGACCTCGTCATCTCTCTTCGGAGCTGTTTATGTGTTCCCATTCGAGAAGGTATATCTGGTGAAGGAACGGAAAGCAGATATGTACCGGTTGAGCGTGTACTACGTGTGCAGCACCCTGTGCGACATGTTGGCCCATGTTCTTTACCCAACCTCCTTCATGATCATTCTCTACTTCATGGCGGGGTTCAAGAGAACAGTGTCTTGCTTCTTCCTAACGTTAGGTGCAGTCCTTTTGATTGCTGTCACAAGCCAGGTAAACATGGACCAAGTCAGGATTTAGACTGCTGCTATATTAGAACTAACCGGTATTCGTTCCTCAACCCAGGGTGCTGGAGAACTGTTTGGGGCTGCGGTTTTGAACATTAAAAGTGCGGGAATGGTCGTTTCGCTGTTACTCATGCTGTTTCTACTCACTGGAGGATACTATGTACAGGTATGCTAGTCAAGTCCAGAATACAGTAGTCAGTCACCAGAAGGACTTTACTAATTCGCTTTTACGACGCCTAAATATTGCTTAACCAGTAATGTATGATCTGTTTGTGAATTTTTCCCCGACTCGAGATTAAATATTTGTTTAGAGATTTTTAGACATTTCTAAGTACCACACCTAGGAAATCCATGTCTATGCCCTGGTTCGGATTGATGCTATGTAATAATCTAAATGCATAACGAAGGTATTATCAAATCGACCACAAAGGTGACAAGGAAAAGGATGAAATAAAACAGATTCACATAGCACTTAGTAAGCAATGTGTACACATTTGTCTATCCCAAGAACAAGAAAATCACTAGATTCTATATTACCCAAGCAGTCGGACGACTCTCCAGTACACAGCGCTGTATACTCTGTACATCCATCGGAGGTGGAAAAAAGGGTACTAACTATTCAAAATGTACCAAGACACAAGTGCCAGAACCGAAAACCTTCCTTTGTATTCCCCGCCAGTTCTGTACTAATGGAAGGTATATTATTGTGGATCGCAGCACATACCGTATTTTATACGGTGGTTGAAGTACTTGTCGTTCATGTTCCACGGGTTCAGGCTCCTCCTGAAAGTCCAGTACTCTGGCAACGAACTCTATGAGTGCAAGAGCCAAGGAGGATGCCGGAAGTTGCAGAGCTCGCCCTCGTTCGACACCGTGAGCTTGGATGGTGGTTTGCAAGAAGTGTGGATTCTGCTTGCCATGGCCCTATTGTACCGGATATGCGCTTATCTTTGTTTGCGCAAGAGAATAAGCGAATGTCACCTGTGATCAAACGCTGGATTGACTTGTGCAGCTGAGAAGATTTTCTTGTTTAACTTTAGGGATGAATTATCGTGATTGATTTCACACGTGACATCAGCGAAGGACTGTTGTATCTAACAAACAATCGCTCGATATATATTTTGGCGTTGCAACTACGTCGGACGCCCATTGGTGACAACAAGCATTTTTATTGCAAGATGAAATCATGTCTTGGAACCTGACCAAATAGTGCTCCTAGGAATATGAATTCAAGATTTGTATAAACGTTCAACACTATTTTTAGCAAAACACACAACATAAATTCCAGAACAGAACGACCACAACTGCGTTTTGGAAGATACCTTTGCCATCCTCTATTCATTCACAGTTGTCCCTCCTCATCTTATGATATCAATTTAGGCATCACGTCAAGAGATCCTGCTATAATTAGAAGGGGATAGGCTGGATGAACCCAAAAAGTGCAACAGCAAAGGGATAAAGGATGGGTCTGTTGAAACAGCAGGATCCAAGGGGAAGATGTTCTAACGTTCTGAAAATGAGTATAAGACCACAAGAAGAACCAACGGCATTTCTCAGTTCCCTTCGAGTTTGTGTTTTGGGTTTGTCCAAAGATATCGCTCTTTTCGATCCAATCATTCCGAGTCTTTCCTCCGGCGATCATCAGTAATTGCTAGAGAGGAATTCCGCGGCTTTTCGGGTTGTTTTTTTCCGCCTTCAGGTAATTCTGGAATCATTTCCCACATTCTGTACCTCCATGTTGATCCTGACAATTCACATCTTTTTGGCTCATCGCCATGTTCATCCGTTCCGGAGGCAGTCAACATATCTCTTATCATCGTTCTAGATGATTTTCTAAATCACTACGTTGCAATTCCGAGATGCATTCTTTCCATGAAGATAGAACATTTACTCTCATCCGTGCCTATTAGAACAAATAATTGTTGCAACAGTATATTTTGGTCTGTCATTTTCTACATTATCATGGTTGGAATTACGATGTCTACTTGATGGACGAGATCCGGTACGCAAGCGCGATGCATTTCTCGACATGAATGCGAATAAGAACACGTCGCTCTCTATAAAATGTGTTAAATTGAGATAGAATGTGGGACGACATTGCAAAGGCATCGCCGCAATCTAGTACTCGAACTTGTAATCGGGAATATCTATGATGATGACATGATAGATAATCTCACAATCATACACACACCATTTAGTATCTTTCTAAATGCTGCTAAACCTGTTCGGACAGTCACTTTTGCCTGGAAACTGTTCTCTCTGTTCATTTAATCACTCATGAGTTACTCATTTCTCTCTTAAATTCGTCTCTCTGGATAGATCTCTCGCTGGTCCGAGTGATGGACGAAGGAGAGAACCACAAGTGCCACAAGATGGAGAAATCTCTGAGTCGCAAATTCACCGTGCCGAAGCTCGATCTCGAAGAAATTAGCAAGAACTCGCCCTTCAATTTGTCGCCCCGAGCGGCCAAAGCGACGGGCGCTACCAAGTCGAACTGCCTCTGCTCTCCCACCACCCACGTCGGCTCCTTCAGATGCCGGTTCCACCGCAACTCGAGCCTCTCTCGCGGCGGTTCGGTCGGCTCGAACCTCTCCGAACTGGGCTCCAAATCGAGCCGCCTCGGCGATTCCGTGGAGGCTCAGTGACACTCGAGGCGAAAAGGGTGCGATCTATGCTCTCTAATAATATCTGGGAGCATACGTTGACAATTTACTGTCAGAAGATAATGATCAAACGCGGTTCATAGTATATGTTGTGATGGATTTGGATTGAATATGATGTTAACTAGATCTGGGTGTGCGAGCACATTTCTATATCCTCGCATGGTTGTGGGTGAAGGTAGAAACTAAACCAAAACAAGGCCAGCAATGGTAAAACCGTGCATTATACCTTGAATTGCAAAGTATGGATGTGAGCAGAATTACGCCATTCATGTACAGCATGCGAGGGTCCGTTGCTCGGGTAATTTGGGGTCTTGAAAGAGAGAGAGAGGTCATGCATGTAGGTTGGTTCATCGATGGATTGTACATTCCAAATGCAAAGGTCTGGTAAACTCGGCACAGCCCCTCCCCTCATCTGCAGTCCCTTCATAAATGGAAGATGTTACCTCTTAGCTAAGCCAAATTGTCCAGGATCATACGCAATGTGCTGAGGCAATTAGACTTCGCTTGGTTATAGCGAGACTCTTCCTAATCCCGCAAGGTCAGATTCTTTTACGCCGCGATTGATTCTGACCATTGCGTGGCTAATCGGCAATTGAGATTACAACCTGTGCTCCCAAAAATAAAATAAAATTCGATGATGTTGCCCGTCCAAATGCGACCTTTGAACAAGAAGGCGGCTTTCGGAAAAATATCTGAAAACATGAACTTATTAGTAACTTATCTTTTCCTTGATTACGATGATATTATATAAGGTACATCTATCTTTCTTTTAGGAAGATTATCCAAAAAGTCCTAAATTTATGGTACAACAGCAAATTCAGTCCTAAACTTTTTAATCGTACCGATTTTGTCTTGAACCTTTTGACAACTTGCTAATTTGATCTTAAACTTTTAATTGTGGCATTTTAGTTCTAAAATTTTTTGATAATTTGCAAATTTAGTACTAAACTTTTTGACGACTCGCCAATTTAGTCATTTTAGCCAATTTTGATCGGAAATCACTGACGTAGACGTTGATTGGCCACTGGCCATCCTACGTTACATTTTTTTAAAAAAAATCTCCTTTTTTTGTCTTTTCTTTCCCTTCGGCCCGAGGCTAGTCGCTGGCCTTGCATGCGGCGCCCTTGCCCAAAGGGTAAGGAAAGGAAAAAAAAAGGAAAAAATTCAAAATTTGTCCGCATCAGTGCCGGCTACTGCGGCCACACTACGTAGGATGGTTGGCCGACATCTATGTCATTACTTTCCGGCCAAAACTAGCAGGAAAGACAACATTGGTAAATCCTCAAAATGTTAGGATTAAATTGGCACAATTAAAAAGTTTAGGACTGAATTAGCCGCATAATAAGATTAGGACTTTTTGGACAATTATCCCCTTTCTTTTACCTCAAAGGGCACTTTAATGTGGCAACGTGAATATCAACATGTTGCTGTATTAACATTAACGACGCGTGCAAGACTGATGATATCTCGCTGGTTCAAAGACCTCCCCACCCCCCCCCCCCCCCAAAAAAAAAACAGAAGAAACACCTTCAGTTTGATTTCAGTCCTTTTAACCGATTTTTAGCATTTATGGTGCATTTGTTTGGAAGTAAATCTCATGACAAATTTAGAAAAAGATTTTCCCTTTTTTCAAGTTATGAAGAATCCATTTTCCTAACCTTAAACTTACATATCTTCTTTTTAATTTTACGCCGACCGATCATTTTCAGCAAATCTAATATATAAAAGTCTAGAATACTAATTCAATCGGAGAATTCATTCCCTCAAACAAACACACCCTCACAGCAAATTATCCCGACCTACGAGCGAAACAGCTAGCAAGGCGGCTTCTTTTTTCTAATTTTTTTTATGGTTTTAATTAAAAAAAAACACCTTATCTTATACTCACTGCGAATTTCCGTAACAACGGCGATAGATGACAACACCTTCGCTCGCCGAATGAAATATTTAATTTTTTTCCCTCCCTTTTTTTTATGACAGAGGAGAAATTCTTAAAAAAGTAAAAAGGGCAAATGACAGGCTTACCTGTCCCGTCTCCGTCCGGGCGAGAGAGAGGTTAATCGAAGTTTAATCCCCCCTCCCCTCCCCTCCCCTCCCCTCCCCACCCTTCTCTCTCTCTCTCTCTCTCTCTTCCCCCCGCCCGGTCACCTTCACAAATAAAGTACCTCGAGGCGCGACCGAACCGAAAGCGATGGACGTGCTGCGGCGGCGGCGGCTCCACCTCCTCCACTTCCACCTGCTTCTCTGAAGGTGAGGACCCTCTCTCTCCTTCCGCTTCGCGCGCTCTCTCTCTCTCTCTCTCTCCTTCGCTTCAGCTCCCGCGATCGATCGATCGGTCGGTCGATCGGTCGGTCGATCGATCGATCGAATCGATCACTGACTTAGCGATTCGATCGCCCGCTGCTCCGCCGGTGGCGATGGCTCCTGATCTCCTCCGCCTGCTGCTCGGGAGGAAGTAGCTAAGCCCGTGCGTATTTCTCCGTCGCGCGGATCGAGTCTTCTCTGAATCGTTCGGCTCGAGTTTTGTTGATGTGTCCGTTTTCTGATTTCGTGCCTTTTTTTTTTCGGTCTGCCTGAGCATCTGGAGCTCGTGTCCGTTGGGCTCGATTCGATTCGATCCGCGTCGCTATTGCGGCGTTCGCCGTGAAGGTTCTGCGCGAGAGTTTGCAGTTGTTAGTTCCGTGATAGGTTGATGCTGTTGCTGTACGTAGGATTCTAGTTTTTCTTCTTTTTTTTTTGTTTTGAAAAATTGAATTCTGGAAATGGAAGTTGCGTGCTCTGCTACGATTTAGTTCAGACCATTCGCGAGAGGAGGTAGGATTGCCTTCGATGGAGCTAATCGCTCATAATTGTTTTTCATTACCGAAGAATTAGTTAAGTTGTTTCTCCCGTGTCGTGCTGTTCGACTAGATATCAGCCACTTCGTACGTCGATAAGATCTTGTTTGCGCTTTTTCTTTAACCAGCAAGGGGACAATGAACCAGCGAAAAGCATCGGCCTCACACTCTAATAGGATAAGTGTGGAACGAGAACGCTAATGTGTCCTCAACTTTTAGCTGAACTGGTATTTATCGGTGCTTTGCAACAGATGCTGCACTAATTTGTTAGAAAAAGGACCTAGGTCTTAAGAATTCCGCCTTTGCCTTTTGCATGTATAATGACTCTGCAATTGGTTACTAGCTTGGGCTTCTCACATCCTCGGGTTGGTCAATAGATTATCCTGGAGGCACGTCTTGTTGGGCCTTGTGTAGCTAGAACTTTGTGTCAACCTCCAATGTATCGTGTTCATTTTTTTAGATCCAACGGATTAAACTGCTGCATGACCGGTGTTTTTTGATCTTGAGATCTTTGTCATAACTCCTTATGCTCTATATACACGCGGTTGTCTGGCTAAAGTTAGCTCCACCATGATCTACACTGAGATTATGATTACCCCAAAACGTGCAAAGTACTCCTAGATAATCCCTTCGAGTGCTAACCTAACCATCTTTTCTTGTCACGGTCTTTCGTATTGTAAAATCACAAGGATGCAAACATCTTGCCGCTTAAACTTCTCCTCTCATGTACGATGTGAATGTTGTATTATGCTAAATTCCTGTTTGTACCGGTGAGCTATGGTATTCGTGATGAAGTGAGCTTCTCTGCTTCAGACATTAGGAGTTAGAAGATACTTATTCTACATATTTAGTTTTGCCAGTGTATTAGAGAAAGTTTTCGGAAAATGATTTGTATGCTTACATAAGTAGTGAAATGCATATTTCAGCCTCACAGAATGTGTTTTGGTTCGATAGTTGTTTGCACTTTGGGATGTGTTAGAGGCACCTGTTTGTGTATAGATAAGATTTGATGAGTGCCATATGATAATATTGACCATTAAGCGGGCATTTAGCACTTCCTTGTAACTGGTAGAGAGGAGTTTTGAATGCTTGGAAACTCCTTATGCCTCACATTCGCAGTAATCTCATAGTGTACATCCAGGTTTGAGTTACTGAAAAAGGGCATGACAGTATGGAAAGTTCTCTGTGTACTGGTTATATTATAATGCAGATGGGTCATGTTGCTTGCTTGAATGGATTCTAGAAAAACGAACTATTGCATGAGGAGTCCTTAATTCTTACTTATGGTTTGTATAACAAAGCATGGAGACTCTGTAAAATTGGTAACTGTTACTTTAAGTGTGCATGATTTTTCCATATAATTAACCGAGGAAATTGCTTGCTCTGTGTAATTTTGAACAGGTATGGAGTGCTTTGATGAGCGGATAATATCATGTTGCAGTGTATGGACGGAATAAAGCATTTGTTCGCTTCTATACTGCAGTGTTGTGATCTTGATCTGTATAAGCAATCGAGAGGCCTCGAAGATCCTGAGCTTCTCGCTAGGGAGACTGTGTGTATGCACTCAACTTGATTTCTTATCATTCTGAGGTTTAGATGGCATTCCATGGCACAACTTTCCTATATTTATGATGAAACTGTGCCCTTCTGTTTCTAGCAATCAACTTTACTGATTAGGGCTCTATCTTTAAACTTACAGTCCCGTGCACAATGTATTGTTCAGATTCATATCATACTGATGATGATCATCCTATTATGTAATTCAATTATTTCTTTTCATAAAGTTATTTATTCCTCTAGTTACGTGCAGATTATCACTTCTTCATTTTCCTGAATGCAGTCAGTGTGAGTGAAATTGAAGCGCTCTACGAGCTTTTCAAAAAAATTAGCAGTGCTGTGATCGATGACGGTCTGATTAACAAGGTTGCTTATCATCTCTGTACTTTCATTTGTCATTTTTCTTTTGGTTGGTGTAAATTTTCTTTGTATTATCTTTTGTGTCGGTTTTAAAAATGTGATTTGCCTGCTTCTAATTCTTTTTCTTCTTTTAAGTTGCAATATTCTTCGCGATGCTGTAGTTCTTCTTATACAGGGTTATGTGCTCTTTACTTTTCATTTCTTGTCTCCGGTCGCTCCTTTTTACTGAATTCTTTCTTCATTATAAATATCACAGGAAGAATTCCAGTTAGCATTATTTAAGACAAATAAAAAGGAGAGTTTGTTTGCTGACCGGGTAACGTGCTCTTTACTTTTCATCTTGTATGGAAGTCTTGGAAATTCTCTGTGGGGTCTTCTCTCTACAACTACTTTACATGTGTTGGATTCTACAGGTGTTTGACTTGTTTGACACAAGACACAATGGAATACTAGGTTTTGAAGAGTTTGCCCGTGCTCTATCTGTTTTTCATCCAAATGCACCTCTTGACGACAAGATTGAATGTACGTTTTTATTTTTTAACTTTCAATCCCATTAGATGTGGTCAATTAAGCTGCCTTGTAATGTTTGGCTTATCCCTGTAATGTATGAAGCAGTTTCTTTTCAACTGTATGATCTAAAGCAGCAAGGTTTCATTGAGAGGCAGGAGGTATGTGACATTTCTGGTTAAACTGAATTATACTGGAGTTACTTTTGTTTCCTTCATCAAAAACTAGGTTAATCATGAATACCCCACATAGGTGAAGCAAATGGTAGTAGCTACACTTGCGGAATCTGGCATGAATCTTTCGGATGATGTCATAGAGAGTATAATTGACAAGGTAGTTCTTCATTCTCATTTGACCTTTGTTTTCTTTACTCATACTATGTTTGTTATTTAGTCGAGTTTGGATAGTTCCTTTATTATTCATTGAAAATAGCTTCTAAATCCTCTGCGCACCCACCCGCCCCCCCCCCCCCCCAACCCCCCTCCTCTCTCCTTTTCTTGTTCTGTAAAAACTTCCTCCAGACTTTTGAAGAAGCAGACACGAAGCATGATGGAAAGATTGACAAGGAAGAATGGAGAAGCCTCGTTTTGCGACATCCTTCCCTTCTGAAGAATATGACTCTCCAATATCTTAAGTAAGTCTTTTGATTTGTACTTGGATAACTTTTGCTAGTGCAAAATATGGGAAAAAGGACTAAGAATGATTTCTATGTACTGCAGTGTGATAATTGAGAAACATGGTCTTTTTCGTGACTTGATCACATTTTAGGTCCATTTAGCATGTATTGATGTTGAAGCTAAGATCACTACTTCTTTAAACATGCTTGGCTTATTTAACCTCTGCGTTGTCATGAATCGCATATTTTGCGTGAATACTGTACCGACAGAGTGAAATTTTTATCGTAAGAGGAAAGTCCGTCGACCCTTATCTGCTCTTTTTCTAGCTTTGGTGATATTTCGTTAATATGCTCTCTTTTACTCAATGATATATGCCAAACTTAACCCAAAGCATGAAAGGTCTTAAGTAAGCTCTATCAATTGATTTGGGTGGAAATTGAAGTGATTCCTAAGTTCAGATGCTCATGTGGAACTGAACTCATCCTCATAATATTTTATATATACTTTGACCAATCGTGGAACTGCCCACAACTCCCAAAGATCCTCTAGACTTTTTGGGGGATGATCAATTTCCCCATAATGTCAGCATTTTTTAAAGTTATTTTTTGGGGAAATTACAAATGATGAGTCCTTGTAGGTGTGAAAGCATGTTTAGCCATCGATCATGTAAAAAGTTTTTTAGATTATACGGCTTGAGGGGTTATGCCTCTGCTATAGTGTACATAGAATCAGCCTTGTAGACGACCTGGCTTAGTTTTGCATCACCGTGAGTATTCTTCTTTCTCTTAGTCAGCCATGGGAACAGCACGATAGATAGTATCTACTATTTCTTTTGGCCCTAGTATGAAGATGGTAGAGATGCATTCGTTGTTAAATTTGTCATCTCATTCATTCATTCTTGTTTTCTTCTTTTACCAGGGACATCACTACCGCATTCCCAAGTTTCGTGTTCCATTCACAAGTCGATGATTCATGAGGTCAAAGCCGCAAATTGAAATACTAGCGAAGATTTTGTAGTTATTTTTTTTCTCTTTGAAGATATTGCGGCCACTGTGTATCAGTGAGTTCAGAAGAGAGATTTGTCGTTCTGGTTGTTTGTAAATTCAGCTCTTGATGGAGTGTGTTTGTTTGTCTTCCTGCTCGAGATGCGATACGGATTGCCATGTTTCTTTGGGGTGAGAAATTGTTGAAGGCACTGGGATAATTCAGTCGATGTCCGAACATACGGTTAAAAACTCGTGTGACATTCTATTATTCTCATGCGTGTAGAAAATATTTGTGTAAATTGGATTTCAAACGAAGGGGTGATTACATCGATTGAATCTTACCTGCAATGCAATTTTCCGAAGCGCCCAATGTGGATGTCTGGCTGCTGTTAAAACAATGTCGACGTGACTTTTAATTTTTTTTTTGTTTTTGCATTTGTCTTTACTTCCCTAGGGTATCAATTATTAGAGCTAATGAAAGCTACCGCGCAATGATGATATGGAGATAAAAGATGCTTTTCACATAAGTTATGCTTGTGTAACCATACTGTCTCTTCGAAAACGAACAAATATGCACTTGTAGACGATGGTCCTCAAGGATTTGACAAGACCGAAATCTCGGACTATCAAACCCCGTGTTATAAAAGTTGCAATATCAGAGCTCATCGTCAGAGCACCACCAGGTAAACACGAAGTTGCACAGCGAAGTGATCAACAGAGAGAGACGAAAGAGAGGAGGAATCACCACTATAAGAACCAATGATGAGTGAAAAGTGAACAGAAACCAAAACCGAAAACACAAGGACCAAAAAGCTTAAGTTAAAATAGCACTAAGAGCAGCCGCAACTAAAAAAAGGGGAAAACACTTGTAACAGTTTTAAATCTCCAGGAGTTCCAAGTGCAATAACTCAATCAACTTCTTCCATCTTGCTGCCCTCAGCATCAACCTCCGCATCCTCCAGTGGGGGCATATCCGCATCGACCTCACCTGCATCCTCATCGATGCTCAAACCAAGCTTCAACATCCTGTGGATTCTGTTGCCGAAGGTGTTGGGGTCATCCAGACTGAAGCCCGAGGTCAGAAGTGCGGTCTCAAAGAGCAAGAGGACCAGGTCCTTCACTGACTTGTCGTTCTTGTCCGCGTCCGCCCTCTTCCTCAGCTCATCCATGATGGGATTCTCAGGGTTAATCTCCATTGTCTTCTTGCTCGACATGTAACCGGCCATGCTGTTGTCTCTCAAAGCCTGTGCCTTCATGATCCTTTCCATATTGGCGGTCCACCCGTACTCGCCGGTGACCAAACAGCATGGGGAGTCAACCACACGATCAGAGACCACAACCTTCTCAACCTTGTCGCCCAAGACATCCTTAATAACCTTGCACAGTCCCTCAAACTTCGCCTTCAGCTCTTCGCTCTTCTTCTTCTCATCCTCACTTTCATCAAGTTTTAAACCTTCCTTGGTGGCTGAGACTAGCTTCTTCCCCTCATATTCCTTGAGCTGGCCGACAGCATACTCGTCGATGGCATCCACCATGTAAAGCACTTCGTAGCCCTTCTTCTTAAGCTTCTCCAGGAAAGGGGAGTTCTCAACAGCCTTCTTGCTCTCGCCAGTGATGTAGTAGATGTCGCTCTGACCCTCCTTCATTCTAGTCACATAGTCCTTGAGGCTGGTCATCTCATCACCACTCTTGGTGGAGTGGTACCTCAGCAACTCAGCGAGCTTCGTCTTGTTCTGCGAATCCTCATGGATACCGAGCTTGAGGTTCTTTGAGAATGCCTCGTAGAACTTGTTGTAGTCTTCCTTGTTCTCCGCAATCTCGAAGAAGAGCTCGATGCATTTCTTGACAAGATTTTTCCTAATGACCTTGAGGATCTTGTTTTGCTGGAGCATCTCTCTTGAAATGTTGAGTGGAAGGTCCTCCGAGTCCACAATACCCTTAACAAAGCCAAGATACTCTGGCATCAGCTCCTCGCAATTGTCCATGATAAAGACACGGCGAACATAGAGCTTGATGTTGTTGGGTTTCTTGCGGGTGTCAAAGAGATCAAAAGGAGCCCGCTTTGGTGCATAAAGGATGGCCTTGAACTCGAGCTGACCTTCAACTGAAAAATGTTTCACTGCCAAATGTTCTTCCCAGTCGTTGGTCAAGCTCTTGTAGAAGGCAGCATACTCTTCCTTGGTGATTTCCTCAGGCTTCCTCATCCAGATGGGCTTCTGCTTGTTCACCAAAGACCACTCATGAGACACTTCCTTGATCTTCTTCTTTTTCTTCTCTTCCTTTTCTTTCTCTTCATCAACATCCTCAACCTTCCCTTCCTCGTCCTTCTTGTCCTCCTCATCCTCATCATCGGAGATCTCCTTCTCGGTGGTCTTCTCAGTCCAAAGGGAAATGGGGTAGCTAATGAATTCAGAGTGCTTCTTGATTAAGTCCTTCAGGCGACGCTCCTCAAGGTACTCAAGCTGATCCTCTTTGAGTAAGAGAGTGATTTTGGTTCCCCTACCAAGATTCTCGCCAGAGTCTCTGGTGACAGTAAATGATCCACCAGCTTGGGATTCCCAAATATACTGTTCATCATCATTGTGCTTGGTAGTGACGATAACCTTCTCGGCTACAAGGTATGCTGAATAAAACCCAACACCGAACTGACCAATCATGCTCACATCAGCACCGGCCGCTAGTGCTTCCATGAATTCCTTGGTTCCAGATCTGGCAATGGTACCGAGATTGTTGACCAAGTCTGCCAAAATAATTCAAACAGTCAGCAAAAAATTATATTCAAGTAAAAGTACAACAAATCAGAGACTCACCAGCTTTGGTCATGCCAATCCCGCTGTCGATGATGGTCAGTGTGTTGTTCGCCTTGTCAGGGATAATGTGGATGAAGAGCTCCGGTTGACCATCAAGCTTGCTCTTGTCCGTTAAGCTCTCGAATCGGATTTTGTCTAGAGCCTAGAAACGAATAAATTTGAATCAGATATGGCATTTCAGTACGTACCGCCCAAAATAGACTCCACCACGATTCCATCCAATCCAAGTTATCACATCCAGTTAATGCCAGTATCACATACAATAGGCGTAGATGTTAAGAAAGGTAGCATCCATACAACAATATCAGCATTAGTGTAATGAACGTCTTCCAACAGGTAATCCAATTCAATTCTCTGACTCAACAACATCAACATGAGACCTTCCGGCACGCATGATTCGCGACCCAGCATCTAAAATAAAACAAACTCGTACTGCAGCAAAACGATGACAAACAAGAGTATTTTCTATTTAGACTTTTCGCGAAAAAATAAGTGATTCGGAAAAAAAACACTACAAGAATAAAAGGAGCCTAATTCAGAAACAAACGGAGCCCAATTCAGGAAAAAATTAAAGTTATACTGCGGAACTTGATCTAGATGAATCGGTCCCCAACAAGCCATAGGCCAACAAAAAAAACGAAACAATTGGGAAACGCATGGATCTTCTTCAACGGCCTAATATCCAGAGCAATAGCCAACACATCCCCACTGGAGGATCTCACTCTAAACACTCTCGTCCCCTTTCAGAACACGAGGAACGAAAGCGATCGCACCAAGACACCCTGGGGTGCGATAAATAAACCCCCGATCGTCCTCAAACCTAGCAAGTCCCATAACACCAGCCAGATCTCAAACGCGCACCGAAAACCACCATCCCGACCATCCGTCTCGGAAACCTTCGAAAAAACCAAAAAGGACACGACGCTGCTCGCGGGGGGGGCAATGGCGGGGGGGATTACTTACATCGGAGGCGTTGCTGATGAGCTCCCGGAGGAAGATCTCCTTGTTGCTGTAGAAGGTGTTGATGATCAGGCTGAGGAGCTGGTTGATCTCCGCCTGGAAGGCAAACGTCTCCGTCTCCGCCATTGCCCTGGACCCTCCAATCGCTCCGCTCCCGCTCTTCGCTTCTTGGCTCGGTCGCGAGGAAACGGCGGAGGCGACGCTCGCGGCGAGGGACGAGCGCTGCGATTCGCGAGGAGGGGACGAGATGGCAGGAGCGGGGGAGGAGCGAAGAGCGTTTATATAGGGAGCTTTCCAAAGTAGGGTTTCTGCTTTCTAGATCCTTCTATTGCTGCATTGTAATCGGAGACTTTTCGTATTTATAGTCTTCCTTCGATTTTTCTGTTTTTTTTTTTTTATATTATATTTCATTCCTTTGTCTCGCGTATTTCCGGGAAGCAACGAATCGATGCTCTGCTTGCAAAGCGACCGCTTTATTTTTTAGGGGAAATTCTAAACGAGTCCCTCGAGTGTTGTCGATTCCTCAAAGTTTCCCCACGAAATTGGAATTTGTTTCGAAATACCCCTCTCGTTTTTTGATTACCCATAGAAAAAAGTCTCCGATGGTAAAGCAACCATGGAAGGATCTAGAAACCCCTGCTTTGGAAACTCCCTACGCAAGAAAACGCGCTTCGCTCTTCCCCTTTCAAGGTGCCCCTCTAAACGTGACGATTTCGTCCCAATCAATTTCCTCATCTTATTCCGACACCGAAAAAAAAAAAAAGAACCACTTGAGGACCGAGCATCCTAGTCGGGCTCATGCTAATGAGGGGATTATCGCCATCGCCGCCGCAGATCACGCTTACACAGAGAAAAATCGTCGGGCAAAATGTTTTTGAATATGTCCGTATATCTCTTATTTGCACGTGATGAAGAAAAATAATGGAAAACATTACCAAGTAAGTTAGAGAAAATCAACCAGCAATAAAAAATAAAAAGAGAAAAAAAAATACAAGGATGTCTTCACATGACGTGATCGAAATAGTGAAAATCACATCTCACGGTAAATTTTTTTGGATTGACTACCTTTTTAATGAAATCAGCAACAACAAAAGATTGTAGTAAATCTATGGGTCAAAGTCAACTTCTTTATATGTAGCTTTTAATGCTTGTGTTGTATTTGTCAAAGTTGAATCTTGATTAGAAAATAATAACACAAAATTTTTGTGCGATTCTAATTCAACCTCTAATTTTTGCGATCTTATTTCAATGCAATCGAATTCTTCTTTTGTCAATCCATTCTATCAAGAGGTTCTTTCGATCTTGATTATATATCGCAGACGTCATAGGATCAATGTCGGTTCGGATTTCATTAACATACAAAAACATGAGCTACTTTTCAAGTGTTCAATGAGATCTTCAACACTTTTTAGGCAAATTTTTTTTTTCCATTTTCAAATTTTGCATTAGTTTCTTTCTTTATTTTCGGAAAGTCTTTTCCATACGTGGACACCAATCGTGAGTTCCCCTCTTCATGCCATCACTATCATTACGAGAAAATCTAAAAGATAAAATTTTTAAGACGAACTTAGATTTGAAAGTGAATTATGAAACACTCGCCAATTGACAACGACACGTGTCTCCTCTCGATCCGTGACGTGGAATGCTGACGTGGCTCCCGCGGAGTCTCACGTGGTGGGCCGGCAGATGGAAGAGCCTCATCCGACGAGAGCCTTATCCGGTCCGCCGGCGAAGCCTCATCATCCGTTAGCTTCCTTCTCGACCAGCAGAAGCAGCGAGTGTCGATCTTCATCACCACCGCGTCGATCGCTCTCGGCGACTACTCTTCCTTCGATTCCAGAAATGCACGCCCATCCTCCGCATCGAAACCCAATTCAGCTTCCACGCGCCCTTTGCACATCTCGAAGGTAAACACGAACGAACTCCATCTTCTCGCGGACATCTTGTCAGTTTCATCTCCGACATCGGCCCGTGTTTTTGTCTCCGTCCCACGCATCGGACAACCTCTCAGGGAGGCAAAATTGATCTCGGTAGCTAGGAACGACCATGGTTTGGTCGATTCCTCTGTTATGCCCGGCGCTTTGGCGGCAGCGTGAGTTTCTTTTGAGGTGACGAGATTGGGATTTGAGCTGATGCTTTCTCGCGTGGATGAATTTGATTGCATCTGGTTCTGGTCCTGGGTGGTAGCAAAAACATCCAAAATGCAGTAAAGGTGTTCTTTTTGGTTTGGTAAATCCTGTATTGATAAATGAACGTGAAGGGTGGTCAATTGCAAAATGGTGGTCACAATTCACATTGATTCATCAGCACGGAGAAATTGTTTGTCGCATACTGGGCGTGCTTACCGACCCAGAGAATGGTGCCCCGGGCAACTCTAGGACATGCTCTGATTGGTTTGCCACATTGTTATTTGTTATAGTGAAAAACTGTGGAATAACAGGACAGCACAACATTAATTTTTCTCCGGGTGAGGAGCCAATTGTGCATGAATTATTTGGACTTGCTATCTCAAATTGTGTGAATAACTGGCCACTGTTTGATTCAGCATTCAACCTCATTCTATCAGAAAGAAAAGGTGAGAAAAATAGAGGGTCTTAGACGGTGACTCGGTATCACGCTTTGGGTGTTATAATTACGGCATCAGCAAGATATTATTGATTGGGATCTTCACAAACATGATGACAGTTTGCTTATCTTAGTCCTGTTTCAGCATTATTTCTAGACGCTATTCAAAAGGAATCTCCATTCGCACTTGGAGGTGTGTTTCGCCTTTTGGCTGCACTGTGCACTGAAATGAGTTGCTGAATAAAAGAAAAAAACAAAAGAAAAATATTATTTTCAAGATCAATCCCCTGGGGATGCATCTATCTTGAAGCTAATATATATGTTTGAACTTTTTTATGACAGCATTGCCGTGGAGAATGGGCAATCTAAGATTGGCGAGGGCAGGCTCTTTCTTGGAAAACATCCATCGCATCCCAATAAGAAATTACGTAGGAGATTGCTTCTGGAGTTTATGGGGTTTATTCCATCTATCCTATATGCTCTTCCCGCTGTCGCCGCACCTATGTTTGAGATGAAGGAACCTGAAGTGACTCGGTAGAATACTGTGCTTTTTAGATCTTCTGATTGTGATCTAATTAGAGTTGGGGGAAAGTACATATATCCAAATGCCAATCTGTTTTCTTTTTTTCTTTTTACATTTCCGTTTAGTATATCTAATTACCTCTTCTCTTAGTAAGCCACTGTTCCTGATTTGTATAAGCTTCAACTTTTGAAGTCTTCAGGACATTGAAGCTTGCGGATGGGGTGAGGGTTCAAGGTACATGGCATTCATATCTTTCCCCTTACTTTCCTGGAAACACGGTGTCTGCCTTTTATTGTGGAACCACTAGTTATAAAGTCAAGTTGAACAACTTGGAAGTAGAGGCTTTATTATGGGAAAATTGAACGACTTATTCATGTGGCTGTCATATCATTATCATTTGACTTTTTGGGTACTAGTCCATGGATTATGTGTCACAGAGTTGCCAGCGATAAGCTCTTTTCTTTTACTCTTCTTTTTTATGAATATATGGGTTATTCCATCAACAGTTACGATGGAAATTATCCAGGAATGCTGCAGGAAGTTGTCTGTAATGTTACTGTAAGTGATGTAGTTAATAGGAAATAAGGCGTCATGAAGTATTGTGGCGGGTAATTTCTGAGATTTATTTTAATATTTCTCATCAAAAGTTTCTGAGTTCCTGTTTTCTCAGAGATTGTTGAAGGGGAAGGACCAGAAGCCCGTGATGGTGATCTTGTCGAAGTTAATTATGTGTGCAGGCGCTCAAATGGGTATTTCGTTCATAGGTAATTTGTATGTCATATTTGATGCCCAGGATCACCTTTTGGTCTGTGGGTTTCTTGATCTTGTTTTATCATTTGGCCTATCCTGATAACTCATCACTTTGTCTGTCTGAATGTATTCTCCAATTAGTCTGACTCATGGCCTGTTTAAACGCAGTACTGTAGATCAGTTTAGTGGAGAAAGCATGCCTATTGTACTTCTGTTGGATGAGAACCAAGTAAGCTCGATTTCTCATACGGTAGCATGACGAAGCTAGAACTTTGGTGTTGTAGGATCTCTATTTCTATTTGACCGGGTAATAAGATACGGCGCGAGTTATATTAGTTCACTGTCCGACATGGCTATGTATCTTTCCATTGTAAACAGAATCGGAGGTGTGTGATACTGCTACTGGCATTTGCATTGGTTTTTTGGTTCTTAAACCCTTTTCGACTAACTTTTTGGCTATTCAACCCCATTAATACAGATCAGTGTTCCCCTTTGTTTCTTCCATACTCCGGTTATCAATGGGGAAAAGAATCATAGAGTCAGATCATGTTATGAAGATGAACAAAGCATGTCTCTATGTCGTTCTCTTTTCTTGTTCTTGATGAACTCTACTTGCTATTATCTGTTTCTCGGTCATTATTCTTTTCTTTCGAAACAAAAGTCAGCAGAACATATAACTGCGTATATATGTTTTGGTCCCCTCGACAGATCATCAAGGGTCTCAAGGAAATTCTGATTGGCATGAAGGTTGGAGGTACTTTCCAAGACTGAAAGATATGTGACACTTGTGTATATGCACAACTTTGGAATTTAGATATGTGACACTTACGTATATGCACAACTTTGGAATTTTTTGAACGACTCAAAACAACACCTGTCATCTCTGTTGGTTGCTGATTCTCTTTATCTTCGTCCATTATATCTCAGTCGCAAAATACCGCGTAAATGTTCTGTGTTCTTAGCCCACCTTGTCTACTTTGGTGCTAATATCCCAATCCAGCTTTCTTCCCTTTTCACCTTTTTGTTAATCTAGGGAAATCTTTGTTTACGTCTCCTTGAATGCGGCATCAATGATATGCTGAAACAGAACCCACCATTTCCTTTCAGGAAAGAGGAGAGGGCTGATCCCTCCTTCTGTTGGATACATAAACGAAAGCCTGAAGCCGATTCCTGATGAGGTATTGACTCTCAAATCATCTGTCGTTCCTGTTTCTTCGGGTCGTCTCGTAATTATGTTTTCCACTTCCCAGGACATGCTTCTTGTCTCCTGGACTGTTAATTTCACCTCTGATCGGTTTATTTCTCATTTGACATTTGCAGTTTGGACCTCGGAGGAGCCTTTTGTCACACGCGAACGAGCCCTTGATATTTGAGGTGCAGCTATTGAAAGTGCTATGACATTGTATCTTGATATCCTTGCAATTTCCTCCTCCCGTGTTTCAGTCGAGTTTTTTCACGCCTAAGGAATGTCATGAAATGCTCAGACATCCTCAAGAAGACCACTATTCACGTTGGTCTCACTTGAGCGGGATCTGCTCTTGTCAAGACGCACGACGCCACTCTGTTTTCCCCCTCCCTTTCTTGCTTTTCTAGCATGTGTGTGCATTAGCAATGAAGCCTGACTTGATTTTATCCCCCTTAATTTTTTGTGCAATCTTTTACCAATCTAGTTTAATTTACAATGAGCGGAATTGGGCAAAGACAGACATCCAGGTTGCTTGTACCATGTGATTTATTGTTATACGTGGTACTTGAATCCTCAAAACGAGATCTTTTACCAATCTCTTTATTGTTCTTGCCGCCTTGTAATCGAGATAAGATCAAGCATACGGGAGGAATAGCAGAACTTGAATCCTCACAACGGGATCTGTCAGTTGATATGATTAGTACCTGCGGATCATAACTTAGATTGGTGATTACAAGTAAATTCTAGCCCCATTGAGGTTGTTAGTCTGGACAATGGACGTAGATTTGCGATAAAGTCGAAGCACTATAATTTATCGTGTGTTATCTTTTGTTTGATCGTCATTGATATATCTGTTCAATAGCATCACACTCGTTTGATATTATTTGCTCTTGTTGACACTCGTTTGATAAAGTCTTCGACCGTCTCAAAATGAAACAATAAATGGTGAGGCCTCCTATTTATAGAGCGGATGAAAGGTTGTATGGATTTTCGTGATTGCTTATGATTAGTCGAATTAAAATTGCTCGTCCAAAATTGCAATATCGACTAATATTTATTTTGATTTGAACCAATATCGCGTCCAGCTTTAATTTGATATAGATAAGCACTAATTTGATTTAGCTCATCAAATCAATCAAAATCTTTGTTCTAAGTTTAATTATCCTACTATGAATACATATCCTAACGTAATTGGACAATCACATTTGCAAAAGAAGAATTGTTGAGCACTGAAATATTTATGCAAAATTTTGAAATCGGCTAAAAGTTTTAACTGCTTACAAAAGATTTATCCTTACAAATCTTTGAAAAAAATTTTCTTTAATAATGCGTTCGTTTCGCGAAAAATGAGTGATTTGAAAAATAATTTTCGAAAAATGATTGTTTATATCGTTTAGGAAAAATTAGTCAACGGAAAATATTTTCATCATCGAAAACAATCTATGCCTAACTATTTTCGTGAAAAATGAAAAAAATTTCCATTCATTTATTTTTGTAAAAGATATAAACGATCATTTTTTGAAAAGTATTTTTGAAATTACTCATTTCCCGTTAAACTAACACTATCTATAAAACTAGGGTGTAATATATGTAGAGATGTCAACATGAAGAAGAAAACTACAAGTATAGTTTCTAGGAAACGGGCGATATGCGAATGCAAAATTTCATTTTGTTTCGTGGAAAATCGCTCGAGTCAAAATAATTTTTTATTGATTTTAGGCGTTTACGCCGTTTGCGAAAATGAATTATCGAAAACCATTTTCGTCATCAATAAATATATCGATAATAATAATAAAAAAAATATCTTTCGTTTATTCGGTTGAGGCGAGGAAAATTTATATACAGATTTTCTTATCTTCTTCGTGCGCCTGTAAGTAAAAATATTCCTCACGCCACTGCAACTCCTAACGTCGATCCTTAACTTCTAAGCTTTCCCGGACAGTGGTCCGAGCGACCAACTCCATCCGATCCGCGAAGCAGGATTCGAGCGATACCTTCTCCTGCTCCGAATCCTTCAGAAGCTCCGATCGGTTGACATCGAGGCCTGAAGATCTCGCTTGCTCTCCCGAGGAAAGGGGAAACCGGGGAAAATGCAGAAGATGGCGCAGTCGTGGTTCTCCCCCGACGGCGGCGGCAGCAGCGTCGGCGGCGGCGGCGGCGGCGAGGATCCGCAGAAACCGTCGTCCTCCCTGCTGGCCGATTGGAACTCGTACGCCGCCTCCCGTGAGCCCGACGACGACGCCGGCTTCGGCATCGGCTTCGATATCGAATCCGCCGTCAGGTCTGCCAACGACACCGTCTCCGGCACCTTCGGCGTGTAAGCTCTCTCTCTCTCTCTCTCTCTCTCTCTCTGATTCGTGTGTGTATGAATCCATGTGGTTTGGATTTAGGCGACTTGAGTGAGCCTTTCGGTAGATCTGTTAGAATTGGAGGCTTGACCGGCTTGTTTCGGGGTGAAAACGTGTCGAGCCGTGGCTGTTGATGATGGATATGCTTGTGGATGCCTCCTGTGTGTGCGTTCGCGTCGCGGTGTTGTTTCACGGCAGACCTGTGGCTGCGGACGGATACTGTTCCTCGCTCGTTGTTGTCATTTGTCATTTCTGCTTGGCTCGGCTCGGAAACGTTTTGGACTTCGTAATTAGCTAAGGCATGCCAAATTCGACTGGTGTTGTTGATTTAGCGAAGGCGATTTCTCTGTCAATAGGTTCTTGACCATTTATATGGCAGGGGAAGTATTTGGAGTGCATTCCTGCCTAGGATCTTGCTTGTCAGCCTAAATCATATGTGTGTAATGGCAAACGAGAGCTGGGTGAATTTGCCTCATAGGACAATTTGGAGATATATATGTCTGTAAAATCACGCATCTAAATGATTACGACAGTGATATGTTGACGTTACATAAGTAAATGTTGTGTCCAGCTGGATTGCATCCAGGAAAATGTTCGTTGCTAGTTTAATCCAATGCAGGGAAGTCCTAATTAGGGCTGCTGCTTGTCGTTAAAAGCAAGTCCCGATTTATCCGTCCCGAACTCATCGTCCATCTCGATAACTGTGATCTGTTAAAAAAGTTTCTTTAATGTTCTCCTTGCTTTAGCTGCACCATCAGAATGTTACCACGTGCAGCCTCCTTTCTCTTTTGTGCTTGTGTAACTGGAACTAGGAAGGGCAATCTCATTAGGGAATCGAAGAATTGATTCACATTTATCTTACTGTTAGCCTGGGGATATAAGAGCTTCATTCAAATATCATTGTGAATGATGGAGAAACCATATTTCTTTTCATTTAGCAATTTCTTTCAAGAGAGATGTCCGTAATGGGTTTTTGGTACATTGACCCTGGTACTCAACAATCAATGGTTTTTTGGCTGTGATCCCTCGTTCTTTTGTTTGTCGTAGGACTTAGAAAGCGAGGATACTGTCCTCCAGACAGTTGCCTTTGTGGATTTCTTGGATGAGCATTCTTATTAGCAGTTTCAGTTTCTGTGAATGAAGAAGCGTTGTTTAATAAAATATTTTGTTTATGCTTTAGTCGTCTTCTATTTGCATAATGTTTCTTCTACTTTGTTTTATTTCTTTTTATATGATTCAGTGGGTAGCTGTGTGCTTTGACTTCATAGCAGTTATTTCAAGTGTTTGACCGTGCAAGTAGATAGCGAGGTTGGAAGATCATCTGTTTTATTGTCCTCCTTCTATCAATTGTGTTTCTCTGGACATCAAGGAGGACTCAGTTAATGCTCTCTTTGGATATTCTGCGTCTTTTAATGATCAACCACATTCTAAAGCAATGATGCTTTTTTGCTAACTGGATTGCATTATAAATTTTCCCTGTTAGAAGATCCTCCTGAAGCTACTTCACTGTAATTGTGTATTCGTATTCTGGACTGAAAAGTTTATTTGTGTCTGTCTGATAATCGAATATCCAAATAACCGGTGTTAAGTTCTAATGTAGCTGAAAAAAGCCTAACTCGGTCACAAGAAGGTATTCCTCGAGAATCTACATAATAATTTACATTCTCCCTCATCTTTTCGAGTCATGAATCAATTCAAATCTTGATTATAAGATTCGGAATTAAGTTCTAATGTAGCTTAGGAAGAAAGTGAAGTTCAATCGCCAGTCGGTATTTAATTGGGGAATCTATAAAATAATTTCTTATAAGTGCTCAATTTTGCAAGCTGAATTACGAAGAATCAGACGTCAATATAAAGAGAGGAAGAGAAAGTAGAGAATCATTCCAATTAGATCACTAGCAATGGGTTGACCATTGAATTGAATTTTTCTAGCACACCGCTTATAGTTATAGAGCCCAATCTAGAATCAAGCTTGGGATAGACTTAAGTCTCATCTGGACAGACTGTAGAAATTAGATTTATGCATCCATGAATTGAGAATTTTTTTAGAACTGCGCTGAAATGGTAAATTGCTACAGAATCAAGACTGGAGACAAATCTTGATTAAATCAATTGATTCTTCCTGTTCTCACTGTCCACTTATTTCAGATTCTAATCAAAGCAAATTGTTTTTTTTTGGTAAAGGTAAGTAATAATCAAAGCAAATTGTAATCCGTTCAAATCGCAAAAATAGGTATTTTAACCACGTCATATGCCAGAAGCAGTGAACGTCATATGCTCGTATGGTCATGTGAACTATTACTGTTTCTGAATGGTTATTTTGCTTATATATTTCCGTTGACATTTGTTCAGGGTTTCGAAAGGTGTTAGAGACTTACCTGGGAACTTCCAATCTGCTGCCAGTACAGTGCCTTCTGGGAAGGCTCTCATGTATTTTGGTTTATTTCTGGCTAGTGGTGTCTTCTTCATTGTGATTGCTTTTACAATGTTCCTCCCGGTCATGGTGTTGGTGCCTCAGAAATTTGCCATATGCTTCACACTCGGGTGTTGCTTTATCATTGGATCCTTTTTTGCTCTCAAGGGTCCAATGAATCAGCTTTCTCACATGTCATCGAAAGAAGTATCCACTCTTCATTTTGGTGCATTTTCTTCCTTTCCTAAAAGATTTGACTCTTCTTGAGTCTCATTACTCTTTATTTACTGTTTATGCAGAGGCTTCCTTTCACCGTGGGATTTGTTGGCAGCATGGTCGGTACCATATATGTCTCGATGGTGCTTCACAGTTATCTCCTTTCTGTGCTCTTCTCTATATTGCAGGTACCGCAATCACAAGTCACGTGCATCTACATTCCTCTATGTAAAAATTTCAAATGAAAATTTAGCTGACACATTTGAATTGCTTGTAGGTTCTTGCACTGGTCTACTATGTCATTTCATACTTCCCAGGTGGGTCTACAGGGATGAAATTTCTCTCGTCGGCACTTACTTCATCGGTAATGAGATGCTTTGGTCGATGAGCGAGCTGTAGTAGCTTTGTCTGTTATATCTCTCGTGTTGTTGTCTGATATAGCTCCAGGACCCGAATGACTTTGGTTATTAGTTGGAAGGCAAGGATTTGGACAAGGAGCTTCCAAGCAAGGACATTCCCCTCTTCTGCCTCTCTCTCTCTCTCTCTCTCTCTCTCTCTCTCTAGTGCATTTTTGCAGTTGTTTGTTGCATGATGAAAGGTCATCATTAACATCTCTGCGAAGTATCGATGATTCAGCTTAATTGATGTGATGGCTGGCTGGCAATTGGACTGGATCCATCGCGCTTGTCGGTCGCCTCTCGTCCAATAATCAAGTCTTAAGATGACTTGGATTTTCAAACAAAATCACTTCGTCTTCAGCATTTCAAACAAGCCGGTACCGTATCTAGAATGGTTGGGCCGGGCTTGTCGTTGTGATCTCTTGTGCTCTTTCAGGGCTGTTGATTCATCGACGCTGCACCTATCATGTCACATAAATTCTCTATAAGAATAAGCTATTTTATTTGTAAAAGATCATGAAGTAATGGAGGGTGGTTTTGCTTTTAAATGCGGATTTACTGTTCTTAAAATTTGAGGTGCTTAATAACTGAAGTAAGATCGATTTCAAACTGCAAAAGGAACACCAAACAACCGTGCTGAGAAATCTTCTTCGTCTTCTCTCCTTTTCCTAAAAAATGCCTGGAGTAATATCAAAACTGCTCCAAGTTTCCAACCGCAATTAAAAAAAACTCAATTTAATTAAAATTTCACGACTTTTAAAGATTTTAAATATTAATGTTTATAATTCTAAAATAATTAAGATGCTCATCACTATGATAAGAAAAATCTAAGGGTTTGTGTGTTCGAAGAAAAACTATTTTCGAGAAATTGTTTTTTAACTTTTGGTGTTTGGATGGAAAATTAATCGATTCACGAAAAACGTTTTTTATGAATTGAAAATAACAAGCTTAGATTGAAAAAAAACAAGTTTTCCTTCTGGTAAGAAGGAAATTACTTTCCCTGAATAATCAAACAAATGAAAAATGACTGTTTTCCTTAAAAATGTTTTCCTTTATCATGAAATTTTTTGTGAAACGAATGCATCCTAAGTTTTCGGCTCGATTAGTCTCGATAATACGCATCCTAAATTTCACGACTTATCGTTTGTTTTTGCATAGCCACTTCCTAGTTTAAAGTTTTTTGACATACAATTCGAGTTGACAAAAATGAAAAGTAAAAATTTCAGAAACTAGAATATTGAAGATTGTTTCCTCTGTTTCACTTTCGCTACCCTTTTTCCTTCCCTCCTTTCCTCGCACGATTTAAGAAGATTTCAAAATCGAAATACATGACCTTTTCTTTTCTTTTCTTTTCTTTTTCAACACGCAGGTTGCAATTATCGGCACTTTTGCGCACACAAGAATTCTTAGCCATGAATGAAACCATCATCCACCTTTCAAATCGGTGCGGTTTGACTCGACCAGCCGAACGCATCGTGGCTATCTACGTGGGTCACAATTAAACAACAAAAATGCGCAAGAAGAAGGCACAAAGTTCAGTGCACGTATTTTGTTGACTCTCATGATTGATGAGACTCGCTTGCCTTTCTCTTGTGGAGGGAAATCGTCCTCAGAACCAAGTCCAAAAGCGTCCTATCATCTAATCTTAGATCATAGCAATCATTAAGAAGAAGTAATTGGAATCCCGGGACCCCGAAATCAAGGAACGATGAGGACAGTGACGCTGCGACTGCTTTTGGATTTGGACCCCGATTTGACGTTTGACACGAGCGTTTTTGTTCGAAGACGAGGCTAGTCTTCTTCATGATAAGGCTTGATTTTGGTACGTTTATTAGTGGGAAAAAGCGCGAGCTTCATGCTTATTGCTTCATTTTAAAAGGAGAAGCGAAATTATAATAAGGGAAAGCACACGCGAAATGAGGGAGGAAAGGCTAAAAATTAATTAAAAGAAGAGGGAAAAGAAGGGCCGAGCAGATAAGGCAAGAATGCAAAAGCCAAAATAACGTTCAGCTTGGCGAAACAAAGTCAAGTTGGCTTGCCCACCACCAAATGAAGAAACATATTTTTTTTTTTGGTAAGGAAATGAAGAAACATATTGGAACCAAAAGGAGCCATAATACATGGTCTTTGTAAGAAGTGATTGGTTTTAGAGCACGTAGTTTCCAGATTTAAAATCTAGAACCTACCCTGTGAGAGCCGGTCTCAATTTTTAGAATCTAAAACCTATCCTGTTTCACATGAAATCGACCCTGTTTTCCAATCCGGTTTTAGGTCTACTCAAGACCTTTTTTTTTTCACTTTTTTACAACAAAATTGATATGAGTAACCAGATGGTTCAAAGTAAAAGATGAATGAAGGCAAAACAAGCAAAAGCGAGTCAAGAATGAGCGAGAGTTGTGAGGCTCAAATGGGCAAGGGCGAGCTGCAAGCGAGCAAAGAGGAGGGTGAGTCACGAGCGAGAGAGAGAAAGTCGTGAAGTATTAGAATGAGGTTAGAGCAAACAGAAAAAGAGAGAGAGATATAGAGAAAACGACACTAAGAGAAAAATTGGGGTTTTTAAACTTTAGGAAACCGATTTCAAATTCGATGCAGCTCTTGGGTGGTTCTCACTCAAAACTGAGAACTGGACTGGTTCCCACAGGTTTTAAAATTTGGAATCGAGAACCGAACTGATTTTCAAAGCAGCCCGTTCGATTCTAGAGTAGAATAGATCTGGTTGCATAACTTTAGTCTCTATTCTTGATATAGTGTGCCACATAAAATGGGCTAGTGAAAACTGGACCGCCACATCAGTGATTCTCGGTGAAAATTAATCGGGAGGACTAAGTTGAAATTTCGATCAAAGGTTTATGACCAAATTGGCAAAATGACAAAGTCATCGAATTGACATCCATACAAAAGACTTACGGTCGACTATGTTATTTTTTCCAAAGCTAAACAAATAGAAAAAAAGATGGGTGTGGCCAATAATTGCTTTAAGAATACTCTCATTCACTTCTTTCCAACATCAATCGCTCTATCTCCATAAGAAAAGATTCAGGGCTCGATTCTTCTGCAATGAAAATAACATCCACGGAGGTCGGGTCAATTTTACTTCGAAGCTCATGTCCTCGCGACTGCGACACTCGATTTCTCCTAAAAGATTTATTGGCCAGCATCAACTTGCGGACGAAAAATGACTGAATCAGACAGTAGTACTTGATCAAGAATGATTGAGGCACATAATTGCAGAAGGTGAGATCGCGACCCAAGCGAAAGGGACACGAGTCAATTCGAACAGGGGCGAAGGGTGACCGGCGGTGATGTCGCGAAATGGGGGATATCAATCCGCTCGTGTGGACGGGCGCTGCCTTTTGGAAAAGAAGATGGGCGATGGGATTTTGGCGGGCGGGGAGATCGCATCAACAAAATCTCAGTCTTAATCAAGGTTTAGTGACTGCATTATTGGACACGACCGGGGATTACCGACCACAATCTCTTGCTCGTGCGCGGCCGACCTGCGATCGAGGGCAGAACGGAAGTGATGTATTTGCTTCGCGTGTGTTGGTGACTCGGGGTGAGATCTCCCCTCTTTCCAAACCCTTTTTTTTCCCCGTAAATATGAGGTCACGAGAGCACTGAAATTGGAAGCGTGACGTCGTCGGCTTGCACAGAATACTTCGATACGCTCGATGTTTATCCATTCAGGAACGAGGGAGATCAGTATCTATTGTGTTTCTTTGACAATATAATGTGTTGCGATTAGAGGGTAATTATGAGAAAATCGCTCGATGTTAATCCATTCAAGAACGAGGGATATGAAGATCGACGTAGTTAGAACCGAAAGGATTATTGTATTTCTTTGATAGTATGACGTGTTACGATCGAAGGGTGATTCCTCGATATTAATCCATTCAAGAATGACGGATATGAAGATCGACATGGTTAGAACCGAAAGGATTATTGTATTTCTTTGATAATATTATGCGTTACCATCAAAGAATAAATATGACCGAGCTGTGTGTACAGGAAATGAAATAATCTAATGTAACAAAAGGAATAGCTATCTTAGGAAATTACAAAATATCATTTAATATGCCGAATATCTATTATTATCTCTGATAATGTTCTCTAATATCCCCTTGAAATCCATGTAGAAGTAACATTGAGTTTGCAAATAAAGTCTTCAAATCCCGTTGACGCTTGAAAATTAGAAAACGCAATAGATGGGAGAAGCAATAGCATTGAAGTGCGAACACTCTTATGGTGTATAAGCCAGTCCTCACACTATATAGACGTGGACAAAACCACTTCAAATAGATCATCATGTTGTTGTTGGTGTTGTTATGGAAAACGAGATAAATAATTCCTGAAATTTGACCTAATGTGCATTGTCATTCCCAAGCTATTAATTTATTTAATGTGATACTTGAACAAATTTATCCCAATGTACAATGTTATTAATTTGTAAAATACTTGTAAGATTAATTAAATTCAAACGTGGAGTAAATAGATTTAAGTAGGTAGTTTGCTTTTGGGCTAATACCACAAAAAACTCTAAACTGGTACACATATGACAAATTTACCCTAAACTAATTTTTTGACCTTAAAAAACCCAAAACTAGTTTGCCTGTGACACATTTACCCGGTTAGTTTTTGTTAAATTTTATCTTCAAATTGCTGAGTTTGATGATACGTTGCAATTGATGGATGTACCAGTTTAGGGTTTTACCCCTCTGTTTGTCACAGATTTATCAATTTATGATTTTCTGTGGTATTAATCAAATTTAACGGAGGGTGAATTTGTCACAAGTGTACCAAATTTAGGTTTTTTGTTGTCAAAAAATTAATTTATGGTAAAATTGTTACAAATGTCCCAGTTTATGATTTTTTGTGGTAAAAAAATTAATTTGGGGTAAATTTATCACAGGTATATCACTTGAAATTTTTCGTGGTATTAACCCTTTTCCTTTTAATGCTGTGTCATTTTGTCTCGAAGATGTCCAAATAACCATTGAATGAATTACTACTGCTTCTTCTTCTTCTTCTTCTTCTTCCAATTTTGCAAGAAAGCCATCGATTTGAGCGAGCTTTCATCCTGAGTATTAAGCTTTCACGTTCTGAGTAGTGGCTCCCCAATACGGCATTGGTGTCAACCACCCCGTCTTCTCATATGGATTTAATAATTTAATCCTCGAAGGACAAACATTAAATGAATAAATAAACTAATTTGATAAATAGATAAAAGAGAAAACCAATTCATCTTCGAAAACTCTACATGCCGGCATGTCATACCAACACCGCCCCAAGAGTGGTGGATATCACGTACTTTGATCACCTCCTCCGACTAATTTAATTGAAAGAAACGTTCGATCCCATATAAATTCCTGAGGCAGGCATCGTTTGCAACATCAATCAAACATCGATCGATCTCTACCCCCGCGCATTGGTCGACGCATATAACTCGCACGGTCGCCGGTGGCATCGAATCATGGGAGTTTTCGCGTCGTCGGCGCCGCTTCTCGTCGCTCTTCACTTGGTCTTGGCCACCGTCCGGGCGGGAGGGCTGCTCGAGACGGTGCCGATAGAGGAGCACGAGCTGTCGTTCCAGCACTACCAGCAGAGCTGCCCCCAGTTCGAGGCCATCGTGGGCAGGAAAGTGAACGAATGGATCGCCAAGGACTACACTTTGGCGCCTGCCCTAATGAGGTTGCACTTCCACGACTGCATCGTCAGGGTACGTAGCTTGTCCAAATGCTGTCCGGCATCAACAAAATTTTTTTTTTATAAACTCTTCAAAGACCGCACTTATTGATAAAATCGTCGCCAAGAAAAGCAAATATTTACCACCCGCCTGAGTGGCGCTGCTGAAGAGGGCACTCTTTCTCTCGCAAAAGGTTGAGTGTCCGAATCTCGGGCGCCGCAAGGTGACTTAACCGGTGCACGTATGTGGTGGCTAGCACGTGTCGCCCCCAGAGTTTACCTCCCGGCTGTCGACCGTGCGGGAATTCCCTGGGTTATCAAAAAAAAAAAAAAGCAAATATCGTCTTAATTCTCAAATGGAAATTGATTATCTAGTGTCCATAATAAAAAAAAAATGATGTGTGCAGAAGGCAATTTCACAATCACAATAGGAAGTCTATAGTTACTAAATTAATCCGCAAATATCAGTAACTTATTGAGTTCCAATTTTCTAGCTCACTCTTGCTTGAGCTTTCTATAGGCCAAATCGAAAAACTTCAAGATTGAAGTAAACCGAAATGTGAATCTTTTCGCCGGCTTCATTTGACTCGGTTTCCGTGGTTGGCCCCGTGCAGGGGTGCGACGCGTCGATACTGTTGAACTTTCCGGGGAGCGAGAGGAGCGCCGAGGCGAGCAAGACCCTTAGGGGGTTCCAGGTAATCGACGACGTAAAGGCGGAGCTCGAGAAGAGCTGCCCGAAGACGGCGTCGTGCGCCGACATCCTGACGGCGGCCGCGAGGGACGCCACCGTGTCGGCGGGCGGGCCGTTCTGGATGGTCCCGTACGGGCGGAAGGACGGGAGGGTCTCCATCGCCAGGGAGGCCAACAAGGTGCCGATGGGCCACGAGAACGTCACGTATCTCCTCGAGCTTTTCCAATCCCAAGGATTGACCGTCCTTGACTTGGTCGTCCTCTCAGGTAAACTTTATTTTTATTTTTTTAATTTCTTTTCACAATATAAGATGAAATTTAATTTCACCTAATCAACGAATAAATAAATGAATGAATAAACCCATTAAAATCCAAATCACTATATTCCATCACTCACAGTTGAGAGTGGGATAAAATTTGATTATTTATTTATCGCGGTTTATTTTCCGTGAACCGAGCGCCGAAAAATCTAAAAATCATTTTCTCTGGAAGTCGTTCTTCGTGAAACGAACGGAGCCTTTGTGCATAGGGTGCGTTTTGAATGGATCCGAGGGATCGTATATGAAATTTTATGGTCAAGTTTAATTAAAAAATCACCGAAAAAAATGCATTTCTTATTTTTATTTTTTCCCCTTTTTCCTCCTTTTTGTTTTTTTGTTTCATAACAAAGTAAAAAACTATTGCTCCGATCTTTGGTGCAGGCGCGCACACGATCGGGCGGAGCACCTGCGAGCCCATCCAATCGCGGCTCTACAACTACAAGCACACCGGGAAACCCGACCCGACCCTAAACCCGCAGTACGCGAACTACCTGCAGCGGAGGTGCCGGTGGTCGTCGGAGCACGTGGCCCTGGACGGGACGACGCCGAGGACCTTCGACAACGTGTACTACCAGAACCTGCAGCGGAAGATGGGCCTCCTCTCCACCGACCAGTACCTCCACGCCGACTCCCGGACCTGGCCGCTCGTGGCGGCGCTCGCCACCCAGCCCAACCTCTTCGACTACCAGTTCGGCGTCTCCATGGCCAATCTCGGCAACAGCCAGGTGCTCACCGGCGACGAAGGCGAGGTCCGCGCCAACTGCAGCGCCGTCAACCGCCGCTACTGATTATATATTTTTCCCGGTTCTTATTCGAATTTGTCTATTTTCGTTTCTTCTTTTCCTTATGAGTGTCGATCGAGAAGAATTTGGGAGTATCAAATTCAGCTTGGGTTATTATGAATGCAATGGCAAATTAATGACTGTTCATGTCATCAAGTTTTGATCAATCCCGATCATGGTATAATGTCATCAAGCTCTCGATTTTACTCGATAACCCACCAAAACGTCAGTCTCATTGTTGTCGATGCAAGGGTAAACATATCTCGCGATCGAAAACAGATAATTTGATCGAAAGCTTTCGAAATTCAATGACTCGATTTGAAGTAATTTAGAAAAATCTACGATTAATATACTAATCTACGTTACTATATCACGCTCATCGAGTCTCCCTAATTATCTTACCAAAGACTCGTATGATCTTGCGGGCGATGTCCGTGATTAAATGATTTTTTTTCGCAAGCATATCAATCTCGTTCCGTCATTTGGAAAATTCAAAGAAGAAGTTTGCTCGGGACAGTGAACCGGACAACATAGGATACTCTAATCGAGAAGCCCTAGTTTTCGTCAAATCAAGTTTGGTCACTTACGATCACTTGTACAAGTTGGACAAAACGAGATCGGATAATGATAACGTCGGAGCCGCCGCCGCTCATTATAGGACAGCGGAGGCCGAATTCATCTACACAGGCCCAGCTCAATGCAAATCCTCCACCAGAAAAGTAAAGTCTCATTTCACTCATTTTTTTTCACATACATACTCTCTTTCTTCTTGTGGTATCAGGCAGCGTTTGGTTCTGCAGATCAAAGAGCAATTCCTTTGCTTTCTGGTCAAACTCCGGCAGCTTCTTTCACCCATCGGCGCTGAAATGCGCGCGGGGTTAAGGCCCACCTCCGGAAATCTTATCTCGATTCTCCTTCGCGGAGTGGACCCTCCTCCCTCCATCACTAACTTGATGGGATTTTAGTCCAACTTAGTTTAATCCGGTCCAGATCTGGATGGTGTCAGAGTGCATTATTGGAGGGTTAAGGATCGGATTAAGATGCTAGGTTAGTGATGATCTATGCTTGTCCCACTTTCGTAGTGACAGCACGTGTGCCCCAAGTACCTCCAACCGAAGCTCAAGATTGATGTTGATGCTACTGTACCGCGTTGTGTGGTGGACCAGTCTACTGTGTGGTGTCCTGAAGCCCTCCCTCCGCTCTCTCTCTCTCTCTCTCTCTCGTGAGTGCCAACTTGTAGTATTTTGTCCAAATGGGTATTGATTGTTTATTTTGGGTACATGGTTATGAGCCCGTTTACCTTTTGCACGTTTTAATGGAGAATCCACATCTCGTCCGGAAGGGTAGTGTCTCTCGCATAGCTTTGCGAGTACTGTGACTGAACAAGGAAGTCTCGCGAATTTCCTTCCACTTCTCTCTCTGTCTCTCATGACAAGACAAGAGAACGCCCATTATGAAAGCTTTGCCCAAAACAAGTCAATCCAATAAGCTCTCACTGGCGATAATGGGAATGTGAATTGTGAGTAGGCAAAATTGTGAATTTGTGTGAGAATGAAGCAGGGTACTCTTCTGGATGCACACCCACAGTGTCTTTCTCGGGGTACAGATTCATTTTCGTACACAGTGAAACGCGGAGCACCAAAAGCAACGTCGTGTCATGTCATGTGCACTCCCTATCGCAATTTTCCAGTCCTTTCAAAAAAATGTTTCTGGACAGTGGTCTGATTCTCATCCAATCATCTACCAACCACACCTCTCACTTTCTTTCTGAAGCTTTGAATATCATGCAGATCAGATCGTATTCATGTGATTAGATCTGTGATCTAGAGACCCAAACGAGGTTTGAGATTAGATCCGTTCACACTTTCCCATCTTTTGTTCAACTCCGTAGCAGCTGTAACGAATAATACGTGGAAAATAACTGATGCAGAAAATGCTTTTTTATATGTCTTGCTTTTTGTTTATGATCAAGCATGTTCTCACCACTTCAGCCATTATATCTCTTAAAGAAGGGGACAAAGAAGAAGACATCCAACAGTTGTTTTGTATATTGTGTGTCTTGCTTTCATAAGAAGTAAATATATGTTCACACTTTAGGGTGTAAAAATTGAAAACGGTGCATGGATTTAATAATTTACTGCAGGAATGTTGCCGTTGGGGCAAATTTGTAGGATAAAGAAAGCTAACCACAGAGGTCATGCAGTTTAATACTTTCACCATCTATGCTTCATATCGATACTGTCTAAATTAACCAATGAGAATTAAGCATGGTTAAGTCAAGTTCGAATAGTTCTACCGTTACTCGGTTTATAGAACGAAGCTTGAGTCTTGCAATATTTTTACACTATTACAACAAGTCTCTTTTTCGGTTTGTCAGGATTCCGGTATTTTTTTTTTTTTACAGGTAAGGCTAATCCTGAGGCCTTGAAATTAATTGCTTGAAGGCTTAGGTAAGTAAATAATGACCCCCACATGACTTTGTATGGGCCATGGAAACCTGAAACCTTACAAAAATTAACTTTATTTTGAAGAGAGTGATGCTTTTCACCGGAGGAAAGGGCAAAAGAAAATAACCCCGAAAAAGGTTATGATGAGGGAGTTCGCACCTTTTTCTTCTGCACTTAGCTGATGTCCTTGTCGCTTCTTTTGTTCTTTCGTTTCTACGGCTCTAGTTTATGAACTCTCTCTCTCTCTCTCTCTTTCTCTGATTTACTTTTTTCCCTTCGTTTCCTGTCACTCTCCCTGTAAATTCTGTCATAGAATAGGAGTACTTGCATTTTGCAGGAGGATTCGTTGTCAAGTACCCATCAAACCTCTGGCCAAACAGTTGTATAATCACTGTGTGTTTTTGTTTGTCATAATCAGTGAAAAAATAGCGGGTGTCGAAATTTAGTCCCGTCGATTTCCTTATAGATAAGCAGATTGATTTCAGAAAGCAACGGAATTGATGTATACATACCCTATAATCAGCAGAAAATTCAGCGCAAATCATTTATTTTGTTATTGCTTGAGTCGAGATGTCGTGAAGTATAATGAGAATGACGACATGCACTAATAAAGATAGCCAAAATTGGATGACTGGTCACTTTCTCTGCACTGTATCATTGCTGCCAAAATGATTTCTCCTTACTTTCCATTAGACTAAAAGAAGAAAAACAGAGATATGCACATAGCCTTAAAAGGCTCCATTTCGGTTCTTGTCCGGATTTCGGGATAACTTGAATGTTAAACTTTAAGAGGGTGTTCCCTCTCGTTAGAGAAGAAAAAAAATGTAAGGGGAATTAGAAGTGCGAGGCATACAGATATCAATACGTTAAAATAAAGAACGTATTCGTAAAGCTTGCCTCATAAAATAGGGACAGGCCGTGAAGGGCGAGTTTAAAAATATTGTCAGATCGAGCCCGTGACCTTACAATGCTAATTGCGTTGGCATGAGACTGATCTTATCATTTATAAGTAAGTTATGTTCTGCTTTTGTGAAGGTCATGTGTTAAGATAGTAAAAAACAAGTATGAATTATTAATTAACAATTTCAATATGGTGTGATGTTGTCTCTTCCACTCAATGCCAGTATACCTTCCCCAGCTTCCTTTTTAACTTTGTTTTAAACTACAGAAAGCCACCCGACAACATCACCAGATCTGCAGCTAACTAAAGATGAATTATATACATATTAATTAGGAGTACAGAGTTATTCTTTTCTTGCATGTGCGGTTCATTACTCCATTAGATTCCACATGCAGTGCAACACTTTCTAAGAAAACCAAAACTTTTGCCAAAGGAAAGGTGAAAGAGCACATAAGTTGAACCCAGATCTCTGAAAATTATAACAAAATTTCCTTTCATGAAGAGAAGTACTTTCAGGTCTTTGATGTTATCTTAGTAAAAACAACACAGTTGACCTTTCATAAAGTGAACTGCAATTTGACTATGACCCATGTTGTTTCCTTTCTTTCAATCCCTTAACATCAATCAAATTTCGAATTTGACAGTGAAAAGTTTTGCTATTAAAGTTGGTGAAAATCTGCTTGGGAACAAACACATGGCCAACTCATAATTTCTGAAGCCATACACAATAGATAGACCACTGATGGGGCTAGGTTCAGCAAAAAAAAAAAAGAAAAAGAATTGAAATATGCCAAAAGGGTTTGTATCTTTTTTACTTTAATTCACTGATGCATTGCCATCAAGGGAGGGTTCCACACATATCAGACAACCCATCTTGATCAGCACAACCAGTGTATCCAACCACATTTTAGTCATGGGAATGAAGGCAAAAAAAAAGTTTGAGGATCTTCTATTTATGAGAGGATTGAAACAGGTACCAGAAAAAGGGATTAAGCAACTAATCGGGACAGTCATTACCAAATTGAAACAGGCAAATCATGTTGCAAAAGATGGTGAGAAACTAAGCAAATCATGTGGATATAACAGATTCAGAAACTTTTCTTGGGCAGCAGAAAGATACAAAAAAGAAGCAACAAAATCAGCATTAGAAAACAAAACCCCCCCAAAAAAACCCATCTGCATCAACCATCTCTTAATTCACAAACATGCCACTTTCAATAATACCATCCAATATAATTTTTTTTAGGGAAAAAGCCACCAAAAACCCCAAACTTTTCTACCTGTGACACATTTACCCCGAACTTTTTTTTGTGACACCAAAACCCCAAACTTTGTTATTTGTGACACATTTATCCAAATGCATTTAGTCTATGGGCATTTTCGTCTTTTTTGTATTTTCTTTTTTTTCTTTTCCGGCGAAGGGAGCCTCGCCGGCGTCCGGCGAGGGCTACCCTCGCCGGATCCGGCGAGGGGGGCCCTCGCCGGCGTCCGGCGAGGGTCGCCCTCGCCGGATCCGGCGAGGGCCGCCCTCGCCGGATCTGGCGAGGGCCGCCCTAGCCGGCGTCGAGCGAGGGCGGCCCTCGCCCGATCCGGCGAGGTCGACCCTCGCCGGCGTCGGGCGAGGGTCGCCCTCGCCTGGGCGAGCGAGGGCGGCCCTCGCCCGACCCAGGCGAGGTCGACCCTCGCCCGACGCCGGCGAGGGTCGACCTCGCCTGGGTCGGGCGAGGGCCGCCCTCGCTCGCCCAGGCGAGGGCGACCCTCGCCCGACGCCGGCGAGGGCCGCCCTCGCCGGATCTGGCGAGGGCCGCCCTAGCCGGCGTCGAGCGAGGGCGGCCCTCGCCCGATCCGGCGAGGTCGACCCTCGCCGGCGTCGGGCGAGGGTCGCCCTCGCCTGGGCGAGCGAGGGCGGCCCTCGCCCGACCCAGGCGAGGTCGACCCTCGCCCGACGCCGGCGAGGGTCGACCTCGCCTGAGTCGGGCGAGGGCCGCCTCGCTCGCCCAGGCGAGGGCGACCCTCGCCCGACGCCGGCGAGGGCCCCCCTCGCCGGATCCGGCGAGGGCAGCCCTCGCCGGACGCCGGCGAGGCTCCCTTCGCCGGAAAAGAAAAAAAAAAAGAAAATACAAAAAAGACGAAAATGCCCATAGACTAAATGCATTGGGGTAAATGTGTCACAAATAGCAAAGTTTGGGATTTTTGGTGTCACAAAAAAGTTCGGGGTAAATGTGTCACAGGTGGAAAAGTTTGGGGTTTTTGGTGGCTTTTTCCCTTTTTTTTATAAAAAAACCAAGAAAAAACAGAAGGTGCTCTTGATCTGGATCTGCTTTCCTTGCTATAAACAAAACATGGGGTTCCACCGTCTACAATCCCAAAACAGATTATCCCCTGTTCTGTTCCCTCAACAATGCCTGCAACCTTAAGGAATCTCCTTCTCTCTTCCAACATCTTCTCCTTCACCTTGTTCCTATCAATAAACTCAATATGTTTCTCTTGTGTATCCTCCATTGATGTACAGGGCCAAGCTCTTCTAGCATGGAAAAACAGCATCAACACCTCCACAGATGCTTTAATCTCATGGAGTCCTTCAGACCCAACTCCGTGCCAGTGGTTCGGGATTCATTGCGACTCGAACGGCCAAGTCACCGAAGTGAGCTTGAAGTCATTGGACCTGCAAGGCTCATTGCCTTCAAACCTTCAGGTCCTCAAGTCCCTGAAGACCATTGTGCTTTCTTCAACCAATCTCACAGGCTCGATCCCTAAGGAATTTGGAGACTACCAGGAGCTCCGCTTGATCGACCTCAGCGACAACTCGCTCTCCGGCACAATCCCAATAGAGATATGCAGGCTTAGCAAACTCGAGAGCTTATGGCTGAATTCAAATTTTCTAGAAGGCGAGATTCCTGCCAACATTGGGAACCTCTCGAGCCTGACGTATCTGACACTCTTCGATAATCAGCTGAGCGGTGAGATACCGAGGAGTGTCGGAGCGTTGAGCCAGTTACAAGTTCTCCGAGCTGGAGGGAACGAGAACCTAAAGGGCGAGCTGCCTTGGGAGATTGGGAACTGCACCAACTTGGTGATGCTAGGCCTTGCGGAGACCGGCATTTCTGGGAATCTTCCTTCATCAATAGGAATGCTCAAGAGGATTCAGACACTGGCTATTTACACGACTCTGATATCAGGCCCCATCCCTGAGGGTATAGGAAACTGCAGTGAGTTGCAGAATCTATATTTGTATCAGAATTCAATCTCTGGCTCAATTCCAAGGCAAATTGGAAAACTCAAGAAGCTGCAGAGCCTACTTCTGTGGCAGAACACCTTGGTGGGTACGATTCCTGATGAGCTTGGAAGCTGCACCGAGCTCACGGTTGCGGACTTCTCGGAGAATCTCTTGACTGGCAGCATTCCGAGGAGTTTCGGGAATCTCTTGAAACTTCGGGAGTTTCAGCTGAGTGTTAACCAGCTATCAGGTGCCATACCTCCCGAAATCACAAACTGCACTGCTCTGACTCATTTGGAAGTGGACAACAATGGAATTACCGGCGAAATTCCTATTCTAATCGGGGATTTAAAGAGCTTGACCCTTTTCTTTGCCTGGCAGAATAATCTCACCGGCAGTATCCCAGAGAGTCTCGCTGAGTGTGATGGCCTCCAGCTGCTCGATCTTTCTTACAATCGCCTTTCGGGGCAGATACCGAAAGAGATATTCGGGCTGAGGAATCTCACGAAGGTGCTTCTACTTTCTAACGATCTGTCTGGTTTTATACCGCCTGATATAGGAAACTGCACGGCCCTGTACAGATTGAGGTTGAATGATAATAGGCTCTCTGGTACTATTCCATCGGATATTGGGAAGCTAAATAGCTTGAATTTCCTTGATTTTAGCAACAATAGGCTGGTGGGACAGATTCCTCCAGCAATATCGGGGTGCGGAAATCTCGAGTTCATTGACCTCCATGCAAATGGCCTCACAGGGCCGCTGCCGGACTCATTGCCCAAGAGCTTACAAGTCTTGGACATCTCGGGTAACCGGCTTACAGGCCAACTTGATCAGAGCATTGGTTTGCTCACTGAACTGACGAAGCTCAACTTGGGCAAGAACCAACTCTCTGGGAGAATTCCAGGGGAAATTCTATCTTGCAGTAAGCTTCAGATGCTTGATATTGGAGGGAATGGCTTCTTCGGCAGCATTCCAAAGGAATTAGGCCAAATTTCATCGCTCGAAATCGCTCTCAATCTTAGCTGCAACCAACTCTCTGGTGAACTCCCTCCCCAGTTCACTGGCCTCACCAGGCTAGGGGTCGTTGACCTCTCACACAACAAGCTCACAGGAAATCTCAATATTCTGGGCAATCTTGAAAACCTTGTTTCCCTCAATGTCTCCTTCAACGACTTCTCTGGTGAATTGCCCAACACCCCGTTCTTCAGAAAGCTCCCCTTGAACAACCTTGCCGGTAACCATGGCCTCTACATTTCTGGGGGGCTCGTGACTCCGGCAGATGGCAATCAATCTGCAACTCGAGCAAGATCGGCTGCAAAGCTGGCGACGTCGATCTTTGTCAGCATTAGCGCGGTACTCGTGCTACTCGCGATCTATGTTCTAGTCCGTGGCCATATGGCCAACATGGGTCTCAAGGAAGAAGAGACCTGGGAAATGACTTTGTATCAGAAGCTTGATTTGTCGGTGGATAACATTGCAAAGAATCTGACTTCGGCCAATGTAATCGGTACCGGAAGCTCCGGAGTCGTGTACCGGGTCATGATCCCGAGTGGGGAAACGCTTGCTGTCAAGAAAATGTGGTCAACCGAAGAATCGGGAGCTTTCAGCTCGGAGATCCGGACGCTGGGTTCTATCCGGCACAAGAACATAGTTAGGCTTCTCGGTTGGTGCTCGAACAGGAATATGAAGCTCCTGTTCTATGATTACCTTCCCAATGGGAGCTTGAGCTCTCTGCTTCATGGCGTTGGGAAGGGAGGAGCAGAATGGGAGGCTAGATATGAGGTTGTGCTGGGTGTGGCTCATGCCTTAGCCTACTTGCATCACGACTGTGTTCCTGCAATTTTGCATGGCGACGTGAAGGCCATGAATGTGTTACTGGGTCCAAGGTTTGAACCATACTTGGCTGACTTTGGTCTGGCCAGGACTGTGAATTCTGATGATGATGATGGGATGTCGAAACCAAGTCAAAGTCCTCGGCTTGCTGGTTCGTATGGATATATGGCTCCTGGTAAATATTTCCTACTAGTCATTCACTTGGCTTAGTTAACCATTTCTTGTTTCAAAAGATTTAACTTTACGTAGTTCTTTGATCAATTTTCATGCTCATGGTCCCAGAACATGCATCGATGCTGCGCATAACAGAGAAGAGCGACGTCTACAGCTTCGGAGTGGTTCTTCTGGAGGTTTTAACCGGGAGACACCCGCTAGACCCAACACTGCCCGGGGGTGCGCACTTGGTTCAGTGGGTCCATGACCATCTAGCAAGCAAGTGGGACCCAGTCGATGTCCTCGACTCAAAGCTTAGAGGGAGAGCTGACCCGGCGATGCATGAAATGCTGCAGACACTCGCCGTCTCATTTCTCTGCGTGAGTTCTAAAGCTGATGACCGCCCGATGATGAAGGATGTCGTCGCTATGCTAAAGGAAATCCGGCATGTGGAGCCGACGAGGCCAGAGTCCGAAATGTCAAAAGGTTTGCCAACCATCTATTCATCTCCACCTCAGCCGAGGCACGCAGTGTCCCAAGGATCATCCAACTGCTCATTTGCTTTCTCTGATGAGTATTCCATTTAGTGATATTTAACCATCAAGCCTTTCTCTGATGACTATTCCATCCAGTGATATTTAACCATCAAGCCTAGTAAAAGGCATTGGGTTTTCATGCTTGTGAATATCTCTCTAGGAAAATCACCAGGTGAAAGAAGGATAGTGCAAAAGAGTTGTAGCCTGATTTGTTTCTAATTTCCAGTTAAAATGGTTAACTGTTATATATGTCCATTCTTTTGGTTGCTTTGAGTAAAACAGTTTGTCCATCATCATCAATAGAATTTAATGCGGTCAAGGGAAAAAAAAATTCAAGCCACAATTTGTAGCAGAAGTATGGGTTTGTGCAGTATTGGAATTCGTGATTATCCTGACAAACAATGCAGAAGTAGAGTAAATTATCTCCAGAGAAGTAAATTCTTCTCATTTTCTGTGTTTTCCTGGAGATGAGTCACTGCAGAGAGTGCAGAATCTGAAATCATGTTCTGACAGCAACTTTTGGAATCATGTAATTTAGAATGTACTGAAAGAGAATAATGACTCTCTCTCTCTCTCTCTCTCTCTCTCTCTCTCTCTCTCTCTCTCCTGTGGGGTGGGCAAACTTTCCAGGCTTGCTTGTTTCACATGGTCCCAGGCTTCTCAGCTCACGTGTCCATGTGCTGTCTGAGAGAGACTTTCCAGCAGAGAAAAGCACTCCTAAGAACAAGCCCATTTGAACTTGTTAGATCAGCAACACAATTCTTATGCCCCAGTTCTCACACCACAGGGACCATCCTACTGGATTTAGAAGCCTATTTGCCTGTTGGAAAATACATTGGCCTTGGCTTACCTGAACTCGGGTTTTTCCTAACCAAAGTTCCAGGGAAGATTTATTCGATTTAAACTTGATCAAGTCGCAATTGAAACTTGGTTCAAAGCAAAGCGAGCCAGGACTGCTTAGCCAAAGTCCAAGAAAGCATCAAACTGTGAGTTTTGTTGAAAATAGCTGGTGTTCATGCATCAGAACGAACTACAATGACGAAATGATCATCTTATCTTTGTAATACCACTAGTGTTTGTCTGAGTGGGACTGAAGTAGGGTTCAACGATCCAAAGGCGGCTATTGGGAAACAACCACAATTGATTTTGATGATAACAAAGATTAATTGAGTTCTTAATATATTTGATTTAGTGTACAGTTATATCTCATACTGTTGATTTAAAAAGAATCAGAGCCTTCTTGTGAAGGGATAGTTGACAGCCGGATAATGTTGAAACAAACTGTAGTAACAAGTGGTGCAAGTATAAGAAGGACGTTTCATTAATAGATTTCGTGACCGTTGGGTCAAACCATATGACCTAGCTCATGTCTGTATAATATAGATATTCAAGTGTGTTGCAGCAAAAAGTTACGGACTATTCTCATCTGGAGATTGATGAACAATGTGCTCAAAACCTACCATACATAGAAGATTTGTCTAACTGGCCAGATTGAGTGAAGTTCTACATTGATTTCGGTGGGATCTTCACGAGATTTTTAACCAGTAGACAAAAGGACATAACAGCAAGTGGATCCAAGCTTAACGTTTGAATTTGGAGGCCTATAAGAAGACCAAACAACGAGCAGAAGTATGTAGGATCATTCGTGCTTAAAAAAAGAGAAGTCGAAGCATACTGAGCGTTCTTGAGACGTATCTATTCCCCGCTAAATTATAAACAATTGAGTGCTGATCCTAAGAGTTAGTAAGAGTGGCATTTCTAGACCCACGAGAGAAGTTGTTGTACTTAGAGTGAAGGTTGTCCGGACAAGGGATAAAGTGTAAATTCTTTGCAAACGCTTAGAGGTGCGGTTCATAATTTGTACAGAGTGAGTCTGTATTGTGTTGCATATACAAGGCGTGAGAACGACTATTATAGGGTGTACTTGTTACTTTGCTTATAGTGGGGGTAGCCGTGAAAGGAGTCGACTCAACGTGACGTAAGCTTCTACACTTATGACGTTCTTGACTCAACTAGTGGATTTCGGTCTAATTTTGCTGCTAGAACCGGAAGAGAGGAGTAGACGTACTCTGCGCATGGCAACTTACCAAATAGTGTTTGATTCTGTTCTTTTATTCCCAGAATCAGTTTGGGAATAAAAATCCGCTTGTTTAATCTTTTGATTCTGGGCATACATTCAATTTGTGCCCAGAATCAGTTTTGGAGCTAAATCAAAAATAAAAAAAAAGTAGTTTCTTAATTCTGGAAACAAAAATGAGAATCAATTTTTTTTTTCTTCTTTTTCTTGATTTTTAATATAGCTTCTAATGTCCAGCGCGAGGGCCACCATCGTTATATCTGGCGAGATTAAAATATTTTAATTAAAAATATTAATAAAAAAATATTGTTAATAAAAAAAATTTACCTGTCATGGCGAAAAAAATTAAAAAAATATTATTAATAAAAAAAATTTACCGGCCATGGCCAGCAACCAGGCCATGGCAAAAAAAAATAAAAAATATTTTTTTAATAAAAATATTTTTTATTGAAATATTATTAATAAAAAAATTATTTATAAAAAATATTTTACCGGCCATGGCCAGCGACCAGGCCATGGTGAAAAAAAAAGAAAAAAATATTTTCAATAAAAATATTTTTTAGTAAATTATTTTTAAAAAAATTATTAATAAAAAAATTATTTATAAGAAATTTTTTTACCAGCCATGGCCAAAAAAATAAAAAAAATTATTTTTAATAAAAGTATTATTAATTAAAAAATATTTTACCAGCCATGGCTAAGAAGGAGGAGAAGAAAAAAAGAAAAGAAAGAAATATTAAAATATTTAAAATGTTATTAAAATATTATTAATAAAAAGAAATTTTATGTCGTTACCAAACGCATTTATGTTCTTTTACTATTTCAAGAATAGAAATTTTGAGCCGTTACCAAATGTCTTCAAATGCTCAGAATCAGTTTCCGGGCACAGAATAAAAAAGAATCATTTCTGACCAGAATTTGTTTTCGGGCACAGAATAATTACCATGCGCAGCCTAAAGTAGAACTTCTATAAATCTCATTTTCAGTTTTTCTTGCCCTAAGCTCTCTAATTTCCGTACCACACATGTCGAGTTCAGTGGCATGTAGAAGCAAATTCATGAAAAGGAACTGGTCCTGCAAAAATCAATTTATACATACTTGGAAAACCAAATTTGCCCACCCTCTTGATTGCAATTTGGACCTAACGAATGTCCCCGTGGATTCCTAGAGTGACCCCTTGTTGTCTCCCACGTATCCTAACTCTGAAAACCCATGTCATTGAACCCTATCCTCAATTTTTCTTGCTCTGTTCTTCTGTTTCCTCCTTTTCCAAATCCTACATGTTCTGAATCCGGAATGTGCCTGCTATTAGGGTAGGGCCACTTTATCAATATGTGGACATGGAGGACATATTTGCCGTTGATGGGCCTTTTGATGTTCCAATGAGACATCATTTGCTGTCCGAAAGAGCTTGAAGATTCTGATCATCCCAAATTTGAGGGTAACAAACGCCATCAAAGTTGGACAAACCCTTCATTTTATATGTCTGGCCTGATTAAGATTACATTGTGAATTTGGAACCACTAATTTTAAGGGTCTGAACCTAAATTGCCCTTCGTGCTAGAGTCAAGATCTTCTGATGCCACTGCTGTAGCTTTCTCCGAATCTGTTCGACAAGCTAACACCTCAGTAATCCTCCCGAACGCAGGTTATCTATCTCTGGACAGTGGTAAAGAGCGAATTAGAGTTCTTCTCCAAGCCCGATATTCACCGGCACGACTACACCCTATATAAGTGAAGGGCCAATACCCTCGTTGGCGTGCAAAACTACTAAGACGGATATTCAGGGAAACGAGTTCAAAGCTGGTCCTTGCTCAGCAGTTACGCCTTTGATACTGCAAATAATGTTAGCGATTCATATCAGGCGAGGGTTGGGCACATGAAGCACAGTGACTCTTGAAAGATGTTTGAAGTTATCAACGATGGATCATTCACGGAAACTAAATTATCCTGAGCATGAAGTACGTGAAACATTATGCAGAATTACTCATAAACAAAGGAAAAAATTTTCCATATATAAATACTGCGTGTAAGGTTTAGGTAACATTCCATGACACCCTCGAAAGTCACACATTCACAATTCACAACGAAGTCGAACTCAAATACTTAGTCACTGTACAGAGATAAAAAGGTAAAAAAAGAAAAGAATCACTCTCTGTACCACGAAATCTCAAGATAAATTAAAAAATTTCCCGCGAGGAGTGGACCTGCTCCTTCTAAACTCAGGAATGGATGAACTCACACCTTCCTTAGGATGGCGAACAGTACCGTTTTGAGGCTTACTCTCCAGTTTCCTTGGCAGCAAGCTTTCCATATCCAGTACATGTCCCCTGTAGAGGATTACAAATCATAGATATTATGAATGGAGCAATAAGAGATCAAAATTGAATAGGCTCCAAAACATCGCCAGATTTTTTCTCTACATGTTTCATGCTCAAGTAAATGCATCTTATCTTACCTCTCTTCAGTAATATGAGAGCTCTTCAAGCTTGGTTCATGCTTTTTAATTCTCAAACCACCATTCATTAGGGATCCCATAAGCAAATGCTCATTCTCTGGCTCAGAAAAATCGCTCTTTCGGCCCTCTTCTACCTTCTCACCACCATTTATGCTGGGAAGCAATGTCACTGCTGCTTCATACTTTTCAATTCTAGCCGGAGGTTGATGCTTGGCCTTGGCCTTCGTCTCAAACTTGCTTTTCCTAATACTACCTTGTCTTACATTCAGAGCCAGCTTAAAATGGTCTTCTTCATGTTCTGGATGCACTTTTCTGGTGCTCACCTTCTGGAAGCTGCAATATGTGTCGAAGACATTTTCCTTCTTTGTAGGTTCCTGTAGGTTCATGTTGTTTGTCGAGTTGTTATCTGTTGATGGGTATATTGATGTCGCCACCATAGATCTACTGACGGGTACTCTTGCTGGAAAGGGTACTCTTGCAATTGGTTGGTTGTCTACGGTATCAGACTTCATTTTGGTCCTCATTACTGCTCCCCTATCAGTGGATACCGATCTCCTTACAGGAGGGGATGGTGATCTCGGCTTCACTGAGTTACCCAATTTGTCCTCAGCTGTAAATATTGGCTTAGGTATGATATCCTTTTCCAGGAAGCCGGGTGGCAACCTCGTCCTCCTCTGCTTACCAGAAGAGCAACTTCTAGCCTGACAATTATACATCATCATGAGACAGTTAAAGCGTCCCTCCAATTCCATGCATCACAATGCTAAAAAAAATTTCAAGTTTTCTATCGCTTTTAGTACATAAAAGAAAGGCCATGTATTTGGATCATTCATCAACAACATACTATACCTCAGGGATTCTAGCATCATCATTGGACTTGTGAGAAATCTCAGGCTTCACACCAGTACCACATCTGGGCATTCGAAAAGGGGAAACAGCTCTTGTTTTCTGAGACTCTATGGTGGTCCGAGAGCTTCCAGCTTTGAATTGTTGGAGTTCTGCTTCTTTTCTTTCCAATGCCAGTTTGAGATTTGAAACCTGTATAGTAAACACTCATAACATTAATTTGTGTCTTGTAGAAACCAATGTAGATTAAAAAAATTGTCTGATACAGATCATCACAAACCTCGTCTTTCAGTTCTCTTATTTCACCAGTTTCTTTATTAGATCGAGCAGCACCCAGTTCTATGGAGGCAACCCTTTCAGCGAATTTGAGAGTACTAATCGTCTCACCTAGAGCATTGAGCTCAGGATTTATATGAACAAACATTAATGTCTTCGCTTGCCCACCTGGTCAAATAATGCAAATATTACAACAAAGTAAAGGGATCATCGTCTTCGACCAAAAAAAAATTGGGGGGATCACCGTCAGAGGAAAAAAAAGCAAGTCTATCTGTCAAAAAGGAGAGAGGAAAGGACAGTAATTTTTGGGAGTGTCCTCCTCTGTAATCTTTATAACCAAAACATTCAGTCATAATTATTTTTTGGTTGGGGAATTAACTTGTTCTGTTCTGCTTTTCTATCATTTTCAATCTGATATACTGAAAAATAAAATGAGAGGCTTTTCAAATGTCTGCATCTCCAGCCAGGTGCCTGGATAACAATGTAATCGAATAAATCAATTCTTGTTACGAATGTATTACCTAAAGAATCTTGCAGTACTTGCGTAAGCTTGCTATTCCTGTAAGGAATGTGCGTACTTTTCTGTGCTAGAGCAGAGATGACATCTCCAAGTGCAGATAGCGATCTATTTATGTGTTGGGCTTCCTTCAGTCTCTCACCAACTGCCTCCGACTTGTCAACTCTCTCACTTCCGGCTAAATCCACTAAATGAAGGCAACCTCTAAGAATGGATCCAGAAACTAACTCTTTTCCCTGGACATGGACGGTCAATACACTGCCAAAGGATGGCCAGCAGAAGAGTGAGTACTTGGAGTCATCATCTGAAGTGCTTATTGCTTTAAACATGTGATCAGGTAGTTATATCAGTACCTGTGAGAGCGGCTACTTCTCTCATTTAAAGCAGTAGCACCAACAGCTCGATTCTTCTGGCCTACCCTCATCAAATCAAGGACGTCCTGGGTACATGTGACAGGAACCAAACTTGCATCCGGCACATTGAGACCATTCAGTTGCGGGCTGTTTCGTATATCTAATGTGCAAGCAGTTAAGGCAGTACAAAAGAAATCCCACAACAAGTAAAATCAATTCCTGTATAAGAAAGAAGGTTACAAATCTGATGAGGTTTAACATGCTGCCAACAGTATGGAGAAAGAAAATATTAAAAGGATATCTTCTAGTTGAGCCATCACTAACTAGCAGATCTCTCACTTGCTCATTGTAGATTTCAATCATCTGAACCGCTACATCATACTTTACGACATCAAGCCTTGCCTTAGATAATTGGAATAAGTCCCTTAATGCTCGATAATTTACACCCCATGTGTCCTCAGAAGTCAAATCTGGGCCACTCTGTATAGCAAAGCGTACAGTAAGTGAAGCTCCTGACAAATGCCCTCATGATCGTTTCATAAATTTCTGAATGACAAATGTGAAATCCCATATGAAACAGATTATTTAATTTTTTTTAAGCAGTTCCAAATAGTACAACAATAATGAGTCTAGCACCTATAATTACCATTGTATATGTTTTCCCAGAGCCTGTCTGCCCATATGCAAAGATGCAGACGTTGAAACCATCTAGGATCGATCTGATCAGTGGTCGAGTGTCGATGTATATTTGCTCTGCAGGTAAAAGGGGAATGATGAAAACACCATCATAATGCTTTCTATGAAGAAGCCCGAGTAGGGGCTACGACTCAGAGTTCATTTTGAGCTCTCTATATGGCCTCTACGTATTTGACTTCCATACTTTGTTTTTATTTTCATTCAGCCATTCATTCAAGATATTGTCTAGAATGTTCTTTTTCTTTAACTAACTAGGGAATTGGCAATGGAAGATCTCTATTCTTTTAGCCAAAGCAGACTTGTGCTTTAAGATTGAAATATGTGATGCAATCAAATAAAATGAAAGAATGAGCTTGTACTTCATCAAGTAGTGCAACCGTAAACAACAAATATGCATCAACCTATTCCAGGAAAAAAAGTGTACCTTGGGTAACATCGGTATCAAACACTTTGTTAAAAGTGAAAACTCTTCTGGAATCTTTTCCTTGCTTGAAGGGGTTCACAATCATTATATTTCCAGTTTCGCCGATGTAGTCTACTGTAGACTGTCTGTTTGATTGGCTTGGTAAGAAAGGTCTTACACGACAATAAACTCTTATGGTTCCTGCAATCAATAAAGTCTCATGAGGAACTATTTCTCTTGTAAGATGCATGAAACTAGGTTGAAGGGTGAGAGAAGATTGTGACACCTTTAAGATCTTGGACTTGATTGTAAAGCAAGCGGTTTTCTTCCAAAACCTTGTGGTATGAAGAAGAGGCTACCTCAAGGCTTTTAATGTGGTTATCTGAGAAATGGGAGTCTCATAAGTAAGTATAACTTACTAAATTGATTGCTGGTTCTAACAAGATCCAACTAAAGAAAATTTTCAAGGTAGAGAACATGTCCAGGTTCTCACAAAGCCGTATAAGTTCTTCCTCCCAATCTGAGTGGATTTGTTTTACTTCTAGCTTTGTCTCTTGGAAAACGAATTTTAGCTCCTACAAAAAGGCAGACAATTCAATGGGAAATTATAAGAAATGAAGCACGCAGGATTGAAAAAACAAGCCAGCTGTTGGTTGGAACAATGTTGGTTTCAATATACCTGGTATAGTACTTGGTGATGCACACCAAGAAAACGGGAAAATCATAAGAAGGAAAACAAAGTAAATTGATCTACTTGCATATTAGAGGATTATGGATGCCACTTGCTTTGTTAGAGATATCAAGCTAAAGACACAATCAATTATTAGTCGTTGTACAGAGTAAAGGCAATATACTGGTTTAACCTTTTTTCTCCATAAGTGAGACATCTAGCAGAGTGAAACCTCAATAAGAGGCACATCTAGAAGAGTGAAACCTAACTAGTCGTCCCCCTTATGTTCCCCTCTTTTCTTCTTACTTCCATAAGCTCTCAGTAAATGCTGAACATCCAGAAAGCACTGACAATGTCATATAATGAGACAACTTTGGAGATATATGGAGAAGAAAGCAACGTGATTAATGTTAAAAAATATCCCACGTGTACTATAGACCCATTTCCTGATGGGTTCAGGCCCTATTTGTTTCCTAAAACTCTCCAAATTTTCAATTGCCATTTTCGCTTGGAAAAGGAAACTGACAAAATAATGCTTTGGCAACATTCTGGAAACACTTCTTGAATGAAAATAACGGGAACTCTTTCCGGATAACAACTTATAACACAGAGGAGTTGAATACCGGGCATCTTGTAATCTTGACGGATTATAAGCATGTGCATTTACACTGAAAAAAAATATTCATTTTCACATATCAACATATTGTAAGAAAATTAGAACTGTTTTCCTTTTCTTTTGAAAACCAAAAACAGTTTTTGAAATTAAACAGACCATGACTTCTGCAGAAAATTTAGCTAGCAGGGTAACCAGAAGTATAAAGAACAAGAGTCGCATCCCGGCACTCCTTATTACTGTGTTCCTGCCTACAGTTGTTTATCCGATGTGGGTAGTCCACGTGTAAGTTCCAGTTTAATGTGGGAAAGTGGGTTTATATATAATTTAGCCCGTTTCCTAGCACCTAATACTTTTGGGTGGACGGTTATCTAACAACTAGGAGATCCCAGTACGAGCTATTGCTACCTCAAACACAAACCAATGGTGAGCTGGTTTTGCCATACAACAGAAAAATTGTGAAGAATTTAGAAGAAAGATTTTTATTAGAGGACAATGTATCTTTTGCATAATTATGGATGTATACAGAAGAAATAATGAAGATAAGCGGAAATTTTTTGGATACCTCAAGCTGCTTCTGTTGCTGATGGATCTGATCCACATGACCAGCAGAGTGATTCATACTGGGTTGAGTGATCTTGCCTTCTCCGCCACATTTACAGAACTTTGAAATATCACTTGCTGCTAACTTTGTTCTTTGTAGAAGATACTGTGTAATCCATTCCACAAACTGAGATTTTGATTGGGAACCAAGTTCACCTCTCAGTATTTTTTTCAGAAGTAGTGCAAGCTGTAGAAAGTGTCAGAGGATATTAGACTGATTTGCTGTAGTTAAGTAATATCTCAAGAAAATTTCATGTACTCAAAAACCAGGAAGAGATAAAATGGTAAAACAAACACATTTTTCTAATGAGAAAATGGATATCACGAGTCTGTAATACTCTGCTACCTGAGTGCCTCGAGAGACGAGAAGGGCCGAAAAATCCTTAACTACCTTACTGAGCAAAGCATCTACTACCTGCAATGTTGTTCTTTTTATCAGATTACTGTTCACAGTTTCAGTTAACTGAAATAAGTTGAGCACATAATCTGATCATAGATCAACTTAGATAAGGTATGAGATCTAAAGCATGTAAAAAGGAAAAATATAGTGGGATGCCAAACCAAGAATTGGAAAACTTATGATGCGAAAGTACTTGACCAAATTTTCATTGAAAATTGGGATTTCATTATAGATCCTATTTGTCCTGCTCTTCCGTCGAGAGATGAGCTGTATAAAGATTTATGTTCTTGCATTGGGAACTAATGTGCAGAATGGTTAGTTAAAGAAATAGTTTGATGGACAATGAACTCGAGATAAACTAGATTCATGTTCCTTGGTAGAGTGTTTGCAAATTGTGTGAACCAACCATTCTCATCATGCTGTTAGGTCAGAGTTATGATCAAAGATCAAAGCACTTCAGTATGCATATTATCCTTGAAGGGATGCTAATTTGCAACATAACACAAATGCTGTCAGCGCGATCACCTATTTGCTTCTACAAACTGGGTAGCACCTCATGTTGTTGCTGATCATTTCCATTACTTGTCTTCTAAATCCATTGGCAATTATTAATATGGACAAAACAACAAAACTTAATTGTCAATGGTACAAGACAATGGTATTGATCTTACCTACCATTGCATTCAAAGGTAAGTCATCCATCCCATCGAGCTCTTTCAAGTAAGCCTGCAGAAGTCCAAGTCCAAAATGGTCAAAAAGAAAAGTCAACACATTGGCAATCCTGGATTCTTCCACTGAGACCACATTAGACAGATGGAGGAACTCCAATAGTTGCTCATATTGTGATGATTCAGACTCATCTATCGACTCGTCTGCACTTTCACTGCCGATCAAGGATGACGGAGAACTCTTTGGGAAGCAAGTGATCCTTACTGTGCCCCCGTACCTCCAGACCCCTATTCCACCAGCCTGTTTCCACTCATAGTATCCTTTCAAACAAAGAATGCAGTCTACGACTTTGCCCGATGAGCCTCCCTGAATATTTAGCGGTTCTTAGATTCAACAAAGGCAATGCAAAGAATATATAAGAGAAAAACTAAACATACCATAGGAATTACTTGGCAAGACATTCCATTATAATGAGCTGAGTTTTAACTGGAGAGAGTTCTTGAACAGGTTTTCCACTCCCTCAAAATAAATTGTCAAATAAGACTGATAATACAACTACAGGTACAGCTCGTGTTGAAGTCATACAAGTCTTGGATGAGAAAGCTGCTTCCTTTTGAAATTTGAGCTGATTTTTTTTAATGATGAAAAAGAAATTCATCATTTCTAGTCATAATTTGCGGAGGCAAAGTCAGAGTCATCTTATAACAGGGACCAGAAACGCACAAAAAGATGCCTTAATTCCTGACAAAACACATAAATAAAACTCTCATAGAACTCATGCAGATTAAACTTTCCTAATGCTTTAATGCCAAAAGCAATCGTCTCTCATGGGATTCAATTGTTTATTTGGCATAACTCTGCCTCTATGGAGATAAAAAGCATTTATGTAAAAATGAACACTGACCAAGTTAAACCACTTTCCAACTCTCTCCTACTCCTAGTCTTTAGTATGACTAGAAATATTAGGAAGTACATAACACATCCAAATAACGACAAACCTTCTCCAAATCAGACGCTTCAAAAGTTAGAAGCTGCATGTCTTTGACAGCCATCAAGAAATTCCTCATGTTCTCGAAATATTGTATTGCAGACTGTGCTGCTCCTTCGGTTGCCTGAACTGCTAAAATAGGACTTTCCACCACCTACTCGATTACAATGAGCAGGCAAAACATTAAGAAGCACTCATTGCTTTCGTGTACCAGACTAAGACTAAGGCCTAAAAACTGAAGGTTGATGAGCCTGTTGTAATGGTACCTTGTGGACGGCCCCGGGATTGACTTTGTTGAGGACATTGCAGAGTATGAGTCCATTGCGGAGGGCAAGACAGAACTCCTCTTCAGAGGGTTCTTTGGGCAGTGTCTCTGATGCACCATGATCCATCTGACGCAGCCATTCTGCTGCTTGATACCTCCGTGAAGCTGAACCGAAGCCCACATAGTCATTAAGATATCCGGACAGTTATGAACATTAGCAAAGTTGAGAAACTACGCTCGAGTTGTTGAAAGAGCTAAGTAAGTGGGTAGTAAGATTCACTTTCAGTATCCAGGGGAGCATTGGGTCCATTAGAAAATGATGAATGCGAGCGTCGGATCAAAAAGTCTGTCATTTGACAAACATGGCATAATATTGTTGCATCGGCACTTGATTGTTTGGAAATGAACCAGTTCAATGTGCCTAATCCACACAGACAATTGCATCTATTCATTAACCCTACCACACATTAAAAAATGATGACATGTATTGTATTAATGCGTTGATGAAAGTTCAACGGACGGGTGACGAATCAGACAACAGATCGGCCGAGCCTCAAAGATAAAAGCTTGAGTTCAGTCAGGGAGGTAGTCTTAAATATATCAGCTTGGCAATCAAGATCGTATTCACTTTAATCAGAATAGTAATCTGAGAGATCCTAATTGCTGTTGCAATGACTAGTGAAGTAATGATTAAATGAGTCAACCTAAGCTACTCAAGCTCGATAGGTAGATTACTTGGTTCGGCTCGATTCTTCTCCAGTCAAGTCATCATGTCAAACTCCAACTTGAAAATACTTGACTTAAGTAGCTCGTGAACTTAATCGAGTAGTTGAGTTTTTGACTTTTTTAATTATATCTATACATTTATAAGTATTGTAAATACATAGAAAGACATTAACTTCTAATTACATTCTATTTTAATAATTTCAGTTTGAGCTTCGATTAAAACTTACTTGCAAATCAAGCTGGACCAAGTTGAGCTATTGAAAACTTACTCAATTAGAGTTTGACCTTGAGAAATCAAATCAAGTCAGCGAACTAGTTGAGATCAATTCGAGTGTTGAGCCAAGAGTTATCGAGCGCGTCAAGCACGTCATTCAATTGGGTAAATGTGAATCAACCCAAACAGTGACCATCGGCCAGCTCTGAGTTCCACCCACACTTCTATGATCAGTTCATTTGCTTGAATCTGTCAAGATTGCATTAACCATTTGGATTTGTAATCCGCATACAGGGCCACCAAAATTCACCAAACATCTCAGATTTGGTTGGTGACGAGAAGTGCTTTGTTATTTAGACCAAATTCAGAAATTGGGAAAAACACAAAAAGAAAGTTTCCATCTGTAGTTGGAGCAATTTTTGGTATGTTATGCTAACAGAGTGCAAATGCTCCGGTTTTTAAAGCATAATAATGCGGCATAAGGCGGGTTTGGTTTGGAGGACCAATACAGGGTTCTTTGTATTATTTTAGCTCGAAATCATCTCTGTTCCCAATCATGATGAACATTAGCTGAAAGTAAGCCACCGAGTTCTGCTCGGAACTTTTCAGTTCTAAGAATTTTTTTCAGGAAAATTTTCTTGATCAAAACTTTAATAAATCATACCAAGCTGAACGTGCGACGCGCCCCACCTGCGTTTTAAAAATAAATGTGAATAGTTTTTCTTTTTTAGGTAGTGGGTATTTATTAGATTTAAAAAGGCAAGGTAATCTTCTAGTTTTTGACGGTTTTACAATTCTAGCATTTGAAGAAGTTTTTTTTATGAGAAAATTAAATTAAAGTGGAGAACTAAATGGAGATAATTCCTTTAAAAAGTAATAGATAATGTAAGAAGAATTTTGGAAAGCCAAAAGTGAGCTCGCTTTTGAGTTAAATTTTTAAAAAATTCATGTAGGACATGCTCAGGAAATCCACTACAATGTTATTCAATTTGTTGAAATCAAGGGATGGATAATATTATGAACGCTTAATCGGTCCATTTTAGAACGGATTCAGTGTCATTCTTTCTCTTCTTGTATCGCGTATGAGTAAAGAGGAGCTCGACTAGGTTAGAAAACATCTCATGCTTGATATACATCATTTATCATCAACTAAATTGAAAAATACTTCAAAATTAAAACAATCGTTCAAAATTTATGGCAAGATGCAATTACTTTATCGAAATGCAGTTGTGGGTAATGATACTTTCAAGCAATAATCAACTTGAAATTTGTCATTTTAATTTCACGACAATATAAATTCTTCTGCAACCGTCCTCCCAAACTTGATACGTAAAGCATTTTCACAATGACCAAGGAAAAAAAAAGCCCATTGTGGCTGCGGAAATATCGCTCACGTTTCTCCGATAAAACGAATTAAAGCCTAATGAAAGCTGGGGCAAGTCTTCGACCAAAAATAAAAATAAAAAAAGCTGGGGCATTAAGTAATGTCAAAGAGTTATCATGATCCGAGCAATTAAAGCTGCACCTTCGAATATTCATGAGGAAAGAACTCATCTAAACCTTCCAAAGCAATACCAAACTTTGATCCCTTTTCATTTTTTTTTGGGTGGGGGGGAAGGTATTTGATGTCGCCGGTTGGACCACATTTTGAAGTAGGGTCCCTCGTTAGATCTAAGGTGGATCCATCTTGATTTAACATATGCGGAGCTTTGGATCGGCCCGCGGACTACGCCCATCATCACGATTCGTGAAGTGCCCCCCTCCCCTCTTTTCTTTTTCTCGCCCTCCCCTCCTTTTACTTTTTGTTTATCGAACGAACACAATTATTACGGTGACTACCTTAGGCCAACCACCATTACACCCATGAAAAAGCGAACGGAAATAATAAATAGTGGAAAGTAAAATGGTCCTGCGAATAATTTGTCTCGTGTCCCATTGTGATTGCATGTCGTGTAAAATTACAAGTATAGAGTCGATAATCTTAGAGAAATCCTATAGTTCTATTGATTATGTGCAGCAGGAGGAAAATGTTACAACTTCCCGTCTTCTTTTATGTGACAAGAGACTCAAAACACTCGTTCTTAATATTATTTAAGTCATATCATTATCGGAAATTTTCAAAAATGATAAACGATATGTGTAGATTTTTTTTAACGAGAGTCATTTATTGGATGTACTTAATGAGAAATATTTTAATACTCGGAGTACTGATTATGCGCAGAGAAAAGCGAGTGCCGTGCATCCTATCATGTGACAGAGGCATTCTTTAATTTCATTTATTTATAATTATCGTTAAATGTTCCGGAAGTAAAGTCGCAGCGTTCCAAATTACCTGAAATTTTCGACCAAAAAAAAATTATCTGAAATTAGTTTTATATTTTATTATGATTTTTCACGAATTTCGATGAGCTGAACGAGCTCATCTCCGATCAAGTCGGATCGTTACGATCAATGCGACTAAGTTTCTCGAGATAATTTATTCATAGATAGCAGTGCAAAAAAAAAGAAATTAGGAGAAAGAGGGGAGTGAATGCACCTGCTTCTCCGGCTTTCCTCTGAGCAAGCTCGTCGTCGTTGATTATCTCCTCCGCGGCCGATGCCTGATGATCGCCATTAGAGACCAGAGACTTCAATCCTCGCAAGCTCTTCCCAGGCGAGCTGAAAGCCGCGTTGCCGTTGCTCTCTTGCCGCATCTCTCTCTCTCTCTCTTTTCCCCCCGGAATGCAATGCTGCAGCTCAAAACGATCGATCGTCTTTGGTGTGATCAACTGCAAAACAGAGGCGGAATCGCGTTTTCCGTCGTCATGGTCGATCGGATTTCAACTAATCACAGTTCCTCGTGTTCAGCTAAACTTCTCGAAAATATCGAGAGAGAAAAAATCGCTGCTATTTGCATCGGAGATGAGACTCCAAGAAAACTAGTCATTCACTAGCAAGCGGAGACCGGAGATAGAAGATATCACGCCGGAGTCGGCCTTCCGCCGTACTACTCGTCGATTCAAACTCCGCTTCGACAGCCGGAAGCGTCCAGTTCAGTGAAGCCCGAGACGTGTAAGGAAGCACAAAACCGAAGCTGATCGCGCATTCTCTTACCTGCAGTGGACGATCGCCGGATGGCAGCTGAAGCTTCGAGCTGGAGCTGGAAATCTAGCCGGAGTTCGAGTTCGAGTTCGGCAGATCGGATCCAACGGAGATTTCGGAGAGGAGGCGAGCTTCTCTTGCTCTCGAGAACTAGAATTCAAAAGGAACATAGGAAGGCTTTCATTCAATGCAACTCCGCGTGAGGAGGAAAAAAAAAAAAGAGTTCAAGGGAGGGGGAGGGAGGGAGGGAGGGGTGGAGAGGTCCGAGTTCTCAACAAAAATAGTAGAAAGGAGAGAGAACTCTCAAGCGAGACGTTAGCCTTTTCGAAAAGAGGTTTTTTATTGTCTCCGCCGTAGGTGGGGGTAAAAAAAAGGTCACAGGCGGCGAACAAAAAAAATAAGTAATAGTCGAAGCATAATTATAAAAAAAAAAGATAAGTGCCCTAGAAATCTTAAGACTTGTCATGAAAATGCAATTGAATCATAAAATTTTCAAATTAGGACTTAATTACACTTTTTGAAAATTTTAAGGCTTAATTACATCTTCGCAATAAATTTTAGGGCTTCCAATATACTTATCTCTATATAAAAAAGGGAAAATACCATCAAAAATCCCAAACTATGCAACTTGTGACAAATTTACCCTGAACTTTTTTTGTGACATGAAAAATTTCAAATTATGTGACTTGTGATAAATTTACCTTAAACTTTTTTTGTGACAAGAAAAACTCCAAACTATGCTACTTATGACACATTTAACCTACAATACTTTGCCCATGGGCATTTTCGTCTTCTCTTCCTTCCGCCATGACCGGCGAAGGGAAGAGAGAGGAGAAAAGAAAAAAAAGGAAAAAAAATAGAAAAAGGAAAAAGACGAAAATGTCAATGAGCCAAAATATTATAGGGTAAATGTGTCATAAGTGGTATAGTTTGGAGTTTTTCTTGTCACAAAAAAAATTTCAGAGTAAATGTGTCATAAGTACTATAGTTTGAGGTTTTTTGTGTTACAAAAAAAAATTCAGGGTAAATTTATCACAAATAATATAATTTGAGGTTTTTGATGATATTTTCTAAAAAAAAAACTATCGATTTAAAGTACATCACTATGGAAACTAAAATATAGGGTGTGGAAATTATACGCCTTCTTCCACCGATTTAAAGTGTATTCCTTTGTACTATGTTGGATATTCGGTGGATGATAGCATTTTCATCACCGAGTGTAAAGCGTGACCGTGCACCCAATTATTTACCGAATATTGAGCGTTGTGAATTTTTTTTATTATTTTTTAGGAGAACCATTTGGATAAAATCCGATACGTGATTGTTAGGACGGAGGAACAACCTGAATTTGACTCGAGAAAATCAGTTCCGAAGTTGTGCCAGCTCCTAGTCCTACAGCTACGGAAGTGGGATCATCATCCCCCGTCGCATTAGGCGAGACTCTTGTTTGACTCGAGGAAAATCAGCTCCACGTGGCGAGCGACGACGAGTCAAGAGGCAGAGGCCCGGGTTGGGGCCCCACCGATCGTCGGACTGGACGGCAAGATGTGGCCAAGGGATGATCGCGCCCCCCCAAAAAGAGCGATTGGAGAAAGTGTCGGGCTCAATGATATTTTATTCGTAATGCCACTTTTGTTTTGGTCCCTTGATTATGCGCAATCGCATGCCATTCCACCATTATGATGCCGACACTAATAGAGATTCATGATGATCAGTTGATCACCCTCCATACGTAGCATTGATCTCTTGTCGCTGGACTTCGAATTAGTTTACCAAGCTGTAACGCTCAAAAAAACTAACCATTTCATCATGTAATTAATATCGATACTCGTAAATGCTCGTTTTGCAAATCGCTCGATTTTTGAATAAAAACACCATTCCCCCCCTTTGTCGATCCTTGGATTGTACCTCGTGGTTGTGGATAGATAATTTTTTGAGCATAGTTCGCAGATTTAACATAAGATTAATGATGGGTCTTGGATCGTTTTGCTCTTTTCTATGAAGCATTTTAAAAGGCTTTAACTCGATAAGAGCATAAAATGCCTTGTCAAGGGGCTTTTTCTTTTTTTGCCATCGTTGAGGAACGTATATTTATCTCTTTCGAAACCTTTTTAGCAGGCTTGATGTCATCTCGTAGCCTTCGATTTTTTATCCATACTTTTTTACGGCGAATAATTTACCTTTCAAATGGGCAATTCATCTCTTTACATGATCACGTAACCAAACTCGGTGATAACAAAACAAGCTAAGGGTGAAGAAGGATGGAGGAGAAGAAAGTAGGTAGGGCATGAGAAATGGTAATAGAGATTCCTCAATTAAGGTTAATTATGCGCCGGGTGCTGCGACTATCATGCCTCGCGGACCCTCCAGCTGTCTTGGGTTGTTGTTACTTGTTAGTCACCAGAATGGAATAAAGGCACACCCCGAATAAAAAAGTAAATGGAAGTTTTATTTTTTTTTAAAGTGAAGATCGTTGGGGGGGGGTCTTTTGAATGGAAAAGGAGGCAAAGTTCAAAGCGGCCATTGTGGAACGTTGGATCCCCCGAATTCAAATGATTGCGGAGGGAAACTTTTTCATGTGTCCTCCTCCAATTTGTACCCCATTTAATGGACAATTTATTGAGGGATGGAGGGAGAGAGAAGGTTCGCTCTTTCTTTTGCGGCCACGGAATGGTCCTTCCTGTTGCTGCTTTACTGCCTTTGATTTTTTTGTTGGGATTAGGTTAGAGGTTGTGTGTGGGGGAAGGATTCCTTCGGTGGCATGTCATCGCAAATCACGGTAAAAAAATCTAACCAAGGACAACGACATCAATGATCCATAAACCTTGACCCCACTTGCAATGTCATTAGTAAATTTTTAATTTATTTAATACGGTCCTTGAACTGTCCTTAAATGTGATCGTTTCATTTTATCGAGAAAAGAACAGAACGGGTGCCCAGACTATCGCGGAATATGAAATCGTCTCTGAATTTTCAACTTATTCAATCTGATCCCATTGACTTTCCATAATGAAGTTATTCGTAAGTTTTCATTATTGCACCATGGCCCATGTTTTAGAATATCTTTCAATTTCAATCTATTTCGCAAATCAACAAAGAAAAAAAAGCGTGCTGTCTTCTAATTACTTTTTTTTAATAAATATTACGATAGTTTCAGTTAAGCATATTTTAGCTTATGATCTCTAATTTTCATTTTCAAACGTGCTGCTGCTACTCTTTGCAATTGCTAGAAAATAGCTTTTTTGCGATATTTTTCATTTGCTATAATCTACTTATTATTGGGAAAAGTGTTAGAAAAGTCATAAACCAATTATAATGATGCCAATTTAGTCTTAAACATTTTAATTGTGTCAATTTAGTCATGAAACTTTTGACCTAATGCTAATTTAATCATTCTAGCTAATTTTAGCCAAATATTGCTCATATAGACGTCAGTGTTGACGCGGATAATTTTTAATATTTTTTGATTTTTTATTATTTCTTTCTTTCTTTTCTTTTTTCCTTTCTTCTTCTTTTTGCTGGTGAAGGCTGGTCTCGCCTGGCCAAGGGTTGCCTTTGCCTGTTACAAACGACTTGGCCAGGTGAGGGTAAGCCCCGACTTGCCTAGGCCAGATCTAGCGAGGTTGACCCTCACCAAGGCCAGGGCAACCTCGCTGAGTGTCACCTTCACCCGAGCAACGCTCGACGAGGGGAGCCTTAGTTAGGGCTTGCCCTCACCCGATCAGGCCTCGCTTATGGCGGGCGGCGGTAACCCTCGCCCAGACAAGGCTAACCCACTCGGCCATTGCTCGTGGCCGGTCATTGGTAAAAGGAAGAAGAAAGAGAAATAGCAAAAAATCAGAAAATTAATTAAAAATCGAAAAAATATTAAAATATTATAAAAAATTATCTACGTCAGTCCTGACAGTGTCACATAATCGGTTAGTGTCTATGTTAATAATATCTAGACAAAATTAGTATGAATGATCAAATTGGCATTAAGTCAAAAGGTTTCAGATTAAATTGACACAAATGCAATATATTCAAGACTTTTTTTGTGCTTTTCTCACGTATCATTGGTAGCAAGAATAAATGGAGTTTGATCGAGTCAAATCGACACTATCATCAAAGAAGATCGTTCATATTATTTACTATAATTAAAGTAGAGATATATTCACGTCGAGCCAAAAGACCAGAAGCACACATAGCCGCCCAATATCGACGGAGAGAAATGATGTCGTGGAAAAGAGGAATGATTTACGCATGCTGCCTTTTGACCGTCACGCCCCAGCATGAAGATGAAGATGTTTTTATTGCCTACTCTTTGTCATGGTCCGAATCAAAAAAGCCATAATTTGGACATATGTTTTTTTTTGGTCGTCCATTACGTAAATCAAGTGAGTACGATAAGAGTAGTTGCATAAAAAAAGGAAAAAAAAAGAATTTATTGAGAGGCCCATATATAAATTATTTTACGATACCTTCGAGTGCCATAAAAAATAAATGTTACGGGGTACACTATTGTACCTCGAAATTTTTTTTTCCCATGTACACAATTGTCTATCAATGCGTGTTTCTTGACATTACCCTCGCTCGACACCATCCATTCAATTTTCATTCCATGCTTGCTCGCGAGGGTGACGGTTTTATGTAATCTTAGCGACGGAATTTTATTGACGATGTGGTTTTCGAGGGGGTATCATCGTCCGTAAGAAATTCACTTCGATGTAGAATTACGAATGCCGAGGCCTCAAGCAAGTCCCCTTTAAAATTAGGTTCTTCCGGTGCTAGATGTTACATAACTCACCTGCATTTAATTTTCCTAGTCACGTCGACCAAAAAATTCATAGCAAAAATAAATAACTAGAGAAAGATTCTAGTCCCAATAGATTGCATTTGTTTTGAGTGAAAGAATTTTTCAAAATTTGATTTTCTAAATTTTCGCGCGGTTTGATTTACTAAAAATGATTAATCAAAGGAAAACCATTTACCGTCATAGAAATATGCATGCTTAAAGTTATGAAAATGGATTCCATAACTAGAAAATGGCAAACTAATTTCCTGAAAAATGATTTTCCGGCAAGTATTTTCCCTCGTCACGAAATTTTCCCCTAAATAAACACCCCAAAAGAAGTTCTACGAGAGTGCTGGGCCCAAAATTCCCTTTTAGCATACACTGACGACTCAATTGAATGAGCAAAAGCACAAACGAACTAGTGCTTGGGCTCACACTTCCCTAATCACATTGGTCGACGAACGCCCTCATCGAGAAGCACACCATCATCGTACATATATTTTTGGCCGAACGCACAATTGGGCTTCCAATAAAAGCATCGATAGTTTTCGCCGATTAACCTTTGCGGTGGCTCCGATGAGAAAAAGGACTTCCTCCGTCTTTTTATATCAAATAAAATACTTTTCAATGGGCTCCAAACGAAATGACTTTTTTTTAGGGAAAAAGCCACAAAAAACCCAAACTTTTCCACCTGTGACACATTTACCCCGAACTTTTTTTGTGACACCAAAAACCCCAAACTTTGCTATTTGTGACACATTTACCCCAATGTATTTAGTCTATGGGCATTTTCGTCTTTTTTGTATTTTCTTTTTTTTTCCTTTTTTTTTCTTTTCCGGCGAAGGGAGCCTCGCCGGCGTCCGGCGAGGGTCGCCCTCGCCGGATCCGGCGAGGGGGGCCCTCGCCGGCGTCCGGCGGGGGTCGCCCTCGCCGGATCCGGCGAGGGCGGCCCTCGCCGGCGTCGGGCGAGGCTCGCCCTCGCCTGGGCGAGCGAGGGCGGCCCTCGCCCGACCCAGGCGAGGTCGACCCTCGCCGGCGTCGGGCGAGGGTCGACCTCGCCTGGGTCGGGCGAGGGCCGCCCTCGCTCGCCCAGGCGAGGGCGAGCCTCGCCCGACGCCGGCGAGGGCCGCCCTCGCCGGATCGGGCGAGGGCCGCCCTCGCTCGACGCCGGCTAGGGCGGCCCTCGCCAGATCCGGCGAGGGCGGCCCTCGCCGGCGTCGGGCGAGGCTCGCCCTCGCCTGGGCGAGCGAGGGCGGCCCTCGCCCGACCCAGGCGAGGTCGACCCTCGCCGGCGGCCCTCGCCCGACCCAGGCGAGGTCGACCCTCGCCCGACGCCGGCGAGGGCCCCCCTCGCCGGATCTGGCGAGGGCAGCCCTCGCCGGACGCCGGCGAGGCTCCCTTCGCCGGAAAAGAAAAAAAAAAAAAAAAAAAGAAAATACAAAAAAGACGAAAATGCCCATAGACTAAATGCATTGGGGTAAATGTGTCACAAATAGCAAAGTTTGGGGTTTTTGGTGTCACAAAAAAAGTTCGGGGTAAATGTGTCACAGGTAGAAAAGTTTGGGGTTTTTGGTGGCTTTTTCCCTTTTTTTTATCATAAATAAATTTTGGGGTTAGAGAGTGGAGGTAAAGAGACAGTATTGAGTAGATTCAATATACGCGTATACAGAACATCTAAATCGTTGGATAACACGGATCGAATAAAGCCAAATTATCTGTAGTCCGGATACAAGTTACGTGCATTTTATTCAATCCGAGAATTTTTTTCCTAGCCCCTCTTGCTCTAGCATCAAAGACAACATAGACTCTTCAATTTTTAGGGTTGAATCAGATTTCCCACCCTAAAACTTGAAACCTATCCAGTTGAGGTTGGTTCCCCCTTTGTCGAACCGGAAACTGACCCTATTGACCTTGGAATCGGATCGGCTGAGTGTTTTTTCTTGTATTTATAAAAATTTTATATTATATAGGTGGATATGCATCTAAAATTCTGGGTGATTATTGATGGAATCCAAGCATTGAATAAAACTACAAGTAAGCATAGTCGGCAACATTCCTAAAAGCTAAGAGAAACATTTCGCGGACATTAATGAAATTCATCACACTTATGCGACGAGTCATCCATATAATCAACAAGGGACAAGAGGAGAACAAGAGTCGACAAGAACGATGAAGTCGAGAAACCAACATATTTGGTTCTGATCGACGCTTAAGTCTCCTGCATCCCTTCCTGCATTTACAAGTTGTGAAATTGCAAAAAAATCATATCAAATTTGGGGGATTGAGATTGGAATTGTGACGATCGAAGAAAAATTGCGTGATTGCCTGTCAAGCACAGAGAGGATCGAGACATGAATGGAGAAGCATGGAAGGGAAGGGACTGGCTTGGAGTGATTGGGTGCGAGGCCTCTTCGAGCAGCGAAGAAAAGCTTGAGGTCTAAAAGAGGGAGAGAGCGAGCCCCAATTTTCATTTAAGGTTGCCTCTAAATTGGTTCTAATGGATAGCACAAGAAATTGGGAACCGAACCGCTGACCATCATTTCAAAATTTTGGAATAGGAAATCGGACCGGTTCCGCAGGAACCGCGTAAAACCCTTCGATTCTTAATTGGACCTGGACTTGTTGCTCAGTCCTAAAATTAGTTATTTTTGTTGATAAAAAAGAAACCACCTTACGTAAAGTTAAAGAGAATAGAGATGATGCATGGTCGATGAGCTAAGAAACTTTAACAAGAAGAACCTAATTTCTAGTGATATTAAACGGCTATGCAGATAGAAAAACTAGCCACTGCAACTAAACCCGAAGTTGGAGGTAATATGTAATTTTTCAGAGTCCGGAGCTATCGTGCAACGGGGGGCGTCATTAATTTGTAACTTATCAAGATGCAAGGGCCATTGTGCAAGGGGCGTCAAAAGTTGACGGGGTTTTGAGCGATTAGCCCTAAATAGTTTTAATGTGAGTCAGATCCTAATTTTATATATACTCTGTTGACAAATGTTTGACCTTTTTTTATCGGCTTAAAAGACGAGCTATTGATTCTTTGATTCTTAAACCGATAATAATGGAGCCGTCGTCTTGTAGCGACGCTTGCAGTTGCAGAAAGTGCGCGCGCTTCAAACAGCGACCATTTTGGTAGGAAGGAGGAAGACGACTCCGTAGAGAGAGAGAGAAGCCAAAGCTTCGATGCTCGAGGACGATTGATAGCGACGAGTCCCGACGTGGCGGGGGCCTTTTGCTTTTCGTCCTCCTCCTTATCCACACGAAACAAAAGTAAGCCTGCGTCACTCCGCTTTTGTCCTTATTGCAATAGAACACCAACTTGCGCGCGACAGTGTGTGGGTTTTGCTGCGTCCGCTCGCGAGCTTCGAAGAAATCTCTCTCTTTTTGAATCGAACTCGCCAGGTACACTCAAAGGGTCCGCCTTTTTCTTTTCGTTTTTTTTTTCAGGTTTTCCTGTCTGAAAGTGTTTCTGGCGATTGAGGTGGTCGGAGTTCTTTTTTTTGGCCTTTTTTGGGGGGTCCAAGGTGGTCGGAGTTTGTGTGGTTGGCTCTGCGACCGTCGAGCTTTCCAAAATCAGTACAGACTGAAAGCCTTCTCTTTGATTGATCGTGTCCTAGGAATGAGTATTGCGTGCGCGAGCCATGGCGTATCGACGTTGTTTTCGGATGAATTCGAATGGCAAAGGCATGCTATTGATTGAGCTCCGCAGTTTCATTTGAGGTACTGGCTGGTGTTGCTTGTTATGTCGGCTTCGCGGACCCAAGAAAGCTTTTAAGCATATGGCAGTTTTGGCTGATTCGGTATCTAAAGATGAGTGGCTTTAGGAATCAACTGTAATTTGGACATTGATGTTTTTAAGGCACACGTAAGAGAAAGTTCTCTCTCTCTCTTTAAAATAAAAGGAAAGTATCCGGAAAAGATACTGTCTTTGAATGCTGTGTAATTGAGTACCGGGTTTCTTAGGTTTACGGAACTGAGATGTTGACTGTGCATGAGTGGTTTTGACATAGATGCTGACCATATGGGTCTTGCATTGTTAGGAAACTCATTGAATTGGAAATTTGGAACCGTACTGTTTTTTTATCAAGGAGAGCTTAGTTCGCACTGCCACTAAGCAATAATACTTGTTTACTGTCTTGCTTCATGAATTATGTAGAAGTCTTCATCGAGGTCCTTGCTTATGGATTCTAAATCCGTTGTGGATATGATAGAGGCCTCGTCAAGGGCCCATTTCTCCGGTTTTCACATGGATGGTTTGCAGCCTGGAGATGCAGTGGAGCAACAACCATCAACCTCAGTGACTGAGAACATGCCTAAGCAACCGTTTGTCATCGGTGAGAACATGATCATGTATCCTTGGGAAATTCTGTGCTCAATTTCTGTAAATGGCCTTACACTCAGTTTCTTGTAATCAGATGATGGTATTCTTGTGGCATGTTATAATTAGATATATGTTTGCTTTTGTCTGAATGTTTTTTATAAATGCTTTTATGGCAGGTGTTGCTGGTGGAGCAGCATCTGGAAAGACTACAGTTTGTGACATGATTATTCAGCAGCTTCATGATCAGCGTGTCGTACTTGTTAACCAGGTAATATTCCTTGTATATGGATGGTGTCGTCATCAAGTGGTAAGGTTTTTTTGTTCGAATATGGCATCTGATGCCTTTGGCATTTTAAGCTGAAACGAATACTCCGCATTGCAGGATTCATTCTATCATCATTTGAGCGAAGAGGAACTTCCACGAGTTCATGAATACAACTTTGACCATCCCGGTGAGGAAATTTCCCTATCTTGAGTGAGAAGTCTTTCAAATGAGCAATGTTTTCATTATATTCTTTATATAGGTTTTGTTGATCTAAGCCATTTTATATTGTCTTGCTCTTTAGGTTAGGCAAATCTTCTCTGTCATTTGGCTCTTTGGATAAGCATAGTACCTGTCACGTTTAGATCCCTCATCACAGTCTCTACCTTTGTCTTTTTTTTTTGTTCATCACTTTTTTACTTTGTGCTTTTACTTGAGATTGTACCCATATACTCATTTGAAACCATCTCATTTTTGTCTTTCTTCAGTCATCCTTATTTCCTACTTACGGATTTCTTATTAATTCTTGGTTAATCACAATTGTTAGACAAAAACTGATACTAGAGTAAATAGATAACAACTTTGATTGAGTAAAGCTGGTCAGTTCTATTAAAAGACAATCTGGCAAATATTCCTACTTGTTATTGCAAACGCACAATTGAGCTATCAGTAACGGAGAGTTTGAGAAATTTCCTTTTCTTTTGGTATTGCTGGCTAGTGATATCGTTGCCATTTTTTCACATTAAACTAAGTTAAACAGCCTAGTTCATCCAAAGGCAGGTCATCCACACCTGGAGGCCCCATACCTCGTGGCCTTGTCCCAAAAGGTCGTGCCAAACCAAACCTAAGACCTCACGCTAAGGTCCCAATGGTTTTACTACTTAGTTAGCTACTTGAGGTAGGTTAGTTTCACAACTTTTAATTTGCTCATGCTAACATTATTGCAGACTCTCCTGAGATGGAAAATTAGCTTTAAGTTTCTCAGTTCAGTATCTTATTGATTCTCTCTAATTCCCTCTTGCGTATTCTTCACAAGAGAAGAATTGATCTTTTTTTAACATAATGTTAAACTTTTAACAGATGCATTCGACACTGAGCAACTGCTCCGTTCTATGGACAAATTGAAGAATGGTCAGGCTGTAGATGTACCCATTTATGACTTCATGAGTCACACGAGTAATGTCTATCCAGCAAGAAGGGTACTCTTTATTTGCTTATGGAGCACCACCCATCTGTATCATCGTCCATCTCCTGTCCTGATTAGGCTTATGTCGTTTGTCAAAATAGCTTCTAACTCAAAGAATACTTATCTTTCCCATATAATATGCAAAAAAGATGAAGTAATGATGGTATCTATAAGGGTATAATACTATCTAATGCCACAAACCATGTACAATTTACCAAAGCTTCGTTACTTCTGGAGGGCTTATTAACTTCTGTCATTATGTCAGTACGTATCTTCCCATAGGTACAGTAATGAAATACGAAGCTGAGAAAAATCATTTTTGATACATGTGCTCTTTCGAGCAGTCCACTTCCAAAAGAATTCACTACTGAGGCATCAAATGCAGGTGAATCCTTCAGATGTTATAATCTTAGAAGGCATACTGATTTTTCATGATCCTCGTGTCCGTGAGCTCATGAACATGAAGATATTTGTTGATTCAGGTTCACCATCGCCTTATTCTTTGTATTATTAAATATCCCCATAATCCTATTATTATTGGACTCTTTACATGCTTGAACATTGTTGAAACCATGTCTGTGTGATATCTGTTCTACTTTGAAATCAAAATTTCTTAGTCTTCACTAGGGTATCTGGCTGAAAGATCTGCCCCATGGATCTTCCACAATGTCTAGCTGCAAAGGAGCTTCAATTAGGGTAGTTTCGTGCATATTAACTGGGCTGGATGGTTGTCTTACCTTTTATGGTTAAAGCATGCAAAAGCGGGATGAATTTAAAGTTCAGATCAGGTGCTTGAATATAAATTATATGTGAATTGATTGGATGAGTGACTGAAAGTCTGTGATACATATCATGGATTAAATACTTCCATGGCTGCTTTTGTCATCTGAAGTAATTGGCTTGAACAACCGAGATTACTCTATCGTATGTTTCACTATTAACCTCAAACAACCGACTACTGATTACTAGTACTTAACCTAGTGAGTTCATTCATTTCTCTCCCTAGTAACGAGCATTGGTGATGCATATAAAAGAACTTGATTAAGATAAGTTTTAGACATTGGTTAGCCCTTCCTACTGGCTAGCCATGATGAGGATGATGTCTTCTGCTGAGGGGTGATAAAATTTGATAGTTTGCTGTCCTTCCTTTGGGCAAGCTGCAACAAAAATATTGTCAAATGCATTTTGTATTTTCACCTTAAACTGTTACTAGTAAACATTCCAATTCATATGCGACATACACTTTTTTATCTTATTCTACTCATACATAGTTATGCTCTTCACTGACAATTTGTAAAGTTTTTTCTGGTGTTGTCCCTTCTTTGAGTAAATTATCTATTGTTCCCCCTCATGTGAACTTTCATTTGATCTTGTTTATAATACTAGCCTGCTTACTAGAAATCAGTATATTTTTAGTGCAGATGCTGATGTACGTCTTGCAAGGAGGATACGGCGTGATACTGTTGAAAAGGGACGGGAAATTGGTTCTGTACTTGATCAGGTCAGCATCTTCTTTTGTTGCTTTTGCTTCACTGCATTAAGTTTGTTTAGCCAAGACTGGGTAGCAATTTTTGAGCTCAAACTTGTTCCAATATTTGGAACTTTAGCCTGCCAGTAGTGATTGGTTGCACGATAATGCTAATTTAATGTTCACGAGATTAATCTTTTTGCTCGTCCTTCTGTGAATGAAAGCATGGGATAGAGCTTTTTTTTTTCTGTGCTAGAACAGAAAATGTTATGCATGTTACAATAGAAAAGAGACAATTAATGTACCAGTGCCCTAATGTTAACATTCAGCCAGTCTTAGGTTTTGTCTTACTGTGTTCCATGTGTCATCATCTTTAGCATCTAAATTGGTGTTTCTTCATGTTAACAGGTTGCATCTGATTTTTCTGTTGTTTACCTTTTAGCCCAAAGTTTTTAGTCTACCTAGTTTTGGTGCAGTACTCAAAATTTGTGAAGCCTGCTTTTGATGATTTTATCCTTCCAACGAAGAAGTATGCCGATATCATTATTCCCCGTGGTGGAGACAATCACGTGGCCATTGATCTAATAGTTCAACATATCAGGACAAAGCTTGGCCAGCACAATTTATGTAAAATATATCCAAACTTGTATGTCATTCATTCGACTTTTCAGGTAAGGTACAGCTTTCTTTCCTAGTATCTGGTAAACTACTTTCAGTTCTCATCTATATTGTATATACCCAAGCTCTAATGAGTATGCATAAGTGGAATATTATAGTCCTTCCAATTGCTAAAGTTTATTCAATCAATACTTACGTCCTTTGCAGATTCGGGGTATGCATACTCTAATACGCGATTCTCAGATAACAAAGCATGACTTCATCTTCTATGCTGATCGATTAATTCGATTGGTGGGTCTTTTGTTTTGGATTTAAACAATTCTATGCATTATTTGCTGAAAGTGACAACTTTTCCCTTATAATTGACAGTTCTTTTCCTAACTCAGGTGGTTGAACACGGTCTGGGGCACCTGCCATTCACTGAAAAGCAGGTGGTCACACCTACTGGTGAGTTATAGTATGATGGTCTCATGAACTTTTAGTAGGTTATTTAATAGCTTTCCCAACAGGGATGGGGTCGGCAGGAGAGATCTCTTGACCAGAATCATCATATGTGTTACCTGGAACTGCAAACTCAGCGACAGAGTTTATAAGTGGATTATCTCATCTTTCAATCGTGGGAAATTTTCTGCTCAAACTTTCTGATGTGAATGAATTTGGTACTTTTCCTTTTTCAATTTCTTTCTGTGACTGCAGGGTCTGTATATACCGGTGTGGATTTCTGTAAGAGATTATGTGGTGTTTCTGTTATTCGGAGGTACTTCTCATGTCCCAGATCTGTAAGCACTAACTATAAGATACTTTAAGTTTTAGATGACATCTTTAATGTCCCAAATGAGTTGTTGATGGTGGAATAGATGCCATGGACATTTCTTACGACTTCTCGTCTTTCATTGCCTCTATTTTCAACTTGTAACATGGAGGGATTTGGGCTACTGATGTGATGACAGCATGAGTGGTTCATAACTGGATTTTGGATAAGAAACTTACGGAACTGGCGAGCCTTGATTAGGTCTTTCCATTTTTCACTGATTCACTGATCAAAGTTTAATGGATTTGAGAAATGGTTGGGATTAGTTTCCATTTACTTGTCGATTTATGAACTGTTGTCGTATTTTCTTTCTGTCCATGATGGCATCGTGACTGACTAATCAATCTTTTGATTGATGCCAGTGGGGAGAGTATGGAGAATGCTCTGCGAGCATGTTGTAAAGGTATAAAGATAGGGAAAATTCTTATTCACAGGGAAGGGGACAATGGCCAACACGTATGCTTCTCTCTCTCTCTCTGTGTCTCTCGTGCACACACACTAGAGCATGAAGTTTTGTGCATATCTCTGCCAATTTTTCCTGACCTTTTATTTCTGCTGATCTTGGCAGCTAATTTATGAGAAATTGCCCAAAGACATAGCTGAGAGGCATGTTCTGCTGCTGGATCCTATTCTTGGAACAGGTTTGTCCCGTTTAGCTGAATGATAGTATTGATGTCTGACTAAAAAAATGGAATCAGAGTCTGGTGAAGCTGATGTGATTTTTGGTTGTCGCTTGTGCAATTAAATTTTCACTAGAATATAATATATACTTAAGAAACATTGGTCTGACTTGCGACAAGTGGCTCTATATTTTAGATTCTTTATCTGATGAGGTATGGGGGGATAAATAGTTGCAGGTTTTTGGAGGGTCCTCCTTAAGCTATAACATTCTTTTTTGCTTCTGAATACACTTCATCGAACGGCTCATTAGGCTCCTCTTTTCTTCTCTGTCTGATTATAGTAACACATAATTTATCTATAGTTTTAGACAGTCTCTGGTTTCTCTATCAGTTCTTCTGAGAATTGGTCAGGATCACTCCATTATTGTCGTTTGTATGTTCTTCTCCTAGGCAATTCAGCTGTTCAAGCAATTTCTTTACTCATAAGGAAGGGTGTACCAGAGTCCAACATCATATTTCTTAACCTCATATCTGTAAGTAGAAAAAGTAAATTCTGATATCATAAGCTCCACCATAATTATTTAATTGTCTTATGGATCCTTCCTAATGAAGAATGGACTGACTTCTTTGTTGCTTACATTCCATTAGGCGCCTCAGGGTGTGCATGAAGTGTGCAGAACCTTTCCAAGAATAAAGATTGTGACTTCTGAGATTGAAGTTGGTTTAAATAAAGATTATCGCGTTATACCTGGCATTGGCGAGTTTGGGGACCGATATTTTGGTACGGATGAAGATGACCAGCCAGTAGTCACCTCTTCATCGTAGTTTATTCGAAGCTGCTGTGGCCTGATATGGCGTTGAGGAATTTAGAATTTGACCCAGACAAGTCGCTTAAATTTCTTTTGGTTAGATTGGCTCTATCTTTCAGAAGTGGTTAATAAGAATATACATTACTCAATCTCTTTTGCTCTTAGTTGTCCCGCAATCAGGGGTTGTGTAAGTATTAATGAAATGTCTCAATGTACATCAAGCAGAAATCTTTATGTCACGTCGATGACACCATAATAAGACGTGGTTCATTCATGCCAAATCTCCTGAATTTGGGCTATCACGGTCTCTCTGTTTCTAAGTCAGCTTCATATCATTTGCTTGTCTACAAAAGCACCGAGGGATACGTGAGAGTGAAGCCAGCTGCGCTGTTCCCCAGCTTACAAACTGCCCTTTCGCATGCTGATCGGACAATGTCAGTCTCACCACAAGCCCTGTAGTTCTTTTGCTTAGTTGCGAAGCAAGACGCATGTGAGAGGTTAGCAAGCCAAGCTTATTAAGTCCATCGCTTCAAAATTAATGTCTGAGCAACTTGAGAGAGGAAGAGAGAGAGGGAGAGAGAGAGAGAGATGCATATTTTCTAATCCTGCTAGATAACCTCTTCCTTTAAAGTATTTGGTAATTTGATTCAGGGGAGAAGAACAGTATAAGTGCCAAAACTTGTGTATGACACTTACTTTAATGCTAAAAGTTTTTTTGGGATCACTTCAGTGCCAAATTTTTTAAAAAACGCTCATTTTAGTGTCAACTCCGATTTATTTGGTCGGAAATTTGATGTGGCGTTTTTTTATTAGTTTCTTAAGCCGACGTGGCTCGTCGGAGAGTCCAATTAGCATCCTATCCCTAAAACGACACCGTTTAATACTCTTTCCCCCAAATAAAAACCCTAAATTCCCAAATTGAAAGAGAATCCCTCAATTTGCAACCCTAACCAGCTATCTTCTCCCCAATTGAAACCCTATTTTGATTCGCCCCCAAAGTTACGAGCTTAATCTTGCAAATGGAGAGTAGCAGCTTCGGCAGCGACTCAAATTCATTTCAACAAAGCGAACAAGAGGTCGAATGTTATTGTTTTTGCGGGTTAACGAGTCCAATAAGAATATCTTGGACTCGGTTAAATTCCGGAACAAGATTTAATGGTTGCGCCATGTATAGAGAAGGCTCAAAGTGCAAATATTTCAAATGGGTTGATGCGAAACTCTCCGGTTGAGCGACAAAGATGATCTTGGAGCTAATTGAAGGACGTCATCAACCTTCACCTACATTAATGGATAAATTGGAGGATGTGGACTCAATGCAAGCTTAAATGAAGGCTTTAGCATCTTTGGCTAACCATTTGAAGAAGGAAATTTCAAAGATGAAAATTGAAAAGAAGTGTTATCGAGCATTGATTGTGTTGTTATTCTGTTATGTATCCTATTTTATGATCAAATGTAAAGCGAGTGATGAGAAGAAGTTTCTGAGTCTACTATAGTTGAAGATGAGTGGAATATGCACTTGTATTGGGTAATTTGCAAGTATAATTATATTAGCCTATTTTGTATGAAACAAAAGTTTGCTCCAATTTATGGTGAAAATGGAAGGTTGAAATTTATTGATTGTAAGCGTTTACAAGTTCTCTTGCTTAGTTGTATATTCTTAATTCTTATTTGCTTAGTTTAGCTTGAGATATTTGGATTGCTGCAATGGCTTGCTGGTATTGCTGGTAATTGTTTGCTGCAATGTTTGCTGGTAATGGGATGCTGGTTTGCTGCAATTGTTGCTGCAAACGCTTGTCCAATGAATGAGTGGTATCAAGTTCAGAAGTCCTTATTTCAGTGTCATATGTTGTAAATAACAATCGTTTGAATGTCAAGTTTTTTTGAAACTGATCACTTAAGTGCCAATCATGGTCAAAAGTAATCACTTAAGTGTCAATTGTGGTCAAAAGTGATCACTTAAGTGCCAGTTATTGTTAAAAAGTGACTACTTAAGTGCTAGTTGTTGATATGTTCATTTTACTGGTATTGCACCAGCAACAAGCACATAGCTGGTGTGCTTGCTTGCACCAGCTATGTATTGGTACAGAGTGCATTTTATGCTTCTTGCACCGGTCGCCAAGTACCACCATCACCAACCTTGCATCAGCCAAGCACCAACATCTCTACCAAGCCCTGCACTAGCACAACCACCAATACTAGCACCAAATCTTGTATCAGCCAAGCACTTTGAATACCTTTACCAAGTCTTGTATCAGCTAAGCACCACCACCATCACCAGTGCACCACTAGCACCACCAGTACACCAACACAACCACACCACCACCTACACCAGCCAAGCCACACTACCACCACTGCAGCATCACTTACACCAGCTAAGTAACACTACCACTGCTGCACCACCACCACCCATACCAGCCAAGCAACATCACCATCACTGCACCACCACTACACCACCACTACCACTACACTAGCACCAGCACCACTACACTACTACTATCACCACTGCACCACCACTACACCAGCACCAGTACCGACACCACCGCACCCCCACCATCACTACACCGCTACCGCCACCACTGCACCACCACCACCACCAGTGCACCACCACCATCACTGCACCACCATCACCAGTGCACCGCCACCACTATCACCACCACCACTACACCAGCCAAGCACAACTAGCACAACTAGAACATCCAGCAGAACTAGCACACTAGTAGCATAACTAGCACAACCAATAACAAAATATGGAAATTTCAAAAGTATAGACAAAATAAACATCGGTCCATTGACATTAAACTTAGTTTTTACATTTGGTCAATATGAATAACCAATTAAAACATCCACATCTAGGGAATGACTTCCCACCAAACAAAAATATTAAATTGACTCAACGTCATACAATGTCAATTCCACGAGTCAATATGTACAATCTCCCAACAAAAAATGAAAACTACCATATTTAGCACCCTCCCGTCAGTCAATATGAACAACACCTCAGTTCCTTTTTCTTTAAATAGACGTTTGACTTGATTCATGATCCTTGCCCTCTTTCTAACTAGATGTGTAGATTCTTCAATTGGCCTTCCTGTCCCGTGTACCTTTTTTTTAGCAGCTGCCATTTTCTTTATAGGCCGTGTCATTTGATGAGAGCTCTAAGTAGGGTTATTGTTGGTGCTAGGATCACTTGATTGATATGCAACTGGTATTGGGTTTCTTATTGGTGGCTATTTTGGAATTGCACCCGATGTCTTTTTTTTTTTTAGCAATGGTCTTTGTCGTCGTCCGTCCCCCTTGTCTTTCTTCCTGTCACTTGGGTTCCTTTTTTGGGTATAGCCGTTGAATCTTGAGTTGGGCCATCTTGAAAGATAAGCACTTTCGAACTTCTCCTAGGCTACAACAACATAACCATATTATTAATAAAAAGAAATACCATAAATAAATTAAATGTAGGAGTCCTACAAAATTTACATTCAAAATAGTTATTCAAGTATGCTCGTCTGTAAAAAGGCCATAACAATATTGTCTTAGCCTTTTCTCGAGAGCCTCTCTTGTTCGCAATGGCGCCTCACTTTCAGCAACTTTTGCAATTGGTCTTCTTCTCACCTAATAGAGACATATCAAAGTTAAAATTCAGCCCAAAAAATAACACAAACACCAATTATACCGCTTACAGGATATTTTCTCATTGTCTGTTCAACAGTTGACTCAGTGGTTAGCCCTTGGGCTGGCCCTTCGGTTAGCCTTTACGCTGACCCTTCAGTTTGCCCATGAGCTGGCCTTCCAGCTGGCCTTGCAGTTGGCCCTGCATCAGCCCCTTGAGCTATCCCTCCAGCTAGACTTGCACAGCCCCTACACTTGATTCTACAGCAAGCCCTTCAATTAGCCCTTGGGCTGACTATGTATCGGCCCCTATATATGGCTGTTGTTGTTGATGATGTTATTTTTTCAATGCACAACCCTTTTTATTGTGCCATTTCTTTCGGCAATAGGAGCACGCCATCTTTACACCAGTCCTGCTGAATTGAAATCTCTCCCTCCTGCAGTCTTTGTTTCTTTTTTGGCCTTCCAATTTTCTTCTTTAGTGGCAAAGGCTTAGGGGCTTCATAGTTTGTTGGCTCCCAGAATTTGCTACTTCTGATAGGCTGCATCATGAATTGGTACAAAGCAAGATATGTGTTTTTCTTGTACCAATCATCTAAGTAATCCTCTGGGTTTTGTTGCTTCAATTGGATGGCACAAATGACATGTGCACAACGAATTCCAATTAGTTACCAAACTCGACATGAACACTTTTGCCTCTCTAGAGGGACGGCATACTTATCAGCATTGTTCATGATCTCATATTCATCATCTTCATTCCAAATTGGATGACAGAACCTACTAGCAGCTGTGTTCTCATCCAATCTTTTTTCAATCCTAGGACCACATTGTCTAGTCTATTTTGTAACCTCATCTCTTTGTCTATGGAGATGAGTCATGCCCATAACTCGTATATCTTCAAGCATGCTAATGATGGGTTTGCACCTAGCCTCTAGTACTCTGCCATTGAAAGCTTCGCTGAGATTGTTATCAATGATATTGCACTTGAATTCTTCGCTGAATAAAGCCCCACACCAATGCTTAGGTTCCGTTTCGAACAATGCTTCAAAACATTCATTGGACAACTGAAACAACTTCTGCTTGGCTATTCTAAAATTAGCCATGTTTGTGCTATTTGCTATATGCCAAAATTGCTTCCGTAGCTTATCCCCTTTATAATTCTTTGCCCAGTTTGCATATATGTGCCTTGCACACATTCTATGTTCAACATATGGCACCAACTCAGCTATTGTAAGAACAAGTCCCTATAATAATTCAAACCAGAAAATACTTGTAAGAAAAAATATGCGATTAATATTAAAAAATCAAGAGTTTTAAATGGCATTACCTTTTGTTGGTTGCTCATGAATGCCCAACCTTCTCCATTGGTTAACTCAAGTTGGCCATTACATTTTTTAGAAACCAGGACCAAGTGTCCTTGGTCTCTACTTTGACAACAGCATGAGCTATTAGAAACATTTGATTATTGATATTTCTCCCAAGAGCAGCCAACAACTCTCCCTTGCATAAACCCTTCAAGAAACATCCATCAAATCCTACAATTTTTCTACAACCAACCAGAAATTCCCGTTTTCATGCATCAAAGTAAACATAAAACCTATCGAACTTAGTTCCACGGTCAGGCAATGGCATCTTAATAACTTCTACATATACTCCACTGTATGGGTTTTGAAGCATACATTCACAAACATAATCCCAAACCTAGCCATATTCTTCCTTGTACCGACCCATCAGTATACTCATCACCTTCTTCTTGGCTCTTTTGCACTGATTCCTCGATACATTAATCTCTACCTGTTGCTTCACCAACTACTTTAATTGAGGACTCTTAATCTCGGGCATCGCTTTTATAGTATTGAAGAAGTGTTTCGACAACCATACACTTGTTACCTTTTTATTGTCAAATATAATGGAACAAGTATGTTCCTGCTACAATGACCTATTCTGCAATGACGCGCTTTTCTTATTCAGTGCACCATAGATCTTCCATGAACAATTTGGTTGCGAACACTTAGCTCTCACAAATTCTTTCGTATTTCTGATAAATTCGACACTCCTTTGTTCAGCAATGGAGTTTTTTAACAATAGTTTCTTTAAACAGTTTCGCATTATCAAATTTCATTCCTACAGACAAAACAGAACATGCAACAGTCGGATCATAGGAAGGATACTTACTTTTCCTTCTACGGACAGGTACTTTGTCATCTTCAAGCTCGTTCTCGGAGCTAGCACTCTCATCTTTACCGCCACTTTGTTCATATTTAGTCTGATTATCATCAGCTGGAGCTTCTTCGTTCCTATTTACTGGTTGTGGTTCATGCGATTCTCTTAATGATGCAAATTTATTTCTCAGAAAGTCTCTTTGCTTTTGCCTTGATTGTGCAAGTTCTTTATCGTCATTGTTATCGTTATCACTTAGGAAATTTACATTTGCCAAAACTTCATCATTTGATTCACTAGATTGAGCAACTTCCCAATTTAATCCGGTCAATTCTTCATCAGGTATGTCTTCACTAGAAACTTGGGGACTTGCCTCCATCTCCGGCCTCAGCTGTTGCCTTTCGTTCCCAGCCTGAGTACATTCTCCTACTTCTCCTATTTCAATGCTCTCATCATCTTCATCATCTTCATAGTCACTGTAATACTCAACATAGACTTTAGCTTCTTCGCCATGAAGATAATGGTAAATAATGTCCTTAACACCATTATCACCACTGAAGAATCTCAAGCCATCCTTCAAGCCCTTCCCAAGAACACAATAATGCAATTTTATGTACTTTGCATCGTAAATAAGGCATTATGTCCCTCATGAATCCAATATATGATGGCCTCCTTACATAATAAAAATAGTACCTTCATTTCCACCAGCATATTCCCATTCCTCGGTGCTAATGACAAATTCCCAACCATAGCAAACAATGGTGGCGACAACATTGTCCCCTATGCCCATGCTGCACCAAAAGAAAACAAAATAATCAGCTTTTGGGATCACAACGCACAAAAGCCAACAAGTTGCTCTAATTGTCTCGTTAGACTGAGTCAAGACCCTTGCAAGCTGTTTCAATGTATAGTGACACAATGAAATTTACCCAATGAAGAAGCAGATAGCTGAGTTACAATGCACCAGATCAAACATGTTCATGGGTCTGCCGAATTTCGTAAGATATGTAGGAGTACATCTAAGTTCATAATTCATATGCTTGTGCTAAAACCTGATAAATAACATTTAGACTTGCATTTTTTGAGTATGCTTTGATCATTCATGTTACTTAAATTAAACCCTCAGAATATAGCCAACCTTTGACAAGATTTTTTGTTATTGAATAGGGACAGATTGACACTCTTTTGAAGTTCAATCAGATTTCACGTATCCCTAGAGTGCATAGCCATCCTGGAGAGACCCTGTCCATAAGGAATTCAATCCTTCCGTCGCCTACAGACTTGCTATTTGCTTGACTAATTCTTTGTTGTGACACTACAAGGGTGACGATTATATACATGTGGAATTTGTCACTTACTTGGTCTCATGTGAGTAAAATACAAGAAAGAGACGTGTGTATTACACTCCGGAGGATCCCAGAAGAAAACAAAATAATTAGCTTTTGGGACCACAATGCACAAAAGCCAACAAGTTTACATGGAGGATCCCACAATTGCAACTAAATGATTAAACAAATTGCTGTCGTCGATATAAAAAATCTTCAGTCACTCTTGTTTAGTAGAAATGAAGCAACAAAGCTGGCACCAAGCCTTAGTTTTGCCTTCACAATCAGAACTTGAGGTCCTCACAATCACTATTTCGCAATTCCTTCTCTACTACTGTCATACCTAGTATATCTCTCCCTCTGAGCCTTAGTTTTGCTCTTGGAGCCATAATTGTGCCCTTGAAGCCCTGATTATCCCCTCGGAGCCCTAATTTTGCCATCCAATTGAGCCATGGAGAGAATATGACAAACCTGAATGATTGAAGGTAAGAGACAACACACGAGTGGTAGCCAACGACGATGGCGACGGAGCACAGCGACAACAACGGGAACTTCCTTTGCCTGAATGACAACCAGACGAGCCCTACTTTGGTCTTCTTCGTGCACGTCATCAATTATCAAGGGGAAACGACGTTGCATTCTTCTCCCAAGCGATGTAGACAATGCGACATTGTTTTTGAAGTCCACGCGGACTTTATTCTTTAAAAAATTTGCCAAGTCATTTACAAGATTTATTTGAAAATGTCACGTATACATTTTGGCCGGAATATCTCGCCGTTGGCACTTAAGTAATCATTGTTCTTCCGATTTGGCACTTAAGTGAGCTGGTGAAAACTTTTGGCAGTAAAGTGAGCGCCGTATATAAATTTTGGCGCTTTTGCTGTTCTTATCCCTTTGATTCAGCAAAGATTTTTTTGAGCATATTAACAACGCTTGAAGAATCGGTCGTATTTGCTACCGGCCATGGAAGTGTCACATCACATTACATGGAATAAGAAGTGCCACTTCTCCTCACGATATAACTACTAAACAGCCCGCTGACCAAAAAAAAAAAAACAACCCAAGTCAAGAATGTCAGGACTGACTCAGTCCGTTGTAGCGTGGCTTTTCAAGTTGAGTTAAAGTTTAGTTAATTTGCGCGATGGGGAAACTCCCGTCCCGATTATTATAGTACGAACCGCATAATTTATTGTCACGAAGTTAGCTAATGTACTTAACCTTAAGAAAACGACGTATATATACACACGCAAACGAGCTTGATAGCCTCTTGGTCAACTTCGAAGATTCACCTCACAAAGCACCAGAGGTTGTCCTATAGCTATCTCCTCTTCGCTTTCTTGAAGATGAAGGCAAGTATGATTAATTGCAATTTGAACATCACAGTCAGGGTGCTTCTTAGCTAAGTCATCTTTATTCATCTACCATTTATTTTATTCCATTCCTGCAGCAAAAGATAGTGATCAAACTGTGCATGGACTGTGAAAAAGCAAGATCAAAGGCCATGAAGATTGCTGCCGATGCTACTGGTCAGTGAACTCTTTCTTTCTTGGCCGACCATGATACAGGGTGAAACATATATGTTCCTATGCGCACTTGACTTGACTTTTGAAATGTGATTGGCAAGATCAAAGATACTGTCATGCCGTGGCAACAAATGAAGTTAGTTTTTGAGGGCTTCGAGAGTCAATAATCTTCAATGTGTTAAAAGGAAAAAAATCTCCCTGTTTACCAACATTAAAATGGTGATAATGTGACAGGCGTGACCTCAGTGGCAGTAGAAATAGACAAGAACCAGCTGGTGGTGACCGGGGAGGGAGTCGATATAGCTTGCTTGACGAGGGCGCTGAGGAAGAAGGTCGCTCCTGCCTCCATCGTCAGTGTCGCGGAAGTCAAGCCTGAAGATAAGAAAAAAAAAGAAGAAGAGAAGATGAAGCTGCTTTGTTGTACGCAGAAGCAATTTTGTTGTACGCAGAAGCAACTTTGTTGTGCTCAGTACCCTGCGTGCAGTGTGGTTTACGATCAAGACCCACCTCTTTGTACCATCATGTGAGAGAGGCCATCCATAACAATTTGAGCCTGGTAAATTGTGAGATCTTGATCTAAGTTCGACATGACAGTGGTGGCTTCAATCTTTGATGCAGCCAATTGGCCAAGAATTCCGCATGAAGTTTGTTGTTTCGGTGATCCCATCTGAGAATGTACGGAGACAGGTTGATAAGAGTTAATCAATTCTTCCTCTTCTTTCTGCTTGATTTCGCAGCTATATCTTGTCCAGAAACAATGCAAGGGGTCGGCCACTTTCTGTAGATTTGGCAAGTCATACATTAGGCGGCTGGTAGATATGGCAACGCCAAATATTCACTTCTCCACATTTTGTCTTGTCATGTGATGCGTGAACAATTATTTCCTTCTATTGTGTCAAGACATTCGGCCAGCCATTTATGAGTCAGACGTAACCAATACTAAAATCCGCTATGGTACATCTTAAATCGACCTAATACATGATAGGAAAAATCGTGTCTTTCGTCCTTATATTTTCATGTCCTTTATAATCAAATTCTTGGGCTTTCAAATCCCTTCGACATCGATTAGATCAATCCAGCTGACAGGGTCATCGGGAAGTTTGATGTGATGTGATCAAAATTTTACAGCGTGGAAGTCCATGTGGCATCCAAGTTGGCAAGCATGAGAATTTTTCTTTTGTCTTTTTCATTTGCGCGATGGCGCTCACGTGGCATCCATATTAACAAAATTATATATACATAGCCCGGCAATATTCAATATAATCACGTCAGTTAGATTTAGCCGGATTTCATGTTTTAGAAAATTGGTTAGAAAATTCGTGAAAATAGAAGGATATGATAAGACAAATTGAAAATACAAGAACTTGATTAGAAAAAGGTAAAAGAGTACAGGGTCGAAAAGTAACCTACATAATAGTCGAAACCGCTTATTATCAACAGAAGCTTTGTCTTGTAAACAAATGTTGTACATCAACTAGAAGATTAGAATGAAAATATTTGTTTATGTGTGTGTAAGTAACACGAACCTAATTAAGGAGGAGAGAAACATTTCTAATAAACACTAGATATCGCATGACAAATCATTTAAATGTTCAAAAGATAATTATTGCAATGCTGCAATTCTTAATGACTCTCGATCTTGGAAATGGCTTTTCTACGTTGAATGTTCATAACTGAATTACATTCAGGCCAAAAAATCACATCACATGGGTATTCCTTGTAATTACCATGTATGACCAACTTCTCATGATACAGGAAATGTCTGTTCTTGCAGAACCACCAGTTGGCTAACATTTCAACAATAATTTCAGCATGATAAAAGCGTTCATAAAAAATTAGAAATGTTTCCATTAACTAAAAGTCCAAAGCAGTGTTGGCAAAGACCAGAGCTTTGTCTAGATCTGACTGCAACTTGACAGCTACTTGGAAGATGATGATCATCTTCCTGATGTGTGGACCTCTTTGAAGCTGACTTCTCTTTGTGACATCAATTGGGACTTGGCAAATTCAACTTGCATCTTCTTTAACAAGTAAATTATTCAATACATTAGTAGTCTAGCTGGTAAATATAGTGTCTACTATATCTCTACCGCACACAATTTGAAAAAGGGATTTTAGAATAATTTAGATTTAAACAGCTGCACAGTAGGTGGGGGGGGGGGGGGGATGAAAAAAATGTCCAATAGGATTGACAACGCATACCCATGAATGGTTGGTAACCTCCCAAACAGGAGTTGCGTTGATTAAGGAAGCACAGTTCTTCATAGTAAAAGGAGAAAAACCGAAGTTGACTTTTTGGAAGACGCAACATACATTGACAGGGACAAGACAGATATTACTTTGGTTTAAGTCATGAATTCAGTATAATGTTGAGCGTAAGTCAAGATTCTATTTGAAGATCATTGGTTATCTAACGTAGAATGAAATTGCGTTAGGTACTAAAAAAAAGGAGTCGACTATCTTATATGAGGATTATGAATATTGCATAATATTCGTTCAATGTTTAATCACATCATTTGTATAAACTAATCTCATTAAAAACTCGCATTAGGTGCTTACTACAAGAAGTTTCTGACCTTTCCACGGCCATATCGACCCGGCTCTTCTCAGTGGCTTGCTGTTGCGTGCACAGGGAGTCATTGGTCTCAAATGATTGAATGTTGATAGGTTGACTTGACTTTTGAAATAATACTAGCATATGGTTTATGGTCTTCACGAGAAAAAAGCCAACCCGGTCGTTTTCTATGGATTGGGCAGTGGGCACCAGCTGATTTCCGGACGGTGCGGTTTTACTAGGTTTTCTATTGCCGGGAACGAGGAAAATCTGAGGTAGGACTAAGTCAATAGGGTAACGCTAAGTCCTCGCTCCTCGCCGATTCGCGGTGGAGGCTCTAAGTTTCGACATGACGAACAGTATCCGTGCTGGAAAATTCCTCCTCGGGTGCTTCATGTGTTGATTATAACATGTACGCATGGGCACATTTCTAGAAGTACACCCATTCTTATAGTGCTCTCATCTAAGCACGCTTAACTTTGAAGTTTCAAAATTAAAAATTGTTGTTACGTCAAAAAATGTCGTTGTGAGTTGATTCCTGTGTTGACATATATATCTCATAATCACTCTCCATCAGTTCGGTACACAATTTAGTTCATTCTTGCCCACTTTGCCATCTTAAAGGCCTGTCAAGAGCTACTCCTTATTTAAACCCTCTGGCTCTTGTGACCATTCCCCGCCCTTGTCGCACCAGGTCATTATAGGCCCACTAGCTTTCGCCATGGTTCGTCGCCGAACCATACACCTACTGGAGGGGGTTGTGCTTTGATACTATATTGTGACGTCATGAATTTAACTCACTTGAGACATTATCCGCTTTAACCCATTCTATTCCGAGTCTCAAAGTTTTGTCCTTTGACGTACAAGAGGTTATCTATCCTAGTAGTGCTCCCACCTGAGTACGCTTAACTTTGGAGTCTCAAAGCTAAGTATTGCTATTATATTAAAAGGCGTTTCCGTGAGTTAATTCTAATTTTCATATGTGTATATATAATCCTCTCCTATTCGGTGCACAGTTTGGTTTATTTCCACCATTTGCTATCCTAGAAGCTTGCCAGGAGTCGCTCTTTGTCCAGGCCCTCTGGCCTCGACGACTACTTCTTGCCCTCGTCGGACCGGATCGTCATAGGATAATAATGCTCATATTATGTTTAGGCTACAAAATGCTGGTTATCAAGTGCGCCTAAACTGGTTGAGCCAGGCCCATTGAGCGACCAACTTGCTAAACAAGCAAAGTTCCTTTCAAGTGATTGGTAGGATATAGGCCCAAATGGCTATATGCAAGCAGGGGTTGCAGATAAACAGCTCTAGGGCAAAAGAGTTGACAATATCTAGATAATCATTCTATTCTAGGGCAAAAGCAAAGTTTGTTTTATTTCCAATTTTCGAAATTCCATGAATCTTTTGTACCTTTAAAAGGCAAGATAGCAATACCCAAATTTGTATACCATCATTTCCTAAAAATGAACATATCAATTGATTAGTGGATGACTCGTGTTTTCTTGTATGAAAAAAAGATTTTTAGGTGTCACTAAAATTCCCGATATGGATCGCCTGTATACTTTGATAGCTCATGGGAAGATGTAACTTTTCCGACTTCTACATTGCTGTTTACTCAACACGTTTCTATTGTATGGGTGGATGTTGGTCAGGCACCATTGGTGCCGTATTGTTTTGTTGTGTTGTACGTCAAGTTTGGAGGCGAGCTGTTAGGACCTCTTCGGTTCATGGACGACGGAGGAAATGGTGGAAGCAGCGAGGAGAGTGAGGAGAGCGACCTGGAGGAGATTACCGAGACTTAGCTGGATGGTGGTGGTGGAGTGTGGATGGAGATGCCATTTCAAGATGTCGTAATTGCCACTTTTTGGTATGGATTGCGACGATGGGCATGATGTTAGTTGTGGCGTATGTATAGAGCCACTTAGTGACAGCGGGGGGGTGTAACTTTGTGGGTCCCCTCATGCTGTCTTTTGATGGTAATGCCCATGTTTGTGTGCAGAGGAAGAAATGGTAATATGAAATCCCTATTCAGTCAAGTTAATTGTAGTACTTGGGTCTTATCCATTCTATAATTCTAAACTTAAGTTTTAGCTTTCGCTTCAATTATATCACCAAAGATGATTAAAAGAACATCGTATAGCTGTGGGGCACGCCTGGGACGTGATAGCCTCGAATTTGGTATCGGTACAACCGGTGGCAAGTCAGCCCATGCAAGTCACTTTTGGCACGCAAGCCGTATTTCCATGGCATGCTGACCATAGGCATCTCATACTCCGGGGCATCTTGATTCTCAAAACCAAGGCATTCTCCTCCCGACAACAACAATCCTTTGTCGGGGCATTCATGGTAATCATCCCACACTCCGGGGCATCTTGATTCTTAAAACCAAGGCATTCTCCTCCCGACAACAATAACCGTCCGTTAGGGCATCCATAGTCCATCAATCGTAGGCATCACGTAAACATTGCCCAAATACCTCACACATAACTAGTACATGACACAACATGCAAATATGACAACTCATGTGTACATAACAACACGCCGCTACCATAATATCACATTCTTTTACTCGTAGTAACTTTCATGCCATATTCCAGATTCTGCCATCACATAAATAACCTCATTTATCCCATCATTTGACATCAAATCAAGGTCTATCATATCTCATTAGAAATATCAGCATGTGTACATTACATCTCCAGAAGACATCAAATTGAGATTCTAACATTTTCATGTGAAAAATGGTGCATCTTTGAAATTGGGTAAATCTGAGCAGTTTTGCATAGTAACAGGAATCCTTTAAAAATAAATAGTAAATCAACTCTGAAAATTCTAAATTTTAGATAAGGTTATAAAAGACACTTGGTTAAACATTTTTAATGCTGAACTCGAAGTCCAAATCTTTTTGTAAGTACCTCATTTCTTAGCTCAAAGACAGACCAAAAGCTGTTCGCTGGAACAGAACCTTTGTTTCTCAAAATCAGCTCTTTAGCGTATCCAAATCATCTCAAAAAATTCTCAAACTCTTATATGTTGTAGAGGAAGAAGTCCTAAAGAACTTTTGTGAAGAAAGTTTGTTCAAAATCGTCCTAGAAAAATTTGTGGAAAATCAAGAAAATGTAGAGGTCATCGAAACAACAAATTCTGGGTAGATTAGCACTGTTTGAAAGTAGGCTTTCGTACTACTCAAATCAAGTCAAAAAATTCTGAACTTAAAGTATGTTAAATTTCAAGATGTTTGGAACAACTTTGAAGGGAAGTTTCTTAAAATTCGATCCACAAAAGTCTCCACAAAAATAACAAACCGAAGAGATATAGAGAACCCGAATCTTGGTTTTCCAGAACAAGGTTCAAGAAATGAGTCCGAATGGAAAATCACCAAATTTGATTCAACAAAGCTCATACCCAGCAACTTAAATAGACATGCAACACCCATTTCCATCTCTATTCAACAAAATTTACCCATCTATGTCACATGCAACACAAGTTCTTGACCCAAATCTCACATGCAAAGCCATTAGGAGCTAGTACACCAACATGCAAGGCCATTAGAGACTGAAACATCCACATGCAAGACCATTAGAGCGTCAAACACACCCAATCCAGGTCTGAACAGCCACATGTGTTGCGGTAGCCAAGCGATCGAACAATAAAATTGACAGAATAAGAAAATAGATTGGATACCAGATTTACGTGGTTCAGTCGTAGTGACCTACGTCTACGGGGAGAGTAGTACAGAATTCCACTAAAGACCAAGCGATACAACGGAGATTACAACCATACTCGAGTCACTCACACACTCTAAGTGTTTCTCAAGCCTCAATTACATCTAATAATTTACGCAGTGTTTAGCCCCCATAATTCCTCACGAAATAATCTCTCAATCTCGCAAAACAATTATACACAAATCTTATCATAAGATTTAATCGCTACTAACACTTAAACTCTTGAAAGTAATTTGCCAAAGAAAGACCTGTGAAACTCTCTGCCAAGCACTCTATTTCGGCGCTTCAAGTCTTTTGCGCTAGAGAGTCCCACCAACAAAGAACATATATATATATATTGCCAAAATAGAACCTGCGAAAGCCGACTCCAATATGGAAACGTTAATCTCATTCAAAAATCCAAATTTGGTCAATGGTCAACACTTTCCCTTTTGATTTTCCTTGGACTGACTTCAATTAGGATATAATAAACTTGAATTTCCTTTTCTTACTTTTCTGACCAAAATACGGACTTCTCCGAGTAAGCAACAATCCAAGTCCAAATATGGACTTTCTTAATTGAGACACGTTCGATTATCCGAAAACATATAAGCTACACTTCATATAATTTTATTTCGTGTTTGCGTTTCGTTCACGGACTCAAACTCGAGACATATTTTCAACAATCTCCACTTTGACTCGACGTTTGAGCCAAGTCACAATCGCTTTGATAGAAATCCGAATTTCACTACTACTCTCCCATAGCCCCCGATGGGTTCAACCGCCACAGACGTCTTTCAAGTCCAAGCCTCGCTTGAACTTCGCCATAGCCGTGGACCTCATCAGAATACCAACTTCACATGCACCTTTAACCGCTCTACAAGGATTTTCTGACGCAACCTCCTCAATCGCAGATAAAGCAAAACCATCGTTGCATCCATATCTATGGGGAGATTGAATATGCATCTTGTCAATTTCAGGAGTTACAACAACTGTTGGCTCAATAGGCTTCACCTTACTACAACCACCATCCGTGTCGATTATTTCGCTAACACCCGCTACCTCAGGAGTTTCTGGTTGCAACTCCACCTCAAGCTGAACACCGTCCAGATCCGTATAAACACTGCTATTAACACTCCTAGCCAGAAGTACTGGAGACTCGTCAAATATAACTTCTCTGCTGATAATAGGTGAATTTAATTCCGGGCACCACAACTTATAGCCTTACTCACCTTGTGCATAACCTAGGAACATTCACTTTCTTGTCCTTTCATCGAGCTTACCATCACTAACTCGAACATAACATGAACAACCAAACATTCTAAGAACAGAATAATCAGCAACGTTACCTGACCACACTTTTTCGGGAGTCCGACATTCAATTGCAGTCGATGGGGATCTATTTTTCAGGTAGCTCGCTGTACTAAGCGCATTCGCCAAGAATCTCCTAGCCATATCAGCAGTAGAGAGCATTTTATGGGCCGTCTTTAGTATTGTTCTGCTCATCAACTCTATAACCTGTTGTGGTTCATTGACATTAGTGCGCTGTCTCACTATGCCTTCCTTCATGCAGAATTCATTTAACAGCTTCGAGCAAAACTCCATACTATTGTTAGTCCGCACCTGCTTGATTATTTTACCAGTTTCCTTTTCGATCAAAGCTTTTAACTGCTTGATCCTGACAACAGTATCAAACTTGTACCTTAGCACAAACACTCAAGTCTTCCTCGAGTAGTCATCAACAATGGATAGCATAAATCTGACACTCTTCCTCGAAGGAAATCGCGACAACCCGCGAACATCCAAGTGAATTAATTCTGCAATTTCGGTAGTTTCTCTGACAATTATACTAAACTGCACTTTCCGCCGTTGATCTAAATCACAGCACCTACATACATTCAGTTCATTAGCCACATAATCACATATCAAATTATTTTCACTTAGATCCTTTAGGCTTTTCTCGCTAATGTGCCCCAAACACATATGCCACAATTCAGACTCTCGAACCAATGCATCCGATGTCTCCGCAACGAATTCCGTCACTGTTTCTCCTTGAAGTTCATGCAGGCCACTATGCTTGATTCCTTTCATTATCACCAAGACACCTCGAACAACTTTCAGAAGTCCATATTCTGAAAAATACCGACACCCAGCTGAATCCAGGGCACTCAAGGAAATCAGATTTTTCGTCAACTCTAGAACATGCCTTACTTCAGTCAATGTCCACACAATAC